>OX344727.1:15344427-16593933 GCA_947034835.1 Ballota nigra | reverse complement strand
GTACTTAGTTATTTTACACTTCACAGGTACTCAGTGAGAGGAGAACTCACTGATGACAATCAAGAATGAGAGCCTGAAGATGAAGAGCACCATCCTGAACTTATGTCAGTCTTCTAAGCTGGCTGAGTAAGTGTCAGTGATGAAGAGTATGACCTTGAGGTCAGCACTAACTCAGTCTTGGAGGGAACATGATGATACTGAGTTTATGGGAAACACTTGGAGTAGAGCAAAGCAATGCAAAAGGAATGTCAGCGTCAGGATAAGATCGTTGTGCTCGAGATAAAAAGAACTTAATAAGACAAGTCTGAAGCCTAGGAATAAGTTCTGATATTCTCACCAACCTGATGACGTGGACCAATCCGCGGAGGACACGCACATACGGACTTGACACGAAGACTGACTTCAGACTGCATATTCAACGGACAAGTATTAAATGGCGCATTAAATGCAAGTTACCAAATCCATGCAAGGACGGCTGCTGTATGAAGATATGTCCGTTTGAGCCACTCTACATAGATGATTAGAAGGCTATCTCTTCCAACAGATAGTTTTCCAATCACCTATAAATACAGAAGGCCTTGAACCCATTCAAGGTTACGGGAAATTTCCAAGCCAGAAATTACTCAAACTCTCAAGCGTTCAAAGCATTCAGTCTTTAGAAGAAGCACTCGAAACCAGTTAAATTTCCCAAGTGTTTCTTAGTCACTGATAGTTATTCTATATTCCAAAGAGCGTATTAGCATTATCTTAAGCTTAGAGTGATTATCCAATCCTTAGCAAAGCTTTGTCTTGTAAGGATAATCACAACTTAGTTGGAAACCAAACTGAAACCAAAACCCTAAGTTAGGTTTGTTGGTAGTAAGTTGTTAGTGAGTTAGTAAGGAGTTTGTATAGGTCAGTAAGGAGTAGCTGATCTTGGTGCACCTTGGCACGTTAAAGACAAGAATCCCTTGAGTGGATTTCCTGTTAAATCAGGCCGTGGACGTAGGAGCTTGAGTCTCTGAACCACGTTAAACTCCCTGTGTTCTTACTGCCTTGATATTGTGCTTACTTATCATATTACTTGTTCATTCATAGCATTTGGTTTTATCAAGCTGAATCAATCAGTCTGATCATCAAACAGAGCATTGTCCTACTAGTCACTACTTCAGAATAGAGTAATCAATTTTTTCAGAAAGCAAACTAAATAAGACTTTAAACAATCAGGGCTCACGCACTTCCGCACTTAACTTGAATTGATAGTCAGCCAACTGACCCGCACTAAGTGTAGTCAATGGGTAGATTATCAGCTCTTAGTTCTTTATCACTCTGAGTAAAGGGGACTCAGTAAGATTTAAGTTGAAAAATTGGTATACGTGTATTCCTCCCCTCATACACGTATTCATCAGTCTTGTACCGGGACCAACAGGAGGGCAAAATGGGCTGAGCCTTTCTTTGAGGGCATTTTTTATGTGGGATGAATACATCACAACGCGTTGAGAGTGTGTATGCATACATGAATCGATTTGTTAGCTCCGGCCTCAGTTTGTACACTTTTGTCAAGCAATTCTCTAGGGCAACGTGTAGGATGAGGCAACAAACGCTGAACCATGACTTTATCAACAACCAAACGCAGTTGGACCTGGGGACACATCTTAAAGGATTGGAGACCACGACTTTAAATTTATAACACTAGAGCGGTTTCCAGGGAGGTACTATAACTTTATCAAACCTTTCAATATTTCTTCTATGCCTTGCTTTTGGAATATGCACATCGCACTTATGAGGTTATCATAACACAATATAAGCTTTCTTACAAGGTACAGGAAGATATGAAGAAGGAATCAAAATATACTCCAATTCCAATGGTGAGCGAGGGCAGTTGTAAGACAGTGATCATGGTGAAGTATGGGGATGAGACAGCTACAGAGTTAAGGGTCACCATACGCAATTCAGATAAATATTTTTTTTATCTATGTGGCAGTTTTGAATCAGTTGGATGGCCATGCCGCCATATGTTCTGTGCGATTAAAACTGCAAATATGACCTCAATTCCGGAGGTATTGCTAAAAAACAGATGGTCTAAGGAATGCACTCGTAACGGGGGATCCATTTCGAACAACGAGTTGTCTACAACAAACCCTATGGACAGGAGGTTCAGAAAATTGCATCCAAAGATTTACTAGATTTGCCAAATTGCATCCACAACACATGACTTGCATAAGCTTGTCTTCGAGGATCTGGATAACACAATGTTGCGTCTTTGTCTTGCCCAGGTTAGCTGTAAGACTCCGGATAGCCAAAATAATAAAAGAAAACGTTTGCATGTTGACGAAAATAAATTTATGAAAAATCCGGACGTCGTGCGAACAAAGGGATGTCAATCTGATACAAAGATCAACAAGGAAAAATCAAGAAAATGCGGAATACGCAGACAACCAGGACATTACAAGTCGAATTGCCCTATCTTGAAGGATGAATCGGAAACTGATAAATGTGCAAGTGCGGATATTCGTCCAGATGAAGAATGAGATGCTAATGATTTATTTTATGATTGAAAAATCTATACTTTTTCCAGCATCCCAATTTAATTTTAATTTGTATCTAGATAAGTAATTTTTTTTCATCATCATGAGTTTTGGTATTGACTTTTTCGTGGGATAAGTAGCCAACTTTAAAATTTCATTTAAATTTTCAAACAATGTCTGATCTTGATGGTCCATAAATATAATTAAGATATAGTAAGAACTAACACAATGACATAAGTAAGAAGAATGTATTATTAGTAAAATTGATTGGAGATAGAATTTTTTTAGTGAATTGCATGTGTGTAGTTAATGTCTATAATTTCAGTTCGTAGAAAAATTGCATTAGGTTGAGGAACTAAGTGCCTACATAATCAGAGAAATGAGACTAAATAGTATGTTTAAATAATAAATTATAAATAAAATCATCAAATTATAAATAATATGTTTAAACCATCAATTATTAATAATATGTTTAAACCATCAATTATATAAAACATGTTTAAACTATAATCTTTAAATAATATGTTTAAACCATCAATTATATAAATAATGTTTAAACTATAATTTTTAAATAATATGTTTAAACCATCAATTATAAATATTATGTTTTAAACCATCAATTACATAAAATATGTTTAAACTATAATTTACATGTAATATGTTCAATACTTATTTAATAAATACATGATTAATGAGCCGAAAATTATGACACAAAAGTAAAAAAAAAAACAAATTGGGCCGAAAATTTTGGTGAAATGGGCAGAAACAGTGTTTGAAAATTGTATAGACATATGTTTTGATTAAGATGCCAAAAGGTTCCTCCTAAGTCAAATGTAAGTAAAGTATATTCAGTAGAGTTAGAATAGAATTAGTTAGTTCAAATGTTAAGGAACTGAAGTGCATTTACTAAATTGTATAGTGTATCTAAGAGTTGAAAAAGTCCATTGAAGAAGAAGTAAACTGAAGAAGAAGTCAGCTGAAGAAAAAGCCAGAGTTATGAATATTTTCTAAGTACATTCATAATAAGGCTATACCATTAGTAGAGGATCAAGGTCCACTGATGAAGACTAACAATCCACATTAAATGCTAAACACATTAAAAGTTGTTAGTTAATCTGGTTGGAACAAGACAATTCGAACGTCAGTAAAGCTTGCAATAAATGAAGGAATAAGAAGGTTCTCTTAGTTGAATTCCACCTTAAAACCAGACAAGACTCTGAGCAAGTAGACTATGCAGTCCAATAAGAAGATGACACGTAGATGTACCCTACTGAAAGCCGACCTGTCACAGACTGACAAGTACCAAAAGTCTTGCTTTAGTTTTTCCAGAGCTGGTAACAGGCATGGTCTTTCAGCCGTTTCTTGTCAAGACATAAAGCTTAAATAGAGTCGTTTGAACCAATCAGATGCAAGAGACTTACTTGAGAAGATTCATCTCCAACGAGAAGATTTTCAAGAAGGTCTATAAATACAGAAGGTCGTGCCCATTTCTACGGACAGGAAACTTACAAGAACCAAGCATTCTCTACACTCATAACTTACAACGAAGGACTCGAAATCACCTTTGTTTCCCAAGTGTTTCAAATTTGTAGAGAGCATACCAAACCTTCTGTAATTGAGCTTACAGTTGTATCCAAACATTAGAAAGAGATAATCCATCCTTAAGCCTTGAGCTAAACTATAAGGATTATCTAACAAACAGTTGGAACCAAACCCTACTCAAAACCATACCCAGAGTTAGGTTGAGAGCTAGAGTTAAGAGGTGTTAGTAAGCTGATTATCGATATCAGTCTGAAAGCTGGTTATTTTGGGAACTAGGACCTGGAATTATCCTAGGGATCAAATATCCTAAGAAAGGATTGTTTGATCAGTGCACCTTGGCACTATAACACAAGGAATTTCTAAGTGAAAGGAATTCTCATGTTTGTTCAGGATAGTGGACGTATGAGATTCTTCTTTGAACCAATTTATATCGTATGCATTTATATTCTGTTAATTCTTTAGTGTGTGTTGTTTCAAACAAGTTTTATCAAGCAAAACGAGTTTTTCCTAAGGGCTCACTAATCCGCAACTGAAAGCTTATTAGATAGCAACTCAACTGAAAGTCTTGAACCTTCAGTGGAGCTGATATCTCAGCAAACTTTCATTAGTAAATCTCAGCAGACTTCTAAGTCCACTAAAGATCTACTGTCTTAAGTAAAATCTGATAAGTTTTAAAGAGTGAATTTTGAATTTGTAACAACAGGGGTTTTCCCCCCCCCCCCCCCCCCACATGTTGGGTTTTAGAGGCACGAACACCATGTTCGGCGCAGCGGAAGAACACGATTCACCAACAACGAATCTGAAACATGGTTGTATAACATAAAACATAAAGGATAAATAACATGTATATAAATCCTTACAGCGTTTGTACACGGAATCCTCAACTATGGTATCCACATAACAATTTTCTACCAACACGCACCGATATGCTAGCGTTGAATCTCGAGACGAATTTGCTAGGAAATTTCAGACTGGAGATTTTATGGAGAAATTATATTTCTTGTGTCACTTTCTGAATTCCCATAGGGCACATATTTATAGGAATTATCTTAGATTAATTTCTAAGCAAGATAATATGCTTGGCCCGCATAATATAATCTCTACAGATTATATCTCCCCAGATATGTTCCTACGAATAATATATTTACTATATCTATTATTCTTGTATAATAATATTCCAAATATTATTATTAGGATTTCAAATTTAATTAAATCTAATTTAATTAAATAATAATAATAATTAATTCCAAATATAATTATTATTATATTCTCCATAAATTAAATATTATATCAAATACAATATCTAATCAACCAACTATAATTGGTAAATTGCTATTACTTGTTGTGTGACCCATAGGCCCTCGTATATCGAGCGATTAGTCAAACTAACGGTCTTAATTGAACCCTAGACAATAAATCAGACATTCTCAATATACGAGGTACGTTGCGAGGAAATATGTAACTACCTGTAATATTGAAGGCTATTTTAATATATTCCTTTCTTTCACGAATACCCGATTAAGTCTTAAACATGATTAAGTGTCTATTCAAATAACTTAATCATATTATTTCCAATCACTAATTGATCAAGTATATCACACTTAGCCACAAAGTCTAAGTTGATGCGCGTCGGCCGATGACTTAGATCCAATTATGATGAGAACACGAGTATTCTCTCTAAATCCACATTGAGGAATGAATCCTATTTTTGGCTCAACTACCACGCACATGCATTTCGTGATGAACCAAATCCATGCCATATCTACCCGTGGAAGGGTGAAAGCGTCGGTCATGGTCAAAGTTCATCACTCCATAAATGTCGTGCGTATTGACCTCAAGTCAGAGAAGTACCACATCGCTCCCACTAACCGAGACACCCGTAGACACAATATGTGGAATTACATCAAACGGTTTCTCGGATGGGTATACCAATACCCTATAAGGTATCTGTGCATCCATCATGAGATACCCGGTGTAACGACCCGAAACCAAATTAGGGTTTTCATGATTTATGTTTAATGTGTTTAAATGAAATGCTTGGTTTAAATATATGTGCATGCAAGTTCTAATTTTTCAGGTGACAGACGAGCATTTCGAGCCGGAAAACCCTACTAGCACTTGAGTTTTATCCGTAAAACGGGTTGAATTTTCTTGATAAAATTTTAAAGAATTCAAATTGATGAATAAGAACATTTATATGAACCACAAAAATCATACGAATTTAACGGTATGTTTGAATTAAATTTTGGAACAAAAAACCGAACCAAAAAATATCAAAAATACACTGTCGAAGCCAAAATCGCGTCTAGAATCGGGACTACCATAAATGGCAGCCCCAAAACAGTAAAAACCTGCACCTTTGACCCATTTTTTCAGCCATAGTAAGTAGAAGTACATGTAATGATATCCTAAAGCCTACCCTAATCCTATGTCTCATCTCATAACTCTTGTGTTTAATACACACAAGAACACATCACCCTCTCCCCTCTCCTTGTGATCAGCCAACCCTCCCCTTTTCCTCCTATATATACCCCTCCAAAACCCTTTCATTTGTCACATTAGTTCTTGCACTCAAGAGAGGAAAGAAAGAAAGAAAGAAAGAGAGAAAGTTATAAGTCATAGTAGAAGGAGAAGGAGACCTCTCCTCTCCTCCCCCTCTTGGCCTACACCACCACCACCTAGGAGGAGTGTTTTCCCCACCATCTTGAAGCCAAGGGAGTGTTAGAAGTTAGGGTGTTCATCTTTGGCTCCTAATCTTTCAAGAAAGAGAGGAAAACTACAAGGGTAAGCCCTATAAACCCATTTCTCTTAATACTTTGATCATATTTAGTTTTGGGCATGAAACCCTTAGAAATGGCATGTTAAGAACCTTTCCCAAGCTTATTTAAACTGTAAGAATGATGTATGAGGTTTGAGTTTAAGATTCCCCACGATTTTGAGCTTATATGATCATCGTTTATGAGAAAGTTTGACAAAGTTCGTTTCTACCCGGGTTAGCTACTGTCCCTTTTTTGACGAACCAATTTCGTACCTTTATTGATGTTGAAAAATTATGAAAAATTACCTGAATTCAAAAATTCAAAAATTCTATGTAAAATACAATTAGCCCTTTTATAAGTGTTTAAAAATCTTAGAAAAACTTGGAGATATTATCCACTGAGTCTGGAATTCTATGTAAAATACATGGTTTATTTTGATTAATTTTACAATAAGTTATGGATTTTTAAGTAAAGCATGCACTGTATGACAAACTATGTTATAAACCCCTTTTCCATCAAACATCTGGTAATGTTTCGTAACTAAAATGACTTAAGTTTCTAAATGAAAAATGTAAATTTTTAAGTTTTCTATAACATATTCTAATTTTATAATTTTTGAATGAACCTACTGTGAGATATGATTTTTAGACCTCAATGTACACTGTTTTGACGAATGTCTTGCTGTTCTAATTTCAAATGCAAATTTACCCTATTTTTATTGCTAAAATGACTTGGTGCCCTTAATGGAATTTGTTCCATATCATCCTTTGTATAACATACTAAAATTTCATAATTTTCTAGTAAGTATAAATGCCTTTTTCAGTTAATACATGTATGTATGTATGTCTTTTGTAAAATAACTAGCACCAGAAAGAAGGAATAAGTGATACTTTTATAAACAAGCATGTTTTAGGTATATAAATGATATTTTTTACTTGTCCAAGAATGTTTTTTAGTGTTTTACTTGCTTCTGAGTGTTGAATGAACCCGGATGACACCAAAACCCCAACCGGTGGACCCGTATTGAATTAGAGTAACCTTACTACCCGAATGAACAAGTTTCAACGCCCTCCTTGAACTTGAACAAGAACCCTAGGGCTGTTCTAATGAAGTAAATATTCTCCTATAACCGAAAAGCCCTAAGTATGATGCGAAGTTGAGTAATAAACTAAAAGAATGAACGATGACTAAATGAACGGACTGTGTTAGGTAAAGTGGGGTTAGCTCGGAAGCTCGGAGGTCGCCCGTGTTCTAAGCAATCAAGAAGTTAAGCTTTACCTCTAAAAGTTTCCAGGTGGGTGACACTATCTGTATAGCTAGTTAATGTTATATGGACTGTTGTCAGTTTTCTGAAAAAAACGTAATGAATATCAGTAAAAGACATGAACAATCTTATGAATGTGAATGCGAGTATGCGATTATAACAATGTGAGCATGTGGTATGTGGTTTGTGAACTATGTGAAAGTTGTAAGGGAAGCTGATGGAGGGATAAGGACGGAAGGGATAAGCACGCGGTGGAGTCGCTACCGGTGCCCCCCAAACAGGGATAAGGATGTGGTTGAAAGAGTACCAGTGCCCCCAAACTTTAAGGGACAAGGATGCGGTAGAGTCGCTACCGGAGCCCCCCCAACAGGGATAAGGATGTGGTTGAAAGAGTACCAGTGCCCCCATATTTTTAGGGACAAGGACGCGGTGGAAATGCCACCGGTGCCCCCCATATGAATAAGAAAGGAGATTGATGGGCCTTTAAGCCATATGATTGATGGGACTTTGAGCCATATGAATGATGGGCCTTCGGGCCATATGAATGCTTTGTTCTAAATCTGTGTTTATAAGTTGTATGTTAAAGAAAACGAATACACATGACCAAAAGTTATAATGAACCAACTGAAAGGTGAAAATCTTAAAAGTATTATTATTTTGGATCTCCTGATAATCTGTATAACAGCATACAGGTTACCCGCTGAGATTTTATCTCACACTCCTCTCTAAACATTTCCAGGTTATGATGCTGAGGTCCGAGAGCTGTCGTAGATGACTGCTTCCCACTCCCGTTTATTAATTAAATAAATTGCTTCTATCAAGATTGAGACAATATGCTATTTTAATACTACTGTTAATGTTTTGTCACTAATGCCTCGAGAGTCATACCCAGGACTCATCGGGATGTTTCTTTATTAAATAATGGGATGATGGTTTTTTTTAAGTAACAAACTGATGTTTTCTCAAATAAGTATTATGTTAAGTTCTTCCACTGCATCTGTATAATTATATTTATTGTTTTGTCTTTTATAAAGAAATTTTTTGGCTCAGTTTTTATGGTTCACTTAGTGATGACTCGGGTTTAGGACGTTGTGACCTCAAAGGTCAACTTTCTGAATTCCGGGGCGTTACAGGTGGTATCAGAGCTTATGTTCAAAACTTCGGACCAAATGATTTATTTTCCTTTATTTCAAAATTTTCACTTAGTAAAGTAGACAAATTTTATAAACTTCAAATTAAATATCACTAGTGGGAAGGTTATCTACAGCGAGCATACCGGAAAAACCTCAAGGTATGTGATGTCTTATGAGAAATCTAATAACAAAACCCTTACAAATAAGAAAACCAAAAACAAAAGAAAGAACACAGAAGTTTATGAGGACAAGTGCTTGAATTTCATATTATTTGCGCATGTATGTGAAATTACTTGATTATTCATGTTATGCTATTCTATAACGTCATTTTCTCTGGCGAGCAAAATTGTTATGTCGTGTATAGTATTACTATTTTCTTTTCTCCTTTAGTGTTTTGTCTACAGACCTTAGATCAATTCTAGGTTGAGAATTTTAGTATATAGGCACAACTACTGGACCATAGAGTAGTCTGAGTTTGAGACCCTAATGGTTTTGTGGCATGCCTTATCTAGTTGTCGAGAAAGAGCCATCAACGAACACTGGTGAATACGGGTCAGAAGGACCAGTCAATCTCCTAGATGGACCCTGACAGACATGACATCGAGACGGAACCTAGTCACCTTCATGGATCCTTTGCCAACTAATGTACATGTTTAAATTTTTGGTAGTTGTGGAAATAATCTCCCGGTAGTAGCCGGATGACCCTTATCGTTGGGAACTAAGATATTCCGTTGATTGACTTAGACTCTAACCTTTTGGTAGCTCGAGCTATTTCTTTTGTAGCAGTCTCGCAACCTTCACAGTTTGACTTATTATGTATATCTTGACTACTTTTAATACTCACTTTATATATTTTAGAAGTCTCGCATCTTTTGATTTTCGTTGGAGACCCGTTTCTCTCCTTTTAACTTTGAGAACTCGTTTTTTCTCTTTTCAATTATGTATACTTACTACATTCTCACATTCTTTATTTTGTGGGATATTCTATTCTATCTGTTATGTTTATCTTATGTTTGCATCGTGTGTCATTATTTTCCCTAACATGCATCGTCGTAGCTCGTTACCGTGCTGCTGATCATGACAGTATGTTCCGGTTTCTGTGTGCACCCCTGCGTGATTGAATTAATACCATGGTGTTAAATGTTGGATTCTTTTATTTTGAATTTTATCATACCTATATAAAGTAACCTATTTTCTTATTTGCTGCTTGGTACCTAGTTGTTTAGATTTCACTCCTTGTGTCTAAGAAGTTGAGAAATTTTGGGAATAGAAATTACCAAAGGAGAAAGTTTGAGGTAAGTATTACATCTACGTGTTCAATAAGAATCCAAGATTTAGTACGGGAGTAAGGATGAAATATAATGAACTATAAATAGGGATCAAACTTGACCTTAACATTAAGATTTTTGCATAATCTTGGGAATAGACTAGTTATCAAAACATAAGACGATTAGCTAGGTGGACCAAGGAAACCACCTTCTTGTCGAATGAAAATTTCGGACAAAGTTTGAGGAAGAATAATTTGAGGGTAGCATGCCTAAGATGTAGCATGCCTCACCAAGATCCTTCATCATGAAGATCTTTGATAACAAATATTTCACGGACTGCAATAGCGGGATGCTATTTCCTATAATCAATATGTCATCGATATATACGATCTTCCGAATTTCTGATGAAGTTAAAAAAATTGACAGCTTCATCAAATCAGATATTCCAACTCCTAGAAGTTTGCTTCAATCCATAAATGGATCGTTTAACCTTGGGCACAAGATTAGATTTTGGATTAGATATAAAACCCTCCGGTTGAGTCACAAACACTTCCTTATCAATGTTACCATTGGGGAAAGTTGTTTTGACGTCCATCTACCAAAACTCATAATTGTTGTGTGCTGTTATCGCAAGTAAAATTTGAATGGACTTGATCTCAGCAACTGGCGAGAAAGTCTCATCATAATCAATACCTCGTGTCGACTATAACCTTTCGCCATCAACCTATCTTTATAGGTTTGTACTTTGCCATTTGCATCGGTCTTACGCCTGAAGACTCACATGCCACCTATGGGTCTAACCCCTTTCGGTAACTCAATTAAGTCCTAGACTTAATTAGTGTACATTGAGTCCATCTCGGATTTCATGGCTTCATGCCACTTCTCTGAGCCAACATCTAATGTTGTTTCAGTATAAGTTCTAGATTCGTCTTTATCCGAAACCTCCACGTCATCATGTTCCTCCACGAGGAACCCTTAATACCTTGTGGGTGGATTATGAATCATAGTCTACTTATGGAGTTGTGGTTGTGCAGGCTGTACATTCTGATCGTGAAAATTTTGTGGTGGAGTGACTTCATCGTTTACCTGAGAGTCCTCAAGAGCGACACTTTCATATGCCTCTTGGGCGGGAGTTTGAACTATGTTATTCTCATTCAGCCTACTTGGAGGTTGTTGCGAAGGCAATGCAACTCCAATTACACTCCCACTGGCTGAAAGAGGGTGATAAACTTCCACCATGAGATTCGCTGAATGCTCCCACTGATTCTTTGTCATTTTGCTTTGACAAATCATCAGTCTCTATGTTAATTTGTGGTTCTTGAATCTCTTCAAGTTCTATCTTCTTACGGCTTTGTTTCTTAAAGACATACTCATCTTCTAGGAACTTAGCTTGCCTAGAAACAATCACTGTTTGTTTCTCCGGTAGATAGAAGTGATATCCTCTTGTCTCCTTAGGATATCCCACAAAATAACAAATTTTCACCTTTGAATTTCAACTTATCAGTTAGCATTTTTCTTCACAACTGCGGGACAACCCCACGTTCTAATGTGTAGAAAAGATGGCTTCTTGCCATGCCATAACTCGTATGAAGTTTGCTCAACTGATTTGGATAAAATTCTATTCAAAATGTAGATTGATGTTCGTAATACATATCCCCATAAGAATGTTGGAAGAGAAAAAAAGCTCATCATGGACCTTACCATGTCTGACAAGGTTCGGTTTCTCCTTTCGGACACACCGTTCATATGAGTTATTTCGGGAGGAGTCCATTGTGACTGGATCCCATGAAGCTTCAAGTAATCCTGTAACGCCCCGAATCCAAAATATATTAATTATATCGGATTCGGAGTGTTATTGTGATCAAAAGTCCGAACTATAAATTTTTTTAAGGAAATATAACTGAATTGAAAGATAAGTTTCATGCAGCGGATAAGTGGAGAGAAATATTATAATAATATATCGCACACATAGGTATATCTGTATATATGAGGATGGATAAAAGGTTTTGTATCTTCAGAATAATACACACTGAGTTTGGGAAATTGAAAACACATGGTAAAGGTATCGTCTTGCATAGCAGTAGCGATAACATTTATTTCGGAATAGAATAATACGCATCATTGTATTATTGATAGTATTTTAAGCAAGCGGGAAACTTTGTGTCTTCTGCATCACTGTCCTTGCTCCCCGTAATCGAAATCTGCAAGGGGGTTAGGGAAAATGGGACGTGAGAATTGAATTCTCACGTATGGGTGATTTGCAACGTCATGGGATTGGTAAATCCGAAATATATTAAGTTATACTCATTGATAAGGTGTTTATTCCATTTAATCAATTTCACATGTAAACAAGATTATAATATTTCATAGAAGAAACAGTTCATATAATGATTCATCTGCATTTAAGCATATTCCACATAATATAATTGAAATAGCACGAGTTGATTCACATTAGGGCAGAGCCCAAAACATATTCACGTATTGTCACAAACTATCAAACCCTATTCGTACGACCATTCCACTTCCAACAAAGTTACCCTTTTCAACTACAACCAAAACTTACTTCATCCAACCACAACAACTTACTTCATCCAACCCCAACATCCCTCATAAGATAAGCAAACATCAATGGCCTTATTCCCAGTGCGCACGTAGGCAGCTGACCGGGGACCAGATCTGTTTGATCAACAACCTTGATTCTGGGAGCGTCCTCGACAGCTCCCCGGAGGACGGATTTAAAAATCGATTCTAACTCCGTACTTACTGACTTTCCACAAAACTGACTCAACAAACTTCACAGAGAAAAATACTTGATTGACAACAGAATTGATTCATGCTCACATAAGGTACTTACTCATGCAATGGTGATCGATTTATAAAACAACAGACATTAGATATCATATATAGTTATATCACATAATTCAAACAGTTATATAATAGGTGTTACATTTATGTTGGATTAATTGTTTTAGATTATATTAGTCGAGTTCGGAAAATACCGGCACAACGTTATTATTAGCAGATCAATCAACAGATCATCACCCACCTGATTGTTCTGAGTCCTGGGAATATTGTATAGGCAGACGGTCGAGTCCTCCGTGTGTGTCCCAAAAAGTACAGAATCCTAATAAGGAGTATTCCGATTAAAAGATCGACTTTTGAATTTGAAAAGCTTAAGCGTTTGTATCTCAAGGATTGAGTAGATTGTTGCCTTTGGAAAACTATTGAAAACTAAAGTTTTCAAAGGTTGATTTCTATTTGATAAGTACACCCCTTTTTAAGAGGGGGTGTATTAGGGGGGTGTATTTACTAATTTCAGTGATGTCCTTAACAAAAGCCTTTTAAAGAAAACATAATTATTATTATTCTTGGAAAAACTTAAAAGAATAAAAATAATTACTTAGGAGTATTAGTAAGAATTAAAGAAAAGGTTTTTCTTTCTTAGATTTCTATTTCCCATTAAAAGAATTCTTGAATATAAATATTTATATTTTATAAATAAAAATCCCTTATTAAAACTTATTTAAAAGACTTGGACTTTTCTAAGAAATTATATTTATAAATTAATATAGTTTATAAAAGTATTCTCCTTTTCTAATATTAGTGATACTTCTAAAGTTGGTTTGTAATACTTCTAAAACAAAGGATTATATTAAAAGACTTTATTTTGCGTTTCTAAAATTCTAACAGGGGTACGAGAGGAAGACGAGTTTCCCTTTGTCTTTTAAGCTCGACTAATAGTTTCAATTTCCTCATTAAAACAACCATACTAAAACACTAGTTTTAAATACTAAACAACTAAAACAAAAGCACTATACTACTATAATAAGGATACTAAACAGCTAAAAGAATAACACTGATCCACTAAGTCAAAAATACTACCACATCTTAAAACAACAAAAGTACTTCATCATTCGAACACTAAAACCAAACACTAATCCAAAGTCCCAATTCATGGTTTGTGAAGAAAGAAAACAGGGGAAAAATATTCAATTTCCTATTTCTAAAGAGTGATACAAGGGGGAAAAAACAATAATACTAAACAAGTCAACTAGTAACACTAAATCATTTAATCACAACTCAACAGTAAGTTTTTTTCCTTTCCTTTCCGCTTCTTTGTTCCATGGGATTCGAACAAAACTCGACCAAAATTCCAGAATTTACGAAAGAAGAAAACGAAGGTAGAAACCTTACGTTCTCCGGGTTTGAGGCGGTAAACGAGCAGCCTAACGGCGTCGATTGAAAACTCGGTGATTCGTTTATAAAAATCGGGCAGTCTAACGGCGTCGTTCGAGGTCTCCAAAAATTCCGGCAGCAGGGGTTCGCATCCACGGCATCATTTCGATCGGAAAATTGAACAAAAAGAAAGTCTCGGTTAGAAATCGAATTTAAACGATACTGAAATCGAATTTAACATTTTGGAAATCGAAGTCAAAATTGAAAAAAGGGGTTTTCTCAATCACTCACTGGAGAAAAGGAGGAGGCGGCGGCGCTGGGGTTGAGGAGGCGGCAGTGCTAGAGGAAACAAGGCGGCGATTGGCTCTGGCTTCGGCTTCGACGGAGAACAGGGGAGGCGGCACTGGGTCGTATCGTGACGGCGGCTCGCGACTGGGTAGAGGCGACGGTGTCGCGTTGTGAAGCGGGAGGCGTGCGGCTGTGGCGGCGGGCGTTGCTGCGGAGGAGAGGAAACGACGCTCGGGGGGAGGCGGCACTTCGATCAGCTTCAGTGGCGGCGAAGAGAGAGAGAGCACGACCGCGATGGCCTGCTTCACGAGCGGGAGGCGCCGCGTCGCGACTGGGAGAAGGAAGAGGCGTCGGCCTTAGGCGGCGGCGATCCCTCGCCGGAAAAAGGGAGGCGGCGTTGCTCGCCGATTTTAGAGAGAAGCAAGAGCAATTTTTTTGCTGAGTAGAGAGAGAAGGAAATTGCATGAATGAAAGAAAATAAAGGAGAGAGAGAACTGTTTCAAGATCATATATGGATCCCTTCCTAAATATATTAACTGGCCTTTTTGAAATCCTTCACGTCCGTATCCCTGATATCTTTTAGGAAGGCAATTAACTAATTAATTTAACAAGGAAGAAATAAAACTTGTGGCTTAGAATTAATCCTACTATTCTAGATATTTTGGTTCCCACTGGATACGGTTTTGGGATCGTTTGGCTCACGAGTTAAATCCCGATTTGACAATTAATACAGTTTTAAAACTCAATTAATATTTTATTGCATTTGAATTATAAATGTATATTTTTATCAATAAATTATACGGATCGAAATCCTTAACTTAAACTTGATTATTTAATTTCTCGTAGTCCTTTATTCGTTTGAAAGATTCGATTCTTTCTACGAATTTAGGAATTTGTAAAAGGGTATATATATTTAAAATACACAAATAACACACAAAATAATAAAATTAAAAGAAAACCAAGACAAGAAAATAAAATAAGGTTTCTTAATTAAGAAAACGGGTACAGAACGGGACGGGGTGTTACATCCTCACCCCCTTAACAAAATTTCGCCCCCGAAATTCATGTCTTAGGTACTACTTAAGCATTGAGGGTATTTGGCTAGGACTTCATCCTCTCTTTCCCAAGTCGCTTCTTCTTTCCCGTGTCGGCTCCACTGAACTAGCACTAAAGGTATCTCTCGATTTCTTAACAAGTGTAACTTTATTCCCAAGATAGTTACTGGAACTTCTTCGTAAGTCAGGTCACTGCTTAGACCTAATTCTACGTGATTAATAACGTGGTTTAGGTCGCTCACATATTTCCTGAGTGTAGATGTGGAACACATTATGCACTCGTGACAATTCCGGTGGTAAAGCTATGCGATAAGCTACATCCCCGATTCTATTCAGGATGTCAAATGGTCCAATGTATCGCGGCTTTAGCTTACCTCTTTTTCCAAAATGGATTAGACCTTTCATTGGCGCAATTCTGAGAAATACTTTCTCGCCAATGTCAAATTGTAAATCCCTTCTTCGGGTGTCGGCATATGACTTCTGACGGTCCTGGGCCGACTTGATCCTCTCTTTAATCTTTGCGACTATCTCAGCTGATCTTTCGACTAGCTCGGGTTCGAGAATCTTTCGAATCCCAACTTCGTCCCAACAAACTGGCGATCTACACCTCTTCCCATAGAGTGCTTCGTACGGCGCCATTTGTATTGTTGCTTGATAACTGTTGTTATATGCAAACTCTACCAATGGTAGGTGGCTTTCCCAACTTCCATCAAGATCTAGAGCGCAAGCTCTGAGCATATCTTCGAGCGTCAGAATAGTTCTTTCCGATTGCCCGTCAGTCTGCGGGTGGTATGCGGTGCTGAATTTCAATTCAGTACCTAAAGCTCGTTGCAGACTTCCCCAGAACTTGGAGGTAAAACGGGGGTCTCTATCGGATACTATCGAGACTAGTACACCGTGCAGTCTGACTATCTCTGCTACGTATAGTTGGGCTAGCTTGTCCAACGTGTACGTCATTCTTATAGGGATAAAATGGGCAGTTTTCATAAGTCTGTCTACGATAACCCAAATGGCATCGTGATTCTTCACCGTTTTCGGAAATCCGGTGACAAAATTCATAGTGATGTTCTCCCATTTCCACTCTGGCATCTCCAGAGGATGCAACAACCCTGAAGGTCGTTGATGATCTACTTTAACTCGTTGGCAAGTTAAACAACTCTTGATGAATTGAGCTATCGATCTCTTCATACCTCTCCACCAAAAGTTCTCTTTCAGTCCCCGGTACATTTTCGTCTCTCCGGGGTGAACGGTGTAAGGAGTGCTATGTGCCTCTGAATGGTTCCTTCCTCAGCGCGCTTACGTATTCCTCTCAAGAATTTATCGTCCTTTTGCGCTCCTAATATCCTTTCTCGTAAGGTCGGTTGTAGGGTGAACGTGTAAACCATGGAATCTGCACAACACTGTGTGGAAAATTCCAAGTTTAAACGAGAGAGTTCTCCCATTAGTGGTAACTGTGTGGTCGGAATGACGCTTAGTTTTGTATCTTCCTTTATACTCAAAGTGTCTGCCACTACGTTTGCCTTTCCAGGGTGATAGTGGATAGTGAAATCGTAATCTTTTACCAATTCGAGCCATCTTCTCTGACGCATGTTCAATTCCTTCTGCGTGAAGAAGTATTTTAGGCTCTTATGGTCAGTGTAGATCTCACACTTTCCTCCATATAGGTAGTGTCTCCAAATTTTTAATGCGTGAACTACTGCGACCAGTTCTAAGTCGTGTGTTGGGTAGTTTTGTTCGTGGTCCTTAAGTTTTCGGGATGCATAAGCTACAACTTTCTTATTCTGCATCAGAACACAACCCAAGCCTGACAAAGAAGCGTCTGTGTAGATGACGAATCCTTCTGATCCGTCTGGGATGGTTAACACAGGCGACGTAGTTAGCCTCTTCTTTAGTTCTTGAAAGCTTTCCTCACAAGTTGAATCCCAAGTAAACTTCTCAGTTTTCTTGGTCAGTTTCGTCAGCGCTTTCGCAATGCTGGAAAAATCTTGTATGAACTTGCGGTAGTACCCTGCTAACCCAAGAAAACTCTGAATTTCATTGACGTTAGTAGGTGCCTTCCAGTTCATGATGGCTTCTACCTTTGCTGGGTCCACTTCAATTCCTTTTGCGGAGATTATATGCCCTAAGAACATAACACGGTCGATCCAAAATTCACACTTGCTGAATTTGGCGTACAACTTCTCTCGTCTCATCGTCTCTAAGACTGCTTTGAGATGTTCTTCGTGTTGCTCTTTGCTCTTAGAGTATACGAGTATGTCGTCGATGAAGACGATGACGAATTGATCCAGGTATGGATGAAACACTCTGTTCATCAGATCCATGAAAATCGCCGGAGCATTTATTACTCCGAAAGGCATTACGGTGAACTTGTAATGTCCATACCGAGTCCGAAATGCTGTCTTTGGGATATCCTCACTCTTGACCTTTAGCTGATGGTACCCAGACCTCAGATCGATCTTTGAGAATATGGGAGCATTCTTTAACTGATCGAACAAGTCTTCTATCCTCGGAAGAGGATATTTGTTCTTAATGGTCAGTTTATTGAGACCTCGGTAGTCTATGCACATACAGAAAGTTCCATCTTTCTTCTTTACGAACAACACGGGTGCTCCCCATGGTGTGCACTAGGCCTGATGAACTTCTTTTCAAGCAAGCCCTGCAGTTGTTCTTTCAGTTCTTCTAACTCCTTTGGAGCTTTTCGATAGGGTGCTTTAGATACTGGTGCTGCCCCAGGTATCAAGTCGATGGAGAACTCTATCTGACGATCAGGGGGTAACCCGATTAATTCCTCTGGGAACACGTCAAGATATCCATCCACAATTGGCACTTTGATGCGCAACTTATCGTCTATCTCTCCTGCTGAGATGTGAACGAGGTAAGCTTGGCATTCCTCTTTTCGTAATATCGCTGCATCTTGGATTGCTGATATTACTCGGGTTTTCTTCTTGGTCTTGATTTCACGAAACGCGAAGCGTTGGCCATCACGGGTTTCGAGGTCGATCTTGCGTTCGATGCATTTTATTATCGCTTTGTTTCTCGTTAGCCAGTCAATGCCTAAGATTATGTCAAAGGTTTTCATCTTAAGGACGTGAAGGTCGGACTTTATCAAGTGATTGTCTAGCGTTAGAGGTAAACCTCTAATTTGACCCTGAATTTCCATAGTAGTTCCAGATGGAATACTCACATTTAAAACTTTTCCTTTTTCCTCGACTAATCCTAACTTTCTTTTAAAGTTATCAGATATAAAGGAGTGAGATGCTCTAGTATCAAACAATACATACGCAGGTTTTTCAAGTACAAGGACAGTACCTGCTAGCGTCTCATGCTGCTCAGGCTGAGCTGGTCCTTTCAGGCGAAGTTGCTCTCCGCTGCTTTCCCCTTCCTCTAGGATAGCATTCACGTGGCCTGGCCTTCTCTGACCCTGGTTAGGCGGACCTCTGACTGGGGGTCCCGTCTGGCGGTTGTTAGGTGCAGGCAGCTGACGAGCCTGATAATTGTTTGCCTGCTGAGGGCGGTACTGAGCGTTATTAACCGGTTGACGGTTGCTGCTCGGTGGCTGAGCACATTCATTGGACTTGTGCCCTGGTTGATTGCAACGGAAACATATTACTCCTCTCTGACTACAGGGTCCCCAGTGTCTCCCTCCACACCTTTGACAGTTCCGGTTGGCTCGAGGGCCAACAAAGTTTTTTCCTCTGGATGACGGAACTGGATTCCTTTTAAAGTGTGGCTGCCAATTCCGATTGACTGGGACAGTAGTCGGAGTCTGTTTGTACTCCAAGTTTTGACTGATCGAGACCAGCAATGCTCGATGGAAAACTTCTCCATAGTTTGGCACCTGAAGGCCAATTATAATTCCTGCTATCTCGGGCCTCAAACCCTGCTCGAACCTGCGAGCTTTCCTTTCATCGTCACCCACCAGATGTGCGGCATAACGAGACAGTTGGTTGAACCTTCTCTTGTACTCTATCACTGAGAGAGTTTCCTGTCGAAGGTTGACAAATTCTTGTTCTTTCTGATCCCTTAAGACTCGTGGAAAGTATCGGTCCAGTATAGCTTTCTTAAAGTCCTCCCAAGTAAGGACATGTCTAGCTTCTTCGTCCATAGTTCGTTCATAAGACTCCCACCATTGGGCTGCATCCTCCATCAGTTGGAACTGGGCACAGGAGACTTTCTGTGCATCAGCCAGTGCCATGTGTCTGAAGATACGTTCCAATCCTGATATCCACTCCTCAACTTCAAAGGGATCTTCTTTCCCATTCAGCCTAGGTGGCTACAGTCGTCGAAAGCGTTCGACAAAGTCATTCATCCTAGGCGCCATCTGAGGTATAGGCCCGTATAGCGGTGGAGGAGGTGGTGGAGCTTGCTGCTGAATGTAGTTCTGAAGAGAGATCAATATTTCTTTCGCAATATCGTTTTCTGGCGCGGCCTGTTGAGGCAGTTCAGGTTCAGCCTGAGGGGGTGGGTCTTGTCCTATAGGATCTCTTGGTTCAGGAATGAGGTTAAGACGGGGTCGTCCACGTTTACGTCCTGGTGCCATTCTAAAGGTAGTTCTGATCGAAAAGAATAATATTGTTACGATATGTATAGGTGCGAGAAAGTTATAAAAACATAATCGGATTAACCAAATCAACACAACGCTAGCACTGAAACACGTGTGGTACGTAATTCACCGCTTCGCATAAGGGCCCTCAATGGTACAGTGCTCACATTCGCACAGTATTCTAGGAACCAGTGGTGTGTCATTAAGCGATAATCAGATAAAATATATGACAGCCAATATATAAAGCAAGTAAACACATTGACAAGCAGTGAGCACATAATAAGTATATATATATATCTAAAAAGTTTTGGTTCTACGGAGTCAGTCTCCTTACATTACGTCATAGAATGCAAAAGGTTTCTAGGTAATGCTATAGCATCGTGTCCTCACATCAATATGGACCACGAGCGACAAAATGAGGGGTTAAAGCTACGCTGCTATGACCTATAAGGAAAAAGGCAACGCAAAATGACTACTACTATATGTCAAGCGGCTACCACCTATACTATATATATGCATCTACTACTATATACTAGGTCTGGAAGTCCAACTAGTCATCAACCTCTGACCCTTCTGGGGAATCTATCTCTACCTCTGGCTCATCTCCCTCAAACTCAACAATCTCGGGCTCAACTCTTGCTAACTCTATCATAGGATGTGCGGCTTCTCCCAAGCCGAAAGGTCCCTCCCCAGCTAGTCCACTCGCTACCCAGAAGGCGATGGAGGTATCCCGCTGCGCGAGAGCTGCATCCATGTATAGATCGGCCCTCCGAGTGGCAAAAAGAGAGTACTCATCCTGGGAGACGGCGGTTGCTCTAGCCGCAACGGCCGACATCCGTGCTAGCCTGGCGTCCTCCTGGTGACCGTCCAATGTGGCCAGGTCATGCCCGACGAGTGCAGCGGTCTGGTAAGACAGCCCGCGGTTAACATCCGCGTGCCGAATCACCCTCTGGGCCTCCACCCAGTAGGCGTCTAGGTGAACCTGAGGTCCCTGCTCTGGGTCGTCCACCCTCATACGGTCTAACAGTCCGGCAGTGATGGGGCAGAAAATCTCGATCACTCCTCCCGCGAATCGGGTCGCAGCTGCGAAGTCAGTCTCAATGTGGGGCTTTGGGGCAATCCTTGCCCTTTCGCGTGACTCTAAAAAGCGGATAGTGAAAGCATCAATAGTCTCTACTTCTAACTGCTCGATCTCTAAGTACTGGGCCACATCCATCTTACGGGTTTCCTATAGGGGAAAGGAAAGTTCTAGTCAAATTTTAGTTTAAAAGGAAAATAACCGTAAAGTAAACACTTAAAGCACGAAATCAAAGAAATCACATAATATCATTTGTGAAGTTCACAAATTATTTAAGCATTCTTATTAATTACTCGAGTTTCAACAGTAACTTATGCTAAATTTTGTAGTCCCTTTTTCACAGTACGAACATTGTTTTGAGTTATCGTAACCTTTTTTATTGCGTAATATTATGAATTCAAGCTATTTTGAATTTTGTAGGCCTTTAAACAATTTTACGAAAAGTAGTAACGTACCTTCGAGGAGCTTGTAGACAGTAACCAGAGACACGTTTCCCCCAGAAAATTTAATATTTTAATACTTAAGTGATAATAAATAATTTTAGTGTGACGGGGAAACAAGATTTGGGGTTGGGTCCGAAAGTTTTGAACCTAGGCTCTGATACCACCTGTAACGCCCCGAATCCAGAATATATTAATTATATCGGATTCGGAGTGTTATTGTGATCAAAAGTCCGAACTATAAAAATTTTGAAGGAAATATAACTAAATTGAAAGATAAGTTTCATGCAGCGGATAAGTGGAGAGAAATATTATAATAATATATCTCACACATAGGTATATCTGTATATATGGGATGGATAAAAGGTTCTGTATCTTCAGAATAATACACACTGAGTTTGGGAAATTGAAAACACACGGTAAAGGTATCGTCTTGCATAGCAGAAGTGATAACATTTATTTCGGAATAGAATAATAGGCATCATTGTATTATTGATAGTATTTTAAGCAAGCGGGAAACTTTGTGTCTTCTGCATCACTGTCCTTGCTCCCCGTAATCGAAATCTGCAAGGGGGTTAGGGAAAAAGAAGCGTGAGAATTGAATTCTCACGTATGGGTGATTTGCAACGTCATGGGATTGGTAAATCCGAAATATATTAAGTTATACTCATTGATAAGGTGTTTATTCCATTTAATCAATTTCACATGTAAACAAGATTATAATATTTCATAGAAGAAACAGTTCATATAATGATTCATCTTCATTTAAGCATATTCCACATAATATAATTGAAATAACACGAGTTGATTCACATTAGGGCAGAGCCCAAAACATATTCACGTATTGTCACAAACTATCAAACCATATTCGTACGACCATTCCACTTCCAACAAAGTTAACCTTTTCAACTACAATCAAAACTTACTTCATCCAACCACAACAACTTACTTCATCCAACCACAACATCCCTCATAAGATAAGCAAACATCAATGGCCTTATTCCCAGTGCGCACGTAGGCAGCTGACCGGGGACCAGATCTGTTTGATCAACAACCTTGATTCTGGGGGCGTCCTCGACAGCTCCCCGGAGGTCGGATTTAAAACTCGATTCTAACTCCGTACTTACTGACTTTCCATAAAACTGACTCAACAAACTTCACAGAGAAAAATACTTGATTGACAACAGAATTGATTCATGCTCACATAAGGTACTTACTCATGCAATGGTGATCGATTTATAAAACAACAGACATTAGATATCATATATAGTTATATCACATAATTCAAACAGTTATATAATAGGTGTTACATTTATGTTGGATTAATTATTTTAGATTATTTTAGTCGAGTTCAGAAAATACCGGCACAACGTTATTATTAGCAGATCAATCAACAGATCATCACCCACCTGATTGTTCTGAGTCCTGGGAATATTGTGTAGGCAGACGGTCGAGTCCTCCGTGCGTGTCCCGAAAAGTACAGAATCCTAATAAGGAGTATTCCGATTAAAAGATCGACTTTTGAATTTGAAAAACTTAAGCGTTTGTATCTATAGGATTGAGTAGATTTTTGCCTTTAGAAAACTATTGAAAACTAAAGTTTTCAAAGGTTGATTTCTATTTGATAAGTACACCCCTTTTTAAGAGTAGATGTATTAGGGGGTGTATTTACTAATTTCAGTGATGTCCTTAACAAAAGCCTTTTAAAGAAAACATAATTATTATTATTCTTGGAAAAACTTAAAAGAATAAAAATAATTACTTAGGAGTATTAGTAAGAATTAAAAAAAGGTTTTTCTTTCTAAGATTTCTATTTCCCATTAAAAGAATTCTTGAATATAAATATTTATATTTTATAAATAAAAATCCCTTATTAAAACTTATTTAAAAGACTTGGACTTTTCTAAGAAATTATATTTATAAATTAATATAGTTTATAAAAGTATTCTTCTTTTCTAATATTAGTGATACTTCTAAAGTTGGTTTGTAATACTTCTAAAATAAAGGATTATATTAAAAGACTTTATTTTGCGTTTCTAAAATTCTAACAGGGGTACGAGAGGAAGACGAGTTTCCCTTTGTCTTTTAAGCTCGACTAATAGTGTCAATTTCATCATTAAAACAACCATACTAAAACACTAGTTTCAAATACTAAACAACTAAAACAAAAGCACTATACTACTATAATAAGGATACTAAACAGCTAAAAGAATAACACTGATCCACTAAGTCAAAAATACTACCACATCTTAAAACAACAAAAGTACTTCATCATTCGAACACTAATACCAAACACTAATCCAAAGTCCCAATTCATGGTTTGTGAAGAAAGAAAACAGGGGAAAAATATTCAATTTCCTATTTCTAAAGAGTGATACAAGGGGGCAAAAACAATAATACTAAACAAGTCAACTAGTAACACTAAATCATTTAATCACAACTCAACAGTAAGTTTTTTTCCTTTCCTTTCCGCTTCTTTGTTCCATGGGATTCGAACAAAACTCGACCAAAATTCCAGAATTTACGAAAGAAGAAAACGAAGGTAGAAACCTTACGTTCTCCGGGTTTGAGGCGGTAAACGAGCGGCCTAACGGCGTCGATTGAAAATTCGGTGATTCGTTTATAAAAATTGGGCAGCCTGACGGCATCGTTCGAGGTCTCCAAAAATTCTGGCAGCAGGGGTTCGCATCCACGGCGTCATTTCGATCGGAAAATTGAACGAAAAGAAAGTCTCGGTTAGAAATTGAATTTAAACGATACTAAAATCGAATTTAACATTTTGGATATCGAAGTCAAAATTGAAAAAGGGGGTTTTCTCAATCACTAACTGTAGAAAAAGAGGAGGCGGCGGCGGTGGGGTTGAGGAGGCGGCGGCGCTAGAGGATACAAGGCGGCGATTGGCTCTGGCTTCGGCTTCGACGAAGAACAGGGGAGGCGGCGCTGGGTCGTATCGTGATGGCGGCTCGCGACTGGGCAGAGGTGACGGTGTCGCGTCGTGAAGTGGGAGGCGTGCGGCTGCGGCGGCGCGCGTCGCGGCTGAGGAAAGGAAACGACGCTCGGGGGGAGGCGGCGCATCGATCAGCTTCAGCGGCGGCGAAGAGAGAGAGAGCACGGCGGCGATGGCCTGCTTCGCGAGCGGGAGGCGTCGCGTCGCGACGGGGAGAAGGAAGAGGCGTCGGCCTCAGGCGGCGCCGATCCCTCGCAGGAAAAAGGGAGGCGGCGTTGCTCGCCGATTTTAGAGAGAAGCAAGAACAATTTCTTTGCTGAGTAGAGAGAGAAGGAAATTGCGTGAATGAAGGAAAATAAGGGAGAGAGAGAACTATTTCAAGATTATATACGGATCCCTTCCTAAATATATTAACTGGTCTTTTTGAAATCCTTCACGTCCGTATCCCTGATATCTTTTAGGAAGGCAATTAACTAATTAATTTAATAAGGAAGAAATAAAACTTGTGGCTTAGAATTAATCCTACTATTCTAGATATTCTGGTTCCCACTGGATATGGTTTAGGGATCGTTTGGCTCACGAGTTAAATCCAGATTTGACAATTAAAACAGTTTTAAAACTCAATTAATATTTTATTGCATTTGAATTATAAATGTATATTTTTATCAATAAATTATACGGATCGAAATCCTTAACTTAAACTTGATTATTTAATTTCTCATAGTCCTTTATTCGTTTGAAAGATTCGATTCTTTCTACGAATTTAGGAATTTGTAAATGGGTATATATATTTAAAATACACAAATAACACACAAAATAATAAAATTAAAAGAAAACAAAGACAAGAAAATAAAATAAGGTTTCTTAATTAAGAAAACGGGTACAGAACGGGACGGGATGTTACAAATCCTACTTTGTATATTAAGAACATCATGTCCATAACTCAACAAATGCCCAGCAGTTTGAACTATTATTGAACATGTTTATCTTAATAACAACCGTACTTGTTCTAGCCACTAAAACACCTTGTGTTTTCTTCTCGGTTGCTAGAACCTTACAGTCCTTCTTCCAATGCCCCTTTCTATTGCAGTGGGGCACACATCCTTATCAACCCGCTCTTACTTTTGAACTCCACCTTACGCCTTCAGGAAGTTGGGCTTGGATCCCTCTTAGTCTTATTTCTTCGCTTCTTCTCGCCTTTCAGGTCAGAAGAAGTAGAAGTACTTACCATGAGCACCAGTTTTTCCTTAGCAGTGGAAGACTAAAAAATCTTAGGCATGTTATGAGGCTCCAGCATTGTCGCTTCCGTCTTCTTCATATTAAATTTATTACGAAACTAGAATATGAATAGGGAAGCAACTTGAGGATAGCACATGAGGTGAAATCTTCCCTCCTTTTGCTAACGACATCTGAACAGATCTCTCATCACTTCATAAATCTCAAACGAGATCTAGAATCAAAGAGATCCTTTCATACGCTTAAGCATCTCGAAGGGATCCATTTTCTCATGTTGCCTTTGCAATTCGGGAGTCATGCCGAGTAATCATAACATAGAGTCTGGGAAGCATCATCTTGATGTTTCTTTTGAGCTCTAATGTCAAAAGTTGCAGCCTCAACTGAACCAGCCTCAGGGGTAAAGGGATTTTCGTGTCTAACACGTACTCAATCTCTTCTTGCCTTAGCACCAAATACACGTTTCAGTGCCAGTTCAGAAAATTTGGCCTAGCCAATTTGTTCATTTTCAGAACATTTTTCAATGATAAGTTATTCATTTCAACAATTCTAGAGAAATAAACTAAAACGGGAATTAAACACATAATTCCTATTATCAATATTCAGAAATCAAAATAAACATGGCCTTTGAATTTATTTTGTCTCCATTATTTTTACATACTCAACAACCTCATCGGAAGATTACGAATTCATATGTAATATAAATTGTAATGGACTAGGATCCACATTCCTACTATTAAAATGACTGCTTGGGCTGAACATTGCAACAGCAGAACTGGTAGGTCTCTAAACCAATTGCCTCACGCAATTCCTAGTTGACTGAACCTAATTCAATCCGATGTCACCTAATTCTTGTTTCCCTGCTTGGGCTGGTGAAACAGAATTAAGTTGGTTTACAACCATTAAGCGGCGACAAACACGTCCCTATAAAAGTCCCGTTAGATGTAGATCCGAGCAAAAGACTTGGGCCTTAAATACTCATTGGAACGAAATCTCCGGTTTACTTTTAATTTTAATGGAAGACATCTTTCAATCTAATGAAAAACCATATTTTAGTGAGGATCATTTTAAAGGCGGGGTATTAATTGCTTAATCGAGATCCAACATGAATAACTACGTCACATTTGAGCAATTATTGGGCGCCGTCTACCCAAACATGACATGTGCGGACAAACATATATAGGACGCCGTCTACCCAAACATATAATACGATCCGACAAATATTGAGTGCTGCCTACCCAAAAAATTTAATGCGGGCTATATAACTAATAATGTAAATATTGATTCACATAAGCAGTTATACAAGTGGGGAGCAACTAATCAAGTTCTCATGCTTTATTTCAAAAATTAAATTTTCATAAATAAAACATATATTAAGTATTTAGCACATAAATTTAATAAACATGCAAAATATCTAATAACACGTAAATCAAATAAACGTGTGATTAGGCGTGAAATTGTTATGTTTTGGTGCCCGATTTGCCCATGTTTTGAGTGTTTTTATGAGAGTTTGGAGTCATTTGATTATCATTTTTATAAACTGATGAATTTGTCTCTTTTGTTTTCGTAGATGGATAGAGGGTGAAAAGAGGAGTTCGTAGGACTTTGAATCGGCCAAAACGGACTCCCGGTTGAGGAGATATGAAGATTTTACGAACATGTGTACAGCTGCCGAAAAGTACTCGAGCTGAGTCGCTCGAGTAGTCACTACTCGGGCACTCGAGTAGTGCACTCGAGCTGCAACAGGTCGAGTAGTTTTACTCGACCTCTACTCGATCTTGACGCATATTATGGCCCATGAACACCTAAATTCGATCCCAAGCCTATTTATACCTTTTTCCAAGCATATCACCACATACCAACACATATTTTTACATACTTTGAGCAAGGAGAAAGCTTGGGAAGGAGTTTTGAAGAATTTTATACGTTGTAATCGAGGTTTTAATTTACGAATTCTTAGTTTTAGTATTTCTTTTGAACGTATTAGATTAATTCTTTCTTTCTTTACTCTTTGAGACGATTAAACCTAGTTTTTCAGATTTATATAGATTTCTTTGGAGACTTTAATTTGTTCTTTCGTTTATGTTCTTGATTTCTTTCGTTAATTCAATTATGCATATGTTTATTGTTCTTGTGATTGCTTTTATTATTCAAACCACCATGTTAAGCTAGAACCCTTGCATGCTTAGGATAAGATGAACTCGTAGAAGTAGGTTGTGGATACGTAATTAGAGTAACTTGTGACGTTAGGTTTTAATTCTCTTGGTTAATGAATTCTTAAAATTAATCTAGACTTCGCTCTTGAATTTCGTTCGAAAGGTGTTAGAGAGAGGACCACCGTATCACTCTTTAACAACGAGTAGACTTAACGAGAGGGTTTAGGAAAGGTTAATTCATCTACCGGTTTAGCGAAGGAGGACGACCGCATCACCTTAGTTAAATTAGGGTCTCATTAATTAAGCACAATCTATTAACTTGTTAGTAGATTCGTGAAGTCGAGTGTTAGGGTAAAGTATTAGGGTTTAGAATCTTGAGCTTTCACCTTGCATTCTTGGACTTAGGTTAATTCTTGTGTGTCACAGTTATTTTGATTATGTACCTGCTCCGTTAGTATACGTAGGGATTCCTATCTTAAGCATCACCATCTCATACTTGAAAACACACCTTTAGTTATTTCGTTTAATTTTCCTTTTGCATTCGTAGGATAATTTAGTTAGTTTAATTAATCTTTCCAAAAATAAAAAAACAACACACTTATATTAACTACGACGCGTAGATCTTCAGGGATCTGTTCGCATACACTCTATCCCGTGGATTCGATATACTTGGTCGTTATACTTACTCATACTACAATGAACCCGTCCGCTTGCGGGTGAGCGACTAGTAGAAGTTAGTATATTCGCTTCAAGTCAATGGCGCCGTTGTCGGGGATGGCGTTATATGCTTTTTGAATAGGACTTGTAGATAGCTTAGTAGTTAGTAGTGGGTGATTTATTTTCTGTTTTATTCTTATTTCCATTCATTCGGCAGTTGCGTTTTGATCCTTCTGCTAGTGTTTCAGGTTTATGAAAACACGCTCACAAGGCAATACGAGCGAAGAGAGGTTGCCTGCAGATCCTGAGACAATAGCTAGAAGGAACCGAGCCTTTCTGAGAAGAATGACTACTGCCGCGGGAAATAAAGACAAGATTTCTGATGAACTTGGGGAGTTAGACAAAATAGCTGCAGAGTATACTGCTGTTGTGGAACGGGCAGAAGGTGCCAATGGAAACAGCAGTAATCAGTAGATACCCATAGGGGGAACTGAGAGCCCACACCCGAACCCACAAGACACAATCAACTCTGCACAAACACAACCCCAAAACCAGAACCAAAACCCTGCTTACCCACAAAACCCAAATAACCCTTTCAACAACCCAGTATACCAACATTACCCATACCCACCTTATCCTTACCCACCATACCCGTATCCTCCACCTCCAGTCTATAATCAACCACCTGTTTACCCACCACCACCCCAACAAGTACCAGTACCTGCTGCTAATCCTCAACACGTTCCTCAGAACGTAGATCACAATATGGCTATTCGAGGGAGGTTTGCAGCGCAGCCACAGCGGTACTATGATGGAGTGGCATTGCCTCCTGTTGAGGCAAATAACTTCTCGATTTCCCCGGGAATTCTAAAGCTGCTGACCGAGAATCAGTTCAAGGGGGTGATCGGGAAGGAGAATCCTCACACACATCTGAGGAGCTTTCTCATGATAGCCTCAACATTTAATTATAATGGCATGTCTGAAGATGCCAAGAGGCTTAGGCTGTTCCCATTCTCATTGACGGGAATAGCCAAGGAGTGGTATGACAACACGCTCCCACGGGGAGTTATAACCACATGGGCTGAGCTCGAGCGTCTGTTCCTCGAGCGATTCTACCCTCCATCTAGGACAATCAAGGCTAGAATTGAGATCTCGTCCTTTCGCCAGAAGTCTGGAGAGGATTTACGCCAAGCGTGGGAGAGATACTCAAACATGCTGATTGAGTGTCCGCAGCACGGGTACAACCAGGGAGACATTATGGCATTCTTCTATAGTGGTGCCAACAAGGCGGGGCAAGACCATCTAGACGCCTGTGCGGGCGGGGCATTCCTGAACCAAGGCATAGAGAGGTGTAGGGAGATCGTGGACAACATTGTCACGAATGCCGGGACTTGGAGTGGAGATCCAGATTTTCAGAGAGTGCATCAAGTTGAAGAGGGAGAAGGAACGAGAAGGCTGCTGATGGCCATGATGGAGAAGATCAACAATCTCGAGTTGGGGAAGAGTTTGGTTGGAGAGCATGCAGTAGAGAATGAGAGAGTAGACCAACCAAGTGGACAGCAAGAGGTAGCCAATTACATGGGAGGTCCGTATTACAATCAGAATGGCTACCAAGGTGGAAATAAGTATGGAAGGCCTTCTTATGGCCAGCCATTTGCACCTCCAGGGCCACAGCCGCCTCAAAATCAATGGAGGAACACACAAGGAGTTCAAGGAGGCCAGCAACCTCCTCAAAACACATGGAGGAAAAATGAGAACTTTTCTTATGCTAACCCAAAAGCTGGTATTACTGTTCCTGCAGGTGTTGATCCAGGTTCAAAGCCTCCTGGTGGAGAAGGCGGTGCATCAACCGAGGAGATGTTGAGAGCTATTCTTCAGAAGGTGGAGGAAGGAAGTAAGCGGTTGTCATCCTTGGAGTACGATGTGAAGGAGTTGCATAAAAAGGGTGATCAACGTGATCAAGACCTCCAGAAGATGAACGTTGAGTGGACGAGAACTCAACAAGAGAACAATCTAAGGTTCACTTCTATAGAGTTCCAGATGAGCCAGATTGCAAAGATGGCGAATAGAGAGCCGGGAAAATATCCTTCCATGCCGGAGGGGAACCCGAAAGAGCATTGCAAGGCGATCCAGCTTAGAAGTGGAACCAACTATGAAGGTCCTCAGATGCCTGCTGATTCTGAGACGCCCCAAGTTGAGAAGGGGATTGAAAGTGAAGGGATTGAGAAGCATAAAGATGTGGATGAGTCTCATCAGAGCAAAGAGCTTGAAGAGGAAGGCATTGAGAAAGTTGAGAGAGTTCCTAAGTGGAAAAAGGCAAAGGAAGCAAGGGATAAAGTGAAAGAAACAGAAAGAGATGAATGGGGGGTACCCAAATCTGTGATACCCGTCCCGTATCCACAGCGCTTCATGAAAAAAAAGCTTGATGAAAAATTTGCAAAATTTCTTGATGTTTTTAAACAACTTCACATTAACATTCCTTTTTATGATGCTTTGGAACAGATGCCGCATTATGCAAAGTTTCTGAAGGACTTGATTGCGAAAAGACGGCGAGTGGATGAGCCGAAGTTGGTGCAGCTGAACCACGAGGTGGGTGCATTAGTGCACAAGGCGCTTCCACCAAAGCTGAAGGATCCCGGGAGCTTCACGATCCTATGTGACATTGGGAACGGGATCAAGAAGGGAGCGTTGTGCGACCTCGGGGCGAGCATCAATCTCATGCCCTTGTCGCTTTTCAAGAAGTTGGAAGGTGTTGAACTTCAACCCACAATGATGATGCTTCAACTTGCCAATCGGTCTATTACTAGACCTCAAGGTGTGGTTGAAGACGTCCTAGTGAGAGTTGGAGATCACATCTTTCCAGCCGACTTTGTAGTGCTAGAGATGGAGGAAGATGAGCGCGTGCCCCTGATCTTGGGAAGACCGTTCTTAGCTACGGCGGGGATGGTGCTAGACGTGGCAAATGGGAAGATTACATTGAAGGTTGATGATCAAGAAGTGAAGATTTCCCTATATGAAGCCATGAAGCACCCGAAGGAGGATGAGAGTTTGTATTGCATAGATGTCATCGATCCTCGTGTTGAAGACACGCCTCCTATCCCTAATCTTTCTCATATTCATGATTTTGTTAGTCCTTCACTTGATTATTTAACCCATGAGCATTATGATCTTGATTATTCTGATAGGGATAAAGTGAAGAAGTTGAAGGATGAAGAGGTGAAGAAAGTGGACGTGGTCCAGCTAGAGGGAAAAGGAGGAGTTAAGAAGAAGAAGTTAAAATTTAAGAACTTGTTTGGTAAGACTCCTCCAGATAAAGGAAAGAAGGAGTTGAGACCCATAACACTTGGGAATGAGAAGAGAGGAAAGGAACTCATGATGGAGGGACAACAAGGAAAGAAATTTAAACACCACTCTTATGGGAGTGAGGGAGGTAAATTTGAGTATGATGTCCCATAAGCTCCTTTGAGCTCGGTCCGGCATGAGGACTTTAAAAATAGCGCTGAATGGGAGGCAACCCATTATTTTTTATTTGCTTTTGAGTGTTTTTAGTTTTTTCCTTTTATGTTATTAGGATGTTGTTGAGTCGTATGTTTAACCTCGTATTTGAGTAAGTTGCTTGTAGGCTTGTCTCGAAGGAGTGCCAAAGGAGTGGAGATTGAAGGAACCAACTTGAGACAAGGGAGTGTGCAAAGCTATTGAGAGAAATTGAATTATTTGGTTGAGGTAACCCACAACCCCAAACTTAGACCTCTAGCAAGGTCGAAGTTTGGGGGATGGAGTTTTTTTTATGTTTCTGATTACTTTGCACATGCATGCACGCCCTTATCTTTGAGTTGAGTTTGAGTGATTATTGGTTGTTGAGATACTCCTTGGGGTGATTTTGAGTTGACTCGCTATTGCACATTTCATGCTTATCAATCATCTTATGCTTGTTGATTGCTATCGTTGAGTATGATTTGATGAGTAGAGTGAGTTGTAAGGGTGAGGTAGAAATTCTTTTGTGTGAGTGGTTGAGTTTGAGCTGATTTGAGAAAGAACTTGTATGCTTGTGAATTTTTCTTTTGAGTACTTGTGTGATGAGAGTGAGAACTCACTAGGACTAGCATGGATGTGAAAGCCGTGAGCTTTTGAGCCTTATGAGATTTTGATGCATGAATTAATCTCTTTGTTTGTGAGTGAATCATCACCTTAGAGGATGCTAGAACTTGTGTGTGCTCTTGCTTCTTGATTGTGTCTAGTTTGATATGCCGAATAGGATCTTAGGCCATCTTTGATTTTATTGAGTCACTTAGCCAAAATTTTCCTTACCATTGATATTTATCCTTTGTTAGCCCCTTTGAGCCTTTAAGCCTATTTTTATTTGCTAGCACATTTTAACACTATTTCCAGTTCCTAAGCCTTTTTGTCCCAATTTGAGTGGAGAATAGGAAAAGTGTGAATGTTGAAGGGATTGAGTTGAGTTGAGAAAATGAATTATGATGGTTGAGTGGTGATAAAATAAGGGTGTGAATGAGATTTGAGTTGTGGGAAAGAAAAAAATTGAGAATGAGCAAAAGAAAGAAAAAAAAGAGCTCATGTGTTTGTGCGAAAAAAGAGAAAAAAAAATGAAGTGATTGAAAAAAAAAATGAAAAGAGTGAAAGAAAAAATTGAAGTATTGAGAGTATGAAATTGAAAGGGTGTTGATTGAACATGTTTGAAGTAGTCTGTTCCTAATCTCGAAGTGCCAAAGTTTGATTTTCTATTCTCCATTCACGTTAGTCACTTTACCCTATATTGTTATCCCACCTGTCCAAAGAGCCTACATTACAACCTTGAGAAACGTCCTTTTTGATTCGGCATTGATTTCTAGAGTATGGTCGGAGTTGAGAGTGCTTACAAGCCTATGGCTGCTGATTTGAGTGATTGATTGATTGAGTGTGCCCTTTATTATTGATATACACTTGTGAGGGAGTGAAACACATCGTTGAGTGCACATCCATGTTTGATCTTGGTGGTTCTTGTTGTTGTTGCATGAGTATGATGAAGGAAGGTGAGTGAGTATACGTGTGATTGATCATTGAAGCTCGAGTTCATTTGCTTGCATGATTTGATTTTTTGACTCATTCCTAACAATTTCACTTGACTTATTATTTCGTTGCTTGAGGACAAGCAACATGGTAAGTTTGGGGGGGTTGATTAGGCGTGAAATTGTTATGTTTTGGTGCCCGATTTGCCCATGTTTTGAGTGTTTTTTATGAGAGTTTGGAGTCATTTGATTATCATTTTTATAAACTGATGAATTTGTCTCTTTTGTTTTCGTAGATGGATAGAGGGTGAAAAGAGGAGTTCGTAGGACTTTGAATCGGCCAAAACGGACTCCCGGTTGAGGAGATATGAAGATTTTACGAACATGTGTACAACTGCCGAAAAGTACTCGAGCTGAGTCGCTCGAGTAGTCACTACTCGGGCACTCGAGTAGTGCACTCGAGCTGCAACAGGTCGAGTAGTTTTACTCGACCTCTACTCGATCTTGACGCGTATTTTGGCCCATGAACACCCAAATTCGATCCCAAGCCTATTTATACCTTTTTCCAAGCATATCACCACATACCAACACATATTTTTACATACTTTGAGCAAGGAGAAAGCTTGGGAAGGAGTTTTGAAGAATTTTATACGTTGTAATCGAGATTTTAATTTACGAATTCTTAGTTTTAGTATTTCTTTTGAACGTATTAGATTAATTCTTTCTTTCTTTACTCTTTGAGACGATTAAACCTAGTTTTTCAGATTTATATAGATTTCTTTGGAGATTTAATTTGTTCTTTCGTTTATGTTCTTGATTTCTTTCGTTAATTCAATTATGCATATGTTTATTGTTCTTGTGATTGTTTTTATTATTCAAACCACCATGTTAGGCTAGAACCCTTGCATGCTTAGGATAAGATGAACTCGTAGAAGTAGGTTGTGGGTACGTAATTAGAGTAACTTGTGACGTTAGGTTTTAATTCTCTTGGTTAATGAATTCTTAAAATTAATCTAGACTTCGCTCTTGAATTTCGTTCGAAAGGTGTTAGAGAGAGGACGACCGTATCACTCTTTAACAACGAGTAGACTTAACGAGAGGGTTTAGGAAAGGTTAATTCATCTACCGGTTTAGCGAAGGAGGACGACCGCATCACCTTAGTTAAATTAGGGTCTCATTAATTAAGCACAATCTATTAACTTGTTAGTGGATTCGTGAAGTCGAGTGTTAGGGTAAAGTATTAGGGTTTAGAATCTTGAGCTTTCACCTTGCATTCTTGGACTTAGGTTAATTCTTGTGTGTCACAGTTATTTTGATTATGTACCTGCTCCGTTAGTATACGTAGGGATTCCTATCTTAAGCATCACCATCTCATACTTGAAAACACACCTTTAGTTATTTCGTTTAATTTTCCTTTTGCATTCGTAGGATAATTTAGTTAGTTTAATTAATCTTTCCAAAAATAAAAAAACAACACACTCATATTAACTACGACGCGTAGATCTTCAGGGATCTGTTCGCATACACTCTATCCCGTGGATTCGATATACTTGGTCGTTATACTTACTCATACTACAGTGAACCCGTCCGCTTGCGGGTGAGCGACTAGTAGAAGTTAGTATATTCGCTTCAAGTCAACGTGCTTAACAATTAATTATCCGTAGGTAAAATACTGCTAAAATTAGAAATACTAACAAGCTCCAAGCTCTCGGTCGATTTCTAAAGTCATTTTCAAAATTATTTTGCCCAAAATTTAAAATATCAAAATTTGGTCCAACCAAATTTGACTCAATTTTCATTTTCCAAAAATGATATAATTTGGTCCAACCAAAAAACCCCTTATTTAATATTAGAATTTCAAAAAAAAAAAAAAAAAAACTCATCAAATAAATAGAATTTAATTTTAATTTTCAGAATTTATAAAATCAATTAAAACAAGAATTCTTATTTAATATTTCAAATATTTCTGAAATTCCTTCAAGCCAAACAAGACTTTAATATCTTTTATAATTTAAAATAGACAGGGGCTTATTTGTAATTAAATCTTCAATTACATAGAGGGGCTTGGGGAGAATCAAATCTCAAACCTAAGCTCAAATCATTCACGTCAAACACACAGAATTGCAAAAGCAGAATTCATCAATTCCATTTGCTCGAATACACAGCCGCCATCGGCCTACTACGCTGCTTCAATTCTGCGGAGATCGCCACTTCAAGCCTTTGTACACCGGCGAGAGTGCTACGGTCGGAGGACCCGAGGCCATGCCGCTGTCATCGTAAGCGGCAGATGGCCACTGCTGCCATGGAGAAGTCGCGCTTGTCGTGATTCCGATGTAATAGCAACTACGATCGAAGCCAGCGTTTGTCACGGTCTCAGTTCGCCTAACGCCAGTGGCGCGATCTAGTCAATTACAGCCACCAGTTTGCCTCCGCCATGGATACAGATCAACGCCCAACGCCACTGTATGAAGGGCGGCACCGCCGCGCTGTTTATAGGGATACGGAGGACGGTGATTTACGGCGCGATCGAATCGCCCATCACCGCCCGTCTCCATCAGTAATCCCAGAACTTCCGAGAGCCATGGTGAAATCTGACATTAGCCGTGAGCCAGAACTTTGGCGAATCCGATATTAGGCGGAGAAGGCAATTGTTGCCAAGCAATCCCTTCCCGTCGCCCACTGCGGGAATTGAAAAGAACGGTTGAACAAAGGGGAACCCAGTTCCTCTTGTTGCTTTTTTCCTTAATTTTTTTTTTTAAATTCAAAATCAAATTATAAACCTTTGACTTCTAAAATTAAATTTTACGGTGAAGCAATTTTGATTTAACAAAATCCAAATCAATTGGTTTTGACAATTAAAAATAAGTCAGATTTATTCAAAATAATTTTGGACTTGATTTTGGGCAAAACAAATATTGAAAATATGCACGCATAATTCACTAATGAATAATAACAATTATATTATACAACCATTAAATCAAAGCCTGACGCTCTGATACCATTATTGGATTTTAAACGCACAAACACCATGTTCGGCGCAGCGGAAGAATACGATTCACCAACAACGAATCTGAAACATGGTTGTATAACATAAAACATAAAGGATAAATAACATGTATATAAATCCTTACAGCGTTTGTACGCGGAATCCTCAACTATGGTATCCACGTAATGGTTTACTACCAACCCGCATCGATATGCTAGTATTGAATCTCGAGACGAATTTGCTAGGAAAATTCAGACTAGAGATTTTATGGAGAAATTATATTTCTTGTGTCACTTTCTGAATTCCCATAGGACACATATTTATAGGGATTATCTTAGCTTAATTTCTAAGCAAGATAATATAATTGACCCGCATAATATAATCTCTACAGATTATATCTCCCTAGATATGTTCCTACAAATAATATATTTACCATATCTATTATTCTTGTATAATAATATTCTAAATATTATTATTGGGATTTCATATTTAATTAAATCCAATTTAATTAAATAATAATAATAATTAATTCCAAATATAATTATTATTATATTCTCCACAAATTAAATATTATATCCAATACAATATTTAATCAACCAACTATAATTGCTAAATTGCCATTATTTGTTGTGTGACCCATAGACTCTCGTATATCGAGCGATTAGTCAAACTAACGGTCTTAATTGAACCCTAGACAATAAATCAAACATTCTCAATATACGAGGTACGTTGCGAGGAAATCTGCAACTACCTGTAATATTGTAGGCTATTGTGATATCTTCCTTTCATTCACGAATACACGATTAAGTCTTGAACATGATGAAGTGTCTATTCAAATAACTTAATCATATTATCTCCAATCAATAATTGATGACACAATAGGCTACATGGCCCAATAAGAAGATGACACGTAGATGTACCCTACTGACAGCCGACCTGTCACGGACTGACAAGAACCAAAAGTCTTGCTTTAGTTTTTCCAGAGAGCTGGTAACAGGCATGGTCTTTCAGCCGTTTCTTGACAAGACATAAAGCTTAAATAGAGTCGTTTGAACCAATCAGATGCAAGAGACTTTTACTTGAGAAGATTCATCTCCAACGGGAAGATTTTCAAGAAGGTCTATAAATACAGAAGGTCGTGCCCATTTCTACGGACAGGAAACTTACAAGAACAAAGCATTCTCTACACTCATAACTTACAAAGAAGCACTCGAAATCACCTTTGTTTCCCAAGTGTTTCAAATTTGTAGAGAGCATACCAAACCTTATGTAATTGAGCTTACAGCTGTATCCAAACCTTAGAAAGAGTAATCCATCCTTAAGCCTTGAGCTAAACTATAAGGATTATCTCACAAACAGTTGGAACCAAACCCTACTCAAAACCATATCCAAAGTTAGGTTGAGAGCTAGAGTTAAGAGGTGTTAGTAAGCTGATTATCGATATCAGTCTGAAAGCTGGTTATTTTGGGAACTAGGACCTGGAATCCTAGGGATCAAATATCCTAAGAAAGGATTGTTTGATCAGTGCACCTTGGCACTATAACACAAGGAATTTCTAAGTGAAAGGAATTCTCCTGTTTGATCAGGACAGTGGACGTAGGAGATTCTTCTCTGAACCACTTTATATCGTGTGCATTTATATTCTGTTAATTCTTTAGTGCGTGTTGTTTCAAACAAGTATTATCAAGCAAAACGAGTTTTTCTTAAGGGTTCACTAATCCGCACCTGAAAGCTAATTAGATAGCAACTCAACTGAAAGTCTTGAACCTTCAGTGGAGCTGATATCTCAACAAGCTTTCATTAATAAATCTCAGCAGACTTCCAAGTCCACTGAAGATCTATTGTCTTAAGTAAAATCTGATAAGTTAGTGTGCATAGAGTGTGCAGCATTCGTGGAGCAACCGTGCAGCATTCGTGCACCAGACCAATCATTGGTCTCCTCGAACTGTGTGGAAAAAAAGGGTTACCTGGGAGTCACTTGGTGACTAGACCAGGTACACTGGTGTCCCAGGGACACCCTAGAATTCCTCCTATTTAAAAACCAATTTAGACATTAAAGCAATGTGGGGTGGAGCGCGGAGGGGAAGTAGTGTGGCAGGTGAGAGAAAGTGGAGAAGACTATACTTTTTTAATTAAAATGTATATATTTTTTAAAGATATGGAACTAAAATGCAATAAAGGGTATTCAAATTCAACAATAAGTAACCAATCCTTTATGTACTGACTTGTGGAAATCATTTTTTATTTATTTATATCCCTTTTATCACTCTGTGCATTGATACCAATAATTCAATACAAAATATTTGTATTTATCTCTTACTATAAGAATCGATTTTGTGTATCAGGAAATAATAAAGCCAATTCACCCAAGGCAAATGAAGCAATCACCTTAAAAGCATAAAAAAAATGAGGATATCGTATATCTACAATCTATTTAATCGTATATATTTGTTCCAATGAAGTAGCTAATTTTTGGACCATTTTTTCATATCGTAGGCATTTATTTTGCATTTCAAGAAAATCCAAGGCCGATCCACCGGGGGTGAAATGAGCCAACCCTCTCAAATCTCATCTTCCTCCCAAACGAAAGGAGTATAGTGTGACATCTGTTTATGGTAATTAAAGTTGATATGCAATTAATATTGTTTAGTAAAGTAATTAACACTCTTCATTAAAATAATTAATATTTTTTAGTGATAATAATTAATACCCTTAAAAAAATACTCTTCAGTGCAAATAATCATTACCTTTTAGGAAAAACAATTAATATAGTTAAAATAAGTTTCACGATGAAACTTGTTCACAAAATATTTTGCCAAAAAAAAAAAGAATTAGATTTCTTTGTATAATATATATATTATAGCTTCTTATTATATATTTGAGTAGGTGTCCTATGAAACTAATAATATTACATACATGCATTCACTAATACTATAATATTTTACACTATGAAATGTTATCGTATCAGTGAATACTTGTAATGGTATTAGTGAGTGTACGCAAAAATATCAATAAATATATGTAATGATATAAATTTTATAGTAGAAAATTTATTCATAGAAGACTTTGTGTTTAATTTTAGACATACATATATAAGAGAAATGCTATTGAATATCCACAGTGTGTGTGTTTCCACCTGTCATTCCTTTACAAGAGGTAAGATATTACACCAGAAAGTGGGTAAATCTTACCCTATTGGATAATATTATTAAATCAAAATTGCAGTAAACAGTGGACATGAGGAAAATTAAAATTATTTTACGTTATTTATTTCCTTGAGCTTTCTTTTTACGGTAGTTAGTCGTGATGATATTCGTTAGAACAGACTTCTTAAGCGTTTTATAAATATCCATAACATTGAAGAAACCAATGAGAAGAAACTGAGTACTATCACATCTTTCTTTCCACATATACCACAAACACAAGAATGCAAATTACCCAAATTAATAAGCGTTGCCCCGTATCTCAACTCTAAGAAAACGCCATTATGTATACTTTTTAATCCACAATATTTTTTATAAGTTCATATAAATATATGTATATCTGTGGAAATATTTGTTTACTCTAGCTATAAAACACACCTAAAACACGCAACATCCAAATTGAATTGGAGAGCATGGAAGCAGGAAGGAATTTTAACAAAGGAGATGACCGAATTAAGGTACATAATATATTGTTACAGGATTATATTTTATATAAAAATAATTAATGATAAGTTTATCATAAAATTATTTTAAAGTATCAAGTATTTGATGAAAATATAAAAAATTTCATCATGAGTATCGAAAGTTGGGGTCAATTTTTTTTATATAAAAACACATTATAATACCACTAACCCCAATTTTTTATACTCCTTATGAAATTTTTGATACTTTTGATTAAATATTTGATATTTTAATAAAATTTCATTATAAGATTATCATGAATTTTCATATCAAACTTTTGTCTTCTTACAGTACTACTATTTGTTGTGTATATATATTCTCCTCTCCTGGTATTTTTCACTTATTTTTTGTGTTTCCAAGAAAAGAAAAGAAAAAACTACTACAATACAAACATATATTCCAAAAAAAAATTAAGTAGAGCAATTTATCATGATTTTTGCAAATTGTTTGTGATCAATTATATTGAGAGTTTCGTATATCAACATTCTAGGTTAAATTCAAGTTCTGAAAATGTGTTTATATATGTAGATGAATGCAGAAAGGGGGAACCGGTTTTGCGGACTTAGAAGATTAAAGTATAACTTGCTGATGGCTATGGCTGGCCCCAGTACGAATAAAAAGACAATCTTTGAGCAAATTATCCCAGGTTTGAATATATAATTAATATGGTTTTTTAGTAATTAATATCAGATATTTGTCCATTTTCCATACGATTCTTACTCGATCTTGTTTCTCATGTAGTTTATATTAAGAATGATTAAATATCTTAAAAAAAATTAGCGATTCTCCTACATTTTCCATGCACCTGAAATAAAGTTGAACAATATAATTGCTTATTATATTTATTTCACACATAATCCATCAATTTTATCAAATAATTTATCTAGGATAATAATAAGAAAATAAAAAATGATCATGGACACAAATTTATATGTCCACTATCAATTTGATAATGCCATATAAATAGCGGGCCACTTTTATTTTAATTGATTACTTAAATTCGTTTATGTGTCATTATCACACTGGTGTTGGATATATAAGCGGTGGACACATGATCACTTCCGATAAAAAAACCACTTAATTTAATCCAATGTATTACTAAGGGCTTGTTTGTTTTGAGATTCACACGGACATGACTAGGACTTTCCGGCCCCCGCCCTATTCTAGTTAGAGATGTAACATCCAGTTTTTACATCTCATTCTTCATCCACACCTATAAATATACATATTATTACTCATCTCAATATTCATTTTATACAATTTAAAAATATTATTACTCATTCTAATACGATATCATTTTTCTCTCACTTACACTTTCTTTCCTACTTTTCTCTTACACATCCTACTTAACTCTTACACATGATTTGACATAAAGTAAAATCTCACCCTACTAAAATCCCAAAACAAACACATACTTTTATTATCATCCAAGACTTTACATCTTGTGGATGTAAAGTCATGACTTCACACGCCTACCTAAATCCCGAAACAAACAAGTTATAAGTGATTCTTCACGTGTTGTAATACAAAGTATCGGAGTTAAAAATTCATTCCAGCTTCCGTATTTTTGCACTTCATTTAAGAGATTCCAAAAAAAATGGTTTTCAACTTAATCTTTCAAACTTCTCAAAATATGAAATTTGAAGTGCGATGTCGCTTGGCACTTCTTTTACACACGCGGTGTAAAATAAAAATAAAAAAATCCATAAACGAAATTGTATTTCAAATTCCAACTGAGTTTGGAACTAAAATCAGACCAATTAATGTGTTGTATGAATTAAACACATGTGCAACACATGCTCGTATATTAATTAGATGGTGGATACTTGGGTATGGAGTATTTTGATGTTGTGTATGTATATAGTGAAATTGGTTAATACATGAATTATTGAAGAGTATTAGTTGTTTTTATTGAAGAGTATTAATTGTTTTGAATGAAGAGTTTTAGTTTGTTTTCGGTAAATAACTATTACTCTTCAATAGCGAAAAGAACTAATATTCTTCAGTGAAAACAATAAATACCCTTGAATAGTTTATGTATGAACCATTTTCACTCTATACTTTGTCTTTGATGTGATAAGTGTGTTGATTATTGATTTTGAATGCAATAACTTTGGCGCATTAGGTAATTTATGGAAACTCCTATTGGTTTTAAGCCTGGTTACATACATCATCCTCGTTTCCTGGCGCAATGAGTTCCCAAAGTACTCATCACCTTCACCTTCAGAATTGATCTTCTCCGGTTTGACAAATTCAAATCCCACAAATGTGAGCCACCTGATCTTCGGGATCGTGGGCTCCACCAAGGCATTAGACGGCCGGAGAAACTACATAGAATCGTGGTGGAGACCCAACGTGACACGTGGAATCGTATATCTAGACGTGTCTCCCACCGGCCCCTGGTCAGCCTGGTCTCCACCCTACAGAGTTCCCAACGCTTGGAAAGGCGTGGATAACGCGTGGAGAATCTTCGGCGGAATAAGGGAGTTGGTGAGAGAGTTGGGGGATGAGGGCAATGTTAGGTGGGTGGTGATGGGAGACGATGACACACTGTTCTTCGTGGATAACATAGTGGATGTAGTTTCGCAGTACGACGAAAGGGGTTACTATTATTTTGGGGCGCCTTCCGAGTATATTCCCTCTAACAATGTCTTCTCCTTCGACCAAGGGTATGGAGGCGCGGGATTCATGTTGAGCTACCCCCTCGCAAAAGCCGTCGCGCATTCCACCGATGAATGCATCGCCAGATATGTCGCTTTCTTGCATACATCTGATGCATTCACCATGGCTTGCATTGCCGACCTTGGAGTCAATCTCTCTCCGCTCAAAGGAATTCATCAGGTCAACTCATTTAATTTCATACCAACTTTGATAACTTTTCTAATCATAAACTTATAACAGACAAACATACAATATCTTATGGGTTTTTGCAAACTTAGTGCACTATCTTTATAATCTTGTAAATAAGGGTAAATTTAGGCTAAATTTATAAAATGCGGACCAAATAAAGTCCCATTATGATGTCTCCAATTGTCACGAATTTTATAAATTTAGCCTTAATTTGCTAAAATTAAAAGACCGTGTTCTAGTTTTGCAAGTTTGTAAAGATAATGTCCTAAATATGCAAACTCGTAAAGATAGTTTACAAATTTCACAAGTCCGTAAAGATTGTATTCTAAGTTTACACACACCCATAAGATAGTGTTCTAATTTTATTTCCCTATTTTAAAAACATTTGTTTTGCCCTTTTTTGTTGTAAAATGTCAAGAAAGTCCTTCTCAATCTCATTCTTAAGTTCTCCCAAATTTTCACTTGTTACCCCAAATCTTTCATTTTCGGTCGTACCCCTTCATGTTCACCGCATTGCCGTCTCCTCCAAGCGCCACCTTGTTGCCATCATCGTTGTTTCTAGTAACAAATTATATGTCAACACAGCTAACTGTATTTTTGACTTGTCAATCTAGAAGGACACTCTTTACACTCTACATTTAAAAAAAAAGTGTTTATATTGGGGCAAAAATAATTTGCCCCAACAAAGAAGGGCAAATAAGATATTTTCTCGGTCATTTACAATAAAATTGTTTTCGGATAGAGTTATTTGAAATATAAGGGATTTGAAAATTAATGGATTTAAATATTTAAAGATTTCAAATGACATGGTTTGCTAAATATTTGAAATTCCTCCATTTTGAACTAGAATAAAAGTTAACTATTCGAAATTCATATATCTTATCAAAACAAGTAGAGTAAATTTAGGTTGTACATTTAAAGTCCATAGCCCAAATCCCTCCATCCAATTCAATCACAACATAAATGAATTAAATGAGATGATAAATCTTTGAAGTTTAGTAATTTTTCTAATCATAAACTTGTAACCCGATAACTGCACACGTGTATAATGTACATAGAGTAGATTTATATGAAAATAGTTCATGATAAATTTATCATGAAAAAATTTTAAAGTATCAATAATCTCATTATGGGTATCCTTAATCTGGGTTCAAGAAAATTTACAATAATTACAATATAATACCACTAACCCATATTAATTATACTCTTGATGAGATTATTGATACGTTAAAAATATTTCATGATAAGTTTATCATGAACTATTTTCATATAATATTCTGTCATCTACATAACCATTAAAATTCATGTGCAGATTGATTTTAGAGGAGATATCTCTGGATTCCTATCTTCTCACCCAACATTCCCACTAATGACCCTCCACCATTTGGATGCGGTGGACCCAATTTTTCCCAACATGGATCGTTACAAATCCATACACCACCTAATGAAGGCGGGCACTGCCGACCAGTCTCGGTTGCTGCAACAAACCATCTGCCACCATAGGCAAACCAATTGGTCATTCTCGGTTTCTTGGGGTTATTCTGCACACATATATGAGACAATCCTTTCCAGGAATCACCTTAAAAAGCCCATCGAAACTTTTCTACCTTTTTTGCCCAAACGAAAACCTAGGCCATTTTACATGTTCAATACCAGGTCTCCCTCGAATGATTCTTGTGAATCTCCCCATCTTTTCTTTTTCAACAACATAAATAAATCTTCCTCTGGGACTTTTACCACCTACTCTCGAGCAGCGCCGCGTGGGCTTCCGCCATGTTCATTGCGTGGGAATCACTCTGCTGATTTCGTCTCTGAGATTTGTGTTTTTTCACCTCCAACAAAACGTAAAAAGGTATTATTTTGCATGTTGCAATAAATATAAATATTATTCTCTCCGTCACAATCTCGATTGCTCCTTTATTTTTTACACGAGTGTCAGTGTGATAGTTATTTACTAATATTTGTGGTGATAAAGTTATTTTTAATTGTATTGTGGTAAATAATAGGGAATAAAGTCACTTTTGGTTGCATTTTGGTAAATAAAAAGATGTTATTTATAGAAAGGAGCAATTGAGAATAAGGCGGACTTTTAAAGCAAGGGGGCAATTGAGATTGAGATGGAGGGAGTAGATGAGTTACTCTATTGTGCATCGGGTGCACCATGAACTCTAGTGCAATTTTAAAGTACCACTCTTATTTCCACTTAATAGTTAGAGTCAATTATGATTTAACAATCCTAACTTTTCAATGTAATAAGAGTGACTTTTCATTGAAAACTGAGGTGAATTTTTAAAAATGCATTTAGGTTGTATGATACACTTGGTGCATATAAATTTAAGGCATATTAGATGGGAAAATATCACAAATGGTCTCATGATTTTGGAGTGCAGCTTTGGTTCTTTATCTTTGTAATGTTATGGTCATTTTGTTATAAAAATGGTCATTTTCAACAAAAATGAAAAAACTCGCCCGAAATTTACATGTTCTCCAGTAGTGTGCTCGTGTGGTGTTCCAAATCAATAAATTAGGTCCATGTCACACTCCATTTGAATTAAATTAGATCCATGTTAATAGAGAGAAATCTCATTTCCAACCTACTTAATCCAAATGATGTATTGACGTGATTTATTGACTTGAAGTATCACAAGAGTACTAATAGTGGGGCACGTGTAAATTTTGGGTTCTTTTTATTTAAAAAAATCGATGGAAATAATCTTTTCTAATAATAAAAGGACCATACTTGAGAATTTAGGAAGATAAAGGACTAAATCTGAATTCAGACAAAGTTATAGGATCACTTTTGATATTTTCCCATATTAGATAGTAAATTCACATATTCTCTTTCTATTTCCCGTGTTTTCCTTACCCTAAGAAGTATTCAACATTTTTTCTCAGATGGATCGATGCGAATGTTGTGACGTTGTTGGTGTGAGTGGGACTAAAGCAGAACTTAAATTTAGGGACTGCAGGATTAATGAGAACATTGCTTAACTACTGATTTATTATTATTATGGTATTAAATATGTTATCCGGATTATTGTACATTAATTTTTCACTATGGGATGGAACTTGGGAGATTCGACTTGTTTTATCTTTCTTCATTTGCATGATGAGCATATAAATTAATTAAATGAAATATGCAGGAATATAAAACTTAAATTTTACTTAATGCATGCTTTAGATTTATATATTAACTTATGAAGCTAAAAAAACGATATACTTATCTATATTACACATAAAAAATTATTATATTTTTAGTTTGATTGTGAGATTAGATAATAAAGACTTATTTGATATCTTAATGGTGTACATCGAAAATGATTATTTAAAAGTTGGGAAGGAAATAAAGCCGAGGAAAGAGTTATAACTTATAACATGTACACATGTTGTGTACGGTGTTTGTAAAAGTTATGAGGAAAATAAAGTCGAAGTAAGAGTTATAAAATATACACATGTGATTTAAGGTCTATGACCACTGCCTCAAGATACAACGCCATTTAATTGAGATTGTTGCACTACAAACATCTCTTTATTACTCAATTTCTGATTGACTTTATTCATAAACAACACTTTATTCATAAATTTTCACAATACTCAAAATACCTTCCAATATATCTACTTCATATAAAAACTATTGACATTTCTTAAAATACGTGTAAAAAAATTTATGCCCTACCAATTCAATTGGACGGAGTGGGTATCTTTTATTTATTTATACATGTTCAATCAATAGGAAATTCAACGGTTAAACTCTGAAGCACCAGACTTGGACAAAGCTTGAAGATCTAGAAACCATGTAAGTGTATGAAACTGATAATCTGAATTATTAGCTGACAACACTTAGATAAAGGGCTTTCGTTTTTAGAAAAAAGTTGACTCATGGTCAATTTACTAATGAAATTAAACATAAATTGACTAAATACAGTAGTACAAAGACAAAGGAAAGATATTTGTGTTAGATATTGACGACTTTACAAGCTACACGATAAATCCCCAAGTGTTACAAGACAAAGTTAGTATACAATCCCAATAGTTAAGATTAGATGAACTAAGAGTCAACAAAAAATATCCATTGACACTCATACCTAACCTGCTAATGTGGACCAGTGAAAGTTGACAACACAATATGAAATCAAATAGTCAATAGGACCTATCTGAAGCAATAGTGCTCTGATAAAATTTAGACTAAGATTTGAATGATCCCTCTAAGAAGAAATGTGTTGGGACAATGCTTGTTTTGATTCAGATCCCAAAACCTCTAAAAAGATAATTTTCCTAAGACACATTAGGATTGTAACAGTCAGGGTAGATTTAGATATTTTCATTTGTAGGTATTCTATTGAGGGGGAATTCAACTAAAGCCAGGATTCCTGAAGTATGCCAAAGCATTCTGAAGACCACTAGAGTGTGCTTAATGATCTTCTAAGCTGGACAGTAAATCCTTCAGTGAAGAATCTGAACCTGAGTAGTTCAAGTACTGAGTTCAAGTGGAACTTAAAGGAGTCAGGTCACGCTAGTTTGGAAGACTTAACATTTATGTTAAGCACTACAAGCAAAAGGCTAAAGACTCATAAAGATAAAATCGGAAGATTCTTCATTAAAGAACAAAAAGCTCAAGAATATCACTAGAGAGTTAGAGGATAAGATCAAGAAAGTCATACTAACCGATGAAAGTTTGACACCTCATGTACAAAACCTGACAAATGAAGACTTGTAGTTTGGAAAAGTAAATGGTGCACAGAGGACTTTTCACTAAACAGGCATGGTGACAAGACATATGCAGAAGACTTGTCGTTTACACGCTACTTAAAATAGTAATTCTTGGCTCTATTTCTCCAACGAATAGTTTTCCAGAGCTACTATAAATACATAAGACCATGCTGCAGATAGGGTTATAGGAAATTTCAAAGCCAAATAAATTAATCAATCTCTCAAGCACCCAAAGAAGCACGGGAAAAAACTAAAATTTTCCAAATGTTTCTTAAGTTTAAGAGTATTATGTATTCGTTAGCTTATCATATATATATGTATATATATATATATATATAATAAGTTTAGAGTGATAATTCATCCTTAGAATAACATTGTACTGTAAGGATTATCACATAGTTGGAACCCAGAATACTAAACTAAACTCTAGAGCGAGTCAGTGATAAGAGATTGATGAGGTTGGAGTAGAGAATTTTGCACTTTTAGTCCCACAAGTCACGGATGGCCGCAATTTTTGTCCCAATGCTAGAACTTTTGGTCCCGTTAGCACATTTTGTTGCACTTTTGGTCCCACTGTTATAACACCGTTAAAAGGTTGGCAGTTTTGGTCCCAAACTTTTCACAAACCTCATTTTTCAGTGTATTGAAAGGAAAATTGGTTGATTTGGCGCCAAGAAGTGATTACTAGCATTACATATCTCAAAACCCCATATTCCACATTCATACTAAAAACAAGATTCAAACACAATAGCAAGATATCAACATGAGTAAAGAGGCAATATCTTTATCCCCTTTATCACAAAAATGCCAACTTAAACTTATATGCTATTATGAAAAATTTGTGGTCACATTTATGTCTCAAAAGCCAAGAAGTTAGAGTAAACTAAAATGTAACAAAAGCTTAGCGGCCGAGAATTAAATACAAAGAAGAAGAAACTCATTAAGAATTTTTTTGCTTGAATTCAAAGTTGTAGGTTGCTTGTTAAACTACAATAAAAAAATAAACAATGTTACTAAAAAAAATCATAAATGGTCCGGTAACTTTGCCCGAGTCCAAGTTTGATGCTTTTATTTTCTTAATTTCTCAATTATGGCCCTTTTGTTATCAGAAAATGTCATTTTTATGGAAATTTTTAAAAATCTCCCTAAATTTATACATGGTCCAGTGGTAGTGCTTGTGTGGTGTTCCAAGTTAATAAATTAGGTCCACGTCGCACTCCATTTGAATTAAATTAGGTCCATGTTAATGGGTAGAAATCTCATTTTCACTCTATTTAATCCAAATAGAGTATGTCATGGACCTTATTTATTGACTTGGCGTATCACACGGACTAAAAGGGCATAATTGAGAAATTCAAAAGGTAAGGACTAAAGCTGATAACAAAAGGGCCATAATTGAGAAATTAAGAAAATAAAAGCATCAAACTTGGACTCGGGCAAAGTTACCGGACCATTTATGATTTTTTTTAGTAACATTGTTTATTTTTTTATTGTAGTTTAACAAGCAACCTACAACTTTGAATTCAAGCAAAAAAATTCTTAATGAGTTTCTTCTTCTTTGTATTTAATTCTCGGCCGCTAAGCTTTTGTTACATTTTAGTTTACTCTAACTTCTTGGCTTTTGAGACATAAATGTGACCACAAATTTTTCATAATAGCATATAAGTTGAAGTTGGCATTTTTGTGATAAAGGGGATAAAGATATTGCCTCTTTACTCATGTTGATATCTTGCTATTGTGTTTGAATCTTGTTTTTAGTATGAATGTGGAATATGGGGTTTTGAGATATGTAATGCTAGTAATCACTTCTTGGCGCCAAATCAACCAATTTTCCTTTCAATACACTGAAAAATGAGGTTTGTGAAAAGTTTGGGACCAAAACTGCCAACCTTTTAACGGTGTTATAACAGTGGGACCAAAAGTGCAACAAAATGTGCTAACGGGACCAAAAGTTCTAGCATTGGGACAAAAATTGCGGCCATCCGTGACTTGTGGGACTAAAAGTGCAAAATTCTCTACTCCAACCTCATCAATCTCTTATCACTGACTCGCTCTAGAGTTTAGTTTAGTATTCTGGGTTCCAACTATGTGATAATCCTTACAGTACAATGTTATTCTAAGGATGAATTATCACTCTAAACTTATTATATATATATATATATATACATATATATATGATAAGCTAACGAATACATAATACTCTTAAACTTAAGAAACATTTGGAAAATTTTAGTTTTTTCCCGTGCTTCTTTGGGTGCTTGAGAGATTGATTAATTTATTTGGCTTTGAAATTTCCTATAACCCTATCTGCAGCATGGTCTTATGTATTTATAGTAGCTCTGGAAAACTATTCGTTGGAGAAATAGAGCCAAGAATTACTATTTTAAGTAGCGTGTAAACGACAAGTCTTCTGCATATGTCTTGTCACCATGCCTGTTTAGTGAAAAGTCCTCTGTGCACCATTTACTTTTCCAAACTACAAGTCTTCATTTGTCAGGTTTTGTACATGAGGTGTCAAACTTTCATCGGTTAGTATGACTTTCTTGATCTTATCCTCTAACTCTCTAGTGATATTCTTGAGCTTTTTGTTCTTTAATGAAGAATCTTCCGATTTTATCTTTATGAGTCTTTAGCCTTTTGCTTGTAGTGCTTAAAGCTGGACTTGGACAAAGTTAAAAGACATTTTTGAAATTTTACAAACAAAGTTATATTGAATTAACATACTTTATGTAGAAGAATAAAGCTTTTCACATCAGACTAATTCTTTTATTTCCAGGATTCAACTAACAGGGATGGCAGCAACATTGTTGCAAAGCTAATAAATTATAAGTAAAATAAAAACATTACTTTGGTCTACTCTGGAATATTCCAAGGGTAATTACTAATGGCGTCTATCTTTAGCAACTACTAAAATGATATTTTTGGACTTCCTGAGGAGATAATTTATTTTAATGTGGTAATTTATGCACCAGACGAGCAATATGCTGAGGAAATTAGATAAACCCTAAACGCAAAGAAATAACCTCTGAACAAGATAAATTAGCAGGGATTTAAACCAAATTCGTCATCTATCTTTTCACCTTTATTTAATAGGTCCTCTGTTTATTTGCTTTATCAATTTAGTCCTGTATTTGTTCAAATTTTGCCAAAATCATCTTAATTGAATAGATACAAGACTAAATTGATAAAGTAAATCAACAGAGGACCATTTGATAAATGTGAAAAGATAGATGACGAATTTGGTTTAAATCCCTAAATTAGCACATGCAGTTATACTAGCTCTTAGTTGACAACTTTCATACTATTAAGAAGTAGTCATTCTTTGTCTAAATCAGTTCTTGATTTGATGGATCAATCACTTAAATATATTCAACAAATGTATGACTACCTATAATTATCATTCAATTGTCCCCCAACATTAAGCTAAAAAATACATTAAGGGCCACATGAAGTAGTCATTATCTCCGGATCACCCCTTAGCAATATGAGAAAATTTCCTACATAGAAACTAAAACCAAATTCAACGTATCCCAAGTTGCATAAAACCAAATCCACACCAAATCCAAACAAAATTGCAAAAACTAAATCAAGGGCCAAAATGATAAAGCAAATGAGACTAAATTATCTCCAAGAAATCATAATTCTTCACATAAAAAACCAAAAAGTCAGACCAAGAAAAAATTAAAATCAGTACGGTGGGTCACGCTTATTGTGAAAATTTGTGGATTACGGGCGCGATTGTAAAATACCATCGTGAGCTATGGGGAGGCAACGATGGTGTGAGTTGTGGGGATGTAAGGTGATGCCAGTGTGCACGAGTTATAGGGAGGGAAAGCAACAAAGACGTAAGTTATGGGGAGTAGAGGGGAGGCGATGGCGTACGTGAATTATGGGGAAATTTTGGGGCATGAATTGGGGATTTCAGCGGATATTTTTAATTTAAAAATTAATTTCTTTTATTAAAATGAAATTGGGAGAAAAAAAGCAACCACGTGCGTCACATGCGATAAATTCTACCAACTGTTAACGCTGGGACCAAAAGTGCAACAAAATGTACTAACAGGACCAAAAATGGTAGCATTGGAAACAAAATTGCGGCCATCCGTTACCTGTTGGACTAAAAGTGTAAAAAAAATTTGATTGGTGTAATAGGATTAGCTCTCATTAAATACTAGGGGTCAGGATTTCTTACTGCTTTTACACTTGTGGGAAGTGTGTCGTGTGTGTTAAGTGTAAATATTGTAATGAATATTATAACAAATACTACGATAATCTGAAGAACAAAATGTAAAGAGTATACAGCGGAAGACTAAAACACAATATTGCAAAATGGAATAAAGTTTTAACACAAATTATAAATAGTGTGGAACCATTCCAAATATTGTGAGCCTCATGGCAAAACCTTCACTATAACAAAGTAGTGAATACAAATATTATGTGGAACCATTCCAAGACATATCTTTCACAACTAAAAGAAGACTCAGTATACACCTATTGAATTGAAATGGTTAAGTGTATGAAATACACCTTCAGGGTTGATCTTTTAATATATCAATGATCTCTCTATCTATTTACACAATGTTTGATCTATTGTTATACGAGATGCACTAAACATCTGGCATAACGTACAAGGGAAAATAATGACCCTATCCCCTAAACTCCGGATCAACGCTAGAGTAGGTGATACTCAATTATTCCTTGCCAAATATTGAAGTCCTCATCCTCTATTTATAGGTGTTAAAGTACTGGGTGTTCAACCCATTAGAACTTAGTAGATGGATTTAGAAAAAACTTTATAAGTAACCTCCATGATCTTCTTTGTTAATCGTCCATGTTGATAACTTTCTGGATATATGACAACAACCGCATGATCTAGATCCTTCTTGATAGGCTGGAAAGCTTCAAAACGACTAGGGTTTTTTAGATCCTTCTAAATGTTGTAATCGTTATGTTGTAATATTTGGTACAACATCTGATCTTTCAGATCCTTATAGAATTTTCTAACTCTTCAACCTACATGTCAAAATATTATTTGCAACATATGATCAGGTGTGCTTAGGCTCGAGGTTAGTTAAGGTTTTTCTGCTTCAGTTATGTAACTTTTATTAGTAAATAGATATTTCTTATTACAATTTTGCATGGGTGAGGAAGAAACTTGGAAAAGTACCCACTATTATTTTTGTGAATATTTAGGAACAGAATAATGTAGCTTGTAAGTTTTTAAACTCACACTATATTTGGACGTTGAAAAAAGGATTGTAACAAAAAAAATCAAGTCAATCGGAGTTCAGGAGCTCAAATTATGAAGAATACAAGCTCGAAAGTCGAAAAAAAATGCAAAAATTGGTCTTTCTTATGTTTGGGACCTAAGTGCTAACAGTTCTAATGATTTGACTAATCGTGTGACCAAATTTGCTAAATTGGCACGTTGTTGGGACCAAAATTGATTTTTTTTTTATATTTTGGGACCAAAAGTAGTATTTTCTCGCTCGTCTGGGTTAGAACTGGGGCAGACAAGTTGAAGGCGGAGTTCACAGATTGGTCTCTTATGAAAAGAAATCCTTCTAAAAATTTTGCATTTTGAAAGTTGTATTGTATGATCCTTCTTTTATTTCCCTTTAGAAGAGAGGTTTATTTTCTGTTGAAGTGCGCCAAAAACACCTCTTGTTTTTACTGAGCAAACTACTACTCCCTAATCTAAATAACTTATTCATCACTTCATATTTTGGTCAAAGTTTTCAATTATTTTACATTGTAGTCTTGGTTGGTGGCATGCATATATAGTACATGTGTGGCATTGTTGAAAAAATATTTAAATTTATAAAAATGTTCTTAATTTATTCATTACAGTGGTTGATACCAGTTAACCCAAAAATCTGGAATCAATAAGGATTGAGAAAATTGAGGAAGGACACATAAAATGCAGACCCAATTATTTATCCCCAAATCTTAGTTCAGAACAATAGGTTTATGAATAACTTCATTTACAACTTTGATCAAATCTTGGGAGGTGAATCCATAATCTTTACAGTAAAATAATTACAAGACTGTGCTCATATGCCAAAAAAATTCCTTGCAAGGCTTTGGAAGGACACTTCCCTCTCTCGCCAAAACTAATCTCCGTAGCTCTCGTCTTTGTCTATCGATCAAACTTTTTATTTCCTGAGTAGCAACCTCTTTACTCGTTTCACCACCACTATTAATCATTTACAGTGGTACCGCGTTTAGTTTACCGTCCTTAAGTTCTCTTTGTAGACCGATAAAAATAATCAACTCTAGGACAACCGATACTCATAAATATTTGAGTGAAGATTGTATATGTTATACATTACCTCACAAGCCTTGATATAATTCAGAATACGTCAAAAAATACTCATCAATGTGAATAGGGTATGATACTCTGAATGGTGAACTAATTCCTCCGAGAGCTTAGGACCAAAGAGATAAAAAAAAAGACAAGATAGTTGGTCCAAGAGCACATGATACATACGCATTGTTTATGTAATCTTCCATTGTCGGGACATGGTTGTCTCTAACCCATTCAACTTCTTTCATCATGGAATATAGCAAATCTAGTCATTGAAAATACAGACAAATGTTGTGTTTTTATTGAAGTTTGTAAGTTGAAGAAAAAATAGTCGATTGAATCCAGTTAATGTAAATAAATGGAGATGAAATAAGGGATCTCACTATTTTAATTATATGGTTAATAACACTACGCCCTTGTAGTATGAATCATTTGTCTCCAATTTTAGCGATAATGCGCTTTAGTGATGAAAATATTATTCGGACATTCTGAGATAAGCATTCTATGGTAGCATCTACATCCCATCTGTGATCCAAATGATGATATTACAATCTTCAAAGTCATCAAAAATATATATGCAGATTCCAACATACATTTCAACTAACTGAATTAATTATTTTAATTCCTCCTCAGAACCTCCAACATAAAAAAAAATCATCAACCACAGTGGTGAGAACACCATTTTTGGCCCATGACATGTGGGCATCTGATAGTTTTGGAGCACAAAAGGTAGATGCTGCAGAAAAATAATAGTAAGCAGACTTACTCCTTGAAAATTTCAGTTCATCCAATCTATTCTCTGTCACCCATCTAAAGAAAAAGTAAATACCAAAAATGAAAATATAAGGAAAATATAAAGTTTACATTTAACCAAATTTATATACAGTAGAGTTTCTTTTAGAGTTTAGTGTGTGATGTTGTTCATTCAAAAGCTTAATTGTAAAGCTAAAAAAAACCGCATCTCAAGTTCAAACATTTGTTAAACACTAATTTAAAGAATTCCCTATCAGTCATTGAGTTATTCTCTGTACAATCGAATTTTGTAGATATTATTTGTATGAAAAAAACGTGCAAGTCGAAATAAGTAAAAAATTGGCATTGGGCATATTATTTACTACAGCTTACCTTTGAAGCTCTCCAAGTTCACGATGCATGGCTTGACAATTGTTCAAGTCTTCAACTAATAGGAGAAGGAATTCGTTGTTGGCAAAATTTTATAAACTAGATTTCATTCATTACAAAAAAAAGAGTTAAGTCTAAAAATGACTTGGTAAAGAAAGAGTCATTTACATAAGAAATATACCAGTATGAAGTTTTCAGAATTCTTGTATTATCAAAGTTGTAATGCTCTATTTTTCTCCGCTTAGTAACCCGGTTCATAATTTCATAGAAGGGATAATCGTGAGCACAATTAACAGGAAATATCCAGTGGTTTTATTCATTCAGATGTATATGAGCACCTTTTATATGTTTCAACTACAAGTACATATAAAAGATGATCATATACATCTGAATGAATAAAACCACTGGATATTTCCTGTTCAAGTATATCTTTGAGCCTTAAATTTAGTTGTTCCAAATTTCTTTCATCTGGATATAGTATGAATTAAGATGCTCTAAATAACTCAAGAGTTATGCCAATGTTTTTCATATTTCCACGAAAGGAGTCGAGTATAAGTTTCATGATCGCATCTAACATCATGTTGTATCCATTCATTCGCAATGTTCGAAAAGTTAAAGCACAATGTAGCCACCATCATATACAGGCTAATGTTAAGAGAAATTTAAATGTACACAATTTGCAAAATTTGACACATTCAACAAAAAACTAAGTGATCAAGCTAGAAATGCTGGAAACTACCTGTATGTTTCATACAACACATGTTGAATTTCCTTGTGAAAATGCCGGTTGATTCCCAAACTTTCGAGATTATCAATTGTACGTAGCCTGGAAATACATCTAAAGGATAGGCTGCAAGAACTGAATAGAAGAAGATAAAGTGTGTTAGAATTTAACAAACTTGGCAAACAGAAAGTTGTGTGAAAGTACCGGCATTTCAAATTTCGTTAAGGCTGAATGCAAGTAACTAAGGCAACTCGAATTTTGAACAACAATAAAAGCAGTTGTTGTAGTGGGCTAAGAGTTGAATAGAGATCCATTCTTTCTTTGATATTTCATGACTGATTCCCAATCTCGTAGTTTTTCCATTCCTTCAACAGTATACGTCAGGTAAGCTTTCCTATCTGCTGAGTGACTTTCGAAACATCTACATAATAGAGGATATTATAAGGCAAAGTATTGTATAAAAATAGGTCATGATAAGCTTATCATGAAACTATATTAAAGTATCGAACATTTGAGCAGGAGTATCGATAATCTCACTAGGAGTATCGAATATCGTATATGACAAGTTATATAGGATAGAACCCGCAAATTTCGCGGACTGCAAGAAAATTGAATGTATAATTAAATAATTAGATCTAATTATTATTTTTTGTTAATTTTTTTTAAACTAAGAAATTTATAATACAATTATAATTATAATAAATTTGTAACCCAAATATGAATATTTTGAAATTAAATAATATATTATTTAGTAACGTTAAAAAATACAAATGAATCCAAAAATTCAAATAATTGTAATTACAAATTTTGAAAAAAAAAAATCTTTGTAAACAACATTTATTGTATACTTGCATGGTCTCTCATCAGAACCAAGAAATAAAAATTTCAAACCTCTTTTGATTTTACCCTGGAGACTGCAACATATAACTATTTATGTGTGAAAACATGCTGGAGAAAGTACAAACCTACAGTCAAAAGTGATTGACCATAGCTTTTATTTATCGACGTCGCAAAATACAATAGAATTAGGAATTGTCTAATCTGAAACTTTAACGATATCATTTGATCAGAACTACTCTAGGTCATTTGATCTTTTCATTTTAAAAAAGTTCTATGGTTTAGAGTGTATCAAAGACATAAAAGTGCAATTAATATGACAACAATGAAAGCTTAAAATTTACCTTGAAAACTTGATAACTATAGGAAAGTTAAATTTGCAAAACAATGAAAACATATTAAATTTAATAGAAAAATGCAACAAATAATTAACTAAGAACATGTAATTACATCAAAACATTATGTAAGTACATGCAACACATCAATGATATAAAATATCATCAATTACTTAGAGTATAGTAAAACTAATTATTAATTATAGTTTTTAAATTTTAATTCCACGCTACAAATTTTAACCAATATTCAAATAATTCAACTAAATTATATAAAATAAAAAAAAGTCGAACACATAGATCACAAAACATGCAAAAGTTATCAATTACGAAAACAAAGAAGTAACATTACAAATTTGACTTGAAGAACTCTCACCTCTGTTCTTGTAATATGAAGCAACATAGGAGTTAGGAAGATAAGTATTGTTATCTGTGAAAAAATTGAAAAAGAAGGTAATTATGATTTGAAAAGTTGTATCTCAGTTATTAAAAGAACTACTTTATGACATTGACCAAATTTACTAATTAAAAGAACTAATTAAAATAAATAAAAAGATTATCAATTGTTATTAACACAGTAAGTAATAACTTAAAGGACAAATGATTAGGAACAAAATATAGATAGTAAAAAGAAACTTAAAAATGAATATATGACTTTCATTCCTATTTTTAGGATATTAAGAATGTCATTCCCCTCAGCCAAATCATAAATATATAATAGCAACAAGTTTTCCTAAAATAGTTTTGTAGGGAACTTTTCACAACCATTGATCAACATTTCATCTTATCATCATTACCGTTCATTGTGTTATCATGCAATTAAAATTGATGAGAATATATTATGCCAATGATTTGCAACTAATTAGTAGCCGTTACATTTTAAGTCTATTTATATTCTTCACTCTCTTCAGTATCTTCACCACCAATTTTTTTTTGTATGATTCTTATGTAAAAAGTAATGTAGATGCTACTGGTATGAATTGTTATTGACTCTATATTTTCATTTCGTTACATCGACATTTTAACATATATATCTAGAGATTTGAAGAGATTCGTCAGAGGATTGAAGACTATTCAAGAAGTTCGTTAGAGGATTGAAGATTATTCAAGATATTCAATAGAGATATGAAGATTAGTCAAGATACTTATTAGAGATTTTAAGATTTTTCATGAATGAAAATTATACTCTTCTATGAGTCATTTGTAACGCCCCGAATCCAGAATAAATTAATTATATCGGATTCGAAGTGTTATTGTGATCAAAAGTCCGAACTATAAATTTTTTGAAGGAAAATATAACTGAATTGAAAGATAAGTTTCATGCAGCGGATAAGTGGAGAGAAATATTATAATAATGTATCGCACACATAGGTATATCTGTATATATGAGGATGGATGAAAGGTTCTGTATCTTCCGAATGATACACACTGAGTTTGCGTAATTGAAAACACAGGTAAAGGTACCGTCTTGCATAGTAGTAGCGATAACATTTATTTAGGGATAGAATAATACGCATCATTGTATTATTAATAGTATTTTAAGCAAGCGGGAAACTTTGTGTCTTCTGCATCACTGTCCTTGCTCCCCGTAATCGAAATCTTCAAGGGGTTAGGGAAAATGGGGCATGAGAATTGAATTCTCACATATGGGTGATTTGCAACATCGTGGGATTGGTAAATCCGAAATATATTAAGTTATACTCATTAATAAAGTGTTTAATTTATTTAAGCAGTTTCACATATAAACAAGATTACAATATTTCGTAGAAGAAACAGTTGATATAATAATTCAGCATATTTCGCATGATATAATTGAAATAGCACAAGTGGGTTCACATTAGGGCAGAGCCCAAAACATATTCACGTATTGTCACAAACTGTCAAACCATATTCGTACGACCATTCCACTTCCAACAAAGTTACCCTTTTCAACCACAACCAAAACTTACATCATCCAACCACAACAAACTCACATCATCCAACCACAACAAACTCACATCATCCAACCACAACATCCCTCAAAATAATAGCAAACCATCAATGGCCTTATTCCCAGTGCGCAACGTAGGCGGCTGACCCGGGGACCAGATATATTTGAATCAACAACCTACATTCCGAGGGCGTCCCCGACAGCTCCCCAGAGGTTGGATTAAAAACTCGATCCCAACTCCGTACTTACTGACTTTCCATAAAACTGACACAACAAACTTTACGGAGAAAAATACTTGATTGACAACATAACTGATTCATGCTCACATAAGGTACTTGCTCACACAAAATAGTGATCGATTTATAAAACAACAGGCATTATATATCATATATAGTCATATCACATAATTCAAACAGTTATATAATAGGTGTTACATTTATGTTGGATTTATTGTTTTAGATTGATTTAGTCGAGTTCAGAAAATACCGGCACAACGTTATTATTAGCAGATCAATCAACAGATCATCACCCACCTGATTGTTCTGAGTCCTGAGAATATTGTGTAGGCAGACGGTCGTCCTCCGTGCGTGTCTCAAAAAGTACAGAATCCTAATAAGGAGTATTCCGATTAAAAGATCGACTTTTGAATTTGAAAAGCTTATGCGTTTGTATCTCGAGGATTGAGTAGATTGTTGCCTTTAGAAAACTATTGAAAACTAAAGTTTTCAAAGGTTGATTTCTAATTGATAAGTACACCCCTTTTTAAGAGGAGGTGTATTATAGGGGTGTATTTACTAATTTCATAGGTGTCCTTAGTAAAGGCCTTTTAAGGTAAAAAAATATAATTATTATTCTTGGAAATACTTAAAAGAATAAAATAATTATTTAAGAGTATTAATAAGAAATAAAGAAATTGTTTTTCTTTCTAAGATTTCTATTTCCCATTTTTAAAAGAATTCTTGAATATATAACTTCTCTCTTCTAAACTTATTAAAAGACTTGGACTTTTCTAAGAAAATTATATTATAAACTAAAATAGTTTATAAAAAGGGTATTCTTCTTTTCTAATATTAGTGATACTTCTAAAGTTGGTTTGTAATACTTCTAAAATAAAGGATTATATTACAAGACTTAATTTTGCGTTTCTAAAATTCTAACAGGGGTACGAGGTGAAGACGAGTTTCCCTTTGTCTATGGATTCAAAACAAAAGCGTTTAACCATTGAAGATCATCATCCAAATAATAATATCAACTCATCAAAACAAGGATACTAAAGGATTATGCTAATATCACCATAACACTAAAACAGTGACACTAAACATCCGCAAGAATAATACTAGTCCACTAAGTCATTGATACCATACATCTAAAACAACAATACACATCAACCGGTCAACTAAAAAAAACAAGATACTAACTCAGCTAATCCCAACAGTCCAATTCATGTTTTGTGAAGGAAAGAAACAGGGGAAAATAATATCCAAATTCCTACTTCTAAAGAATGATACAAAGAGGACAAAACAACAATACTAAACAAGTCAACTAATAATACTAAATCATCTATCCAAAATTAACAGTAAGTTTTCTTTTCTGTTTCTTTATTCCATGGTTCGAACAAAACTTGACAAAATTCCAGAATCTACCCAAGAAGAAAAACAAAGGTAGAAACCTTACGATTCCGGTTCGAGGTGGTAAACGGGCGGCCTAACTGCGTTGTTTTGAAACTCGGTATTTTGCTTACGAAAATTGGGCAGCCTAACGGCGTCGTTCGGGAATTTGGAAAAATGAATTGAACAGCCAAACGGTGTCGATCCGGATTTCCAGAAATTCCGGCAACAGCAACCGTTTTAACGGCATCAATTTGATCGGAAAAATCGAATGGAAAGAGGGGTTTTTGGATAGAAACTGAATTCGGTGGAAAATCGAAATTAAAAGAGGGCTTTTTAAATCGACTTACATGAAGGGAGAATTAAAGAGGCGGCGACGGCTGGGGCTGAGGGAGTGCGATAGCGGCGCTGGGTGGTTGGGCACGGCGGCGACGCAGCTTCGACTTCGGGGAAGGACAGGGGATGCACCGGCGTTGCTCGCCGGAGGAGGAAGAAGAGAGCGTGCGACGGAAAGAGCTTGGCGGCGGCGGCCGTTTGACTGTTCACGACGGCGTCGCGGTTGGAGCGGCGCGGTGGCGCTGGGCTTCTCATCCGGTATCGTTTCTTGGTGGGAGGAGGGCGACGGTCGCCGATTGGGACAAGGGAGGAAGGCGTCGCGCGACGGCACGGAGGCGGCGGCATTGCTCGCCGGAGGAGGAAGAAGGAGCGAACGTGGTGGTTTTTAGAGAGAGGAAAACTGAGAGAAACTTTTGTGCGTGGAAGAGGAAATGAGGGGAGAAGGAAGACACATTTCCTTAAATACGGATTAAAACTTATCAATTAATTGGCTATTAATGAATTTTCAAGTCCGTAACAATCTAAGATTTCAGTTGATTTAAGGAAACTTTTAATTAAAAAGGAAAAAGAACTTATGGCTGAGATTCTTTTGTTATGCAAATCAACTCCCATCTGATATTTTTCGTACAACCCAAACTAAGGCTTGTTTGGTTTTTAGTAAAATTATTTGAGGACAATAACTTTAATTAATAAATTATGTACTGGAATTTTGATTATCCACAAAATTATACGGATCGAAATCCTCAATTTTAATTTAATTCTCGTAGTCCTTTATTCGTTTGAAAGATTCGATTTCTTTCTTCGAATTTAGGAATTTATAAAAAGGGTATACATATATTTAAATACACAAATAACACACAAAATAATTAAAATTAAAAGAAACAAAGAGAAGAAAATAAAATAAGGTTTCTAATTAAAGAAAAAGGGTATAGAACGGGATGGGGTATTACATCCTCACCCCCTTAACAGAATTTCGCCCCCGAAATTCATGTCTTAGGTACTACTTAAGCATTGAGGGTATTTGGCTAGGACTTCATCCTCTCTTTCCCAAGTCGCTTCTTCTTTCCCGTGTCGGCTCCACTGAACTAGCACTAAAGGTATCTCTCGATTCCTTAACAAGTGTAACTTTCTTCCTAGGATTGTTACTGGAACTTCTTCATAAGTCAGGTCACTGCTTAGACCTAATTCTACGTGATTAATAACGTGGTTTGGATTGCTCACGTATTTCCTGAGTGTAGATATGTGGAATACATTATGCACTTGTGACAATTCCGGTGGTAAAGCTATGCGATAAGCTACATTCCCGATTCTGTTCAGGATGTCAAATGGTCCAATGTATCGCGGCTTTAGTTTACCTCTTTTTCCAAAACGGATTAGACCTTTCATTGGCGCAACTCTGAGAAATACTTTCTCGCCAATGTCAAATTGCAAATCCCTTCTTCGGGTGTCGGCATATGACTTCTGACGGTCTTGGGCCGACTTGATCCTCTCTTTAATTCTTGCGACTATCTCAGCCGATCTTTCGACTAGCTCGGGTCCGAGAATCTTTCGAATCGACTTCGTCCCAACAAACTGGCGATCTACACCTCTTCCCATAGAGTGCTTCGTACGGCACCATTTGTATTGTTGCTTGATAACTGTTGTTATATGCAAACTCTACCAATGGTAGGTGGCTTTCCCAACTTCCTTCGAGATCTAGAGCGCAAGCTCTGAGCATATCTTCGAGCGTCTGGATAGTTCTTTCCGATTGCCCGTCAGTCTGCGGGTGGTATGCAGTGCTGAACTTCAATTCAGTACCTAAGGCTCGTTGCAGACTTCCCCAGAACTTGGAGGTAAAACGAGGGTCTCTATCGGATACTATCGAGACTGGTACACCGTGCAGTCTGACTATCTCTGCAATATATAGTTGGGCGAGCTTGTCCAACGAGTACATCATTCTTATAGGGATAAAATGGGCAGTTTTCGTAAGTCTGTCTACGATAACCCCAATGGCATCGTGATTCTTCACCGTTTTCGGAAATCCGGTGACAAAATCCATAGTGATGTTCTCCCATTTCCATTCTGGCATCTCTAGAGGTTGCAACAACCCTGAAGGTCGTTGATGATCTGCTTTAACTCGTTGGCAAGTTAAACAACTCTTAACAAATTGAGCTATCGATCTCTTCATACCTCTTCACCAAAATATCTCTTTCAGTCCCCGATACATCTTCGTCTCTCCGGGGTGAACGGTGTAAGGAGTACTATGTGCCTCTTTCAGAATTTCGTTCCTCATTCCGTTATTCTTAGGCACACAGATTCTGTTATCGAACATTAAAGCTCCATCATTACTCAACACAAACCTCTGAATGGTTCCTTCTTCAGCGCGCTTACGTATCCCTCTCAAGAATTTATCGTCCTTTTGCGCTCCTAATATCCTTTCTCGTAAGGTCGGTTGCAGGGTGAACGCGTAAACCATGGAATCTGCACAACACTGTGTGGAAAATTCTAAGTTTAAACGAGAAAGTTCTCCTATTAGTGGTAACTGTGTGGTCGGAACGATGCTTAGTTTTGTATCTTCCTTTCTACTCAAAGCGTCTGCCACTATGTTTGCCTTTCCAAGGTGATAGTGGATAGTGCAATCGTAATCTTTTACCAATTCGAGCCATCTTCTCTGACGCATGTTCAATTCCTTCTGCGTGAAGAAGTATTTTAGGCTTTTATGGTCAGTGTAGATCTCACACTTTCCCCCATATAAGTAGTGTCTCCAAATTTTTAACGCGTGAACTACTGCGACTAGTTCTAAGTCGTGCGTTGGGTAGTTTTGTTCGTGGTCCTTAAGTTGTCGAGATGCATAAGCTACAACTTTCTTATTCTGCATCAGAACACAACCCAAGCCTGACAAAGAAGCGTCTTTGTAAATGACGAATCCTTCTGATCCGTCTGGGATGGTTAACACAGGCGACGTGGTTAGCCTTTTCTTTAGTTCTTGAAAGCTTTCCTTACAAGTTGAATCCCAAGTAAACTTCTCATTTTTCTTGGTCAGTTTCGTCAGTGCTTTCGCAATGCTGGAAAAATCTTGTATGAACCTGCGGTAGTACCCTGCTAACCCAAGAAAACTCCGAATTTCATTGACGTTAGTAGGTGCCTTCCAGTTCATGATGGCTTCTACCTTTGCTGGGTCCACTTCAATCCCTTTTGCGGAGATTATATGCCCTAAGAACATCACACGGTCGATCCAAAATTCACACTTGCTGAATTTGGCATACAACTTCTCTCGTCTCATTGTCTCTAAGACTGCTTTGAGATGTTCTTCGTGTTGTTCTTTGCTCTTAGAGTATACGAGTATGTCGTCGATGAAGACGATGACGAATTGATCCAGGTACGGATGAAACACTCTATTCATCAGATCCATGAAGATCGCCGGAGCATTTGTTACTCCGAAAGGCATCACTGTGAACTCGTAATGTCCCTACCGAGTCCGGAATGCTGTCTTGGGATATCCTCACTCTTGACCTTTAGCTGATGGTACGCAGACCTCAGATCGATCTTTGAGAATATGGTAGCATTCTTTAACTGATCGAACAAGTCTTCTATCCTCGGAAGAGGATATTTGTTCTTAATGGTCAGTTGATTGAGACCTCGGTAGTCTATGCACATACGGAAAGTTCCATCTTTCTTCTTTACGAACAACACGGGTGCTCCCCATGGTGATGCACTAGGCCTGATGAACTTCTTTTCAAGCAAGCCCTGCAATTGTTCTTTCAGTTCTTCTAACTCTTTTGGCGCCATTCAATAGGGTGCTTTAGATACTGGTGCTGCCCCAGGTATCAAGTCGATGGAGAACTCTATCTGACGATCGGGAGGTAACCCGTTTAATTCCTCGGGGAACACGTCAAGATATCCATCCACAATTGGCACTTTGATGCGTAACTTATCGTCTATCTCTCCTGCTGAGATGTGAACGAGGTAAGCTTGGCATTCCTCTTTTCGTAATATCGTTGCAGCTTGGATTGCTGATATTACTCGGGTTTTCTTCTTGGTCTTGATTTTACAAAACGCAAAGCGTTGGCCATCACGAGTTTCGAGGTTGATCTCGTGTTCGGCGCATTTTATTATTGCTTTGTTTCTCGTTAACCAGTCAATACCTAAGATTATGTCAAAGGTTTTCATCTTAAGGACGTGAAGGTCGGACTCTATCAAGTGATTGTCTAGCGTTAGAGGTAAACCTCTAATTTGACCCTCAATTTCCATAGTAGTTCCAGATGGAATACTCACATTTAAAACTTTTCTTTTTTCCTCGACTAATCCTAACTTTCTTTTAAAGTTATTAGATATAAAAGAATGAGATGCTCCAGTATCAAACAATACATACGCAGGTTTTTCAAGTACAAGGACAATACCTACTAGCGTTTCATGCTGCTCAAGCTGAGCTGGTCCTTTCAGGCGAAGTTGCTCTCCACTGCTTTCCCCTTCCTCTAGGATAGCATTCACGTGGCCTGGCCTTCTTTGACCTTGGTTGGGCGGACCTCTGACTGGGGGTCCCGCCTAGCGGTTGTTAGGTGCAGGCAGCTGACGAGCCTGATAATTATTTGCCTGCTGAGGGCGGTACTGAGCATTATTAATCGATTGACGGTTGCTGCTCGGTGGCTGAGCACATTCATTGGACTTGTGCCCTGGTTGATTGCAATGGAAACAAATTACTCCTCTCTGACTACAGGGTCCCCAGTGTCTCCCTCCACACCTTTGACAGTTCTGGTTGGCTCGAGGACCAACAAAGTTATTTCCCCTGGATTGCGGAACTGGATTCCTTTTAAAGGGTGGCTGCCAATTCCGATTGACAGGGACAGTAGTCGGAGTCTGTTTGTACTACAAGTTTTGACTGATCGAGACCATCAATGCTCGATGGAAAACTTCTCCATAGTTTGGCACCTGAAGGCCAATTATAATTCCTGCTATCTTGGGCCTCAAACCCTGCTCGAATCTGCGAGCTTTCCTTTCATCGTCACCCACCAGATGTGGGGCATAACGAGACAGTTGGTTGAACCTTCTCTCGTACTCTATCACTGAGAGAGTTCCCTGTCGAAGGTTGACAAATTCCTGTTCTTTTCGATCCCTCAGGACTCGTGGAAAGTATCGATCCAGTATAACTTTCTTAAAGTCCTCCCAAGTAAGGACCTGTCTAGCTTCTTCGTCCATAGTTCGCTCATAAGACTCCCACCATTGGGCTGCATCCTCCATCAGTTGGAACTGGGCACAGGAGACTTTCTGTGCATCAGCCAGTGCCATGTGTCGGAAGATACGTTCCAATCCCGATATCCACTCCTCAACTTCAAAGGGATCTTCTTTCCCATTCAGCCTAGGTGGCTGCAGTCGTTGAAAGCATTCGACAAAGTCATTCGCCCTGGGCGCTATCTGAGGTATAGGCCCGTACAACGGCGGAGGAGGTGGTAGAGCTTGCTGCTGAATGTAGTTCTAAAGAGAGATCAGTATTTCTCTCGCAATATCATTTTCTGGCGCGGCCTGTTGAGACGGCTCAGGTTCAGCCTGATGGGGTGGGTCTTGTCCTATAGGATCTCTTGGTTCAGGAATGGGGTTAACGCGGGGTCGTCCACGTTTACGTCCTAGTGCCATTCTAAAGGTAGTTCTGATCGAAAAGAATAATATTGTTACGATATGTATAGGTGCGAGAAAGTTATAAAAACATAATCGGATTAACCAAATCAACACAACGCTAGCACTAAAACACGTGTGGTACGTAATTCACCGCTTCGCATCAGGGCCCTCAATGGTACAGTGCTCACATTCGCACAGTATTCTAGGAACCAGTGGTGTGTCATTAAGCGATAATCAGATAAAATATATGACAGTCAATATATAAAGCAAGTAAAACACATTGACAAACAGTGAGCACATAATAAGTATATATATATATCTAAAAAGTTTTGGTTCTACGGAGTCAGTCTCCTTACATTACGTCATGGAATGCAAAAGGGTTCTAGGTAATGCTATAGCATCGTGTCCTCACATCAAATGGACCACGAGCGACAAAAAAGAGGGGTTAGAGCTACGCTGCTATGGCCTATAAGGAAAACCACCACGCAAAATGACTACTACTATATGTCAAGCGGCTACCACCTATACTATATATATGCATCTACTACTATATACAGGGTCTGGGAGTCTAACTAATCATCAACCTCTGACTCTGCTGAGGAATCTATCTCTACCTCTGGCTCATCTCCCTCTGGTTCGTCTGCTTCGACCTCTGCTACCCCCGGCTCAATCCCTTCTGGCTCAATCACAGGAGGTGCGGCTTCCCCAAAGCCGAAAGGTCCCTCCCCAGCCAGTCCACTTGCTACCCAGTAGGCGATGGAGGTATCCCACTGCGCGAGAGCTGCCTCTAAGTGTAGGTCGGCCCTCCGAGTAGCGATGTGAGAGTACTCGTCCTGGGAGACGGCGGTTGCTCTAGTCGCAACGGCCGACGCCTGTGCTAGCATGGCGTCCTCCCGGTGACCGTCCGATGTGGCCAGATCGTGCCCGGCGAGGGCAGTGGTCTGTTAAGACAGCCCGCGGTTAACATCCGCGTGCCGAATCACCCTCTGAGCCTCCACCCAGTAGACGTCTAGGTGAACCTGAGGTCCATGCTCTGGGTCGTCCACCCTCATACGGTCTAACAGTCCGGCAGTGATGGGGCGGAAGATTTCGATCACTCCTCCCGCGAATCGGGTCGCAGCTGCGAAGTCGGTCTCAATGTGGGGCTCTGGGGCAATCCTTGCCCTTTCGCGTGACTCTAAAAAGCGGGCAGTGAAGGCATCAATGGTCTCTACTTCTAACTGCTCAATCTCTAAGTACTGGGCCATATCCATCTTAGGCTTCCTATAGGGAAAGGAAAGTTCTAGTCAAATTTTAGTTTAAAAGGAAAAATAACCGTAAAGTAAACATTTAAAACACGTAATCAAAGAAATCACATAATATCATTTATGAAGTTAACAAATTATCCAGGTATTCTTATTAATTTCTCGAGTTTCAACAGCAACTTACACTAAATTTTTTAGTTCCTTTTTCATAGTACGAACATTGTTCTAAGTTATCGTAACCTTTTTTATCGCGTAATATTATGAAGTCAAGCTATTTTGAATTTTGTAGGCCCTTAAACAATTTTAAAAAAAGTAGTAACGTACCTTCGAGGAGCTTGTAGACAGTAACCAGAGACACGTTTCCCCCAAAAATTTTAATATTTTAATACATAAGTGATAATAAATAATTTTAGTGTGACGGGAAAACAAGATTTGGGGTTGGGTCCGAAAGTTTTGAACCTAGGCTCTGATACCACCTGTAACACCCCAAACCCAGAATATATTAATTATATCGGATTCGAAGTGTTATTGTGATCAAAAGTCCGAACTATAAAATTTTTAAAGGAGAAGTAACTGAATTGAAGGATAAGTTTCATACAGCGGATAAGTGGGAAGAAATAATACAATAGAGTATCGCATACATAAGTGCATCTGTATATATATATATAAGGAAAGATAAAGGGTTCTGTATCTTTATGATAATACACACTGAGTTTTGATGACTGAAACACACGGTAAGAAGTAGCATCTTGTATAGCAGTAGCGACAACATTTATTTAGGAATAGAATAATAGGCATCATTGTATTATAAATAGTGTATTAAGCAAGCGGGAAACTTTGTATCTTCTATATCACTGTCCTTGCTCCCCGTACTCGAAATCTGCATAGGGGGTTAGGAAAAAGGGGCGTGAGAATTGAATTCTCACGTATGGGTGATTTGCAACGCCATGGGATTGGTAAATCCGAAGTATGTTAAATTATACTCATTGATAAAGTGTTTATTCCATTTAATCAGTTTCACTTGTAAACAAGATTACAATATTTTATAGAAGGAAAATAGTTCGTATAATGATTCATCGGCATTTAAGCACATTTCACATGGTATAATTGAAATAGCACAAGTTGATTCACATTAGGGTAGAACCCAACACATATTCACGTATTGTCACAAACTGTCAAACCATATTCGTACGATCATTCCACTTCCAACAAAGTTACCCTTTTCGACTACAACCAAAACTTACTTCATCCAACCACAACCAACAAAGTTACCCTTTTCAACTCCAACCAAAATAAGCAAGCATCAATGGCCTTATTCCCAGTGCGCACGTAGGTAGCTGACCGGGGACCAGATCTGCTTGATCAACAACCTTGATTCCGAGGGCGTCCCCGACAGCTCCCCGGAGATCGGATTTAAAACTCGATTCTAACTCCGTACTTACTGACTATCCATAAAACTGACTCAATAAACTTCACAGAGAAAATGCTTGATTGACAATAGGACTGATTCATGCTCACATAAGGTACTCACTCATGCAACGGTGATCGATTTATAAGACAACAGGCAATATATATATCATGTATAGTTATATCACATAATTCAAACAATTATATAATAAGTGTTACATTTATGTTGGATTAATTGTTTTAGATTGATTTAGTCGAGTTCAGAAAATACCGGGACAACGTCATTATTAGCAGATCAATCAACAGATCATCACCCACCTGATTGTTCTGAGTCCTGAGAATATTGTGTAGGCAGACGGTCGAGTCCTCCGTGCGTGTCTCGAAAAGTACAGAATCCTAATAAGGAGTATTCCGATTAAAAGATCAACTTTTGAATTTGAAAAGCTTATGCGTTTGTATCTCGAGGATTGAGTAGATTGTTGCCTTTAGAAAACTATTGAAAACTAAAGTTTTCAAAGGTTGATTTCTAATTGATAAGTACACCCCTTTTTAAGAGGAGATGTATTAGGGGGGTGTATTTACTAATTTCATTGATGTCCTTAGTAAAGGCCTTTTAAGGTAAAAAAATATAATTATTATTCTTGAAAATACTTAAAAGAATAAAATAATTATTTAAGAGTATTAATAAGAAATAAAGAAATTGTTTTTCTTTCTCAAATTTCTATTTCCCATTTTTAAAAGAATTCTTGAATATAAAACTTCTCTCTTCTAAACTTATTAAAAGACTTGGACTTTTCTAAGAAAATTATATTATAAACTAAAATAGTTTATAAAAAGGGTATTCTTCTTTTCTAATATTAGTGATACTTCTAAAGTTGGTTTGTAATACTTCTAAAATAAAGGATTATATTACAAGACTTAATTTTGCGTTTCTAAAATTCTAACAGGGGTACAAGGTGAAGACGAGTTTCCCTTTGTCTATGGATTCAAAACAAAAGCGTTTAACCATTGAAGATCATCATCCAAATAATAATATCAACTCATCAAAACAAGGATACTAAAGGATTATGCTAATATCACCATAACACTAAAACAATGACACTAAACATCCGCAAGAATAATACTAGTCCACTAAGTCATTGATACCATACATCTAAAACAACAATACACATCAACCGGTCAACTAAAAAAAACAAGATACTAACTCAGCTAATCCCAACAGTCCAATTCATGTTTTGTGAAGGAAAGAAACAGGGGAAAGTAATATCCAAATTCCTACTTCTAAAGAGTGATACAAAGAGGACAAAACAACAATACTAAACAAGTCAACTAATAATACTGAATCATCTAACCAAAACTAACAGTAAGTTTTCTTTTCTGTTTCTTTGTTCCGTGGTTCGAACAAAACTTGACAAAATTCCAGAATCTACCCAAGAAGAAAAACGAAGGTAGAAACCTTACGATTCCGGTTCGAGGTGGTAAACGGGCGGCCTAACGGCGTCGTTTTGAAACTCGGTATTTTGCTTACGAAAATTGGGCAGCTTTGGGAATTCGGAAAAATGAATTGAACAGCCTAACGACTCGATCGGGATTTCCAGAAATTCCGACAACAGCAACCGGAATTAACGGCGTCAATTTGATCGGAAAAATCGAATGGAAAGAGGGGTTTTTGGTTAGAAACTGAATTCGGTGGAAAATCGAAATTAAAAGAGGGCTTTTTAAATCGACTTACATGAAGGGAGAATTAAAGAGGCGGCGACGGCTGGGGCTGAGGGAGTGCGATGGCGGCGCTGGGTGGTTGGGCACGGCGGCGACGCAGCTTCGGCTTCGGGGAAGGACAGGGGAGGCGGCGGCGTTGTTCGCCGGAGGAGGAAGAAGAGAGCGAGCGACGGAGAGAGCTTGGCGGCGGTGGTCGTTCGACTGTTCACGGCGGCGTCGCGGTTGGAGCGGCGCGGTGGCGCTGGGCTTCTCGTCCGGCGTCGTTTCTTGGTGGGAGGAGGGCGACGGTCGCCGATTGGGACAGGGGAGGAAGGCGTCGTGCGACGGCACGGAGGCGGCGGCGTTGCTCGCCGGAGGAGGAAGAAGGAGCGAACGTGGTGGTTTTTAGAGAGAGGAAAACTGAGAGAAACTTTTGTGCGTGGAAGAGGAAATGAGGGGAGAAGGAAGACCCATTTCCTTAAATACGGATTAAAACTTATCAATTAATTGGCTATTAATGAATTTTCAAGTCCGTAACAATCTATGATTTCAGTTGATTTAAGGAAACTTTTAATTAAAAAGGAAAAAGAACTTATGGCTGAGATTCTTTTGTTAGGCAAATCAACTCCCATCTGATATTTTTCGTATAACCCAAACTAAGGCTTGTTTGGTTTTTAGTAAAATTATTTGAGGACAATAACTTTAATTAATAAATTATGTACTTGAATTTTGATTATCCACAAAATTATATGGATCGAAATCCTCAATTTTATTTTAATTCTCGTAGTCCTTTATTCGTTTGAAAGATTCATTTCTTTCTTCGAATTTAGGAATTTATAAAAAGAGTATACATATATTTAAATACACAAATAACACACAAAATAATTAAAATTAAAAGAAATAAAGAGAAGAAAATAAAATAAGGTTTCTAATTAAAGAAAAAGGGTATAGAACGGGATGGGGTATTACAGAGAGAGGCGTGAGATGGGGCTTCGATCGAGAACAGGGAGGGGCGAAGTGACTTCCGGTGGTAAGAGAGAAAGAGAGGAGGCGTCGGCTTCTAGGAGGGGAGAGACGACGGCAGCCGTTCGCCGGAAGGAAGAGAGAGAGAGGATTTGGTTTCTCTCCTCTAGAGAGAAGGCAGAGTGATGAAAATTCTCTGGGAAGTTTTGAGCGTGAAAAAAAAAGGGATAAATGAGGGGGGAGAGAGATATATACATATATATACGGATCTTACCAAGTTAATATAACTATCATTTTTGGAATGTTTCAATGCCGGATCTTACTAAGATTTTCAAGTAAAAAAAATAAAAATATAAAGATTAATTACTAATTAATGAGTGGCCAAGAATTAGTCTCGTAAATTCTGATATTTTAGTTCCCAAAAGGCACGGTTTTGGTTCACGGATAATTCTTATTTAATTATTAATACAGTTTTGAGATTCAAACAATATTTTAATATATTTGAACTATATTTATATATTTTTATCAATAAATTATACGGATCGAAATCCTTAATTTAAACTTGAATATTAAATTCTCGTAGTTCCTTATTCGCTTGAAAGATTCAATTCTTTCTACGAATTTAGGAATTTGTAAAAGGGTATATATATTTAAAATACACAAATAACACACAAAATAATAAAATTAAAAGAAAACAAAGACAAAAAAATAGAATAAGGTTACTAATTAAGAAAAACGGTACAGAACGGGACGGGGTGTTACATCCTCACCCCCTTAACAGAATTTCGCCCCCGAAATTCATGTCTTAGGTACTACTTAAGCATTGGGGGTATTTGGCTAGGACTTCATCCTCTCTTTCCCAAGTCGCTTCTTCTTTCCCGTGTCGGCTCCACTGAACTAGCACTAAAGGTATCTCTCGATTTCTTAACAAGTGTAACTTTCTTCCCAAGATAGTTACTGGAACTTCTTCGTAAGTCAGGTCACTGCTTAGACCTAATTCTACGTGATTAATAACATGGTTTGGATCGCTCATGTATTTCCTGAGTGTAGATACGTGGAACACATTGTGCACTCGTGACAATTCCAGTGGTAAAGTTATGCGATAAGCTACATCCCCGATTCTGTTCAGGATGTCGAATGGTCCAATGTATCGCGGCTTTAGCTTACCTCTTTTTCCAAAACGGATTAGACCTTTCATTGTGCAACTCTGAGAAATACTTTCTCGCCAATGTCAAATTGTAAATCCCTTCTTCGGGTGTCAGCATATGACATCTGACGGTCCTGGGCCGACTTGATCCTCTCTTTAATCTTTGCGACTATCTCAGCCGATCTTTCGACTAGCTCGGGTGCGAGAATCTTTCAAATCCCAACTTCGTCTCAACAAACTGGCGATCTACACCTCTTTCCATAGAGTGCTTCGTACGACGCCATTTGTATTGTTGCTTGATAACTGTTGTTATATGCAAACTCTACCAATGGTAGGTGGCTTTCCCAACTTCCTTCAAGATCTAGAGCGCAAGCTCTGAGCATATCTTCGAGCGTCTGAATAGTTCTTTCCGATTGCCCATCAGTCTGCGGGTGGTATGTGGTGCTGAATTTCAATTCAGTACCTAAAGCTCGTTGCAGACTTCCCCAGAACTTGGAGGTAAAACGGGGGTCTCTATCGGACACTATCGAGACTGGTACACCGTGCAGTCTGACTATCTCTGCTACGTATAGTTGGGCAAGCTTGTCTAACGTGTACGTCATTCCTATAGGGATAAAATGGGCAGTTTTCGTAAGTCTGTCTACAATAACCCAAATGGCATCGTGATTCTTCACCGTTTTCAGAAATCCGGTGATAAAATCCATAGTGATGTTCTCCCATTTCCACTCTGGCATCTCCAGAGGGTGCAACAACCCTGAAGGTCGTTGATGATCTGCTTTAACTCGTTGGCAAGTTAAACAACTCTTGACGAATTGAGCTATTGATCTCTTCATACCTCTCCACCAAAAGTTCTCTTTCAGTCCCCGGTACATCTTTGTCTCTCCGGGGTGAACGGTGTAAGGAGTGCTATGTGCCTCTTTCAGAATTTCGTTCCTCATTTCATCATCCTTAGGCACACAGATTCTGTTATCGAACATTAAAGTTCCATCAATACTTAACACGAACCACTGAATGGTTCCTTCTTCAGCGCACTTACGTATTCCTCTCAAGAATTTATCGTCCTTTTGCGCTCCTAATATCCTTTCTCTTAAGGTCGGTTGCAGGGTGAACGCGTAAACCATGGAATCTGCACAACACTGTGTGGAAAATTCCAAGTTTAAACGAGAGAGTTCTCCTATTAGTGGTAACTGTGTGGTCGGAACGACGCTTAGTTTTGTAGCTTCCTTTCTACTTAAAGCGTCCGCCACTACGTTTACCTTTCCAGGGTGATAGTGGATAGTGCAATCGTAATCTTTTACCAATTCGAGCCATCTTCTCTGACGCATGTTCAATTCCTTCTGCGTGAAGAAGTATTTTAGGCTCTTATGGTCAGTGTAGATCTCACACTTTCCTCTATATAAGTAGTGTCTCCAAATCTTGAACGCGTGAACTACTGCGGCCAGTTCTAAGTCGTGCGTTGGGTAGTTTTGTTCGTGGTCCTTAAGTTGCCGGGATGCATAAGCTACAACTTTCTTATTCTGCATCAGAACACAACCCAAGTCTGACAAAGAAGCGTCTGTGTAAATGACGAATCCTTCTGATCCGTCTGGGATGGTTAACACAGGCGACGTGGTTAGCCTCTTCTTTAGTTCTTGAAAGCTTTCCTCACAAGTTGAATCCCAAGTAAACTTCTCAGTTTTCTTGGTCAGTTTCGTCAGCGCTTTCGCAATGCTGGAAAAATCTTGTATGAACCTGCGGTAGTACCTTGCTAACCCAAGAAAACTCCGAATTTCATTGACGTTAGTAGGTGCCTTCCAGTTCATGATGGCTTCTACCTTTGCTGGGTCCACTTCAATTCCTTTTGCGGAGATTATATGCCCTAAGAACATGACACGGTCGATCCAAAATTCACACTTGCTGAATTTGGCATACAACTTCTCTCGTCTCATTGTCTCTAAGACTGCTTTGAGATGTTCTTCGTGTTGCTCTTTGTTCTTAGAGTACACAAGTATGTCGTCGATGAAGACGATGACGAATTGATCCAAGTACGGATGAAACACTCTGTTCATCAGATCCATGAAAATCGCTGGAGCATTTGTTACTCCGAAAGGCATTACGGTGAACTCGTAATGTCCATACCGAGTTCGAAATGCTGTCTTTGGGATATCCTTACTCTTGACCTTTAGCTGATGGTACCCAGACCTCAGATCGATCTTTGAGAATATGGTAGCATTCTTTAACTGATCGAACAAGTCTTCTATCCTTGGAAGAGGATATTTGTTCTTAATGGTCAGTTGATTAAGACCTCGGTAGTCTATGCACATACGGAAAGTTCCATCTTTCTTCTTTACGAACAACACGGGTGCTCCCCATGGTGATGCACTAGGCCTGATGAACTTCTTTTCAAGCAAGCCCTACAGTTGTTCTTTCAACTCTTCTAACTCCTTTGGCGCCATTCGATAAGGTGCTTTAGATACTGGTGCTGCCCCAGGTATCAAGTCGATGGAGAACTCTATCTGACGATCGGGAGGTAACCCGATTAATTCCTCTGGGAACACGTCAAGATATCCATCCACAATTTTCACTTTGATGCGCAATTTATCGTCTATCTCTCCTGCTGAGATGTGAACGAGGTAAGCTTGGCATTCCTCTTTTCGTAATATCGCTGCAGCTTGGATTGCTGATATTACTCGGGTTTCCTTCTTGGTCTTGATTTCATGAAACGCGAAGCGTTGGCCATCACGAGTTTCGAGGTCGATCTCGCATTCGGCGCATTTTATTATCGCTTTGTTTCTCGTTAGCCAGTCAATGCCTAAGATTATGTCAAAGGATTTCATCTTAAGGACATGAAGGTCGGACTCTATCAAGTGATTGTCTAGCGTTAAAGGTAAACCTCTAATTTGACCCTCAATTTCCATGGTTGTTCCAGATGGAATACTCACATTTAAGACTTTTCCTTTTTCCTCGACTAATCCTAACTTTCTTTTAAAGTTATCAGATATAAAGAAGTGAGATGCTCCAGTATCAAACAATACATACGCAGGTTTTTCAAGTACAAAGACAGTACCTGCTAGCGTCTCATGCTGCTCAGGCTGAGCTGGTCCTTTCAGGCGAAGTTGCTCTCCGCTGCTTTTCCTTTCCTCTAGGATAGCATTCACGTGACCTGACCTTCTCTGACCCTGGTTGGGCGGACCTCTGACTGGAGGTCCCGCCTGGCGGTTGTTAGGTGCAGGCAGCTGACGAGCCTGATAATTGTTTGCCTGCTGAGGGCGGTACTGAGCATTATTAACCGGTTGGCGGTTGCTGCTCGGTGGCTGAGCACATTCATTGGACTTGTGCCCTGGTTGGTTGCAACGGAAACAAATTACTCCTCCCTGACTACAGGGTCCCCAGTGTCTCCTTCCACACCTTTGACAGTTCTGGTTGGTTCGAGGACCAGCAAAGTTATTTCCCCTGGAGGGCGGAACTGGATTCCTTTTAAAGTGTGGCTGCTAATTTCGATTGACAGGGACAGTAGTCGGAGTCTGTTTGTACTCCAAGTTTTGACTGATCGAGACCAGCAATGTTCGATGGAAAACTTCTCCATAGCTTGGCACCTGAAGGCCAATTACGATTCCTGCTATCTCGGGCCTCAAACCCTGCTCGAACCTGCGAGCTTTCCTTTCGTCGTCACCCACCAGATGTGGGGCATAACGAGACAGTTGGTTGAACCTTCTCTCGTACTCTATCACTGAGAGAGTTCCCTGTCGAAGGTTGACAAATTCTTGCTCTTTCCGATCCCTTAGGACTCGTGGAAAGTATCGGTCCAGAATAGCTTTCTTAAAGTCCTCCCAAGTAAGGACATGTCTAGCTTCTTCGTCCATAGTTCGCTCATAAGACTCCCACCATTGGGCCGCATCCTCCATCAGTTGGAACTGGGCACAGGAGACTTTCTGTGCATCAGCCAGTACCATGTGTCTAAAGATACGTTCCAATCCCGATATCCACTCCTCAATCTCAAAGGGATCTTCTTTCCCATTCAGCCTAGGTGGCTGCAGTCGTCGAAAGCATTCGACAAAGTCATTCGTCCTGGGCGCCATCTGAGGTATAAGCCCGTACAGTGGTGGAGGAGGTGGTGGAGCTTGCTGCTGAATGTAGTTCTGAAGAGAGATCGGTATTTCTCTCGCAATATCGTTTTCTGGCGCGGCCTGTTGAGGCAGCTCAGGTTCAGCCTGAGGGGGTGGGTCTTGTCCTATAGGATCTCTTGGTTCAGGAATGGGGTTAAGGCGGGGTCGTCCACGTTTACGTCCTGGTGCCATTCTAAAGGTAGTTCTGATCGGAAAAGAATAATATTGTTACGATATGTATAGGTGCGAGAAAGTTATAAAAACATAATCGGATTAACCAAATCAACACAACGCTAGCACTGAAACACGTGTGGTACGTAATTCACCGCTTCGCATCAGGGGCCTCAATGGTACAGTGCTCACATTCGCACAGTGTTCTAGGAACCAGTAGTGTGTCATTAAGCGATAATCAGATAAAATATATGACAGTCAATATATAAAGCAAGTAAACACATTGACAAGCAGTGAGCACATAATAAGTATATATATATCTAAAAAGTTTTGGTTCTACGGAGTCAGTCTCCTTACATTACGTCATAGAATGCAAAAGGTTTCTAGGTAATGCTATAGCATCGTGTCCTCACATCAATATGGACCACGAGTGACAAAATGAGGGGTTAGAGCTATGCTGCTATGGCCTATAAGGAAAACGACCACGCAAAATGACTACTACTATATGTCAAGCGGCTACCACCTATACTATATATATGCATCTACCACTATATACTAGGTCTGGAAATCCAACTAGTTATCAACCTCTAACTCTGCTGAGGAATCTATCTCTACCTCTGGCTCGTCTCCCTCTGGTTCGTCTACCTCGACCTCTGCCACCCCTGGCTCAATCCTTTCTGGCTCAATCATAGGAGGCGCGGCTTCCCCAAAGCCGAAAGGTCCCTCCCCAGCCAGTCCACTCGCTACCCAGAAGGCGATGGAGGTATTCCGCTGCGCGAGAGCTGCATTCAAGTACAGCAAGGACCTCCTGAGAGTGGTACGGGAGAACTCATCTTGGGAGTTTGCGGCAGTCCTTGATGCGGCGGCTGAGACTCGGGCAAGTACGGCATCCTCGTGGAGAGCTCCGGACATGGCAAAATCACGCCGAGAAATCCCGGCAGCCTGTCGGGACAGGGTGCGGTTTTCATCCGCGCGCCGAATCACCCTCTAGGCCTCCACCCAGTAGGCGTCTAGGTGAACCTGAGGTCCCTGCTCTGGGTCGTCCACCCTCATACGGTCTAACAGTCCGGCAAGGATGGGACAGAAAATCTCGATCACTCCTCCCGCGAATCGGGTCGCAGCTGCGAAGTCAGTCTCAATGTGGGGCTCTGGGGCAATCCTTGCCCTCTCGCGCGACTCTTAAAAGCGGGTAGTGAAAGCATCGATAGTCTCTACTTCTAACTGCTCGATCTCTAAGTACTGAGCCACATCCATCTTACGGGTTTCCTATAGGGGAAAGGAAAGTTCTAGTTAAATTTTAGTTTAAAAGGAAAAATAACCGTAAAGTAAACATTTAAAGCACGTAATCAAAGAAATTACATAATATATGAAGTTCACAAATTATCCAAGTATTCTTATTAATTACTCGAGTTTCAACAGCAACTTATGCTAAATTTGGTAGTTCCTTTTTCACAGTACGAACATTGTTTTGAGTTATCGTAACCTTTTTTATCGCGTAATATTATGAAGTCAAGCTATTTTGAATTTTATAGGCCTTTAAACAATTTTACAAAAAGTGGTAACGTACCTTCGAGGAGCTTGTAGACAGTAACCAGAGACACGTTTCCCCCAGAAAATTTAATATTTTAATACTTAAGTGATAATAAATAATTTTAGTGTGACGGGAAAACAAGATTTGGGGTTGGGTCCGAAAGTTTTGAACCTAGGATCTGATACCACCTGTAACGCCCCGAATCCAGAATATATTAATTATATCGGATTCGAAGTGTTATTGTGATCAAAAGTCCGAACTATAAAAATTTTGAAGGAAAATATAACTGAATTGAAAGATAAGTTTCATGCAGCGGATAAGTGGGGAGAAATATTATAATAATGTATCGCACACATAGGTATATCTGTATATATGAGGATGGATGAAAGGTTATGTATCTTCAGAATGATACACACTGAGTTTGGGTAATTGAAAACACAGGTAAAGGTATCGTCTTGCATAGTAGTAGCGATAACATTTATTTAGGGATAGAATAATAGGCATCATTGTATTATTAATAGTATTTTAAGCAAGCGGGAAACTTTGTGTCTTCTGCATCACTGTCCTTGCTCCCCGTAATCGAAATCTGCAAGGGGTTAGGGAAAATGGGGCGTGAGAATTGAATTCTCACATATGGGTGATTTGCAACATCGTGGGATTGGTAAATCCAAAATATATTAAGTTATACTCATTAATAAAGTGTTTAATTTATTTAAGCAGTTTCACATATAAACAAGATTACAATATTTCGTAGAAGAAACAGTTCATATAATAATTCAGCATATTTCGCATGATATAATTGAAATAGCACAAGTGGGTTCACATTATGGCAGAGCCCAAAACATATTCACGTATTGTCACAAACTGTCAAACCATATTCGTACGACCATTCCACTTCCAACAAAGTTACCCTTTTCAACCACAACCAAAACTTACATCATCCAACCACAACAAACTCACATCATCCAACCACAACAAACTCACATCATCCAACCACAACATCCCTCAAAATAATAGCAAATCATCAATGGCCTTATTCCCAGTGCGCAACGTAGGCGGCTGACCCGGGGATCAGATATGTTTGAATCAACAACCTACATTCCGAGGGCGTCCCCGACAGCTCCCCGGAGGTTGGATTAAAAACTCGATCCCAACTCCGTACTTACTGACTTTCCATAAAACTGACACAACAAACTTTACGGAGAAAAATACTTGATTGACAACAGAACTGATTCATGCTCACATAAGGTACTTGCTCACACAAAATAGTGATCGATTTATAAAACAACAGGCATTATATATCATATATAGTCATATCACATAATTCAAACAGTTATATAATAGGTGTTACATTTATGTTGGATTTATTGGTTTAGATTGATTTAGTCGAGTTCAGAAAATACCGGCACAACGTTATTATTAGCAGATCAATCAACCGATCATCACCCACCTGATTATTCTGGGTCCTGGGAATAATGTGTAGGCAGACAGTCGAGTCCTCCGTGCGTGTCCCGAAAAATATAGAATCCTAATAAGGAGTATTCCGATTAAAAGATCGACCTTTGAATTGAAAAGCTTAAGCGTTTGTATCTCGAGGCTTGAGTAGATTGTTGCCTTTAGAAAACTATTGAAAACTTAAAGTTTTCAAAGGTTGATTTCTATTTGATAAGTACACCCCTTTTTAAGAGGAGGTGTATTAGGGGGGTGTATTTACTAATTTCAGTGGGGTCCTTAACAAAAGCCTTTTAAAGAAAACATAATTATTAATATTCTTGGAAAAACTTAAAAGAATAAAAATAATTACTTAGGAGTATTAAAAGAATTAAAGAAAAGGTTTTTCTTTCTAAGATTTATATTTCTCATTTTAAAAGAATTCTTGAATATAATTAATCATATTTTATAAGTAAAACTTCTCTTATTAAACTTATTAAAAGACTTTTGCTTTTCTAAGACAATTATATTATAAACTAATATAGTTTATAAAAAGGTATTCTTATTTTCTAATAATAGCGATACTTCTAAAGTTGGTTTATATTACTTCCAAAACAAAGGAATTATATTAATTCTTCCAAGAAAACTATTTTTAGTTGGTTCTAGGTTTGGGTATAAATTAAAAAGGCTTATCTCGCGTTTCTAATTTTCTAACAGGGTTACGAGGGGAAGACGAGTTTCCCTTTGTCTACGGATTCAAAACAAATGTGTTAACAATTGAAAATCATCATCCAAATCAATAATATCAATACTTTAATTCATAGATACTAAAAGACTAAGTCAAAAATCACCATATCACTAAAACAGTGACACCAAACATCTACAAGAGTAATACTAATCCACTAAGTCAAAAATACTACAACATCTCAAAATAACAATAGTACTTCATCATTCGAACACTAATATCAAAACACTAATCCAAAGTCCCAATTCATGGTTTGTGAAGAAAGAAAATAGGGGAAATATAATACTCAACTTCCTATTCCAAAGAATGATACAAGAGGGCAAAAATAATAATACTAAACAAGTCAACTAGTAATACTAAATCATTAAACCAAAACCAACAGTAAGTTCATCTTTCTCTTTTGCTTCCTCGTAATCGTTTTCGCACAACTCATTCATAAACTGAAATTTACGAATGAAAGAGTAGAGACCTTACGAGTCTCGGTTCGAGGTGTTAAACGGGCGGCCTAACGGCGTTGATCGGGGATTCGAGAAATAAATTGAACAGCCTAACGACGTCGATCGGGATTTCCAGAAATTCCGGCAGCAGGGGTTTGGCTCGGCATCATCTCAGAAGAGGAGAAACAAAGAGAGGGGTTACGGTATTGGAATTGAAATTAATCGAAGTTGTAATTTAATCGGAAATTAAACAGGGATGAAATTGAAAAGGGGATTTAGACCTTACTGGAAAAATAAGAAGAAAGAGGCGACGGCGGCGCTGTGGCTTGAGGAGGCGGCGGCGCTACATCGGCGGTGGCGTCGTTGCTTCGCGAGCGGGAAGAGCGAGAGCGAGAGAAAAGGAGGGAAGAGGCGTTTCGGCTCTCTACGGCGGCAGCGGTTCGTCTGAGAGAGAAAGAGGGCGGCGGTCGAAGCTGGGCCGCGGCGGTGTCGCTGCGAGAGAGGCGTGAGATGGGGCTTCGATCGAGAACAGGGAGGGGCGACGTGACTTCCGGCGGTAAGAGAGGAAGAGAGGAGGCGTCGGCTTCTTGGAGGGGAGAGACGGCGGCGGCCGTTCGCCGGAAGGAAGAGAGAGAGAGGATTTGGTTTCTCTCCTCTAGAGAGAAGGCAGAGTGATGAAAATTCTCTGGGAATTTTTTAGCGTGAAAAAAAAAGGGATAAATGAGGGATATATACATATATATACGGATCTTACCAAGTTAATATAACTATCATTTTTGGAATGTTTCAATTCCGGATCTTACTAAGATTTTCAAGTAAAAAAAATAAAAATATAAAGATTAATTACTAATTAATGAGTGGCCAAGAATTAGTCTGGTAAATTCTGATATTTTAGTTCCCAAAAGGCACGGTTTTGGTTCACGGATAATTCTTATTTAATTATTAATACAGTTTTGAGATTCAAACAATATTTTAATATATTTGAACTATATTTATATATTTTTATCAATAAATTATACGGATCGAAATCCTTAATTTAAACTTGAATATTAAATTCTCGTAGTTCCTTATTCGCTTGAAAGATTCAATTCTTTCTACGAATTTAGGAATTTGTAAAAGAGTATATATATTTAAAATACACAAATAACACACAAAATAATAAAATTAAAAGAAAACAAAGACAAGAAAATAAAATAAGGTTTCTAATTAAGAAAAAGGGTACAGAACGGGACGGGGTGTTACATCATTCATGCTCAAATTTTAGTTTTTTAAATTCAGGTTTAATCACAGGATTAGATTGATGTGTTCCATGAGGCTATTACAAAGAATTGTGAAGATCGTACACATCATTTCTTCATTTGTCAAACATGTTGTCCCTGTAATACATTTTGCCCCATTATATTCCTAAAACAATGGAGAATTAAAAAAATCCACATTTAACCCCACAATATTGTAACTTCCCATTATATTGTAAGTTCTATGAAATTTTTACGGGCAAAATCAAAGGCTGTCACAAAGATTACTCATGTTTCTTCCATAACTAGCCATTCTCTTAATTTGGTGAAGAATTTAGTCAATCCATGAAACGTGGAAGATTGTGTTGCATTCTCGGTAAATTTTGTACAAAAAGAAATTACAGTCAGTTCTTGAATAAAGGAAGAATTTGAAGAAACTACCTCCATTGATGAAGAATTTGTCGATGGATGCATTGTTTGTTTCTTTTCATTATTCATTCGATTTTCCCACTCTTTTCATTTGTTGAAGAAATGCCTCAAACTCCATTGATGAAGAATGCACCTACTATTCTTCCATATTCCTGTCACTTTTTCGGGCTTTAGACTTTAGAAAATTTCTAATTTTTTAAGAGTATATATCATCCCTTGGATACATGCTAATTTAATATTTTATTTAATTTATATGCTTACATTTATTTATTTACTCAATAGAAATAATTTATTTAATATATATTCACATGTTATACATGTTAAAAAAAAATATTAGATACTTTTTGGAAAAATTGTATTTTTGATCCCATGAGAATAGGCGGTTTACAAAATTAGTCAATGCTTATATTAATTTAGATTGGATGTTTTTATTAGAAATATCTAACCAGAAGGCTATTGATACATGCATATTCATGATTTAATAGACATAAACTATATTTATGTATATTCAAATCAACTTAATTTTTTCATAGAATTATTATTAATTATTCATAATCAAATTTTATTCATTTTTCTAAATTTATCGTGTGTTAATTGAATTGCATATTAAATAGGTATTTATATGGCACGTGTATGTACATAATACTAAAGGAGGATTGATTTACAATGTAGGAAAGTTTACGTTAGGATTTTGTTTGATTGGAATTTTGGCAAATTAATTTTAATGTCCAAATGAAATTCTATGTTTCATGTTTTTCTAACCTTTATTGGTATGTTTGACTGTATGTCATCTAATTGACATCTAAAAAGGATCTTATATACCATTTAGTTTATTTTTCAGATTATTCGTATATAAAATGGGGTGACAAGAATCCAAAATTTATTATTTATTTATATTATAATATATATATATATATATATAATTAGCCGTTCAATTTTTTTAAGAGTATGTATAAAGTGAAATTGGTTTCTACATGAACAATAAAAGAGTATTAGTTGTTTCCACTAAATAATATTAGTTATTTTCACTGAAAAATATTAGTTGTTTTCACTAAAGAATTTTAGTTTGTTTTCAGTTAACAACTAATACCCTTTAGTGAAAACAACTAATACTCTTTAGTGAAAACAACTACTACCCTTCAATATTTCATGTATGAACCATTTTCACTCAATATTTTTTTTCTTTTTGTAATACATTAGATTGATAGAATTTTTTGTGATGTAGATTAGATATATATGAGAATGATAAATTTTATTTGAGTAGGTCTTGCATGAGATCGTCTCGTGGCATGAGACAATGAGAATGCGTGTAATTAGGGTATTGACTCATTAACAATTTGGTAGGGGTAGGTGTTAATTTGTGTGGTCTCATACAAATTTTTGTCATATTATTGTGATGTAGATTAGATTCATATAAAACTAAGACAAAATATAGAGTGAAATTGATTCATACATGAACAATTGAAGAATATTAGTTGTTGTTATTGAAGAGTAGTAATTATTTTCATTAAAGAATATTAGTTGTTTAGTAAAAACAAACTAAATTACTTTAGTATAAACAACTCATGCCGGCAGTGAAAACAAGTAGTTCTTATTTAATAAAATAACTAATATCTTTCAATAATTAGTGTAAGAACTAATTTTATTTTATACAAGAAACATTTTACAAATAAATTTTTTAAGAATTGTAATTATAAGTGTAATTTTTTGGCGTGAAAATTAAATTTTTGGATTCATTAATATTTTATAAAGTTTTTAAGTATACAATATTTTTATTTCACTTTCTTTTCATATTTAAATTATGTTTCACCTTAAGAATCTCGCAAATTATAATGCTTTAATTTATAAAAAAATAGAAAAAATAAAAATATATTTAAATTTAAATTTTTTATTGTACATACACATTTTTTTAAGTGCACAAAATTTGAGGGATCTACACCAAATACTCATTTAGCTATTTTAACCAACCAAAAGCAGCAAAGTGCTCTCAACCGGGACAATATAGTGGGATGTTTAAACCGGTGAGTCATGTATGAACCATTTTCACTTTATATTTTATCATATTTTAATTTGTTATTTGAGTGTGTTTATGTGTTAATATTACATTTGCGGTGGGCATAAAATTTCTGCTGACGGAGGTGCATATGGTAATTTCCATATACATATAACATTTTTTTTCAGTTTATAAAGTAATTCTATAATTTAGTTACATGTTTTCTAAATAAATGTCTAAATTGATTTCCATCAATTTTTCAAACACCAATAAAAAATGATAAATAAAATCTTAATTAGCAATTATATATATATATATATATGTGTGTGTGTGTGTGTTGAATTTCGCACCTTACTTTTTCTTTATCGTGGTATAATGATATTTTTTTAGTTGCATAACTTATGAATAATGATTAGTGTTTCAATTATTTTCAGTCAATTTTGCAAATCTCAATATTAGTTGATCACATAAATCTTAGGGGGTGTATTGGTTATGGAGTCTATAGATTTTTTTTAAGCTTTTAAAGTTTAGGGGTATTCAATATAGATTTTAAAAAGTCTTTAAAATTCCTGAGGTATTTAATACGGATTTTTTTTTAAAAAAATAAATAGGTATTCAACAGTTTATGGATCTCCATCCCCGTTGGGGATTTTCGTCCCCGAGAAATTGGGGATTCCCGTCCCCATACCCATGAAATATACAAGGAATTTTTATCCTCATCCCCGCCCCGCTGGGGATCCCCGTCCCTGCGGGGATATCCCATTTCCCGCCTAATTAATTTGTATCTCATTTTTAAAATATAGAAAAATATAAAATAATATTTAAATTAAAAAATTTAATCATACACAACAATTATTTTAAGTTGGTGTTAAAAGAATTAATTTAGAATTTGAAGAACCTCTAATTCCAATATTTTTAGTTAACATATATATTAGAGTGAAAATTATATAATTTTGAACTAATAACATAATATTAAATAAAATATAGATGTAATTTTGAATAAATAGTTAATTGAGTGAAAATTATGAAATATTTATTTGTAATTTACTTTTAAATTATATATATATATATATATAAATATATTAATTATATAAAAAATAATGCAGGTCCCGCCGGGCAGGGAATACTATCTCCGTCCCCGCCTACGGTGCAAAAAAAAAATCTTCATCCCTATTCCTGTTTGCTTTGGGGATTTTACGCCCCATTCGAAGCGGATCCCCACAGGGATGGAGGATTCTCTGCCTTGCTGCCAAGTCTACTCTTCCAAAAAATAACAAAATCTTTTCTAACAACTAGAGACTTCTAATGAAAGTGAGATATAATTGTGATGGAAATGAATATAAGAATACTAATGATAAATAATAATGTATTTTTGGTATTTTTTCTAAACAATATGAATAGTTTTTTTTATATACAAGTGTATTCCATATATATTTGCATCAATGGTTCCAGCGTCAGAGTATATGGAAATTCATGTAAATCAATAAAAAAAGTGTATTCCACAATCCTTTCAAGTTTATGAAAATTCATGTAAATCAATATAAAAAGTCAGCCAAACTCTGCATGGAGTCTATAGATTTTCTAAATCCACAGATTTTTTAATTCAAAATATCCAATAGAATCTCAATTGAATATACCCGTCTTAATTTAAACAATTATATTAATAAATAACCTATTAAATCTGCATCTCTGTACCTTTTGTTTTAATTTAATCTTAATGTTATAGGATGTTGTAATTTATGATGAATTAAATAACTATAATATTATATCTAATTGACATACTATCAATTCAATATTAATGATAGTAGAAGCTAATCTTCGGTATAGATATTATGTATTATAATTAGTTCATTGTAAATTCCTTAAATTATTGTCCAATATATGTGGTCATCGTGTGGGCAATCAACACAAAATCTCTTATGATAGATAATGTCTTAAATTTATTTATTATGTTATAATTGTGTTTTACATTTTAATTGCATATTCATGGGACATACATCGTGGGTAGTTAGGGTTGTTCACAGTACGGATCAAAACGAATATTTGAAAATATTCATATCCCTACCAAAGTTCGATTATTTTAAAATTCGAGTGTCCGTGTCCGTACCGAAATTTTGGTATGGTATAAATATTTTATTTTTTGGTATGGCTCAGAGCGAATATTTTGTTACAAATGGACCGAATCGGTACAGAACGGAGCGAAAAAATGATTTTTTTACCCATTTTTTATCATTCTCTTCTTTTTTTAATTAATTTAACAAAAACATATTTAAGCATGCACGCTCACAAGAACACTTTCAACCACAATCAAACGAATATCATTCCAAGCTCGAATATAATACATTATATGATAATGGATGGTAAAAAAATTAAAGCAAATAACCACCAATAGAGTATTTAAAATACAAATATAAAATATATATTTAAACAATCCTTTTGAAATATCTTGTGAATAGAAAGTACAATTTGAAAATCACATTAATCGTAATTCCTGACACAGGGTACACCATATCCAAATTTTTATAAGAAATGAATGTACATGAACAATGAAATTAAAAGAATAAAAAATTAAATATAAATCATTTTGATATACACCTAAAAATAAGTTAACGTTTTAAGAACTTATATTATATAGTGTTTGTATCCTAAAAATAAGGAGAAATTATATTATTGCATAGTTGTGCTTGAATTCAATAACATTATAATAATATTTGATTAATAAAAAATAAATAAAATAAAAGATTTTCACTATTCATACCTAAAAAACTCTATACATACCCCAATTATTATACATATCCTATTAAAATTAAAATTTTAATTTGCGATACTATACATACCCCATTATTAGTCAGTTTTTCCTCTCAAAACAAAATAAATAAAATGTTTTAAAATTTATTAAATTTTATGACTCTTAAATATTGATTCTCCTCCAAAGTCCATGGTTATTCTACTACCACCACCACTTCATCCCAAATCCTAAAAAAATTTGTCATAATTTACACTACATAAACAAATCAATAGAGAGACACGAAAAAAAATGTTCGAGCTACACAAAAAATATCATGATCTTTCCATTTTGTGATTTGAATTGTTGTTCATTTTGTTTATCATTCTAAAATTCTTTAATTCATACTACTTGAATGTTGATTTCTTTGTTTTAATCTTTTCATAAACACGATAATCGCGAAGCATGAAATACAGAGGGAGAGTGACGAGTGATCCTGTAGATGATGTGGAGGGAGACGGTGGGCGAAGGAGGATTGTAGTTGATGTTGAATGGTCGGAGCTTCAAGTTTGGACGGTGGTTATGTGTTTGGAGTTGCAGAGAGTTTATTCGTTTTTTAATTTTTTTATTATTAAATAATTATTGATTTTATTTGAATTTTTTAATAAAAATAAATAAAAAATGCTTAGAGGAAAAAATATATTTGAGAATATTTAAAAATAGGATAGGAAATTCTAATTTCATTGTTATTTGTATAAGGGTAGAATTGTTATTTCATAGATGACTATTTTAGTCTTAAAATTTTGGGGTATGACTGTATGAGTAATGGGACTCTAATTAAAATTTAATACGTATGAGATTCGATTCGTTACGATCACATTCGATTTTAATTTGAAAATATCCAGATCCGTACCAAAAAATAAGCAACTTTTAAGTCAAATTAAATGATGGAATTATTAATTCTTTATCAAATCTATCTATTTATAACTATATAATACAAACAATATTGCCTTTTTTAGGTTTGAGTGGGAAACCGTTTCGTCCGTTGATCGGTTTTTTTTGTTTCATCACTATCGTACATTCTTGATTGTCATATTAGTATGGTGTGTTTGATTTTTTTTTTTAATTTCTATTCCTAATTTTTAGCTACCGTTTCAATGTTAGGATCCACTATTTTCCATCTCTGTTTGTTGTTTGATTCCAACCCATTCTGCCTTTGCATATTTCCTTCATTTATTTAGTATTGTGGAATTTATTCTCAGGTTGGCTTTTGTCTTTGCCGTCTTTTTTTTTCAGATCGTGAACGATTTTGCCTATTAGAGGATCCTTCTGTCGCCCATTTCCTGCAGCATGAAGATCATATAACGTTGTAATGATTATAATATTGAATTTCTGATGTGTTTATACTGATCGGTTGCGATCTTTAATTTTTATTTTATTTTGTGGATTTGTAATATTTTAGTTGGGGTGTTGTTTGAACGTTCTATTTGTATGGTCTATATGTATGGTGTTCAAGTACCGTGGTGATAATTTATGCTTTTATTTATCGGTATTGTATTCTAATATGGTCATGTAAATGTATTTGTCTCATGTTAAAAGTTGTGTGTTACACGTTTTCCTTTATTTATTTATTCCAGATTATATATGTAAAGAATATATGTATTAATATATTGAAAATCTGATGCCTTGATTGTTGATGATTGATAAGATATTAGTGTGCCATGAATATCTTAAAAAAAAAAGGAAATAACATACAAATTATCATATACGTACAAAAAGACAGAGTAAATGAAGAAAAATTAAGTAAATATATACATATATACATATATATATATATATATATATATATATGTCAAGATTTTCATTTGTTAATTTTGATTTTCATTTGTTTATTACAAAATAATGATTATTTTCGTAATTTATTAGAGACATTCTTGGAAAAAGTAAAAAAATAGATTTATATTAATGCATTGACAATTAAAAAAAGAACGTTGTTTACTTGTTTTGGATAAAACATGGGACAATTAATAAGTGACGGAGGGAGTATTTTTTTTTATTAAATTGTGGTTTATTTTTAAATAATTTTAATTGTATGCTAAATTTATGTATAAATGTCTCATGTTATTGGACAATGCATATTAACAACCACATCTTTTAAAATGTTAATGTTTATATTCAATTAATGTTATATGTTAATTGTTGTATGTAATAAAATATAGTGTATTATAAGTTGATCAAGAAATTGTTTTAGATTATTGAATATTTAATAAGGAATATAACAAATTTCATTAGGAGTATGTTTTATCTGGGATCAAAGAAAAGTTTATGGTAAATTTTTTAATCAAAAATGTTATTTTTACGTTTTATAATTTAAAATAGGTTATTATCATAATTGGAATATTTTAACAAATTCCGTTCGTGAGAAGCACGGGTAGGACGATCACAAGGAGATTTTAAAATATTAAATTTAATAAATTATAGTTAAAAATTGTATTATTTCCTTTTAATTGTTGTGGTCTAGGAGATTTTAAAATATTAAATATAATAAAAGAGTGTTACATTATTGATACTAAATCATAAGCAACTTTTTTGCCATGATTATTTTAGTCTTTATTATATCTTTTAAGTTTTTATAGTCTTAATTGGTTCTTCGGTTTGATTTTTTTACCCCCTTTGACTAGTTTTGATTAAACAGATTAAATAGACTTTTGTTTAGTTCACAATTTGTACTTCAATTTTTAATTTTCCATAGATTGGCACACTTCGTCATGTTAATAATTTAACTATTACATTATCGACCATGTGCATAAGTTAATTAATTAGTGTGAGTAGGTTTTATAGCAATATTTATTAACAAAATATTTTTAAGTCCATTACTATTAGAGATATTCAACTCATTACCAAGTGTATCTTTAATTCCTTTAGATTTTATTTTCTTAAAACCGTGCAATTTTCACTATTGTAGGAATTATTGTTACAAAATCTTTTAAAAAAATTGAGATCTACTATACTTAGATCGTTTGTACTATTCATTCAAGTAGTGTAGAATAAATTGCATCAGTATCTTTATATGTGTGTACACGTGATAAAAAAAATTAAACTAAAAAATATATCCTGAAAAATAGATTTATTTATTATAATATATAATAATATCTAAGGAATGTTTGTATGTTACAATTGGATGTAATCACTTTAATTGAAATTATATTATTTTGATTATCATTTATTTGATATGATATGGTGTGAAAATTTGGATAAATATTTGTTCATCGACTTGGTAATATTTACCTTTTTTTTTCCGTTGGATGTGTGAAATTCATTTTCAAAGTCCAAATCATTTATTATAAATAGAGTTTATGGATTGTTATGTATTGTATATTGTCTTTTGTTTATGACAACTTAGTTCTTGCTTTAATGCCATAGCATTAATCCCTTTTAATTCTACGACCGTTTCTTATAAAGATTAGTTCAAACGTAGCATGTCTCTACCATGTTGCAGGAGTATGATTTTTTTTTATATATTTATAGTTTAATTTATTGTTTATATTGTGTTATTTGTAATACATCGATATTTTTTTTGTAATTTAATTTTTTTTAATTAAAAGGATATGATGTACTTGTGCCTTTGGACGATGTTCGTAATTATATTGCGAATGATTTTCATATGGACAAATTTAGATTATTTTTTCATTAATATAAAGGTAGGGAGACTGAATTGAAGGTAATTTATTTAATTACATACAATTTTTAATATAATTTATTATTTTGTTTCAATGTTAACTTTTTCTTCTAGTTTAGTATTTGTCGTATTTGTTCGTTAAGAAGTTCGTAACTTCTACTACATCTCAAGAATTTGTTCAAAGCAGAAGTCAATGTCAAATTCATTGATAAAGTACTTTAGTGTTAAGGCTCTTTATAATGGTGGAATTTGGTATCTAAAAATTAATGTTGGTTTTAAAAATTATTTTGATATTCATGCTGGTGATAAGAAGCCCATGGTGGTGCTTTTTCTATATGTTCAGTTGTTCTATTGGATTTTTGAAGGAAAAGATAGGTGAACGTCTACTAAAATTCCCGATTACAATAATGGGTATGTATTTAAAAAAAAAATTTATTTTGTACTTTGTTTTATTTATTTTTGTTGAATATTTATACAATTTTTTTTTTTTGTGTTCCTTTCAGGAGCTGTCAAGTTGTATAAGATTATTCCTGAATTTGTTGTTGAATGCACTAATTAGACATTCTACGATGGTTTTAACTTTCCTGAATGCACTAATTAGACATTCTAAGATAATTTAACTTTATTATACGATGGTTTTCAAGCATTCTATGTCAGTTTTTTTTAGACAATAATTACGAGGTTACTACATGGTGTCGCTATGTTAATCACAGTAATTTTATATTTTTACATTGTGTTTGTTTTGTTACGTGTATCTTTTTGTTTAATGTTCTTTAATATTTTATATAACACAAAATTGTTCTTTTTTACTTAGCTTTCCTAAAAATTATTGTTCTCAAGTTTTTTTGGATTGCAATCAATATGAGTTTATGTATTGTTTGGTACGTATTGATTATATTTTATATCTTATTTTTTTAGTGAATATTTATTTTATAGACAGTTTATACACATATTTTTTAATTGTGTATTTTTTTTATTTCAACATATTATTCTTTCTATACCAGGATCTTCCAAGGAATGCTGATAGTTTTTTTTTGAATCTATTAGTCTTACTATTCAGTTGAAGAACTCAATCAACAGAGAAATTTTTAATGTTCGTTATGATCATCATTTCATAGAATGTCGTTGTGGGCATTCTATTTTTTATGCGTCTAAGTGACAATTGGAGATTTGTGGCGTTGAGTGTTTCTTTAAAAATATCTGATTAAGTCTATTTTTACAAGAAGCCCAATGAAGAAAATGATGCTTCCCATACTTTCATTTTTTATCTTTCGAGGATGATTCTATAAGGTGTTTTGCCTAAATTAATGCTTCTAGAGTGATATGGTTATTATAACTTATTTTATAGTATCAATCGTTTATGAATAATAATATTATTGTTTGTTTTCATAGATTGTCGTGTTTAATATTGACTATTATTAATTCATCCCACATAAGAAATACTATAAAAAATAATTTTCAAACATATGCTCAATACCATCATGATTTAAAAAAAAAAGAATAAAAAATATAAAATTACTTGAATGTCATTATCTCCTATGGGTGTTGTAGTGCTTTGTTAACAATTATTTTTTATATGTCGATCGTTGTTTTATGATAATATATTATTACCAAATATTTTATATTTTCATTTTAACATAATAATTGGGCAATTACTTAATCAGATCAAAATGCAAAGAATTTTGTACATTCGTAGTATGTTTTAGTGTTTGTTCATGTCCTAAAAAATAGATGTTACCAGTCTGTTTAAAATCCGTCATGCGTTTCGAATTTGTCCAGTCTGCCACTGATATGAATGTTTAAGGTTTTAATTAACTAAAATTGAGATTAGATTAAATCAAGACTATATTTACCATTGGAAAATTCATGTGTTACCAATAAATTAACATTTGACTTCTGGGAGTGGTCAGATGACCTTATCTTCGACATGCAACAAAAGTACACCGAACAATTAAACAGAGTAATGTGTGAATCTTTCATAATTCAGTGAGTTTCTACGAATCTTGATCGGTTTCATTATTTATCCGATTGATCTATTATGCAACTGGGAAAAATTGTTAAGGTTTTTAAGTATTAAAATTAAATTAGGATTAAAATGAAATTCATATTTTGTAAATCAAGTAATTAACCTATTAAATCACCTGGAATTTAACATGAAAACAAAATTTTGGATGGAATTAGACCGACGACTTTGTAATTATTTCGTAATTCGTCGAGCTTTCACCAGTTGGAGGTTGATCCTCTTTTTGGGTCTAACCTAAAAATGATAAGGATTTGAATAAATTTTGAAGAACAAAACCATAAATCAATTTAAATTTCTGAAATGTACCTTAAATTTCATAAATAATTTTTGAACTGTAATTCTCATTTCAGTGGCTTTCGAAATCTGATGATTTTTTTAGATGGTGGAATTTCAGTCGGTGACCTTTGGCGAAGGTTGTTGATGGCTTCGTTAATTCCTTATTGGTTTAGCTGAGTTATGATATTTAGAGTAATAGTAGAGTTGATATGCAGAGTAATAGTGGAGCAGGGATTATGTTTTCTTCCGCTTAACGTATAAAGGAGTACAAAATTTATCCACCTTTAATAATTAAATAATTTGGACTGATTCAGACATGTGTGATGGTGGAACAAGGAGTATGGTGTTCTTTCACTTACAATACAGAGGAGTAAAGAGTTGATCTAACTTTAATAATTAAATAATTTGGTTTAATATTGAACATTGAACCTTGAATGTGGGAGACAACACTACATTAATCTTCTGCCATGTATTTTGCTAAATAAATGTACACGTGTGTTATCAAATGTATATGTGAAAGAATTAATTAATATGTCATAAATTAATATTATTGTAATTGATTTTTGTGTTTACTTTTTGCCAAAAATTAAACTGGACCATCTTATAGCATGAAACAATACAAATTAACATTCACCCATACCAAACTGTTAATGTATCAAAAGCCAAGTAATACACTATTCCATTGTGTCATGGGATGAGACAGCCTAACACAACACAACACAACACTACTTTTACTTTTTTTTTTTTATAGAAAAATAGTTACCCCTATCATCCTTTATTATTTGTTCCATTTCATCCATTCAAACAACCCAATTTTTTTTATTTATTAGGACATCATAAGACATTTACATCCTTATTATTATTGCTATTTATTACAAAATTATGATTATCTTCATGATTTATTAGATGCATTGCTGGAAAATATAGGTAAAAAATTGATTTAAATTAATGAATTATCGATAAAAAAGGGACGCCATTTTGGATAAAAATGATATAGCTGAAAAGGGACGGGGATAGTAATTTTTTAAAAATATTAAATTGTGGCTTAGTGTTTAATTTTTTTTAATTATATGCTGGATTTATGTATAATTGTCTCATGATATTGGACAATGCATACTAATAACCGCATCTATTAAAATGTAAATGTGTTATGTTCCATTTATGTTCTATGTCAGTTATGGTTTATATAAGAAAATAGTTCGTCTTAAGTTAATTAATAAATTATTTAATATTTAATTGGGAACATAACAAATTTCATTAGAAGTATATTTGATTTAGGTTCAAAAAAAAATTATGGTAAATTTTTTCATTAATAAAAAGTTGTTTTTAACTTTTATAATTAAAATTAAGGTATTATCATGGTTAAAAAATTGTAAAAAATGTCGTCCGTGCGAAGCACGGGTAGAACGATCAGTAGTAAATTAAATTTGAGTGCAATAAGTAATGATTACTATATTGTCAAATCTGAGAAGACTTTAATTGAACTATTGTAAAAAGAAATTCAAGACTTTTATCAGATGAAGAATTAAGTTTAGATTGATATACTTACACACACATATACACATATACATATCGAAAATGATCATATACTTATCAGTGGGCACTTGATCATTTCTGGTATACATTTATATTAAATATATACAAATTTATATTCTTTATCGTAATGTGTCAAATAATATATAACACAATCAATATAAGTTTTTTTTACATATTTTGCATACATATTACATATTTCAATCTGCATAAAAATTATTTTGTAACTATCATAAAAAATTCTTATACACAAAAAATTGATTACATATATAAATAATAATAATAATAATAATAATAATAATAATTAGGCAAAGTATAGAGTAAACATAGTTCGTACATGAACCATTTGAAGGATATTAATTTTTTTCATTGAAGGGTTGAAGGGTACGAAGAGTATTAGTTGTTTAACTAAAGGGTATTAGTTAGCTACACTAAAAAATATTGCAAAGTGGTTCATGTTTGAACCAATTTCACTCTATACATACTCTTATTATTATCATAAGTAGGTCTCCTGTGAAACTTGTTCATAGTCTGAAACTGATATCATTACATATATTCACTGATATTATTACATGCATTCACTAATATCATAACATTTTATTATGTGATTTCAATTTATAAATCTAACTAATGCGTACCCCGGGAATTTCGCGGGTTGGAAAAAAACTGTTATTATTATTTTAAATTGTAAATATTAATTTTTTTTTTTAAATATCTTGTAATTTCGAAATAATATTAAAAAATTTATTTTAACTAAATAAACAATAAAAAATATTAAACATGAATGAATAGAAAATTTGAAAATCATTAACTAATTCACACATTCAATCTCAAATTACTATAACACAATATTACTTATAATTACAGTTGTTATATACTTGCACGCTAATTTTTCCCCCATGGTATAAAGATACAATAACAATCGAATACAAAATTTTAACTCTAAACATAGAATCACACATTTCAGATATAAAGGTAACATTTAACAAAAAAGATATTGTAACGCCCCAGTTTTCCAAAATGTAGATTCGACATTTCAGAATTCCGAGTCGTCACTTAGTGACCAAAAATCCGAATTAAAAATTTGGATTATATAGAATGCAAATAGCAACTTCACATAAACAGCGGAAATGCATAATTTTTGTTATAAAACACGGCGGCCATTTATTTATTTTTAAAATTCTTATGGAAGGATCTTTATAAAAAGTTTGGCACAAAACAATGTTAAATATAAACATTCTTATATGCATTAGTTATCAATGTCTTAGAAATATTTTTAAAGTGTATACGTGTTGGTTAGATAATGACTCGTACATTATTTAGTGTTTCATCGCTTATAGAGTTTACCAAAAGATTTTAATGGAATGCATGTTTACTTAGAACATAAATTCTTATCTACGCATGTTAGTATACTTGAAGTACTTTGGAGTTTTATAAGACTTCCTTATTCTTTCCTCTTTAAGGACTCACATAGAAACATATAGTCCTTTGTTGGGACATTGTCAGTTTTGATTAAGATCCCAAAGCCCCTGAAAAGATGTTTGCATTTGTTTGTCAGGCTAGTCTTGGTTAGGATTTGTACTTAGTCATTTTACATTTCACAAGTACTCAGTAAGAGGAGCACTTGCTGATGACAATCAAGACTCAGAGCCTGAAGACAATTTACCATCCTGAACTTATGGCAGTCTCCTAAGCTGGCTGAGTAAGTCTCGGTGATGACGAGTATGACCCTGAGGTTAGTACTACTCAGGCCTGAAGGGAACAGGATGAAACTGAGTTATTGGAAAGACTTGGAGTAGAGCCAAGCAATGCAAAAGGAATGTCAGCGTCAGGACAAGACCGGTGAGCTCAAGACAAAATGAACTTAATAAGTCAAGCCTGAAGCTCAGGAATAAGTTCAGACATTCTCACCAACCTGATGACGTGGACCAATCCGAGAAGGACACGCACGTACGGAACCTGACAAGTAGACTGAATTCAGACTGCATGTTCAACGGGCAAGCATTTAATGTGCATTTAATGCAACTACCAAATCCATGCAAGGACGGCTGCTGCATGAAGATATGTCTGTTTGAAGCCACTCTACATAGTTGACAAGAAAGGCTATCTCTCCAACGGATAGTTTTTCAAATCACCTATAAATACAGAAGACCTTGAACCCATTCAAGGTTACGGGAAATTTTAAAGCCAGAAATTACTCAAGCTCTCAAGCACTCAAAGCATTCAGCTTAGAAGAAGCACTCGAAACCATCTAAATTTTCCAAGTGTTTCTTAGTTACTGAGACTTATTCTGTATTCCAAGAGCGAACTAGTATTATCTTAAGCTTAGAGAGATTATCCAATCCTTAGCATAGCTTTGCCTTGTAAGGATAATCTCAACCTAGTTGGAATCCAAACTGAAACCAAAACCCTAAGTTAGGTTTGTTGGGAGTAAGTCAGTTAGTGAGTTAGTAAGTGGAGTTTGTATAGATCAGTGAGGTTAGCTGGTCTTGGTGCACCTTGGCACGTTAAAAACAAGAATCCCTTGAGTGGATTTCCTGTTAAATCAGGCCGTGGACGTAGGAGCTTGTGTCTCTGAACCACGTTAAACTCCCTGTGTTCTTACTGCTTTGATATTGTGCATACTTGCTATATTACAGATTCATTCATTGCATTCGGTTTATCAGGCTTGAATCAATCAGCCTGATCCTCTAAAAAGAGCACTGCCCTTACTAAACACTTTTCAGAATTGAGTAAAACAAGTTTTTCAGAAAGCAAACTAAACAAGACTTTAAACTATCGGGGCTTATGCATTTCTGCACTGAACTTGAACTGATAGTTAGCCAACTGACCCGCACCAAGTGTAGTCAGTAGGTGTGTTATCAGCTCCTAGTTCTTTATCACTCTGAGTGGAGGGGACTCAATCAGGTTTTAAGTTTGAAAAATTGGTATACGTGTATTCCCTCCCATACATGTATTCCTCAGTCTTGTACCGGGACCAACAGGTGGTATCAGAGCAGTGGTTCAAAAGACCACTGACTTTGAATACTAATAATTTCAGAGGAGAAACTGTTGGTGGTCACTGAACAGATCTGAGTTTGCTTTTTCATAAAACTTGCATCATCATGACTTCGAGGAGACTTGAAGCTTCGTTACCTGAATTCTCTGTATCTAACTTTGTCTATTGGATGTTCAGATTAGAAGCACATCTCGATGCCATCCATGACCAGATGCCGCATGTTCTCAGGGAAGGACCAATCAAAATCACTGTCCCTAATACCAGAGGTAGAGGATATGATGATCTTGATATTGGCGTACCCATTCCTAAGGAAAGGAAGGATATGACCACTGATGAGATCAAGATGATGGGGCTGGATAATGTGGCCAGGAATATCATCTTGCACACGGTACCTTTCGAGGAGTCAGCAAGGCTGGTGAACTTAAAGTCGGCAAATGAGGTTTGGGATGAGCTGACCAGGATGTGCGAGGGGTCAGAAAAGATAAAGGAGAATAAGAGAAACATTGCCATTAAGAAGTTCGAAGCGTTCGAGATGCTGCCTGATGAGACAATCGATCAGATGGAGTCAAGATTCATCAAGTTGATGAATGAGTTGGTGATGTTGGACAAAGATGTCCCAAAGAGAGATGTTGCTTCAAAGATCCTGAATGCCCTCCTTGAGAGATGGGATAGCAGTGTAATTATGCTTAAGAATACTCAGGATATGAGCAACATAACTTCTGCTTTACTTTTTTCAGAGCTAAAGGCACTGGAATTTGACCTTAACAAAAGGAAGAAGAAAGTTCAGCCAGAAGAGGAAGAAAAGGAGAAAACTCCTGAGAAAAGTGTGGCGTTCAAGGCCAGATCTGAACCGGCTGAGTCTTCATCAAAGTCACTGATGGAGATGAGCAAAGAAGAGCTCGCTGAGGAATACAGCCTGATGGCCAAACACTTTGATAAGCTTAATTCCAGGTTTGGTCGTTATAAGAAATTTTATCAGGACTCACGTGACAGGAAACCTGAAGGAACCCATCAAAGCTCGAGGAGATATGAGGAAAGGAGAAACACTGACCAAAGGAGAGATCGTGGCAATGAAAGAAGATATTCAGATCCAAAGCCCGATCGTAGAGATGAATAGAGACGTACTCATGATGACAAGCACTCAGGGAAGACTGAAAGCTCATCAAGACAGAGGGAACCTGACTCAAGGAGGAACCCTGAACCAAGGAGAGAAAGAGGAGATGAGAAACCAACATGTTACAACTGTAACCAGAGCGGGCACTATCAGTATGATTGTCCGAAGCTGAGTGCTAGGGAAAGAGAGGACAGGAGGGCCAAGAGAGACCAGAGATTTGCTGACCGGAGAGCCATGCTCGCTGAGGATGCAACTGACTCGGATGGTCCTGAGGAGAGGTCGCCTGAACTCTTTTCCGATGATGAGTACGATGATGTCTGCCTTATGGCAAGGGAGGAACCTGAGGTAACATCTAACTCTGTATGTGGTTCTTACACTGGTCAAAATCCTGAGCTTAGCTCAGAGTCAGTTAGAGAAATGAACCTTCAGATCTGTCTGGATCAATTGATGGTTGATTTCTCCAGACTGCAGGAAACTAATGTCTTCTTGGTAGAGGAGAATAAGAAATTGAGTACTGAGGTTCAAAACCTGAATGAACAACTCACTCAGTCTGATCTTAAAGAATCAGCTCAAATTGTGAGACTAACTCAGGAGATTGATTTAATCAATGTTGAGCGTCTCCCAAGAGAGAAGATTCTGAAGGAATTGGCTGAGAAAGAGTTGGTCAGGAAGGAAGAACTGAAAGTACTTAAGAGTAAGTTTGATGACCTCTTTACCAGACATGAAATCCTGAAAAAGAGTGAGGACTCTCTCAAGAAAAAGGTTGCAGCAATGAATAAATCCTCAGTGGCTAGAGAGGAAATAAATAGCAGCCAGATGCTTGGGAATGAGAAAAAGGGACTTGGATATGTTCCTAAGAAATCCTCACAAGGTCAGCCTCATGTTGCTTCAGGGAGCAACACTGAGAGTGTATTTGTTCAGGCAGGCCAGAGTGCACCCAAGGTTGTACTCCAGGCCCGTCAAACTGATAAGGGCAAGGAAACTGTTGACACAGTCAGGGTTGCCCCCAAGGTAGCTAAGCCAAAATCCAAGGGAAAGGCAAAGCAACCTAAGGAGGCCCCTGAGAGCTCAGGCCAGGGAAAACTTCAGCGAAAGTAGAGGAAGACTCAGGCCAAGAGCCCTCAGACTGGTCAGCGAGGGTACCATCATGCTTGGCAATACCAACAGGGAAGGCCAAATATGATGACACCCCCATGGTTTTGGCATCCTGAGGCCTTTAACTGTTTTTCATTCCCTCACTTGCCTAGGGGGAATAGAACACAGGGCCCTTATCAAGAACAAGGCCCAAGAACTGCTGCACCCAGACCTAGGAAGAACAGGAGGCCAGCCCAAAAGGCACCCACTCAGGCTCCTGTGAAGCCTAAGTCTAGCACTCATACACCATCTTCCTCTCAGGCAAAGAAGAAGAAAGTTGTGTATGTTGATGTTTCAGGGAGACAGATTTACCACTCTGAGGCGATCAGGGTTGTTAAGCAAGTCTGGATCCCGAAGGGTACAACTGACACTATAGGACCCAACACCCAATGGGTACCTAAAGCCTGATTTGCTTGCAGGCGGCTGTGGATCACAACAAGAGAAGAGGAGACTCAATCAAAGTTGTTTGGTACCTAGACAGTGGTTGCTCAAGGCACATGACTGGAATGAAGAGTCTTCTCCAAAAATATCAAGCTAAAGATGGTCCACAGGTAACCTTTGGTGATAACTCAAAAGGTGTTACTAAAGTTTTTGGTGTTTTAAAAATAGGTACAGTCAGAGTGGAAAATGTGTCCTTTGTGGAAGGACTGAAGCATAACCTGTTGTCAGTAAGCCAATTCTGTGACAAAGGTTTCAGTGTTGAGTTCTCATCGAATATATGTTCAGTCAAGGACAAATCAACACAAGTGCTTCTATCAGGTATCAGGAAAGGTAACGTTTATCTCGCTGATTGGAGCAGCACTATTCCTAATACTTGTTTTGTTGCTAAAAGCTCTCTAGAGCTCAGTTAGTTATGGCATAAAAGATTAAGCCATCTGAACTTCAAGATTCTTAACAAAATTTCTAGACAGTCACTTGTTGAAGGTCTACCTAATGAAGTGTTTAGCAAAGATCATGTGTGCAAAGCTTGTCAGCAAGGGAAGCAGGTCAGAGCGTCATTCAAAGAGAAAGCTTCTCATTCCACTGATAGGATACTTCAGCTCTTGCACATGGATTTATTCGGTCCCATAACACCTGTGAGTATGAATGGTAGAAAATATACCCTTGTGGTTATTGATGATTATTCTAGATATACTTGGGTTATTTTCTTGTTAAATAAGAAGGAAACACAGGTGAAGCATCCAGAGTTGCTCAGGAAACTCAGCAATGAGAAGAATCAGTCCATTACTAAGATCAGATCTGACAAGGGCACTGAATTTATAAATTCATATATTTCTGACTTTTGTAATGAACTTGGTATAGCTCATGAGACTTCTGCAGCTAGAACCCCACAACAGAATGGTGTGGCTGAAAGGAGGAACAAGACACTGAAGGAAGCTGCAAGGACCATGCTGGCCGAGTCAGGATTGCCCAAGAAATTCTGGGCAGAGGCAATCAACACTGCATGCTACACTCAGAACAGATCCATGCTGAACAAACAACATGCACAGACCCCATATGAGACATGGAACAAAAGGAAACCTCGTATTTCTTATTTTCATGTATTTGGTTGTAAGTGCTTCATCCTGAACAATGGGAAGACCCAATTGAAAGCTTTTGATAGCACATCTGATGAAGGAATATTCTTAGGATATTCTGAAGTTAGTAAAGCCTTCAGAGTTTACAATTGTAGGACCCTTTGTTGTGGAAGAATCACCACATGTTGTTTTTGATGAATCTGCTAATGAGTCTAGGGTAAAAGTGTTGAATCCTGACACTGAGGAGGTCACAAGGAGAGTGACAAGGTTGAGCTTGAAGAATCAACCTGATCCCAAGGTCAAAACTGTGCCAATTCCAAGATGGGACGACGATGACGATGATCAGGATGATGAATCAAGTGTCACTCCTAAGCCCAGCACATCAGGGATTGTTGAGCCTCAGACTGAGGAACAGGCTCAACCTGAGGTAAGTATCGTCTATGAAGATGTTGTCGCAGCTGAGACGGTTCCCGAGTCACCTCATCAAGGGGGAATCGATGTCCCTGACATTGAGCTGGTTAATCCGTTTGGTATAGACTCAGGATCATCCCCTTCTGTTCAATTTCCTGAATTTTATGAGCCTGTAGACACTAACATTGCAGGAACTTCATGAACAACTCCTGGCAAAAGAACATGGCTAGAGGATCATCCCATTGATCAAATCATTGGTGATCCAACTGAGGGAGTCAGGACCAGATGGTTTCATGGTGAGAGTGCATTGTTCTGTTGCTTTCTCTCTGAGCAAGAGCCTCAGAACATTGAAGAAGCTCTCACTGACTCAAACTGGATCATTGCCATGCAAGAGGAGTTGAATCAGTTCACAAGGAATCAGGTTTGGGAACTGGTGGATAGACCTAGGAATCAAGGTGTAATTGGTACCAAGTGGGTCTTCAAGAACAAGAAGGATGAGAATGGTGTTGTAGTAAGGAACAAGGCTAGACTGGTTGCAAAAGGGTATTGTCAATCTGAGGGAATAGACTATGATGAGACTTTTGCCCCAGTGGCTTGGTTGGAAGCTATCAGGTTGTTCCTTGCATATGCAACATATAAGAAGTTCAAGGTGTATCAAATGGATGTCAAGAGTGCCTTCCTGAATGGTGTACTCAATGAAGAGGTATATGTTGAACAACCTCCCGGGTTTGAGGTTGGAGATAGAGTATACCATTTGAAGAAAGCACTCTATGGACTTAAGCAAGCACCAAGAGCTTGGTATGATACCCTCTCTCAATTCCTGATAGACCATGGGTTCAAGAAGGGAACTGTGGATAGGACATTGTTCAGGATCACTGAAGGTGATGACATTCTCTTGGTCCAGATTTATGTGGATGACATAATATTTGGATCACCAAATCATCAGCTATGTGAGAAATTCTCTAAGTTGATGACTGGTAAATTTGAGATGTCAATGATGGGAGAGATGAACTTCTTCTTAGGATTGCAGGTCAAGCAGACTGATCAAGATATCTTCATAAATCAGGCCAAGTATACAAGAGACTTGATTCAAAAGTTTGGTGTTCAGAACAGCAATCCAGCCAGGATCCCTATGAACACAAATTGGGAGATGGATCCTGACACTGAAGGGACTTCAGTAAATCAGACTGAGTATCGAGGGCTGATAGGTTCTTTGTTGTACCTGAATGCAAGTAGACCTGACATTACGTTCGCTGTTGGTGTGTGTGCTAGGTATCAGTCTGATCCCAAAATGAGTCATTTGGAGGCTGCTAAGAGGATACTTAAGTATTTAAAAAGGACAGTCAATATGGGACTATGGTATCCTTCAGATGACAACTTAGAACTGACAGGTTATTCAGATGCAGATTATGGAGGTTGTAGGATTGATAGAAAATCAACCTCAGGGACATGTCAGTTTTTTGGGAGTAAGTTGATGGTCCCGTTTTCAAAGGGCAAAATGGGAATTCAGGAGCTCAAAATATTTTTTTTTAAACCTACGCGTTGCACCCTGACTGAGTTCAGTGACGAAATACTCAAGTCACTGAGTTGCTGAGAGTCAGAGCTATCAAGTCAGTGATGAGACTTGAAAGCTCAGGCTCTCAACAAGGCAGTGACTCGAGAGACTGAACTCTCGAGTGCGTAGCCTGATCTGGGCAGTGAGATGGAATCTCCCTGACCTGAATGCTCAACTAAAGTTCCTTTTTAAACAATGCTCTCAGTGAGCAGATTTTCGCAATACTTTAGAAGAAAAGACATTCCAAATAATAACACTTGGTTTAACGTGGTTCGGAGACTCAAGCTCTTACATCCACGGCCTGATTTAACAGGAAATCCACTCCTTTGGATTCTTGTTTTTAACGTGCCAAGGTGCACTTACAACTGGACTCACGCCACTCCCTGGGCTGCCTCTCCTTACAAACAACTTACTCCCAACAAACCTGACTAGAGGGTTTTGGTTTTGGTTTCGGTTAGGGTTTTCTCCAACTAGGTGAGGTTTTCCCTTTACAATGTGTTAGCCAATAGCTAAGATAGGGAAAACCTCTCTAAGCCTAGAGTTACAAGCTGAGCACTCTTATGTATATATTTGTGAACTCTCAGTGTATAGATATGAGTAGAACCTCCTTATATCTCCCATGCACGTATGCTACTACTCACACTCTCAGCTCGTAGGTGTTTGTTTTTCTTACAAGATACAACAATACAACTCTCAAACAAAACAAACACTCTAACAACAAGCTATGAGCTTGTATTTATAATGGGGATTCAAATGTATCCGTTGGAGGGAAGATACATTTGAATCCAACATTTAATGGTTTCAACCACTTTTCTCGGAATGCGGCCTTGTCAGTGTCAGACATGTTTGACTTGACTTGATTGGTCCACGTGGACTGAATCCAACGGATCTTTGACTCAGTGTGCTTGATCAGGGCGCACTGACTTCAGTTAACATATCCTCCACTGACTCTGACGATCTTCAGTAGACATACTTGTCTTCAGTGTAGTTGTCCTTCAGAGACTCTTTGAAGATCATTCCAAGAAGTTTGTCATAAGGCTGAATGACAAACTTCCCTGACCACAGTAGCCTGACTCCTTCAGGGCCTACTTGGTACAGCACTGATCCTCCTGATCATGCTCTTCACTGAGTGGTCCACCTGACTTAGCTTAGATCAGCCTGGTTTACACTCAGTGGGATATCCTTCAGGCTTTTCTTCAGGTTCAGGTCTTCCTTCAATGGCTTCAGTCAGTTCTCTTGAGATGTCATCTTGACTTCCTCAGGCTTTATCAATGAGTTCCCCCTCAACTGAGTGCTTCCTCAGCTAAGTTCTTCTCACATTACAACCTGTCTAACAGAATACACAAAATATCCTGACCTGAATCTAAAGATACTATCATGACTGCTTTCAAACCTATTACATGTTATTTTGGAAAATCATCAAAACTAAAACATATCCCAACATAAGTTGATCTCGTGGTTTAGTAAGAAGCAGAATTCAGTGGCTACATCCACAACTGAGGCTGAGTATATGGCTGCAGGTAGTTGTTGTGCTCAGATTTTATGGCTGAGACAACAGTTGAGGGACTACCAAGTATTTGCTAATGAGGTTCCAATCTATTGTGACAACAATAGTGCAATAGCAATTACTCAGAACCCAGTGCTTCACACAAGGTGCAAGCATGTGGATATTAGGCACCACTTCATTCGAGATCATGTGGAGAAGAAAGATATCAGGATGGAGAAGATTCACACTGACAAGCAAAGAGCTGACATCTTGACTAAGCCTCTGGCTGAAGCAAGGTTTATGGAACTGTCAGTGGAGTTAGGACTCTTAGATCCGGGAGAGCAGTCAGTGTAGGGTTCTAGGGGGAACTCAGGCCAGACTCGACTCAGCGAGGTATCAGGGTGCTACAATGTCTCCCTGACAGGTATGAGTTCTATCCTGACTCCTGTGAATTCCAAGCATCTCCCTGAGTCCTTCGTCCTGAAAATCTTTATTAAATGCATTCCGTTTTCATTAAAAGCGCGCCTTTTCATATTTAAACCCACGCGCACCAAAGCATTTAATGCCTCAGTTACTTTTTCATATACGTGTCCGTTTTATATGGAATATGACTGACGTGGGTAATTGATTGAAACTGAGATTAATCCTGGCCCTTCATTTCAAAACGTTTCGAATTCAGGGATTAATCTCAACCCCACGTCTGAGTAACTGACTTAATAATATCAATCAAGAATACCATTCGAGGTTTTTACGCAAACACAAAGCACATCTGCACACTGAGTTTTCTCTTGCTCAAGCAATCTTAGTATTTTCAAAAATCTCACTTCAAAATCAAATGACACTTCTTAATTCCAACTGGACAACCGACAAGATCGAGGATGTTGTCAACAACAAACTCGTGCACATGGAACAAGTTATCTCCATGGATGGCACCTGTCTTACAGTGGAGGAAATCAAACCCATTTTCAAATGGATTTCCAAAGCTGGGTTGGAAACATATTTCACTACTCGTCCCATTTCCGTACTTCCAAGAACGGTTGTGGAAGCCTACCTCAATATGTTCTTGCGGAAGGATGAACTCTTCACGAAAGTGACCGCGCTCAAGCCGATGGGAGAGAAGGACGGCAACGGCGAACCTCTTTACAACTCAGAGGTGGTCACCATCGACATCAGGAGGGCGGTTAGAGAAGTTTTTGGACTGCCATCCTCAGGCATCAACCCAAGGCTCTACAAGGAGAACTCAGAGGGAGAACTCCTGGGTAGATGGACCAAGGAGGGGTCATCTGTGTTCAGGGCTCGTCAAAATAAGAACACACTGAAGCCTGAATACAGAGCGCTTGTGGACCTTGTGTCCAAGATGGTGATGGGATCCACGGGATCTCATGAGCAGCTGAGCCTACCTAAGTTGAGGCTGATGGGGGCCATCGTAGATGGAGTTGAGGCCAACTGGGAGCAGTTCTTTCTGGACCAACTTCATCAGGCTGGTCTGGACAAGCTGAGAAGAGATGAGGAGAAGAACCACATCTCCGTTGGTGACATTCTGCCTTTCGGGACCAGGCTCTCAGTCTTGATCACTCATGCTTGCCATGGGTACACCTTCGACTATGAGGATAGCCTCTTATCGAAGAAGGTGATGTTTGCCTCACGGAGCGATACCTACTCAGTGCTAGGGCTGACTGATCCCAATGCTCAGGCAAAGGGTCAGGTCAAAAAGCCAGCTGGTAAGGCAAAAAAGGTGACTACCAGTCTCATTGAAAGGGTAGATGACCTCTTTGAGAGGAGCAAGGAGGTGGAGGATGTGGCAGCTGAGAAGGAGGTGGATCAGCCTGCAGTGGAAGGGGCTGAGAAGAAGAAGAAGGTGTGTATAGTGCTGTCAGGGAAGAGCACTAGTTCTGGGACTGAGTCTGTTCCCAAGAGAGCCGATGCTGAGGCTGAGGGGACTGATGAAGTCAGGAAGGGGGATGATCAGGGTGAGAGGCCCCTGAAGCGACTTAGGAAGGGGGTTCGAAGGTCCCCTGCTAAGAAGTTGCCTTCACTGAGTGAGAGGGAGAAGTCAAGCTCTCCAGGAGCCTTTGACTTAGAGGAGGTGAGAAAATCTTGCGAGACGGCTGAGTTGTTGCAGCCTGAGATAGTACCCCATAAATCACCCACACACCCTGAAACCCAAACACCCTCCAACCCTGACCCTACTCTTCAACCCACCCAATCACCCCAAACCTCAGAGCCAAACATCCCAACTGAGTCAGAGCCATCAAACTCACCCACGAATGAGCCTGACCAGTTATCTGAGCCAAACCTTCCCATTCCCACAGATTTTCCCTCTTACCCCAACCCCAAGGATTGCCCCAAATCCTTCCAAACTGAAGAGGACGATTTCCTTGTCATTCAGGAGGAGGAGGAGTTGGATGAACACATGATGGGGGGGAGTACTGGAGAATATCCTCAGGGGGAATGCCACTGAATGGGCATCTAAGTGCTGACCCGGACTGAACAGATACAAAGAGCTACTGGAAAATGTAGTTGAACTCAAAGTCTGGTTGGAATTCAAGCAATCCAACATGCAAGAGCAACATTTGCTGGTGGATGCTCGTGGCTGGGAGCACTGGGAGACTGAGGAGGCCAGGTTGTGCTCTGACTTGAAGCGATTTTACTAACTTCTACTAGTCGCTCACCCGCAAGCGGACGGGTTCACTGTAGTAAGAGTAAGTATAATGACCAAGTAGTATCGAACCCAAGGGATGGTGTATATGCGAATAGATCCCTGAAGATCTACGCGTCGTAGTTAATATGAGTGTATGTTTTTGGATTTTTTAGAAAGATTAATTAAAACTAAAATAAACTAGTTAAACTAAAATACTAAAGCAGACGAATTCACTAAGGGTTGGATTCAAATAAGAGATGGTGATGCTTAGGATATGAATCCCTACGTATACTAACGGAGCAGGTACATAATCAAAGTAATCGTGACAAACAAGAATTAACCTAAGTAAAAGCTTGTAGGATTAAAGCTCAAGATTCTAAACCTTAATTCTTTATCCTAACAAACGACCTCACTAATCCACTAACAAGTTAATAGACCGTGCTTAATTAATGAGACCCTAATTTAACTATTGGTGATGCGGTCGTCCTCCATAGCTAAACTGGCAAGTGAATTAACCTTTTCTAAACCCTCTTGTTAAGACTACTAATTGTTATTGAGTGATGCGGTCGTCCTCTCTCTAACACTTTCGTACGAAATTCAAAGGTAGAGTTAAGATTAATTATATGAATTCATTAATTAAGAGAATTAAAACTAACGTCACAAATTACTCTAATTACGTACCCACAACCTACTTCTACGAGTTCATCCTACCCTAAGCATGCAAGGGTTTTAGCTAGACATGGTTTTAACAAACATAAAAGCAATAGAAGAAACAACGAACATAAACATGGTAAATTGAACCAAGAAAAGATGAAACATGAACGAGGGTTTAAATAAATAAATACTAAGAACTGAATTTGAATTGATAAAAACAAAGTTTAGAACATTTAGAGTAATCAAGCTAATGAAAAGAAACTAAGAAACGAAATTAAACTAAGAATTCGTACGAAAAACCTCAACAACGTAAAAGTAAAGCTTGCTCATTCTTCTCCTCTTCCTCTCTCTAAAAACTAAGTCTAAAAGTGATTTCTAAAGTTTGGGGATCCTTCAAAACGTGTTTGGAAGAGGTATATATAGGCACGGGTCGAAACGGGAGTTAATGGGCCGAAAATACGCATCCGGAGGCAAAAATCCAAGGTTGCTCGAGCAGTGTAGCTCGAATGACACAATCGCTCGAGCGGTTCCGCTCGAGCCGGTCGAGCGCTGAAATCACACTGTATGTTTTGGGCGCTCGAGCAATTCGCTCGAGCGGTGGCACTCGAGCTGCTCGAGTGCAAGAAAAGTTCTGTACGTTTAGGCGCTCGAGCAATGTGCTCGAGCGGTGGCGCTCGACCTAGTCACTCGAGTGACTTCCAACTCACCCCAACTAATACTTTTCCTCGTCCGCACTAATACCAATCGTATTTCTTCAATATCTTCTCATCCGGGCATCCGTTTGAGTCGATTCAAAGTCCTACGAACTCTGTTTTTCGTCCTCTATTCACCTATGAGCATCAAAGAGACAAATTCATCAAGGTGTAGAAATAATTCTCAATTGACTCTAAATACTCTATAAACTCGACCAAGATTGGGGTATTTCAAGCTACGAATCATGACAATTTCACGCCTAATCAACCCCCCCAAACTTACCATATTGCTTGTCCTCAAGCAATGAAATAATAAGTCAAGTGAAATTTTTAGGAATGAGTCAAAGAATCAATCATGCAAGCTAATTGAACTCGAGCTTCAAAGATCGATCACACGTATACTAACTCACCCCCTTCATCATACTCATGCAACAACAACAAGACCCACCAAGATCAAACATGGATGTGCACTCAACGATGTGTTTCACTCCCTCACAAGTGTATATCAATGATAAAGGACTCACTCAACAATCAATCACACATATCGGCAGCCATAGGCTTGTAAGCACTCTCAACTCCGACCATACTCTAGAAATCAATATCGAATCAAAAAGGGCTTTTCTCAAGGTTGTAATGTAGGCACTTTGGACGGGTGGGATAACAATATAAGGTAAAGTGACTAAAGTGAATGGAGAATAGAAAATCAAACTTTGGCATTTCGAGATTAGGAACAGACTACTTCAAACATTTTCAATCAACACCCTTTCAACTCCATACTCTCAACACTTCAAATTTTTTTCTTTCTCACTCTTTCACTTTTTTTTTTCAATCACTTTTTTTTTCTCTTTTTTTTTCTTTCGCACAAACACATGAGCTCAATTTTTCTTTTGCTCATTCTCAATATTTTTTTTTCCACAACTCAAATCTCATTCACACCTTCTTCTCATATTCACTCAACAAACAACATTTTCCTTTTTCAACTCAATTCACTCCCTTCATATTCACACTTTCCTATTCTCCACTCAAATTGGGACAAAAGGCTTAGGAATTGGAATAGTGTTCATATGTGCTAGCAAATAAAATAGACTTTAGGCTCAAAGGGGCTAACAAGGGATTCAATGTCATTGGTAAGGAAAATTTTGGCTAAGTGACTCAATTAAAATCAACGATGGCCTAAGATCCTATTCGGCATATCAAACTAGACATAATCAAGAAGAGAGAGCACACACAAGTTCTAGCATCCTCTAAGGTGACGATTCACTCACAAACGAAGAGATCAAATTATGCATTTAAATCTCGTAAGGCTCAACTCTCACGGTTTTCACATCCATGCTAGTCCTAGTGCATTCTCACTCTCATCACACAAGTACTCAAAAGAAAAATTCACAAGCATACAAGTTCTTTCTCAAATCAGCTCAAACTCAAACACTCACACAAAAGAATTTCTAACTCACTCTTACAACTCACTCTACTTATCAAATCATACTCAAAGATAGCAATCAACAAGCATAAGATGATTGATAGGCATGAAATATGCAATCGCGAGTCAAATCAAAATCACCCCAAGGAGTATCTCAACAATCTAATAATCAATCAAACTCAACTCAAAGATAAGGGCGTGCATGCATGTGCAATGTAACAAGAAACATAAAAAACAAAAAACTCCACCCCCCCAAACTTCGACCTTGCTAGAGGTCTAAGTTTGGGGTTGTGGGTTACCTCAACCAAATAATTCAGTTTCTCTTCATCAACTTGGCACACTCCCTTGCTTGAGTTGGTCCCTTCAATCTGAATAACTCCATGATACCTTTACTCCTTTAGAGACAAGCCTACAAGCAACTCACTCAAATACGAGGTTAAACATACGATTCAAAATAACTCCCTAATAACAAAAAAAAAATACTCAAAGCAAATAAATAAAAAAAATAAAAAATGAAAAATAAAAAATAATGGGTTGCCTCCCATTCAGCGCTATTTTTAAGGTCCTCATGCCGGACCAAGCTCAAAGGAGCTTATGGGACATCATACTCAAATTTACCTCCCTTACTCTCATAAGAGTTGTGTTTGAACTCCTTTCCTTGATGCCCCACCATCATGAGCCCTTTTGCTTCCTTCCCCACCTCAAGTGGTATAGGTCTCAACTCCTTCTCACCTTTATCTGGAGGAGTCTTACTAAACAATTTCTTGAGTTTGGACTTTTTCTTTTTAACTCCTCCTTTCCCTTCTAACTGGACCACGTCCACTCTTTTCACCTCTTCATCCTTCAACTTCTTCACTTCATCCCTATCAAAAGAGTCAAGATCATCATGCCTATGGGTTAAATAATCACGTGAAGGACTAACAAAATCATGAGTATGAGAAAGATTAGGGATAGAAGGTGTGTCTTCAACACGAGGATCAATTGCATCCATGCAATACAAGCTCTCATCCTCCTTCGGGTGCTTCATGGCTTCATATAGGGAGATCTTCACTTCTTGATCATCAACCTTCAGCGTAATCTTCCCGTTTGCCACATCTAGCACCATTCCCGCCGTAGCTAAGAACGGTCTTCCCAAGATCAGGGGCACGTGCTCATCTTCCTCCATCTCTAGCACTACAAAGTCTGCTGGAAAAATATGATCTCCAACTCTCACTAAGACGTCTTCAACCACACCTTGAGGTCGAGTAATAGACCGGTCGGCTAGTTGAAGCGTCATCATTGTGGATTGAAGTTCAACACCTTCCAACTTCTTGAAAAGCGACAGTGGCATCAAATTAATGCTCGCCCCGAGGTCGCACAACGCTCCCTTCTTGATCCCGTTCCCAATATCACATAGGATTGTGAAGCTCCCGGGATCCTTCAGCTTCGGTGGCAGCGCCTTGTGCACTAATGCACTCACCTCGTGGTTCAGCTGCACCAACTTCGGCTCATCCACTCGCCGTCTTTTCGCGATCAAGTCCTTCAAAAACTTCGCATAGTGCGGCATCTGTTCCAAAGCATCATAAAAAGGAATGTTAATGTGAAGTTGTTTAAAAACATCAAGAAATTTTGCAAATTTTTCATCAAGCTTCTTTTTCATGAAGCGCTGTGGATACGGGACGGGTATCACAGATTTGGGTACCCCCCATTCATCTCTTTCTGTTTCTTTCACTTTCTCCCTTGCTTCCTTTGCTTTCTTCCACTTTGGAACTCTCTCAACCTCCTCACTTTCAATCCCCTTCTCAACTTGGGGCGTCTCAGAATCAGCAGGCATCTGAGGACCTTCATAGTTGGTTCCACTTCTCAGCTGGATCGCCTTGCACTGCTCTTTCGGGTTCCCCTCCGGCATTCTATTCACTGACTTTGCAATCTGGCTCATCTGGAACTCAAGAGAAGTGAACCTTCGATTGTTCTCTTGTTGAGTTCTAGTCCACTCAACATTCATCTTCTGGAGCTCTTGATCACGTTGATCACCCTTCTTATGCAACTCCTTCACATCGTACTCCAAGGATGACAACCGCTTGCTCCCTTCCTCCACCTTCTGAAGGATCGCTCTCAACATCTCCTCGGTTGATGCACCGCCTTCCCCACCAGGAGGTTTAGACCCCGGATCAACACCTGCAGGAACAGTAACACCAGCTTTTGGGTTAGCATAAGAATAGTTCTCATTCTTCCTCCATGTGTTTTGAGGAGGCTGCTGGCCTCCTTGAACTCCTTGTGTGTTCCTCCATTGATTTTGAAGTGGCTGAGGACCTGGAGGTACAAATGGTTGGCCATAAGAAGGCCTTCCATACTGGTTTCCACCTTGGTAGCCATTCTGGTTGTAATACGGACCTCCCATGTAATTGGCTACCTCTTGCTGTCCACTGGGCTGGTCTACTCTCTCATTCTCTATTGCATGCCCTCCACCCAAACTCTTTCCCAACTCGAGATTGTTGATCTTTTTCATCATGGCCATCAGCAGCCTTCTCGTTCCTTCTCCCTCTTCAACCTGATGCACTCTCTGAAAATCTGCATCTCCACTCCAAGCACCGGCATTCGTGACAATGTTGTCCACGATCTCCCTACACCTCTCTATGCCTTGGTTCAAGAATGCTCCGCCCGCACAAGCGTCTAAATGGTCTTGCCCCGCCTTGTTGGCACCACTATAGAAGAACGCCATAATGTCTCCCTCGTTGTACCCGTGCTGCGGGCACTCAATCAGCATATTTGAGTACCTCTCCCACGTTTGGCGTAAATCTTCTCCAGACTTCTGGCGAAAGGATGAGATCTCAATTCTAGCCTTGATCGTCCTAGATGGAGGGTAGAATCGCTCGAGGAACAGACGCTCGAGCTCGGCCCAAGTGGTAATACCTCCCCGCGGGAGCGTATTATCGTACCACTCCTTAGCTATTCCCGTCAATGAGAATGGGAAAAGCCTAAGCCTCTTGGCATCTTCAGACATGCCATTATAATTAAATGTTGAGGCTATCATGAGAAAGCTCCTCAAGTGAGTGTGAGGGTTCTCTTTCCCGATCACCCCCTTGAACTGATTCTCGGTGAGCAGCTTTAAAATCCCCGGGGATATCGAGAAGTTGTTCGCTTCAACAGGAGGCAAAGCCACTCCATCATAGTACCGCTGTGGCTGCGCTGCAAACCTCCCTCGAATAGCCATATTGTGATCTACGTTCTGAGGAACGTGTTGAGGATTAGCAGCAGGTACTGGTACTTGTTGGGGTGGTGGTTGGTAAACAGGTGGTTGGTTGTAGACAGGAGGTGGATGATATGGATATGGTGGGTATGGGTAATGTTGGTATACTGGGTTGTTAAAAGGGTTATTTGGGTTTTGTGGGTAAGCAGGGTTGTTATGAGGATTATGGACAAGGTTCTGAGCTGGATTCCCTCCATTTCGTGTATCCGGGTTTAGGCTCTGGTTGTCCCCTAATGGACTTTGATTCTGGCTACCACTAACTCCAGTGCCTTCAACTCGGTCTACTGCCTGATTGAAATCGTTGGCAGCATCATCCAACTCATTATTGATATCCATTGGTTCCTTTCCTAAGTCGACAGCGTTCATCCTTCTCAAGAAGGCTCGGTTCCTTCTGGCTATTGTCTCAGGGTCCAACGGTATTCTCTCTTCGCTCGTATTGCTTTGTGAGCGTGTTTTCATAAACCTGACACACTAGCAGAAGGGTCAAAACGCAACTGCCGATTGAATACAAATAAAAATAAATCACCCACTACTAACTACTAAGCTATCTACAAGTCCTATTCAAAAGCATACAACGCCATCCCCAGCAACGGCGCCATTGACTTGAAGCGATTTTACTAACTTCTACTAGTCGCTCACCCACAAGCGGACGGGTTCACTGTAGTAAGAGTAAGTATAATGACCAAGTAGTATCGAACCCAAGGGATGGTGTATATGCGAATAGATCCCTGAAGATCTACGCGTCGTAGTTAATATGAGTGTATGTTTTTGGATTTTTTAGAAAGATTAATTAAAACTAAAATAAACTAGTTAAACTAAAATACTAAAGCAGACGAATTCACTAAGGGTTGGATTCAAATAAGAGATGGTGATGCTTAGGATAGGAATCCCTACGTATACTAACGGAGCAGGTACATAATCAAAGTAATCGTGACAAACAAGAATTAACCTAAGTAAAAGCTTATAGGATTAAAGCTCAAGATTCTAAACCTTAATTCTTTATCCTAACAAACGACCTCACTAATCCACTAACAAGTTAATAGACCGTGCTTAATTAATGAGACCCTAATTTAACTATTGGTGATGCGGTCGTCCTCCATAGCTAAACTGGCAAGTGAATTAACCTTTTCTAAACCCTCTTGTTAAGACTACTAATTGTTATCGAGTGATGCGGTCGTCCTCTCTCTAATACTTTCGTACGAAATTCAAAGGTAGAGTTAAGATTAATTATATGAATTCATTAATTAAGAGAATTAAAACTAACGTCACAAATTACTCTAATTACGTACCCACAACCTACTTCTACGAGTTCATCCTACCCTAAGCATGCAAGGGTTTTAGCTAGACATGGTTTTAACAAACATAAAAGCAATAGAAGAAACAACGAACATAAACATGGTAAATTGAACCAAGAAAAGATGAAACATGAACGAGGGTTTAAATAAATAAATACTAAGAACTGAATTTGAATTGATAAAAACAAAGTTTAGAACGTTTAGAGTAATCAAGCTAATGAAAAGAAACTAAGAAACAAAATTAAACTAAGAATTCGTACGAAAAACCTCAACAACGTAAAAGTAAAGCTTGCTCGTTCTTCTCCTCTTCCTCTCTCTAAAAACTAAGTCTAAAAGTGATTTCTAAAGTTTGGGGATCCTTCAAAACGTGTTTGGAAGAGGTATATATAGGCACGGGTCGAAACGGGAGTTAATGGGCCGAAAATACGCATCCGGAGGCAAAAATCCCAGGTTGCTCGAGCAAAACGCTCGAGCGGTCCCGCTCGAGCAGTGTAGCTCGAATGACACAATCGCTCGAGCGGATCCGCTCGAGCCGGTCGAGCGCTGAAATCACACTGTATGTTTTGGGCGCTCGAGCTGCTCGAGCGCAAGAAAAGTTCTGTACGTTTAGGCGCTCGAGCAATGTGCTCGAGCGGTGGCGCTCGACCTAGTCACTCGAGTGACTTCCAACTCACCCCAACTAATACTTTTCCTCGTCCGCACTAATACCAATCGTATTTCTTCAATATCTTCTCATTCGGGCATCCGTTTGAGTCGATTCAAAGTCCTACGAACTCCGTTTTTCGTCCTCTATTCACCTATGAGCATCAAAGAAACAAATTCATCAACGTGTAGAAATAATGCTCAATTGACTCTAAATACTCTATAAACTCGACCAAGATTGGGGTATTTCAAGCTACGAATCATGACAATTTCACGTCTAATCATGCTCCTACTTTGGACTGACTAGCTGGCTTCAACTGCTCAACTTCGAAAATTTGAAGGAGCTAGTCAACAGCCTGATGTCCAAGAGCAAGGCTGACATCCTATCCGAGGATGAGGAGGACAATGAGGACGATGAAGATGCTCAGGACGGAGCAATGGAGATGGCTGTGGAGGAGACAGCAAGGGAGGTGGATGGCATGGACTCTGAGCCTCAGGCTCAGGGCGAAGGTGAAAAGGACACTGGTGCCAAGGGTGGACCAGTGGCTGAGGATGTTTTGAACATCTTAGCCGCCGATGAGACATTTGTCGATGAAGGGATTCCCTGCCCTGAGACAAGGGAGAAAGATGTTGAGGCATCTAAGGAGACTCCCAGTTCCGAGGGACAAGTTCCTAAGGTTCGAGATGGCATGGCTAAGCCTGAGCAGGCGGCCTTGACCACTCAACAACTGCTTTCAGTGCACCCTGAAGAGGGGACTAAGGATGCAGGGGCTGACAAGTGAAAACAGCCACTCACTGATGAGGCCGTTGATGAAGATGACGATGTGTTGATAACTGGGGTCGGCCGTGCTGAATTCACAAGCATTGTGGAGGTCAAACAGGAGAAAACCACGGAAAATCTAGCCGAACTTCAGGAGAAAGTAATGAGGCTACGTGCTGAAAAGAAAGGAGACTCCAAGGCCCTGGCAAAACACATCAGGTGGATAAAATCAGCCTACAACACCCTTGCCAACAGGGAGCTGATTTTGTTAAAGAGAACGATGACTGACACGGCTAAGTCAGTGAGAACTGAGAGAAAGCGCACTAAGAAGATGCTTAGGAGGACCCTCAAGCAACTTGAGGAGAGGGACGCGATCAGGGATGACAAGCTAAATCAGGCGGTTGACAGACTTGCAGTTCAGACTGGAGCCCTTGTCACTCAGGCCATGAAGGACTCAGCGACCAAACTTGAGCTGGAGTCAGGGAAGTTGGATCGTACCTCTCAGATTGTTGCAGAAACTTTGGCGAAGGCCACTGAGGAGTCGGCAAAGATACTGACTGAAGCCAGCAGAATCTGCGGTGAGTCCTTGAAGGTGGAGGAAAGGATCACCCAGGCTGAACAAAGACTCCAACTTTCTATGGAGGTCTTCGAGAAGAAAGTAAACGCTGCTATCAGTTCAGTCTCATTTGCAGGGACAGGAATTTCGATGGGAGTTGAGTTACTGAAAGAGGGAATCAATGATGTTCATTCCCTAGCCTCTTTCGTAATCAACAGCGGATCCGACGTATTCCCATCAGGGGCCAATGATGATGCCAAAAAGGGGGAAAAGAAGAAAAGATCCCGACCTGAGGCATCGGAGGCAGTCAACCAAGGTAGAACCATTCAAGTCGATCCTGAAGCCAATCCTGAAGGGAATGTGCTACGGGTGAGGAAGTCAGCAAGGTTGGCGGCAGTGGAGAATGAAGGAGAAGATATTGTTGCCAGGCTGAGGGCGGAGGCAGCAAAGGCAAAGGCTAATGAACCTTCCAAGCAACCTGAGCCAGTCCAGAAGTCCTCTCCCATGAGCTCAAGGAAGAACCCCATCACTTACTCAGTTGAGGCAGTGGCGGAGTTATGCGCTGAAGCATGGGGAGATCCTTCTGAGAAATCTGAGGTTTTGCGCAGAGCTGAAATTGCTCAAAAGGAGAAGATCCGCATCTTGGAAAAGAAGGTTGAAAAGCTGACTGACATCACTGAGCTTCAACAACGAGAACTGGATGATGCAGTGATCAGTCTGCTAAGGAGGAAGAAGGCGAAGCCTGAGCCTAGGAAGTACAGAAAGAGGCCAACAGTTAGAAAGTCATCAATTCTTCAAGTCAGTAGGCCAGAATCAGGAGTAAGGGAAGCTTATGTCGATGGGTTCGTCTCAGAGGCACTGAAGGAGTTTTGGACTGATGCAAAGGATGAGTTTGTGAAATTGTGGTATGTTGTGAAGAAGTGGGGCGACACTGACGATATCAATGCCCACTTCACTGACTACATGATGGACAATCATCCTGAGTTGTTCCAAAAGATCTTGGAGGAGGCTGATGCAGCTCAAGTCCAAGTGAAGGCTCCTGAGTTCACCATTCGAGCTCCTCCCTTAGTTCCTGGAACCCAGAAGCACAACACGAAGGCCATTATGATGGAAGTCCTGAAGATTGCCAAAGCTGAAGGATATGTGAACCAACCTAGAAGACTTTACGAGCTGAAGGCAAGACTCTATGCTGGATATGGACTCGAACCTGAAATGAGATTAGTCTAGGAGTTCATTACCTCTTTGTAATAGATTAGATTCATTGTAACCACTTACATATCTTTCAATGAAATCTATTACTTTTGCCCACAGACAAAAACTCATTGTCTTTTTGGCTGTTGTTTAAATTCTGTACTTTATCAAGAATTGCTCTAACACTGTCTTATCTTATAGATAGGTCTTTATATTTCCTCTAAGTGTTGTGAGGATCTTTTCAGTGTTTTGGCATCATCAAAAAGGGGGAAATTGTTGGGACATTGTCAGTTTTGATTTAGATCCCAAAGCCCCTGAAAAGATGTTTGCATTTGTTTGTCAGGCTAGTCTTGGTTAGGATTTGTACTTAGTCATTTTACATTTCACAGGTACTCAGTAAGAGGAGCACTTGCTGATGACAATCAAGACTCAGAGCCTGAAGACAATTTACCATCCTGAACTTATGGCAGTCTCCTAAGCTGGCTGAGTAAGTCTCGGTGATGAAAAGTATGACCCTGAGGTCAGTACTACTCAGTCCTGAAGGGAACAGGATGAAACTAAGTTATTGGGAAGACTTGGAGTAGAGTCAAGCAATGCAAAAGGAATGTAGCGTCGGGACAAGACCGGTGAGCTCAAGACAAAATGAACTTAATAAGTCAAGCCTGAAGCTCAGGAATAAGTTCTGACATTCTCACTAACCTGATGACGTGGACCAATCCGAGAAGGACACGCACGTACGGAACCTGATAAGTAGACTAAATTCAGACTGCATGTTCAACGGACAAGCATTTAATGTGCATTTAATGCAACTACCAAATCCATGCAAGGACGGCTGCTGCATGAAGATATGTCCGTTTGAAGCCACTCTACATAGTTGACAAGAAAGGCTATCTCTCCAACGGATAGTTTTTCAAATCACCTATAAATACAGAAGACCTTGAACCCATTCAAGGTTACGGGAAATTTCAAAGCCAGAAATTACTCAAGCTCTCAAGCACTCAAAACATTCATCTTAGAAGAAGCACTCGAAACCATCTAAATTTCCCAAGTGTTTCTTAGTTACTGAGAGTTATTCTGTATTCCAAGAGCGAACTAGTATTATCTTAAGCTTAGAGAGATTATCCAATCCTTAGCATAGCTTTGCCTTGTAAGGATAATCTCAACCTAGTTGGAATCCAAACTGAAACCAAAACCCTAAGTTAGGTTTGTTGGGAGTAAGTCAGTTAGTGAGTTAGTAAGTGGAGTTTGTATAGATCAGTGAGGTTAGCTAGTCTTGGTGCACCTTGGCACGTTAAAAACAAGAATCCCTTGAGTGGATTTCCTGTTAAATCAGGCCGTGGACGTAGGAGCTTGTGTCTCTGAACCACGTTAAACTCCCTGTGTTCTTTCTGCTTTGATATTGTGCATACTTGCTATATTACAAATTCATTCATTGCATTCGGTTTATCAGGCTTGAATCAATCAGCCTGATCCTCTAAAAAGAGCACTGCCCTTACTAAACACTTTTCAGAATTGAGTAAAACAAGTTTTTCAGAAAGCAAACTAAACAAGACTTTAAACTATCAGGGCTTACGCATTTCCGCACTGAACTTGAACTGATAGTTAGCCAACTGACCCGCACCAAGTGTAGTCAGTAGGTGTGTTATCAGCTCCTAGTTCTTTATCACTCTGAGTGGAGGGGACTCAGTCAGGTTTTAAGTTAGAAAAATTGGTATACGTGTATTCCCCCCCCCCCCCCCCATACACGTATTCCTCAGTCTTGTACCGGGACCAACATCCTTACTTTAAACTAACACCAAACAACACATCACTCATATGTATTCACATAATACATGAGTGTCTTAGATTAATGCATATCATATTTATCAATTTAAACAAGGAGACAAACCATTGTTGAGTCGAAACAAGGAAAACAGTTTGAGGAAATCGCATCCGAAGATGAGCAGTTTGCTACTTCGGATGTTCGTCCCCTAACTTTCACCACTTTAGAAAAATACTAAAATATATCCGATCATTATGAAATTTATACAGTATGTACCTTTTAGAGTGTAATGCACATATAAAATTTGTTTCATGTCATTTAATTTAAGAAAATATGAGTTCTAGGTTCATTTTCAAAATGTGACAGTTTCTTCCAGAAACTTACAGTGTACGCGTAGTGTTAAAAATAATTTTGGTAAAACTATATATACTTATTAAAAAATCATAGAAAAATATATAGATATATATAACTTCATGTAGTATTTTATAATAATTTTTATAAAATCCAAACTTGACTCGAAAGGTACATTCTAGCCCATGAAAGTGAAAAATTTAGCAGTTTCGTCACACTTTCTTTAAAAATTCATAACTTATCAAAAAAAAATCCGAATTGACTCAAACTAGTGGCAAATGAAAGCTAACTTGATCTAATTTTTTGTAGTATTAACACTTTTCCAAAATACGTAACATTTCGAGTTCGAAAATTTGTACAGAAACATAATAACACTGTTCACAGTGTGCTAGTTGTGCATAGTTTCTCTTGTATCCCCTATATTATGACTATCATGCCACTAACATTTTAACAACTTAATACACATCATTCAAGACTACATTTAGCATGTATTTGAACATTCAAAGACAAGATAGTCCTAAGGTTTCATGATTTCTAAACAAGCAACAATAACAACAACATTTCAAGGCAAAACATTCATATTAGCTATATTTTGAGTTGAAGGGTTTTACAACCTTTGTAGACTTGTCTTCTTAAGCTAGAGGGCCTTATTAGCTCTTCAATCTTTTAGTTCTTGATATGGATGAGGACTCCTTGAAGGTAATTCTTGGTTTTGAGCTAAAACAAAATAAGAGATGAAGTTAGAAGATGAGGATGAAACTTTCATGAACTTTGAAAGAGAGAGGGAGAAGAATTGCCCATTTTTGCTTGGAGATGGCTTCAAAACTTCACACCAACACCTATGAAAACTTGGAGCTTGAAATTGGTGTCCTCTTATGGTTGGAAATGGGAGAAGAAAAACTTTCTTCTCCCTTGAAAACAATGGTGGCCGAAACATAGCAAAACAAAGGAGAAAGTGATCTTTTTCTTGTGTTTCTTCTTGGATCTCTTTGCAAATGGTTGAAGGGGGTTTCAAGACAATAATATAGGGAGGGAGTGGGTGTAATTTCGGCCAGCATGAGGGTAGGGGAGAGAGAGAGTAGTTAGGAGAGGTAAGGGAGAGTATGGTGCATGTTTCTTGTATTTTTTTAATAGGTATGGGAGGGGGGAATATTTTCAAGGGTATGACCAAGCTTTTTGACTGCCTTCTCCAGCAGTTTTGGTCAGTCAATGTGGGCCTAGGGGCAGGCCAATTTACTTGCTTATTATTCTTGGACGCGGTGTAGTTTTCGGTGTTGAAATCGAGTGTTTTTCGGCTACATTTTTTTTTGCTCCAAAAATTAACGCTTTTGCTCGTTTTGTTATCCGAAAGTTAATATTTTTATTTTACTTGGTAAAACTGTTATTTAACTTTATTTTATCAGTTGTATCTTGGGTTGGGTTCGTATTTATTCGCCAGGTTCGAAATTAGGAGGTTTTAGGGTTTTTCGTTCTACTTTTGGCGACAAAAGTATAATTTTATTTGAGAATTTTTCATCAAGTTCAAAGCCTCAAATTTCCTATTCTAGAATTTCATTTTGTTTATTTTCTCAGTCTGTATAAATTTGTTTCATAGTTACAGTGCTAGGAGTGCTTCTGGTTCTGGTTTTTGACCAACTGTTGCGTAGAAATCGGTTTTTAAAACTCATTGCTCTTAAAAGAATAATGAATCAACAAAAATAAAACAATTATAACATAATAATAATATTAATAGTATAAATCCTAATTTTTTTGGTTTGGGGTGTTACATCCTACCCTCCTTAAAAGAAATTTCGTCCTCGAATTTGACTTGTTCTTCCTAAACATTCCATACTTCACATAGTTCATCTCCTCAAGAAATATTGTGATTCTTACTTTCACAATCCTTTACCCAAAAATATATTAACACTCAAACCTTAATAGTCAAATCATATTTCCCTCATATGTCACTAAAACTCAATGTCTCATCCACTGTGTCTCTCTTTGTTCACTAGGTTAAGTGTCTCATATATCGTGAAGATCTCATATAAACCTCATGTTTCAATGGGAACTTAATGGCATTCGACACCACTAGGTCATCATCAATTTACATTTTACGCGTCCCAAAATATTCTTCAATTTCCTAATACTCCACACCTATGAATCATATGCCCATAACTTTTCGCGTCCTTTGTTCTCGAACAGTTTTAGACTAACTATCCTTCATGTCGCTCTTCATCCTTTTAGTACCTTAGTATGATAGTGAACTTGTCGAGTACTGATAAAATACCTGATTGTTAGAATCCTCAAGATTATTGGTATGTCTTATCACCTCAAAAGACACCAATTATACAACTTGTATCGTCTCTAATGAAATCTGAATGTTAACTATAAGATGCTACTCCTTCCGTCCTTCAGTTAGGCTTCAAATCATTCTTAAATTGGTCGGATAAGTCCTATTTACTTGGTAGTTGATACTTATCCATTGTGGTTTGTTGATCCTTTATACAATAAGTTCATAACTTAGTTTGTAAGACATAAATCTTTTCTTAAGAACAAAACTAGGTACCTTCTTAGTGGTGTGTTAACCAAATGAATTTCTCGTCTAACAACCTTTGCAATAGTACTATCTTATTAGCAATACTTTATCTATCAATCTAAAGTCATCCTCGATAAATTCTTAGGAAAAGGTTGGGGCATATCTCCCGTGACCATCATTAGGTCTAGTGATATTTTCCTGAGATAATGACTATATATCCTCGATACTTTCTTTTGTTATGTGATCCTTGTGTCTTCCATGGCGTAGGAGACTCATATTTCCTATCTAGGTTGGGTTCGCCGATCTCCAGAAATCTTGGAAAATGGTTTTACTATATGGTGGACACCTTATCCTTGGTCAATTCGTTAAGCTCTAAAGTCAAAGTCAAGATCGTAAATCAATCATCCTTATTTCATGCTAAGTGGTCTCGTGTTATATTCCCAAAGTTTATTGCTTGCTTTGCTCACCTTATATACTTTGATAAATAATCTATTCCCAAGATTATACCAAAATCCTATTGTTAAGTTCAAGTTCGATCCGTATTTATTGTCCCTTAAATTTCTTCATTACTCTTACACTAAATATTGGATTTTCACAGTACTAATAGGCGTAATACTCGCACTTTAAACTTTCTTCTTCTATACCCTCTATCCCAAAGCTTCCTCAAATTCTTAGACCCAAGGAGTAGAATGCTACCGTCTTAAACAAACAACTAGGTGCCAACTGGCGGAATTTGAAAATAGATTACTTTATATAGGTATGAAAACAAAATCAGAATCCAATCAATGTGACAACATTATGTGTAGCACCAATCATACAATAGGGGCAACAAAAGGTGGGCGCACGCTGCTGCAGTCAACGGCCGACGATTGGCTCAACTATAGTAGTCGGGAACCACACATATGTCATCGAACAAGGACTAGATAAAATTAACAGATAGAATATATAATACGCAAAAGTGCTTTAATAATATATATTAAAATAGGTTCGGGAAAATAACTCCCTTGTAAAATAATATTTTAAAATAAAAAGACCCAAAGTACGACAAATACTTAAGCGTCCATATCGAAGGGTAAAATCTAAAAGGTTAAAAGAAGAAAATAGGTTAATCGTACAATATAAGGAAAGGACAAGCATTCGACATCCTATTGGGGTATACATATAATTTAATAATTCAACAGTATGTAAAAATGATTTTGAAAACACTTTCATAAGAAAATCAAACCTCGGGATGCTCGGCAGTATAAGTGGATACGTTCCGATGGTCCTTTCATATTCACCAAATAAATTATAAGTTGAAAATGATATTTCCATGGAAAAGGTCAAAGTTTTCTTTAAAATATTTTGAAATTCGAAGGAAGGATAAGTTTTGGCCAAAAATTTTAACCGCGCTCTGATACCACCTGTAACGCCCCAGTTTTCCAAAATGTAGATTCGACATTTCAGAATTCCGAGTCATCACTTAGTGACCAAAAATCCGAATTAATAATTTGGATTATATAGAATGCAAATAACAACTTTACATAAACAGCGGAAATGCATAATTTTTGTTATAAAACGCGGCGGCCATTTATTTATTTTTAAAATTCTTATGGAAGGATCTTTATAAAAAGTTTGGCACAAAACAATGTTAAACATAAACATCATACATAACTAATCATCGGGAGACCGTGAGGTTTTTTGTCACCCCGACGTATGAATATTTATCATAGTAAAAGGTAATGGTGCATATAATTCTTTAGTATTAATTCCATAATATCACCGGGCTCGTATCACACCTCCACTGGCTCGAGCTCCCCTTCATCATACCCTGAAATTTGTTAATAAGAGGGGGTGAGATTTGAATTCTCAGTGTGGGAGGTTTGCATGCTATTATATAGTTGGGCAAAACAAATATGATCATTTTGTAAAATATTTTAGTATCCTGATATCAAAGCATCATGTAATATTCTTGGCGCCGAGCCACATAGGCCAGGCCGTCAAACATAATAAATCATTCTCTGGCGCCGAGCCACATAGGCCAAGCCTTTAAACATAATACATCATTCCCTGGCGCCGAGCCACAAAGGCCAGGCCGTCAAACATAATACATCATTCCCTGGCGCCGAGCCACAAAGGCCAGACCGTCAAACATAATAAATCATATAGCCCGTAGGCTCGCCCGAAGGCATCACGGTGCCTAGCTACAGAAGCCAAACCATTACGTATCGTTTAAGATACCATATATCATGTAAAAACCATGTAACCCGACCTGAAGGTCAAAATATTCGTAATACCAACAGACCATATAATATTCCAGGCAATGCAGTAAAAACCACCCACCTCAAACGCTTTCCTTTTTCGTAAAAATCCCCTGTTGCTTTCACCCGAAAATCCTCGTCACCGTAATCGCACTCAACCTATCACAGTTTTGTTTGCACTTTAATAAGCTTTTACTTTTCAAGTAATACTTTATATACTTAACTTAAGAGCATTCTTAAATATCTTTAACTTAGATTCCAACAGATAGAGCATATTGATCATATAACATTTCTTTCATTACTTTTCCCTGATTAAGGATATTAGATCTTCATTTTATTTTTCACACCAGAAGTTCCTTTAATACTTTCTCAAATTCTTCTTACAACACATCAAACAAGTCTCTTAGTATTATTTAAATTATTAATGATTTTTAGCTGGTACGTTAATCTCCTTTCGTTTATCTTCTTATTAAAAGACCTTATTCTCCTTTAAATTCTTTAAACATGATTTTCTAAGTAAGCAATCATTCATGAAAGCATGGATTCACACATTCTTATATGCATTAGTTATCAATGTCTTAGAAATATTTTTAAAGTGTATACGTGTTGGTTCGATAATGACTCGTACTTTATTTAGTGTTTCATCGCTTATAGAGTTTACCAAAAGATTTTAATGGAATGCATGTTTACTTAGAACATAAATTCTTATCTACGCATGTTAGTATACTTGAAGTACTTTGGAGTTTTATAAGACTTCCTTATTCTTTCCTCTTTAAGGACTCACATAGAAACATATAGTCCTTACTTTAAACTAACACCAAACAACACATCACTCATAAGTATTCACATAATACATGAGTGTCTTAGATTAATGCATATCATGTTTATCAATTTAAACAAGGAGACAGACCATTCTTGAGTCGAAACAAGGAAAACAGTTTGAGGAAATCGCATCCGAAGATGAGCAGTTTGCTACTTCGGATGTTCGTCCCCTAACTTTCACCACTTTTGAAAAATACTAAAATATGTCCGATCATTATGATATTTATACAGTATGTACCTTTTAGAGTGTAATGCACATATAAAATTTGTTTCATATCATTTAATTTAAGAAAATATGAGTTCTAGGTTTATTTTCAAAATGTGACAGTTTCTTCCAGAAACTTACAGTGTGCGTGCAGTGTTAAAAATAATTTTGGTAAACCTATTTATAATTATTCAAAAATCATAAAAAAATACATAGATATAGATAACTTCATTTAGTATTTTATCATAATTTTTATAAAATCCAAAATTGACTCAAAAGGTACATTCTAGACCATGAAAGTGAAAAATTTAGCAGTTTCGTCACACTTTTTTAAAAATTCATAACTTATCAAAGAAAATTCCGAATTGACTCAAACCAGTGAAAAATGAAAGCTAACTTGATCTACTTTTTTGTAGTATTAACAATTTTCCAAAATAAGTAATATTTCGAGTTCGAAAATTTATACAGAAACATAATAACACTGTTCACAGTGTGCTAGTTGTGCATAGTTTCTCTTGTATCCCCAATATTATGACTATCATGCCACTAATATTTTAACACCTTAATACACATCATTCAAGACTACATTTAGCATGTATTTGAACATTCAAAGCCAAGATAGTCCTAAGGTTTCATGATTTCTAAACAAGCAACAATAACAACAACATTTCAAGGCAAAACATTCATATTAGCTATATTTTGAGTTGAAGGGTTTTACAACCTTTGTAGACTTGTCTTCTTAAGCTAAAGGGCCTTATTAGCTCTTCAATCTTTTAGTTCTTGATATGGATGAGGACTCCTTGAAGGTAATTCCTGGTTTTGAGCTAAAGCAAAATAAGAGATGAAGTTAGAAGATGGGGATGAAACTTTCATGAACTTTGAAAGAGAGAGGGAGAAGAATTGCTCATTTTTGCTTGGAGATGGCTTCAAAACTTCACACCAACACCTATGAAAACTTGGAGCTTCAAATTGGAGTCCTCTTATGGTTGAAAATGGGAGAAGAAAAACTTTCTTCTCCCTTGAAAACAATGGTGGCCGAAACTTAGCAAAACAAGGGAGAAAGTGATCTTTTTCTTGTGTTTCTTCTTGGATCTCTGTGCAAATGGTTGAAGGGGGTTTCAAGATAATAATATAGGGAGGGAGTGGGTGTAATTTCGGCCAGCATGAGGGTAGGGGAGAGAGAGAGTAGTTAAGAGAGGTAAGAGAGAGTATGGTGCATGTTTCTTGTATTTTTTTAATAGGTATGGGAGGGGGGAATATTTTAAAGGGTATGGCCAAGCTTTTTGACCGCCTTCTCCAGCAGTTTTGGGCAGTCAATGTGGGCCCAGGGGTAGGCCAATTTACTTGCTTATTATTCTTGGACGCGGTGTAGTTTTCGATGTTGAAATCGGGTATTTTTCGGCTATATTTTTTTTGCTCCAAAAATTAACGCTTTTGCTCGTTTTGTTTTCCGAAAGCTAATATTTTTATTTTACTTGGTAAAACTGTTATTTAACTTTATTTTATCAGTTGTATCTTGGGTTGGGTTCGTATTTATTCGCCAGATTCGAAATTAGGAGGTTTTAGGGTTTTTCGTTCTACTTTTGGCAACAAAAGTATAATTTTATTTGAGAATTTTCCATCAAGTTCAAAGCCTCAAATTTCCTATTCTAGAATTTCATTTTTGTTTATTTTCTCAGTCTGTATAAATTTGTTTCATAGATACAATAATAGGAGTGCTTCCGGTTCTGGTTTTTGACCAACCGTTGCGTAGAAATCGGTTTTTAAAACTCAATGCTCTTAAAAGAATAATGAATCAACAAAAATAAAACAATTATAACATAATAATAATATTAATAGTATAAATCCTAATTTTTTTGGTTTGGGGTGTTACAGATATAAAAATTAAAATGAAATATTGTGTTGATATTTGTGAGGGAATAATTGATTAGTGTGTTGGTATTTATAATACACAATTCCACAATAAGAATTGACGTTTAGGCGTCAATCTTAGTTTTTAAAAAAAAATTCAAATTTCCTCCTAAACATTTCACATATACAGATATTTTACCAAAAAAAAAAATAGTTAAAAAAATCGAAGTTGTTAAAAAAAATTCAAAATCCTACTCTACCAAATAATATCTATATTTTACCATTGCAAATTCAATTTTGCAGGTAAAATTTTATCCAAAAAAAATAAAAAATTGTGTTACAATCTATTATTGATGGTAAAATATTATGTTTGGTGGCAATATTTTCTGGGAATCATAATATACTTTTCAAAATATTTCAGTTTCTTGCTACAAATTTCACATTTACCAATATTTTGTAAAAATAAATTTAAAAAATATCTAAGAAAAGAAATTGTTTAATCGTAAAAAAAAAAAAAACCTACTTGCATTAATTTAATGTTTAAAATAATATTCCATATTATACATAAATATTATGTTTCCATTGAGTAAAATATATTTAGATTTATTGCATTTTAAAGTAATATACTTTTTAAAGTTATAATACTTAAATTGTTACTAAAAAAACTTAATGTCCTTTTTTTTTTCCTTTTTGGCCAAAATATTATATTTCGTGGTAAGATTTTTTTCTTTTATGTATCATACACTATTTCGGTGACAATATCTTTTCTGAAATATTTTAATTCCCTCTTACAAATTTCACATCTATCAACAGTTTGCAAAAATAACTTCCAAAAATATCCTAAAAAAGAAATTGTTCAACCGTGAAAAAAGATTTGCTTGCATTAATATAACGTTTAAAATAATATTACATATTTTACGTAAATATTTTATTTCCATTGGTTAAAATATATTAAGATTTATTGTATTTTAGAGTAAGATATTTTTTAAAGTTATCTTACTTAAATTGTTAGTAAAGAAATTTAATACCTTTTTTTACCAACACTATAATTTTCTATCCATAAAAATATTATCCCACATATTTAAAAAAATATATACATTAATTATATATGATATAACAACATTTTACTTATTCATAAATTACAATACTCTTTTAATATTTGTATGTTAAAAAAAATATAAAAGAAAAATCAAAATTCTAGTCAAGAAAAGAATATCTGTATTTTTTGTAGTTTAATAGTCTATTTTGACTGCATAATTTATCCAAAAATAAATATTTGTATTACAATCTATTATTGAAGGCAAGATATTATATTTGGTGGCAAAAATTCTTTTGGTATCATACACTATTTCGGTGACAATATCTTTTTCAAAATATTTCAATTCCCTCGTACAAAAATTTCACAGATATCAATATTTTGCAACAATAACTTTAAAAAAACTATCTAAGAAGAAAAATCATTCAACCGTGAAAAAAAAGGTTTCTACATCACCTTTAGGTTGCCTGCAATACAAAACGAAGAAACATAAAATTTAATCAGATTTCACCAATATCACACACCTTATTCGGGGAAGAATAATAGTTGGGTCAAAAGCGTAGGAGTGCAGTGAGAGAATCTTTTTATTGAAAGAGAAAAAAGTTATTGATAATGGATTCTAAAAAAATAAGAATGTAATGATATGAATATGAGTATATTTTAGAAACTTACGAATAATGTCTAAATACGCTCGGATGATCTTCAAATTAGATTGATGCACCTATACTTTTCTCTTAATGAGCGCATAATCATCTCCATGTGCATAATAAATTAGTTTACCTGCAAAAAAAAAAGAGAAATATAATCTACACAAAAAATTACAAAAATAATTCAAACAAATGAACAAAATATAAAATCATATTTTTTCACATAGTAGACAACAAATGAGAAAATAAAGAGAAGAAATGAGGATTAGGGTTGTGAATCAGAATAAAAAATAAAGAGAGATTTGACATTTATAGAGAATACAAAATGACATGTATGATTGAGATTAAAAGTGTAAAATATATGGTGTAGATTAAGTCTTAGTATGATTTAAAACATGTCTAAAATAACTTTTAAGTAGAATGCAGGATTTTAAAATAAAATAATTCGAGAGGTGCCACATCAGCGTAAGAGAAATGTGGTACTGACACATCATTTTGCAAAGATTTGAGAATATAATATTATAAAATGGTATAAGCGAATGCATGTAAATGTATATATTTCATACTTTGAAACTTATTCATAAATATTTTTGTGTATTATTGTAATTAAAAACTCATGAAGATATATTATTTCAATATTTGATAAGGGATTTTTTATTTCGAAAATAAATGAATTAATTAATATCATATACTTGTGCAATTGGTTATAATGTTTGACATATATAAAAAGCGCATACCAATTTAGACAACTCATAATACATTTAATTGATAATATATGAGTATTATATATGATGTTTTAATAGAGTTGTTTACTTTTTAATATGAATGTCAAATATAAATTATAGTAAATACAAATTTAAGACATGAAAAAGAAAATTTTAAATACAATAGTTAACTTTCCATGAATTATGATGTTGTTTCAAATTTTCTAAGCAAGAATTCAAATTCAATTATGTAAATAATAGGGGTGTTTACAAAATGATACAATCTCAAACCACTATTTACAAGATAGCACAATGTTCAAAAAATATGTTCTTATGTTCAACTTTTTTTTGTGCTTCTGTTCAATTATGTTGTATCAATTTGTAAAAAGTTATTTGGCATTGTATTATCCTGCACTTATTCCTAAATGATATTAATTACCAAAATTGATTACGATTTTTAGTCAACTCAAAATATATTATTTTGATATAGGATTAAGTAATTTATAATATTGCAAATTAGGACTAAGATAATGTACATAACTCACAATGTATTAATTGATACTGAATAAATAATTTAGACAACACTTAATTTAGATAACTCCAAAAATAATTTTGTTCTATTTTATTGTAAATAAGTGCGTAAAATAAAAGACGGGATTTGTTCACCCAGTTCGTCGGGAATGGCTACGTCTGGGGGCGAGACAAGCCAGGAGTTTCACTAATATTCTTGTGTATGAGTGATCACAATTATGAGTACAACAGTCTATTTATAAGAATAAAACCCTAGTCTAAGATATGAAACCCATTGGGTTATTGGTCCATTAGTAATGTCCACATCAAATCTTCTAGATTTGGAATAATAAATCTTCTAGATTTACAACACTCCCCCTTGGACATTACGACATAACATAAATGTTTTGTCATAAAAACTCCACGTGCTAGGTATCGGCCAAATAATAAGTTAGGGGGGAATGTAATCGATCTTCTAGATCAAATCTTCTAGATTCATTTCGGGGTTACCGCTCCCCCTGAAGACAACAACACTTTGAGTTTTTGCATCCCAATACCACGAACGTACTTTTCAAAAGTAGACGCAGGTAAGGACTTAGTAAACAGATCTGCTAGATTGTTACTAGATTGCACCTTTTGAATGGTAATCACGTCACTCTTCTGGAGTTCGTATGGGTAGAAAAACTTAGGTGAAATATGTTTCGTCAGGTTTCCCTTGATGTACCCATTACTCATTAGTGCGATGCAAACTGCGTTGTCTTCAAATATAACGGTGGGAGGTGTATCGCCTTTAGCGATACCACACGAGTCACCAATGTGTTTTACCAAGGACCTTAACCAAACACATTCTCGTGCGGCTTCAAATAAAGCTATTATCTCTGAGTGATTTGAAGACATGGTAACCATAGTTTGCTTAATCGATCTCCATGAGATCGCGGTACCACCACAGAGAAAAACGTAACCAGTCTGGGATATGGTGTTGCGGGGATCAGACAAATAACCAGTATACGCATAACCTACTAAGGCATTGTCTTGGTTCTTTCGGTAAAACAGTCCAAGATCTTGAGACCCTTGGAGGTACCGTAGAACATGCTTAACACCATTCCAATGTCTCCTGGTAGGAGAAACGCTATATCTCGCAAGCAAATTGACAGCAAATGCAATGTCCGGTCGAGTGCAATTTGTGAGATAGAGCAATGCTCCAACAGCGCTAAGATAAAGAACTTCTGGCCCCAGAATTTCTTCTTAATCTTCTTTTGGCCTAAATGGGTCCTTATCCACTTTGAGGGATCGGACAACCATAGGGGTGCTAAGTGGATGAGATTTATCCATGTGAAATCTCTCCAATACCTTTTTCACGTAGGTTGACTGATGTATAAGAATTCCTTCTGGGAGATGCTCGATCTGCAGGCCGAGGCAGTACTTGGTTTTACCCAAGGCTTTCATTTCAAATTCGGCTTTCAAGATTGAACTGGCTTCTTCAATCTCTTTGCATGTTCCGATTATGTTCAGGTCATCAATATAGACGGATATGATGCAAAAACCATTTTGCAATTTCTTCGTGAATACGCATGGGAAAGCTTTATCGAATGTGTATTCCTTCTTCTGAAGAAATTTACTAAGTCGGTTGTACCACATGAGGCCCGATTGCTTCAGGCCATACAATAACTTCTACAGTTTTATGCTATATATACTGCGATTTTCACCATTCCTCATTTGAGGAATGTCAAATCCATCGGGGATTTTCATATAAATGTCGGCATCGAGTGATCCGTATAAGTATGCGGTTACTACGTCCATTAATCTCATTTGGAAATTCATTTTGACTGCCAAAGATATCAAGTAGCGGAACGTTATTGAATCCATGACAGGAGAATAGGTTTGATCGAAATCAATCCCGGGTCTCTGCGAAAACCCTTGAGCTACAAGCCTCACTTTATATCTCTCTATAGTATTGTTCTCATTTCGTTTTTGTACAAAAACTCATTTATATCCTACAGGGATAGCACGTGCGGGGTGTACGAACGAAAGAGTCAAATACTTGTCTTTTGTTAAGTGATGTGAGCTCTGCTTCAATTGCCTCTTTCCATTTTACCCAATCGGAGCGCTTCCGACACTCTATGATAGTTTTGGGTTCTGGATCCGGATCGTTAATGGAAAGAGCAAATGTCGCTGCAAATATGTCATCGACGACAGTAATATTTTTATTACATATTTCTCCCGTATCTATGAAATTCATAGAGCCTTCGACGTTTACGTCAACCAGACCTTCCTCATTTCCCATTGTATTTGGGTCTGGTCGTTCCACGGTCCTAGTGCATTGAATATTTTGTGCACATGCTTCATCACTAGGATGCTCGTTTCCTAGAGACTTTGAGTTATCTAGACGAATCTCTTCTAGAGATTTTACATTCGACTGACCAGATTTGCTAGCCTTTCATTTAGGTGTATTACTATCTCTTGAGGGTCCTTTACGCTTTTGGCGTGTGGGGGCATGAGTACTCATTTTTCTTGGGACCTCAACCCTTTGGGGAGCATTTACTGTAGGTATATGCGATTTAGTTACACCTCTATGGTCAGTGAATGTGTCTGGCAGATTATTTGCTAAATTTTGTAAGTTAATGATCTTCTGAACTTCTAGTTTAGATTGATTAGTGCGCGGATCTAGATACTGAAGATTACTTACGTTCCACGTAAGCTCCCGTCATTCATTCAATTTTGAATTCGGATCTCCCCATTAATGCCAAGAAGTAATCTTCATCGAACGTGCAATCAGCAAACCGGGCCGTTAATTGATCCCCGGACAAAGGGTCGAGGTATTTCACGATGGATGGAGAGTCAAATCCAACATAAATACCGAGTTTTCTTTGTGGGCCCATAGAGGTCCGCTTTGGTAATGTTATCGGAACATATACTGCACATTCGAAAATATACAGATGGGAAATGCTAGGTTCTTTCCCACGCACTAATTGTAGGGGGGAATGATCATTATATGCAGTTGGACGAATTTGTATTATGTGCGATGCATGTAGGACTGCATGCCCCCAGCATGGAGTGTGTAGTTTGGAGTTCATAAGCAATGGTCTCGCGATAAGTTTGATATGTTTTATTAGCGCCTCAGCAAGACCATTTTGGGTATGGACGTAGGGGACCGAATGCTCCACTTTAATTCCCAGGGCCATACAGTAATCTGTAAAGGCCTTTGAGTTGAACTCAGCAGCATTATCCATGCGAATCGACTTAATTAGATAATCCGGGAATTGAGCTCTAAGCTCGATAGTTTTCGCAATGAGCTTCGCAAAAGCTTGATTGCGGGTGGACAACAAACAGGCATATGTCCACCTAGTGGAGGCATCAATAAGGACCATGAAATAACGAAATGGTCCTGATGCTGGGTGAATCGGTCCGCAAATATCTCCTTGAATTCGCTCAAGGAAAACCGGATACTCTAGTCCAACCTTAGTGCGCGACGGGCGTACTATTAACTTACCCTTAGAACATGCATCACAAATAAATTCATCAACAGGAGGGATTCTATTATTCAAAATATTATGACCAATTGAATTAGATAGAATCCTACGTATCATAGTTTTTCCTGGATGACCTAACCGCTGATGCCACAATTTAAAAGAATTTGGGTCGTGGAATTTCATACTCATAGCTAGATGGAGATTTGACGGCCGGATGTAGGAATAGTACAATCCGGGGTAAAAAGAAGGAAATAATAAATCATTATTGATTATGAGTTCGGTACCCACGGGGAGGACAATGTGAGCTCTTCTGGAGCCCGCTATCAACCTACTATCATTGCTATTGTAGTTATACTCCCCTTACGTTTTAACAAGTTATGAAAATACTTCCTATCTCTTAAGATTGTATGAGTGGTGGCGCTATCTACCAAACATAAATCACAATCCCAATCCATCATGCCAGAAGAAATAGCCTAAACCTAATAGCTGATATGTTTACTAGCCATGCATAGTAATATCCAAGTAAATTTAATGGACAGCGTTAAGGTAAACATATCGAAGCTAAAACATAATATCATCCATAAAATAAAGTATCCGAAAGAAATGATCCATAAAATTGTTTTAGTAAAAATAAAGTACTAAAACAATCAAATATGCAAATAACCCATCATCTCCAAAGTCCTTGAGCTTGATGCCCAAAGGATCGACGTTGTCTTGGTCGAAGTCTGCTTCAGGCAGTCTAGCTTGGTGAGATTCGACTCTAGGGGTCTTCCCCCTGTCGTTCTTCTGCTGCTTTTGATAAGCCTCAACCAAGTGCTTGGGAGTACGACACGTGCGATACCAATAGCCTCTGCATCCACATCTGTAGCAGGACTGGTCAACCTTTTCTTGATTGACAGATTTTTAAAGAGCGAAATTCGATGTTCTGTGACCACCGGATATACTACGACCTCGGCCTTTAGCCCAGATCATCTTACTCTCTCTCCCCCTTCTACGTTTGCAACCAATCATATAATTGTCCATATACTGCTGCTGGAGTATAAGGTTGCTAGCGTGAAATGTTGACAGATTGTTCTGCATCAACTGGGTTATAATATGGTGCAAAGCAAAGTTGTACTTTGTTATAGACTTAAGGTCTTGGTAATGGAGTCTCAATCAATCGTATTGTACCGGAGAGAGAAGTATATCATTTTATTGTTGGAAACGGTCCTACAGGGAGTTCCACAACATTTCGGGGTCCCTGAATGAGGATCTGTAATGAATTCCTCACTCAGGTGATTCATGAGAAAAATCAACGCTCTCGCCTTCAGGGCGTTAGTGGATTTAGAACCTTCGAGAATTATTTCGCTCAACTCATTTAAGGCTAGATGGAGATTTCGACATCTAGCGCCCATGTCAGGTAGTTATTACCAATGAGAGCAAGCTCATCGAATTATTTCATGGTAATATCAGACATATTTCACTATGATTTTAAAGTGACATGGTAAGAGTTGTGACCAATTTATTGACAACGGAGAAATAAGAATTTATTTGATTATTCTAGAGCACATAGAGACAAGAATTGGGCGCCATCTATCCAAAACATAAATTACGGTCCGAAAAGTATCGGGCGCCGCCTACCCGGGCATAATATGCGGACTATAAGAAATAAACTATGTGCTGGAGAAATAATGCACGCAAGATAATTAAATCATAGATACATGCAAAATAATTTATTATGAATGATAATCACATGAAAATAATTTCAAGAAAAATTTACGACTTAATAAACATGCATATTCATGAGGCTAAATTCATGTATATTAATGAAATTTAACAAAATATTTTCAGGATTTTAAAATAAATTAATTAGAATTTTGTGATACCCTAAAACGAAACCAAAAATAGATTAGGATTTCACAAAATTTCGGGGAGAAAAGCGCCACGTGCGAAGGGCTTGCGCCGCCTCGACGCCGTGCACAGAGGCGCGCTGTAATACCCTAGGTTTTCATGATCTTATCTGCTTTACTAAATACTTTATAATTCTTCATGAATCTATGTGACACATTTACATCCAAATTTATACAAAGGCACGTTTATGTGTTTTATTTACTCGATACTTACAATTAACGTATTATTTGCTCAATACATGCTTATTCTTGAGACTTTATAATTTTTATATGTTCTTTATTTTATGTCATGAAGTGTTTAATTTAGAAATTAATAAAGTTCTTAAGTATAGTAATTTATTTCATAAGTTATAAGTTGAAAAATGAATGTTTCTTTAAGAAACGAATTGCGTATCAATTACTCAATATATTTTATGATTAGTATATAGACTTTGTAATTTATTTAGAGTCTTAGAAGGGTTTTAATTTTATTTCATAAGATAGTATAAGTAAATTTTATTAGAATTATCCAATAATCACAATTTCTACTTATTAAATTCATAGTATATATGTGTTATTTCTACAAAATACAAGACTACTCTTGTACTCCTCTTAATTTTCAAAAATTAGGATAAATTAGGAGAATTAGAGAAGCTTCAAGACTAAGATTAACATAAGATAAGATAAGGTTAGTAAAAGAAAAGTCAAAATTTACTTCTAACCTTAAGATAACAAGTGTACTTACTTAACCTCCAAGATTATCCAAAATCTTCCACACTCTTCCTAAAAGTGGAGGTCAAGAGGGTGTTTGAGTAGCCTCCAAGCACATCTTCTTCTATAAATAGGTAACCTTGCATGCAAAAATAAATATAAGAAAAAGTTTAAAGAAAATTTAACAAATACTACTACTCTTAGTTAGTAGTATTTCCTTTAGCTACCAATCTCTAAGTAAGCTTATCTTCTTAATTGAGTAATTATTTAAGTGGTAGTATGAAGTTTATGCATGATATGTGAATTAAATGATAGGAAAATGAGTTTTGATGAGTATTTTGCATGTTATACATGTTTTACTTCATGTTTAAATGTTTAATTCAATTTCTTCATGAGTTATGACCAAAATCATATTTATTACTTGAATATATATGCTTTAGAAGTAGAAATCATAAAATTATATGGTTCAAGTGAGATTAAGATGATATGTTTTTCATGTATGCATAAAATCGAATTTCTGAACCAACTTTGGGGTAAATTTCGTTTTGGACCAATTCATTCAGTGGAAAATTCTGAAAATTTTATATTTGAAATTAGACTTGTGAAGGAACTTAGGTTTCAAATTTTATTGATTTTGGAGTAGTATTCGATGCATGGTGATTTTTCAAAGTTGAACTAGGGTTTTGGACCTATAGCAGGAACAGTAGAAGCTTGCTTTGATTTGAGAATAATCGGTTAGGTTTTTATAGGAAACCAAAGTATGTTGATAAATTACATGAAGTTGGGAGTTCATGGTTAAAAAATTTAAAGTTAAGTGACCAGAATCTGTAATAGTGTATTCGTCACGAAATATTTGATGTTTGGTAAAGAGTTTGAGAAATCTGTAAATATGGTGATAAACTTTATTGAGTTGGGAATTCACTGTTAAAATTTCATAATTTTTGGACATATAGATGATTTAATATGAATTCTCAAAGTTAGGTGTGTAATCTGCCAAAATCGAATTTTTTGTATGAAAAGTTCGAAATGGTCCGGTTACATTTTTACAGTCGATATTTATTTATAACTTGTTATTTGATGATTTTATACACTTAATTGATATTTGTGCTTTAATATACGATATTTGAATATGTATGGAGATTTGAATTCAAGTCTTACAATTTACAAAAGTGAAGGGATGGGTAACAATATTTTTATTTTAAAAATTTTACTTGTAGGTACAAACCTGCAAGGTGGGGAATCACTTCGCTCTTCACCGAGTGTTCTATTATTATTTAATTGCACTTATTAAACATTGAATGTTAAATATTTTGAGTCTGGCCCGCTATCGACTGGCCCCTGAGATAGTCCAACTATATGTTGGCAAATGAGATAGTCCAGTCGCTCCGGCACCACGGGTTGGTCGCGCCACCCAAGGAGATACCCAGTGAAATTCCGGGGGCTCACATTTTATAAACAATTGATGTTTAATTTGTGCAATTAACAAGAGGTTTCACACTAAGTGTTTTCAAGCACTTATCCCTTCCACTTTTAAATTTTGACAGATGCTGTGGATCCGGACGTGGGCGACTGAACTCGGCGGGCTGTGAAGTTTCCCTAAAAACTTTACATTTTTAAGAATTATGTTTTTAAATTTTGGTTTGTATCTTAAGTTACGAGCATACTTATTTACTACTTCCGCTGTGTAAATGTGTGGCGTGTGTATATTTTAATACAAAGTACTATATTAGTGTCGTTCCTACTTGTGCCACATTATATTTTCCGTACTATATTAAGTGGGGACGTCACAGGTGGTATCAGAGCCAGGTTCATCTGCTAAAGTATTTTAAAAAAGAGTGTGTTTTAAAATTTTAAAAGGAAACAGCCGCACCGAGATCATTCTCCACGATGGGATCAAGTAAATGTTTTATATGTGCTTAAATTATGTTATTTATTTGGAAAGTGTTATTGATTATTTGAAAGTTTGTATAGTTATTGCAATACATTGTTGTTTGAATAGAACCATGAGTCGTAGGGGAAACCAAAACAACTCAGACATGAGCGAGGATCTAGCTTCCGTTTTAAGGGGGTTAGCTCAGCTACTAGGTCAGCAAAGTCAATCGTCCCAAACACTTGTACCTTCAGCCCAAAACCATGATATTGTTAGTCAGTTTAAGAAATTTAGACCCTCAACCCTGACCGGAAAAGAAAACCCTATGGAAGTAGAAAACTGGATTCGGAGCTTGGAGAAGATATTCGCTTATCTTAAGTGCACCGATGAGCAGAAAGTTTCTTGCGCTATATTGCAGCTGACTGGAGATGCAGATTATTGGGGAAGCTCACTGTAGGACAATGACTGAAGAAGAACGAACTACAGTTACAGATTCTGTAGGACAATGACGGAAGAAGCACGAATGTCAGTTACTTGGGAGAAATTCGTAGAAGCAGTGGTTAAGAATTATATACCACAGTCATTCTTAGATCAGAAAGAGACTGAATTCCTACAGTTGAAACAAGGGAACCTGACAGTACAGGAATATGAAAGGAAATTTAATCAATTGGGAATGTATTCTTCTCATTTGATTAATACTGATGACAGGAAGGCAAAGAGATTTGTTCAAAACCTACGTCCAGAGATTAGTACCATCTTAGCAGAACAAGATATTAAGTCCTATGCCCAGATGTTCGAGAAAGCTCAAACGATAGCAGCATATATGAAACCAGAAGAAGTAAGAATTTCAGAATCACAGCCAAATAAAAGGAAGTGGGTTGGTACGAAACAAGGAGAAAATTTTAAGCAGGTCAAAAAGACGGGAATGATACCACAACAGCAACAGAGGCCATCTAAATGCAGAAATTGTGGAAAAGAACATTCTGGACAATGCCTAAAAGGAACAGGGGTATGTTATAAGTGTAAAGAACCTGGACATCTTATAACAAATTGTCCAAAGCTGAGGGGACAACAGAAGATGGCACATACTCGAGTGTTTGCCATGAGTCAGGAGGAGGCGCCAGCAAATCCGGAAGTGATGGCAGGTATGTTCAAAATATTCCAAATATTTGTTTTCACGTTATTCGATACTGGTGCTACACATTCATTCATTTCTACAAAGATGTTTGAACAAATTGAGACTGTCCATATTATGGTAGAAGAAATTTCCTAGAAGTAAATATTCCCTCTGGTAGTACGACACAATCCTTAGGACTGTGTAGGAATGTGAAGATTGATATTGAGCATGCAATACTCCCGGAAAATCTACATATAATAGAAATGAAGGAGTTTGATATTATCTTGGGAATGGACTGGCTTATAGCTAATCATGCTCTCATCAAGTGTCAAGAAAAAGAAATATCAGTACAGAGATCAAAGGATGAGAACTTTACACTATATGTTACTAGAATTGGAACTATACCTCAAGTAATTTCAGCAATGAAAGCCCGGAAATTATTGAGGAAAGGAAAGAATACGGCATTTCTAGTAAATATTGTAGCAACGGAATCCAATGGTCCAACATTGGATGATGTGCCAGTAGTATGTGAATACAAGGATGTATTTCCAGACGATTTGCCAGGATTACCCCCAGATCGTCAGTTGGAGTTCACTATTGATTTGATACCTGGAGTCGCGCCTGTTTCTAAAGCACCTTACAGAATGGCACCAAAGGAGTTACAGGAGTTGAAGGTGCAATTGCAAGAATTATTGGACAAGGGCTTTATTCGACCAAGTGTGTCACCATGGGGTGCACCAGTATTATTTGTAAAAAAGAAAGATGGATCGTTGAGGATGTGCATCGATTATCGAGAACTGAATAAGCTCACTATCAAGAATAAATATCCACTTCCCAGAATCGAAGATCTATTTGATCAGTTAAGAGGAGCTTGTGTATTTTCAAAAATTAATTTGAGATCGGGATATCATCAGATAAAGATTAAAGAAAGCAATATTCCGAAGACAACATTCAGAACCCGATATGGTCATTATGAGTTCGTAGTGTTACCTTTTGGACTCAGTAACGCGCCAGCTATATTCATGGATTTGATGAATCGGGTATTTCATCAATATTTAGATCAATTTGTGATCGTCTTTATTGATGATATTCTAGTATATTCAAGAAATCAGAAGAAGCATGCAGAACATCTTCGAATTACATTGGAAACTCTGAGGAAAGAGAAATTGTATGCTAAATTCAAGAAGTATGAATTCTGGTTGGATAAAGTTGTATTTCTTGGACATACAGTTTCAGCTTTGGGAATAGAAGTTGACCCAACAAAGGTAGAAGTTGTAAACCAATGGAAGATACCAACTAATGTAAACGAAGTCAGGAGTTTTCTTGGTTTATCCGGGTATTATCGAAGATTCATTGAAGGGTTTGCTCAGATTGCAAAACCTTTGACTCAATTGACTCGGAAAGAAACAAAGTTTGAATGGACAGAAGAGTGTGAAAGGAGTTTTCAAGAACTAAAGCAAAGATTAACAACTGCCCCAGTTCTTACAATTCCTGAAGATACAGAAGGATTTATTGTGTACAGTGATGCTTCTAAACAATGCTTGGGATGTGTACTTATGCAGAATGTGAAAGTAGTAGCGTACGCATCAAGACAATTAAAACTACATGAGCAGAACTATCCTACGCATGATTTAGAGCTAGCAGCAGTTGTGCATGCACTCAAGATTTGGAGGCATTACTTGTATGGAAGTAAATGTCAGATCTACACAGATCATAAGAGTTTGAAGTATATCTTCGAACAGAAGGCATTGAACATGAGGCAAAGAAGATGGTTAGAGTTCGTAAACGATTATGATTATGAAATATTATACCATCCGGGAAAGGCAAATGTAGTGGCTGATGCCTTAAGTCGCAAAGCGAAGATAAAGATCAATGCCATGGTTGTGAACCAACCTTGAAGGAAAGAATAGTAAAAGCTCAATATGACGATGCATTCTTAGAGAAAATAAAACGAAAGATCAAGGAAGGTAAAGCAAAGGAGTTTTCAGTATGTGAGGATGGTACATTGGTATGTCAAGGAAGAATATGTGTCCCAGAAAAAGAAGAACTCAAGAAGGAAATACTGGAAGAATCACATTCTACACCATATACAGTACATCCTGGAGGAACGAAAATGTACCAAGAATTAAAGAAGTTGTTCTGGTGGGGAAATATGAAAAGGGATATTGGAAACTTCATACAGAAATGTTTGACATGTCAGCAGATGAAAGCTGAGCATCAAAGACCATCAGGATTATTAAAGCCACTTGAGATTCCTGAATGGAAATGGGAACATATTACAATGGATTTTGTGGTAGGATTGGCCAAGTCAATACAAGGAAATGAAGCTATTTGGGTAATTATCGACAGATTGACCAAGACGGCACATTTCTAACCAATAAAGATGACGTTCACATTAGATAAATTGGCTCAGATTTATATTAAGGAAATTGTCCGATTACATGAAGTTCCAATTTCTATCGTGTCAGATAGAGATCCGTGATTTACATCAAGATTCTGGTACAGTCTTCAAGAAGCTATGGGCACCAAGTTGGAATTCAGTACATCTTTTCATCCTCAAACAGATGGTTAATCGGAAAGAACAATTCAAACTTTGAAAGATATGTTGAGAGCTTGTATCATTGATTTTGGAGGAAGTTGGGAAAGGTACCTACCTTTAGTGGAATTTGCCTACAACAATAGTTATCAGGCTACAATTGAAATGACACCGTACGAAGCATTGTACGGAAGGAAGTGCAGATCTCTACTATGTTGGGATGAAATTGGAGAAAAGAAATTGTTAGGACCGGAATTGGTGGAAGAGACTAATAAGGTAGTAAAGAAAATTAAAGAAAAGATGCAAGCAGCTCAAGATCGACAGAAAGTGTACGCGGATAGGTGAAGGAAAGAATTAAGTTTTGAGATTGGAGACAAGGTATTCTTGAAGGTATCTACAATGAAAGGAATTTTCCGCTTCGGGAAAAGAGGAAAGTTGAAGCTGATGGTCCCGTTTTCGAAGGGCAAAATGGGAATTCAGGAGCAAATTTTTTTTTTTGAAAACCTTTTCCTCAGTGAGTTCAGCACGAGTGAGTAATACTCAAGTCACTGCTCTGCTCAGAGGCTGAGTTACCAAGTCAGTGAGAAGGCTTGGAGTCTCATGCTCTGAGCAAGGACAGTGGCTTGAGATGCTGAACTCTCGAGTGCATTGTAAAACACAGCTTGCACCCTGACTGAATTCAGTGACGGAATACTCAAGTCACTGCGTTGCTAAGAGTCAGAGCACTCAAGTCAGTCCAAACTGACTTGTGAGCTCAGGCACTTAACAAGGCAGTGACTCGAGAGACTGAACTCTCGAGTGCTAGCCTAAGCTTGTCAGTGAGATTGGTTCTCCCTGACTAAAATACTTAGCTAATCTTCTTTTCAAACTTTCCAAGTACACTCAGAGAGTATACACTACAAATAATTAGCAAGTGCTTAGACAAATAAACAACGCTCAGTTTAACGTGGTTCAGAGACTCAAGCTCTTACATCCACGGCCTGATTTAACAGGAAATCCACTACTGGGATTCTTGTTTTTAACATGCCAAGGTGCACTTACAACTGGACTCACGCCACTCCCTGGGCTGCCTCTCCTCACCTCACTACAAACCGAACAATCTTCTGAAAGGGTTTAGTTTGGTTTGGTTTTCTCCAAATAGGTGAGGTTTTCCTTTACAATGTGTTAGCCTTAAAGCTAAGATTAGGAAAACCTCTCTAAGCTAAGAGTTACAAGCTTGACACTCAATGAATATAAGTGATAACCCTAAAGGTCAGTGTCGTGGGTGTGTAACACTTCCTTATGACTCCCTAACAACTAACACACCCTCACAGCTTGTAGGTGTTTATTTTCTTCTTTCACACACACTTACAATGAAGCTATGAGCTTGTATTTATAATGGGGATTCAAATGTATCCGTTGGAGGGAAGATACATTTGAATCCAATATTTAATGGTTTCAACCACTTTTCTCGGAATGCGGCCTTTGTCAGTGTCAGAGTTGCTCCCTCGTACTGATTGGTCCACGTGGCCTGGATTCACGGATCTTTGACTCAGTGGGTTTGACTAAGACCCACTGACTTTAGGTAGCTTCCTCCTTCACTGACTGATGATCTTCAGTGGACTGAACGTCTTCAGTGTAGTTGTCCTTCAGAGACTGTTTGAAGATCACTCCAAGAAGTTTGTCATAAGGCTGAATGACAAACTTCCCTGACCACAGTAGCCTGACTCCTTCAGGGCCTACTTAGTGCAGCACTGATCCTCCTGATCATGCTCTTCACTGAGTGGTCCACCTGACTTAGCTTAGATCAGCCTGGTTTACACTCAGTGGGACATCCTTCAGGCTTCTCTTCTGATTCAGGTTGCAGGCATGACTTCAGTCAGTTCTTCTGGATGTCATCTTGATATCTTCAGGCTGTGTTGCTGAGTTCCCCCTCGCTGAGTTCCCCCTCAACTGAGTGTTTCCTCAACTGAGTTCTTCTCAACTGACAGCCTGTTCTACTGAGAAATGACCTAGCCTGACCTGAAGTAAAAGATATTATCCTGACTGCTTTCAAACCTATTACATGTTGTTTTGGAAAATCATCAAAACTAAACATATCCCAACAGAAGCCTAGATATATTGGACCTTATGAGATATTGTAAAAAGTTGGAGAATTAGCTTATAGATTGGCGTTACCACCATCCTTGACAGGAGTACACAATGTATTCCATATTCCGATGCTCCGAAAGTATGTACCTGACCCTACCCACATAGTAAACCAATCTGAATTAGAAATTGATGCCTGTTGGGATATGTTTTAGTTTTGATGATTTTCCAAAACAGCATGTAATAGGTTTGAAGGCAGTCAGGATGGTATCTTTTAGTTTCAGGTCAGGCTAGGTTGTTTTTCAGTAGAACAGGTTATCAGTGGAGGAAGAACTCAGCTGAGGGGGAACTTTACTGAGGGGTAACTCTACTGAGGGGGAACACAGTGAGGAGGAACTCACTGACAAAGCTTGAGGAAGTCAAGATGACATCACCAAGAGAACAGACTGAAGCCATGTCAGAGGACCTGAACCTGAAGAGAAGCCTGAAGGAAGTCCCGCTGAGTATAAACCTGACTCTCTAAGCTGGTCAGTAGACTACTCAGTGAAGAGCCTAATCAAGAGGATCAGTGCTTAGCCTAGTAGGACCTGAAGGAGTCAGGCTACTGATGCTGGGAAGCTTGACAAATAGCCTTATGTTAACTCCCCTGAGTGGACTTCAAGTCTACTGAAGGAAGGTATCCTGAGAGGATTACAAGTCAGCTGAAGACAAGTCGCCTGAAGTCAGGACTACCCTGATCAAGTACCCTGAACAAAAAAGCCGTTGGACTCGGTCCACGTGGACCAATCAAGACAAGGCAGCGAATCTGATAAAAGCTGACAAGGCCATACTTCACTGAAAATGAGGATTTCACTCCAGAGATAGTCTGGATTTGAATGTTACTCTCTCTCCAACGGTAATATTCAAATCCACACTATAAATACAAACTCAAGCTTCATTTGTAAGTGAGCTGGAGGTGCGAGAGTGGTGCAAGCATGAGGGAGTCATAAGGGTGCACCATCTCCATCAAGAACACTGACATTAAATTCTTCATAGTCATACTTGAGTGTTCCAGTTTGTAATCTCGAGCTCATTATATATATCCTAAGCTTAGAGAGGTTTTCCCAATCTTAGCTTGACGCTAACACATTGTAAGGGAAAACCTCACCAAGTTGGAGAGAACCAAACCAAACTAAACCCTTTCAAAGAAGAGTGTTAGGTGTTTCAGTAAGGGGAGGAGAGGCAGTCCCTGAGTGAAGAGGGATGTGAGACCAGTTCGAGAGGCAGCTCCGCGGAGGGGTGTGAGTCCAGTTGTGAGTGCACCTTGGCACGTTAAAAACAAGAATCCTTAGTGGATTTCCTATTAAATTAGGCAGTGGATGTAGGAGCTTGAGCCTCTGAACCACTTTACATTGTTGTGTTATTTATTGCTTTACTGACTTGCATAAGCACTTGCTATACATTGTCATGCATACACTGAAAGGAAACATTAGTTAAGTATTTTAGTCAGGATCGAATCACTCATCCTGACACACTTATGCACTGCACTGACAAGTCAAGAAATTAAGTGTACATCAGTGTTAAAACAAATTTTTTGCTCCTGAATTCCCATTTTAGCCCTTCGAAAACGGGACCATCAATGCCAACTTAACCTATGAGGAAGTCCCTATAACCATACTTGATAGAAAGCTTCATAGGTTAAGAAATAAAGATATTCTTATGGTTAAGATCCGGTGAAATAGATATGGAATGGAAGAAGCTACGTGGGAGCGAGAGGATGAAATCTTAGCAAAGTACCCTTACCTCAATATCCACGGTAACACTTGAAATTTCGAGGACGAAATTTATTTAAGGGGGTTAGACTGTAATACCCTAGGTTTTCATGATCTTATCTATTTTACTAAATACTTTATAATTCTTCATGAATCTATGTGACGCATTTACAACCAAATTTATGCAAAAGGCACGTTTATGTGTTTTATTTACTCGATACTTACAATTAACGTATTATTTGCTCAATACATGCTTATTCTTGAGACTTTATAATTTTTTATATGTTCTTCATTTTATGTCATGAAGTGTTTAATTTAGAAATTAATAAAGTCCTTAAGTATAATAATTTATTTCATAAGTTATAAGTTGAAAAATGAATGTTTCTTTAAGAAACGAATTGCGTATCAATTACTCAATATATTTTATGATTAGTATATAGACTTTGTAATTTATTTAGAGTCTTAGAATAGTTTTAATTTTATTTCATAAGATTGTATAAGTAAATTTTATTAGAATTATCCAATAATCACAATTTCTACTTATTAAATTCATAGTATATATGTGTTATTTCTACAAAATACAAGACTACTCTTGTACTCCTCTTAATTTTCAAAAATTAGGATAAATTAGGAGATTTAGAGAAGCTTCAAGACTAAGATTAAGATAAGATAAGATAAGGTTAATAAAAGAAAAGTCAAAATTTACTTCTAACCTTAAGATAACAAGTGTACTTACTTAACCTCCAAGATTATCCAAAATCTTCTACACTCTTCCTAAAAGTGGAGGTCAAGAGGGAGTTTGAGTAGCCTCCAAGCACATCTTCTTCTATAAACAGGTCAAATAAATATAAGAAAAAGTTTAAATAAAATTTCACAAATACTACTACTCTTATACTTAGAAGTTGAAAAGGGAGAAGAAGGGATTTCCTTTAGCTACCAATCTCTAAGTAAGCTTCTCTTCTTGATTGAGTAATTATTTAAGTGGTAGTATGAATTTTATGCATGATATGTGAATTAAATGATAGGAAAATGAGTTTTGATGAGTATTTTGCATGTTATACATGTTTTACTTCATGTTTAAATGTTTAATTCAATTTCTTCATGAGTTATGACCAAAATCATGTTTATTACTTGAATATACATGCTTTAGAAATAGAAATCATGAAATATATGGTTAAAGTGAGTTTAAGATGATATGTTCTTTTTTTTTTTTTTTGACGGGATAAGATGATATGTTCTTCATGTATGCATAAAACCGAATTTCTGGACCAACTTTGGGTTAAATTTTGTTTTGACCAATTGATTAGGTGGAAAATTCTGAAAGTTTTATATGTGAAAATAGACTTGTGAAGGAACTTAGGTTTCAAATTTTATAACTTTTGGAGTACTATTCGATGCATGGTGATTTTTCAAATTTGAAGTAGGGTTTTGGACTCTATAGCAGGAACATTAGAAGCTTGCTATGATCTGAGAATAATCGGTTAGGTTTTTATAGGAAACCAAAGTGTGTTGATACATTACATGAGGTTGGGAGTTCATGATTAAAATTTCATGAGTATTGGACTTATGGTTGATTTATGGTGAATTTTTAAACTTAAGTGAACAAAATCTGTAACAGTGTGTTTGTCAAGAAATATTTGATGTTTGGTAAAGAGTTTTAGAAATCTGAAAATATGGTGATAAGCTTTATTGAGTTGGGAATTCACTGTTAAAATTTCATAATTTTTGGACATATAGATGATTTAATATGAATTCTCAAAGTTAGGTGTGTAATCTGCCAAAATCGAATTTTTTGTATGAAAAGTTCGAAATGGTCCGGTTACATTTTTACAGTCGATATTTATTTATAACTTGTTATTTGATGATTTTATACACTTAATTGATATTTGTGCTTTAATATACGATATTTGAATATGTATGGAGATTTGAATTCAAGTCTTACAATTTACAAAAGTGAAGGGATGGGTAACAATATTTTTATTTTAAAATTTTTACTTGTAGGTACAAACCTGCAAGGTGGGGAATCACTTCGCTCTTCACCGAGTGTTCTATTATTATTTAATTGCACTTATTAAATGTTGAATGTTAAATATTTTGAGTCTGACCCGCTATCGACTGGCCCCTGAGATAGTCCAACAATATATTGGCAAATGAGATAGTCCGGTCACTCCGGCACCACGGGTTGGTCGCGCCACCCAAGGAGATACCCGGTGAAATTCCGGGGGCTCACATATTATAAACAATTGATGTTTAATTTATGCAATTAACAAGAGGTTTCCCACTAAGTGTTTTCAAGCACTTATCCCTTCCACTTTTAAATTTTGACAGATGCTGTGGATCCGGACGTGGGCGAATGAACTCGGCGGACAGTGAAGTTTCCCTAAAAACTTTATATTTTCAAGAATTATGTTTTTAAATTTTGGTTTGTATCTTAAGCTACGAGCATACTTGTTGGTCCCGTTTTTTCATTCACAAACAAAGACAATATGGGAAATTAGGAGAAATTTTTGTTTTAACACTGATGTTATGCAAGTCAGTAAAGCAATAAAGAACACAACAATGTAAAGTGGTTCGGAGGCTCAAGCTCCTACATCCACTGCCTGATTTAACAGGAAATCCACTACCCGGGATTCTTGTTTTTAACGTGCCAAGGTGCACTCACAAATGGACTCACACCCCTCCGCGGAGCTGCCTCTCGAACTGGCCTCACATCCCTCTTCACTCAGGGACTGCCTCTCCTCACCTCACAGCAACATCTAACACTATTCTGGAAAGGGTTTAGTTTGGTTTGGTTCTCTCCAACTAGGTGAGATTTTCCCTTACATGGTTTTAGCCTTTAAGCTAAGGTTGGGAAAATCTCTCTAAGCTTAGGATGTATATGATGAGCTCGAGTATACAAACTGGAACACTCAAATATGACTATGAAGAACTCAGGTCAGTGTTCTTGATGGAGATGGTGCCTCCTTATGCCTCCCTTGTAACGCACCACTCTCACATCAGCTCCTTGCTTATTCACAAATGAAGCTTAAGTTTGTATTTATAGTGTGGATTTGAATGTTACCGTTGGAGAGAGTAACATTCAAATCCAGACTATCTCTGGAGTGAAATTCTCCTTTTCAGTAAAGTATGGCCTTTGTCAGCTTTTGTCAGATTTGCTGCCTTGCCTTGATTGGTCCACGTGGACTGAGTCCAACGGCTCTTTTGTTCAGGGTACTTGATCAGGTTAGTCCTGACTTCAGGTGACTTCTCTTCAGCTGAATTGAAGTCCTCTTAGGATACTTTTCTTCAGTAGACTTGAGGTCTTCTTAGGAACTTTCATTGGACTTGAAGTCTACTCACTGGACTTCCTTCATTGGACTTTAAGTCTACTCAGGAGAGTTTCTCAGTAGACTTTCTCAGTAGACTTCCTTCATTGGACTTTAAGTCTACTCAGGAGAGTTTCTCAGTAGACTTTCTCAATAGACTTCCTTCATTGGACTTTAAGTCAACTCTGGAGAGTTTCTCAGTAGACTTTCTCAGTAGACTTCCTTCATTGGACTTCCTTCATTGGACTTCCTTCATTGGACTTTAAGTCCACTCAGGAGAGTTGACATAAGGCAAATTGTCAGCCTCTCATTCCTCAGTAGCCTGACTCCTTCAGGATCTACTCGGCACAACACTGATCCTCATGACCATGCTCTTCACTGAGTAGTCCACTGACCAGCTTAGAAAGTCAGGTTTATACTCAGTTGGACTTCCTTCAGGACGGTCTACAGGTCTTCAGGGGACTTGAGTTTGTTTCCTCTTGGATGGCTTCTGACTTCTTCAGGTTTATGAGTCCACTGTGTTCCCCCTCAACAGAGTACCTGTAAACTGAAAACAAACTATCCTAACCTGAACCTTTACAAGACAATCCTGACCGCACACATCCTATTACAAGTCGTTTTGGAAAATCATCAAAACTAAATATCCCAACAATTTCCCCCTTTTTGATGATTCCAAAACTTCTAACAAAAAGATTTTCTATTACAAGAATGAGGTTAGAGCACAAGTAATAGTTTAAAAAAAAAAAGAAATTCCCATAGTTTTAAAACATTTAAGATCTGTTCGGTTGACCATTTTTCTTAATAAATCTGGATCAGTGGTCATGTGAACAACCCGCTCTGATACCAATTGTTGGTCCCGTTTTTTCATTCACAAATAAAGACAATATGGGAAATTAGGAGAAATTTTTATTTTAACACTGATGTTATGCAAGTCAGTAAAGCAATAAAGAACACAACAATGTAAAGTGGTTCGGAGGCTCAAGCTCCTACATCCACTGCCTGATTTAACAGGAAATCCACTACCCGGGATTCTTGTTTTTAACGTGCCAAGGTGCACTCACAAATGGACTCACACCCCTCCGCGGAGCTGCCTCTCGAACTGGCCTCACATCCCTCTTCACTCAGGGACTGCCTCTCCTCACCTCACTGCAACACCTAACACTATTCTGGAAAGGGTTTAGTTTGGTTTGGTTCTCTCCAACTAGGTGAGATTTTCCCTTACATGGTTTTAGCCTTTAAGCTAAGGTTGGGAAAATCTCTCTAAGCTTAGGATGTATATGATGAGCTCGAGTATACAAACTGGAACACTCAAATATGACTATGAAGAACTCAGGTCAGTGTTCTTGATGGAGATGGTGCCTCCTTATGCCTCCCTTGTAACGCACCACTCTCACATCAGCTCCTTGCTTATTCACAAATGAAGCTTGAGTTTGTATTTATAGTGTGGATTTGAATGTTACCGTTGGAGAGAGTAACATTCAAATCCAGACTATCTCTGGAGTGAAATTCTCCTTTTCAGTAAAGTATGGCCTTTGTCAGCTTTTGTCAGATTTGCTGCCTTGACTTGATTGGTCCACGTGGACTGAGTCCAACGGCTCTTTTGTTCAGGGTACTTGATCAGGGTAGTCCTGACTTCAGGTGACTTCTCTTCAGCTGACTTGAAGTCCTCTTAGGATACTTTTCTTCAGTAGACTTGAGGTCTTCTTAGGAACTTTCATTGGACTTGAAGTCTACTCACTGGACTTCCTTCATTGGACTTTAAGTCTACTCAGGAGAGTTTCTCAGTAGACTTTCTCAGTAGACTTCCTTCATTGGACTTTAAGTCTACTCAGGAGAGTTTCTCAGTAGACTTTCTCAATAGACTTCCTTCATTGGACTTTAAGTCTACTCTGGAGAGTTTCTCAGTAGACTTCCTTCATTGGACTTCCTTCATTGGACTTTAAGTCCACTCAGGAGAGTTGACATAAGGCAAATTGTCAGCCTCTCATTCCTCAGTAGCCTGACTCCTTCAGGATCTACTCGGCACAACACTGATCCTCATGACCATGCTCTTCACTGAGTAGTCCACTGACCAGCTTAGAAAGTCAGGTTTATACTCAGTGGGACTTCCTTCAGGACGGTCTTCAGGTCTTCAGGGGACTTGAGTTTGTTTCCTCTTGGATGGCTTCTGACTTCTTCAGGTTTATGAGTCCACTGTGGTCCCCCTCAACAGAGTACCTGTAAACTGAAAACAAACTATCCTAACCTGAACCTTTACAAGACAATCCTGACCGCACACATCCTATTACAAGTCGTTTTGGAAAATAATCAAAACTAAATATCCCAACAATTTCCACTTTTTTGATGATTCCAAAACTTCTAACAAAAAGATTTTCTATTACAAGAATGAGGTTAGAGCACAAGTAATAGTTTAAAAAAAAAAGAAATTCCCATAGTTTTAAAACATTTAAGATCTGTTCGGTTGACTATTTTTCTTAACAAATCTGGATCAGTGGTCATGTGAACAACCCGCTCTGATACCAATTGTTGGTCCCGTTTTTTCTTTCACAAACAAAGACAATATGGGAATTTAGGAGAAATTTTTATTTTAACACTGATGTTATGCAAGTCAGTAAAGCAATAAAGAACACAACAATGTAAAGTGGTTCGGAGGCTCAAGCTCCTACATCCACTGCCTGATTTAACAGGAAATCCACTACCCGGGATTCTTGTTTTTAACGTGCCAAGGTGCACTCACAAATGGACTCACACCCCTCCGCGGAGCTGCCTCTCGAACTGGCCTCACATCCCTCTTCACTCAGGGACTGCCTCTCCTCACCTCACTGCAACACCTAATACTATTCTGGAAAGGGTTTAGTTTGGTTTGGTTCTCTCCAACTAGGTGAGATTTTCCCTTACATGGTTTTAGCCTTTAAGCTAAGGTTGGGAAAATCTCTCTAAGCTTAGGATGTATATGATGAGCTCGAGTATACAAACTGGAACACTCAAATATGACTATGAAGAACTCAGGTCAGTGTTCTTGATGGAGATGGTGCCTCCTTATGCCTCCCTTGTAACGCACCACTCTCACATCAGCTCCTTGCTTATTCACAAATGAAGCTTGAGTTTGTATTTATAGTGTGGATTTGAATGTTACCGTTGGAGAGAGTAACATTCAAATCCAGACTATCTCTGGAGTGAAATTCTCCTTTTCAGTAAAGTATGGCCTTTGTCAGCTTTTGTCAGATTTGTTGCCTTGACTTGATTGGTCCACGTGGACTGAGTCCAACGGCTCTTTTGTTCAGGGTACTTGATCAGGGTAGTCCTGACTTCAGGTGACTTCTCTTCAGCTGACTTGAAGTCCTCTTTGGATACTTTTCTTCAGTAGACTTGAGGTCTTCTTAGGAACTTTCATTGGACTTGAAGTCTACTCACTGGACTTCCTTCATTGGACTTTAAGTCTACTCAGGAGAGTTTCTCAGTAGACTTTCTCAGTAGACTTCCTTCATTGGACTTTAAGTCTACTCAGGAGAGTTTCTCAGTAGACTTTCTCAATAGACTTCCTTCATTGGACTTTAAGTCTACTCTGGAGAGTTTCTCAGTAGACTTTCTCAGTAGACTTCCTTCATTGGACTTCCTTCATTGGACTTTAAGTCCACTCAGGAGAGTTGACATAAGGCAAATTGTCAGCCTCTCATTCCTCAGTAGCCTGACTCCTTCAGGATCTACTCGGCACAACACTGATCCTCATGACCATGCTCTTCACTGAGTAGTCCACTGACCAGCTTAGAAAGTCAGGTTTATACTCAGTGGGACTTCCTTCAGGACGGTCTTCAGGTCTTCAGGGGACTTGAGTTTGTTTCCTCTTGGATGGCTTCTGACTTCTTCAGGTTTAAGAGTCCACTGTGTTCCCCCTCAACAGAGTACCTGTAAACTGAAAACAAACTATCCTAACCTGAACCTTTACAAGACAATCCTGACCGCACACATCCTATTACAAGTCGTTTTGGAAAATCATCAAAACTAAATATCCCAACAATTTCCCCCTTTTTGATGATTCCAAAACTTCTAACAAAAAGATTTTCTATTACAAGAATGAGGTTAGAGCACAAGTAATAGTTTAAAAAAAAAAGAAATTCCCATAGTTTTAAAACATTTAAGATCTGTTCGGTTGACCATTTTTCTTAACAAATCTGGATCAGTGGTCATGTGAACAACCCGCTCTGATACCAATTGTTGGTCCCGTTTTTTCATTCACAAACAAAGACAATATGGGAAATTAGGAGAAATTTTTATTTTAACACTGTTGTTATGCAAGTCAGTAAAGCAATAAAGAACACAACAATGTAAAGTGGTTCGGAGGCTCAAGCTCCTACATCCACTGCCTGATTTAACAGGAAATCCACTACCCGGGATTCTTGTTTTTAACGTGCCAAGGTGCACTCACAAATGGACTCACACCCCTCCGCGAAGCTGCCTCTCGAACTGGCCTCACATCCCTCTTCACTCAGGGACTGCCTCTCCTCACCTCACTGCAACACCTAACACTATTCTGGAAAGGGTTTAGTTTGGTTTGGTTCTCTCCAACTAGGTGAGATTTTCCCTTACATGGTTTTAGCCTTTAAGCTAAGGTTGGGAAAATCTCTCTAAGCTTAGGATGTATATGATGAGCTCGAGTATACAAACTGGAACACTCAAATATGACTATGAAGAACTCAGGTCAGTGTTCTTGATGGAGATGGTGCCTCCTTATGCCTCCCTTGTAACGCACCACTCTCACATCAGCTCCTTGCTTATTCACAAATGAAGCTTAAGTTTGTATTTATAGTGTGGATTTGAATGTTACCGTTGGAGAGAGTAACATTCAAATCCAGACTATCTCTGGAGTGAAATTCTCCTTTTCAGTAAAGTATGGCCTTTGTCAGCTTTTGTCAGATTTGCTGCCTTGACTTGATTGGTCCACGTGGACTGAGTCCAACGGCTCTTTTGTTCAGGGTACTTGATCAGGGTAGTCCTGACTTCAGGTGACTTCTCTTCAGCTGACTTGAAGTCCTCTTAGGATACTTTTCTTCAGTAGACTAGAGGTCTTCTTAGGAACTTTCATTGGACTTGAAGTCTACTCACTGGACTTCCTTCATTGGACTTTAAGTCTACTCAGGAGAGTTTCTCAGTAGACTTTCTCAGTAGACTTCCTTCATTGGACTTTAAGTCTACTCAGGAGAGTTTCTCAGTAGACTTTCTCAATAGACTTCCTTCATTGGACTTTAAGTCTACTCTGGAGAGTTTCTCAGTAGACTTTCTCAGTAGACTTCCTTCATTGGACTTCCTTCATTGGACTTTAAGTCCACTCAGGAGAGTTGACATAAGGCAAATTGTCAGCCTCTCATTCCTCAGTAGCCTGACTCCTTCAGGATCTACTCGGCACAACACTGATCCTCATGACCATGCTCTTCACTGAGTAGTCCACTGACCAGCTTAGAAAGTCAGGTTTATACTCAGTGGGACTTCCTTCAGGACGGTCTTCAGGTCTTCAGGGGACTTGAGTTTGTTTCCTCTTGGATGGCTTCTGACTTCTTCAGGTTTATGAGTCCACTGTGTTCCCCCTCAACAGAGTACCTGTAAACTGAAAACAAACTATCCTAACCTGAACCTTTACAAGACAATCCTGACCGCACACATCCTATTACAAGTCGTTTTGGAAAATCATCAAAACTAAATATCCCAACAATTTCCCCCTTTTTGATGATTCCAAAACTTCTAACAAAAAGATTTTCTATTACAAGAATGAGGTTAGAGCACAAGTAATAGTTTAAAAAAAAAAGAAATTCCCATAGTTTTAAAACATTTATGATCTGTTCGGTTGACCATTTTTCTTAATAAATCTGGATCAGTGGTCATGTGAACAACCCGCTCTGATACCAATTGTTGGTCCCGTTTTTTCATTCACAAACAAAGACAATATGGGAAATTAGGAGAAATTTTTATTTTAACACTGATGTTATGCAAGTCAGTAAAGCAATAAAGAACACAACAATGTAAAGTGGTTCGGAGGCTCAAGCTCCTACATCCACTGCCTGATTTAACAGGAAATCCACTACTCGGGATTCTTGTTTTTAACGTGCCAAGGTGCACTCACAAATGGACTCACACCCCTCCGCGGAGCTGCCTCTCGAACTGGCCTCACATCCCTCTTCACTCAGGGACTGCCTCTCCTCACCTCACTGCAACACCTAACACTATTCTGGAAAGGGTTTAGTTTGGTTTGGTTCTCTCCAACTAGGTGAGATTTTCCCTTACATGGTTTTAGCCTTTAAGCTAAGGTTGGGAAAATCTCTCTAAGCTTAGGATGTATATGATGAGCTCGAGTATACAAACTGGAACACTCAAATATGACTATGAAGAACTCAGGTCAGTGTTCTTGATGGAGATGGTGCCTCCTTATGCCTCCCTTGTAACGCACCACTCTCACATCAGCTCCTTGCTTATTCACAAATGAAGCTTGAGTTTGTATTTATAGTGTGGATTTGAATGTTACCGTTGGAGAGAGTAACATTCAAATCCAGACTATCTCTGGAGTGAAATTCTCCTTTTCAGTAAAGTATGGCCTTTGTCAGCTTTTGTCAGATTTGTTGCCTTGACTTGATTGGTCCACGTGGACTGAGTCCAACGGCTCTTTTGTTCAGGGTACTTGATCAGGGTAGTCCTGACTTCAGGTGACTTCTCTTCAGCTGACTTGAAGTCCTCTTAGGATACTTTTCTTCAGTAGACTTGAGGTCTTCTTTGGAACTTTCATTGGACTTGAAGTCTACTCACTGGACTTCCTTCATTGGACTTTAAGTCTACTCAGGAGAGTTTCTCAGTAGACTTTCTCAGTAGACTTCCTTCATTGGACTTTAAGTCTACTCAGGAGAGTTTCTCAGTAGACTTTCTCAATAGACTTCCTTCATTGGACTTTAAGTCTACTCTGGAGAGTTTCTCAGTAGACTTCCTTCATTGGACTTCCTTCATTGGACTTTAAGTCCACTCAGGAGAGTTGACATAAGGCAAATTGTCAGCCTCTCATTCCTCAGTAGCCTGACTCCTTCAGGATCTACTCGGCACAACACTGATCCTCATGACCATGCTCTTCACTGAGTAGTCCACTGACCAGCTTAGAAAGTCAGGTTTATACTCAGTGGGACTTCCTTCAGGACGGTCTTCAGGTCTTCAGGGGACTTGAGTTTGTTTCCTCTTGGATGGCTTCTGACTTCTTCAGGTTTATGAGTCCACTGTGTTCCCCCTCAACAGAGTACCTGTAAACTGAAAACAAACTATCCTAACCTGAACCTTTACAAGACAATCCTGACCGCACACATCCTATTACAAGTCGTTTTGGAAAATCATCAAAACTAAATATCCCAACAATACATATTTACTACTTCCACTGTGTAAATGTTTAGCGTGTGTATATTTTAATACAAAGTACTATTTTAGTGTCGTTCCTACTTGTGCCACATCATATTTTCCGTACTATATTAAGTGGGGACGTCACACGCGCGGAGGCGGCAAAGGGGGCGACCGGCAGAGCACTCGGCGGAAGGCGACCGGCAGCGCATTCGGCGGAAGGCGATGGGCGGTGTCGCGGCGGGCAATAGTCAGCGTCGCGGCGCGGGGTGTGTAACACCCCGTCCCATTCTGTACCCTTTTTCTTTAATTAGAAACCTTATTTTATTTTCTTCTCTATTTATTTTATTTTATTAATTTTAATATTTTGTGTATTATTGTGTAATTTAAATATATACCCTTTTATAAATTCCTAAATTCGAAGAAAGAAATTGAATCTTTCGAGCGAATAAGGACTACGAGAAATTAAATATCCGAGCTTAAAATTAAGGATTTCGATCCGTATAATCTTGTTGGATAATCAAAAATTCAAATAATTTACTTAACCAAAAAGATACTGTTTTAGGATTTAATTGTTAAGCCAAACACGCCTTAAATGGTTTCATGTCAAGTACGAAATATCCGAAGGAATTTTTACATTTAGAAACCCCAATCACATATTATTTTTTTCCTTTTTAATTAATTTTTTTAACTAAATAAAATCCATATTAGATACGGATTTGAAGGATTTTTTTAAAAGGGGCATTTTAATTTCTTAAGGAAATCCGTATACACACATATAATCAATTCCTCTCCCTTTTCCAATTCATTCTCACGCACAAAATTCATTAGTTTCCTTCTCTCCACTTTTCGCTCTGCTCTCTCTCTCTAGAAGGAACGCGTCCTTCTCCCTCCTTTTCCGGCGGAAGACCGCCGCCGCACGCCCCTTTCCTTCTTCCTCCTCCGGCGAACGAACGCCGCCGCGGCCTCAGCCAAAGCTGCGACGTCTCCTCCCTTCCTCTCTTGCTCTCTCCGATCACGCCGCTGTCGCCTCTTTTCGCTCCGCCGCTTCGACCACCGCGAACCAGGCCACGACGCGACCCAGCGACGCCGCCGTCGCACCACGGCTCCATCCGACGCCTCTCATGTTCTCTATCTTCGCGTCGCGACGCTCGCTGCCTAGTACTCCGCCGCGCACGCTGCTCCCTCGCACCGCCGCCTCCTCAAAATCAGTGCCGCCGTCGAAGCCCGAAGCCAATCGCCGCTTCTTTCTTCCTTTTCCAGTAAGTATTTGAGTTTCCCCTTCTTAATTTTCAACTCCGTTTAATTCGATTTCGATACCGTAATCCAACTCCTTGTTTTTCTCTTCCGAGATGATGCCGAGCCAAACCCCTGTTGCCGGAATTTTTGGAAATCCTGAACGACGCCGTTAGGCTGGTTAATTTATTTTCCGAATCCCCGATCGACGCCGTTAGGCCGCCCGTTTAACACCTCGAACCGAGGCTCATAAGGTCTCTACTTTCATTCTTTCATTCGTAAATTTCAGTTTATGAATGAGTTGTTCGAAAACGATTACGAGGAAGCAAAAGAGAAAGACGAGCTTACTGTTGAAATTGGTTAAATGATTTAGTGTTATTTGTTGACTTGTGTAGTATTGTTATTTTGCCCTCTTGTATCATTCTTTGGGAATAGGAATTTGAGTATTTGTTTTCCCCTGCTTCTTTCTCCACAAACCATGAGATTGGTTTTTTAGTTTAGTGTTTTGGTAATAGTGTTTGAATGATGAAGTATTACTGTTTTGAGATTTTGTAGTATTTTTGGCTTAGTCTTTTAGTATCCTTGTTTTGATGAGTTGGTATTATTATTGGATGATGATTTTTAATTGTTAACACATTTGTTTTGAATCCGTAGACAACGGGAAACTCGTCTTCCCCTCGTACCCCTGTTAGAAAATTAGAAACGCGAGATAAGTCTTTTTAAAATATCCAAAGCTAGCTCCAACTAAAAATAGTTTTCTTGGGAAAGATTAATATAATTCCTTTGTTTTGGAAGTAATACAAACCAACTTTAGAAGTATCACTAATAGTAGAAAAGAAGAATACCTTTTTATAAACTATATTAGTTTATAATATAATTGTCTTAGAAAAGCCAAAGTCTTTTAATAAGTTTAATAAGAGAGTTTTATTTTATAAAATATGAATATTTATATTCAAGAATTCTTTTGAAATGAGAAATAGAAATCTTAGAAAGAAAAACCTTTACTTTATTTTCTTATTAATACTTTTAAGTAATTATTTTTATTCTTTTAAGTTTTTCCAAGAATAATAATTATGATTTATACTTTTAATTTTATAAAAGGCTTTTGTTAAGGACATTACTGAAATTAGTAAATACACCCCCCTAATACACCTCCTCTTAAAAAGTGGTGTACTTATCAAAATAGAAATCAACCTTTGAAAACTTTAGTTTTCAATAGTTTTCTAAAGTCAACAATCTGCTCAATTCTCGAGATACAAACGCTTAACCTTTTCAAATTCAAAAGTCGATCTTTTAATCGGATTACTCCCTATTAGGATTCTGTACTTTTCGGGACGTGCACGGAGGACTCGACCGTTTGCCTACACAATATTCCCAGGACTCAGAACAATCAGGTGGGTAATGATCGGTTGATTGATCTGCTAATAATAATGTTGTGCTGGTATACTCTCAACTCGACTAAATCAATCTAAAACAATTAATCCAACATAAATGTAACACATATTATATAACTGCTTGAATTATGTGATATGACTATATATGATATCTAATGTCTGTTGTTTTGTAAATCGATCACCATTGCATGAGTAAGTACATTATGTGAGCATGAATCAGTTCAGTTGTCAATCAAGTGTTTTGTCTCTGTAAAGTTTGGTGTGTCTATTTTATGGAAAGTTGGTAAGTACGGAGTTGGGATCGAGTTTTTAATCCAACCTCCGGGGAGCTGTCGGGGACGCCCTCGGAATGTAGGTTGTTGATTCAAACAGATCTGGTCCCCGGGTCAGCCGCCTACGTTGCGCACTGGGAATAAGGCCATTGATGGTTTGCTATTATTTTGAGGGATGTTGTGGTTGGATGAAGTGAGTTTGATGATGATTGATAGGAGTAAGTTTTGTTGTGGTTGGAAAGAGTAAGATTTTTGGAAGTGGAATGATCGTACGAATGTGGTTTGACAATTTGTGGCAATACGTGAATATATCTTGGGCTCTGTCCTTATGTTAATCAACTTGTGCTACTTCAATTATATTATGTGAAATATGCTTAATGCCGATGAATTATTATATGAACAGTTTCTTCTATGAAATCTCGTAATCTTGTTTATATGTCAACTGCTTAAATAAATTAAATACTTTATTAATAAGTATAACTTAATATATTTCGGATTTACCAATCCCATAACGTTGCAAATCACTCATACGTGAGAATTCAATTCTCACGCCTTGCAGATTTCAATTACGGGGAGCAAGGACAGTGATACAGAAGACACAAAGTTTCCCGCTTGCTTAAAATACTATTAATAATACAAGGATGCCTATATTTCTATTCCTAAATAAATGTTATCGCTACTGCTATGCAAGATGATACTATTTACCGTGTATTTCAGTTACCAAAACTCAGTGTGTAGTATCCTGAAGATACAGAACCCTCTATCCAACTTTATATACATATATTTATACTCCCGTGTGAGATACATTATTATAATATTTCTCTCCACTTATCCGCTACATAAAACTCATCTTTTATTTCCGTTATATTTCCTTCAAAAATTTTATAGTTCGGACTTTTGATCACAATAATACTTCGAATCCGATATAATTAATATATTCTGGATTCGGGGCGTTACAGGTGGTATCAGAGCCTAGGTTCAAAACTTTCGGACCTAACCCCAAATCTTGTTTTCCCATCACACTAAAATTATTTATTATCACTTAAAATTTATTAAAATACTAAATTTTCTGGGAGAAACGTGTCTCTGGTTACTGTCTACAAGCTCCTCGAAGGTACGTTACTACTTTTTGTAAAATTGTTTAAAGGCCTACAAAATTCAAAATAGCTTGACTTCATAATATTACGCGATAAAAAAGGTTACGATAACTCAAAACAATGTTCGTACTATGAAAAAGGAACTACAAAATTTAGTATAAGTTGCTGTTGAAAACTCGAGTAATTAATAAGAATACTTGGATAAAATTGTGAACTTCATAAATGATATTATGTGATTTCTTTGATTTCGTGCGTTAAATGTTTACTTTACGGTTATTTTCCTTTTAAACTAAAATTTGACTAGAACTTTCCTTTCCCTATAGAGACTATCGATGCTTTCACTACCCGCTTTTTAGAGTCGCGTGAGAGCCCCACTTTGAGACCGACTTCGCAGCTGCGACCCGATTCGCGGGAGAAGTGATCGAGATTTTCCGCCCCATCGCTGCCGGACTGTTATACCGTATGAGGGTGGACGACCCAGAGCAGGGACCTCAGGTTCACCTAGACACCTACTAGGCAGAAGCCCAAAGGGTGATTCGGCACTCGGATGTTAACCACGGATGTCTTACCAGACCGCTGCACTCGCCGGGCGTGACCTGACCACATCGGATGGTCACCGGGAGGACGCCATGCTAGCACGGATGTCGGCCGTTGCGGCTAGAGAAAACGCCATCTCCCAGGACGAGTACTCCCTTATCGCCACTCGGAGGACCGATCTACACTTAGAGGAAGCTCTCGTGCAGCGGGATACCTCCGTCGCCTTCTGGGTAGCGAGTGGACTGGCTTGGGAGAAGCCGCACATCCTGTGATAGAGTTAGCGAGAGTTGAGCCTGAGGTTGTTGAGTTTGAGGGAGATGAGCCAGAGGTAGAGATAGATTTCCCAGCAGAGTCAGAGGTTGATAACTAGTTGGACTTCCGGACCTAGTATATAGTAGTAGATGCATATATATAGTATAGGTGGTAGTCGCTTGACATATAGTAGTAGTCATTTTGCGTGGTCGTTTTCCTTATAGGCCATAGCAGCGTAGCTCTAACCCCTCCTTTTGTCGCTCGTGGCCCATATTGATGTGAGGACACGATGCTATAGCATTACCTAGAAACCTTTTGTATTCTATGACGTAATGTAGGGAGACTGACTCCGTAGAACCAAAACTTTTTAGATATATATATATATATATACTTATTTTGTGCTCACTGCTTGTCAATGTGTTTTACTTGCTTTATATATATTGATTGTCATATATTTTATCTGATTATCACTTAATGACACACTACTGGTTCCTATAATACTGTGCGAATGTGAGCACTGTACCATTGAGGGCCCCGATGCGTCGCGGTGAATTGCGTACCACACGTGTTTCAGTGCTAGCGTTGTGTTGATTTGGTTAATCCGGTTATGTTTTTATAACTTTCTCACACATATACATATCGTAACAATATTATTCTTTCCGTTCAGAACGGCCTTTAGATTAGCACCAGGACGTAAACGTGGACGACCCCACCTTAACCCCATTCCTGAACCAAGAGATCCTATAGGACAAGACCCACCCCCTCAGGCTGAACCTGAGCCGCCTCAGCAGGCCACGCCGGAAAACGATATTGCGAGAGAAATACTGATCTCTCTTCAGAACTACATTCAGCAGCAAGCTCCACCACCTCCTCCACCACTATACGGGCCTATACCTCAGATGGCGCCCAGGACGAATGACTTTGTCGAACGCTTTCGACGACTGCAGCCACCTAGGCTGAATGGGAAAGAAGATCCCTTTGAGATTGAGGAGTGGATATTGGGATTGGAACGTATCTTCAGACACATGGCACCGGCTGATGCACAGAAAGTCTCCTGTGCTCAGTTCCAACTGATGGAGGATGCAGCCCAATGGTGGAAGTCTTATGAGCGAACTATGGACGAAGAAGCTAGATAGGTCCTTACTTGGGAGGACTTTAAGAAAGCTATTCTGGACCGATACTTTCCACGAGTCCTGAGGGATCGGAAAAAACAAGAATTTGTCAACCTTCAACAGGGAACTCTCTCAGTGATAGAGTACGAGATAAGGTTCAATCAGCTGTCTCGTTATGCCCCATATCTGGTGCGTGACGATGAAAGGAAAGCTCGCAGGTTCGAGCAGGGATTGAGGCCCGAGATAGCAGGAATTGTAATTGGCCTTCAGGTGCCAAGCTATGGAGAAGTTTTCCATCGAGCATTGCTGGTCTGGATCAGTCAAAACTTGGAGTACAAATAGACTCCGACTACTGTCCCTGTTAATCGAAATTGGCAGCCACACTTTAAAAGGAATCCAGTTCCGCCATCCAGGGGAAATAACTTTATTGGTCCTCGAGCCAACCAGAACTGTCAAAGGTGTGGAAGGAGACACTGGGGACCCTGTAGTCAGGGAGGAGTAATTTGTTTCCGTTGCAATCAACCAGGGCACAAGTCCAATGAATGTGCTCAGCCACTAAGCAGCAACCGTCAACCGGTTAATAATGCTCAGTACCGCCCACAACAGGCAAACAATTACCAGGCTCGCCAGCTGCCTGCACCTAACAACCGCCAGGTGGGACCCCCAGTCAGAGGTCAGCCTAACCAGGGTCAGGGAAGGTCAGGCCACATGAATGCTATCCTAGAGGAAAGGGAAAGCAGCGGAGAGCAACTTCGCCTGAAAGGACCAGCTCAGCCTGAGCAGCATGAGACGCTAGCAGGTACTGTCTTTGTACTTGAAAAACCTGCGTATGTATTGTTTGATAATGGAGCATCTCATTCCTTTATATTTGATAACTTTAAAAGAAAGTTAGGATTGGTCGAGGAAAAAGGAAAAGTTTTAAATGTGAGTATTCCATCTGGAACTACTATGGAAATTGAGGGTCAAATTAGAGGTTTACTCCTAACACTAGACAATCACTTGATAGAGTCCGATCTTCACGTCCTTAAGATGAAAACCTTTGACATAATCTTAGGCATTGACTGGGTAACGAGAAATAAAGCGATAATAAAATGCACAGAACGTGAGATAGACCTCGAAACCCGTGATGGCCAACGCTTCGCGTTTCGTGAAAACAAGACCAAGAAGGAAACCCAAGTAATATCAGCAATCCAAGCTGCGGCGATATTACGAAAAGAGGAATGCCAAGCTTACCTCGTCCACATCTCAGCAGGAGAGATAGACGATAAGTTGTGCGTCAAAGTGCCAATTGTGGATGGATATCTTGACGTGTTCCCAGAGGAATTAATCGGGTTACCTCCCGATCGTCAGATAGAGTTCTCCATCGACTTGATACCTGGGGCGTCACCAGTATCTAAAGCACCCTATCGAATGGCGCCAAAGGAGTTAGGAGAGCTGAAAGAACAACTGCAGGGCTTGCTTGAAAAGAAGTTCATCAGGCCTAGTGCATCACCATGGGGAGCACCCGTGTTGTTTGTAAAGAAGAAAGATGGAACTTTCCGTATGTGCATAGACTACCGAGGTCTCAATCAACTGACCATTAAGAACAAATATCCTCTTCCGAGGATAGAAGACTTGTTCGATCAGTTAAAGAATGCTACCGTATTCTCAAAAATCGATCTGAGGTCTGGGTACCATCAGCTAAAGGTCAAAAGCGAGGATATCCCAAAGACAGCATTCTGGACTCGGTATGGATATTACGAGTTCACCGTGATGCCTTCAAAGTAACAAATGCTCCGACGATCTTCATGGATCTGATGAATAGAGTGTTTCATCCGTACCTGGATCAATTCATCATCGTCTTCATCGACGACATACTTGTGTACTCTAAGAGCAAAGAGCAACACGAAGAACATCTCAAGGCAGTCTTAGAGACAATGAGACGAGAGAAGTTGTATGCCAAATTCAGCAAGTGTGAATTTTGGATCAACCGTGTTATGTTCTTAGGGCATATAATTTCCGCAAAAGGAATTGAAGTGGACCCAGCAAAGGTAGAAGCCATCTTGAACTGGAAGGCACCTACTAACGTCAATGAAATTCGGAGTTTTCTTGGGTTAGCAGGGTACTACCGAAGGTTCATACAAGATTTTTCCAGCATTGCGAAAGCGCTGACGAAGCTGACCAAGAAAACTGAGAAGTTTACTTGGGATTCAACTTGTGAGGAAAGCTTTCAAGAGCTAAAGAAGAGGCTAACCACGTCGCTTGTGTTAACCATCCCAGACGGATCAGAAGGATTCATCATTTACACAGACGCTTCTTTGTCAGGCTTGGGTTGTGTTCTGATGCAGAATAAGAAAGTTGTAGCTTATGCATCCCGGCAACTTAAGGACCATGAACAAAACTACCCAATGCACGACTTAGAACTTGCTGCAGTAGTTCACGCGTTGAAGATTTGGAGACACTACTTATATGGAGGAAAGTGTGAGATCTACACTGACCATAAGAGCCTAAAATAATTCTTTACGCAGAAGGAATTGAACATGCGTCAGAGAAGATGGCTCGAATTGGTAAAAGATTACGACTGCACTATCCATTATCACCCTGGAAAGGCAAACGTAGTGGCAGACGCTTTGAGTAGAAAGGAAGATACAAAACTAACCGTCGTTCCGACCATACAGTTACCACTAGTAGGAGAACTCTCTCGTTTAAACTTGGAATTTTCCACACAGTGTTGTGCAGATTCCATGGTTTACGCATTCACCCTGCAACCGACCTTACGACAAAGGATCCTAGGAGCGCAAAAGGACGATAAATTCTTGAGAGGAATACGTAAGCGCGCTGAGGAAGGAACCATTCAGAGGTTCGTGTTAAGTATTGATGGAGCTTTAATGTTCGATAACAGAATCTGTGTGCCTAATGATGACGGAATGAGGAACGAAATTCTGAAAGAGGCACATAACACTCCTTACACCGTTCACCCCGGAGAGACGAAAATGTACCGGGGACTGAAAGAGAACTTTTGGTGGAGGGGTATGAAGAGATTGATAGATCAATTCGTCAAGAGTTGTTTAACTTGCCAACGAGTTAAAGCAGATCATCAACGACCTTCAGGGTTGTTGCATCCTCTGGAGATGCCAGAGTGGAAATGGGAGAACATCACTATGGATTTTGTCACCGGATTTCCGAAAACGGTGAAGAATCACGATGCCATTTGGGTTATCGTAGACAGACTTATAAAAACTGCCCATTTTATCCCTATAAGAATGACGTATACGTTGGACAAGCTTGCCCAACTATACATTGCAGAGATAGTCAGACTGCACGGTGTACCAGTCTCGATAGTATCCGATAGAGACCCCCATTTTACCTCCAAGTTCTGGGGAAGTCTGCAACGAGCTTTAGCTACTGAATTGAAGTTCAGCACCGCATACCACCCTTAGACTGACGGGCAATCGGAAAGGACTATCCAGACACTCGAAGATATGCTCAGAGCTTGCGCTCTAGATCTTGAAGGAAGTTGGGAAAGCCACCTACCTTTGGTAGAGTTCGCATATAACAACAGTTATCAAGCAACAATACAAATGGCGCCGTATGAAGTACTCTACGGGAAGAGGTGTAGATCGCCAGTTTGTTGGGACGAAGTCGGCATTCGAAAGATTCTTGGACCCGAGCTAGTCGAAAGATCGGCTGAGATAGTCGTAAAGATTAAAGAGAGAATCAAGACAGCCCAGGACCGTCATAAGTCATACGCCGACACCCGAAGAAGGGATTTACAATTTGACATTGGCGAGAAAGTATTTCTCAGAGTTGCGCCAATGAAAGGTCTAATCCGTTTTGGAAAAAGAGGTAAGCTAAAGCCGCGATACATTGGACCATTTGACATCCTGAACAGAATCGGGGATGTAGCTTATCGCATAGCTTTACCACAGGAATTGTCACGAGTGCACAATGTGTTCTACATATCTACACTCAGGAAGTACATGAGCGATCCAAACCATGTTATTAATCACGTAGAATTAGGTCTAAGCAGTGACCTGACTTACGAAGAAGTTCCAGTAACTATCTTGGGAAGAAAGTTACACTTGTTAAGGAATCGAGAGATACCATTAGTTCAAGTTCAGTGGAGCCGACACGGGAAAGAAGAAGCGACTTGGGAAAGAGAGGATGAAGTCCTAGCCAAATACCCTCAAGCTTAAGTAGTACTTAAGTGATGAATTTCGAGGGCGAAATTCTGTTAAGGGGGTGAGGATGTAACACCCCGTCCCGTTCTGTACCCCTTTTCTTTAATTAGAAACCTTATTTTATTTTCTTCTCTTTTTTTTATTTTATTAATTTTAATATTTTGTGTGTTATTGTGTAATTTAAATATATACCCTTTTATAAATTCCTAAATTCGAAGAAAGAAATTGAATCTTTCGAGCAAATAAGGACTACGAGAAATTAAATATCCGAGCTTAAAATTAAGGATTTCGATCCGTATAATCTTGTTGGATAATCAAAAATTCAAATAATTTACTTAACCAAAAGATACTGTTTTAGGATTTAATTTTTAAGCCAAACACGCCTTAAATGGTTTCATGTCAAGTACGAAATATCCGAAGGAATTTTTACATTTAGAAACCCCAATCACATATTATTTTTTTCCTTTTTAATTAAAATTTCTTTAACTAAATAAAATCCATATTAGATACGGATTTGAAGAATTTTTTTAAAGGGGCATTTTAATTTCTTAAGGAAATCCGTATACACACATATAATCAATTCCTCTCCCTTTTCCAATTCATTCTCACGCACAAAATTCATCAGTTTCCTTATCTCCACTTTTCGCTCTACTCTCTCTCTCTCTCTAGAAGGAACGCGTCCTTCTCCCTCCTTTTCCGGCGGAAGACCGCCGCCGCACGCCCCTTTCCTTCTTCCACCTCCGGCGGAAGAACGCCGCCGCGGCCTCAGCCGAAGCTGCGACGCCTCCTTTCTTCCCCTCTTGCTCTCTCCGATAACGCCGACGTCGTCTCTTTTCGCTCCGCCACTCAAACCCAGCGCCGCCGCTTCTACCACCGTGAACCAGGCCGCGACGCGACCCAGCGACGCCGCCGTCGCACCACGGCACCAGCCGATGCCTCTCACGTTCTCTCTCTTCGCGTCGCAACGCTCGCCGTCGTGTACTTCGCCGCGCACGCTGCTCCCTCGCACCGCCGCCTCCTCAAAATCAGCACCGCCGTCAAAGCCCGAAGCCAATCGCCGCTTCTTTCTTCCTTTTCCAGTAAGTATTTGAGTTTCCCCTTCTTAATTTTCAACTCCGTTTAATTCGATTTCGATACCGTAATCCAACTCCATATTTTTCTCTTCCGAGATGATGCCGAGCCAAACCCCTGTTGCCGGAATTTTTGGAAATCCCGAACGACGCCGTTAGGCTGGTTAATTTATTTTCCGAATCCCCGATCGACGCCATTAGGCCGCCCGTTTAACACCTCGAACCGAGGCTCGTAAGGTCTCTACTTTCATTCTTTCATTTGTAAATTTCAGTTTATGAATGAGTTGTTCGAAAACGATTACGAGGAAGCAAAAGAGAAAGGCGAACTTACTGTTGGAATTGGTTAAATGATTTAGTGTTATTTGTTGACTTGTGTAGTATTGTTATTTTGCCCTCTTGTATCATTCTTTGGGAATAGGAATTTGAGTGTTTGTTTTCCCTTGCTTCTTTCTCCACAAACCATGAGATTGGTTTTTTAGTTTAGTGTTTTGGTAATAGTGTTTGAATGATGAAGTATTACTGTTTTGAGATTTTGTAGTATTTTTGGCTTAGTCTTTTAGTATCCTTGTTTTGATGAGTTGGTATTATTATTGGATGATGATTTTCAATTGCTAACACATTTGTTTTGAATCCGTAGACAAAGGGAAACTCGTCTTCCCCTCGTACCCCTGTTAGAAAATTAGAAACGCGAGATAAGCCTTTTTAAAATATCCAAAGCTAGCACCAACTAAAAATAGTTTTCTTGGGAAAGATTAATATAATTCCTTTGTTTTGGAAGTAATACAAACCAACTTTAGAAGTATCACTAATAGTAGAAAAGAAGAATACCTTTTTATAAACTATATTAGTTTATATTATAAAGCCAAAGTCTTTTAATAAGTTTAATAAGAGAGTTTTTTTTTTATAAAATATGAATATTTATATTCAAGAATTCTTTTGAAATGAGAAATATAAATCTTAGAAAGAAAAACCTTTACTTTATTTTCTTATTAATACTTTTAAGTAATTATTTTTATTCTTTTAAGTTTTTCCAAGAATAATAATTATGATTTATACTTTTAATTTTATAAAAGGCTTTTGTTAAGGACATTACTGAAATTAGTAAATACACCCCCCTAATACACCTCCTCTAAAAAAGAGGTGTACTTATCAAAATAGAAATCAACCTTTGAAAACTTTAGTTTTCAATAGTTTTCTAAAGGCAACAATCTACTCAATCCTCGAGATAAAAACGCTTAAGCTTTTCAAATTCAAAAGTCGATCTTTTAATCGGATTACTCCCTATTAGGATTTTGTACTTTTCGGGACGCGCACGGAGGACTCGACCGTCTGCCTACACAATATTCCCAGGACTCAGAACAATCAGGTGGGTGATGATCGGTTGATTGATCTCCTAATAATAATGTTGTGCTGGTATACTCTGAACTCGACTAAATCAATCTAAAACAGTTAATCCAACATAAATGTAACACCTATTATATAACTGCTTGAATTATGTGATATGACTATATATGATATCTAATGTCTGTTGTTTTGTAAATCGATCACCATTGCATGAGTAAGTACCTTATGTGAGCATGAATCAGTTAAGTTGTCAATCAAGTGTTTTTCTCTGTAAAGTTTGGTGTGTCTGTTTTATGGAAAGTTGGTAAGTACGGAGTTGGGATCGAGTTTTTAATCCAACCTCCGGGGAGCTGTCGGGGACGCCCTCGGAATGTAGGTTGTTGAATCAAACAGATCTGGTCCCCGGGTTAGCCACCTACGTTGCGCACTGGAAATAAGGCCATTGATGGTTTGCTATTATTTTGAGGGATGTTGTGGTTGGATGAAGTGAGTTTGATGATGATTGGAAGGAGTAAGTTTTGTTGTGGTTGGAAAGAGTAAGATTTTTGGAAGTGGGATGATCGTACGAATGTGGTTTGACAGTTTGTGACAATACGTGAATATATCTTGGGCTCTGCCCTTATGTGAATCAACTTGTGCTACTTCAATTATATTATGTGAAATATGCTTAATGCCGATGAATTATTATATGAACAATTTCTTCTATGAAATCTTGTAATCTTGTTTATATGTCAACTGCTTAAATAAATTAAATACTCTATTAATGAGTATAACTTAATATATTTCGGATTTACCAATCTCATGACGTTGCAAATCACCCATACGTGAGAATTCAATTCTCACGCCCCTTTTTCCTAACCCCTTTGCAGATTTCAATTACGGGGAGCAAGGACAGTGATACAGAAGATACAAAGTTTCCCGCTTGCTTAAAATACTATTAATAATACAAGGATGCCTATATTTCTATTCCTAAATAAATGTTATCGCTACTGCTATGCAAGACGATACTATTTGCCGTGTGTTTCAGTTACCAAAACTCAGTGTGTAGTATCCTGAAGATACAGAACCCTCTATCCAACTTTATATACATATATTTATACTCCCGTGTGAGATACATTATTATAATATTTCTCTCCACTTATCCGCTGCATAAAACTCATCTTTCATTTCCGTTATATTTCCTTCAAAAATTTTATAGTTCGGACTTTTGATCACAATAATACTTCGAATCTGATATAATTAATATATTCTGGATTCGGGGTGTTACAGGGTGCGATGGGTGGCGCACGGAGGCATCGTGCGGAGGCGACGGACGGTGCACGGAGGTGTCGCGCGGAGGCGACATACGGTGTACAGGGACATCGCGCGGACGGCGCGCTGGCGACAGGTTGCGTCGTGCGGGCGTCGCGCTGGATGCGGGCTAGCGGCGATGGGCAGCGCCATGTGGGCGTCGCGCTGGCTGTGGGTTGGCGGCGATGTGCAGCGTCGCACTGGCTGTGGGCTGGCGGTGACAGGCAGTGCCGCGCGGGTGTCGCGCTAGCTGCAATGGGCAGCGTCGCACGGGCTGGCGGTGGGCTGCTGGGCCGTTGCCCGTGTACGATGGTGTGTGGCCTCTCGGCGAGTGACGGGCAGTGGTCGTTCGTCTACGGGCGGCGGCCGTTGCTCGTCGTTTCGGGTCTCAATCTAAAATTAATTTAATTCTGTTGTAAATAAGTGTGTAAATTAAAGAGAGTGTTTGTTGACCCAGTTCGTCGGGAACGACTACGTCTGGGGGCGATTCAAGCCAGGAGTTTCACTAATGATCTTGTGTATGAGAGTATACAATTTTGAGTACAATGATCTATTTATAAGAATAAAAACCCTAGTCTAAGATATAAAGCCCGTTGGGTTTCTTGGTCCATAAGTAATGTCCACATCAAATCTTCTAGATTTACAACAAATTCAATATACAAACATGATTAAATTAATTGCAAGTATAATAAATCGAATCCATAGCACGGGTACATATAAAAACATGTAATTCATAGAAAATTGAATTTAGGGCGTACCGTATAATCTCAGGCAGAGTCTCGTGCTGATAACGTATTGTAAATAAGTGCGTAATATAAAAGACGGGATTTGTTCACCCAGTTCATTGGGAACGACTACGATTGGGGGGCGAGCCAAGCCAGGAGTTTCACTAATATTCTTGTGTATGAGTGATCACAATTATGAGTACAATAGTCTATTTATAAGAATAAAACCCTAGTCTAAGATATGAAGCCCATTGAGTTATTGGTCCATTAGTAATGTCCACATGCTAGGTATCGGCCAAATAATAAGTTAGGGAGGAATGTTATTGATCTTCTAGATCTAAATCTTCTAGATTTGTTTCGGGGTTACCGCTCCCCCTGAAGACAACATCACTTTAGGTCTTTGCATCCCTATACTGCGAACGTATTTTTCAAAAGTAGACGTAGGTAAGGATTTAGTAAACAGATATGCTAGATTATTACTAGATTGCACCTTTTGAATGGTAATTACGTTGCTCTTCTGGAGTTCGTATGGGTAGAAAAACTTAGGTGAAATATGTTTCGTCAGGTTTCCCTTGACGTACCCATTACTCATTTGTGCGATGCAAGCAGCGTTATCTTCAAATATAATGGTGGGAGGTGTATAGCCTTTGGCGATACCACACGAGTCACCAATGTGTTTTACCAAGGACCTTAACCAAACACATTCTCGTGCGGCTTCAAATAAAGCTATGATCTCTGAGTGGTTTGAAGACGTGGTAATCATGGATTGTTTAACCGACCTCCATGAGATTGTGGTTCCACCACAGAGAAAAACGTAACCAGTCTGGGATATGACGTTGTGGGGATCAGACAAATAGCCAGCATCCGCATAACCTACTAAGATTTTGTCTTGGTTCTTACGATAAAACAGTCCACGATCTTGAGACCCTTGGAGTTATCGTAGAACGTGCTTAACACCATTCCAATGTCTCCTTGTAGGAGAAGCGCTATATCTCGCAAGCAAATTGACAGCAAATGAAATGTCCGGCCGAGTACAATTTGCGAGATAGAGCAAAGCTCCAACAGCGCTAAGATAAGGAACTTCTGGCCCCAGAATTTCTTCTGAATCTTCTCTTGGTCTAAATGGGTCCTTATCCACTTTGAGGGATCGAACAACCATATGGGTGCTAAGTGGATGAGATTTATCCATGTGAAATCTCTCCAATACCTTCTTTACGTAGGTCGACTGATGAATAAGGATTCCTTCTGGGAGGTGCTTGATCTGCAAGCCGAGGCAGTACTTGGGTTTACCCAAGGACTTCATTTCGAATTCAGCTTTCAAGATTGAACTGGCTTCTTCAATCTCTTTGCATGTTCCGATTATGTTTAGGTCATCAACATAGACGGATATGATGCAAAAACCATCTTGCGATTTCTTCGTGAATACGTATGAGAAAGCTTTATTGAATGTGTATCCCTTCTTCTGAAGGAATTCACTATGTCGGAGGCCCGATTACTTCAGGTCGTACAACGACTTTTGCAGTTGTATGATATACATACTGCGGTTTTCACCATCCCTCATTTGAGGAATGTCAAATCCATCGGGGATTTTCATGTAAATGTCGGCATCTAGTGATCCGTATAAGTACGCGGTTACTACGTCCATTAATCTCATTTGAAGATTCATTTTAACTGCCAAAGATATCAAGCAGCGGAACGTTATTGAGTCCATGACGGGAGAATAGGTTTGATCGAAATCAATCCCTGGTCTCTGCAAAAACCCTTGTGCTACAAGCCTCGCTTTATACCTCTCCACAATATTGTTCTCATTTTGTTTTTGTACAAATACCCATTTATATCCTACGGGGATAGCGCGCGAGGGTGTACGAACGATAGAGTCAAATACTTGTCTTTTGTTAAGCGATGCGAGCTCTGCATCAATTGCCTTTTTCCATTTAACCCAATCGGAGCGCTTCCGGCACTCAGCGATTGTTTTGGGTTCTGGATCTAGATCGTTTATAATGGAAAGGGCGATTGACGCTGCAAATGTGTCGTCGACGACAGTAATATTTCTATTGTATGTTTCTCCCGTATCTGTGAAGTTCACAGAGACTTAGACGTTTACGTCAACCAAACCTTCCTCATTTCCCATTGTATCTGGGTCTGGTCGTTCCACGGTCCTAGTGCATGGAATATTTTGTGCACGTGCTTCATTACTAGGACTCTCGTCTCCTAGAGACTTGGGGTTATCAAGACGGATCTCTTCTAATGATTTTACATTCGACTGGCCAGTTTTGCTAGCCTTTCGTTTAGGTGTGTTACTATCTCTTGAGGGTCCCTTACGCTTTTGGCGTGTGGGGGCATGAGTACCCGTTTTGCTTGGGACCTCAACCCTTTGGAGAGCATTTACTGCAGGTATATGCGATTGAGTTATACCTCTATGGTCAGTGAACGCGTCTGGCAGATTATGTGCTAAATTTTGCAAGTTAATGATCTTCTGAACTTCTAGTTCAGATTGATTAGTGCGCGGATCTAGATACTGAAGATTACTTACGTTCCACGTAAGCTCCCGACATTCATTCAATTTTGAATTCGGATCTCTCCCTAATGCCGGGATGTAATCTTCATCCAACGTGCGATCAGCGAACCGGACCGTTAATTGATCCCCAGACAAAGGATCGAGGTATTTCACGATGGATGGAGAGTCATATCCGACGTAAATATCGAGTTTTCTTTGTGGGCCCATAGAGGTCCGCTTTGGTATCGTTATTGGAACGTATACCGCACATCCAAAAATACGCAGATGTGAAATGCTAGGTTCTTTCCCACGCACTAACTGTAGGGGGGATTATCATTATATGCAGTTAGACGTATTTGGATTAAGTGCGATGCATGTAGGACTGCATGCCCCGGGCATGAGGTGGGTAGTTTGGAGTTCGTAAGCAATGGTCTCGTGATAAATTTGATACGTTTTATTAGCGCCTCAGCAAGACCATTTTGGGTATGGATGTAGGGGACTGAATGCTCCACTATAATTCCCAGGGCCATACAGTAATCAATAAAGGCCTACGAGCTGAACTCAATTGTATTATCTATGCAAATCGACTTGATTGGATAATCCGGGAATTAAGCTCTAAGCTCGATAGTTTTCGCAATGAGTTCTACAAGAGCTTGATTGCGGGTAGACAGCTAATAAGCATATGTCCACCTAGTGAAGGTATCAATAAGGACCATGAAATACTGAAATGGTCCTGATGCTGGGTGAATCGGTCCACAAATGTCTCCTTGAATTCGCTTCAAGGAAAACCGGAGACTCTAGTCTAACCTTAGTGCGCGACGGGCGCACTATTAACTTATCCTTAAGACATGCATCACAAATAAGTTCATCAACAAGAAGGATTATATTATTCGAATTATTATGACTAATTGAATTAGGAAGAATCCCATGTATCATATATTGTCCTGGATGAGTTAACCACTGATGCCTTAATATAAAGAAGTTCGGGTCATGAAATTTCATACTCATGGCTAGATGGAGATTTTGACGGCCGGATGTAGGAATAGTACAATCCGGGGGAGAAGTAAGGAAGTTTTTGTATAACTTATTTACGGCTACCTCGAGTAATAGTCATCAAAAGGTATTCGTTATTGTTCTCAGTTTCAGTTTCAATGTGATATTCATTAGTTCTAATATCTCTAAAACTGAGCAGGGTACACTTAAACAGTGGAAACAATAAGACATTATTCATTATGAGTTTGGTACCCACGGGGAGGACAATGAGAGCTCTTCTGGACCCCACTATCAACCTACTATCATTGCTATTGTAGTTATACTCCCCTTACGATTTAACAAGTTATGAAAGAACTTCTTATCTCTTAAGATTGCATGAGTGATGGCGCTATCTACCAAACATAAAACACAGTCTCAATCCATCATGCCAGAGGAAATAGCTTAAACCTAATTATTGGGATATGGTTTAGTTTTGATGATTTTCCAAAACAACATGTAATAGGTTTGAAAGCAGTCAGGATAGTATCTTTTGTTTCAGGTCAGGCTAGGTTAGCTCTCAGTAGAATATGCTGTCAGCTGAGAAGAACTCAGTTGAGGAAGCACTCAGTTGAGGGGGAACTCAGTTGAGGGGGAACTCAGCGATGGGGAACTCAGCAACACAGCCTAAAGAACTCAAAGATGACATCAAGAAGAACAGACTGAAGTCAGAGACCTGAACCAGAAGAGAAGCCTGAAGGATGTCCCACTGAGTATAAACCGGGCTGATCTAAGCTAAGTCAGGTGGACCACTCAGTGAAGAGCATGATCAGGAGGATCAGTGTTGCACCAAGTAGGCCCTGAAGGAGTTAGGCTACTGTGGTCAGGGAAGTTTGTCATTCAGCCTTATGACAAACTTCTTGGAGTGATCTTCAAACAGTCTTTGAAGGACAACTATACTGAAGACGTTCAGTCCACTGAAGATCATCAAGTCAGTGAAGGAGGAAGCTACTTAAAGTCAGTGGGTCTTGGTCAACCCACTGAGTCAAAGATCCGTTGGATGCAGTCCACGTGGACCAATCAGCACGAGGCAGCAACTCTGACATTGACAAGGCCGCATTCAAAGAAAAGTGGTTGAAACCATTTAATTGTATGGATTCAAATGTAATTTCCTCCAACGGTTACATTTGAATCCACACTATAAATACAAGATCATAGCTTCATTTCAAGGGTGTGAAGTAAGAAAAATCAACACCTACAAGCAGTTGAGGGTGTGTGAGTTGTTAGGGAGTCATAAGGAAGTGTTTCTCACACCCACGACACTGACCATTAGGGTTTTCACTTATATTCTTTGAATGTCAAGCTTGTAACTCTTAGCTTAGAGAGGTTTTCCCAATCTTAGCTTGAGGCTAATACATTGTAAGGGAAAACCTCACATAGTTGGAGAAACCAAACTGAAACCAAAACCCTCTAGTTAGGTTTGTTGGTTGAAGTTAGTTAGTGAGGAGAGGCAGCCCAGGGAGTGGCGTGAGTCTAGTTAGCGGATTTCCTGTTAAATCAGGCCGTGGATGTAAGAGCTTGAGTCTCTGAACCACGTTAAACTGAGCGTACTTATCTTTAAAAGTATTTAATAAAGTGTTGTGAAAATCTGCTCACTGAGAGCATTGTTAAAAAGAAAACTTTGGTTAAATATTCAGGTCAAGGAGAATCCTTCTCACTGACCAATTCAGGCAACGCATTCGAGAGTTCAGCATCTCGAGTCACTGCGTTACTTAGAGTATGAGTCTCCAAGTCTTCACACTGACTTGGTAGCTCAGGCTCTGAGTAAAGCAGTGACTTGAAGTGTAACCTCTTGAGTAACTGCCTTGTTAAGAGACCGAGTCCTCAAGTCATCACACTGACTTGATGTCTCTGACTCTTAGCAATGCAGGTACTTGAGTATTATTCACTCTTGCTGAACTCCCTGAGGAAAAGGTTTTAAAAAAAAATTCCTGAATTTCCATTTTAGCCCTTAAAAAATGAGACCATCACTAATAGCTGATATGTTTACTAGCCATGAAAAGCAATATCCAAGTAAATTTAATGGACAACACTAAGGTAAACATATCGAGGCTAAAACATAATATTATCCATAAAATATCCGAAAGAAAGGATCCAAATATAAAGTACTAAAACAATCAAATACACAAATCACTCATCATCTCCAAGGTCCTTGAGTTTGATGCCCAGAGGATCGACGTTGTCTTGGTCAAAGTCTACTTCAGGCAGTCTGGCATGGTGAGATTCGACTCTAGGGGTCTTCCCCTTTCCGTCCTTCTACTGCTTTTGATAAGCCTCAACCAAGTTCTTGGGAGTGCGACACGTGCGAGACCAATGGCCTCTTCATCCGCATCTGTAGCAGGACTGCTTAACCTTGCCAGATGAAGAGCAAAATTCGAGGTTCTGTGACCACCGGATGTACTACGACCTCGTCCTTTAACCCAGATAATCTTACTCTCTCCCCCTTCCACGTTTGCAACCAATAATATAATTATCCCTATACTGCTGTTGGAGTATAAGGTTGCTAGCGTGGAACGTTGACAGATTTTTCTGCATCAACTGGGTTACAATATGGTGCAAAGCAGAGTTGTACTCCGTTATAGACTTAAGGTCTTGGAAACGGAGTCTCAACCAATCGTATTGTATCGGAGGGATGAGTATATCATTTTGTTGTTGGAAATGATCCTACAGCGAGTTCCACAACATTCCAGGGTCCCTGAATGAGGATCTGAATGATGAATTCCTCACTCAGGTGGTTCATGAGAAAAATCAACGCTTTTCCCTTCAGGGCGTTAGTGAATTTCGAACCTTCGAGAATTGTTTCGCTCAACTCATTTAAGGCTAGATGGAACTCGACATCTAGCGCCCATGTCAGGTAGTTATTACCATCGAGAGCAAGCTCATCGAATTCTTTCATGGTAATATCATATATTTTCACTACGATTTTAAAGTGACATGGTAAGAGTTGTGACCAATTTATTGACAACGGAGAAATAAGGATTTATTTAATTATTCTAGAGCACATAGATACAAGTATTGGGCGCCGTCTACCCTAAATATAAATTTATGGTCCGACAAATACCGGGCGCCGCCTACCCGGGCATAATAAGCGGACTATAAAGAAATAAACTATGTGCGGAAAAGTAATGCACGTAGGATAATTAAATCACATAAACATGCATAAACAATTAAGGAATATAATCACATGAAAATAATTTCTAGAAAATATACGATTTAATAGACAGAGGAAATAATCATAAGAATAATTATTTCATGTATATTAACGCAATTTAACAAAATATTTTCAAGATTAAAATAAATTAAACACGGGTTTTGTGATATCAAGAACGCAGACGAAATAGGGTTAAGTGATCACAAGAATCTGGGGAAAAATACCGCGTGGGTCGTGCACGGCGGACGGGAAGCATCGCACGTAGGGCAGTCACGTATGGGCGCGTGCGGGTGATGGGCGAGGGCGCGCGCGGTGACGGGCACGGGTGCGCACGGCGGGCGGGCGAGCGCGCGCGGCGCTGGGGAGAGACGGGCGCGCGGCTTGCGGCAACGGGCGCGCACTGTGCAGCGTCGGGCGCTCGACGGGCGTTGCTCTCGTGTGGCGACGGGTGCGCGACGTGAACTGCTCGGGTGTGTCGTCTCGTGCGGCGGACGGCGGCGGTCGTACGCCTTCGGGACATCGATTGTTGCTCGTCAATTCAATACACAATAATTAAATCCAACAATCAATCATGAATCAAATAAATTCATAGCATATGTACACATGAAAATATGGAAATTCATATGAAAATAAATTAAGGGTGTACCGTATGATCTCGATTAGAGACTCGTGCTGATAACGTGTTGTAAATAAATGCGTAAATTAAAGAGACAACGTTTGTTGACCCAGTTCGTCGGGAACGACTACGTTTGGGGGCGATCCAAGTCAGGAGTTTCACTAATGATCTTGTGTATGAGAGTATACAATTTTGAGTACAATGATCTATTTATAAGAATAAAAACCCTAGTCTAAGATATAAAGTCCGTTGGGTTTCTTGGTCCATAAGTAATGTCCACATCAAATCTTCTAGATTTGGAATAAATCTTCTAGATTTACAACAAATTCAATATACAAACATGATTCAATTAATTGCAAGTATAATAAATCGAATCCATAGCACGGGTACATTGCGTAAAATGAAAGACGGGATTTGTTCATCCAGTTCGTCGGTAACGACTACGATTGGGGGGCGAGCCAAGCCAGGAGTTTCACTAATATTCTTGTGTATGAGTGATCACAATTATGAGTACAATAGTCTATTTATAAGAATAAAACTCTAGTCTAAAATATGAAGCCCATTGAGTTATTGGTCCATTAGTAAGTCCACATCAAATTTTCTAGATTTGGAATAATAAATTTTCTAGATTTACAACATATTTATAGTAAAATTATGGAAAAATGTTAATGCATGAAAATTTAATGAGTTGACATTTTGAATGCTTTATTTGGACTTTTTATTTAGATAATTAAACATGGGCATTGAAACGTGTGAAATATTAATTAACTGGGAATTAATTAAGTCAAGGCACATATTATGGAACAGTGCATAGAACGTCAAATAAGAATAAAAATTTATGTTTAAATTAAGATAAGTGGATAAATGAAATATAAACAAATTAATGGTACAAATTACCATCAATAACCAATAAAAAATTTGAATTTTAAGAATTTATAATACATAATACGGATGACATTTTCTTAAATTTCAAAAGTTGACCATATAATATAATGGTCGTTGACAAAATAGTACAATATATGATGTTAAAAAAAAGGATTAAGTGCAGGATAATACAATTCCAAACCACTTTTTACAAATTGGTACAGCATAATTGAACAGACGCACAAAAAAAAGTTGAACATAAGTATATATTTTTTGAACACTGTACTATCTTGTAAATAGTGGTGTTCAATTGTATTATTTTGTGAATGCCCCTAAAAAAAAACGTATGTTCAATTTTTTTTTTTTTTTTTTTTGCATCTGTTCAATTATTTTGTATCAATTTATAAAAAGTGGTTTGGTATTGTATTATTTTGTGTATTTCTCTAACATATTAAATAATATGAAATGACTAATAAATTACTACGAGTGATATTTTAAAAATACACTTGAGTTGCACAGAGTATTTGGTGCATATAAGAATAAGTCATATATATAGTTTCAATAAATTTATTATGTGTATGTCATTTTATCATTAATTTATAACCATGTATACACAATATCACTGCAAGAAAAGTGATCTCTAGTGATAATAATTATGTTATTATTACTTCTCTAACTAAAAGTCTTTAATGATAGAAAACAGTCCTTAATAACAGGATCCTATCACAAAAAAATTATTTATATCATTAAAGACTTTTAGCAAGAGAAACAATAATGACAGGAGATGACAAAATTGTTGTCATTAAAAGTTTGTAGTATATATTTATGAGTCTTATTACTCAAACCCCAAAATCTTCCAAATATACACCATAATTGTAAAGACAAAAATAAATAAAAATAAAATGACTCAGTTATCCTTATATATAAATATAGAATGTGTTATCCTCTAAATTTTTTTTTTTTTACTTTAATTTTATTCTTCTAAGTTATTTAATTTCAAAATAAGTACTTTAAATTTAAATTCATCAAGTTTTATTTTTCTTTAAATTTATTTAATTTTTTTTAAATCATCTAAGTATTTAAATAATCAAATTAAATAAAATTGAAAATATCAAATAAAAAGATGTTAAAATTTTGAAAAATAGATAAATAATATTAAAATAAATCAACTAGACATTCCAAATATTTCAATTAAAAATAAAAGCAATATTAAAAAAATACTAAAAAATATTTTTAAAAAATAAATTAAACTTAAAAAACAACTAAACAAAGGAATTACATAAAAAAAGGCTAAGTTACATAGAAACACACTTTTGAGCATCCTCTATCCAATTACCCCATAAAAATTTATTTTTTCACATAATCCTATTTTATTTCCAATAACCCCAAAATAAGGCCCCACCCAGTGCAATATCTCAATCCCCTATATATCCCACCCCACCCTACCCCTCATTACTTCACACGTGCCTCTCGCTCTATCTCTCTCATCAGATTTCTGGGTTTTCTCCGACGACCACAACCCCCGCTGCACGCTGTTCGACGGCCACCACCATCACACGGCTGTACGGTGCCCCCCTCCACCATATCTGTCCAGTGCCCACCCCCATGTCATTGGCTTCATCCGCATCGACTGTGGTATTTTCTGTTGGACCACCAGATCGGTTAGAAGGAATTTTATCCGCATTTGTTACAATATTTTTTGTTCGGCCATCAGATGGAATTTCATCCGCATCAGTTACAAATATTCTCTATTCGGCCATCAGGTGAATTAGATGGAATTTCATCTGCATTCACTATTGTATTTGTTGTTCGGCAACCGAATGAATTAAATGGAACTTGATCGTCGTTGGAATCGTCTCCAAATAAATCCCGCTTTAAAGAAGAAGATGCTTTCCTGGACATGGTTGATGTTGACTGATAACTTGAATACGAATAATTCTTAAATCCAACTTGAATATGAATATGATATATGAATTTGAGAACCAAAATTTAAATAGAGGATTATCACTTGGTTGTATTTGAAAAATGTTAAAGTTAAAATGCAATTAAACATCACTCTTCATTTTTTGAGAGGCGTGCGCCAAAAACCGTTTTGGAAACCAAAAAAGTAGATAAAAGGCGGGAGCTCTTGGAGCCATTAAAATATACTTCCTCCGTCCCAGCATTATTTGCATAGTTGGGACGGCACACATATTAAGAAAAAATTACTTTTTGAGTAAAGTAGTGGTATATGGGTAAATATGTGTATATTATTGTGAGTGTGCACGCAAATCAAAATTTCTTTTTTTTAGAGTGTGCAAATAATTTTGGGACGAACGAAAAAGGAAAGTGTGCAAATAATGATGGGACGGAGGGAGTATATTCTTTAGAGCCTAAAACCTATTAAGGGTCTAATGTAATCATGTAATCCTTCCGTCCATGAAAATTAGGTTTGTTGCTTTTTGCACGATTATTAAGAAAGTTGATATAATATGTAAAAAGTAAGAATATTGTATCATATCATGTACAAAATAAACTATTTTAAAAATATTATGTGTTTTGTTGAAAAGTATAGATAAAATTTATTATTTCCATTTTAGGTAACATGACTATTTTTTGTGGATGACCCAATAAGACAATTAAACCTATATTTTATGGACAGAGAGAGTAGTAATCAGGAAACATTTAATTATTTATTTATTAAGTTAGTCTATGTTCATATTCTAGATAACCATCTTTATCGATTATTTTATTCATGCTTTATCTACCTTTTTTAAAAATTTGTTCCCAAGCAATAGAGCATAGTGTTAGTGGACGGAGGGAGTAGTTAACACCAAACAGCAGGAGCTCTTAAGTTCTTGCTCATCTATCTCTTGAAAATTAATTGCCAATTAAGTGTTCTGTCAGATTGGGTTTTAACTAAACGTTCAAAACCATATTAACTATGCTATGTCGTACTTGGTGGGAGGTATATATTCATGAAAACCTAGATCATTTTTACATTCTAGTTAGGCACCCTTAATGAACTATGCATCCTATTTATAGTAGAGCTCCGGAAACCAAATTGTTTGTTAGTTTTAAAAGATGAAAATCTTACTAGTTAATTCATTAATGATTCTTATACCCAAACACTCAATAAGGACTACTCCTAAAGCAAATAACCTGCACCGTTATGTCGATCGCCAGTGTCAACTTGACAGGTATTTCATTACAATGGAATAACAAATCATGATTCTTCAAAGGCCAAAATTTTCAATATGCTAAATTTTCCAGCACAGTTCATCGTTCAACTACTTCAACTTATATTACTGGCTTATTTAGGCATGTCAGAAAGCAAATTAAGCCTTGATTATTGGAAGTTGACATTTTGATGAATGTATTTCAGAAAAGCTAACTACACAGAGCTGCTAAACTCCTCAGCCCCCGCACATACTTCTAATCTTCAGCCTTTTGGATTCCGATGAAACGAGCATAATCGACCCACCTGTGCACAAGTATACACGTACATTAGTTACACTTGAATGGCAAAGAAGAACGACCCTTCGAATGTTTATGTTTGCTTCAGCGTCTTTTATATAATTTGTCCAAAGTAACATTCGATCAAAGGTTTAATTGTCGAGGAGTGTGATGTTTTGAGATAACATTTTGAGGTTGTTTTATAATAATCTTCAATTTGGACCACTCCAATCAACAAATAATACAAAACTAACTTAAGGGGCGCGTTTGGTTCAAATTCTTCAATCGAATAATGATTTACAATGATAATAGTAGTCGTATTGCACTAATCTTGGAATAAGTAGAGACAAATGATTAAGGAGAAATTGTTATAAGAGGGGAGATGGTTAATCTCATTGCCCCCATATGAAATATGATGACAGTGAATTGAAACCACCAAGTTCATTCCCGTTAAAGAATTATTGAACTTAATGTCCCCTAAATATAAAAAACGGTGACGCAACCGTATGTAAAAGACTGTGACACACATATCATATATATAAAACTTTGGCTAAATGGTGACAATTACAAGGAGAAGGGGGAGAACTTACAATAATGAGCCTAAGTATGTGTTGCCCGTTCGCACAGCAAAGCAAATAGCACTCAGAACCAGCTTATGCTGATGAAGCATCGGTTCTAAAATACGCTGCTCGATAACACCAGCTAACACCTGGTATCTGTTGTTGAGAATGAGATGAAGTCGAACGTAAATATTAAAAAGGTATACAAGACAGTGCTTCTTTTCCATAATTCACATACCGAAGATTGCTGGATATGGCCATGTAGACACCGTAGGCAACACTTGTTGATAGAACCGGAACATTCTCGGCCTCGCCTTTACCCTTGTGGTCGACTGCTTTACGAGCATTTATCAATGCGTTCGTCATCACCGTACCAACCTACACATGAATAACTTATTCTTTGATCAAAAATCAATCTTTTTAATTGAGAGCAAAAGAAGGGCTTCTCTGTTTTCTGGATCATAACTAAATTTACACAAAATTAATAATAGGATATATGAATAATTACCAGAGATGAAGTGGTGCCAACAGCTAAGAGCTTTGCACCGTTCCGCTGTAAAATGAGGTAGAAAAAATATAAGACGGAACCAACCCAAACTAATTTGTCTTAAACTCATTTGACTTACCGCAATGGCACCTAATCTCTGTAACATTGAAAACGAGGCTCCAGGCAACGCAAACTGCAAATGCGATAATTGTTATCAATATTAGATTCAGATTTGCTACTATTAACAATAAAGCAACAAAGTTTGGAGCAAAGTCACACCTGAAATGCGTTATCTGGGCAGGTGTAAAAGAACTTAGCAAGGCGTCCTGCATCCAACGAAAGAGGGGGCCGCAGAGAAACGGTCGGAGCAGGAAGGTACACCAGCATAAAGTCTGCTATTATGGCCATCACCTACATATATATATATGCACAACACAATCTCATTTCTTTGTAATAAAACCAGTCATACAAAATTCTCACTAACAAATTACTGCTCCATCCGTCCTCGAGTAAATTTCCCACATTCATTTTCGGGCTGTCCCACAATAAGTTTCCCATTCTATACATGACAGTAACAATACCCCACTACACATAATTCACACAATATTACTAAAGATGTCTCTCATTCATCACTATTCATTAGTTTACTCCAAAAATCAACATGTAACATGTCCTATATTAATAAACAAATACACTTTCTTAAATAAAACAACATAAAGTTATGAGAAACTAATCCGGAACGGAAGGAGTATCATTAAGCTGCAACTAAGTACATTAACATATAAATTAATGCTTGACAACTTATTAGACTATAATCAGGAAAAATTCCAACTTCTATATGAATCAAAAAAGGAGTTGTAATTATGCATAATAAGAAATCAGCAGTAAATCATACCACATCGGCAAATACGATTTCCAGCTCATTGAAAAAGTTTTCCTTGCGACGATGGTATTCTGCTGCGGTCTGGACAGACCAGAGAAGATTATTAATAAATAAGAATATAGGAATAAATGTACAAATCGAGCAAGGACAAAAATTTGTACCAGATAATTTCATTAAATTTTAGTATGCATCATTTGGAATGATAGTTTTACTCATTTCAATATATAATAATAATATTACTCGAAACCATATTACCCCTCCGTTCCAATTTAGATTACCAATTTTTAAATGATACAATTTAAAAAAAAAAAATTGTTTATTAATACTTTTGAGTATAAAGTAGTATTTTAGAAATTGTTTATTAATATTTTTTTAGTATAAAGTAGATTTTTTATGGTTGAGTTTAAAAAGTGGTATTGTTTTTTGCCATTTTAGGAAATGGGTAAACAAAAAAAAACCTTCTTTTTTGGGCTTTGGGTAAACAAAATTGGGATGAAAAGAGTACTTATCTTCGAATTGTGGCACCGAGCGTAATCGACCTTGTTCATTTTACACCAATACACCATCATATCAGTTTATAAGTCTAGTGGTAGGTATTAATGTGATAGAACGTATTGAGTGATCATTAATAAAATATCGTAAAGTTAATTCTTCGAAATTAAAAATTGCAAAACACTATTAAAAACAGAAGATACCTTGGTGAATAAACCGACGCCACATTCAATGCCAATTTTGGCAAGGAAGAGATCATCAGCCAACAATCTCTCTTTGAATCCAGAGAATTTCATGAGCCACGATAAAAACCCAGACTTTTCGAGATCGAAAAATCTCAAAACAATGGATCCGGGAATCCTTCCGTCTTCAATTGCAGCTTTCAAATCCTTGGGCAAGCTCTCCAGACTCCTTCTAGCTTTCGACAACACCAGCAGAGCTTCGTCCCTATTCCTCCTCTTGTTTTTATCATCCTCATTGTTATCTCTGCCGCCTCCGCCGCCGCCGCCGCCGCCGTTGCTACCGCCGTTTCCGCCGCCAGTTGACAATTTGATATTGATCTCGCTGTTTGCAGCAGCATTTGTGGAGCAGGTTATGAGCAGGGAGCGGCGGCGGAGAGGACGAGTTTTGGGGAGGAGGAACGAGAGGGTCGGAGGAGGCGAGGAATTGATGTGGCGGTGGAGGGGCAGTGCGAGGCTGAGGGTGGTGGAGATCGGCATTGCGGCGGCGAAAACTCAGGCCTTTCGGTTCTCTGTGTTTTTCTTGAATTGATTTGTGTGTAAATAATTAAATAAATTAATTAATGGTGTATGGAAATGTAGGTGGTGGGGAGTGGGTGGTGGCGGAATTTTCCGAGTAGTGTGTTGTTTGTAACTTGTGAGTAGCCATTGGTTTTGGTTGTTGGGTTTTGCCGTTTTCCCGAGTTAAAATAGCAGGCCACCATTTTTTTCCAAATTCTCTCTTTCAATTTTCACATTTCATCTTTTATTTTATTTTTATTTATCCAGTACATTTTTCACTTGAATTTTAAACTCAATTTTAATTTTAATATTTTTAAAATACACTAACATGTCAAACTGAGTTTTTTTTGACATGCACTTGAATTTTAAAATTAATTTTAACTTTAAACAAAGTTTTTTTTTTTTCAATTAGAGTATTACTGATTATTTCTTAAGATAATATTAATTACTTTTTGGGTGACTACTTTCTATTTAAGGTATTTTTTTTCAAAATTTAAGTGCGTACCATGCATTCAAATACACACTAGAACTACTCTTATTTTTAATATATTAGCATTAAACTTGTCATTGCATGATTGCGTCTATATAATTAAGAATAGGTTTTATATTAAAACGGTTCGTGTTAAATTTATTATATAACTGTTTTAAGATATCAAATATTTGATGAGGAACTCTCTTGTGAAATATACCCAAAATAAGCAAATATTAAAAAAAATCATGGGTCAGATCGCTCCACATAAAAATTCGCGGATCTTGGCTGGGTCGGGTTTGGTGATTTTTTTCCAAAATTTCGTCCAAGTCAAGTTTCAGGATTTTCGCTCCCAGTTGTGTTACTATATGGGCAAATGTGTGTTACTAGTCATTAAAAAAATTTTTTTTTTTACTTTAAAATAACAATAATGACAAATATATATTTTTACAGTAGCAAATATGTGTTTTTAATTTATTTTTCATCCCTTTAAATTTAAATTATTATTTTATATATTAAAATATATTTGCTCCAACAATAACATACATTTGCTCTAACATCAATACATTTTTGCTCCAACATTAACACACATTTGCAATAATATACATTTGCTCTAGCATTAACACACTTTGCTTCAATAGTAACACATATTTTCTCTAACAGTAACACACATTTGCTCCAATAGTAACACATATTTTTAGTAACACACATTTACTCTAGCATTAACACACATTTGCAGTAACACATATTTACTCTAATAGTAACATACATTTGTTCCAATTGTAACATATATTTATAGTAACACACTGTTAAAGACAGTAACACACATTTGCAGTATCACATCTTTACTCTAACAGTAACATACATTTGCTCCAATAGTAATACATATTTTTAGTAACAAATATTTGCTCCAATAGTAACATATATTTTTAGTAACAAACATTTTCTACAATAGTAACACACACTTGTTCCAATAGTAATACATATTTGTTCCAATAGTAACACATATTTTTAGTAACACACATTTGCTCCAATAGTAACATAAATTTTCAAGGATTTTTTTAAGGCATTAGATAGAACAGGTGGCGTGCAGGGTTTGTTATGAGGCTTTTGCATCCCTATTAACATGACAGAGGTAGGGCATGATGGTGAGCGACCAACACAACAATTTGGGGAGCGCGATTTTGTGGAGGCTGGGTTGGGGAGAGAAGGGGAAGAGAAAGACAAATTTTGGGATAGGGTGGGGGTGGGGTGGGACGGGCGAAGGGGAGGGAGGGGAATTGGGGTTGGGGAAGGTTGGGGTTGGAGAGGGGGGGAACGTAATAAGGCGGCGGCGATTGATAGTGCGGCGGTGGTAGCAGAGAATGGACGAGAAGAGGCGGCGGAGGGTGATGGCGGAGAATGCGAGAAGGGAAAGCTAAAAGACACTGCGTGAATTGGCATGAGGATCCGTTTTTTTAATATGGATTATCCTACGAATCTAGAATCCGTAGAATATTTCATGTAACAATTTGTCATATTTGATTAAGGTTTTTTAGTTGGTATGAAGTAATAGACTTAAAATGGAATAAACATTCCTTGATTCATTCCATATCTCATGTTTGGTATGTTCTATTAAATTGGAATCATCATTTCTTAAGGAATGATCATTCCCAAAAATAAAGAATTATAATTCCTCTCACTCCGCTTGTCATTACATATTCCATTTTATGTTGTTTTAATTTAGCAATGATTTTCTTTTATTACTTAATTATTCCCGATCAATACCAGTCATGATAATTGTCATCCTTATCCTTAGGTTATTCTTTTCCCATCTTTATTACATTCATGAGTTTATTACACTCAACCATAATTTCGTTCAGTCATACTAGTCGGGCCATAAGAGTATTAAAAATCTCATCAGGAGTATATATTAATATATGATACCACTGACACCGATTTTTATAAAATATTTAATACTTTAAAATAATTTTATGATAGACTTATTATGAACAATTTTCATATAAATTTTGTCTATGGTTAGTTAAATAGTAAATTAAGTAAACCTTGAAAAATAATCTATATATATAAAAGGAGGGTTGCTTCTCTCCTGTTCCGCCAAGTGTCCTCCAAAGTCCACCTCCTCTCTGAAACCGTCGTCCTCAACCCTCTCCATTACTCAATTGTCTCTCTATTTTCCCCCACTAACTTGATGCATTATTTGAAATGCTCATTCGTCAACCGTTAAGAGGTAAGACCTTCTCAGTTCAACCTATAAATTAGTTGTAGTTTAGTATTGCCCATGCATCTCACAAAAAGTTGTAAGCAATGAAGAATAGAGATAGTGATGATATGAATTCCGCTCAAGTATATTCGTCTCTGGATGATCTCGACCTAATCAATACTTCTTCCAGGTGCACCTGTTGCGTATGTGGGAGGCTCGAAACTTCATGTGGAATAACGAATTGACGAGTGTGGATTTGCTGCTGTTGGATGAGAAGGTTTTCCCCCATATTCCCTTATGTGCAATTTCTTTCGACCACTGCAAATAGTCACTTGAAATTTATGTGTATCTTTGTTAATTTAAATTAATCAAAAACCTATATTTGAGATGGATTATCAATATAAATGCATACAGAAAACTAATTTAGGTATGCCAATTACAATTTTGCTGTTAGAGATAAAACAGGAATAGTTTAATTAGTTACTCTTATTATTCTAATTAAAGCATGTATTTGTTCGTTCAAGTAAACAATTACCCCAAATCTCATTATTATATCTATATCTTTCTTCTTAGATTTGTTAAGCTTTCGTTTATTTTTGAACCTAAGCCTTTATGAATTAAATTCTTTCGGTTTGATTGAGCAATATTATTTAGGGATGAAAAAAATGCGTATAACATTGTATTTCTAATAAAATTATGAGTTATGAATACATTTCAGGATTGCCTCATTTAAGGTTCCATCCGTCATCAACTTCTTGCTCGATTCAGGGATAAGCTGAGAGATGGTCAAATTTTTCTTGTACGTGATTTTGATGTTCTAAGATCGGGGAACCAATATAGAATAACGGATCATCAATATATGATCTGTTGGAGTTATACGTTAAAGTATGCTTTTACTTCGTATAATTTGTGTATTAAACACTTTATTTTATGAAAATAATTCTTTTATCACATTTGTCTTGAATATGAATGAATGTTAAATATTTATTGCAACTCGTTCAATATATACAGTATGTGTTACATTGTAGTTAATGTGGTGATACCAGATCACGGAAGATCACATTGGCGGTTTCCTTGTACCTAAACGTACAAACTCACAACCTAGGTGGAATTGAACAATCCGCCGTGAAAGGTCAATGTGTAGTTCTCAGATTGACCTGTCTTGACTAAGAGATTGCACTAACACATTTAGTATGTGTTGAAGAGGACCTACAACAAGGATAAATTCTTCTGTTCTGAAATGTGAAGAATTAGACTTTAGTGGTTATTGATTTATTAATCTTCGTCACTTAAATAGGACCGTGTGTGGTTAATAGTTATTGCTTTTATTCATGTTGGATGAGAATCATCGTGACTTCAAACCTTATATTTTGGGCAGTAATATTAATCATACGACGGTTGCTAAAGTTTAATTGGAGAAACGTGTGTGAGTACGGTTCGTGTGATTTGTCCCCTTGGTGGGCTCAGAAGTTTTATTGTATCAAATCTTGCAAATGAAGAATTAGTTTCTTACTGATAATAATGTTGAGCTGTCTTTACTCCAAGGTAATAAATATTAATTAATTTAGAGCTATCCAAAAGCTAAATTAATTAATGGACTAAATAATTTTAAACATGGGAAATAATAACCGGGAGCCTATATTATCGTAATATGGATTAAGATGGATAGTGTAATATTAATTTATTAGTGATATTAATTAATATTAATGAGCTGAATAATATTTGGGCTCAATGTTGTAATTCAGTAGCCCATTGGAGGTTCAATCTTAATACTTCTAAAGGCCCCTCAAGTAGCACAATAATAGCCCGATATTAATAAGGTGATTAAAATAAAAGAAAATTATTATTGCTGATTTTTATTCATAATTTTCGAAAATTAGGTTTAAGAGAAAGAAAAGATTTTGTTGATTTTCTTGGAAAGATATTATGGAATATATGTATTTTTGGAATACAAGATTATCTCATAAATTCAAGAAGATCCAAATCTAGTATTCTATCTCCCTAAAATTCGAAAATTGCATATATTAGGAGGGTGAGATTTTTGTGAAATATTTTTTTATGGAGGAAAGAATATATGGGATATATTCAAGATTTCTTGGAGGCCAAGAAAAAAAAAATTCTCCCCTTATTTCCACCAAAATTTCGGTCACCCTTCACCTATATATAGGGGATGATTATTTCATCTTCAGTTTACAGTTTCACAGTGTTTAAAAAAAATCAACAACAATAATTTTTTCTTTCTTCGTTGTTATTTTAAAATGTTCGTGAGCGCTTCCCACAGGCGAACGAATAAGGCGAAAGGGAAATACTTGAGAAGATTTTTACGGTTGATAGGATTCTTACGCTTGTCCCGTTTATCTCAATCGGACATCGCTTCAAGAGGTACGTAATTGCGTAAATACTTAATTTTTCTGCCGTAAAATTTTACGTGAATATATTAATATTCATGATTAATTTGTTGTTGGTATAATTATTATTTGAATTAATTTAGAATTAATTCATGCTAGTAATAATTAGATTTAAATTCGTATTTAAATTTCATCCCGAATAGATCCGGGCATCCGATTCGGGCTCTGATTTTTAAATTGGAATTTAAATCGTTATCTCATTAAATTGAAATTGGATAGTAGAATTGTTAGATCTTTTTTGCAGGTATCCAATTGTCATGGTTACTGTTTTTTTATTTTTTTTCATGCGTATGAATGTTTATTATTTTTAATTCGGTTCGTTTGAATTCGTTTTTCTGGTGAAAAAATCCACGAGTAGATTAATTTTTTTATTTGTCTGATTCGATCAATGTAATAAACTAGTCTAGGTCTAGGTTTATTTATTTTTTGTAAATAAATTGGAATCGGATCGGAACGAAGATGGAGACGAAGAATTAAGAACGTCGTACCCGGACGATGCATGCATGTGTGTCGCATGCATGAACTAGATCGTGCATGTGGGTGAAAATGGGCACAGACGAAACACCCGAACGCACGGCATGCGCACAGCGCATGCGGCTCTTGCACGACGGGCGCGGGATACCTCGGTGGGCACCGAGCGCCGCGCGGCCCACTCGGTGGGCTGTCGCGCACCGAGCCTTCGGCCCATCCCACTGTGTTTTCGTGCCTATTTTTTTGTACAATGCCAAACATCGTCCCGATCCCAAATGAAGGACGTTTTGACGAATTGTTGCTATTCGAGTGGGAGCTTTTCGAGACGAACGATGAAAGCAACGAGGACGATTTCTCGCATCAAGACGTGAAGAAAATTAAACTGTGACAGTTGGATTTGAGTGCTCCAATGTGTTTTAATTTTTTATTTTGATGGATGTTTAATTTTCGTGCATTTATTATTTGATAATATGTGTTTGCATGAATTTTAATTGTTCAAGAAAAACCTTACTTTCGAAAATGACTAAGTATGTTTTTTAATCGTAATATGAATTCGTAACGAAAACCTAAAAAACGTAAACGTAAAGCTTGCTTCTCTCCTTCCTCTCCAAAAACTAACTCTAAAAGTCAAAATCTATCAAGTGATGTGTGGTATCCCCCAAAAACGAGCTTGAGACGGGTATATATATGCAACTGGCCGAATCGTGAACTCATGGGCCGAAAAACGCCTTTTAAAATGCCAAACATGAAGGTGCTCGAGCAGACCTGCTCGAGCGGTCGCGCTCGAGCATGGAGCTCGAATGACACAGGTGCTCGAGCGGTGGCGCTCGAGCTGCTCGAGCGCTGAAAATCTTCTGTATAATTGGGGCGCTCGAGCAACACGCTCGAGCGGTGGCACTCAAGCTGCTCGAGCACTCGAAATTTTCTGTATGTTTTGGGCGCTCGAGCAACGTGCTCGAGCGCTAGTGCTCGAATGGTTTACTCGAATGCTCCCAAAATATCTCCAACTAGTACTTTTCTTCTTCAACACTAACACCAATCGTATTCCTTCGATATCTTCTCATCCTGGTATCCGTTTGAGTCGATTCAAAGTCCTACGAACTCTGTTCTTCGCCCTCGATTCACCTACGAGCATTAAAGAGACAAATTCATCAATGTATAGAAATAATGCTCCATTGACTCCAAATACTCGATAAAATCGGCCAAAATTAGGGTCTTTCGAGTGACGAATCATGACAATTTCACGCCTAATCAACCCCCCCAAACTTACCATGTTGCTTGTCCTCAAGCAACAAAATAACAAGTCAAGTGAAATTGTTAGGAATGAGTCAAAGAATCAAATCATGCAAGCAAATGAACTCGAGCTTCAAAGATCAATCACGAGTATACTCACTCACTTTCCTTCATCACACTCATGCAACAATAACAAGAAACACCCAGATCAAACATGGATGTGCACTCAACTATGTGTTTCGCTCCCTCACAAGTGTATATCAATGATAAAGGGACTCACTCAATCAATCAATCACACATATTGACAGCCATAGGCTTGTAAGCACTTTTAACTCCGACCATACTCTAGAAATCAATGCCGAATCAAAAAGGACTTTCTCAAGGTTGTAATGTAGGCTCTTTGGACGGGTGGGATAACAATATAGTTAAGTGACTCAAGTGAATGGAGAATAGAAAATCAGACTTCGGTACTTCTAGATTAGGAACAGACTACTTCAAACATATTCAATCAACACACTTTCAATTCCAATTCTCTTAACACTTCAATTTTTTTTCTTTCTCACTCTTTCACTTTTTTTCAATCACTTCACTTTTTTTTTTCTTTTTCGCACAAACACATGACCTCATTTTTTTTCTTTTGCTCATTCTCAATTTTTTTCTCTTTTTCCCACATCTCATAACTTCATCACACCTTCTTCTCATATTCACTCAACAAACAACATTTTCCTTTTTCAACTTAATTCAATCCCTTCACATTTACACTTTTCCTATTCTCCACTCAAATTGGGACAAAAAGGCTTAGGAATTGGAATAGTGTTCATACGTGCTAGCAAATAAAATAGGCTTTAGGCTCAAAGGGGCTAACAAGGGGTCAATGTCATTGGTAAGGAAAATTTTGGCTAAGTGACTCAATAAAATCAAAGATGGCCTAAGATCCTATTCGGCATATCAAACTAGACACAATCAAGAAGCAAGAGCACACACAAGTTCTAGCATCCTCTAAGGTGACGATCCACTCACAAACGAAGAGATCAAATCATGCATCAAAATCTCATAAGGCTCAAATCTCACGGCTTTCACATCCATGCTAGTTCTAGTGAATTCTCACTCTCATCACACAAGCACTCAAAAGAAAAATTCACAAGCATACAAGTTCTTTCTCAAATCAACACTCATTCAAACACTCACACAAAAGAGTCTCTAACTCAAATCCACAAATCACCCTACTCATCAAATCATACTCAAAGATAGCAATCAACAAGCATAAGATGATTGATAGGCATGAAATATGCAATAGCGAATCAGATCAAAATCACCCCAAGGAGCATCTCAAGGCACCAAATAACCAAACACACTCAAAGATAAGGGGTGCTCCGGTGCAATGTAACAAGAAACATAAAAAAAAAACTCCACCCCCCCAAACTTCGACCTTGCGAAGAGGTCTAAGTTTGGGGTTGTGGGTTACCTCAACCAAACAATTCAGTTTCTCTCAACAACGTTGCACACTCCCTTGCTTGAGTTCCTCTCTTTTGGATAGCTCCATGATTCCTCTACTCTCTCGAGACAAGCCTACAAAATAAAAATCTCAAGTACGAGGTTAAAACTTACGATTCAAAACAACACCCAAATAACATAAAAGTACTAAAAAAAATGAAAATGGGTTGCCTCCCATTCAGCGCTATTTTTAAGGTCCTCATGCCGGACCGAGCTCAAAGGAGCTTATGGGACATCATAGTCAAATTTACCTCCCTTACTCTCATAAGAGTGGTGGTTGCATTCCTTTCCTTGATGCCCCTCCATCATGAGCTCTTTTGCTTCCTTCTCATCCCCAGGTGTTATGGGTCTCAACTCCTTCTCACCTTTATCTGGAGGAGTCTTACCAAACAATTTCTTGAATTTGGACTTTTTCTTCTTAACTCCTCCTTTCCCTTCCAACTGGATCACGTCCACACTTTTCACTTCTTCATCCTTCAACTTCTTCCCTTTATCCCTATCAAAAGAATCAAGACCATAATGCTCATGGGTTAAATTATCAAGTGAAGGATTAACGAAATCATGAACATGAGAAAGATTAGAGATAGGAGGTGTGTCTTCAACACGAGGATCAATTGCATCCATGCAATACAAACTCTCATCCTCCTTCGGGTGCTTCATGGCTTCATATAGGGAAATCTTCACTTCTTGATCATCAACCTTCAATGTAATCTTCCCATTTGCCACATCTAGCACCATCCCCACCGTAGCTAAGAACGGTCTTCCCAAGATCAGGGGCACGTGCTCATCTTCCTCCATCTCTAGGACCAAAAAATCGGCTGGAAAAATGTGATCTCCAACTCTCACGAGGACGTCTTCAACCACACCTTGAGGTCGAGTAATAGACCGGTCGGCTAGTTGAAGCGTCATCATTGTTGGCTGAAGTTCACCACCTTCCAACTTCTTGAAAAGCGACAGCGACATAAGATTTATGCTCGCTCCAAGGTCACACAACGCTCCCTTCTTGATCCCGTTCCCAATATCACATAGAATGGTGAAGCTCCCGGGATCCTTCAGCTTCGGAGGAAGCGCATTGTGCACTAATGCACTCACCTCTTGGTTCAACTGCACCAACTTCGGCTCATCCACTCGCCGTCTTTTCGCGATCAAGTCCTTCAGAAACTTTGCGTAGTAAATATGCGATTAACGTACCTCTCGTAGTATTGGCCTTTGGATATACGGGACACTTGTAATCTCGCTCTATCAACCCAAAGCCTTCTCAAGTATTTCCCTTTTCACCTCACTTGATCGCCGGTGGGAGACGCTTTCAAGCAATTTAATAAACTAAGGAAAAAGAAAAATAGCTATGCTTCTTGATTTTTCCAACACATGGAATTATGTACTTGGGGATGAAATAATCATCCCCTATTTATAAGAAGGAGTGATCGAAATTTACATGTGGATATGGGCTTGGAAAAAATCTTTTCTTAGTCTCTAAGAAATCTTGAATATATCTCATATATTATTTTCTCCATAATAAAGTATTCCACAAAAATCTCACTCACCTCTTAAGAAGGTAATTTTCGAAAATTGCACTAAGAAATCCAAAGATTTGGATCTTCTTGAATATATGAGATATTCTTGTATTCCTAGAATACATATCTTCCATAATATCTTTCCAAGAAAATCAACAAAATCTTATTTCTTTTGTTTCTCTTATTTTCGAAAATATAAAGGAAAAAATCAGCATAATATATTCTTTTTATTTTAATCACCTTATCATTATTGGACTACTTAATGGGCTACTTGAGGGGCCTTAAGGAGAATTAAGATTGGACCTCCTAATAGACTTCTGAATTTCAATATTGAGCCCCAATATAATTCAGCCCATTAATATTAATTATTACCACTAATAAATTAATATTGCACTATCCATCTTAATCCATATTACGATAATATGGGCTCCCGGTTATTATTTCCCACGTTTAAGATTATCAAGTCCATTAATTAATTGAGCTTCTGAATAGCTCTAAATTAATTAATATATTTCACCTTGGAGTAAAGACAACTCAACATTATTATTCGTACCGAAGAAACTAATTCTTCACTTGCAAGATTTGGTACAATAAAACTTCTGAGCCCACCAAGGGGACTAATCACACGAGCCGTACTCGCACGCGTTTCTCCGTATTAAATCTTAGCAACCGTCGTATGATTAATATTACTGCCCAAGACACAAAGTTCGAATTCGCAATGATTCTCACCCAACATTAATCAAAGCAGTAACTACTAAGCACACACGGTCCTATTTAAGTGACGGAGATTAAGAAATCAACAACCACTGAGGTCTAATTCTTCACCTTTCAGAACAGAAGAATTTATCCTCGCTGTAGGACCTCTTCAACACATACTAAATGTGCTAGTGCAATCTCTTAGTCAAGACAGACCAATCTGAGCCTTACACATCGACCTTTCACAGCGGATTTGTTCAATTCCACCTAGGTCGTGAAAATGTACGTTTAGTTACAAGTAAACTGTTAATGTCATCTTCCGTGATCGGGTATCACCACATTAACTACTATGTAACACGTACTATATATTGAACGGTTTGCAATAGAAATTCAACATTCAATCATAACTAAAGCAAATGCGATAAAAGAATTATTCTCATAAAACGAGTGTTTGATACACGAGTTATACAAAGTAAAAGCATACTTTCATGTATAACTCCAACAATCTCCCACTTATACTTAAAGTCTGCTTTTAGTATACATCACGCATGTCTTAGTGTAGTAGCTCTACGTGACATCTCATGTCAACCTACACTAACCTAATAATTCCTCCCACTTATACTTAAAGCAGATTGACAATAGTCTTGACTCCCATTCCATCCACATGTCTCTCGAATGTATTCAGAGGCAGACCCTTTGTGAATGGATATACTAGGTTGTCCTCCGACATTTATCTTTGCCACCTCTTTATCTCCTCTCTTAACGATTTCTCGTATAAGATGGTATTTTCTTTCAATGTATTTGCTGGGCTTGTGGGCTCTCGGTTCCCTTGAATTTGCAACTGCTCCGGCACAATGATTGTGATGGGCAAATTCAGAACAACGTCCAAGTCCACTAAGAAGTACTTGAGCCAAACCGCTTCTTTCGCTGCTTCACAAGCAGTTACTTATTCGGCTTTCATGGTCGAATCGGCGATGCATTTCTGCAAATCGCTTCTCCATGTCATGGCTCCTTCTCCCATGCAAAACACACTACCCGAGGTAGGTATTTTGGAGTCTATGTCTGATTGGAAATTTGAGTCCGTGTATCCCATGAGAATTAGAATGTCTGATTGTTAAATCAGCATTCCATACCAAGTTCTTTTCAGAAACTAAAGAACGCATTTAATTGCAATCTAATGTGCTTTCTCGGGGTTACTTTGATATCTTGCCATCATGCCCACGACAAAGCAGATATCCGGTCTCGTTCACAATATTGCATACATAAGACTTCCTACGTCCGAAACGTACGGAACATCTTTCATGTCATCTATCTTCACTTGGTCTTAGGGCATATTTCTTTAGATAGATGGATTCCGTGCCTAAAAGGTACAAAACCTTTCTTGGAATCTTGCATGCTGAAATGCTTCAAAACAGTGGCTTTGTATGAAACTTGCGATAAGCCCAACATCTTCCTCTTGCGATCTCGAGTGAACTTGATCCCAAGGATGCGACCGGCTTTTCCCTAAGTCCTTCATATCAAACTGATTTGACAGCCATACCCTTACGTCTGACAATACCTTTACATTGTTTCCAATGAGCAGAATATCGTCTACGTATAATACTAAGAATACCACCGCAGTTCCGTCACATCTTTTGTACACACAACTTTCGAACTTGTTTTGATCACAAACCCATAAGACTTAATTAATTGATCAAAACACTGGTTCCAAGTACGCGATGCTTGCTTAAGTCCATAAATGGATCTCTTAAGCTTGCATACGAGGTGCTCTTGGCCTTTTTCAACGAAACCTTTGGGCTATTGCATATAGATCCCATCAAGACTTCCGTTAAGGAAAGCTGTCTTGACATCCATTTGCCAGATCTCGTAATCTAAGTGCGCAGCGATCGACAAGAGAATACGGATGGACTTAAGCATAGCTACAGGCCACAGGCCACAAGCCTTGCTTTGAAGGTCTCTACCCTTCCGTCCGGTCCTCTTTTCCTCTTGTACACCCACTTGCATCCAATGGGCTCTACCCCATTAGGTGGATCAACCAACTCCCACACTTGACTATAATCCATCGAACCCACCTTGGTTTCCATTGCGGTTTGCCACGCCTCCGCATCTTTGTCTTGGATTGCCTCGTCGTACGTTCATGGGTCTGATTCATCGCCGGGAATCAAATCTGAAGATTCTCCAATACCCATGAATCTCTCGGGTTACCTTGCAATCCTCCCACTACGACGGGGTTTCGGTTGTGAAGGTATGACGTGTGGTATATCATCTTGTATACTTGGTATAGGAGTTTGCCCTCTTAACTCGTCTATGGTAATCTCACTTCTGGGCTTTCTTTTGTTTATATAGTCTTCCTCCAAGAATTTAAAGTACAAACTAATCACGATCTTTTAATCCTTGAGACTATAGAACATACACCCTTTCGTTCCCATGGGATATCCTATAAACAACCTTAATTCCGAACATGGATCCAATTTACCGGCTTTCTTGTCTAGCACGTATGCCGGACAACCCCAAATCTGCAAGTGTCTTAGACTGGGCTTGCGCCCCGGTCCACAATTCCATTGGGGTTTTAGGAACCGATTTGGATGGCACCAAGTTTAGAATGTAAGTCATTGTTTCCAAGGCGTTACCCCAAAACGACTTGGGTAAATCCGAATAACTCATCATGGAACTGACTATTTCTAAAAGAGTCTGGCTCCTTCGTTCCGCCACACCGTTCCATTGAGGGGTTCCCGGTGCGGTCAACAGGGATACAATCCCTTCTTCCGATAGGTAGTTCAAGAATTCATTGCTAAGGTATTCGCCTCCACGAACAAATCGTAGAGACTTGATACTTCTTTCCCTATGCATCATAAGGTAGATGTATCCGTATCTTGAGTAATCATCAAATTACTCATACCTCTTCTTGCTATGATCGTCATTGAACCACACATATCGGTATGAACGAGTTCTAACACTTCCGTAGTTCTATTCCCCTTGGCTCCAAATGCCCTCTTGGTCATTTTACCCTCTAAACAGGATTCACAAGTTGGAAACGGTTTGACTTGGAATGATTCCAAGGACCCGTCTTTCACCAATCTCTCTATCCACTTTAGATTAATATGACCTAGTCTAAGATGCCATAGAAGTGTTTCGTTCATCTCCGAAGAACGCTTTCTTTTATTACTCGAAATAATCGATGTGTTATTAGATTCAATTTTGTGAGTGGTGTGCCCAAATAATGGTATAAAGATCATCCATTAAAGTTCCGGAATGGATAAACTCATCGTTTCAAGCAATAATAACATCCTTATTAAAAGAAACTGAGTATCTATTCAAACAGTTTAGAAACTGAAGGTTGAGTTCTTTCTAAACTAGGAATATGAGGAACGTCTCTCAAGACCATAACTCTATCTTCACAAGATAGGCGCACTTCTCCCACTGCTTCAGCTGCCACTCTCGTAGCATTGCCCGATGTGATGGGGATCTCACTTCCGTTAAGTCGTCGGGTTAGCTTAAACCCATGAAACAAATGTGATCAGTAGCTCTCGTATCCACTATCCACGAATAGACAGCATACGCCACTTCACAAGTTTCGACGACTAAGGTGTGTGAATTACCTAACTTTCCTAGCCTCTTAGGCTTGGAATAGACAGACCTCCATTGTCCTCTCTCACCGCAACTAAAACACTTCCCCTTCGATGCTTGCCTTTGCATTTGCCTTTCGCAACAATTGGATTTGCTTGGATCCGGCCTTTGGTTCTCTTCATCTTTTTCCCTCCCTTGGGACCAAAAGAGGTAGACGAACCATTAGCTACCATAGCACTAGACTGGTGCTCCATCATCACCTTCACCGAAACTAAAGCTTGCAAGAGCTCGGGCAAACGACTTGTCCGTTCATTCACCTGACAGTTCAGATGAAACTACTCAAAGCTTCTCGGTAGGGAATGGTATATGAAATCAATCAAAATCCGCACCAAGTACTTCCAACTTGTTAAGGTATGCCATTATCTCGAGAACGTGCTCCCTCACGGGCGTTTCTTCCACCATTTCCAACTTGACCGAGTCATGTTTGGTGAACTTGATTAGTCACGGGATTCTGATGTGAAAACATCTCTTCAAGGTGTTCCATGATTTCAACAGCGGATACAATGTCTTCATGAACGCGCCTCAAATCCTCAGACAGAAATGTCAAGATGATGCACTTCATTCATTGTCACGCTTCCGATCATAAACTGCCTCTTCCCATTGCTTGACTTATCATTAGGCTTGCTGGGTATATTAACATAAATAACCCAATTGTGTTTTCGTGCAGTAAGGACAAATTTAAAAAAAACATTTCCAATCGATATAATTCTCTCCAAAAAGTTTATTAACTTTAAGTATATTAAACAGTGGATTAAAAGGTTGTGACATGATGAAATGAGAATAAAACATACATTCATATCAATATCTAGAAAAATATGAAATTATCACATAATTCGATCACATCAATTATATTGAAACCTTAAAACAATATAATCATGCATCAGCCAACATCTCGAAACAATTTAAATGCGCCACGAGGGGTGGTCAATACATTTAAATACATTCAAGCGGATCACAAACTTAAAAGTTACAAATCCTTAATTCAAAATTAATAGTTGGCTCCCACTTTGACCACATAGAAATTGACAGGGACTCCGAGGGGAGTAAGTTAATATCAATTTCCTATGCCTAAGTAATAACCATAATTAAATACAGGATTATTATTTCACTTTGAGCAAGCCACTCGTGGTGAGGGTCAATACCGCCACTAGTAATAATCCACAATCATCCTTTCGGAATTTATTCATGTGAAATCCGTTCTTTTGGCCGATCCGAGGGGGAAATGTATTCCAAAAGAACTTCACAAATAAATAAATAAATTATGGAGGCCAAAATAATCCAATTTTAATATCCGGAATAAAATTGTGATTATTAAAAACATACTTAGTAATTTTCGAAAGTAAGGTTTTTCTTGGACAATTAAATTCATGCAAACACATATTAACAAATAATAAAAATTGCACGAAATAAAACATCCATCAAAACAAAATTAAACACATTGGAGCACTCAATTCCAATTGTCACGGTTTAATTTCTTCACGTCTTGATGCGAAAAATCGTCCTTGTTGCTTTCCGACGTTCGTCTCGACGTGCTCCCACTCGAACAGCAACACTTCTTCAAAAACAGCATCGTTTGGGGTTCGGGACGACGTTTAAAATCACATGAAAAAAAACACGAACCGAAAAAATTCCACGGCCTGAGATACAGTGCGCGTCGGCCCACGAAGTGGGCCCGCGCGCTTCCCGGCCCGAGAAGCGCTGGAAAACAGCCCGAGGCGCGCCGAAGCGCAGCCCCGAGGCGCACCCGAGGTGCTGCACGGAGGCGCGCCGAGGCGCCGCCCGGGGCGCTGCAGGCCCTCGCCGAGGTGCGCGCGCGCGGTGCGCGCGGCGCCGTGCGCCCGTTGCGCACGGCGTGCGCCGTGCACCCCCGTGCGCCGTTTTTTCGCCGTTCGTCCTCGTTTTCTTCACCCCTTGCATGATTTTACCTCCATACACGCGCCACGCTTGTATGCATCGTCTGGGTATGCCGTTTTTAATTCTTCGTTCTTCGTCACGATCCGGTTACAATTTATTTTTACAAAAATAAATAAATACTAGATCTAGACTAGTCTATTACAATGATCGAATCAAAATAAAAACAACTAATCTACTCGTGGATTTTCTCACGAGAAAAACGAATTCGAACGAATCGAATTAAAAACCAAATTAATTCACACGCATGAAATTAACAACATTAAAAACCATGACAATTGGATACCTGCAAAAAAGATCTAACAATTCTACTATCCAATTTCAATTTAATGTTCTAACAATTTAAATTCCAATTTAAAATTCAGAGCCCGAAACCGTGGCTCTGATACCAGTTGTTGGGAAAATAGGGGTGCCCGGAATCTGTTCGAGATGAAATTTTAAATACGAATTTAAATACAATTATTACTAGCATGAATTAATCCTAATTAATTCAAATAATAATTCCAACAACTAATTATCATCATGCATGTTAAATTAATTTCACATATTTAACTAGGCGGAATTAAACAAGTAAATATGCGATTAACGTACCTCTCGTAGTATTGGCCTTTGGATATACGGGACACTTGTAATCTCGCTCTATCAACCCAAAGCCTTCTAAAGTATTTCCCTTTTCACCTCACTTGATCGCCGGTGGGAGACGCTTTCAAGCAATTTAATAAACTAAGGAAAAAGAAAAATATTTATGCTTCTTGATTTTTCCAACACATGGAATTATGTACTTGGGGATGAAATAATCATCCCCTATTTATAAGAAGGAGTGATCGAAATTTACATGTGGATATGGGCTTGGAAAAAATCTTTTCTTAGTCTCTAAGAAATCTTGAATATATCTCATATATTCTTTTCTCCATAATAAAATATTCCACAAAAATCTCACTCACCTCTTAAGAAGGTAATTTTCGAAAATTGCACTAAGAAATCCAAAGATTTGGATCTTCTTGAATATATGAGATATTCTTGTATTCCTAGAATACATATCTTCCATAATATCTTTCCAAGAAAATCAACAAAATCTTATTTCTTTTGTTTCTCTTATTTTCGAAAATATAAAGGAAAAAATCAGCATAATATATTCTTTTTATTTTAATCACCTTATCATTATTGGGCTACTTAATGGGCTACTTGAGGGGCCTTAAGGAGAATTAAGATTGGACCTCCTAATGGACTTCTGAATTTCAATATAGAGCCCCAATATAATTCAGCCCATTAATATTAATTATTACCACTAATAAATTAATATTGCACTATCCATCTTAATCCATATTACGATAATATGGGCTCCCGGTTATTATTTCCCGCATTTAAGATTATCAAGTCCATTAATTAATTGAGCTTCTGAATAGCTCTAAATTAATTAATATATTTCACCTTGGAGTAAAGACAGCTCAACATTATTATTTGTACCGAAGAAACTAATTTTTCACTTGCAAGATTTGGTACAATAAAACTTTTGAGCCCACCAAGGGGACTAATCACACGAGCCGTACTCGCACGCGTTTCTCCGTATTAAATCTTAGCAACCGTCATATGATTAATATTACTGCCCAAGACACAAAGTTCGAAGTCGCAATGATTCTCACCCAACATGAATCAAAGCAGTAACTACTAAGCACACACGGTCCTATTTAAGTGACGGAGATCAAGAAATCAACAACCACTGAGGTCTAATTCTTCACCTTTCAGAACAGAAGAATTTATCCTCACTGTAGGACATCTTCAACATATACTAAATGTGCTAGTGCAATCTCTTAGTCAAGACAGACCAATCTGAGCCTTACACATCGACCTTTCATGGCGGATTTGTTCAATTCCACCTAGGTCGTGAAAATGTACGTTTAGTTACAAGTAAACTGTTAATGTCGTCTTCCGTGATCGGGTATCACCACATTAACTACTATGTAACACGTACTATATATTGAACGGTTTGCAATAGAAATTCAACATTAAATCATAACTAAAGCAAATGCGTTAAAAGAATTATTCTCATAAAACGAGTGTTTGATACACGAGTTATACAAAGTAAAAGTATACTTTCACGTATAACTCCAACATTTCCATCATGGCCATCAACAGCTTCCTCGTTCCCTCATTCTCCTCCAACTTGCAATCTCTCTGAAACTCTGGATCCTCGTTCCATGCACCGGCATTCGTGACAATGTTGTCCACGATCTCTCTACATCTCGCTATCCCTTGGTTCAGAAAAGCTCCACTCGCACATGCATCTAAATGAGCTTGGCCAGCCTTGCTGTCTCCACTATAGAAGAACGCCATAATATCTCCCTCATTGTACCCGTGCTGCGGGCACTCGATCAACATATTTGAGTATCTCTCCCACGCTTGGCGTAAATCCTCTCCTGACTTCTGGCGAAAGGAAGAGATCTCAATTCTTACTTTAATCGTTCTCGATGGAGGGTAGAATCTCTCGAGGAACAGACGCTCGAGCTCGGCCCATGTGGTTACACCTCCCCGTGGGAGCGTGTTGTCATACCACTCTTTAGCTATTCCTGTCAATGAGAATGGGAACAGCCTAAGCCTCTTGGCATCTTCAGACATACCGTTATAATTGAATGTGGAGGCTATCATGAGGAAACTCCTCAGGTGAGTATGAGGGTTCTCCTTCCCAACTTCCCCTTTGAACTGGTTCTCGGTAAGCAACTTAAGAATTCCCGGGGAAATCGAGAAGTTATTTGCCTCAACAGGAGGCAATGCCACTCCATCATAGTACCGTTGTGGCTGCGCTGCAAACCTCCCTCGAATAACCATATTTTGATATACGTTCTGAGGAACGTGTTGAGGATTAGCAGCTGGTACGGGTACTTGTTGGGGTGGTGGTTGGTAAACAGGTGGTTGATTGAAAACTGGAGGTGGAGGATACGAGTATGGTGGATAAGGATAAGGTGGGTATGTGTAGGGTGGATAAGGTAAGTTGTTTTGTGGTAAGTTAGGATGTGGGTAAGCAGGGTTGTTATGAGGATTTTGGACAATGTTATGAGCTGGGCTATTTTGGTTCTGAGTACCCGGGTTTTGGCTCTGGCTCTCTCCTAACGGATCTTGATTCTTACTGGTATTGTCATTAGTGCCGTCAACCCGGTTCAATGCCTGATTGAACTCATTCTCGACATCATCCAACTCATTAGTGATGTCCATCGGTTCTTTCCCTCCGGCAGCGTTCATCCTTCTTAAGAAGGCTCGGTTTCTTCTTGCTATTGTCTCAGGATCTAACGGTAACCTCTCTTCGCTCGTATTGCCTTGTGAGCGTGTTTTCATAAACTTGAAACACTAACAAAAGAATCAAAACACAACTGCCGAATATGTAAAAATAAAAATAAAACAGAAAATAAAGCACTCACTACTAACTACTAAGCTATCTACAAGTCCTATTCAAAAGACATACAATGCCATCCCCGGCAACGGCGCCATTGACTTGAAGCGAAAATACTAACTTCTACTAGTCGCTTCCCCGCAAGCGGACGGGTTCACTGTAGTATGAGTAAGTATAGCGACCAAGTATTATCGAACTCACGAGATGGAGTGTATGCGAACAGATCCCTGAAGATCTACGCGTCGTAGCTAATATGAGTGTAATGATTTTGGGTTTTTTGAAAGATTAATTAAAAGACTAAAATTATTCTAGGAATGCAAAAGGCAAAATTAAACTAAGAATCGAAGAGTTGTTTTCAAATGAGAGATGGTGATGCTCAGGATAGGAATCCCTACGTATACTAACGGAGCAGGTACATAATCAAAATAACCGTGACGCGCAAGAAATTACCTAAGTAAAAGAATGCAAGGTGAAAGCTCAAGATTCTAAACCCTAATACTTTACCCTAACACTCGACTTCACTAATCCACTAACAAGTTAATAGATTGTGCTTAATTAATGAGACTCTAATTTAACTAAGGTGATGCGGTCGTCCTCCTTCGCTAAACTGGTAGATGAATTAACCCTTTCTAAACCCTCTAGTTAAGTCTACTCGTTGTTAAAGAGTGATACGGTCGTCCTCTTTCTAACACTTTTCGAACGAAATTCAAAAGTAAAGTTAAGATTAATTTTAAGAATTCATTAATCAAGCGAATTAAAACCTAACGTCACAAGTTACCCTAATTACATACCCACAACCTACTTCTACGAGTTCATCCTACCCCAAGCATGCAAGGGTTTTAGCTAGACATATGTTTTATGTAAATAATAGCAATTGAATAAGTAAAGAACATGAACATGATAATTAAGACGAAGAAGATCAAACATAAATTAGGGTTTAACGAAATAAAAGAATAAACTGAAATTAACTCCAGAAAAGAAGTCTCAACGTGTTTAAGAACAAAAATATAAAGAAACAATACTAAAAAGTAAGATCGTAATATGAATTCGTAACGAAAACCTAAAAAACGTAAACGTAAAGCTTGCTTCTCTCCTTCCTCTCCAAAAACTAACTCTAAAAGTCAAAATCTATCAAGTGATGTGTGGTATCCCCCAAAAACGAGCTTGAGACGAGTATATATATGCAACGGGCCGAATCGTGAACTCATGGGCCGAAAAATGCCTTTTAAAATGCCAAACATGAAGGTGCTCAAGCAGACCTGCTCGAGCGGTCGCGCTCGAGCATGGAGCTCGAATGACACAGGTGCTCGAGCGGTGGCGCTCGAGCTGCTCGAGCGCTGAAAATCTTCTGTATAATTTGGGCGCTCGAGCGGTGGCGCTCGAGCTGCTCGAGCACTCGAAATCTTCTGTATATTTTGGGCACTCGAGCAACGTGCTCGAGCGCTAGTGCTCGAGTGGTTTACTCGAATGCTCCCAAAAATTCTCCAACTAGTACTTTTTTTCTTCAACACTAACACCAATCGTATTCCTTCGATATCTTCTCATCCGGGCATCCGTTTGAGTCGATTCAAAGTCCTACGAACTCCGTTCTTCGCCCTCGATTCACCTACGAGCATTAAAGAGATAAATTCATCAATGTACATAAATAATGCTCAATTGACTCCAAATACTCGACAAAATCGGCCAAAATTAGGATCTTTTGAGTGACGAATCATGACAATTTCACGCCTAATCAGAAGTCTGAAAGTAATTTAACTGAAAACAAAACAGAAAAGAAGAATGTGAATAATCAATATTCCTTATTCTAATTTACAATACTGAACCAGCTATCAGGGAGGGCAAGTTACAATGGGCATAATATGGATCAATTCATACCTAAAAAAACGACAGCATACATTAGTCAGCATGATTTGCACATTGGAGAAATGACTGTGAGAGAAACCTTAGCATTTTCTGCTAGACTCCAGGATGTTGGCTCATGATACGGTTCGTACAATCACTCAAAAAACCTATGTGCTTTTCAAATTATTAAATTTTGAGGGATCTTTATGGTTTTTTATTGTCATTATTGCCTTGGACAAGAGACGTTGGCTAAGCTATGGATGAGACATAAAGCAGCCAGCATTAAACCAGATCCTGATATTGACATGCACACAAAGGTAAATTAATACCAATACCAACAGTTGATAGTTATTTTAATTCGGAGACTGGGTTCCAGCTCGACGAAATTGGAGGAATTTATATTTGAGTCTTTAATTCTTGCCCCAACTTAAATTTTTAGGAGGAAAAGTATTCTTTATCTTTGTGGGATCATTGAAAAAGGACGCCAGTTAGGTCTGTCAAATTAATTCAGATGATGTTAGGAAAAAATATTTAATACAAACAATACAACAAACACTTGGTGTGCATAACTACAAACCCTTGTCAAATTACATGAAGCAAGAAAAAATACAGCATCAAGAAGATCGACACATCAATTTAAATTAATTCCCACCAATTAGAATAAAAAATCGACAGATCAATAAACCTAAAATTATTACACAAACATGTAATTGAACGTACCTAATCTCTCCTCCGCCAACAAAATTCATAACCAGAGACAATAGAGGCTTAACATACCCAAAAAATGAAAAAGAAGAAAAGAGGATGTGAAGAATTCTAAGAACACGACGAGGGTATCTAAGAAACTTTAAAAAAAAGAAGGAGAGGGTGAATGTATTAAAACTGATAGTGCACAGAACAACTCATATTTAAAAATAAAAAAGGATTCTTAAAATCAGATTTAAATATTAAAAATTGATATGTTTTTATTAAATACCATGATATCTTTTTTTTAAAAACTAACCTAAAGATTTGTTTAGGTTTGAGCTAATCTTTGGCTAACGATTTGTTTATGACAAGGTTTTATATAAAATAATTTATGATAAGCTTATAATGAAATTGTTTAAAAGTATCGAATATTTGATTAGAAATATCGATAATATCATCAGGAGTATCATTAATTTGAGTCAGTAAAATTATATTATAATCGTTGTAAAAAAATATTGAACAAAAAGTAATGATGCTCCTGATGAGATTATCGATACTCTTTGTCAAATAGTCAATACTTTATAACAGTTTCATGATAAACTTATCATAAATCATTTTCATGTAAAACTTTCTTTTTGTTTAGATTTACTAAATTCAAGATTAATTTTGGGTTTATTATTTTAAAGTATAACAATTAAAGTGTAAAAAAGCAGGAAACTTTTATGGGGGTATTAAAGAATTTTCACTTTGTATCAGGTATAAAAATCAAAATTATTTTTTGGTTTATTATTCTTCTTATCTCACAATTGAAGGGTAAAGAAGTAGGATACTTCTTTTGGGTCTCGGACGAACTCCATACCCAGATTAAAATGAATTGCATGTAAGAATTATAATTTGGCGAATATGTTGTTCCGAAAAGCCTAATTACTTTACATCAACTTTGGACCAGACTTTTTTTTTATTTAAATAGTAGGCAAATATATTAAGGATTTGATTTTTAAATTATTATTCTAACAGGGATTATTAGGTCATGGGACAGTGGTCTCATAACAATTATATCTTGAATCGTTTTAAAGAGAGACATATTTCTTAAATTGTCGATTTTTTTTTTAACAGAATCCAAATTTGGTTTACATATTCTTTTTCCCACCAAGACCACATATAATTTTTAACAAGCCCTCTTGAAGAACACTCTGCTTCCCAATTGCTCACAAAAATATACATAAACATTTGCAGCGACATTTGCTCTTTCCATTAACGATCCGGATCCAGAACCCAAAACAATCACAGAGTGCCGGAAGCACCACGATTGGGTTAAATGGAAAGAGGCAATTGATGCGGAGCTCGCCCCGCTTAACAAAAGACAAGTATTTGACTCTTTCGTTCGTACACCCGCGCGCGCTATCCCTGTAGGATATGAATGGGTTTTTGTATGAAAACGAAATTGAGAAAACAATACTGTGGAGAGGTTAAAGCGAGGCTGGTAGCACAAGGGTTTTCGCAGAAACCCGGGGATTGATTTTGATCAAACCTATTCTCCCGTCATGGACTCAATGTCATGGACTCAATAAACGTTCCGCTATTTGATATCTTTGGCAGTTAAGTTGAATCTCCAAAATGAGATTAATGGACGTAGTAACCACGTATTTATACGGATCACTCGATGCCGACATTTATATGAAAATCCCAGATGGATTTAACATCCCTCAGTTAAGGGATGGAGAAAATCGCAGTATGTATAGCACACAACTGCGTAAGTCGTTGTATGGCCTGAAGCAATCGTGCCTTATGTGGTACAACCGACTTAGTGAATTCCTTCATAATAAGGGATACACGTTCGATAAAGCTTTCCCGTGCGTATTCTCGAAGAAATCGCAAGACGGTTTTTGCATCATATCCGTGTATGTTGATGACCTGAACATAATCGGAACATGCAAAGAGATTGAAGAAGCCAGTTCAATCTTGAGAGCTGAATTCGAAATGAAGTCCTTGGGTAAAACCAAGTACTGCCTCGACTTGCAGATCGAGCACCTCCCAGAAGGAGTCCTTGGTCATCAGTCGACCTACGTGAAGAAGGTATTGGATAGATTTCACATGGATAAATCTCATCCACTTAGCACCCCGATGGTAGTCCGATCCCTCGAAGTGGATAAGGATCCATTTAGGCCAAGAGAAGATTCAGAAGAAATTCTGGGACCAGAAGTTCCTTATCTTAGCGCTGTCGGAGCTTTGCTCTATCTTGCAAATTGCACCCGGCCGGACATTGCATTTGCAGTTAACTTGCTTGCGAGATATAGCGCTTCTCCTACGAGGAGACATTGGAATGGTGTTAAGCACGTTCTACGATACCTCCAAGGATCCCAAGATCTTGGACTGTTTTATCGTAAGAACCAAGACAAAACCTTGGTAGGTTATGCGGATGCCGACTATTTGTCTGATCCCCACAACGCCGTATCCCAGACTGGTTATGTTTTTCTCTGTGGTGGAACCGCAATCTCATGTAGATCGGTTAAACAATCCATGGTTACCACGTCTTCAAACCACTCAGAGATCATAGCTTTATTTGAAGCCGCACGAGAATGTGTTTGGTTAAGGTCCTTGGTAAAACACATTGGTGACTCGTGTGGTATCGCCAAGGGCGATACACCTCTCACCGTTATATTTGAAGACAACGCTGCTTGCATCGCACAAATGAGTAATGGGTACGTCAAGGGAAACCTGACGAAACATATTTCACCTAAGTTTTTCTACCCATACGAACTCCAGAAGAGTGGCGTGATTACCATTCAAAAGGTGCAATCTAGTAACAATCTTGCAGATTTGTTTACTAAATCCTTACCTACGTCTACTTTTGAAAAGTATGTTCGTGGTATAGGGATGCAAAGACTTAAAGTGTTGTTGTCTTCAGGGGGAGCGGTAACCACGAAATGAATCTGGAAGATTTAGATCTAGAAGATCGATGCATTCCTCCTACTCATTATTATGGCCGATCCTTAGCACGTGAAGTTTTATGACAAGACATTTATGTCGTAATGTCCAAGGGGGAGTGTTGTAAATCTGGAAGATTTGATATTCCAAATCTAGGAGATTTGGTGTGGACATTACTTGAGGACCAAGAATCATATTGGGCCTTACCCATTAGACTAGGGTTTTACTATTATATATACCCCATTGTATTCATGAATTATGTACTCTGATACACAACAATACTAGTGGAACTCCTGGCTTGGATCGCCCCCAGACGTAGTCCTTCCGGACGAACTGGGTAAACAAACGCTGTCTATTTTATTTACACACTCAATTACAACAAATTGCATGTAAGAATTATAATTTGGCGAATATGTTGTTCCGAAAAGCCTAATTACTTTACATCAACTTTGGACCAGACTTTTTTTTATTTAAATAGTAGGCAAATATATTAAGGATTTGATTTTTAAATTATTATTCTAACAGGGATTATTAGGTCATGGGACAGTGGTCTCATAACAATTATATCTTGAATCGTTTTAAAGAGACATATTTCTTAAATTGTCGATTTTTTTTTAACAGAATCCAAATTTGGTTTACATATTCTTTTTCCCACCAAGACCACATATAATTTTTAACAAGCCCTCTTGAAGAACACCCTGTTTCCCAATTGCTCACAAAAATATACATAAACATCCATCAAACACTTATTACCAACAAAAGAAATACATAAACTAAACAAATCCAAAACAGGCCCGTGCATCGCACGGGCTTATAACTAGTACACATAATTGATGGGTTTGCTAATGGAATGGCATCTGCTTTAATATTTTTAATTTTTAAAATAAATTCAGTTTTGTGTATATATATATATATCAATGTTTTTATTACCGGATCGACGATCAAATTGATTTGGGCACTGGTTGGCGGTCCAATCAGCTAAATCACACTACAAAAAAGATGGAGTTTAGCGACGGCAAGAATATCCGTCGCAAATTACTATCATTTGCGACGGATTTTTGTAAGTCGTCGCAAAAAATGAAAATTTGCGACGACTTAGGAAGTCCGTCGCAAATGATAGTAATTTGCGACGGATAAGCCGTCGCAAAATCTAGGGCCCACCGACTTGGTCTTGAACCGGCTACATTTGCGACGGAAAGGTCGTCGCAAATTTCAATTTTGAGTTTGCGACGGTCAATTCCGTCGCAAAACATACCCGTTTAAAGGTGACCGTTCGGGAAGCGACCCGTTTGACTGATCTGCGACGGAAGAAGCCGTCGCAATTTTAAACTTTGTAATTGCGACAGACGAAAGCCGTCGCAATGCTTACATTTATATTCGCAACCTCTCGGGAAACGGCCCATTGACTGATTTGCGACGGAATGTCCGTCGCAAATTCGAGCCGTTTTACGCGTCTTATTGGGAAACGGTGCGTTGACTGATTTGCGACGGCTTTTCCGTCGCAAATCAGTAAGAAACGGCGTCGTTTTGCGTTTGACGGGCAAAATTTGCGACGGACAGGCGTCCGTCACAAATTTTTTTCCACTTATTTATACAGGCCCGCCGCGTTGCAGACGGAGAAAGAGAGAAAAGAAGAAGAAGAAGAGGAAAAAGAGAGGAAAAGGAAGGAGAAGTCGGGTGCCGTCGCTGTAGAGCCAATCCGTCCCCACCGAGTTCTCGTTTCGTCATCTTCTACAAATAAACCGTAAGTTTTCTTCATTTTTACCGTTTAAAATTTAATTTTAAAGCATGTTTAGAGAATTGATTTTAGTTGAATTATTTGAATTATATTAGTAATGAATTGATTTTAGTTGATCGAATTTTAATTTAAAGCATGTTTAATTTTTTTTAAGTTTAGAATTGAATTAGTTGAATTGTTTGAATTATATTAAAAATAAATTGATTTTAGTTGAATTAGTTGAATTATAATTTAATTAGTTGATCGAATTTTAATTTAATTTTAAAGCATGTTTAGAAATAGTTGAATTTGTTAAGTTTAGAATTGATTTTAGCTGAGTTGTTTGATTTTAGTTGAATTGTTTTAGTAATTTGTTAATTTTTAATTGTTAAGCATGTTTAAATAATATTACAAAATAATTTTAGTTGCTTGATTTAAGTTTAATAATTTTACAAAATAATATTAGTTGATGATTGATTTTAATTTAGTTGAATGAATTTAGTTGAGTAGGTTGTTAATTGATTTTAAATAATATTAGTTGTTTGATTTTAAATAATATTAGTTGTTTGATTTTAGTTTAATATATAATTTATAAAATAATATTATTAGTTGATTGATTTTAATTTAGTTGAATGAATAATTCGTGAAATTTGTTATAGATGAGCGGACAAGGCAGTGGCAACGACAGTCAGCAGTCTCCGAGGGATGAGGAGGCGAGTCGAGGAGGACGAGGAGGGAGGAAACGACGGCCCTCACTAAGACCCGTGGTTCCACCTATTTTCAGGCCGAGGTCTCTATCAGAGACCTCTTCACAGCCTGGTGCGGGCTCTTCCTCCTCCTCACAGCAGACTGCTGAGGGCTCATCCTCCTCCCGCCAGCATCCGGTTGTTGAAGGACGGATGCCTGTTAAGCCATGTGGTCATATGTAAGTTTTAATATTTTATACTCAATTTTTTTATTAATTAAAACCTAATTATTTTACTAACTTTGAAATTTTAATTTTACAGTTGGATTCCGGGTCATGAGGCTGCTAATCAGGTTTCTAACTCCATCTTTCGCGGTGGATTCGAGCCCACCGCTTACAGTTGGAGGTTAGTGTCCGATGCAAGAAAAAAGACATACTTCGAGGAGTTTAAGGTATTAATTTAATTTATTAATTCACCGTTTATTAATATCAAATATATAAACATATATTTACATTTAAATTGTAATTGCAGAAAGAATGTGTCTGGGCACCGGAGCACGATGACCAGATGTGGAGGAATTTCGATAAATATGGAAAGGAAAGGTACAGAGACCTCCTTTACAGAATGAGGGAGAAGTGGTACAAGAAGGGAGAGGCCACCGACTTGGGGCTTGACAGTGAAAGACGGTCGATTTGGGACCAATTCCTCCGCTACTGGGATTCCCCTGCATTCCAAGAGAAGTCGGCGAAAAACAAGGCGAATCGGCGTAGTGACCCTGATGGAGAAGGGATGTCAAGACATCGGGCCGGTTCTCGATCCATTTATGAGCACGGGTTGAGATTTGTAAGTTTCGTCTTCAATTTTGTAGTTTTTGAATTTATATTATTTTTTTCCTAATTTTTATGAGTGTTGTTAATTTTTACTATCTTTTTTTCTAATTAGGCGGCGGAGCAAGGACGCGAGCCCTCTCATTTTGAGAGATTGCAGCTCGCCCACCCATTCGTCGAGGAGATTGGGAAGTCTACCTACGGCCGTACCACCGAGATCCACGTAAGTATTATTTCAATATTAATAGTATTATTTAAATTTTTAATATTAAAAGTATTTTTTATATTTTGTGTTCAATTTATTTAATTTTTTGTATAATTAATTTGCAGAGAAAGATGCTCGAGGATCTTGCCTCTCAGCCTCAGCCTGAGGAAACGGCAGAGGGGTCGGGGTCGGGGTCGATGCCCCCCACACAGCCTTCTGTTGACGTTCAAAATGAATTGTACTTCAAGAACGTCAAGGCTAAAAAGGGGCGGTTCGCTGGATTGGGCAGCTTCGGAAAGAACTTTTTCCGACCTCGTGGCTCAGGCTCATCCTCCTCTCAGTCTTCCATCGACTCTCATCCCAGTTAGGTCGAGAGGCAGCTTGCCACGGTGGTGGAGCAGATGAAGAACATGCAGAGGCAGCAGCGAGAGAAGGAAGAGTATGAGAGGCAGCAGCGAGAGGCGCACGACCGGTATACAGCTGAGGTGGAGCAGTATCGGGCCGAGCTGCAGGAGTATACAGCCGCCATGCAGGCGTGGTGGCAGATATTCGCCTCTGATTCAATGCCACGAGCGCAAATGCCTGCGCCACCGATGCTGCCGATCCCGCCGACCCAGCCATCGATGCCGCCGATCCCGCCGACCCAGCCATCGATGTCGCCGATTGTTAACCTGGGCGAGGATGAAGAGGAAGACGGATTTAATTCCGATTGTTAAAAAAATTTGATTTTTAATAACTATGAAGTACAATTTTTTTTTTTAGTTTGAATTGTTACTTTAATTTAATTTTTAAATTGTTACTTTAATTTATAATTTTGTGAATTTATTAGTTTGAATTTACTTTTATTTAATGGACACAACATTTATAAAAACAAGTGAAAAACGAAAATGAATTAATTTGGTGAATTATGAACACAAGCACTCAAAAGAAAAATTCACAAGCATACAAGTTCTTTCTCAAATCAACTCTCATTCAAACACTCACACAAAAGAGTCTCTAACTCAAATCCACAAATCACCCTACTCATCAAATCATACTCAAAGATAGCAATCAACAAGCATAAGATGATTGATAGGCATGAAATATGCAATAGCGAATCAGATCAAAATCACCCCAAGGAGCATCTCAAGGCACCAAATAACCAAACACACTCAAAGATAAGGGGTGCTCCGGTGCAATGTAACAAGAAATATAAAAAAAAAACTCCACCCCCCCAAACTTCGACCTTACGAAGAGGTCTAAGTTTGGGGTTGTGGTTACCTCAACCAAACAATTCAGTTTCTCTCAACAACGTTGCACACTCCCTTGCTTGAGTTCCTCTCTTTTGGATAGCTCCATGATTCCTCTACTCTCTCGAGACAAGCCTACAAAATAAAAATCTCAAGTACGAGGTTAAAACTTAAAATTCAAAACAACACCCAAATAACATAAAAGTACTAAAAAAAATGAAAATGGGTTGCCTCCCATTCAGCGCTATTTTTAAGGTCCTCATGCCGGACCGAGCTCAAAGGAGCTTATGGGACATCATAGTCAAATTTACCTCCCTTACTCTCATAAGAGTGGTGGTTGCATTCCTTTTCTTGATGTCCCTCCATCATGAGCTCTTTTGCTTCCTTCTCATCCCCAGGTGTTATGGGTCTCAACTCCTTCTCACCTTTATCTGGAGGAGTCTTACCAAACAATTTCTTGAATTTGGACTTTTTCTTCTTAACTCCTCCTTTCCCTTCCAACTGGACCACGTCCACACTTTTCACTTCTTCATCCTTCAACTTCTTCCCTTTATCCCTATCAAAAGAATCAAGACCATAATGCTCATGGGTTAAATTATCAAGTGAAGGATTAACGAAATCATGAACATGAGAAAGATTAGAGATAGGAGGTGTGTCTTCAACACGAGGATCAATTGCATCCATGCAATACAAACTCTCATCCTCCTTCGGGTGCTTCATGGCTTCATATAGGGAAATCTTCACTTCTTGATCATCAACCTTCAATGTAATCTTCCCATTTGCCACGTCTAGCACCATCCCCACCGTAGCTAAGAACGGTCTTCCCAAGATCAGGGGCACGTGCTCATCTTCCTCCATCTCTAGGACCAAAAAATCGGCTGGAAAAATGTGATCTCCAACTCTCACGAGGACGTCTTCAACCACACCTTGAGGTCGAGTAATAGACCGGTCGGCTAGTTGAAGCGTCATCATTGTTGGCTGAAGTTCACCACCTTCCAACTTCTTGAAAAGCAACAACGACATAAGATTTATGCTCGCTCCAAGGTCACACAACACTCCCTTCTTGATCCCGTTCCCAATATCACATAGAATGGTGAAGCTCCCGGGATCCTTCAGCTTCGGAGGAAGCGCATTGTGCACTAATGCACTCACCTCTTGGTTCAACTGCACCAACTTCGGCTCATCCACTCGCCGTCTTTTCGCGATCAAGTCCTTCAAAAACTTTGCGTAGTTGGGCATCTGTTCCAAGGCATCATAAAAAGGGATATTAATATGCAATTGTTTAAACACATCAAGGAATTTAGTGAATTTCTCATCAAACTTCTTTTTCATGAAGCGTTGTGGATATGGAACGGGTATCACAGATTTGGGTACCCCCCATTCATCTTTCTCGGTCTCTTTCACTTTCTCCCTTGCTTCCTTTGCCTTCTTCCACTTAGGAACTCTCTCAACATTCTCAATGCCTTCCTCTTCAAGCTCTTTGTTCGCTTGAGTGCTTTCACCCTCAACCTTCTTCTCAACTCCCATCTCTTCAATCTCATCTCTATCTTGGGGCGTCTCAGAATCAGCAGGCATCTGATGACCTTCATAGTTGGTTCCACTTCTTAATTGGATAGCCTTGCAATGCTCTTTCGGGTTCCCCTCTGGCATGGAAGGATACTTACCCGACTCCCTATTCAATGATTTTGCAATTTGACTTATTTGTAACTCTATTGAGATGAACCGCTTATTGTTCTCTTGCTGAATTCGATTCAGCGCTACATCTCTCTTTTGGAGTTCTTGATCAAGCTAATCACCTTTCTTATGCAACTCCTTCACATCGTACTCAAAGAGGTCAATCTCTTGCTACCTTCCTCCACCTTCTGAAGGATAGCTCTCAACATCTCCTCAGTTGAGGAACCGCCTTCTACACCCGGAGGTTTTGAACCTGGATCAACACCTGGAGGAACTGTAATACCCGCCTTCAGGTTAGCATATGAAAAATTCTCGTTCTTCCTCCATTGGTTCTGAGGAAGCTGCTGGCCTCCTTGGTACCCTTGTGTGTTCCTCCATTGATTTTGAGGTGGCTGTGGACCTGGAGGTACAAATGGTTGGCCATAAGGAGACTTTCCTTGAAAATTTCCACCTTGTGGATACCCATTCTGATTGTAATAAGGACCTCCCATATAGTTGGCCTCTTCTTGCTGATTCGTGGGTGGGTCTACCTTCTCATTCACCGCTACATTCCCTCCAACCAGATTCTTCCCCAACTCAAGGTTGTTAATCTTTTCCTGTTGGGAAAATATGGGTGCCCGGAATCTATTCGAGATGAAATTTTAAATACGAATTTAAATACAATTATTACTAGCATGAATTAATCCTAATTAATTCAAATAATAATTCCAACAACTAATTATCATCATGCATGCTAAATTAATTTCACATATTTAACTAGGCGGAATTAAACAAGTAAATATGCGATTAACGTACCTCTCGTAGTATTGGCCTTTGGATATACGAGACACTTGTAATCTCGCTCTATCAACCCAAAGCCTTCTCAAGTATTTCCCTTTTCACCTCACTTGATCGCCGGTGGGAGACGCTTTTAAGCAATTTAATAAACTAAGGAAAAAGAAAAATATCTATGCTTCTTGATTTTTCCAACACATGGAATTATGTACTTGTGGATGAAATAATCATCCCCTATTTATAAGAAGGAGTGATCGAAATTTACATGTGGATATGGGGTTGGAAAAAATCTTTTCTTAGTCTCTAAGAAATCTTGAATATATCTCAATATTCTTTTCTCCATAATAAAATATTCCACAAAAATCTCACTCACCTCTTAAGAAGGTAATTTTCGAAAATTGCACTAAGAAATCCAAAGATTTGGATCTTCTTGAATATATGAGATATTCTTGTATTCCTAGAATACATATCTTCCATAATATCTTTCCAAGATAATCAACAAAATCTTATTTCTTTAGTTTCTCCTATTTTCGAAAATATAAAGGAAAAAATCAGCATAATATATTCTTTTTATTTTAATCACCTTATCATTATTGGACTACTTAATGGGCTACTTGAGGGGCCTTAAGGAGAATTAAGATTGGACCTCCTAATGGACTTCTGAATTTCAATATTGAGCCCCAATATAATTCAGCCCATTAATATTAATTATTACCACTAATAAATTAATATTGCACTATCCATCTTAATCCATATTACGATAATATGGGCTCCCGGTTATTATTTCCCGCGTTTAAGATTATCAAGTCCATTAATTAATTGAGCTTCTGAATAGCTCTAAATTAATTAATATATTTCACCTTGGAGTAAAGACAGCTCAACATTATTATTCGTACCGAAGAAACTAATTCTTCACTTGCAAGATTTGGTACAATAAAACTTCTGAGCCCACCAAGGGGACTAATCACACGAGCCGTACTCGCACGCGTTTCTCCGTATTAAATCTTAGCAACCGTCGTATGATTAATATTACTGCCCAAGACACAAAGTTCGAAGTCGCAATGATTCTCACCCAACATGAATCAAAGCAGTAACTACTAAGCACACACGGTCCTATTTAAGTGACGGAGATTAAGAAATCAACAACCACTGAGGTCTAATTCTTCACCTTTCAGAACAGAAGAATTTATCCTCGCTGTAGGACCTCTTCAACACATACTAAATATGCTAGTGCAATCTCTTAGTCAAGACAGACCAATCTGAGCCTTACACATCGACCTTTCACGGCGGATTTGTTCAATTCCACCTAGGTCGTGAAAATGTACGTTTAGTTACAAGTAAACTGTTAATGTCGTCTTCCGTGATCGGGTATCACCACATTAACTACTATGTAACACGTACTATATATTGAACGGTTTGCAATAGAAATTCAACATTCAATCATAACTAAAGCAAATGCGATAAAAGAATTATTCTCATAAAACGAGTGTTTGACACACGAGTTATACAAAGTAAAAGCATACTTTCACGTATAACTCCAACATTTCCATCATGGCCATCAACAGCTTCCTCGTTCCCTCATTCTCCTCCAACTTGCAAACTCTCTGAAACTCTGGATCCTCGTTCCATGCACCGGCATTCGTGACAATGTTGTCCACGATCTCTCTACATCTCGCTATCCCTTAGTTCAGAAAAGCTCCACTCGCACATGCATCTAAATGAGCTTGGCCAGCCTTGCTGTCTCCACTATAGAAGAACGCCATAATATCTCCCTCATTGTACCCGTGCTGCAGGCACTCGATCAACATATTTGAGTATCTCTCCCACGCTTGGCGTAAATCCTCTCCTGACTTCGGGCGAAAGGAAGAGATCTCAATTCTTACTTTATTCGTTCTCGATGGAGGGTAGAATCTCTCGAGGAACAGACGCTCGAGCTCGGCCCATGTGGTTACACCTCCCCGTGGGAGCGTGTTGTCATACCACTCTTTAGCTATTCCTGTCAATGAGAATGGGAACAGCCTAAACCTCTTGGCATCTTCAGACATGCCGTTATAATTGAATGTGGAGGCTATCATGAGGAAACTCCTCAGGTGAGTATGAGGGTTCTCCTTCCCAACTTCCCCTTTGAACTGGTTCTCGGTAAGCAACTTAAGAATTCCCGGGGAAATCGAGAAGTTATTTGCCTCAACAGGAGACAATGCCACTCCATCATAGTACCGTTGTGGCTGCGCTGCAAACCTCCCTCGAATAACCATATTTTGATCTACGTTCTGAGGAACGTGTTGAGGATTAGCAGCTGGTACGGGTACTTGTTGGGGTGGTGGTTGGTAAACAGGTGGTTGATTGAAATCTGGAGGTGGAGGATACGAGTATGGTGGATAAGGATAAGGTGGGTATGGGTAGGGTGGATAAGGTAAGTTGTTTTGTGGTAAGTTAGGATGTGGGTAAGCAGGGTTGTTATGAGGATTTTGGACAATGTTATGAGCTGGGCTATTTTGGTTCTGAGTACCCGGGTTTTGGCTCTGGCTCTCTCCTAACGGATCTTGATTCTTACTGGTATTGTCATTAGTGTCGTCAACCCGGTTCAATGCCTGATTGAACTCATTCTCGACATCATCCAACTCATTAGTGATGTCCATCGATTCTTTCCCTCCGGCAGCGTTCATCCTTCTTAAGAAGGCTCGGTTTGTTCTTGCTATTATCTCAGGATCTAACGGTAACCTCTCTTCGCTCGTATTGCCTTGTGAGCGTGTTTTCATAAACCTGAAACACTAACAAAAGAATCAAAACACAACTGCCGAATATGTAAAAATAAAAATAAAACAGAAAATAAAGCACTCACTACTAACTACTAAGCTATCTACAAGTCCTATTCAAAAGACATACAATGCCATCCCCGGCAACGACGCCATTGACTTGAAGCGAAAATACTAACTTCTACTAGTCGCTTCCCCGCAAGTGGACGGGTTCACTGTAGTATGAGTAAGTATAGCGACCAAGTAATATCGAACCCACGAGATGGAGTGTATGCGAACAGATCCCTGAAGATCTACGCGTCGTAGCTAATATGAGTGTAATATTTTTGGGTTTTTTGAAAGATTAATTAAAAGACTAAAATTATTCTAGGAATGCAAAAGGCAAAATTAAACTAAGAATCGAAGAGTTGTTTTCAAATGAGAGATGGTGATGCTCAGGATAGGAATCCCTACGTATACTAACGGAGCAGGTACATAATCAAAATAACCGTGACGCGCAAGAAATTACCTAAGTAAAAGAATGCAAGGTGAAAGCTCAAGATTCTAAACCCTAATACTTTACCCTAACACTCGACTTCACTAATCCACTAACAAGTTAATAGATTGTGCTTAATTAATGAGACTCTAATTTAACTAAGGTGATGCGGTCGTCCTCCTTCGCTAAACTGGTAGATGAATTAACCCTTTCTAAACCCTCTAGTTAAGTCTACTCGTTGTTAAAGAGTGATACGGTCGTCCTCTTTCTAACACTTTTCGAACGAAATTCAAAAGTAAAGTTAAGATTAATTTTAAGAATTCATTAATCAAGAGAATTAAAACCTAACGTCACAAGTTACCCTAATTACGTACCCACAACCTACTTCTACGAGTTCATCCTACCCCAAGCATGCAAGGGTTTTAGCTAGACATATGTTTTATGTAAATAATAGCAATTGAATAAGTAACGAACATGAACATGATAATTAAGACGAAGAAGATCAAACATAAACTAGGGTTTAACGAAATAAAAGAATAAACTGAAATTAACTCCAGAAAAGAAGTCTCAACGTGTTCAAGAACAAAAATATAAAGAAACAATACTAAAAAGTAAGATCGTAATATGAATTCGTAACGAAAACCTAAAAAACGTAAACGTAAAACTTGCTTCTCTCCTTCCTCTCCAAAAACTAACTCTAAAAGTCAAAATCTATCAAGTGATGTGTGGTATCCCCCAAAGACGAGCTTGAGACGAGTATATATATGCAACGGGCCGAATCGTGAACTCATGGGCCGAAAAATGTCTTTTAAAATGCCAAACATGAAGGTGCTCAAGCAGACCTGCTCGAGCGGTCGCGCTCGAGCATGAAGCTCGAATGACACAGGTGCTCGAGCGGTGGCGCTCAAGCTGCTCGAGCGCTGAAAATCTTCTGTATAATTTGGGCGCTCGAGCAACACGCTCGAGCGGTGGCGCTCGAGCTGCTCGAGCACTCGAAATCTTCTGTATGTTTTGGGCGCTCGAGCAACGTGCTCGAGCGCTAGTGCTCGAGTGGTTTACTCGAATGCTCCCAAAATTTCTCCAACTAGTACTTTTTTTCTTCAACACTAACACCAATCGTATTCCTTCGATATCTTCTCATCCGGGCATCCGTTTGAGTCGATTCAAAGTTCTATGAACTCCGTTCTTCGCCCTCGATTCACCTACGAGCATTAAAGAGATAAATTCATCAATGTACATAAATAATGCTCAATTGACTCCAAATACTCGACAAAATCGGCCAAAATTAGGATCTTTCGAGTGACGAATCATGACAATTTCACGCCTAATCAGAAGTCTGAAAGTAATTTAACTGAAAACAAAACAGAAAAGAAGAATGTGAATAATCAATATTCCTTATTTTAATTTACAATACTGAACCAGCTATCAGGGAGGGCAAGTTACAATGGGCATAATATGGATCAATTCATACCTAAAAAAACGACAGCATACATTAGTCAGCATGATTTGCACATTGGAGAAATGACTGTGAGAGAAACCTTAGCATTTTCTGCTAGACTCCAGGATGTTGGCTCATGATACGGTTCGTACAATCACTCAAAAAACCTATGTGCTTTTCAAATTATTAAATTTTGAGGGATCTTTATGGTTTTTTATTGTCATTATTGCCTTAGACAAGAGACGTTGGCTAAGCTATGGATGAGACATAAAGCAGCCAGCATTAAACCAGATCCTGATATTGACATGCACACAAAGGTAAATTAATACCAATACCAAAAGTTGATAGTTATTTTAATTCGGAGACTGGGTTCCAGCTCGACGAAATTGGAGGAATTTATATTTGAGTCTTTAATTCTTGCCCCAACTTAAATTTTTAGGAGGAAAAGTATTCTTTATCTTTGTGGGATCATTGAAAAAGGACGCCAGTTAGGTCTGTCAAATTAATTCAGATGATGTTAGGAAAAAATATTTAATACAAACAATACAACAAACACTTGGTGTGCATAACTACAAACCCTTGTCAAATTACATGAAGCAAGAAAAAATACAGCATCAAGAAGATCGACACATCAATTGAAATTAATTCCCACCAATTAGAATAAAAAATCGACAGATCAATAAACCTAAAATTATTACACAAACATGTAATTGAACGTACCTAATCTCTCCCCCGCCAACAAAATTCATAACCAGAGACAATAGAGGCTTAACATACCCAAAAAATGAAAAAGAAGAAAAGAGGATGTGAAGAATTCTAAGAACACGACGAGGGTATCTAAGAAACTTTAAAAAAAAGAAGGAGAGGGTGAATGTATTAAAACTGATAGTGCACAGAACAACTCATATTTAAAAATAAAAAAGGATTCTTAAAATCAGATTTAAATATTAAAAATTGATATGTTTTTATTAAATACCATGATATCTTTTTTTTTTAAACTAACCTAAAGATTTGTTTAGGTTTGAGCTAATCTTTGGCTAACGATTTGTTTATGACAAGGTTTTATATAAAATAATTTATGATAAGCTTATAATGAAATTGTTTAAAAGTATTGAATATTTGATTAGAAATATCGATAATATCATCAGGAGTATCATTAATTTGAGTCAGTAAAATTATATTATAATCGTTGTAAAAAAATATTGAACAAAAAGTAATGATGCTCCTGATGAGATTATCGATACTCTTTGTCAAATAGTCAATACTTTATAACAGTTTCATGATAAACTTATCATAAATCATTTTCATGTAAAACTTTCTTTTTGTTTAGATTTACTAAATTCAAGATTAATTTTGGGTTTATTATTTTAAAGTATAACAATTAAAGTGTAAAAAAGCAGGAAACTTTTATGGGGGTATTAAAGAATTTTCACTTTGTATCAGGTATAAAAATCAAAATTATTTTTTGGTTTATTATTCTTCTTATCTCACAATTGAAGGGTAAAGAAGTAGGATACTTCTTTTGGGTCTCGGACGAGCTCCATACCCAGATTAAAATGAATTGCATGTAAGAATTATAATTTGGCGAATATGTTGTTCCGAAAAGCCTAATTACTTTACATCAACTTTGGACCAGACTTTTTTTTATTTAAATAGTAGGCAAATATATTAAGGATTTGATTTTTAAATTATTATTCTAACAGGGAATATTAGGTCAAGGGACAGTGGTCTCATAACAATTATATCTTGAATCGTTTTAAAGAGAGACATATTTCTTAAATTGTCGATTTTTTTTAACAGAATCCAAATTTGGTTTACATATTCTTTTTCCCACCAAGACCACATATAATTTTTAACAAGCCCTCTTGAAGAACACTCTGCTTCCCAATTGCTCACAAAAATATACATAAACATTTGCAGCGACATTTGCTCTTTCCATTAACGATCCGGATCCAGAACCCAAAACAATCGCAGAGTGCCGGAAGCGCCACGATTGGGTTAAATGGAAAGAGGCAATTGATGCGGAGCTCGCCCCGCTTAACAAAAGACAAGTATTTGACTCTTTCATTCGTACACCCACGCGCGCTATCCCTGTAGGATATGAATGGGTTTTTGTATGAAAACAAAATTGAGAAAACAATACTGTGGAGAGGTTAAAGCGAGGCTGGTAACACAAGGGTTTTCGCAGAAACCCGGGGATTGATTTTGATCAAACCTATTCTCCTGTCATGGACTCAATGTCATGGACTCAATAAACGTTCCGCTATTTGATATCTTTGGCAGTTAAGTTGAATCTCCAAAATGAGATTAATGGACGTAGTAACCGCGTATTTATACGGATCACTCGATGCCGACATTTATATGAAAATCCCAGATGGATTTAACATCCCTAAGTTAAGGGATGGAGAAAATCGGAGTATGTATAGCATACAACTGCGTAAGTCGTTGTATGGCCTGAAGCAATCGGGCCTTATGTGGTACAACCGACTTAGTGAATTCCTTCAGAATAAGGGATACACGTTCGATAAAGCTTTCCCGTGCGTATTCTCGAAGAAATCGCAAGACGGTTTTTGCATCATATCCGTGTATGTTGATGACCTGAACATAATCGGAACATGCAAAGAGATTGAAGAAGCCAGTTCAATCTTGAGAGCTGAATTCGAAATGAAGTCCTTGGGTAAAACCAAGTACTGCCTCGACTTGCAGATCGAGCACCTCCCAGAAGGAGTCCTTGGTCATCAGTCGACCTACGCGAAGAAGGTATTGGTTAGATTTCACATGGATAAATCTCATCCACTTAGCACCCCGATGGTAGTCCGATCCCTCGAAGTGGATAAGGATCCATTTAGGCCAAGAGAAGATTCAGAAGAAATTCTGGGACCAGAAGTTCCTTATCTTAGCGCTGTCGGAGCTTTGCCCTATCTTGCAAATTGCACCCGGCCGGACATTGCATTTGCAGTTAACTTGCTTGCGAGATATAGCGCTTCTCCTACGAGGAGACATTGGAATGGTGTTAAGCACGTTCTACGATACCTCCAAGGATCCCAAGATCTTGGACTGTTTTATCGTAAGAACCAAGACAAAACCTTGGTAGGTTATGCGGATGCCGACTATTTGTTTGATCCCCACAACGCCGTATCCCAGACTGGTTATGTTTTTCTCTGTGGTGGAACCGCAATCTCATGGAGATCGGTTAAACAATCCATGGTTACCACGTCTTCAAACCACTCAGAGATCATAGCTTTATTTGAAGCCGCACGAGAATGTGTTTGGTTAAGGTCCTTGGTAAAACACATTGGTGACTCGTGTGGTATCGCCAAGGGCGATACACCTCCCACCGTTATATTTGAAGACAACGCTGCTTGCATCGCACAAATGAGTAATGGGTACGTCAAGGAAAACCTGACGAAACATATTTCACCTAAGTTTTTCTACCCATACGAACTTCAGAAGAGTGGCGTGATTACCATTCAAAAGGTGCAATCTAGTAACAATCTTGCAGATTTGTTTACTAAATCCTTACCTACGTCTACTTTTGAAAAGTATGTTCGCGGTATAGGGATGCAAAGACTTAAAGTGTTGTTGTCTTCAGGGGGAGCGGTAACCACGAAATGAATCTGGAAGATTTAGATCTAGAAGATCGATGACATTCCTCCCACTGATTATTATGGCCGATCCTTAGCACGTGGAGTTTTATGACAAGACATTTATGTCGTAATGTCCAAGGGAGAGTGTTGTAAATCTGGAAGATTTGATATTCCAAATCTAGGAAATTTGGTGTGGACATTACTTGAGGACCAAGAATCATATTGGGCCTTACCCATTAGACTAGGGTTTTACTATTATATATACCCCATTGTATTCATGAATTATGTACTCTGATACACAACAATACTAGTGGAACTCCTGGCTTGGAACGCCCCCAGACGTAGTCCTTCCGGATGAACTGGGTAAACAAACGCTGTCTATTTTATTTACACACTCAATTACAACAAATTGCATGTAAGAATTATAATTTGGCGAATATGTTGTTCCGAAAAGCCTAATTACTTTACATCAACTTTGGACCAGACTTTTTTTTATTTAAATAGTAGGCAAATATATTAAGGATTTGATTTTTAAATTATTATTCTAACAGGGATTATTAGGTCATGGGACAGTGGTCTCATAACAATTATATCTTGAATCGTTTTAAAGAGACATATTTCTTAAATTGTCGATTTTTTTTTTAACAGAATCCAAATTTGGTTTACATATTCTTTTTCCCACCAAGACCACATATAATTTTTAACAAGCCCTCTTGAAGAACACTCTGCTTCCCAATTGCTCACAAAAATATACATAAACATCCATCAAACACTTATTACCAACAAAAGAAATACATAAACTAAACAAATCCAAAACAGGCCCGTGCATCGCACGGGCTTATAACTAGTACACATAATTGATGGGTTTGCTAATGGAATGGCATCTGCTTTAATATTTTTAATTTTTAAAAGAAATTCAGTTTTGTGTATATATATATATATATCAATGTTTTTATTACCGGATCGACGATCAAATTGATTTGGGCACTGGTTGGCGGTCTAATCAGCTAAATCACACTACAAAAAAGATGGAGTTTAGCGACGGGAATTTTGCGACGGCAAGAATATCCGTCGCAAATTACTATCATTTGCGACGGATTTTTGTAAGTCGTCGCAAAAAATGAAAATTTGTGACGACTTAGGAAGTCCGTCGCAAATGATAGTAATTTACGACGGATAAGCCGTCGCAAAATCTAGGGCCCACCGACTTGGTCTTGAACCGGCTACATTTGCGACGGAAAGGTCGTCGCAAATTTCAATTTTGAGTTTGCGACGGTCAATTCCGTCGCAAAACATACCCGTTTAAAGGTGACCGTTCGGGAAGCGACCCGTTTGACTGATTTGCAACGGAAGAAGCCATCGCAATTTTAAACTTTGTAATTGCGACGGACGAAAGCCGTCGCAATGCTTACATTTATATTCGCAACCTCTCGGGAAACGGCCCATTGACTGATTTGCGACGGAATGTCCATCGCAAATTCGAGCCGTTTTACGCGTCTTATTGGGAAACGGTGCGTTGACTGATTTGCGACGGCTTTTCCGTCGCAAATCAGTAAGAAACGGCGTCGTTTTGCGTTTGACGGGCAAAATTTGCGACGGACAGGCGTCCGTCGCAAAATTTTTTCCACTTATTTATACAGGCCCGCCGCGTTGCAGACGGAGAAAGAGAGAAAAGAAGAAGAAGAAGAGGAAAAAGAGAGGAAAAGGAAGGAGAAGTCGGGTGCCGTCGCTGTAGAGCCAATCCGTCCCCACCGAGTTCTCGTTTCGTCATCTTCTACAAATAAACCGTAAGTTTTCTTCATTTTTACCGTTTAAAATTTAATTTTAAAGCATGTTTAGAGAATTGATTTTAGTTGAATTATTTGAATTATATTAGTAATGAATTGATTTTAGTTGATCGAATTTTAATTTAAAGCATGTTTAATTTTTTTTAAGTTTAGAATTGAATTAGTTGAATTGTTTGAATTATATTAAAGATAAATTGATTTTAGTTGAATTAGTTGAATTATAATTTAATTAGTTGATCGAATTTTAATTTAATTTTAAAGCATGTTTAGAAATAGTTGAATTTGTTAAGTTTAGAATTGATTTTAGCTGAGTTGTTTGATTTTAGTTGAATTGTTTTAGTAATTTGTTAATTTTTAATTGTTAAGCATGTTTAAATAATATTACAAAATAATTTTAGTTGCTTGATTTAAGTTTAATAATTTTACAAAATAATATTAGTTGATGATTGATTTTAATTTAGTTGAATGAATTTAGTTGAGTAGGTTGTTAATTGATTTTAAATAATATTAGTTGTTTGATTTTAGTTTAATATATAATTTATAAAATAATATTATTAGTTGATTGATTTTAATTTAGTTGAATGAATAATTCATGAAATTTGTTATAGATGAGCGGACAAGGCAGTGGCAACGACAGTCAGCAGCCTCCGAGGGATGAAGAGGCGAGTCGAGGAGGACGAGGAGGGAGGAGACGACGGCCCTTACTAAGACCCGTGGTTCTACCTATTTTCAGGCCGAGGTCTCTATCAGAGACCTCTTCACAGCCTGGTGCGGGCTCTTCCTCCTCCTCACAGCAGACTGCTGAGGGCTCATCCTCCTCCCGCCAGCATCCGGTTGTTGAAGGACGGATGCCTGTTAAGCCATGTGGTCATATGTAAGTTTTAATATTTTATACTCAATTTTTTTATTAATTAAAACCTAATTATTTTACTAACTTTGAAATTTTAATTTTACAGTTGGATTCCGGGTCATGAGGCTGCTAATCAGGTTTCTGACTCCATCTTTCGCGGTGGATTCGAGCCCACCGCTTACAGTTGGAGGTTAGTGTCCGATGCAAGAAAAAAGACATACTTCGAGGAGTTTAACAAGTGTGAGTTATGGCTCAACAGGGTGGCATTCTTGGGGCATGTGATCACAGAGCAAGGGATATAAATTGACGCTGCTAAGGTCGAGGCGATTCTAAATTGGAAAGTACCGGCCAATGCGAATGAAGTTCACATTTTTCTTGGCTTGGCAGGGTATTACCGAAGTATCATACAATGTTTTCTCGTATTGCAAAACCACTCACGTAACTCATAAAAATGAGTGAAAAGTTCAAATGGACACCTGTATTGAGTAAGAGTCAAGAGATATTTTATTCAATTGACTTGGAATGTTAAATACAAGTACAAAGGAAAAATAATTCTGTAAGAACCCGATGTGGGATACAACAAAAGATACATATATACAATATTCCTAATACGCCCCCTCAAGACGGTGGGCAATTGACAAAACCGATCTTGTTCATGAGAAGAGAGAGCCGGTTACGAGAAAGCGGTTTTGTTAGCGCATCGACAAGTTGATCAGTGGAGATGACATGGGAGACACGAAGCTAGGAGGTCTTGACCAAGTCAGGACAAAGTGATAATCAATGGAAATATGCTTCATGCATGAGTGGAAGATTGGATTGGAGCAAAGATATGTAGCGCCAATGTTGTCGCAATAAAGGACCGAAGAAGGGGAGGTTAAAAGCACATACAACTAAGAGAGAATGGAGCAAGTCTATTGTAGTTTGGCAGCAGCAGCTGTAATTACCCTATATTCGGCCTTAGTAGAGGAGCATGCAACAGTATGTTGCTTTCAATAACTCCAAGAAATCAGGTTGGAACCAAGAAATATAATGTAAGCTCCAATCATCATAATTACCTGCCCAATCATCATCAGTTTAACCGTGTAAAGTGAATGGGGAATCACAACAAAGATGTAGAGAAAAATATCGAGTGTCATTTAGGTAACGAAGTAGGTGCTTAACAAAGCTCCCCAATGAATATCACTAGGAGCATGCATGAATTGGAAGAGTTTGTTAACAGCAAAGGCAATATCGGGTCGTGTAAGGAGAAGATACTAAAGACTTCCAAGAACTCGACGATAGAGGGTGGCATCAGATGGACCACTTCCATCGTGAATAGATAATTTAGTGCCCGTTGCTGTAATACCCTAGGTTTTCATGATCTTATTTAATTTATTAAATGCTTTATAATTCTTCATGAATCTATGTGACGCATTTACATTCGAATTTATACAAAGGCACGTTTATGTGTTTTATTTACTCGATATTTATAATTAACGTGTTATTTGCTCAATACATGTTTATTCTTGAGACTTTATAATTTTTATATGTTCTTTATTTTATGTCATTAGGTGTTTAATATAGAAATTAATAAAGTCCTTAAGTATAGTAGTTTATTTCATAAGTTATAAGTTGAAAAATGAATGTTTCTTTAAGAAACGAATTGTGTATCGATTACTCGATATATTTTTATGATTAGTATATAGACTTTGTAATTTATTTAGAGTCTTAGAAGGGTTTTAATTTTATTTCATAAGATAGTATAAGTAAATTTTATTAGAATTATCCTATACTCACAATTTCTACTTATTAAATTCATAGTATATATGTGTTATTTCTACAAAATACAAGACTACTCTTGTACTCCTCTTAATTTTCGAAAATTTGGGAAGAATTAGAGAAGCTTCAAGATTAAGATAAGATAAGGATAAGTAAAAAGAAAAGTCAAAATTTACTTCTAACCTTAAGATAACAAGTGTAACTTTGCTTAACCTCCAAGATTATCCAAAATCTTCCACACTCTTCCTAAAAGTGGTGGTCAAGAGGGAGTTTGAGTAGCCTCCAAGCACATCTTCTTTTATAAATAGGTAACCTTGCATGCAAAAATAAACATAAGAAAAAGTTTAAAGAAAATTTCACAAATACTACTACTCTTATACTTAGAAGTTGAGAAAGGAGAAGAAGAGATTTCTTGTAGCTACCTATCTCTAAGTAAGTTTCTCTTCTTGAATGAGTAATTATTTAAGTGGTAGTATGAAGTTTATGCATGATATGTGAAAATGATAGGAAATTGAGCTTTGATGAGTAATTTACATATTATACATGTTTTACTTCATGTTTGAATGTTTAATTCAATTTCTTCATGAGTTATGACCAAAATCATGTTTATTACTTGAATATATATGCTTTAAAAGTAGAAATCATGAAATTATGTGGTTTAAAGTGAGTTTAAGATGATATGTTCTTCATGTACGCATAAAACCGAATTTCTGGCCCAACTTTGGGGTAAATTTCGTTTTGACCAATTCATTTTGTGGAAAATTCTGAAAGTTTTATATGTGAATATAGACTTGTGAAGGAACTTAGGTTTCAAATTTCATAGCTTTTGGAGTAGTATTCGATGCATGGTGATTTTTCAAAGTTGAATTAGGGTTTTGGACATGGATTTTTCTATGATCTGAGAATAATCGGTTAGGTTTTTATAGGAAACCAAAGTATGTTAATAAATTACATGAAGTTTGGAGTTCATGGTTAAAATTTTATGAGTATTCGACTTATGGTTGATTTATGGTGAATTTTTAAAATCAAGTGACCAGAATTTGTAACAGTGTGTTCATCACGAAATATTTGATGTTTGCTAAAGAGTTTTAGAAAAATCTGAAAATATGTTGATAAACTTTATTGAGGTGGAAATCTGCTGTTAAAATTTCATAATTTTTGGACGTATGGATAATTTAATATGAATTTTCAAAGTTAGGTGTGTAATCTGCCGAAATCGAAATTTTGTATGAAAGGTACGAAATTGTCCGATTACATTTTTACAGTCGATATTTATTTATAACTTGTTATTTGATGATTTTATACACTTAATTGATATTTGGGTGTTAGTATACAATATTTGAATATGTATGGAGATTTGAATTCAAGTCTTACAATTTACAAAAGTGAAGGGATAAGTAAAAATGTTTCTATTTTAAATTTTTTACTTGTAGGTACAAACCTGCAAGGTGGGGAATCACTTCGCTCTTCATTGAGTGTTCTATTATTATTTAATTGCACTTATTAAATGTTGAATGTTAAATATTTTGAGTCTGGCCCGCTATCGACTGGCCCCTGAGATAGTCCAACTATATGTTGGCAAATGAGATAGTCCGGTCGCTCCGGCACCACGGGTTGGTCGCGCCACCCAAGGAAATACCCGGTGAAATTCCGGGGGCTCACATATTATAAACAATTGATGTTTAGTTTGTGCAATTAACAAGAGGTTTCTCACTAAGTGTTTTCAAGCACTTATCCCTTCCATTTTTAAATTTTTACAGATGCTGTGGATTCGGACGTGGGCGAATGAATTCGGCAGGCTGTGAAGTTTCTTTAAAGACCTTCTATTTTCAAGAATAATATTTTAAATTTTGGATTGTAAACTAAGCTACGAGCACACTTATTACTACTTCCGCTGTGTAAATGTGTGGCGTGTGTATATTTTAATACAAAGTACTATTTTAGTGTCGTTCCTACTTGTGCCACATCATATTTTCCGTACTATATTAAGTGGGGACGTCACAGTTGCAAGAGGTGTTTAGAGAGGTTTAGCAGCAAGCATGTTGTGTTGGGATATCAAATATGTGATGTACTTGCGCTGAGATAAATAACAAGATGATTGGGTTCGCTGAACTTCAATTCCAAGAAAGTAGGAGAGCGGTCCAAGGTTTTTAATAGAAAATTGAGTTGCCAAGGCTGAGATAATTTTGTTAAGGAATTGATCATCACTACCTGTAAGAATTAGATCGTCAACATAGACCAGAAAAGAAGGTGGCACGTAGATGTACTCTACTGAGCAAGCAGACTGAACGGCCCAATAAGAAGATGGCACGTAGGTGTACTCTACTGACAACCCACCTGTCATAGACTGACAAGTACCAAAAGTCTTTCCCTAGCCTTCTACAGAAAGTTGGTGAACAGGCATGGTCTTTCAGCCGTTTCTTGACAAGACTTAAAGCTTCAAATAGAGCCGTTTGAACCAATCAGATATAAGAAGACTTACTTGAGAAAATTCAAACTCCAACGGGAAGATTTTCAAGAAGGTCTATAAATACAGAAGAACGTGCTCATTTCTATGCACGAGAAACTCACAAGATCAAAGCTATCTCTACATTCATAACTTACTACGAAGCACTCAAAATTAACTTTGTTTCCCAAGTGTTTCACATTTTGTAGAGAGCATTCTAAGCCTTCTGTAATCGAGCTTAAAGCTATATCCAAACCTTAGAAAGAGATAATCCATCATAAGCCTTGAGCTAAACTGTAAGGATTATCTCACAATAGTTGTAACAAAACCCTACTCAAAACCCTACTCAGTTGTTAGATTGAGAGTTAGTGTTAAAGTGGTGTTAGTAAGCTGATTGTTTGTATCAGTCTGAAAGCTGGTTTGTTTTGGGAACTAGGACCTGGAATTATCCTAGTGATCAATCATCCTAAGAGAGGATTATTTGATCATTGCACCTTGGCACTATAACACAAGAAATTCCAAGAGAAAGGAATCCTCCTGTTTAATCAGGATAGTGGACGTAGGAGATTCATCTCTGAACCACTTTATACCTTGTGTACTTACATTCAGTTATTTCCTTTAGTGTGTGTTATTCAAACAAGTTTTATCAAAGCAAAATGAGGTTTTCAAAAGGGCTCACTAATCCGCATCTGGAAGCTAATTAGATAGTAGTTCAACTGAAAGTCTTGAGCTTTCAGTGGAGTTTTTTTTATCTCAGTAAGCTTACACAAGTAATTTCTCAGCAGACTTCAAGTCCACTGACGAGTTACTGTCTTAAGTAACCTGATATGTTTTAAGAAGTTTAAATTTATAACCTCAGGTGTATTCCCCCCCATACACCTGTTTACTCATTTCGGGACCAACAATTTGGTGTTAGGATAAATGTTGTATAGTTTTGATGAGTTAAAACAAACCAGAAGATTTAATAGGACCATCTGGACCTGTTAGCCAGATGAAGAAGTAGATTAGGACTTAGTCTAGGGGGAACTGCCAAACCAGAAGACTTCGCCAGAAGAGTCACCAGAAGACCCACCAGAAGACCTACCATAGGACTTCACTAGAGGATTTCACCAGAGAACTCCACCCGAAGACTTCATTAGAGGAGACAGACCAGAGGCAATGGACCTTCCCCAGACCAAAATAGTCCAGACCAGACGAGTCTGGTGGAACAAAAGATGCTCAGAATCATCTCCTGATTCTGATGAGCATTCTGTTTCTTAACAGACTCTGGACCAGAAGACATCGAGGTTTCCTGGTGTCTGGTCCTGCCTTCTCTGGAGAGAATCAGAGTTAGGCATTGGAAGCTTTTGACCGTTGGTGATTCAAATCAAGTCAACAAGATCGGATTGGAAAGAATATGAAGTCAATCAATCCAAGGATCCCACCAACCCAATCAATCAATTAGGGAATTGATTGGAAGCTTTCTTAAATAGAGATCTGATTAGATTAGCTCTCCAACGGCTAAACCCTAATCACCTCTATAAATACAAGAGTGCAGACTAAAAAAAAGGCTCTAGAATCTTACGCGCACGAAGTCATATTCTAAGCCTTAGTTTTATCACGTACTTAGCACTCTTATTGTTCATACTTTCATATTTACTCATAAAGGAGTAGTTGGATCTCAACCTGTTCATCTCTAAGAAAAGGTTGAAGGCTGTAGACTTTAGATCGAAGTTAGATCTAAAGGGTTTGTAAGAAGGAACTGGTACTTCGCAATTCCAGTACGTAAATTTGTTTGTTGGTTGGTTAGTGAGGCCCCTTTGATAAAAAGGGAGAGTGGACGTAGGATCTTCTAATCCGAACCACTATAAATCTGGTCTATTTACTGCTTTCTTACTTTTTATCTTGTTTGTTTATTGTGCTCTTATAAAAAGACTTTGTTAAGACTTAAACATTAAAGCTTCCACAAATTAATCTATCTAGTAGGACCAACAAGTGGTATCAGAGCAGTGTGTCCTAGACCACTGCTTTGTAAAGTTTTTTAGTGGTCACCGGGCAGATCCATTGCTCTTTATTGTGTTTGGTCAATTTTTTGTTAAATTTTTAATTAGAAAAATGTCTTCAAAATCTTGATATAAGAGTCGTAAGTTACCAGAATTCTCCTTTGAGGATTACAGCCACTGAAGTTTCATGATGAGTAATCATCTTGGAGCTATACATCACCGCATGTTAGATATGGTAGAAAGTGGCCCAATCAAATTTTACTGGACTCCTATTGATGATGGCAGGTCTGAGTCCAGGGTAGAAACAAGTGAATCTGTAGAGGAGAGAACTGGTCACCGTGTCGCAAAACAGAAGATATTAAAGAAGAAAGACGAGCTTGACAATGATGAGAGAAAATTGTATAACTTGGACCAGGTGGCAAGGACTGAAATCATCAACACACTCACAAAGGAGGTGATTGAAAAGGTAAGAACATGTGCCACTACCAAGGAGATGTGAGACAAACTAGCATTGCTCTGTGAGGGAACAGAGAAGATCAAGGACAACAAACTTCAAGCTGTTCAACACTGGTTTGACACCTTCAAGATGAAACCAGACGAGACCATTGATCAGCTGGATATGCATCTCACAAATCTCCTTAACAAGGCTTGTGCCTTAGGTAAGACCTATTCAGAGAAAGAAATCAATAGTAAAATTTTGCATTCACTAACCAGCAGGTGGAGAATCAAAGTGACTGTGATTAAAGACAACAAGGATCTCAACACTCTGGATCATCATCTTCTGTTGTCTGATCTCAAAGCCTACGAATATGATCTTCAAGAGGAGGATCAAATAGAAGAGGTTTCCTCTTCTGGTCAGAAAGGAGTTGCTTTTTCCTCTACCATCAAGTCAGATGACAAGTCATAGGAGTCTACTGCAGATGACATGAGTCTCAAGAAGCAGGTAGCACTTCTAACCCGTAAACTTGATAAGATGAGTTCTAAGTATGGCAGGTACAAAAAGCTTTGGAAGGAATCTACCAGAGACAAGAAGAGTTCCTTCAAACCTGCTGACAAGGAAAAGACATCTGGAGACTCAAGGGAGATAAGATTCAGAACTCCAGAGAGGAGGAGAGATGGAAGCTCTAGCAGATCAGATTACCAGAGAAGAGATAGCAGTTCTGGTAGACCTGACTACCAGAGGAGAGAGAGTAGTCCAGCCAGAGCAGAGTACAACCAGAGGAGGAGAGATCCAAGTCCCAGTCCCAGAGATGACAACACATACTATACCTGCAACAAGCCAGACCACTACAATTATGACTGTCCTCAGCTAACTCCTAGGGAAAGAGAAGAGAAAAGACTCAAGAGAGATAGGAGATATGCAGACAAGAGAGCTCTACTGGTAGAAGCAGAGTAGGAGGATACTAGTTCCAGTTCATCCTCTTCTTCTGATTTCGGATCTGATGACGATGTATGTCTTATGGCAGACATCACTGAGGTAAATGAAACTACCCTATGCTTATCTTATTCCAAATATACTGAATCCTCCCATTCATCTGGTGCTTCCAGAGAGTCTGATATGCAGCAAATGCTATCAGATCTCCAAAATTGTGTTCAACTTTGCCAAAAGCTTGAAAAAGAAAATGGCAGGCTTAGAGCTGAAGTTCAATCTTTATCAAATGAGCAAAAATCTGCCAGAGAACTCATAAAAGACCATTCCAAAGAAGTCTCTGAACTTCAGGAAAAGGTCACACAAAGAGATACTCTAGTAGACCAGCTTATGAAAGAAAAGAACTCTCAGGAAGAAGAGTTCAATGAACTCAAAGCCAAATACCAATATCTTATCAAGGGTAAGCAAGTTGAACAACCTATCATGGAAGTACCTAAGACCAGAGAAGCTCCAACTGTTGTATCCATTATACAAGGATCTTCTCAAAGCGTACATGATAAGACTGGTTTAGGATATTCTAGAATTACAACCAGATCTACTAAATTTCTATGCAATAAAGGCAAGTTGTCTGAAAGATCTGGTGAAGTGGTAGAAATATGGGATGAAAAGGATCCTAATGGAAAAGGTTACAGAGTAGTTAAAAACCATAACTGAAACAAAGACTGCTCTGCTTACCATATAGATGATGTTCCCAATGAGTTCACTGAACTAGAAGAGGAAATCTTAAGAGCATAAATGTCAGATAGGAGAACCTATGAAGATTAATGGTTCTGTTCAGATGCCTAACTAGATTAGGAGACCTCAGAGGAGACCTAAAAGATTGGAACCTAAGCAAATCAGGGAACCTCAGAAGGGAAACTCTAAGAGGAAACCTAATCAGAATAGGAGATATCAGAGGAGATATACTGAACCAGAGAACCTCAATCAGAATCAGGGATCTCAAAGGAAGAATGCTCAAAGAGGATTCCAGAACAGGAATACTCAGAAGGAATTTCATCATCAGAATAGATCCAATTTTCAGAACCAGAGGAGGTCTTCTAGGCCCATCCATAGAAAACCAACTGATCTGGGTAGTTATGACACCAGAGATGGTTCTTCTAGGATGTACCCTTACAACCAGACCTTTAAGACTATGTCTTTAAGGCAGGCCATTCCCAAGGCCAGATTTGAGAAAAGATACACCAGACCTGTTTATAGGAAATGTGTTCTTATCAGACCAGTAGCTCAATATATCATTGTTAGAGGACATGTTCTGGTAGATAGATTTGGAAGGAAGATAAGATCTCCTCATCCAGCAAGGGATGATCTTTATCTTTGGATTCATACAAAACCTGCAACTAATCAATCAGGACCCAGCTCTAGTAGGGGACCTAATTGATCTCGCTGCAGGAGGATAAGAGCCCATTGGAGAAAGGACTTTCAAGCAACCTTGTCTGGTACATTGATAGTGGATGTTCCAAGCACATGACATTCCAGAAAGACCATCTCCAGGATTTCAAGCCACTGAATGGGCCAAGAGTGATGTTTGGTGACAACAACTATGGAGTCACCAAAGGCGTTGGAAAGTTGACCTTTAATGGTGTATCTGTAGATGAAGTCTACTATGTTGAAGGACTCAAGCATAATCTGCTTTCAGTATCCAAATTTTGTGACAAGGGATACTCAGTGAAGTTTTCTAGTGATTCATGCACTGTCTTTTCTTCTGATTATAATGATATCTTGCTTATAGGCTTGAGGAAGGGTAACATTTATCTTGCAGATTTTAGCAGTTGTCCAAGAAATGCTTGCCTGGTTGCAAAGGGATCTGTAGAGAACAGCTGGCTTTGGCACAAGAGGTTGTGTCATCTGAACTTCAAAACACTGAACAAGATTGCCAGAAAAGGTCTAATTCGAGGTCTTCCTAATGAAGTGTTTAAGAAGGATCAGGTTTGTGGTTCATGCTAGAAGGGTAAACAACCCAAGACTTCCTTTAAGGATGTCCAGAGCACAACCACAACCAGAGTATTTCAACTACTTCACATGGACCTGTTTGGACCCGTTTCTCCTCTTAGTTTAAGTGGAAGGAAGTACACCTTAGTGATAGTGGATGACTTTTCAAGATACACTTGGGTAGTGTTCTTGTTTAAGAAAAATGAAACTATCACTAAGCTGCCAGAGTTCTTTAAGCAGATTCAGAATGAGCAGAACCAGAGCATAGTCAGGATCAGAAGTGATAAAGGGACGGAGTTTTTGAATTCACACATTGCAGAGTATCTGCTGCCAGAACACCCCAACAGAACACCCCAACAGAATGGAGTAGCAGAAAGGAGGAATAGAACCCTCAAGGAAGCTGCAAGGACTCTTCTAGCAGAGTACAACACACCACAAAGATTTTGGGCAGAAGCTATCAACACAACCTGTTATACTCAAAACATATGCCTAATTGCCCAGAGACATAGTAAGACTCCATATGAGGTATGGAAAGGTAAAACCCCATCTGTTTCATATTTTCATGTTTTTGGATGCAAGTGTTTCATCCATGACAATGGGAAATCCAAATTAAAAACTTTTGATGCTAAAGTTGCAGATGGAATATTCTTAGGATATTCCAGCACTAGTTGTTGATGACCTTGATCCGAATTTAATGATTAGTGGTTGTTTTAACACTAAGAAGGTCACCGAACAAAATTGCTAGTGATGATTTTGTGTAAAGAGAGATTAAGAAATAAAATTACAAGAGTTTGGTCTTTTTCTTGAATATTTGAACTTATTTTGACCCTTTCATGAAGGGGTATTTATAGATTTACAAGTAAGTAAGAGGTGTCACTCTCTTAGCCCTTTGATTTTGGCTTTGACAAGTGTTTAGCCACTTGTCTTATTCCTAAACTATTACATCTTGTACAATGACAAGTGTTTAGTACACTTGTTTGCTTCTAATGCAATGTTTAAGTTAGTGGAATTTTGAGCTGATCTTCGTGGGCCATTCTTGCTCGCTTGGTCGCCTAGATGGTGTATCTTGTTATTGCTTTATTCTAATTATTTGTTCATCTTGCTTCTTTGCTGTGCTGGTCGCCTGACACCCATCTGACGTCACTCCTGGTCGCCTGGTGCTTGAGGCTCTCTTTATCTCTGCTGGTCGCCAACATCTAATTTGTATAATTAGTCTCTTAAACCTCCAAAACACTGTTGCTCGCCTGGTCGTCTATCAACATTGCCCCCTGACTTGTTCTTTTTTAGGAAATTTTTTAACTAATAAGGAACAAGGCATAATTTTGATAGGATGATGATTATATGCATAGAGCGAGCAACAAATTTTTTGAATTCTTTGGGCGGGAACTCGGGCGATCACCTGGTCATTGGGGCGACCAACGGGGCACCCCATGCGTGCATGACGGTTGAATTCCCAAGATTCTCGGGATCCGAAACGTTGTGGGCGGCAGGTGACGTCACTGCTGCCCACGCGTATTTATTTATTTGCACATAGGGGTCTACAAAATTTTCCAAAAAATTCGTATTGACCCCCGTTTTTGGCCCCTATAAATATCCATCTTCTTTCTTCTTTTCATTTTTTCGAATTTCCTTCTACCTTCTACCATTAAAGCTTCACTCCAAGCTTTTTTTCTCTTACTCCTACGAAATTCTCGATAGAATTTGTGTGCAATCTTCAGGTAATCACCCGTTTTCGTCTTTAATTTCAATTTTGCTTTCAATTTTGCTTTTTACTTCTGCATTTTGTTTTCGTCTTTTCATCTTTCTTTTCGAAAACTCCTTCCACCGCCTTATTTCCCTCATCGCCGCCGTGCTCCGCCGCCTCTACTCGAATTTTTTTTTCTTTCATTCTCTCTTTAACATCCTTTACTATTTTCATCATTTTTTCGAAAATAACTTTTTTGAATGGCCTCCTCTTCGAGCGAAACTGCTTCAATCGAGATTTTTGAACGTAATCCCGGAAAACGTCCTATTGAAGAAGCCTCCTCTATTCCTACCCGATCGATTCGTCAGGCCTTGGCTCGAAATCTAAGAACTTTGCTAGTAGACTAAGAAACAGGCTCCGAGGCATCCTCTGTTGTTCGCTCCATCGAAGCCTATGCCTCGTAGAATTCTGGCGACGAAGAGATCCAAAACCTTGCTGGTCGCCCAGATGTAGAGGGGGTTACTTCCTCTGACTTGGGGGGAGATTCAGAAGAGGTGGCCGCTGAGATCAAAGCTGAAAGCGACCATCCTGAGGTGGAGCGACCACGACTGTCTGTGACTTGGGAGTTTCTTGAGGAGATAGGTTTCCCTACCTCTAGAGTGACTCCCAAGTCTCAGATACCCGAAGGTGTTGTTCGTCAAAATGAATGGGGTGAATATGCTGCTCGCTTTTCTACAGACTTTCCTGTTCGCTCTCGTGTAATCATGTCCGCCCAGGAGAGTATTTATACAGCGAGCAAGATTCCCAGCTTAGTTACTGAGGATGACTTGGATAGCATCAGGTCTCATTACAAGATCCCCTATGACATCTTCTTGTACGCCCCCAAGAAAGGAGAAACTGCCGATCGCCCACCACCAGGTTGTACGGCGATCAACCTGGACATACTCAACACGGGGTTCCCGTTGCCGCTCCATCCCCTCATTGGTCGCTTCCTGGATAATATTGGCTTGGCGATCTCCCAGATTACTCCCAACGGTTGGAGTAATTTGCTCGCTCTGATGACTCTTTTCGGCCTCGAAGGGTACAAAACCAAACTTAGTACTGCTGAGATCCATTACGCCCTGGTCATCTCAGCTTGCAAAGAAGAAGGTGTGGGCTGGTACTATGTTAAGGCGAGGACGGGAGTAAAACTCATTGAAGGAGTTCCCAACAAGGTCAAGAGTTGGCATAACCAATTCTTTTTTATCGAGGGCGACTAGCGAGCATCGGCGGATTTCTCAAGCGGCCAAGCGCGCATTAACTCCCCTGAACATTTTGGCGTAGTCAAACGTAGACTCTCTCATTTCCTTCCTGGGACCGCGTTGGGGACTAATTTTAATTTTTCCTTTTTTGCTGTTTTTTGCAGGTCTAAAACTTTTGAAGTGGGGTAATCCAGGTCTGAGTGAGGAGTTTCATTACACATTGGCCGTGATAGTACTCCAGAATCCCGCCGATCGCGACATTCTCCATCTTTCGAAGGCTCATTGTCAGAAGATTGCCCATCTCTTCACGAGTCCTCATCACTTAGAGGCTCAAGCAGAGATCCCCAAAGGTAACCATTCTTTATTGATGTTACCCTTTTGCTCGCTTGCTCGCCAGATCGCTTGACGTACTAATTTGTGTTTCTTTCTTTCTCGGCAGATCAATGAGTGACCGTCGCCGTACCCACTATTCTGGAGTCTTATCATCTCTTGGCTACCCGGGTAAAACAAATGGCCGCTCAGGAACCGACTAGAAGAAAACAAGATCCCCCTCTCTCACTTATTCGGCTCCGTGCTGGGGAAGAGCCTGCCCCTCATGGTCGTCCACGAGCTGGTGCTGGTCGCTCCAAGGGAGCTTCCAAAGTGCCTACTTCCACCCGTGGCACGGAGAAGGAGAAAGAAAATTCAAAGAAGGCCCTGCGGGAGGATACTCGTGGAGAAGGGGAAGCTGCTGAGCGAGCATCGAAGCGCTCCAAGTCAATGATTGAAGCGAGCAGCAAGGCCCCTCAATCTCCAATTTCTAAACCTTCTTCTGTTGAGGTAGTAAGCGAGCAGCAGGCTGTGGCTGCTGTTCTGAAGAAAAAACGAGCATCCAATGATCGCTCGTATTTGGGGTATGACCCCGTGAAGTTGAGGGAGTAAATCTTCAAACTGCATCCATGATGGTCGCCTTTTTGTGATGCTTTCTAACTTGAAGCATTTTCTTCCCTTCTAGGTACAAACCTGAGGAGCACCCTGGGCGGTCAGAGGTGCTTCATCAACTTAGTTGTGTGAAGACTCCGCCCCCATATCTTGATATCCCGGACTCCCATGTTCGCCGGGCGACTGAGATGGTCCCTCGTTCTTAGACCAGGACCTGCGAAGAAATTATCCAGGACCAAACTGCTAGCGATAATGCTCGGCTGGTCGCCTATAATGCCAACCATCAAGCTGTGATGGCTCAGAGGCTCCTCGACCACATCGTCTTGTTGGAGAGGACTAACCGCAGTCTTGGTCGCAAGATTGAGGGTTTTGAAGCGAAGAAGGCAGCCGCTTTGAAGAAAAAGGATGAGGAGCTTGCTCAAGAAAAGGCTGAACATGCTAAGGCCGTGGCGAATCTAGAGCAAATGTACAATGCCTCGGTGAGCAGCGAACAGTTTTCCTTGAACCAGTCTGAGAAGCTTTCTCTCGAGTTGGGGGTTGCCGATGAGCGAATAAAGGTACTGGAGGGTGAGAAAGCAGCCATGGTCGCCCGAGTCGAGGAGCTTCAAGCTGAGGTTGCTCGCCACCAACAAGAGAAAACCGGCATGGTCACCTTCGATGTAATGCTCAAGATGTGACCAACAACACCAATTTGGGATATGTGTGTGCCTACGCCGAGAGTATAAGGTCAGTGAAGTTCGCCTTAGACCATGGCATAGATGTTTTGGCCACCACCAAGAAGGACTTCATTGACTATGTCAAGGACAATCCCATTGGTGCCGGGTTCTCCCTTCCAGTGGCCGACCTTGAGGAGATGGGAATCCCCTTGGACATCTTTGAGGAAGGTGTTCAAGTCATTGCTCCTCAGTTCTCTGGCGAGGAGCCGAGCAGGGAAACAGACATTTTTTACGACCTTCACTCCCTTCCCCTAACTCCAATTGATGGGGCGAGCACCTCAACTGCAGCGGCCACGACTGCCACCGCCATTCCTGATGTGGCACAAACTGCTCCGGCGACCACTGATGCTCCCCCGGCCCCCCAAGCTCGAAGATTTCTTATTTTTTTGTTTTTTATTTTTAGTTTTGTGTTAGGGCCAATCTTGTACTTTCATTCATTTTGTTTGTAATCCCTTTCTTTTTAATGGAAGATAAATTTGGAAACATTGGCTATCTTTTCTCTTCATTATGCTTCTTTCTTCTTCTTTGACACTACTGTTCGCTTTCAAGCTTTATATAATCTTTACAGACAACTGTTTTCCTTTTTAAGAATGGTATCTTTGTACCTGATGATCGTCTGATCGGCGGACTTAGCCTTAAATAATTGAGCCTTATGAGTCCTTAATGGATTTGGCCTTGGATGTTTCTTTCATGGTCGCCCATAATTCTGGGCCTTATTATCCTTATGTGGATTTGGCCTTGGGCTTGTTCGCCCTTAGCTTTGTTGTTCGCCCACTTTTGAGCGAGCAATCTTGCTTTATGAAGCGAACAACTTAAAAAACTAATCTTCACAATACAAACATTATACACTTCCATAAAACTTCTCAAAAATTTCTTAACATACTTACAACTGCACAAATGATATGAAATAATATGAAATTTTGAATTAAATTTTACATATGCATGTTGCACAATTTTCTACCTATTGATATTATTTTTTTAACAATGCTGCATTCCAGGAGTATTGGGCCGAGTTGCCTTTCATGTCTTCTAAGTCATAAGTGTTGTTGTTCCATTTTTGAGTTATTCTGTATGGGCCCTCCCAAGTCGGTCCGAATACTCCTGGTGGTGGTCCTAACACTTTTTTAAGTACGAGATCTCCGATCTTGAATTCCCTAACTTTTACTTGTGAATTGTAATGCTTTGCGATCCTTCTCTTGTATATTGCGTTCTTCATTTCTGCCGAAACTCTCTTTTCGTCAACCAAATCCATTTCTGCAGCTAAAGCTTTGTTGTTCACCTGTTCGTCGAACGTTGTTGTTTGCTATGTTGGTACCTTCAACTCTATGGGTATAACTGCTTCAATGTCAAATGCCATGGTGAATGGAGTTTCTCCCGTACTAGTCCTGTATGATACTCGGTATGCCCATAGTACCTCTGGTAGCTCCTCTGACCATTTTCCTTTCTTGTCCACCAACCAGATTTTCAATATGTGTTTGATTATTTTGTTGACTGCCTCGACCTGGCCATTAGACTTAGGATGATATGGAGTTGAAAAATGCTTTTTTATCCCCCACTTTTCACAAAAGTTTCTTATTTTCTTGCCTTCAAATTGTCGTCCATTGTCAGTCAAAATTGCCTGTGGGACTCCAAATCGGCACACGGTATTTTTTCATATGAAACTGATCATCTTTTCCTGCGTGATTGTCACTAGTGCCTCTGCTTCAGCCCATTTTGTGTAGTAATCCACGACCACCACTGTGAACTTTACATTCCCTTTTCCAGTTGGGAAAGGCCCTATGATGTCGATTCCCCATTTTGCGAATGGCCATGGACTATTGACTGCTATCATCTCGGTTGGTGGCTTGTGAATATTGGGTGCGAATATCTGGCATCTGTGACAAGTTTTCGCAACTTAACACACGCCCCCCAACGTGATTTCCACAAACGCCTTGATGAATTTATCGTAAAACCTCTTGGCCTTACTTTCTTGTCAGGCATTTCAATAACGGGAGTGAGAATCCTCTTTTGTAGAGCTGGTCGTCCATGATTGTAAACCTTGCTGTTGGTCCCACTAGATTGATAAATTGCGGAAGCTTTAAATTAAATGTCTTAGACAACTTTTTTTTACAAGAGCAGACTATAATAAACAGGAATTTAAATACAGAAAACAGTAAATAAGACCGGATATATAGTGGTTCAGATCTGAATATCCTACGTCCACTCTCCCTTGATCAAAGGGGTCTCACTATCCAAGCAACAACCAACTTACTTACTGGAATTGTGAAGTACCAGTTCCTTCTTACAAACTCTTTAGATCTAACTTCGATCTAAAGATCAACAACCTTCAACCTTATCTTGTAGATGAACAGGTTGCGGTCCAACTACTCCTTAAGAGTGAATAAGTAATTAAGAACATAATAAGAGTGCTATGTGCTTGATAAACAAGAGCTTGAATGTATCTTCGTGCGCGTATATATCTCTCTAGAGCTTTTTCTTATGATTGCACTCTTGTATTTATAGAGGGGATTAGGGAATAGCCGTTGGAAAGCTAATCCAATCAGATCCTCTATTTAGGGAAGCTTCAATCAATCAATTTCCTAATTGATTGATTGGGTTGGTGGGATCCTTGGATTGATTGACTTCAAGACTTTCCAATCCTGATCTTGTTGACTTGATTTGAATCACCAACGGTCAATAGCTTCCAATGCCAAACTCTGATTCTCTCCAGAGAAGGCAAGACCAGACACCAGGCAACCTCGGTGTCTTCTGGTCCAGATCTGGTTAACAACCAGAATACTCAGTAGAAACAGGGGATCAAACTGAGCATCTTTTGTTCTACCAGACTCGTCTGGTCCGGACTCGTCTGGTCTGGGGAAGGTCCTCTGCCTCTAGTCAGATCTCATCTGGTGAAGTCTTCTGGTGGAGTCCTCTGGTGAAGTCCTCTGGTGGGGTCTTCTGGTGACTCTTCTGGTGAAGTCTTCTGGTCTGGCAGTTCCCCCTAGACTAAGTCCTAATCTAGATCATCATCTGGCTAACAGGTCCAGATGGTCCTATTACATCTTCTGGTTTGTTTTAACTCATCAAAGCTATACAATATTTATTCTAACAATTTCCCCCTTTTTGTTGAAGTTAAAACACTACCAGAACTGATCAAAATATAAGACTTAAGCAAGAAAACAATAAAGGATAAGACCTTAGAATAGATCTTATCAGGTAAACAATTAAGACAACAAGAGGTTTTCTTTTGAACAGAGAAGATATGATATTTTCATTAATAATGAGGACTACATTGAAGTTCAGAGTCCTATTCTATGCATATCTTATGTTTTCCTTGGGCACAAGAAACCAGTCAAGGAACCTATCCTGGACGGCCTTCAACTCTGCAGAAGATGTTGGAGTGAAGTTCACCAACACCTTGGTCTTGTACAATCTCTTCAGCTCAGCCCAATCAACCTGGTCTCCTACCATGGGTGGGTTGAGATAAGTAAACTCAGGAGCAGTCACCTCCAGGTTGAACTCAATGGTAAAGTCTATCAATTTCTTATACAGATCTGCATCATAATCTTGCATCCAGGAGTGAAAGGTTCTGTTGATCAGCTCATCATCCTCTGGTGCTGGCCTCTGGATATAATGTTGAATGAACCAGAGAGTCTTTGCCTCCTTCCATTTCTCAATCAAGGGCACAGGCACAGTAGAGTCAAAAGACCATTCTCTCCTGAGAGGCAAAATGTTCATCACCTCAATATGAGCTTTCCTCCTCTAACTAGATCCACCTGCACCAGAAGGAACACCAGCTTCTCTGGTCTTCTTATTTTGCCTCCTAACATATCTGAGCCTCTGCTCTTCATCTATGTTTTTCCTTATCCTGGCTTGCTTCTCCTCTGGAGTCTCTTCCTTGTATCTCTTTTGAGCTTCTTCAACAACAGTCTCAAGGAAGCTCTTCTTGACTTTTCTGATCTTCCTCTTTGCAGGTCCAGAGATTGAGATAGGATCCTGCTCTGCTTCTGAGGAATCCTCTTCTGCAGCAAGCTGCTTAGCCATGGTAAGAGATTTATGCTCTTCCTTCTTCTTCTTCTGCAACTCTGCTTGGGCCAAGGTGTTCTCTAGCAGGTCCAGACGAGCTCTATGGCTAAAAAGAGTTTCATTGGTGGTCTTCGCCAGATCAGTTCTGGCCTTCTCTTCCCCCTTTTTAACTTCATCAAGGAGGGGCTCCACTACCTGCCTTATAAGATCAGGCAAGGCAGTGTTGGAGGAAGAGTGAAGATCACGGAGCTGCTTAGCCTCCTCCAGGTAAGCCTTTGATTCTGCAACCAGCTTCTCCTGCTTCTCTAACATCTCCTGGAGGGAGTCCTTCAACTTAGCAGTCTGGATCATCTGGTTGGCCATCTCAACCTTCAGCACAGAGACTGGCCTCATCTGCTCCAGCACGTGCTCCAGGAGCTGTTTCTGGCTGTGCATCACATACAACTTGACAAAGAGACCATTTGCCTTGAAAGAGGCCTTGACTTCAGCAAGATTAGACTTGATCTGCCTAAGAAAAGTTCTCCTCTCCTGCCGAATCTGATGCTCTATCATAGCAGGGGCCATGTGTTGAATTGCTTTAGAGAAACGCCCTATCTGCATGATTTGTTCATTAAAGAACGTCTTCATCTTCTGGAGTACGGCAGGAGACATATCAAAATCTTCCTCGTCTGAATACAACTCCGGAGGGAAGACAAAGTGAGGCCCAAACTTGTAAGAGGGGCCCTCAGGAGTGAGCATTACCCCTCTCTGGATGAGCAGGGTGCTAATCAAGATCTTGGCTGCACCAGGGGTCTCCAGCTCAGCTGGGTTCTGAATATTCATCTTCTGCTTCAGCTCAATCTCCCATGCAGTGAAGTTGGAGGGACCCATTTCCTCAAGCAATAGCATAAGGTCCTCCACATCTTCAAGTCTGGCTTTGCTCCAGACCTTGACATCAGTCAACTCTGCCAGAAGTGGTAAGTGCTCCAAAAGGATTGGGAAATGCTCTCTTAGCCAGAGCTGAGCACTTACACTCATACTCTGCCTAATGGGACCCATTTCTGCAGATGAGAAAGTGAAGGGTTTGGGCCCAGAGGCAGAGGAGGAAGGTGCTAAGTTAGCAGGCTCAAGTGAAGCTTCCTCATCTTCACTATCATCGCTTGTTAAACAGGTGGGAGAAGGGGGAGGGGCAGGGAATCCCAGAGCCATAGAAATGGTTGGGTCCTGGTCTGTATGGGATTGGGGAGGGGTAGGATTTTGAGAGGTGGAGGTGGAAGGAATGGGTTGCTCTGCACCAGAAGTAGTTGGGATCTCTGGTACAGGGGGTGGGATTGGAATGTGTGAAGTGGAGGTGTTTGGAAGGGGAATATCTGCACCAGAAGAGGTTGATGGCACCTATGGTACAGAAGCTGGGGGAGAGGGATTTGTATTTAGAGGTATTTGGGAAGGTGGGGGAGAAGGTGTTTGAGGGATGGCTGAAGTAGTGTATATTGGTGTGTCTGGTAAGCTCTGCTCTGGTGATGATATAGGGGCACCAGGAGCAGAAGATATGGGTTGTGCTTGAGTGTCTGGTGGAGAAGTAGTGGGGGTAACTAGGTTAACATGATCAGAGGGAGGAATAGAGGATGAGTTAGAAGGGTTTACCTCTGCTGAGTCAACATCAACAGGCACAATAAGTTCTGGAGCAGAAGCATCCTCCATCATCTGAGAAGCCTCATCAATTGCCATCTCCAAGGCCTCTCCAAGATCAGAGATAGAGTCTGACCCTTGAAGAATGGCTCTCTTGGCCTTGGATTTCTTCCTCTTTAAAGGCTCAACCTCTGCTGCCTCATCATCTGATGGCTCATCCACCAGAAGAGTCTTCTTGGCCTTTCTGCTAGTTCTGTGCTTCTTAGCAGAGCCTCTCTTGGCCTCCTCTGGCCTCTTCCTCTTGGCTGCTCCAGCCTTCTTAGCAGCCTCAGCAACTTCACCCTTCTTCTTCAAGATATTTAGAAGGGGAATCTGGTCCTCCTCTGAGGAACCAGAGAAAACAACTGTTGAGGAACCAGTTGCTCCAGCAGCTTGCTTTTGGGTCTTCTGCTTCTGCCCCTTTGCAGGTGAGGGAATTGCCTGTAGAGGAGGGGCAGAGATGACTTGCTCACCATCAGAGTCAGGATGGCCATGAAGAGGACCATCCTTAGAAAATAAAATTTTGGATTTATGAAATCCTCTGCACCAAGACTCCTTCCATTTCTTCTCTGGAAGCAATGAATCCAAAATCAAAGTCAGTTTCATTCCCAACGAAACATTTGCAGTGAAATAAAACTGCAACTCCCCTGGAATGGAAGGACAGGCTTCCTTCTTCACCTTCAACCTGTTCTTCCGCAACACATCCCAAAAGAATTCAGCCCAATTGCATTGAACTCCATCATACAGGGCACGCATCACACACATCCTGCCATTGAAAATGGCATCTGTGCTGTGATTCTCACACATAAGCACCTTCACCACAATATAAAAAAGAACCTTATACTTCTGACTCAAATGTTTGTCCAGAAAACCCTTCGTGATATTCTGGCAAGAGGATCGAGAAAAAAGCTTGAAAGAATCAACAACTTCATCTTCCTTGTACGTCAGTGGATCTACCTCTTCAGCCGAAATATTTTCAAATAACGCGCATAAATCGTGCTTAGAAAATACCAAATCATCCTGGTCGATCTTGGATGAAATGTAGTCGTCGTGGATCTTCATACGGACCAGAAATTGGGCCGCATATCCATCCAAAATCCTAAAATCTCTTGGAACTGATGAAATCAACTTCTCTTCCCCTGTATTCCGGAGCAACTCCAGAATCGACAGCGCCACAGGGTTCTACGTGGTGTAGAAATCCACCACCATCTCTGTCTTAAGCTTTTTCATCATCAACTCATGATCGAAATTACACTGAGGGGCCATTGCTGTGAGAGAGAGAGAGAGAGAGAGAGAGAAACTTTGTAGAGAGAAGGTTAGGGCTTTGAGAAGATAGGAAACATGAAAAGACAAATTGAAAAGAAATTTGATTTAAATAGGCAAGACGCGTGGCTTGATTAATAAATAAAGTGTGAACGCGTGTAATAGCAAATTTAATTTAGGGAACAAAATCAATTTTTTGAATTGATTGACATATTGCACATCGATTAAATCTGATGGCCACGATGAAAGGTGAGATATAGATTTAATCTGGTGCGTAGGCGTGGTCATTGGGACTGGGCAAAAAGGGTTTTTATGGCAGTCAAGAGAAAAAGCGAAATGATTGCCTAGGCCCTATACCCTAGTCTTAAATACATTCTGAAGTTGAAACGTTTTGGGTGTATTAAGTAATTTGAAAGGTGTATCCCAATGACCAGAGGCCAGAGAAGTAAAAGCATACTTGTCACCTGATATTGTAACCAGATGATACCACAACTAGTCTGGCGTTACATCTCCTCTGATGGAACCCATCTGGTTCTGGTCAGAGAAGACTTTGGCCTTTTCTGGAATTTGACTCAGCACCTCATCTGGGACAAGGGTCACCTGGTGCATACCTCATCTGGAGATGTAATTTCTCTGATTTTTCTAATCTGCAGGCATGTTAGTTTTAAAGAACAAGGATTATGAAATAAGGTATAAATAAAGGATACTTCTCTGATGTTCCCCCTAAAACAAATCTGTCTCTGGATCCAACAATCCTAACTCAAAGGCTAACTCTCTAAATCTGGTCTCAGCCAAAGGCTTAGTCAGAATATCTGCTCTCTGCTTCTCTGTTGCAATCTTTTCCATCCTTATATCTCCCTTCTCAACATGATCTCTGATGAAATGATGCCTTATATTGACATGTTTGCACCTGGTATGAAGAACTGGATTCTGGGTGATGGTAATTGCACTATTACTATCACAGAATATAGGAATATCCTTGGCTCTAATCTGGTAGTCCCTAAGCTGTTGACTAATCCAGAGTAGTTGTGAGCAACAGCTCTCTGCAGCCATGTACTCTGCTTATGTTGTAGATGTAGCAACCGAAGTCTGCTTCTTAGAAAACCAGGATACCAATTTATTCCCTAAAAATTGGCATGTTCCACTTGTAGACTTTCTATCTATTCTGCATCCACCATAATCAGAATCCGAATAACCACTCAACTCTAAGTTGTCATCTGCAGGATACCATAATCCTAAATTCATTGTTCCCTTAAGATATTTCAATATCTTTCTAGCTGCTTCCAAGTGACTTTTCTTAGGATTTGCTTGAAATCTGGCACACACTCCTACAACAAAAGTAATATCTGGTCTGCTTGCAGTCAGGTACAGAAGAGAACCAATAAGAGCTCTGTACTGAGTCTGGTCCACACTCTCTCCAGACTCATCTGGATCCATGTTGAAATTTGTCATCATAGGGATCTTGGCTGCTTTGCTAGATCCTACTCCAAATTTCTCTAACATGTTTCTGATGTACTTTGCCTGATTTATGAAAATTCCCTTCTCTGATTGCTTTACCTGCAAACCTAAAAAGTAATTCATTTCACCCATCATAGACATCTCAAACTGACTCTGCATGAGCTCACCAAACTTCTCACACAGCTTCTTGTTAGGGGATCCAAATATAATGTCATCAACATATATTTGGACCAGAAGGATGTCCTTTCCTTCTTCTTTCCTAAACAAGGTCCTATCAATCTTACCCTTAGAAAAACCATTGTCCAGAAGAAATTGAGATAGAGTGTCATACCATGCTCTGGGTGCCTGCTTCAGCCCATAAAGAGCTTTCTTAAGCTTAAACACCTTGTCACCTTGTTCAAAACCAGGAGGTTGTTCCACATACACTTCCTCAATGAGAATCCCATTAAGAAAGGCAGATTTCACATCCATCTGGTATACTTTGAACTTCATGTGAGCAGTATATGCTAAGAACAATCTGATGGCTTCTAGTCTGGCAACATGAGCAAATGTCTCATCATAGTCTATTCCTTCAGACTGAGAATAGCCCTGAGCCACCAGCCTTGCCTTGTTCCTAGTAATGACATCATTCTCATCTTTCTTATTATTGAAAACCCACTTAGTGCCTATCACCTTTTGATGTCTTGGTCTGTCTACCAGCTCCCAAACATCCTGTCTGGTGAATTGATTCAACTCTTCTTGCATTGCAACAATCCAATTTGAATCTTTCAGTGCTTCCTTGATATTCTTGGGCTCAATCAAGGACACATAGCAACTGAATAAGGCAGCTAAGTTAAGAGTTCTCCTAATCTGGACACCCTTAGTTGGTCTTGCCTGATTGATCATCCTCTGCAGTACCTTGGTGAGTATCACCATCTGCAGAAGAGCTTCCCCCTACAGGAGTTCCAACCTCTTCTGGTTCTGCTCCTTGTGAAGGCTTCTGCTTCAGAGAACCAGGAGATAGGTCACCATCTGAATCTAAGTCTGAATCTGAATTAAGAATAGGTGGATTGACTTTGATTACTCTGGGAATAGTCTGATTCTGGGTCTCATCAGAAGACTTAGAGTCCACCTTGCACTCAAAAGCAGATTCATAAAAAACAACATGAGGTGTTTCTTCCACACAAAGTGAATTCTTATTAAAAACTCTAAAAGCTTTACTGGTGCTAGAATATCCTAAGAATATTCCATCTGCCACTTTAGCATCAAAAGTTTTTAATTTAGATTTCCCATTGTCATGGATGAAACACTTACATCCAAATACATGAAAGTATGAAACAAATGGGGTTTTACCTTTCCATACCTCATATGGAGTCTTATTATGTCTTTGGGCAATTAGGCATCTACTCTGAGTGTAGCAAGCTGTATTAATGGCCTCTGCCCAAAACCTTTGTGGTGTGTTGTACTCTGCCAGGAGAGTTCTTGCAGCCTCTTTAAGGGTTCTATTCCTCCTTTCTGCTACTCCATTTTGTTGGGGTGTTCTGACAGCAGATGTCTCATGAAAAATCCCATGGTCCTTGCAGTAATCTGCAATGTGTGAATTCAAAAACTCTGTCCCTTTATCACTTCTGATTCTGACTATGCTCTGGTTCTGCTCATTCTGTATCTGCTTGAAGAATTCTGGCAGCTTAGTGATAGTTTCATTTTGCTTAAACAAGAACACTACCCAAGTGTATCTTGAAAAGTCATCTACTATCACCAAGGTGTACTTCCTTCCACTGAAACTAAGAGGAGAAACAGGTCCAAACAGGTCCATGTGAAGTAGTTGAAGTACTCTGGTTGTGGTTGTGCTTTGGACATCCTTAAAAGAAGTCTTGGGTTGTTTACCCTTCTGGCATGAACCACAAACCTGATTCTTCTTAAACACTTCATTAGGAAGACCTCGAATTAGACCTTTTCTGGCAATTTTGTTCAGTGTTTTGAAGTTCAGATGACACAATCTCTTGTGCCAAATCCTGCTGTTCTCTGCAGATCCTTTTGCAACCAGGCAAGCATTTCTTGGGCAACTGCTAAAATCTGCAAGATAAATGTTACCCTTCCTCAAGCCTATTAGCAAGATATCATTATAATCAGAAGAAAAGACAGTGCATGAATCACTAGAGAACTTCACTGAGTATCCCTTGTCACAGAATTGGGATACTGAAAGCAGATTATGCTTGAGTCCTTCAACATAGTAGACTTCATCTACAGATACACCATTAAAGGTCAACTTTCCAACTCCTCTGGTGACTCCATAGTTGTTGTCACCAAACATCACTCTTGGCCCATTCAATGGCTTGAAATCTTGGAGATTATCTTTCTGGAAGGTCATGTGCTTGGAACATCCACTATCAATGTACCAGACATGGTTGCTTGAAAGTCCTTTCTCCAATGGGCTCTTATCTACCTGCAGAGAAATCAATTAGGTCCCCTACTAGTGCTGGGTCCTGATTGGTTAGTTGCAGGTTTTGTAGGAATCCATAGATAAAGATCATCCCTTGTTGGATGAGGAGATCTTATCTTCCTTCCAAATCTATCTACCAGCACATGTCCTCTTACAATGACATATTGAGCTACTGGTCTGATAATGACACCTTTCCTATAAACAGGTATGGTGTACCTTTTCTCAAATCTGGCCTGCCTCAAAGACATGGTCTTAAAGGTCTGGTTGTAAGGATACATCCTAGAAGAGCCATCTCTGGTGTCATAACTACCCAGATCAGTTGGTTTTATATAGATGGGTCTGGAAGACCTCCTCTGGTTCTGAAGATTGGATCTATTCTGATGATAGGATTCCTTCTGAGGTTTCCTGTTCTGGAATCTTCTTGGAGCATTCCACCTTTGAGATCCCTGATTCTTATTGAGGTTCTCTGGTTCAGTATACCTCCTCTGGTATCTCCTATTCTGATTAGGTTTCCTCGTAGAGTCTCCTTTTTGAGGTCCCCTAATCTGCTTAGGTTCCACTCTTTTAGGATTCCTCTGAGGTTCTCTAATCAGATTAGGCATCTGAACAGAACCATCAATCTTCATAGGTTCTCTTTTCTGACTTGTATGCTCTAGAATTTTTTCTTCCAGAACATTCACCTCTTCTGGATTATGTTTTGAATTATCAGCAGGGGGGTCCCATTTCCAACCAGGTCTGTGAACCACCATGCGATCAGAAGGACCCTCTTCATTCCGGAGTTCCACAAGTTCACCAGATCTTATAGACTTGTCTTTGGTAAAGCAATATTTATAAGGTCTTTTAATAATTCCAGGATATCCTAAACCACTCTTATCATTTATGCGTTGAGAAGATCCTGAAATAATAGATAGAACATCTGGTTTCAAGGAATCTTCTCTGGGCACAGGTAACTCAATAGTTTGCTCAACTTGTTTTCCCTTGATAAGAGTCTGGTATTTGGCTTTAAGCTCATTGAGCTCATCCTCCTGAGAATTCTTTTCCTTCATGATTTGATCTACCAGAGTATCTCTTTCTTTGATCTTGTCCTGAAGTTCAGAGACTTCTTTGGAATGACCTTTTATGAGTTCTCTGGTGGATTTTTGTTCATGAGATAAGGATTGAACTTCAGTTCTGAGCCTACCATTCTCTTTCTCAAGTTTTTGACATAATTGAACACAATTTTGGAGATCTGATAGCATTTGCTGCATATCAGACTCTCTGGAGTTACCAGATGAATTAGAGGATTCAGTATATTTGGAATTTGATAAAACTAAGGTAGTTTCTTGTACCTCATTGATGTCTGCCATCAGACATACATCATCATCAGACCCGAAATCAGAAGAAGAAGAACTGGAACTAGTATCCTCCTCCTCTGCTTCTGCCAGTAGTGCTCTCTTATCTGCATATCTCATATCTCTCTTGATCCTTTTCTCTTCTCTTTCCCTAGGAGTAAGTTGAGGACAATCATAACTGTAGTGACCAGTCTTGTTGCATGTGTAGCAGGCATTGTCTCCTCTGGGACTAGGACTTGGCTCTCTCCTCCTCTGGTTGTAGTCTGATCTGGCTGGACTACTCTCTCTCCTCTGGTAGTCAGGTCTGCCAGAGCTACCATCCCTCCTCAGATAATCTGATCTCCCAGAGCTGCCAGAGTTGTCATCTCCCCTCCTTTCTGGAGTTCTGAATCTGGTCTCCCTTGAGTCTCTAGATGTCTTCTCCTTTTCTGCAGGCTTGAAGGAACTCTTCCTGTCTCTGGTAGACTCCTTCCAATGCCTTTTGTACCTGCCATATTTTGAACTCATTTTATCCAATTTACGGGTTAGAAGTGCTACCTGCTCCTTGAGGCTCAAGTCATCTGCAGTAGACTCTTTTGGCTTGACATCAGGCTTGATAGTTGAGGAGAATGCAACTCCTTTCTGACCAGAAGAGGAAACCTCTTCTGTTTGATCCTTCTCTTGAAGGTCATACTCATAAGCTTTGAGATCAGACAACAGAAGATGATGATCCAGAGTGTTGAGATCCTTGTTGTCCTTGATCACAGTGACTTTAATTCTCCATCTGCTGGTTAGTGAACGCAATATTTTACTATTTATTTCCTTCTGTGAATAGGTCTTACCTAAGGCACTAGCCTTGTTCAGGAGGTTTGTGAGACGCATATACAGCTGGTCAATGGTCTCGTCTGGTTTCATCTTGTAAGTGTCAAACGAGTGTTGAACAGCTTGGAGCTTATTATCTTTAATCTTCTCTGTTCCTTCACAGAGTAGGGCAAGTTTATCCCATATTTCCTTGGCAGTGGCACACGTTCTGACCTTTTTAATCACCTCTTTAGTAAGTGTGCTGATGATCTCGGTTCTTGCCACCTGGTCCAAGTTGTAGAGCTTTCTTTCATCGTTGTCAAGCTCGTCTTTGCTTTTTAGGATTCTTTGCCTGGGGACTCTGTCCTCTGCAGCTTTCTGGGCCGTTTCACTAGTTTCTTCCCTGGACTCTGACCTGCCACTATCAATAGGAGTCCAGTAAAATTTAATTGGGCCACTTTCTACCACATCTAACATGCGGTGGTGAATAGCTCCAAGATGATTGCTCATCATGAAACTCCAGTGGCTGTAATCCTCGAAATAAAATTCTGGAAGCTTACGGCTCTTGTAAGAAGATTTTGCAGACATTTTGACAAAAATAAGGATTTAACAAGAATTTGAACAAAAGCAATAAAGAGCAATGGATCTGCCCGGTGACCACCAAAAGCTTTTCAAAGCAGTGGTCGTTGGACACACTGCTCTGATAACACTTGTTGGTCCCACTAGATTGATAAATTGCGGAAGCTTTAAATTAAATGTCTTAGACAACTTCTTTTTACAAGAGCAGACTATAATAAACAGGAATTTAAATACATAAAACAGTAAATAAGACCGGATATATAGTGGTTCGGATCTGAATATCCTACGTCCACTCTCCCTTGATCAAAGGGGTCTCACTATCCAACCAACAGCCAACTTACTTACTGGAATTGTGAAGTACCAGTTCCTTCTTACAAACTCTTTAGATCTAACTTCGATCTAAAGATCAACAGCCTTCAACCTTATCTTGTAGATGAACAGGTTAAGGTCCAACTACTCCTTAAGAGTGAATAAGTAATTAAGAACATAATAAGAGTGCTATGTGCTTGATAAACAAGAGCTTGAATGTATCTTCGTGCGCGTATATATCTCTCTAGAGCTTTTTCTTGTGATTGCACTCTTGTATTTATAGAGGGGATTAGGGAATAGCCGTTGGAGAGCTAATCCAATCAGATCCTCTATTTAGGGAAGCTTCAATCAATTAATTTCCTAATTGATTGATTGGGTTGGTGGGATCCTTGGATTGATTGAATTCAAGACTTTCCAATCCTGATCTTGTTGACTTGATTTGAATCACCAACGGTCAATAACTTTCAATGCCAAACTCTGATTCTCTCCAGAGAAGGCAAGACCAGACACCAGGCAACCTCGGTGTCTTCTGGTCCAGATCTGGTTAACAACCAGAATACTCAGTAGAAACAGGGGATCAAACTGAGCATCTTTTGTTCTACCAGACTCGTCTGGTCCGGACTCGTCTGGTCTGGGGAAGGTCCTCTGCCTCTGGTCAGATCTCATCTGGTGAAGTCTTCTGGTGGAGTCCTCTGGTGAAGTCCTCTGGTGGGGTCTTCTGGTGACTCTTCTGGTGAAGTCTTCTGGTCTGGCAGTTCCCCCTAGACTAAGTCCTAATCTAGATCATCATCTGGCTAACAGGTCCAGATGGTCCTATTACATCTTCTGGTTTGTTTTAACTCATCAAAACTATACAATATTTATCCTAACACTTGCTGCTCGCCTGGTCGTCTTGGCTGCTTCCTGGGGGTCCCCCGGAACTTCACCATCACGAAGATATTTGAGGATGGGTACTCTCCAGTCATTTTCCTCAGATTCTTCATCCACTTGATTGATCCTGTAGTCATGTGTTGATGGTTGACACATTTTCGTGATGGTTACTTCTGACAATTCTGCCGGGCCTGTGCTGGTGGCCAGGCGAGCCAGTGCGTCTGCTTGAGCGTTGTTCTCCCGAGGTACTTGTTCAATATAAATTTGTTCAAACATAGAAGCCAAATGAGCTACAATCTTTTGATACAACATCATGTTTCGTCTTTGGCTTCGTACTCTCCTCGGACTTGGTTGACTATTAGTTGTGAGTCACCGTATATTTGTAGTCTTCTAACTCCGACTGCCAGTGCTAGACGGAGTCCGGCTATCAATGCCTCATACTCAACTTCATTGTTTGTTGCCATGAAATCGAATCGTACTGCCGAGGTGAAGATTTGTCTATCCGGGCTGATTAGCACTATACCGGCTCCTGATGCCGTGTTGGTGGATGATCCATCAACGTACATATACAATGGGTGATTATGACCTCTCGTCGGATCTTGAGGAAAGGTTAGCTCGACTATGAAGTCGGCTAACGCTTGTCCTTTGATCGCTTTTCGAGGTGCATATGATATTCCAAACTGGCTTATTTCGAGGGACCATTTGAGGAGGCGACCAGCAGTGTCTGGCCTTTGTAAAAATCTGTCTTAGTGGGAAGGTTGTCAAAACTTCTACCTGGTGATTGAAGAAGTATGGTCGAAGTTTCCTGACGCTCATCACGAGTGCATATGCCAATCTTTCCATCGGGGAATATTTGATTTCTGCCTCATGTAATGCCTGGCTTACGTAATATATGGGTAAGTGAAACTTCCCTTCTGCACGAACCAAAAATGAACTGATGGCCACCTCTGAAGCTGCCAGATAGAGGTATAATTTTTCTCCTGGAACAGGTTTTGATAAGATTTTGGTATTGCTGAGATATTCCTTCAGTTGTTCGAACGCTTGTTGACAATTATTCATCCACTGGAATCCGTCTTTCTTTATAGCATCGAAGAATGGTCGGTATTTATCACCGGATCTTGAAATGAATCTATTGAGTGCCGCCAAACACCCGGTGAGTCGCTGTACCTCCTTGACGGTCCTTGGTGGCTGCATATCCAGAATTGCCTTCACCTTTGATGGATTTGCTTCAATGCCCCGCTGGCTAACAAGATGTCCTAGGAACTTGCCTGAATGGACTCCAAAGCTGCTTTTCTTTGGATTTAGCTTCATGTTGTATGCTCGGAGTATCTCGAATGCCTGTGCCAGGTGTTCCAAGTGATCTTCCATTTTCGGGCTTTTCAAAACTATGTCGTCCACGTATACCTCCATTGTCTTGCCAATGTGTTCATCGAACATTTTATTGACGAGTCGTTGATATGTAGCTCCCACGTTGATTAGCCCGAATGGCATCATTTTCCAACATAGTAAATTTTTGTTGGTGTAAAAAGCTGTGCTTTCCTGGTCGTCTGGATGCATTAGTATCTGATGGTAGCCAGCGAATGCATCCATGAATGTGAGGAGTTCATGTCCAGCTGTGTTGTCCACTAACTGGTCAATGTGTGGCAATGGAAAGTTGTCATTGGGGCACACATCATTTAAGTCTGTGATGTCAATACATAATCTCCACGTGCCTTTTGGTTTTCTCACCAACACCGGATTTGCCACCCATCTAGGGCACAGTGCCTCTTTGATAAGATCATTGTCCAATAACTTCTTTACCTCTACATCCAACGCTTCGTACTTGTCGGGCACAAAATTCCTTGTTTTTTGCTTCACCGGTTTTTTGGTTGGGTCAATATTTAGCTTATGGCAGGCATGCTCAGGGCTGATGCCTACCATATCGGCGTGTGACCATGCGAATACATCGAGATTAGACTTTAAGAATTCCTTCATCCTGGATCTGTAAGGCTCTGGGAGCTCAGATCCAATGAAGAGTTCTAAATCTTTTCGGTTCGGGTCAACTCTTATTGCTTCCAACTCTTCAACCGGCGTTGCTTTCCTTTTTTGACTTTTTCATCGAGGATCGATGATGGGCCCCTCCAAGTTGAGTTCATCTTCGACCATCATTGGTTATGCTCCTAGTCATGGTTCAAGGTCTTCCACCTTCTTTGGGCAGGATTCAGTCTCTTGTCTTTGTTGGTCGTTTTGGATTTCTTGAACAAATATTTTGACCATTTCATGAAGGGGTATTTATAGATTTACAAGCAAGTAGGAGGTGTCACTCTCTTAGCCCTTTGATTTTGGCTTTGACAAGTGTTTAGCCACTTGTCTTATTCCTAAACTACTACATCTTGTACAATGACAAGTGTTTAGTACACTTGTTTGCTTCTAATGCAATGTTTAAGTTAGTGGAATTTTGAGCTGATCTTCGTGGGCCATTCTTGCTCGCTTGGTTGCCTAGATGGTGTATCTTGTTATTGCTTTATTCTAATTATTTGTTCATCTTGCTTCTTTGTTGTGCTGGTCGCCTGACACCCATCTGACGTCACTCCTGGTCGCCTGGTGCTTGAGGCTCTCTTTATCTCTGCTGGTCGCGACATCTAATTTGTATAATTAGTCTCTTAAACCTCCAAAACACTATTGCTCGCCTGGTCGTCTATCAACACTAATAAAGCATTCAGTGTCTTTAATAGGAATTCACTTTGTGTGGAGAAAACACCTCATGTTGTTTTTGATGAATCTGCTTTTGATTGCAAGGTGGACTTAAAGTCTTCTGAAGAGACACAGAATCAGACTACTCCCAGAGTAATTAAGGTCAATCTACCTATTCTTGATTCAGATTCAGATTCAGATTCAGATGATGGCCCACCTTCTGGTTAACTGAAGCAGAAGTCTTCACAAGGAGCAAAACCAGAAGAGGTTGGAACTCCTGTAGGGGGAAGCTCTCCTGCAGTTGGTGATAATCACCAAGGTACTGCAGAAGATGGTCAACCAGGCAAGGCCACGGGAAGGAGGACCCTGGTTGATCACCCCAATGACCTGATAATTGGAGATCCAACTAAGGGTGTCCAGACTAGGAGAACTCTTAACTTAGCTGTCTTATTCAGTTGCTATGTGTCCTTACTTGAGCCCAAGAACATCAAAGAGGCACTGATAGATTCAAATTGGATTGTTTCTATGCAAGAGGAGTTGAATCAATTCACCAGACAGGATGTTTGGGAGCTGGTAGACAGACCAAGACATCAAAAGGTGATAGACACTAAGTGGGTTTTCAAGAATAAGAAAGATGAGAATGATGTCATTACAATGAACAAGGCAAGACTAGTAGCTCAGGGTTATTCTCAGTCTGAAGGAATAGACTATGATGAGACATTTGCTCCTGTTGCCAGACTAGAAGCCATCAAATTATTTCTAGCATATGCTGCTCACATGAAGTTCAAAGTATACAAGATGGATGTGAAATCTGCTTTTCTTAATGAGATTCTCATTGAGGAAGTGTATGTCGAACAACCTCCTGGTTTTGAACAAGGTGACAAGGTGTTTATGCTTAAGAAGGCTCTTTATGGGCTGAAGCAGGCACCCAGAGCATGGTATGACACTCTATCTCAGTTTCTTCTGGATAATGGTTTTACCAAGGGTAAGATTGATAGGACCTTGTTTAGGAAAGAAGAAGGAAAGGACATCCTTCTGGTCCAAATATATGTTGATGACATTATATTTGGATCCCCTAACAAGAAGCTGTGTGAGAAGTTTGGTGAACTCATGCAGAGTCAGTTTGAAATGTCTATGATGGTGAGATGAATTATTTCTTAGGTTTGCAGGTAAAGCAATCAGAGAAGGGAATTTTTATAAATCAGGCAAAGTACATCAGAAACATATTAGAGAAATTTGGAGTAGGATCTAGCAAAGCAGCCAAGATTCCTATGATGACAAATTTCAACATAGATCCAGATGAGTCTGGAGAGAGTGTGGACCAGACTAAATACAGGGCACTTATTGGTTCTCTTCTGTACCTGACTACAAGCAGACCTGATATAACATTTGTTGTTGGTGTGTGTGCCAGATTTCAAGCTATTCCTAAGAAAAGTCACTTGGAAGTAGCTAGGAAGATATTGAAATATCTCAAGGGAACAGTGAATTTGGGGTTGTGTTATCCTGCAGATGACAACTTAGAATTAAGTGGTTATTCGGATTCAGATTATGGTGGGTGCAGAATAGATAGGAAGTCTACAAGTGGAACATGCCAATTTTTAGGGAATAAATTGGTATCTTGGTTTTCTAAGAAACAGACTTCAGTTGCTACATCAATAATAGAAGCAGAGTACATGGCCGCAGGTAGTTGTTGCTCACAACTACTCTGTATTAGTCAGCAGCTAAGGGACTACCAGATTAGAGCTAAGGATATTCCAATCTTCTGTGATAGTAATAGTGCAATAGCAATCACCCAGAATCCAGTTCTTCATACCAGATGCAAACATGTTGATATAAGGCATCACTTTATAAGAGACCATGTTGAGAAGGGAGATATAAGGATGGAAAAGATTGCAACAGAGAAGCAGAGAGCATATATTCTGACTAAGCCTTTGGCTGAGACCAGATTCAGAGAGTTAGCTTTTGAGTTAGGATTATTAGACCCAGAGACATATTTGGTTTAGGGGGAACATCAGAGAAGTATCCTTTGTTTCATTTTATTACATATTTTAATTTTTTCAAACTAACATGCCTACAGGTTAGGTATACCAGGGAAGTTACATCTCCAGAGGTGGTACATATCAGATGAGGAATGTACCAGATGAGACCTGTACCAGGTGAGGTACATGCCAGATGAGGTGCAGAGACAGATTCCAGAGAAATCTCGAGTCTATTCAGACCAGAACCAGATGGGTTTCCATCAGATAAGATGTAACACCAGACTAACCATGGTATCATCTGGTTACAACACCAGGTAACAGGTATGTATTTACTTCTCTGGCCTCTGTTCATTGGGATACACTTTTCAAATTAGTAAATACACTAAAAAAGTTTCATCTTCAGAGTGTATTTAAGACTAGGGTAGAGGGCCTAGGTAATCATTTCGCTTTTTCTCTTGACTGCCACAAACCCCCCTCGATCCTAGTCCCAATGACCATACTTACGCACCATATTAAATCTGTATCTTGCCTTTTAATCTTGGCCGTCGGATTTAATAATTGTGCAATATGTTAATCAATTCTAAAATTGATTTTGTTCCCTAATTTAAATTTGGATTTTACACGCGTTCATACTTGATTAATTGCTCAAGACACGCGTATTGTCCTATTTAAACCAAAACTTTTTCAATATGTCTTTTCACGTTTTCTTACTCTCAAACCCTAATCTTTCTCTGCAAGTTTCTCTCTCTCTCTCTCAAATTTATCTTACTGACATGGCTCCTAAGTGTAACTTTGATCACGATTATGTGATGAAGAAGATGAAGTTAGAAATAGTGGTTGATTTCTACACAACCAAGAACTCGGCGGTGTTGGCCATTCTGGAACTGCTCCAGAAAGCAGGGGTGGAGAAGTTAATCTTGACGATTCCAGGGAAGTTTAGGACCTTGGATGGAAATGCAGCCCAGTTCCAAGTTCGCATGAAGATCCACGATGATCATATCTCTTCCAAGATCGACAAGGAAGATGTGGTGTTTTCAAAGCATGACTTTTGCCGGCTGTTCGAGAACATTTCTGCTGAAGGGGTAGATCCATTGACATACAAGGAAGACGAGGCTTTGGAGTCTTTCAAGCTCTTTGCCAGGATTTCATGCCAGAATTTGACCAAGGGGTTTTTGGATAAACACTTGAGGCAGAAGTACAAGGTCTTGTTTGACATTGTGGTCAAGATCTTGATGTGTGAGAGCCATAGCACAAATTTCATTTTCACTGGCAGGCTCTGTGTTATAAGGGCTTTGTTTAATGGAGTGAAGTGTAACTGGGCAGAGTTCTTTTGGGAGTGTTGAGGAAGAACAGGGCGAAGGTGAAGAAGGAGGAGTGTCCTTCAATTCCTGGGGAGTTGCAGTTTTGTTTGACTGCAAATGTGTCATTAGGGACGAAGCTGACCCTGATCCTGGACTCTTTGTTTCCAGAGAAGCAATGGAAGGATTCTTGGTGCAAAGTCTTCCATAAGTCCAAGATTTTGTTCTCCAAGGATGGCCCTCTCCATGGCCATGCCGATTCTGATGGAGAACAAGTCATCCCTGCCCCTCCTCTCCAAGCAGTGCCTTTACCTGCTAAGGGGCAGAAGACCAAGAAGAGCCAGAAGAAGAAGTCTGAGGCGACTGGTTCTTCAACGGTGGCATTCTCTGGTTCATCAAATGATGACCAGATTCCCCTTCAAGCTGCATTGAAGAAGAAGGGTGAAAGTGTTGAGGCTGCAGAGAAGGCAGGAGCAACCAAGAAACGACAGAGGCAAGATGATGCCAGGAAAGCCTCTGCTAAGAAGCCAAGGACTTCAAGAAGGGGGAAGAAAACTTTTCTAATGGATGAGCCATCAGACGAAGAGGAAGAAGAGGAGGTTGAGCCTCTTAAGAAAAAGTCCAAGGCCAAGAGGGCCATTCTTCAAGAGTCAGACTCCGGTTCTGATCTTGGAGATGCACTGGAGCAGACGATTGATGAAGCCGCCAGATTAATGCAAGATTTAACTGCTCCAGTCTCTGGTGAGGTAAATCCTTCTATCCCCTCTTCTACCCATGTTAACCTTGTTACCCCCACTACATCTCCCCCAGAAACTCATACACAATTCCCCTCCCCTGCTCCTGGTGCCCCCATTCCTTCACCAGAGCAGACCCTACCTGATACCCCCATATACACTCCCTCCACCATTCCTACACAAACACCTTCTCCCCCTCCATCTCAATTGCCTCTCCCCACAAATCCCTCTCCTCCAGCCACTATACCAGAGGTGCCTTCCACCTCCTCTGGTGCAGAACAACCCCTTCCACCCTCTTCCACCTCACAAATTCCTACCCAGCTCATGTACCAGAGGTCCCATCAACTTCTTCTGGTGCAGAGCAACCCTTCCCTTCAACCACTACCTCACAAATTCCTACTCTTCCCCAATCTCACACTGAACAAAACCCCCCTGTTTCCATGGCATTGGGATTTCCTGGCCCTACCCATTCTCCCACATGCCTATCTAGTGATGATAGTGAAGATGAGGATGCTTCACTTGAGCCTGAAAACTTAGCACCATTCTCCTCTGCCTCTGGGCCCAAACCCTTCACTTTCTCATATGCAGAAATGGGTCCCATTAGGCAGAGTATGAGTGTAAGTGCTCAGCTCTGGCTAAGAGAGCATTTCCCAATCCTTTTGGAGCACTTACCAAAGTTGACGGATCTGACTGACGCCAAAGTCTGGAGCAAGGCCAGACTAGAGGATGTAGAGGACCTGATGCTGTTGCTTGAAGAAATGAGTCCCTCTACATTCACTGCCTGGGAGATTGATCTCAAGAGGAAGCTCAACATCCAGAATCCTGCGGAGCTTGAGACCCCAGAAGCAGCCAAGGTGTTGATCCGCACCTTGCTGATCTAGAGGGGAGTGATGATCTCCCCTGAGGGCCCCTCTTACAAATTTGGCCCTCATTTATCTTTTCCTCCAGAGCTCTACTCGGACGAGGAGGATTTCGATGTCACTCATGCCGTACTCAAGAAGATGAAGATGTTCTTTAATGAACAAATTCTGCAGATAGGGCACTTCTCAAAGGCAATGCAGGATCTGGCGCCTGCTCTGGTTGAGCACCAGATAAAGGATGAGAGAAGGAAGTTCCTGAAGCAGATCAAGGTTGTCTTCACCTCAGCTAAAGCTGCATTCAAGTCTGACTGTCTCTTCTTGAAGATGGATGTGCATAAAAGCCAGACGCAGCTCCAATAGTATGTTCTGGACCAGATGCGCCCAGTTTCTGTGCTTAAAGTTGAAATGGCTTCTCAGATATTGGAGACTGCAAAACTCAAAGATTCCCTCCAGGAGATGCTAGCTAAGCAGGAGAGGCTAGTTGCTGAATCTAAAGCCTACCTGGAGGAGGCCAGGCAGCTGCGTGATCTTTACTCTTCCTCCTCCACTGCCTTGCCTGATCTAATTCGGCAGGTGGTGCAGCCCCTCTTTGATGAAGTTAAAAAGGGGGAAGAGAAGGCCAGAACTGATCTGGTAAAGACCACAAATGTGACCCTCTTCAGCCACGGTGCTCGTCTGGACCTGCTAGAGAACACTCTGGCCCAGGCTGAGCTGCAGGAGAAGAAGAAAGAAGAGTTAAATTCTCTTACTATGGCAAAGCAGCTGGCGGCAGAAGAGGAGACCACAGATGCAGAGCAGGATCCTATCTCAGTTTATGGTCCTGCTAAGAGGAAGATAAGGAAAGTGAAGAAGAGCTTCCTTGAATCTGTTGTTGAAGAAGCAGAGAAAAGATTTAAGGAAGAGAAGCCTGAAGAGAGGCAAGCAAGGATAAGGAAGAACATAGATGAAGAGCAGAGGCTCCGATATGTTAGGAGGTAGAACAAGAAGGCCAGAGAAGCTGGTATCACTTCTGGTGCCAGTGGATCCAGTCAGAGGAGGAAGACTCATGTGGAGGTGATGGAGATTTTGCCACTAAGGACAGAAGGGTCTTTTGACTCTACTGTGCCTGTTCCTCTGATAGAGAAGTGGAGAGAAGCAAAAACCTTATAGTTCATTCAACACTACATCCAGAGACCTCTACCAGAGGATGATGCGCTCATCAACAGAACCTTCCACTCCTGGATGAAAGCTTATGATGCTGATCTATATAAGAAGCTTATGGATTGGGGACTGCCCCTGAGTTTCACTACATCAACACTCCAATGGTTGGGGACCAGGTTGATTGGGCAGAATTGAAGAAATTATACAAGACCAAGGTGTTGGTGAATTTCACTCCAACATCTTTTGTTGAGCTGAAGGCTGTCCAAGATAGGTTCTTTGACTGGTTCCTAGTGCCTAAAGAGAACAGAAGATATGCATAGACTAGGACTCTGAACTTAATGTAATCTGTAATATTTTGTCCTTATTCTTAATGAAAAGTCATATCTCTCTGTCTTAAAGACAACTCCTTGTTGTCTTCTTGTTTGCCTGATAAGATCTATTCTAAGGTCTTATCTTTTTATTATTTTTATGCTTAAGTTTTTTTTTCACTTTGATTAGTTCTGGTTAATGTTTTAACTCCATCAAAAATGGGAAATTGTTAGGATAAATGTTGTATAGTTTTGATGAGTTAAAACAAACCAGAAGATGTAATAGGACCATCTGGACCTGTTAGCCAGATGAAGAAGTAGATTAGGACTTAGTCTAGGGGGAACTGCCAGACCAGAAGACTTCGCTAGAAGAGTCACCAGAAGACCCACCAGAAGACCTACCAGAGGACTTCACCAGAGGACTCCACCAGAAGACTTCATCAGAGGAGACAGACCAGAGGCAGAGGACCTTTTCATGACCAGATGAGTCCGGACCAGACGAGTCTGGTGGAATAAAAGATGCTCAGAATCATCTCCTGATTTTGATGAGCATTCTGTTTCTTAACCGACTCTGGACCAGAAGACATCGAGGTTGCCTGGTGTCTGGTCCTGCCTTCTCTGGAGAGAATCGGAGTTAGGCATTGGAAGCTTTTGACCGTTGGTGATTCAAATCAAGTCAACAAGATCGGATTGGAAAGAATATAAAGTCAATCAATCCAAGGATCCCACCAACCCAATTAATCAATTAGAGAATTGATTGATTGGAAGTTTTCCTTAAAATAGAGATCTGATTAGATTAGCTCTCCAACGGCTAAACCCTAATCACCTCTATAAATACAAGAGTGCAGACTCAAAGAAAGACTCTAGAATCTTACGCGCACGAAGTCATATTCCAAGCCTTAGTTTTATCATGTACTTAGCACTCTTATTGATCATACTTTCATATTTACTCATAAAGGAGTAGTTGGATCTCAACCTGTTCATCTCTAAGAAAAGGTTGAAGGCTGTAGACTTTAGATCGAAGTTAGATCTAAAGGGTTTGTAAGAAGGAACTGTTACTTCATAATTCCAGTACGTAAGTTTGTTTGTTGGTTGGTTAGTGAGGCCCCTTTGATAAAAAGGGATAGTGGACATAGTATCTTCTAATCCGAACCACTATAAATCTGGTCTATTTACTGCTTTCTTACTTTTTGTCTTGTTTGTTTATTGCGCTCTTATAAAAAGACTTTATTAAGAATTAAATATTAAAGCTTCCACAAATTAATCTATCTAGTGGGACCAACATTGGTATCAGAGCAGTGGTTCAAAAGACCATTGTTCTAAGTATACCTTGTGCTAAAAGGTATTTTGTATTGGTCAACTGAATTGATCTTTTGATAAACTTGTTTAGATATTATGGCTGACAATGCAGCTAGGGTAGCACCACCAGCGGAGAACAACATGGGAGTAAATATTTTGAACCATATATCCCATCACAAGCTTCCACAATTCTCAGTGGAAAATTATGACTTTTGGAAGATCAGAATGAGAGCTCATCTTGCCTGTGTGCATGATGAATGTTGAGGGTGATTACTAAAGGTCCATTTATTTTTATGACCCCTAACCCTAGAACCACAACTGACACTATTGCAGATCCTAGAGAAGAATGGCCAAAGGATGAGGATAACTTCACTGCAGATGAAAGGAGGAGACACAACCTCAACTTCATATCCATGAATATTCTCTACACCACCATTCCAGACTCAGTTATGGGAAGAGTGACCCATTGCCAGACTGCAAAGGAACTGTGGGACACTCTAGCTCTCATGTGTGAAGGAACTGACAAGATTAAAGAGAACAAGCTTTCAGTAGCTGTTAAAAAATATGAGCAGTTCACCATGGTGCCTACTGAGACCATTGACCAGCTTGATGGGAGGTTCACTGACATCATGAATGAGATAAACTTGTTGGGAAAATAGTGGTGCCCGGAATCTATTCGGGATGAAATTTAAATACGAATTTAAATACAATTATTACTAACATGAATTAATCCTAATTAATTCAAATAATAATTCCAACAACTAATTATCATCATGCATGTTAAATTAATTTCACATATTTAACTAGGCGGAATTAAACAAGTAAATATGCGATTAACGTACCTCTCGTAGTATTAGCCTTTGGATATACGGGACACTTGTAATCTCGTTCTATCAACCCAAAGCCTTCTCAAGTATTTCCCTTTTCACCTCACTTGATCGCCGGTGGGAGACGCTTTCAAGCAATTTAATAAACTAAGGAAAAAGAAAAATATCTATGCTTCTTGATTTTTCCAACACATGGAATTATGTTCTTGGAGATGAAATAATCATCTCCTATTTATAATATGTAGGGGCCGAATTTTTGGGCTTATTTTAGGCTTGGAAAAAATCTTTTCTTAGACTCTAAGAAATCTTGAATATATCTCATATATTCTTTTCTCCACAATAAAATATTCCACAAAAATCTCACCCTTCATATTTAGGGATGCAATTTTCGAAAACTTCAAAGATGAAATCCAAGATTTGGATCTTCTTGAATATATGAGATATTCTTGTATTCCTAGAATACATATCTTCCATAATATCTTTCCAAGAAAAACAACAAAATCTTATTTCTCCTAATCCTCATATTTTCGAAAATAATAAAGAAAAATCAGCATAATTATTTTCTTTTTATTTTAATCACCTTATCATTATTGGGCTACTTAATGGGCTACTTGAGGGGCCTTAAGGAGAATTAAGATTGGACCTCCTAATGGACTTCTGAATTTTAATATTGAGCCCCAATATAATTCAGCCCATTAATATTAATTATTACCACTAATAAATTAATATTGCACTATTCATCTTAATCCATATTACGATAATATGGGCTCCCGGTTATTATTTCCCGCGTTTAAGATTATCAAGTCCATTAATTAATTGAGCTTCTGAATAGCTCTAAATTAATTAATATATTTCACCTTGGAGTAAAGAAAGCTCAACATTATTATTCGTACCGAAGAAACTAATTCTTCACTTGCAAGATTTGGTATAATAAAACTTCTGAGCCCACCAAGGGGACTAATCATACGAGCCGTACTCGCACGCGTTTCTCCGTATTAAATATTAGCAACCGTCGTATGATTAATATTACTGCCCAAGACACAAAGTTCGAAGTCACAATGATTCTCACCCAACATGAATCAAAGCAGTAACCATTAAGCACACACGGTCCTATTTAAGTGACGAAGATTAAGAAATCAACAACCACTGAGGTCTAATTCTTCACCTTTCAGAACAGAAGAATTTATCCTCGCTGTAGGACCTCTTCAACACATACTAAATGTGCTAGTGCAATCTCTTAGTCAAGACAGACCAATCTGAGCCTTACACATCGACCTTTCACGGCAGATTGTTCAATTCCACCTAGGTCGTGAAATGTACGTTTAGTTACAAGTAAACTGTTAATGTTGTCTTCCGTGATCGGGTATCACCACATTAACCACTATGTAACACGTACTATATATTGAACGGTTTGCAATAGAAATTCAACATTCAATCATAACTAAAGCAAATGCGATAAAAGAATTATTCTCATAAAACAAGTGTTTGATACACGAGTTATACAAAGTAAAAGCATACTTTCACGTATAACTCCAACAATCTCCCACTTATACTTAAAGTCTGCTTTTAGTATACATCACGCATGTCTTAGTGTAGTAGCTCTTCGTGACATCTCATGTCAACCTACACTAACCTAATAATTCCTCCCACTTATACTTAAAGCAGATTGGCAATAGTCTTGACTCCCATTCCATCCACATGTCTCTCGAATGTACTCAGAGGCAGACCCTTTGTGAATGGATATACTAGGTTGTCCTCCGACATTTACCTTTGCCACCTCTTTATCTCCTCTCTTAACGATTTCTCGTATAAGATGGTGTTTTCTTTCAATGTGTTTGATGGCCTTGTGGGCTCTCGGTTCCCTTGAATTTGCAACTGCTCCGGCATTGTCACAAAAGACAGTTATCTTGTCGGGCAAATTCGGAACAACGTCCAAGTCCACTAAAAAGTACTTGAGCCAAACCGCTTCTTTCGCTACTTCACAAGCAACTACTTATTCGGCTTCCATGGTCGAATCTGCGATGCATTTCTGCAAATCGCTTCTCCATGTCATGGCTCCTTCTCCCATGCAAAACACACTACCTGAGGTAGGTATTTTGGAGTCTATGTCTGATTGGAAATTTGAGTCCGTGTATCCCATGAGAATTAGATTGTCTGATTGTTAAATCAGCATTCCATACCAAGTTCTTTTCAGAAACTAAAGAACGCATTTAATTGCAATCTAATGTGTTTTCCCGGGGTTACTTTGATATCTTGCCATCATGCCCACGGCAAAGCAGATATCCGGTCTCGTTCACAACATTGCATACATAAGACTTCCTACGTCCGAAACGTACGGAACGTCTTTCATGTCATCTATCTCCACTTGTATCTTAGGGCATATTTCTTTAGATAGATGGATTCCGTGCCTAAAAGGTACAAAACCTTTCTTGGAATCTTGCATGCTGAAATGCTTCAAAACAGTGGCTTTGTATGAAACTTGCGATAAACCCAACATCCTCCTCTTGTGATCTCGAGTGAACTTGATCCCAAGGATGTGACCGGCTTTCCCTAAGTCCTTCACATCAAACTGATTTGACAGCCATACCCTTACGTCTGACAATACCTTTACATTGTTTCCAATGAGCAGAATATCGTCTACGTATAATACTAAGAATACCACCGCAGTTCCGTCACACCTTTTACACCCACAACTTTTGAACTTGTTTTGATCACAAACCCGTAAGACTTAATAACTTGATCAAAACACTGGTTCCAAGTACGCGACGCTTTCTTAAGTCCATAAATGGATCTCTTAAGCTTTCATACGAGGTGCTCTTGGCCTTTTTCAACGAAACCTTTGGGCTGTTGCATATAGATCCCATCAAGACTTCCGTTAAGGAAAGCTGCCTTGACATCCATTTGCCAGATCTCGTAATCTAAGTGCGTAGTGATCGACAAGAGAATACGGATGGACTTAAGCATAGCTACAGGCCACAGGCCACAAGCCTTGCTTTGAAGGTCTCTACCCTTCCGTCCGGTCCTCTTTTCCTCTTGTACACCCACTTGCATCCAATGGGCTCTACCCCATTAGGTGGATCAACCAACTCCCACACTTGATTATAATCCATCGAACCCACCTCGATTTCCATTGCGGTTTGCCACACTTCCGCGTCTTTGTCTTGGATTGCCTCGTCGTACGTTCATGGGTCTGATTCATCGTCGGGAATCAAATCCGAAGATTCTCCAATTCCCATGAATCTCTCGGGTTGCTTTGCAATCCTCCCACTACGACGGGGTTCCGGTTGTGAAGGTATGACGTGTGGTATATCATCTTGTATACTTGGTATAGGAGTTTGTCCTCTTAACTCGTCTAAGGTAATCTCACTTCTGGGCTTTCTTTTGTTCATATAGTCTTCCTCCAAGAATTTAATGTGCGAACTAATCACGGTCTTTTAATCCTTGAGACTATAGAACATACACCCTTTCGTTCCCATGGGATATCCTATAAGCAACCTTAATTCCGAACATGGATCCAATTTACCGGCTTCCTTGTCTAGCACGTATGCTGGACAACCCCAAATCTGCAAGTGTCTTAGACTGGGCTTGCGCCCCGGTCCACAATTCCATTGGGGTTTTAGGAACCGATTTGGATGGCACCAAGTTTAGAATGTAAGTCATTGTTTCCAAGGCGTTACCCCAAAACGACTTGGGTAAATCCGAATAACTCATCATGGATCTGACTATTTCTAAAAGAGTCTGGCTCCTTCATTCCGCCACACCGTTCTATTGAGGGGTTCCCGATGTGGTCAACAGGGATACAATCCCTTCTTCCGATAGGTAGTTCAAGAATTCATTGCTAAGGTATTCGCCTCCACGAACAAATCGTAGAGACTTGATACTTCTTTCCCTATGCATCATAAGGTAGATGTATCTGTATCTTGAGTAATCATCAAATTACTCATACCTCTTCTTGCTATGATCGTCATTGAACCACACATATCGGTATGAACGAGTTCTAACACTTCCGTAGTTCTATTCCCCTTGGCTCCATGCCCTCTTGGTCATTTTACCCTCTAAACAGGATTCACAAGTTGGAAACGGTTCGACTTGGAATGATTCCAAGGATCCGTCTTTCACCAATCTCTCTATCCACTTTAGATTAATATGACCTAGTCTAAGATGCCATAGAAGTGTTTCGTTCATCTCCAAAGAACGCTTTCTTTTATTACTCGAAATAATCGATGTGTTATTAGATTCAATTTTGTGAGTGGTGTGCCCAAATAATGGTATAAAGATCATCCATTAAAGTTCCGGAATGGATAAACTCATCGTTTCAAGCAATAATAACATCCTTATTAAAAGAAACTGAGTATCTATTCAAACAGTTTAGAAACTGAAGGTTGAGTTCTTTCTAAACTAGGAACATGAGGAACGTCTCTCAAGACCATAACTCTATCTTCACAAGATAGTCGCACTTCTCCCACTGCTTCAGCTGCCACTCTCGTAGCATTGCCCGATGTGATGGGGATCTCACTTCCGTTAAGTCGTCGGGTTAGCTTAAACCCATGAAACAAATGTGATCAGTAGCTCTCGTATCCACTATCCACGAATAGACAGCATACGCCACTTCACAAGTTTCGACGACTAAGGTGTGTGAATTACCTAACTTTCCTAGCCTCTTAGGCTTGGAACAGGCAGACCTCCATTGTCCTCTCTCACCGCAACTAAAACACTTCCCCTTCGATGCTTGCCTTTGCATTTGCCTTTCGCAACAATTGGATTTGCTTGGATCCGGCCTTTGGTTCTCTTCCTCTTTTTCCCTCCCTTGGGACCAAAAGAGGTAGACGAACCATTAGCCACCATAGCACTAGACTGGTGCTCCATTATCACCTCCACCGAAACTAAAGCTTGCAAGAGCTCGGGCAAACGACTTGTCCGTTCATTCATCTGACAGTTCAGATGAAACTACTCAAAGCTTCTCGGTAGGGAATGGTATATGAAATCAATCAAAATCCGCACCAATTACTTCCAACTTGTTAAGGTATGCCATTATCTCGAGAACGTGCTCCCTCACGGGCATTCCTTCGACCATTTCCAACTTGACCGAGTCATGTTTGGTGAACTGATTAGTCATGGGATTCTGATGTGAAAACATCTCTTCAAGGTGTTCCATGATTTCAACAGCGGATATAATGTCTTCATGAACGCGCCTCAAATCCTCAGACAAAAATGTCAAGATGATGCACTTCATTCATTGTCACGCTTCCGATCATAAACTGCCTCTTCCCATTGCTTGACTTATCATTAGGCTTGCCGGGTATATTAACATAAATAACCCAATTGGGTTTTCGTGCAGTAAGGACAAATTTAAAAAAAAACATTTCCAATCGATATAATTCTCTCCAAAAAGTTTATTAACTTTAAGTATATTAAACAGTGGATTAAAAGGTTGCGACATGATGAAATGAGAATAAAACATACATTCATATCAATATCTACAAAAATATGAAATTATCACATAATTCGATCACATCAATTATATTGAAACCTTAAAACAATATAATCATGCATCAGCCAACATCTCGAAATAATTTAAATGCGCCACGAGGGGTGGTCTATATATTTAAATACATTCAAGCGGATCACAAACTTAAAAGTTACAAATCCTTAATTCAAAATTAATAGTTGGCTCCCACTTTGACCACATAGAAACTGACAGGGACTCCAAGGGGAGTAAGTTAATATCAATTTCCTATGCCTAAGTAATAACCATAATTAAATACAGGATTATTATTTCGCTTTGAGCAAGCCACTCGTGGTGAGGGTCAATACCGCCACTAGTAATAATCCACAATCATCCTTTCGGAATTTATTCATGTGAAATCCGTTCTTTTGGCCGATCCGATGGGGAAATGTATTCCAAAAGAACTTCACAAATAAATAAATTATGGAGGTCAAAATAATCCAATTTTAATATCCGGAATAAAATTGCGATTATAAAAACATACTTAGTAATTTTCGAAAGTAAGGTTTTTCTTGGACAATTAAATTCATGCAAACACATATTAACAAATAATAATAAGTGCACGAAATAAAACATCCATCAAAACAAAATTAAACACATTGGAGCACTCAAATCCAATTGTCACGGTTTAATTTCTTCACGTCTTGATGCGAAAAATTGTCCTTGTTGCTTTCCGACGTTCGTCTCGACGTGCTCCCACTCGAACAACAACACTTCTTCAAAAACAGCATCGTTTGGGGGTCGGGACGACGTTTAAAATCACACGGAAAAAAAACACGAACCAAAAAAATTCCACGGCTCGAGATACAGCGCGCGTCGGCCCACGAAGTGGGCCCGCGCGCTACCCGGCCCGAGAAGCGCCGAAACGCTGCCGAAGCGCGCCGAAGCGCAGCCCCGAGGCGCACACGAGGCGCTGCACGGAGGCGCGCCGAGGCGCACCCGAGGCGCCCCGAGGCGCGCGCACGCTTGCGCGCGACGCCGTGCACCCGTTGCGCACGGCGTGCGCCGTGCACCCCCGTGCGCCGTTTTTTTTGCCGTTCGTCCTTGTTTTCTTCACCCCTTGCATGATTTTACGTCCATACACGCGCCACGCTTGTATGCGTCGTCCGGGTACGCCGTTTTTAATTCTTCGTTCTTCGTCACGATCCGGTTACAATTTATTTTTACAAAAAAAATAAATACTAGATCTAGACTAGTCTATTACAATGATCGAATCAAAATAAAAACAACTAATCTACTCATGGATTTTCTCACGAGAAAAACGAATTCGAACGAATCGAATTAAAAAACAATTAATTTACACGCATGAAATTAACAACATTAAAACCATGACAATTGGATACCTGCAAAAAAGATCTAACAATTCTACTATCCAATTTCAATTTAATGTTTAACAATTTAAATTCCAATTTAAAATTCAGAGCCCGAAACCGTGGCTTTGATACCAGTTGTTGGGAAAATAGTGGTGCCCGGAATCTATTCGGGATGAAATTTAAATACGAATTTAAATACAATTATTACTAGCATGAATTAATCCTAATTAATTCAAATAATAATTCCAACAACTAATTATCATCATGCATGTTAAATTAATTTCACATATTTAACTAGGCGGAATTAAACAAGTAAATATGCGATTAACGTACCTCTCGTAGTATTGGCCTTTGGATATACGGGACACTTGTAATCTCGTTCTATCAACCCAAAGCCTTCTCAAGTATTTCCCTTTTCACCTCACTTGATCGCCGGTGGGAGACGCTTTCAAGCAATTTAATAAACTAAGGAAAAAGAAAAATATCTATGCTTCTTGATTTTTCCAACACATGGAATTATGTTCTTGGAGATGAAATAATCATCTCCTATTTATAATATGTAGGGGCCGAATTTTTGGGCTTATTTTAGGCTTGGAAAAAATCTTTTTTAGACTCTAAGAAATCTTGAATATATCTCATATATTCTTTTCTCCACAATAAAATATTCCACAAAAATCTCACCCTTCATATTTAGGGATGCAATTTTCGAAAACTTCAAAGATGAAATCCAAGATTTGGATCTTCTTGAATATATGAGATATTCTTGTATTCCTAGAATACATATCTTCCATAATATCTTTCCAAGAAAATCAACAAAATCTTATTTCTCCTAATCATCATATTTTCGAAAATAATAAAGAAAAATCAGCATAATTATTTTCTTTTTATTTTAATCACCTTATCATTATTGGGCTACTTAATGGGCTACTTGAGGGGCCTTAAGGAGAATTAAGATTGGACCTCCTAATGGACTTCTGAATTTCAATATTGAGCCCCAATATAATTCAGCCCATTAATATTAATTATTACCACTAATAAATTAATATTGCACTATCCATCTTAATCCATATTACGATAATATGGGCTCCCGGTTATTATTTCCCGCGTTTAAGATTATCAAGTCCATTAATTAATTGAGCTTCTGAATAGCTCTAAATTAATTAATATATTTCACCTTGGAGTAAAGACAGCTCAACATTATTATTCGTACCGAAGAAACTAATTCTTCACTTGCAAGATTTGGTACAGTAAAACTTCTGAGCCCACCAAGGGGACTAATCATACGAGCCGTACTCGCACGCGTTTCTCCGTATTAAATCTTAGCAACCGTCTTATGATTAATATTACTACCCAAGACACAAAGTTCGAAGTCACAATGATTCTCACCCAACATGAATCAAAGCAGTAACCATTAAGCACACACGGTCCTATTTAAGTGACGAAGATTAAGAAATCAACAACCACTGAGGTCTAATTCTTCACCTTTCAGAACAGAAGAATTTATCCTCGCTGTAGGACCTCTTCAACACATACTAAATGTGCTAGTGCAATCTCTTAGTCAAGACAGACCAATCTGAGCCTTACACATCGACCTTTCACGGCGGATTGTTCAATTCCACCTAGGTCGTGAAATGTACGTTTAGTTACAAGTAAACTGTTAATGTTGTCTTCCGTGATCGGGTATCACCACATTAACTACTATGTAACACGTACTATATAATGAACGGTTTGCAATAGAAATTCAACATTCAATCATAACTAAAGCAAATACGATAAAAGAATTATTCTCATAAAACAAGTGTTTGATACACGAGTTATACAAAGTAAAAGCATACTTTCACGTATAACTCCAACAATCTCCCACTTATACTTAAAGTCTGCTTTTAGTATACATCACGCATGTCTTAGTGTAGTAGCTCTTCGTGACATCTCATGTCAACCTACACTAACCTAATAAAACTCTCTGGGAAAAGTCTATACCAAAAGAGAAGTTTCGTTAAAGATCCTGAGAGGTTTAACCTCAAGATGGGATGTGTACTCCGTGATGATACATAATACTAAGGATCTATCTAGCATGTCTATGCAACAGGTATTCTCTGAACTCAAAGCTTATGAGTTTGATCTTAACAGGAAAAGGGCTCCAGATGAGACCTCAGCTGAGAAGGGAGTTGCCTTCAAAGCTAAGGAGACTGAGCTAAAATCCCCAAGGCCACAGAAGAGTACAAAGGCAAGAAAATCTCAAAGCAAGGCTGAGATGCAAGAGGAACTCAGCCTAATGGCTAGAAGGTTTGAACAACTTAACAGCTGTTTTGGCAAGTATAAGAGATTTTATAGGGATAATAGGAAAAAGAGAAGTTATCCACAAAAAGGCACCAGAGAAGGAGAGAAAAGCTCCACTGAGCTGGAGAAGAAGAAATAATACAAGAACTATACAAGAGCTGAAGGATCATCATCAAAGGCTAGAGAGTCTACTGAAGAAAAGAATGATGATGCCAATAGATGTTTTCAATGCAAGAAAGTTGGGCACTTTCAGTATGATTGTCCTCAGCTGAGCACAAAGGAAAGAAAGGAAAGACAAGCAAAAAGAGACATAAGATATGGAGAAAGAAAAACCATGGTGGCTGAGGATGTTGATGAAGATCTGGAGTCATCTGATGGGTTGTTCTCTGACTGCAATGATGATGACACGTGCCTCATGGCAAGAGAAGAACCAGAGGTACAATCTAAACCATCCAATTCTTTAGGACACTCACCTGAGCTCAGCTCAGAGTCAACAGAGGAACTCAATCTTCAGTCCGCTTTGGAATAGTTGATGATTGATTTCTCAAGGTTGCAAAAAGCAAGTTTCTGTCTCCAAGATGAAAATAAAAATCCCTTGAGTGAAAACTCTAGGTTAATTGACTCTGGAAATCAGGCAGATCTTAACTCAGCTAAATCTACCATTGAATTGACAAAAGAGGTGGAAACCATCAAGAGTCAAGGAAATGGCAAAGATCAACTGATAAAAGACCTTACTGAATCTAAGATAAAGTTAACTAAAGAGAACTTAAAATTGGTAAGCCAAATAAAGGATTCTTTCCTGAAAATTGATGTCTTACAAAAATCTGAAGAGACCTTGTTAAAAAGGATTGATGATCTTAACAAACCCTCTCTTGCCATAGTGGAGATCCAAAAATTTAAAATCAATCCTAATAACAAGTGTGGGATAGGTTATATTCCAAAACCTTCAGAAGGTCCTCTGAGTGTTGCTTCTTCAAGTGGCACAAAGAGAGTTTTTGTTAAATCTGTGACCTTTCAACCACAGATTTTAGATAAAGGAAAAAGACCAGCTGAGATCCAACAAAAGAGAAGTCAAACTCAGCCAAAACCTAATGGAAAGGCTCAATTCACTAACCAGACCAGATCTCAGCAGAGGTACTATCAGCCGAGGTCTTCACAATGAAGCAACCTCAGCTGAGAGCACCCAGGCATGAGCACTCCTCAAGGAATGACTCATATAGAAGACCTATTCCTCTTGTGCTTAAAGGAAAAGGTCCTTCATACCTTTATCAACAAAAACTAAGGCCAGGTGCACCCAAGCCTAAAATGAAGAATGTTAAGAAGGTTCATGTTCCTTCAAAGGCTGACACCCATAGACAGTTTACTCCTAAGCCACCCAAGGAGGTAACTATCTATGTAGATATTTATGGAAGACAAATTAGTCATTCTAAAGTGATTAGAACTGTGAGGCAAATTTGGGTTCCGAAAGGTACAGCTAACCTGGTAGGACCCAACACAAAATGGGTACCTAAAGCTTGATTTTGACTGCAGGGCTCAGTGGACCGCAACAAAGGAGAAACTCTCAAATCTTCAGTTTGGTACTTGGACAGTGGATGTTCCAGGCATATGACTGGCAATAAAAGTCTCCTGAAAGAATTTGTTGAGAAATAAGGTCCACAAGTCACTTTTGGTGACAATTCACAAGGAGTCACTAAAGGTTATGGTACCTTAATAATTGGCTCAGTAAGAGTAAGCAATGTATCTTATGTCAGTGGACTTAAGCACAATCTTCTGTCCATAAGTCAGTTTTGTGATAAAGGATACAGTGTTGAATTTTCAAGTAACCTATGTTTTGTCAAGAATATATCTTCACAACAGGTACAACTGACTGGGTCAAGGAAGGGAAATGTCTATCTTGCAGATTGGAAGTCTTGCACACCAAATGCATGTCTTATTGCAAAGAGCTCAACTGATACTAATTGGTTGTGGCACAAAAGACAAAGTTATCTGAACTTCAAGATGATGAACAGAATAGCAAGACATGGACTGGTGGAAGGAATGCCAAATGAAGTATACAACAAAGAACATATTTGCAAAGCCTGTCAGGAGGGAAAGCAAGTGAAAGCATCTTTTAAAAGCAAAGTAGCAACCTCTACTGACAGAGTACTTCAATTGTTACACATGGATCTTTTTGGTCCAGTAACCCCTGTAAGTATCAATGGGAGAAAATATACTCTTGTTGTTGTTGATGATTTCTCTAGGTACACTTGGGTGGTATTTCTTGCAAGCAAAAATTAGACTCAACTCAGGCTACCAGAACTTCTGAAGAAAGTTAGCAATGAAAAGAGCCTGAACATTGTAAAGATAAGGTCAGATAAGGGCACTGAATTCATTAACTCTATAATATCTGATTTCTGCAAAGAGTTAGGTATTGCTCATGAGACCTCAGCTGCAAGAACTCCTCAACAAATTGGAGTAACTGAAAGAAGAAATAGAACTCTCAAGGAGGCACCAAGGACAATGTTGGCAGAAGCTCAAGTTCCTAAAAGATTTTGGGCTGAAGCTATCAATACTGCCTGTCACACTCAAAATAGATCCATGGTAACCAAACATCTAGGAAAAACTCCATATGAGCTATGGAATGGCAGAAAGCTAAAGGTATCTTACTTTCATATCTTTGGTTGCTAGTGTTTCATTCACAACAATGGGAAAACTCAACTGAAAGCCTTTGATAGCAAAGCTGATGAAGGAATTTTCTTAGGATATTCCCAAATCAATGGAGCTTTCAGAGTTTACAATTGTAGAACTCTTGTTGTGGAAGAAACACCTCATGTGGTCTTTGATGAATCTACTTTTGAGTCCAGAAGTAAGGAGAATGAGGAAGTGATAAGCAAAAGACTAACTAGACTGAGTATCAAGTCAAAAGGCTATCCTGAGAATTGTGTTGATGCATACATCCCAACCTGGGATAATCTCAATGATCAACAATTCAATGAGGAAACTCAAAGCAAGATCACTTCTGACAACTCAACTGAGAACTCCCCTAAACATGAAACTGAACTGATGAACACTATCCCAGTTCAAGAGGTAACTATTGTCGATGAAGAAGTGGTCACAACTGAGACATCTAATGAGCCTATCATTCAAGGGGGAACCAATGACACTACCATTGAGAATGAGAATGCCTTGAATGATGACTCAGGACTTCAACCTTCTGTCTTATTTCCTGAATTTGAATTCATTCCTGTATCTAGTGACTCAACTTCAGAAGAGTTAAACTCTACTGAAAGGCATCAGCCTAGGAGGACATGGCTCTCAGATCATCCTGTTGAGAAAATCCTAGGTGATCCTACCTCGGGATTCAAAACTAGAAGTTTTCATTGAGAAAGTGCTTTATTTTGTTGTTTCTTATCTAACCAGGAACCAGGTTCCATTGAAGAAGCACTTCAAGATTCAAATTGGATCATTGCTATGCAAGAAGAGCTCAACCAATTCACAAGAAATCAAGTATGGGAGTTGGTTGACAGACCATATCATTGCAATGTAATTGGAACCAAGTGGGTATTCAAGAATAAGAAGGATGAAAATGATGTAATAGTCAGAAACAAGGCCAGGCTAGTAGTAAAGGGTTATTCTCAAGTTGAAGGTTTTGACTATGATGAAACCTTTACCCCAATGGCCAGATTGGAGGCAATAAGGTTATTCCTTGCATATGCTGCTCACAAGAAATTCAAGGTGTATCAAATGGATGTCAAGAGTATTGGAGTTATACGTGAAAGTATGCTTTTACTTGGTATAACTCGTGTATCAAACACTCATTTTATGAGAATAATTCTTTTATCGCATTTGCTTTAGTTATGATTGAATGTTGAATTTCTATTGCAAACCGTTCAATATATAGTACGTGTTACATAGTAGTTAATGTGGTGATACCCGATCACGGAAGACGACATTAACAGTTTACTTGTAACTAAACGTACATTTTCACGACCTAGGTGGAATTGAACAATCCGCCGTGAAAGGTCGATGTGTAATGCTCAGATTGGTCTGTCTTGACTAAGAGATTGCACTAGCAAATTTAGTATGTGTTGAAGAGGTCCTACAGCGAGGATAAATTCTTCTGTTCTGAAAGGTGAAGAATTAGACCTCAGTGGTTGTTGATTTCTTAATCTCCGTCACTTAAATAGGACCGTGTGTGTTTAATAGTTACTGCTTTGATTCATGTTGGGTGAGAATCATTGCGACTTCGAACTTTGTGTCTTGGGCAGTAATATTAATCATACGACGGTTGCTAAGATTTAATACGGAGAAACGCGTGCGAGTACGGCTCGTGTGATTAGTCCCCTTGGTGGGCTCAGAAGTTTTATTGTGCCAAATCTTGCAAGTGAAGAATTAGTTTCTTCGGTACGAATAATAATGTTGAGCTGTCTTTACTCCATGGTGAAAGATGTTAATTAATTTAGAGCTATTTAGAAGCTTAATTAATTAATGGACTTAATAATCTTAAACGCGGGAAATAATAACCGGGAGCCCATATTATCGTAATATGGATTAAGATGGATAGTGCAATATTAATTTATTAGTGGTAATAATTAATATTAATGGGCTGAATTATATTGGGGCTCAATATTGAAATTCAGAAGTCCATTAGGAGGTCCAATCTTAATTCTCCTTAAGGCCCCTCAAGTAGCCCATTAAGTAGCCCAATAATGATAAGGTGATTAAAATAAAAAGAAAATTATATTGCTGATTTTTCTAAGGTTATTTTCGAAAATAAGGAATAAAAAAAAAAGAAATAAGATCTTGTTGATTTTCTTGGAAAGATATTATGGAAGATATCTATTCTAGGAATACAAGAATATCTCATATATTCAAGAAGATCCAAATCTTGGATTTCATCCTTGAAATTTTCGAAAATTACACCTATTGTGGAGGGTGAGATTTTTGTGGAATATTTTATTTTGGAGAAAAGAATATATGAGATATATTCAAGATTTCTTAGAGTCTAAGAAAAGATTTTTTCCAAAGCCCATATTTCTTAATATTTTCGGCCACCTCCATCTATAAATAGGGGATGATTATTTCATCCCCAAGTACATAATTCCATGTGTTGGAAAAATCAAGAAGCATAGATATTTTTCTTTTTCCTTAGTTTATTAAATTGCTTGAAAGCGTCTCCCACCGGCGATCAAGTGAGGTGAAAAGGGAAATACTTGAGAAGACTTTGGGTTGATAGAGCGAGATTACAATTGTCCCGTATATCCAAATGCCAATACTACAGGAGGTACGTTAATCGCATATTTACTTGTTTATTCTGCCTAGTTAATATGTGAAATTAATTTAACATGCATGATGATAATTAGTTGTTGGAATTATTATTTGAATTAATTAGGATTAATTCATGCTAGTAATAATTGTATTTAAATTCGTATTTAAATTTCATCCCGAATAGATTCCGGGCACCCCTATTTTTCCAACAACTGGTATTAGAGCCACGGTTTCGGCCTCTGAATTTTAAATTGGAATTTAAATTGTTAAACATTAAATTGAAATTGGATAGTAGAATTGTTAGATCTTTTTTGCAGGTATCCAATTGTCATGGTTTTAATGTTGTTAATTTCATGCGTGTAAATTAATAGTTTTTTAATTTGATTCGTTCGAATTCGTTTTTCTCGTGAGAAAATCCACGAGTAGATTAGTTGTTTTTATTTTGATTCGATCATTGTAATAGACTAGTCTAGATCTAGTATTTATTTTTTTTGTAAAAATAAATTGTAACCGGATCGTGACGAAGAACGAAGAATTAAAAACGGCGTACCCGGACGACGCATACAAGTGTGGCGCGTGTATGGACGTAAAATCATGCAAGGAGTGAGGAAAACGAGGACGAACGGCGAATAAAATGGCGCACGGGGGTGCACGGCGCACGCCGTGCGCGACGGGTGCACGGCGCCGCGCGCACCGCGCGCGCGCCTCGGGCGCGAGGCTGCAGCGCCTCGGGGCGCTCCGGGCGGCGCCTCGGCGCGCCTCCAAGCAGCGCCTCGGGTGCGCCTCGGGGCTGCGCTTCGGCGCGCTTCGGGCAGCGTTTCGGCACTTCTCGGGCCGGGAAGCGCGCGGGCCCACTTCGTGGGCCGATGCGCGCTGTATCTCAGGCCGTGGAATTTTTTCGGTTCGTGTTTTTTTTCCGTGTGATTTTAAACGTCGTCCCGAACCCCAAACGATGCTGTTTTTAAAGAAGTGTTGATGTTCGAGTGGGAGCACGTCGAGACGAACGTCAGAAAGCAACAAGGACGATTTTTCGCATCAAGACGTGAAGAAATTAAACCATGACAATTGGATTTGAGTGCTCCAATGTGTTTAATTTTGTTTTGATGGATGTTTTATTTCGTGCACTTATTATTATTTGTTAATATGTGTTTGCATGAATTTAATTGTCCAAGAAAAACCTTACTTTTGAAAATTACTAAGTATGTTTTTATAATCGCAATTTTATTCTGGATATTAAAATTGGATTATTTTGACCTCCATAATTTATTTATTTGTGAAGTTCTTTTGGAATACATTTCCCCCTCGGATCGGCCAAAAGAACGGATTTCACATGAATAAATTCCGAAAGGATGATTGTGGATTATTACTAGTGGCGGTATTGACCCTCACCACGAGTGGCTTGCTCAAAGCGAAATAATAATCCTGTATTTAATTATGGTTATTACTTAGGCATAGGAAATTGATATTAACTTACTCCCCTCGGAGTCCCTGTCAGATTCTATTTGGTCAAAGTGGGAGCCAACTATTAATTTTGAATTAAGGATTTGTAACTTTTAAGTTTGTAATCCGCTTGAATGTGTTTAAATGTATAGACCACCCCTCGTGGCGCATTTAAATTGTTTCGAGATGTTGGCTGATGCATGATTATATTGTTTTAAGGTTTCAATATAATTGATGTGATCGAATTATGTGATAATTTCGTATTTTTCTAGATATTGATATGAATGTATGTTTTATTCTCAGTTCATCATGTCGCAACCTTTTAATCCACTGTTTAGTATACTTAAAGATAATAAACTTGTTGGTAAGAACTATGTTGATTGGAAACGTAATATAAACATGGTCCTTCCTGCGCAAGAACACTATTGGATATTTAGCGTTGACGTACCCAAGAAACCTAATGATAAGTCAAGTAATGGGGAAAAGGCGATATTCGATGATTGGAAGCATTCCAATGAGCACATGAAGCACATCATCTTGACATTTATGTCTGAGGATTTGAAGCGCATTCATGAAGGCATTGAAGCGGCTGTTGATATCATGAATAGCCTTGAAGAGATGTTTCAACATCAGAACCCCATGGCGAATCTGTTCACCATTCGTGAGAAGCTCACGAAGGAAATGGTGAAGGGAACACCCGTAAGGGATCATGTTCTCAATTTTAGGCGTGAGTTTGAGAAACTCGAGTTTCTTGGTGCCGGACAAAGTGAAGAAAGTCAAATTGATTCCATACTCCTAAAGCTATCGAGTAGTTTTGATGGGTTGTTTTGGGAATACGTGTTATCTGAACACAAGTTCACTTTGGATACCCTGCTCAAAGCCCTGATAACGGTAGAGTCATACTTGGGGAGTAGGGACGAGGCTTTGGTGATCAAGAGCTTTTTCTCGAAATCTAGGCCAATGGAAGGTGAGATTGAGAAGGAGGTGGTTGATCGGAACCAAACCAGTAGACTCACTTTGGGAGGCAAGAAAAGAGCTTTCAAGCCGTACGGCGTGAAGATATTCGGTAAGAGTAAGTGCTTCAATTGCGGGGAAAGATAACATTGGAGGTCTACCTGTTCTAAGCCTAAGAAGACGATAAAGAAAGGTAAGTCTCATGCTTTAGTCGTTGAAACATATATTGCGGCGTATGCTGCCCACGTTTGGGTAGTGGATACCGGGGCAACTGATCATATTTGTTTCACTCTTCAGGGGTTCCAGCTAACCCGGCGACTTAGCAAGAATGAGATCACCATCACTTTGGGCGATGCTACGAGAGTGGCAGCCGAAGCAGTGGGAGTCGTGCACCTATCTTTTGAAGATAGAGTTTTAATTTTAAGAGATGTTTTATACGTTCCGAACTTTAGGAAGAATTTAATTTCGGTTTCTAAGTTATTTTTTGATGGATATTCAATTACTTTTAATAAAGTTGTTACTGTTTCTTTTAAGAATGATGTTATCTGTCATGGAACGTTGGTAAACAATCTCTATACGATTAAGTGTGCACACCACTCAAATAATGAATCTAATAACACATCGATCATTTCGAGCAATAAAAGAAAGCGTTCTTCGAAGATGAACGAAACACTTCTATGGCATCTTAGACTAGGTCATATTAATCTAAAGCGGATAGAGAGATTGGTGAAAGACAGATCCTTGGAATCACTCCAAGTCGAGCCATTTCCAACTTGTGAATCCTGTTTAGAGGGTAAGATGACCAAGAGGGCATTTGGAGCCAAGGGAAATAGAGCCACGGAAGTGTTAGAACTCGTTCATACCAATGTGTGTGGTCCAATGACGATCAAAGCGAGAATGGGGTATGAGTATTTCGTTACCTTCATTGACGATTACTCAAGATATGGGTATATTTACCTTATGCGGCATAAGTCTGAAACTTTTGAAAAGTTTAAAGAGTTTAAGGCCGAAGCCGAGAAACATAGGGAAAAGAGTATCAAGTTTCTACGATCAGATCGTGGAGGCGAATACCTCAGTGATGAATTCTTGAACTACCTATCGGACGAAGGGATCGTATCCCAGTTGACCGCACCGGGAACCCCTCAACAGAACGGTGTGGCGGAACGAAGGAACCGGACTCTTTTAGAGATGGTAAGATCCATGATGAGTTATTCGGATTTACCCAAGTCGTTTTGGGGTAATGCCTTGGAAACGGCGGCTTATATTCTAAACTTGGTGCCATCCAAATCGGTTCCTAAAACCCCAATGGAATTGTGGACCGGGCGCAAACCCAGTCTAAGACATTTGCGGATTTGGGGTTGTCCGGCATACGTGCTAGACAAGGAAGCCGGTAAGTTGGATCCACGTTCGGAATTAAGGCTGTTTATAGGATACCCTGCGGGAACGAAAGGGTGTATGTTCTATAGTTCCAAGGATCAAAAGACCGTGATTAGTACACACTTTAAATTCTTGGAGGAAGACTATATGAACAATCGGAAACCTAAAAGTGAAATTACCTTAGAAGAATTGAGAGGTCAAACCTCGATACCAAGTATACAAGATGATGTACCACACGTCACATCTTCACAACCGGAACCCCGTCGTAGTGGGAGGGTTCCTAGGCAACCCGAGAGATTCATGGGGATAGGAGAATCTTCGGATTTTGTTCCCGGTGTTGAATCAGACCCATGGACGTACGACGAGGCAATCCAAGACAAAGATGCGGAGTCGTGGCAAACGACAATGGAAGTCGAGATGGGTTCGATGGATCATAATCAAGTGTGGGAGTTGGTCGAGCCACCCAGTGGGGTAGAACCCATTGGATGCAAGTGGGTGTACAAGAGGAAAAGAGGACCGGACGGAAGGGTTGAAACCTTCAAAGCAAGGCTTGTGGCCAAAGGGTATACTCAGAAAGAAGGGATCGATTATGAGGAAACCTTTTCGCCTGTAGCTATGCTTAAGTCCATCCGTATTCTCTTGTCGATCGCTGCGCACCTAGATTACGAGATCTGGAAATAGATGTCAAGACGGCTTTCCTTAACGGAAGTCTTGACGGGATAGATATCTATATGCAACAGCCCAAAGGTTTCATTGAAAAAGGCCAAGAGAATCTCGTATGCAAGCTCAAGAGATCCATTTACGGACTTAAGCAAGCATCACATACTTGGAACCAGTGTTTTGATCAAGTGATTAAGTCTTATGGGTTTGATCAAAATGAGTTCGAAAGTTGTGTGTATAAGAAGCGTGACGGAACTGCGGTGGTATTCTTAGTATTATACGTAGACGATATTCTGCTCATTGGAAACAATGTAAAGGTATTGTCAGACGTAAAGGAGATATAGAGGTGGCAAAGATAGCGTCGGGTGACAACCTAGCGGATCCATTCACAAAGGGTCTGCCTCAGAGTACATTCGAGAGACATGTTGATGGAATGGGAGTCAAGACTATTGCCAATCTGCTTTAAGTATAAGTGGGAGGAATTATTAGGTTAGTGTAGGTTGACATAAGATGTCACGTAGAGCTACTACACTAAGACATGCGTGATGTATACTAAAAGCAGACTTTAAGTATAAGTGGGAGATTGTTGGAGTTATACGTGAAAGTATGCTTTTACTTTGTATAACTCGTGTATCAAACACTTGTTTTATGAGAATAATTCTTTTATCGCATTTGCTTTAGTTATGATTGAATGTTGAATTTCTATTGCAAACCGTTCAATATATAGTACGTGTTACATAGTAGTTAATGTGGTGATACCCGATCACTGAAGACGACATTAACAGTTTACTTGTAACTAAACGTACATTTTCACGACCTAGGTGGAATTGAACAATCCGCCGTGAAAGGTCGATGTGTAATGCTCAGATTGGTCTGTCTTGACTAAGAGATTGCACTAGCACATTTAGTATGTGTTGAAGAGGTCCTACAGCGAGGATAAATTCTTCTGTTCTGAAAGGTGAAGAATTAGACCTCAGTGGTTGTTGATTTCTTAATCTCCGTCACTTAAATAGGACCGTGTGTGTTTAATAGTTACTGCTTTGATTCATGTTGGGTGAGAATTATTGCGACTTCGAACTTTGTGTCTTGGGCAGTAATATTAATCATACGACGGTTGCTAAGATTTAATACGGAGAAACGCGTGCGAGTACGGCTCGTGTGATTAGTCCCCTTGGTGGGCTCAGAAGTTTTATTGTACCAAATCTTGCAAGTGATGAATTAGTTTCTTCGGTACGAATAATAATGTTGAGCTGTCTTTACCCATGGTGAAAGATGTTAATTAATTTAGAGCTATTTAGAAGCTTAATTAATTAATGGACTTGATAATCTTAAACGCGGGAAATAATAACCGGGAGCCCATATTATCGTAATATGGATTAAGATGGATAGTGCAATATTAATTTATTAGTGGTAATAATTAATATTAATGGGCTGAATTATATTGGGGCTCAATATTGAAATTCAGAAGTCCATTAGGAGGTCCAATCTTAATTCTCCTTAAGTAGCCCATTAAGTAGCCCATTAAGTAGCCCAATAATGATAAGGTGATTAAAATAAAAAGAAAATTATATTGCTGATTTTTCTAAGGTTATTTTCGAAAATAAGGAATAAAAAACAAGAAATAAGATCTTGTTGATTTTCTTGGAAAGATATTATGGAAGATATCTATTCTAGGAATAAAAGAATATCTCATATATTCAAGAAGATTCAAATCTTGGATTTCATCCTTGAAATTTTCGAAAATTGTTAGGATATAGATTAGATGTTTTGAAGATGTTAAAACAAGAACTTGTAATAGGACTAGCTGAACCTGTTAGTCAGCTACAGATTAGTCTTGGTCTAGAATAGGTCTTTGGTTAAGGGGGAAGAAATCTGTGCAGACCAGAGAAGGTACCAGATGAGGTACCAGAGAAGGTGACCAGATGAGGTGACCAGATGAGAGGTGACCAGATGAGATGTCCAGAGCAGAGGAGTCACCAGAGCAGATGTGTCGCCAGAGCAGATGAGGTCCAGAGGAGTCTGACCAGATGAGCTTGGACCAGAGGAGTCTGCCAGAGGGTCACCAGAAGACCCCACCAGAGGACTTCACCAGAGGACTCCCCAGAAGACCTCTCCCAGATGAGGACCAGAAGACCCCAGACCAGACCAGATGAGAGAGACGGATTAGTTCACCCACCAGAGCATCTTAGTAATCTGGAGACAAGAAGACTTTGGAGATTCTTGATGGAGAAGAAGGCAATCTAGAGAGTCAACTGATGGAGGATATGATTGACTGTTTGATTGCTTGATTGAAGTCAACTAATCAATCATATAATCAATCTTTGATTGATTATATTCCTCCAATTATGGTTGTTTGAATTGCTAGTTCCCAACGGCTAGTTAATTCCTACAACTATAAATAGGAGTGCTTGGATTAGTTCAATATAGAAGAGTCGCGCGAGAGCACACCAAGAACACACGAACTCTTCCAATCACTCACCTTGTTTATACAAGTTTATATACACTCTATTAGGAGTTTAGTTGGATTATTACTCAACCTGTTCATCTTGTTAGATAAGGTTGTTGTAAGTTGTAAGAAGGAGCTGGTACTTCCGAAATTCCAGTAGTAAGTAAGTTGGTTGGAGAGTGAGAAAGACCCCTTTGGAGAAAGGGAGAGTGGACGTAGGACAAGTTGGTCCGAACCACTATAAATCCTTGTGTTCTTTATTTTCTGCACTTTAGATTTCTGCAATTTCTTTTAGCATTTCTTTAAAGGGTTTTCTTAAAAATAAACTTAAAAACGCTTTCCGCTGGATATTTTTGGGACCAACAAGTGGTATCAGAGCAGTGTGTCCTACAGACCACTGTTTTGAAATTATCTCGGTGGTCACCAGGGCAGATCCATATTTTTTTTGAAAAACCCAAATATTTGTTGTGCTAATAAATTTTGCAGAAATGGGCTCAAAGAGAGGCAGTAGAGGAGACACCAGGAGATACTCCAAAAGAAGCATAGTAGATGAGGAAGATGAGGTATCCACTTCTGGTTCATCATCTAATTTTGGACCAGACGAAGAGGTTTGTCTTATGACAGACGAGGTATGCAATCGAACTCCCTCTTCTTCTTCTTATTCTTCGTTTTCTGAACAATCAGAGGAGTCTGATATGCAGAAGATGCTATTAGATCTCCAATCTTCTATACAACTTTGTCAAAAATTGGAAGAAGAGAACACAAAGTTGAAAGCAGAAAATCAGAAGCTTTCACAATGTTTTGGCAACCCAACTGATCTACCATCTGAACAGGTTCAAACACTGGTAGAAGAGTCCACTGACTTGAAAACCAGATGTGATGAACAAACTAAGCTGATAGAAAAGTTGCTTATTGAAAACATTGAGAAAGATAATGAATATACTCTGCTGAAAGCTAAGTTCGATGAACTCTTCCATCAAAACAAAATTGTAAGAGAAAGTGAGGACAAGCTCAAGATGAGAGTGGAGCAGCTGACTATAGCAAACAATGCTGTGTCACACATAGCTGCCTCATCTCAAAGAGAGCATGATAAAACAGGCCTTGGTTATACCAAACCTGAATCCTCACATGTTCAGAAAGAAGAACAGACTAGTAATTTTATTGATAAGGGTAAAAGGCCAGCTGACCAGGCAACTCAGCCTAATGGGCAGATGAGTCCTAAAACTCAAAAACCCAAAAGGCAGAGGAGGAATTTTAAGAAGGGTTATACCCAAAATAAAATACCTCAGCCAGGCCAGCAGAGTAGAAGACAGTCTGGATCTTCTCAAAAGAAGCAGAACCAGATGACTCCTACTCACCTGCAGAGGACTTTCAAGTCATCTGCCAGACCAGCTGGAACCTTTGATGGTTCTAGTAAGACTTATCCTTATCAAAAGAATTTCAAGTCTGTTGCATTAAGACAAGTTACTTCTTCTACTGGACAAGCTCATAAGAGAAGAAGAGCCTCTAGAAGAAATAACCATGTTGAAGCTTCTTATGTTCAGTGTGTTTTTGTGGATATATATGGAAGAAAGATAAGATCACCTGATCCAAAAAGGGATGATCTATTCTTATGGCTTCCTAAAAACTGTGCTAACCCCCCTGGACCCAGTAGGGTACCAAAAAGTTGATTGCCTGCAGATACACAAGAAGACCAGCTGATGTTTTGCCCCAATATCAGCTGAGCATACTTTGAGGGGGAAGATCAGTTGACCCAGCCTGCTAGAATCTCTATTTAGATTTTTCAATATTTTCTTGTCTTGTTTTATTTCAGTTCTTTCAGTTTTAACATCATCAAAAAGGGGGAAATTGTTAGGATATAGATTAGATGTTTTGAAGATGTTAAAACAAGAACTTGTAATAGGACTAGCTGAACCTGTTAGTCAGCTACAGATTAGTCTTGGTCTAGAATAGGTCTTTGGTTAAGGGGGAAGAAATCTGTGCAGACCAGAGAAGGTACCAGATGAGGTACCAGAGAAGGTGACCAGATGAGGTGACCAGATGAGAGGTGACCAGATGAGATGTCCAGAGCAGAGGAGTCACCAGAGCAGATGTGTCGCCAGAGCAGATGAGGTCCAGAGGAGTCTGACCAGATGAGCTTGGACCAGAGGAGTCTGCCAGAGGGTCACCAGAAGACCCCACCAGAGGACTTCACCAGAGGACTCCCCAGAAGACCTCTCCCAGATGAGGACCAGAAGACCCCAGACCAGACCAGATGAGAGAGACGGATTAGTTCACCCACCAGAGCATCTTAGTAATCTGGAGACAAGAAGACTTTGGAGATTCTTGATGGAGAAGAAGGCAATCTAGAGAGTCAACTGATGGAGGATATGATTGACTGTTTGATTGCTTGATTGAAGTCAACTAATCAATCATATAATCAATCTTTGATTGATTATATTCCTCCAATTATGGTTGTTTGAATTGCTAGTTCCCAACGGCTAGTTAATTCCTACAACTATAAATAGGAGTGCTTGGATTAGTTCAATATAGAAGAGTCGCGCGAGAGCACACCAAGAACACACGAACTCTTCCAATCACTCACCTTGTTTATACAAGTTTATATACACTCTATTAGGAGTTTAGTTGGATTATTACTCAACCTGTTCATCTTGTTAGATAAGGTTGTTGTAAGTTGTAAGAAGGAGCTGGTACTTCCGAAATTCCAGTAGTAAGTAAGTTGGTTGGAGAGTGAGAAAGACCCCTTTGGAGAAAGGGAGAGTGGACGTAGGACAAGTTGGTCCGAACCACTATAAATCCTTGTGTTCTTTATTTTCTGCACTTTAGATTTCTGCAATTTCTTTTAGCATTTCTTTAAAGGGTTTTCTTAAAAATAAACTTAAAAACGCTTTCCGCTGGATATTTTTGGGACCAACAAAAATTACACCTATTGTGGAGGGTGAGATTTTTGTGGAATATTTTATTTTGGAGAAAAGAATATATGAGATATATTCAAGATTTCTTAGAGTCTAAGAAAAGATTTTTTCCATAGCCCATATTTCTTAAGATTTTCGGCCACCTCCATCTATAAATAGGGGATGATTATTTCATCCCCAAGTACATAATTCCATGTGTTGGAAAAATCAAGAAGCATAGATATTTTTCTTTTTCCTTAGTTTATTAAATTGCTTGAAAGCGTCTCCCACCGGCGATCAAGTGAGGTGAAAAGGGAAATACTTGAGAAGGCTTTGGGTTGATAGAGCGAGATTACAATTGTCCCGTATATCCAAAGGCCAATACTACAAGAGGTACGTTAATCGCATATTTACTTGTTTATTCCGCCTAGTTAATATGTGAAATTAATTTAACATGCATGATGATAATTAGTTGTTGGAATTATTATTTGAATTAATTAGGATTAATTCATGCTAGTAATAATTGTATTTAAATTCGTATTTAAATTTCACCCCGAATAGATTCCAGGCACCCCTATTTTCCCAACAAAGAGTGCTTTCTTGAATGGAGTACTTAATGAGGAAGTATATGTGGAGCAACCCCCAGGTTTTGAAGAAAGCCACAAAGTATATAGACTGAGGAAAGCTCTATATGGACTGAAACAGGCTCCAAGAGCATGGTATGATACTCTGTCTCAGTTCTTGTTGGATCATGGCTTTATCAAAGGAAGAGTTGATAGAACTCTATTCAGAATCACAAAAGGATAGGACACCCTGCTAGTTCAAATCTACGTGGATGATATCATCTTTAGTTCACCAAACCAAGTCCTCTGTGAAAAGTTCTCTCAACTGATGAAAGGAAAGTTTGAGATGTCAATGATGGGAGAAATGAACTTCTTCCTTGGACTTCAAGTCAAGCAATCCTCTGAAGGAATCTTCATCAACCAAGCCAAATATACAAGGGAGCTGATCAACAAAGTCGGATGTCAGACCAGTAAGGTTGCAAGAGTTCCACTCAACACCAACATCAAGATGGAACCTGATGAAGATGGTGAGTCAGTAGACCAAACTCACTACAGAGCAATCATTAAGTCTCTACTGTATCTCACAGCAAGCAGGCCTGATATCACATTTGTTGTTAGTATTTGTGCAAGATATCAAGCCAACCCAAAGAAAAGTCATCTGGAAACTTCTAAAAGAATTCTCAAATATCTTAAGGGTACTGTGAATATGGGATTATGGTATCCCTCAAATGACAATCTAGAACTCACAGGATACTCAGATGCAGACTATGGAAGATACAGGATTGATAGGAAATCAACCTCAGACACTTGTCAATTCTTAGGAAGTAAGCTGATCTCTTGGTTTTCCAAGAAACAAAATTCAGTAGCCACAAGCACTACTGAGGCTGAATATATGGCAGCTGGCAGTTGTTGTGCTCAAATTCTTTGGCTAAGACAACAACTAAGAGACTACAACATCTTTGCTAATGAAGTTCCTATTTTCTGTGACAATAATAGTGCAATTGATATTTCAGAAAATCCAGTTCTCCACACAAGATGCAAGCATGTGGATATAAGACATCATTTCATTAGAGACCATGTGGAGAAGAAGGATATCAAAATGCTCAAGATTCACACTGACAAGCAAAAGACAGATATATTTACTAAACCTTTGGCTGAAGCAAGGTTTCAAGAACTGTCAGTAGAGCTCAGACTTCTAGATCCAGTAGAGTAGAGATGAGGCCTTTTTCAAATCTCAGAAGAGATGATTTTGAATCAGTGGAGATCCAACCTCAGATGAGTCACCGATCCCAGAAGAGCTTCATTTCTCAGAAGAGGTTAAACCTCAGTGAAGGTCAATACTTTATACTTATGTTATCTCTCATCTGAAAGCCTCTTACTTTTAAATTTTAAATCTGTTTTCAAATTTATTTTAATGAGTGCTTTCTGAAAAATTAAATCTTTTACCACTGTTTCAAAAATATTTTGATAAGGCAAGCATTTAATGAGCATTGTACAAGTCAATTTTGCTTTTTCAGTTTCCTATCTCACGCGCCTTAAAAGCCGGATGATGTTACCTTCCGGCTACCAACCCTTTTAATCCTCACCTTCCATTTTAGGCGGTTCTCCTCTAACCGTCTAGATTTCTCAATAACTCCCCACAAACTATCCACGATCACATCTGAATGAACCCCAACCGTTGATTAAGGTCTAAATCTCACCATTTATTTCTCATATAAAAGACCCTAAAGTCAGTTCTCAGAACCTTTTCGAACACTCTTTCACGCAAATACTCTCTATCTCCCCCAAATACACTCTGTGAAATCTTTTCTCAATCCTCAATCCTTTCAAATAAAAAATGGCAAGAGTCAATCTAGGTTTCCTTACCAACAAAGACAACTTTTGGTATGAACCAATTGTTGTCTTCGACAACCCTGAAATCTAAACCAGACCAGAGTTCAGGCACATTAAAGAGGCCCTGGACATGGTCAAGGAGGCCGGTTTAGAAAAGTTCTTGTCTATCCACCCTCAAAACTGCTTTGATAGACAAGTACTTGAATTCTTCTTCAGTGTTGCCAACACTGATATCAAGATTAAGTCCTGTTTATTATTGAAGAGAAAGAAGAAGGTGATGAGGGATGATAAAGAAATCATCGAACACCAGAAAGTAAGGATGGATATCCATCTGAGGGTGATGGTCTCAAGGAACTTTTTGGACTTCCATCTGAAGGTCCGAATCCGGATACTTGTATTGCGGATAAGGAGGAGGACTGGGTGTACATAATAATGCAGAAGAAAATGAAGTACAACCCCACAATGAACATAAATATACTCCTCCCAGTATATAATGTTCTTTGTGAAATTGTTGGGAAATGTATCCTTGGAAATCAAGGAAGCACAGAGCAAGTGAGCAAACCCAAACTAAGGCTGATGAAGGCCATAGTGGAAAGCAAGATGAAGAGCTTCAATTGGCAACATTTCTTTCTAAGGGCGTTGAACAAAGAACAATCGAAATTCCAGCCTGAGAAGACTCCTCAGTTGGCAAGTAAGTTGTGTTTTGCCACAAAGATCTCCTACTTGATTGAAAATATTGATGTGGGAGTAGACTGGGAGGAGGATAGGAAGTGGAGTAATTTGAAGGATCTGTTCAAATAAGGAAAGACATTAGAAGGAAAAAAGTTGAGCATAGAGGAGGAAAGCCCAGGAGCAGCAGAGGAGGCTGAGGAAGCAAACCCTGTTGTAGAGAAGAAGACAAAGCTAAAAAGAAGACTGGTAAAGCTGAGTGACAAGATGGCTTTACACAAGGAGAAAGAGGCAGAGAAGGCCTCAAAGAAGGAGTAGAAGAGGTCAGCTGAGGCTGTGAAGGAGAGTGCCACAAAGAAAGCCAGAACATCAAACTCTACTGATGAGTCATCCTCAGGTAACCCTGATTCCTCTTCAAAAGTTATATCTACTGAGTCTGACTCAAATGTCCCTGCTCCAACCCCCATCAAACCCAAAACCAAACTACGTACCCCTGTCAAGACCAAACGTATTTCCAAAATCTCCAAAACCCACTGAAGATTCTCAACAGCCTGAAAGTGGTTCCCCAAATGACACTCCTTCTGAGACATCTGCTGAGGCATCCTCAAACCCTTCTGAACCCACTCTCTCAACCCCCACTGAACAAAACCCAACCCTTTCTGAAACCCAAACCTCATCTGAGCCCAACCCTCCTGAAACCCATACTTCTCACTTAGAAACAAGCCCATATGAGCCCACAGATATCAGATCTCCTACCCCTTCCATTACATCAGATGATGAAGAACGCTACTCCTTTATGGATACCCTTAAGGATGAAGTGGCTTACTCACTGGAGACCAAATATCCAGAGCTTGATGGGCACCCCACCCTGATGGCAATATTTTTTAGAGTAAGGCTACTTGTCCAGCTGAAGGATATGAGATTGGGTGAGATCCTCATGGCAGTTGGAGGAAGCAATGCTGAAGAATGGAAGAAGGAGGAGAGAGAGGTACTGGAGTTTGCTGGGATGACCAAACCAGACTTCTCTGTGATGAGAAGATCTTCCAAAGCCTGGTGATGGACAAAATTGCTGAAGCAGAGAAGGGAGCTGGGTGGAGAAGGCAACTGAGGTAGAGAAGGTAGTTGGAGAAGAGAAGGAGAAGTCAGAGGAAGTAGAGAAAGTGGAAGAGGGAGAGAAGGAAAAAGAGAAGGAGGAAAAGGAGCCCCAAGAGGAGAAAAGTACTTCACCACAGTTAGGTGGTGGTGAAGTAGCCAAGGATGTATCCCCGGCAAAGGATACTGAGGCTCAAAATTTGCCAAAAGGAAGCTCAGTAGAGGAGACTACTGAAGCTCCTACACAACAGCCCTCAGCAGTGACTAGGGAGTCAGCTGAGGTGTCTGGACATGAAGGAGTTGAAAAAGAGCAAGAAAAAGAAAAAGAGGTCGAGATCACAGGAGTAGTTAGTGGAGAGATAAGAGCAATCATTCCTGTAAAGGATGAATTGGCTGAAAAAAATATAGTTGAAAAAGAAAGTGAAAGAGAGAGTGAGAAGAGTGAAGAAGAGAGAGTCAATATGGAGATAGATGAGAAAGCTGATTTAGGTGGTGAGAATGAGGGGGAAGGTACTAACACGTTATCTGATGCAGGTATTCTATCTACTGAAGTACCCCATGTTCAAATTCACTTAAGTCCACTGAGGAATGCAAATCAAAGTCTTGAAGATGTAAAGCTTTCATTCCTCCAAACTCAACTGAGAGATGTCCAGGAGATTATCCAGGAGGAAGTTGATGAGATGGTCATTCTCTCAGACCATATTGATGAGCTCATGGAGTCTACCACCACTTCTCTTCAGAACCTGACTCTGAAAGTGGAAGACTCTCAGCAAATGGTGATAGATGTAGTGGAAGGCCAAAGTGTGCTGGTGATAGAGGCCCTGAAGAAGTTGGAGAAAAAGGAGGAAGAGGCCAGAGCTCAATTTCTAAATGACTCAGTTGATAATGTCTCCATCAACCTAAAGTCCTCTGTAGAGGCTTTCTCAGCGGACCTGATAGGGAAGATTGAAGGGTTATGGGACCAGAAGCTGACAGAATTCGAGGCCAAGCATGAAGAGCTAGAAGCTAAGCTGAAGGATGTGATCAAGAAGGCTGCTGAGGACTTCCCAACTCAGGAGAAGACTAATGTCCTCATTGATGAGAAGCTGGCTCAGTTTGTAAACTTTGGACAGAATGCTGGTGCAACCTTGGAAAGGATTGAAGAGGAGGTTGATCACTGCTCTACTCAACTCAAAGCCCTTGAACATGATCAGATGAGGCTTAACATCACTGTTGCTGAGTATGATTAATACCGAAAAGGGGGAAAATTAGTGAGTGGAAAGCAGATGAAGATGAATCCCAACAATGAGATGGAAATAATTCTTGAAACTGATGACTTTGCAAAAAGTCAGCAGATCAAGAATACCATGAAGAAAGTAACAAAGGAAGCCCAGAAGTCTGTTGATGACAAGAGTAAGGGAGTTAAAGGCAAAGAAGTCCAGGAACAGAGGGCCTTAACCAAGTCCAAAGAAGCAGCTGAGAAGGAGAAGAAAGAGAGAGCTGCTCAGAAGGGGGAAACAACAAAAAGAAAAGCTACTGATGTTCTCTCAGCGGAGGTGGCAAAAAGAACAAGATCCTTAGGAAGGTTGGCTGCAAAGTCAACTGACGACTCAGCAGAGGTACTTCCAACTCTCAATCCTGAACCTATCTCTTCTGAAGCCCCCAAGTCTGCACCTACAAAGGTCACTAAGCTCACAGAGCTAATCAAAGAAGCTAGAGGCATGAACGAGAGAGCTCAAAGGCTAACTTCTCAACAGCAAGAGAGGAGAGATAAAGTTGTTGAAAAGATGGAGTCCATTGCAGAGTTAGCAGAAAGGAAGAGGAAAGAGAGGCTAGCTACCTTTGACAAGATCACTTCCAAGAAGTTCAGGAATGGCTATCAAAGGTGGGCTGTGAAGCTGAAGAAGGATAAGATTGCACTTGCGAAGGCCAAATTCCCCCATATTGATACTTGGGTTCCCAAGAAGCTGAATGATGCTTGGGAAACTGCCAAGAGGGAATTTGTGTACTCTTATTATGTCAGTGGAGAATTGGATAAAGAGAATGCTCAGGACTTATTCAATGATTGGCTCTTTGAGTCATACCCAAAACTCTATCCTGACATTAATGAAGCTTGGAATGTCAAATTTCCAGACCTTGCCTTAAAAGCTCTTGAACCTATTATCTACTGGCCTCTTCAAGATGCAACAGGTGCAGTGGATAGAGAAAGGATCACAGATGAATGGGTATCCCTTTGTGAGCATTTGGGAGTCAAGGGGCATTCAAAGGAAGTGATGGAAAGGAAAATTGAAATGAAGATCCGAGTCTTCAAGCAATATGGACTTGAACCTTTGTTTGAATCCATCTGAGAAGGTTATGTGATTGTACTAGGCAATTGTTTATAAGTCCCAGTTGTTTTTGTTTAGAACTTCTTTTAATAGTAGACTTCTTGTAATTGTACTCATCCTATTTTTCATGAAATGAAACTCTACTGTCTTTTTGCCCAAGATAATATCTCATTATCATTTAGGCTTATGTACTTGAATGCTTTTACTTACAAAAATCCTTAAGATTTATGTCAACTGAATAACCTCATCTGAAAGAGAATATGTAATAAGATAGGTTTCGACATAATCAAAAAGGGGGAAATTGTTGGGAAATTGTATAGACTTAAGTTTTGATTAAGATGCCAAAAGGTTTCCTTTAAGTCATTTGTAAGAAAAGTATTCAGTAGAGTTAGAGTTTAAATAATCAGTTCAAATGTTAAGGAACTGGAGTACAGTTAGTAATTTCTGGAGTGTATAGAAGAATGAATGCCGTTGAAGACAAAGTCTGCTGAAGACAGCTAATCTGAGAAATAGTATAAGTCTTGAATGTTTTCTAAGTACATTCACACTAAGACTAAAACCATCAGGAGAGGACAAAGGTCCACTGATGTGAACTAACAAAGCACATTCAATGCTAAACACATTAAAAGCTGTTAGTTAATCTGGTTGGAACAAGGCAAAACGAATTTCAATGAAGCTTACAATAAATAAAGGAATTAGAAGGTTCTCTCAGAGGAGTTCCACCTTAAATCAAGACATGATTCTGAGCAAGCAGACTGAACAGCCCAATAAGAAGATGACACGTAGGTGTACTCTACTGACAGCCGACCTGTCACAGACTGACAAGTACCAAAAGTCTTTCCCTAGCCTTCTACAGAAAGTTGGTGAACAAGCATGGTCTTTCAGCTGTTTCTTGACAAGACTTAAAGCTTCAAATAGAGTCCTTTGAACCAATCAGATACAAGAAGACTTACTTGAGAAGATTCAAACTACAACGGGAAGATTTTCAAGAAGGTCTATAAATACAGAAGGACGTGCTCAATTCTATGCACGAGAAACTCACAAGATCAAAGCTATCTCTACATTCATAATTTACTACGAAGCACTCGAAATTACCTTTGTTTCACAAGTGTTTCACATTTTGTAGAGAGCATTCTAAGCCTTCTGTAATCGAGCTTAAATCTATATCCAAACCTTAGAAAGAGATAATCCATCCTAAGCCTTGAGCTAAACTGTAAGGGTTATCTCACAACAGTTGGAACCAAACCCTACTCAAAACCCTACTTAGTTGTTAGGTTGGGAGTTAGTGTTAAAGTGGTATTAGTAAGATGATTGTTTGTATCAGTCTGAAAGTTGGTTTGTTTAGGGAACTAGGACCTGGAATTATCCTAGTGATCAATCATCCTAAGAGAGGATTATTTGATAAGTGCACCTTGGCACTATAACACAAGGAATTCCAAGAGAAAGGAATTCTCCTGTTTAATCAGGATAGTAGACGTAGGAGATTCATCTCTGAACCACTTTGTATCTTGTGTACTTACATTCAGTTATTTTCTTTAGTGTGTGTTATTTAAACAAGTTTTATCAAAGCTAAACGAGGTTTTCAAAAGGGCTCACTAATCCGCATCTGGAAACTAATTAGATAGTAGTTCAACTGAAAGTCTTGAGCTTTCAGTGGAGTTATTATCTCAGTAATCTTTCTCAAGTAATTTCTCAACAGACTTCAAGTCCACTGACGAGTTACTGTCTTAAGTAACCTGATAAGTTTTAAGAAGTTTAAATTTATAACCTCAGGTGTATCCCCCCCTCCATACACCTGTTTACTCGTTTCGGGACCAACACCTAGAGCTGCTTCCAGTCCTCCATATCGATACCTGAAAATGTTTTGTAAAAGAGGGGATGAAATTTGAATTCTCAGTGTGGGTGATCTGTAAATCGGGCATATTTCAAGCATCTTTATACCATATTTTTCCAACCATAAAAAATATTTTGGCATGACTATTTCATCAATGCCTCTGGGCAGTCTTAATTTCAACTTACCCTATGAGCAGCCTTAATTTCAACATACTCTGCATATATATCTTAATTTCAACATATCCTATGATGCAACTTTTTATTGCACTCGTATTGATACCACTTTTCATTGTACCCGTAATGGTACAACTTTTCATCGCAATCGTAAAGTAACAACCTTCACCAAATAAAACCGTATAAATTCAACTAAAAACACACCAATCATCACATTATGTTCAGGCAATACAGATATGAACCACCCACCTTTTCAAAGTGCTTTTTATAAAAGTCGAGGACAACAAGACTTCCGAAACCACACACGAACCGTACTTAACCTAGCACAAATTATTATTCACGTTTTAGTCCATTATCCACTTATAAAGATTTTTTTTTGCATTCTTATATATAACACATTGGTCTTAAAAAGACTATTGATGTTGGTCCCAGTACAAGACTGAGAGATACGTGTATGGGGGGGAATACACGTATGCAAATTTTCTTTCTTTTCAAACTGACTGAGTCCCCTTTACTAAGTGTGGTGTTGAACACTGAGTAGATAATACACCTACTAATAGCACTGAGTGCAAATCAATTGACTAACTATCTAATTATGTTCGGTGCGGAATGCATGAGCCCTGAAAGTTTATAGTCTTGTTAAAGTTTGCTTTCTGAAAACTTGATTACTCTTTTCTGAAATGGTGGTTGGAAGGAGAGTGCTCAGTTTTAATGAATGAGCAGTGAGTGACTTAATGAATGAGCAGTTAAGAACAATAATCAAAGCAATAAAGAACACGAGGAAGTAATGTGGTTCAATGACTCAAGCTCCTACGTCCACGGTCCTGATTTAACAGAAGAATCCACTAAGGATTGACTTGTTTTTAACGTGCCAAGGTGCACCAGAATCAGCTAAATTTACTGACCCTTGCTTCCTCCTTCTAACTAACTATCGACCTCAACCAACAAACCTAACTAGAGGGTTTTGGTTTCAGTTTTGTTTCCAACTAGGGTTGTGATTATCCTTACAAGGCTAAACTATGCTAAGGATGGATAATCACTTCTAAGCTTATGATATTACAATTAACGCTCAGTGGAATACCGAATAATTCTCTTTGCTAAGAAACACTTGGGAAATTTATGGTTTTTGAGTGCTTCTTATGAATGCTGAATATTATTGAACGCTTGAGAGTTTGAGTAATTTCTGGCTTTAAAATTTCCCGTAACCTTGAATGGGTTCAAGGCCTTCTGTATTTATAGGTGACTTTGAAAACTATCCGTTAGAAGAGATAGCCTTCTAGTCATCTACGTAGAGTTTGTTCAACAGATACATCTCCCATGCAGCAGCCATCCTTGCATGGATTTGGTAATGCATTTAATACTTTCCCATTGAAAAGTGCAGTCTGAATTCAGTTTTCATGTCAGGTCCGTACGTGTGTGTTCCCTTCAGGACTGAGTTAGTAATGACCTCAGGGATATACTCTTCATCACTGACACTTACTCAGCCAACTTAGAGAGGCTGCTGTAAGTTCAGGATGGTGCTCTGGTGTCTTCAGGCTTCAGTCTTGATTGTCATCAATGAGTAATCCTCTCATTGAGTTCCTGTGAATTGTAAAATAACTAAGTACTAATCTAACCAAGACTAGTCTGACCACTAAGGCAAATCATCTTTTCAGGGGCTTTGAGATCTAATCAAAACTGACATTGTCCCAACAATTTCCCCATTTTTGATGATGCCAAAACACTGAAAAGATTCCTCGAAACACTTAGAGGAAAAATACAGTCCTATCTATAAGATAAGTTAGTGTTAGAGTAATTCTTGATAAAGTACAGAATTTAAATAACAACCAAAAAGACAATGAGGTTTTGTCTCTGGGCAAAGTAATAGATTTCATTGATAATATGTTTCAGTGGGTATAATGATCTAATCTATTACAAGAGGTTGTGAACACCTAAACTAATCTCATTTCAGGCTCGAGTCCATAGCCAGCATAGACTCTGACCTTCGGCTCTTCAACTCTCTTAGGTTGGTTCACAAATCCTTTAGCTTTGGCGATCTTCAAGACTTCAGTCATAATAGCCTTCGTATCATGTTTGTTTATTCCAGGGATTAGAGGTGGTGGTCGTGCAATGAACTCAGGGGCCTTCACTTGGACATTGGCTGCGTTAGCTTCCTCCAAGATCTTCTGAATCAGTTCAGGGTGATTATCCATCATGTAGTTAGTGAAGTGGGCATTGATGTCTTCAGTGTCGTCCCATTTCTTCACTACGTACCAAAGTCTGACAAACTTATCCCTTACATCAACCCAAAACTCTTTTAAAGTCTCATAGATGAACTCATCGACAAGAGCTTCCCTCAGTGTCACCTCCGGCTTCCTGACTTGAAGAATTGTTGATTTCCTGGTTATCGGCCTCTTTCTGTACATCCTCGACTTAGGCTTCGCCTTCTTCCTCCTCAACATGCTCATGATCCCATCATCCAGCTCCCTTTGTTGAAGTTCAGTCAGCTCTGAAAGCTTTTCAACTATCTTCTCAAGGATGTGCATTTTCTCCTTTTCAGTAATCTATGTCCTGCGCTGAGCCTCACTCTTCTCATGGGGCAAACCCCAAGCTTCTTCGCACAAGGATGCTACTTCATTGGTATCTAAGGAAATCGGGTTCTTCCTTGTGCTGTGGTGAGCGCTCTGAGCTTCCTTCAGGGATGGATGGAAGTTGAGCTTGAATTTGTTCTTCCGAAGGATCATTAGCCTTTGCCACAGCCGCCAATCTCGCTGACTGAGCTTGAATTTGTTCTTCCGAAGGATCATTAGCCTTTGCCACAGCCACAAATCTCACTGACTTCCTTAGAGTAGACTGAGCCTCCGATGCCTCAGGGAGGGATCTTTTCTTCTTTTTTTCTTCCCCCTTTTTGGCATCATCCTTTTCCTGAGGCAGAGCCTCCCTGAGGACCTCCTGCCCGTTGTTGACAATGAAAGTGGCTAAGGACTAAACCTCCAACACACTCTCCTTCAACATGTCCACCCCATTCACAATCCCAGATCCTGCGAATGAAATACTTGCGATCCTGGCCTGTACCTTCTTACCAAATATCTCCATGTTAGCATGAAGTTTTTCCTCAGCCCGAGTAATCCTGGTCTCCACCTTCCCAGCTTCCTCGTTGATTCGATTGGCTTATGAAATAATTCGAGCAGATTCCTGAGCCGCTTTGGCTAATCCCTGAGTGACACTCTCAGAGATCTGGGCAATCTTCCCTGACTCCAGTGCCAGCTTGGCCACTGAGTCATTTAAGGCCTGAGTGAAGAGCTCCCCAGCCTGACTCGCCAGATGCTCCACTGCCTTAGATAATCTTTGCTCATGCCTCTCTTCAAGCAGGGTCAGGATCTGCTTGAACTACTTCTTCATCTTCCTCCTCTCCTGCCTCACTGACTTAGCTGTACTAACTATCATTTTCTTCAGCGCGATAAGCTCCTTGTTGGCGAGAGTGTTGTAGGCTGATTTGGTCCACCGGATATGCTTATGGAGAGCCTTGGCTGCTTCCTCTTTCTCTTCCCTGATCCTCTGGATCTCTTCCCTGAGCTCAGCCAAGTTCTTCGTTGTCTTTTCTTGCTTTACCTCAATGATACTGGTAAAGTTGCCTTTCCGGATATCAGTGATGACCACTTCATCATCAGCCTCCTCTTCCTTAGTCATTGACTGTTTTCCCTTGTCACCCCCTGCAACATCAGTCCTTTCTTCAGGGTGCACTGAAGGCAGTTGTTGAGTGGTCAAAGCCGCCTGCTCAGGTACAGTTGAGCCATCTCGAACATTGGGTAAGATACCCTCAGAACTAGGAGTCTCCTTTGGTGCCTCCACATCATCCTCCTTTGCCTCAGGGCAGAGAATCCCTTCACAGACAAATGTGTCATTGGCAGATGAACCAACCTTGTTGGTCTCATCGACTGCTCCATCCTTGGACGCAGCCCCATTATCACCTTCCCCCTGAGCACGAGGCCCAGAGACCACTGCATTTATCTCCTTCGCAGTTTCCTCTACTTCCTTCTCATCTACTCCGCCCTGGGCATCATCATCATCATCATCATCATCATCATCATCGTTGGGCTCATCATCGAAGTCCTCTTGCATGCTCGTCCTCATCTTATCCACCAGCTGCTTCAAATTCTCAAAGTCCAGCAATTGCAGCCAGCTGGTGAGATTAAAGTATGAGCACAATCTTTCTTCCTCCCTTTCCCAGTGCTCCCAGCCTCTGGCATCGACATGCTTATATTACTCCTACATATTGGATTGCTTGAAGTTGAGCCAGACCTTAAGCTCAATGACATTAGAGAATAACTCTCTGTATCTGTGCAAATTGGGCCAGCACTTCGACGCCCACTCACAGGCGTTCCCCCTGAGTGTATTCTCATACATACCTCCCATTAACCCGGCATCCAGCTCCATCTCCTTTGCCATATCAAGAAACTCATCAGCTGAATCTCCTGCGGTAGTGGTTTTGGGGCACTCTATGGGGTTGGGGTAGGACGAGAAGTCTTCAGGGTTGGGTGTGGAAGTGTTTGGTTCTGGGATATGGTCAGGCTCAGTGGTGGGTGATGTTGTGGGCTCTACTCATTTTGGGTGGGAGTGGGGTCAGGGTTTGATGAGGGTTCATGGTTAGATGATGGTAGGATGGGTTCAGTGGGGTGTGTGGTTTGGTCAGGGTGAGATGAGGTGGGTTCAGGGATGGATGGGTTTTGGGGTTCAGGCTGAAGAATCTTAGCGGTCTCAACCATCTCCCTCACTTGCTCTAAGTCAGTTGGCTAACTATCAGTTTAAGTTTAGTGCGTAAATGCGTGAGCCCTGATAGTTTAAAGTCTTGTTTAGTTTGCTTTCTGAAAACCTTGATTACTCAAATGAATAGTATTTAGTAAGGACAGTGTTCTTTTTAATAGATCAGGCTGATTGATTCAAGCCTGAAAAATCTTATGCAATGAATGAACAGTTAATATGGCAGGTATGCAATATATCAAAGCAATAAGAACACAGCAAGTTTAACGTGGTTCAGAGTCTCAAGCTCCTACGTCCACAGCTTGATTTAACAGGAAATCCACTCAAGGCATTCTTGTTTTTAATGTGCCAAGGTGCACCAAGATCAGCTACCTCACTGACCTATACAAACTTCCTTACTAACTAACTTAACTTACTTCTAACAAACCTAACTTTAGGGTTTTGGTTTCAGTTTGGATTCCAACTAGGTTGAGATTATCCTTACAAGACAGAGCTATGCTAAGGGTTGGATAATCTCTCTAAGCTTAAGATATTGCTTGTATGCTCTTGGAATACAGATTAACTCTCAGTTGTTAAGAAACACTTGGGAAATTTAAAGGGTTTCGAGTGCTTCTTCTAAAGACTGAATGCTTGAGTTCTTGAGAGTTTGAGTAATTTATGGCTTGGAAATTTCCCGTAACCTTGAATGGGTTCAAGGCCTTCTGTATTTATAGGTGATTTGAAAAACTATCCGTTGGAGAGATAGCCTTTCTTGTCAACTATGTAGAGTGTTGGGATATATTTTAGTTTTGATGATTTTCCAAAACAACATGTAATAGGTTTGAAAGCAGTCAGGATAGTATCTTTTATTTCAGGTTAGGCTAAGTCATTTTTCAGTAGAATAGAATGTTCAGTTGAGGGGGAACTCAGCAACACAGGCTGAAGATATCAAGATGACACCAAGAAGAACTGACTGAAGCCATCCTTGCAACCTGAACCAGAAGAGAAGCCTGAAGGATGTCCCACTGAGTGTAAGCCAGACTGATCTAAGCTAAGTCAGGTGGACCACTCAGTGAAGAGCATGATCAGGAGGATCAGTGCTGCACCAAGTAGGTCCTGAAGGTGTCAGGCTACTGTGGTCAGGGAAGTTTGTCATTCAGCCTTATGACAAACTTCTTGGAATGATCTTCAAACAGTCTCTGAAGGACAACTACACTGAAGACGTTCAGTCCACTGAAGATCATCAGGCAGTGAAGGAGGAAGCTACCTAAAGTCAGTGGGTCTTGGTCAACCCACTGAGTCAAAGATCCGTTAATCCAGGCCACGTGGACCAATCAGCACGAGGCAGCAACTCGGACACTAACAAAGGCCGAATTCCAAGAAAAGTGGTTGAAACCATTAATTGTATGGATTCAAATGTAATTTCCTCCAACGGTTACATTTGAATCCACACTATAAATACAAGCTCATAACTTCGTTGTAAAGTGTGTGAAAGAAGAAAATAAACACCTACAAGCTGTGAGGGTGGTTTAGTTGTTAGGGAGTCATGAGGAAGTGTTACACACCCACGACACTGACCTTTAGGGTTATCACTTATATTCATTGAGTGTCAAGCTTGTAACTCTTAGCTTAGAGAGGTTTTCCTAATCTTAGCTTTAAGGCTAACACATTGTAAAGGAAAACCTCACCTTGTTGGAGAAAACCAAACCAAACTAAACCCTTTCAGAAGATTGTTAGGTTTGTAGTGAGGTGAGGAGAGGCAGCCCAGGGAGTGGCGTGAGTCCAGTTGTAAGTGCACCTTGGCACGTTAAAAACAAGAATCCCAAGTAGTGGATTTCCTGTTAAATCAGGTCGTGGATGTAAGAGCTTGAGTCTCTGAACCACATTAAACTGAGCGTTGTTTATTGTCTAAGAACTTGCTAATTATTTGTAGTGTATGCACTCTGAGTGTACTTGGAAAGTTTGAAAAGAAGATTAGCTAATTATTTTAGTCAGGGAGAACCAATCTCACTGACAAGCTTAGGCTAGCACTCGAGAGTTCAGTCTCTCGAGTCACTGCCTTGTTAAGAGCCTGAGCTCACAAGTCAGTTTGGACTGACTTGAGTGCTCTGACTCTTAGCAACGCAGTGACTTGAGTATTCCGTCACTGAACTCAGTCAGGGTGCAAGCTGTGGTTTGATAACGCACTCAAGAGTTCAGCATCTCAAGCCACTGTCGTTGCTCAGAGCATGAGTCTCCAAGCCTTCTCACTGACTTGGTAACTTAGCCTCTGAGCAGAGCAGTGACTTGAGTATTTCTCACTCTTGCTGAACTCCCTGAGGAAAAGTTTAAAAAAAAAAAATTGTGCTGCTGGATTCCCATTTTGCCCTTCCAAAAAGGGACCATCAATTGGTATCAGAGCGGGTTGTTCACATGACCACTGATCCAGTTTTGTTAAGAAAAATGGTCAACCGAACAGATCTTAAACGTGTTAAACTATGGGAATTCCTGCATATTTCAAACTATTACTTATGTTCTGACATTATTCTTGTAATAGAAAATCTTTTGGTTAGAAGTTTTGGAATCATCAAAAAGGGGAAATTGTTGGGATATATTTTAGTTTTGATGATTTTCCAAAACAACATGTAATAGGTTTGTAAGCAGTCAGGATAGTATCTTTTATTTCAGGTCAAGCTAAGTCATTTTTCAGTAGAATAGGATGTTCAGTTGAGGGGGAACTCAGCAACACAGCCTGAAGATATCAAGATGACACCAAGAAGAACTGACTGAAGCCATCCTTGCAACCTGAACCAGAAGAGAAGCCTGAAGGATGTCCCACTGAGTGTAAGCCAGACTGATCTAAGCTAAGTCAGGTGGACCACTCAGTGAAGAGCATGATCAGGAGGATCAGTGCTGCACCAAGTAGGTCCTGAAGGTGTCAGGCTACTGTGGTCAGGGAAGTTTGTCATTCAGCCTTATGACAAACTTCTTGGAATGATCTTCAAACAGTCTCTGAAGGACAACTACACTGAAGACGTTCAGTCCACTGAAGATCATCAGTCAGTGAAGGAGGAAGCTACCTAATGTCAGTGGGTATTGGTTAACCCACTGAGTCAAAGATCCGTGAATCCAGGCCACGTGGACCAATCAGCACGAGGCAACAACTCGAACACTGACAAAGGCCGAATTCCAAGAAAAATGGTTGAAACCATTAATTGTATGGATTCAAATGTAATTTTCTCCAACGGTTACATTTGAATCCACACTATAAATACAAGCTCATAGCTTCGTTGTAAAGTGTGTGAAAGAAGAAAATAAACACCTACAAGCTGTGAGGGTGGGTTAGTTGTTAGGGAGTCATAAGGAAGTGTTACACACCCACGACACTGACCTTTAGGGTTATCACTCATATTCATTGAGTGCCAAGCTTGTAACTCTTAGCTTAGAGAGATTTTTCTAATCTTAGCTTTCAGGCTAACATATTGTAAAGGAAAACCTCACCTAGTTGGAGAAAACCAAACCAAACTAAACCCTTTCAGAAGATTGTTAGGTTTGTAGTGAGGTGAGGAGAGGCAGCCCAGGAAGTGGCGTGAGTCCAGTTGTAAGTGCACCTTAGCACGTTAAAAACAAGAATCCCAAGTAGTGGATTTCCTGTTAAATCAGACCGTGGATGTAAGAGCTTGAGTCTCTGAACCACGTTAAACTGAGCGTTGTTTATTGTCTAAGCACTTGCTAATTATTTGTAGTGTATGCTCTCTGAGTGTACTTGGAAAGTTTGAAAAGAAGATTAGCTAAGTATTTTAGTCACGGAGAACCAATCTCACTGCCAAGCTTAGGCTAGCACTCGAGAGTTCAGTCTCTCGAGTCACTGCCTTGTTAAGAGCCTGAGCTCACAAGTCATTTTGGACTGACTTGAGTGCTCTGACTCTTAGCAACGCAGTGACTTGAGTATTCCGTCACTGAACTCAGTTAGGGTGCAAGCTGTGGTTTGATAACGCACTCAAGAGTTCAGCATCTCAAGCCACTGTCCTTGCTCAGAGCATGAGTCTCCAAGCCTTCTCACTGACTTGGTAACTCAGCCTCTGAGCAGAGCAGTGACTTGAGTATTTCTCACTCTTGCTGAACTCCCTGAGGAAAAGTTTTAAAAAAAAAAATTTGTGCTCCTGGATTCCCATTTTGCCCTTCGAAAAAGGGACCATCAGTTGCTAAGAAACACTTGGGAAATTTAAAGGGTTTCGAGTGCTTCTTCTAAAGACTGAATGCTTGAGTTCTTGAGAGTTTGAGTAATTTATGGCTTGGAAATTTCCCGTAACCTTGAATGGGTTCAAGCCTTCTGTATTTATAGGTGATTTGAAAAACTATTCGTTGGAGAGATAGCCTTTCTTGTCAACTATGTAGAGTGTTTCAAAGGGACATATCTTTATGTAGCAGCCGTCCTTTGCATGGAATTAGGTATATGCATTAAATGCACATTAAATGCTTGCCCGTTGAAAATGCAGTCTAAAGTCAGTCTCCTATCAGGTTCCGTACGTGCGTGTCCTCCTCGGATTGGTCCACGTCATCAGGTTGGTGAGAATGTCAGAACTTATTCCTAGGCTTCAGTCTTATCTTATTTAGTTATTTTTGTCTTGAGCTCACCGGTCTTGTCCTGACTCTGACATTCCTTTTGCATTGCTTGGCTCTACTCCAAGTCTTCCCATAAACTCAGTATCATCCTGTTTCCTTCAGGACTGAGTAGTAATGACTTCAGGGTCATACTCTTCATCACTGAGACTTACTCAGCCAGCTTAGAGAACTGCCATAAGTTCAGGATGGTAAACTGTCTTCAGGCTCTTGTCTTGATTGTCATCAGTAAGTGCTTCTCTTACTGAATACCTGTGAAGTGTAAAATGACTAAGTAAATATCCTAACCAAGACTAGCCTGACGAACAAATGCAAACATCTTTTCAGGGGCTTTGGGATATAATAAAAACTGACATTGTCCCAACAAGCCAGGTGCTTGGCAACGAGAAAAAGGGACTTGGTTATGTTCCAAAGAAATCCTCACAAGGTCAGTCTCATGTTGCTTCAGGGAGCAACACTGAGAGGGTATTTGTTCAGGCAGGCCAGAGTGCACCTAAGGTTGTACTTCAAGCCCGTCAAACTGATAAAGGCAAGGAAACTGTTGACTCAGTCAGGGTTGCCCCCAAGGTTGCTAAGCCAAAACCCAAGGGAAGGGCAAATCAACCAAAGGAGGTCCCTGAGAGCTCAAGCCAGAGAAAGCCTCAGCGAAAGTAGAGAAAGACTCAGGCCAAGAGCCCTCAGACTAGTCAGCGAGGGTACCATCATGCTTGGCAATACCAACAGGGAAGGCCAAACATGATGACACCCCCATGGTTTTGGCATCCTGAGGCCTTTAACTCTTTTACATTCCCTCACTTGCCTAGGGGGAATAGAACACAGGGTCCTTATCAAGAACAAGGCCCAAGACCTGCTGCACCCAGACCTAGGAAGAACAGGAAGCAAGCCCAAAAGGCACCAACTCAGGCTCCTGTGAAACCTAAGTCTAGCACTCCTAGACAAAGAAGAAGAAAGTTGTGTATGTTGATGTTTCAGGTAGACATATTTACCAATCTGAGGCAATCAGAGTCGTTAAGCAAGTCTGGATCCCGAAGGGTACAACTGACACAATAGGACCCAACACCCAATGGGTACCTAAAGCCTGATTTACTTGCAGGCGGCTGTGGATCACAACAAGAGGAGAGGAGACTCAGACAAAGTTGTTTGGTACCTAGACATCGAATGCTCAATGCATATGACTGGGATGAAGAGTCTTCTCCAAGAATTTCAAGCTAAAGATAGTCCACAGGTAACCTTTGGTGATAACTCAAAAGGTATTACTAAAGGTTTTGGTGTCTTGATTATAGGTAAAATCAGTGTGGAAAATGTGTCTTTTGTGGAAGGACTGAAGCATAACCTATTGTCAGTAAGTTAGTTTTGTGACAAGGGTTTCAGTGTTGAGTTCTCATAGAATATATGTTTAGTTAAGGACAAATCAACACAAGTGCTTCTATCAGGTATCAGGAAAGGTAACGTTTATCTCGCTGATTGGAGCAGCACTATTCCTAATACTTGTTTTGTTGCTAAAAGCTCTCTAGAGCTCAGTTAGTTATGGCATAAATGATTAAGCCACCCGAACTTCAAGATTCTTAACAAAATTTCTAGACAATCACTTGTTGAAGGTCTACCCAATGAAGTTTTTAGCAAAGATCATGTGTGTAAAGCTTGTCAGGAGGGGAAGCAGGTCAGAGCATCATTCAAGGAAAAAGCTACCTTCTCCACTGACAGGATTCTTCAGCTCTTGCACATGGATTTATTTGGTCCCATAACACCTGTGAGAGTGAATGGTAGGAAATATACCCTTGTGGTTATTGATGATTATTCTAGATATACTAGGGTTATTTTCTTGTTGAATAAGATGGAAACACAGGTGAAGCTTCCTGAGTTGCTCAGAAGGCTCAGCAATGAGAAGAATCAGTCCATTACTAAGATCAGATCTGACAAGGGCACTGGATTTATAAGTTCATATATTTCTGACTTTTGTAATGAAGTTGGTATAGCTCAAGAGACTTCTGCAGCTAGAACCCCACAACAGAATGGTGTCGCTGAAAGGAGGAATAGGACACTGAAGGAAGCTTCCAGGACCATGCTGGCTGAGTCAGGATTGCCCAAGAAATTCTGGGCTGAGGCAATCAACACTGCATGCTACACTCAGAACAGATCCATGCTGAATAAACAACATGCACAGACCCCATATGAGACATGGAATAAGAGGAAGCCTCGTATCTCTTACTTTCATGTCTTTGGTTTTAAATTCTTCATCCTCAACAATGGGAAGACCCAATTGAAAGCCTTTGATAGCAAATCTGATTAAGGAATATTCTTAGGGTATTCTGAAGTTAGTAAAGCATTCAGGGTTTACAATTATAGGACCCTGGTTGTGGAAAAATCACCATATATTGTGTTTGATGAATCTGCCAATGAGTCTAGGATAAAAGCGTTGAATCCTGACACTGAGGAGGTCACAAGGAGAGTGACAAGGCTGAGCTTAAAGAATCAACCTGATCTAAAGGTCAAAACTGTGCCAATTCCAAGCTGGGATGATGACGATGATCAGGAAGATGACTCAAGAGCCACTCCTAAGCCCAACACATCAGGGACAGTTGAGCCCCAGATTGAGGAACAGGCTCAACCTAAGGTAAGTACCATCTATGAAGATGCGGTCGCATCAAGGGGGAATCAATGTCCCTGACATTGAACTTGTTAATCCCTTTGGTATAGACTTAGGATCATCCCCTTCTGTTCAATTTCCTGAATTTTATGAGCCTGTAAACACTAACATTGCAGGTACTTCAGGAACAACTCCAGGCAAGAGAATATGGCTAGAGGATCATCCCATTGATCAAGTCATTGGTGATCCAACTGAGGGAGTCAGGACCAGACAGTTTCATGGTGAGAGCGCACTGTTCTGTTGCTTTCTCTCTGAGCAAGAGCCTCATAATATTGAAAAATGCTCTCACTGACTTGAACTGGATCATAGTCATGCAAGAGGAGTTGAATCAGTTCACAAGGAATCAGGTTTGGGAACTGGTAGATATACCTAGGCACCAAGGTTTAATTGGTACCAAATGGGTCTTTAAGAACAAGAAGAATGAGAATGGCGTGGTAGTAAGGAACAAGGCTAGACTGGTTGCAAAGGGGTATTGTCAGTCTGAAGGAATAGACTATGATGAGACTTTTGCTCCAGTGGCTAGGTTGGAAGCTATCAGATTGTTCCTTACTTATGCAACATACAAGAAGTTTAAGGTGTATCAAATGGATATCAAGAGTGCCTTCCTGAATGGTGTACTCAATGAAGAGCTATATGTTGAACAACCTCCCGGGTTTGAGGTTGGAGATAGAGTATACCATTTGAAGAAAGCACTCCATGGACTTAAGCAAGCACCAAGAGCTTGGTATGATGCCCTCTCTCAATTCCTGATAGACCATGTGTTCAAGAAAGGAACTGTGGATAGGACATTGTTCAGGATCACTGAAGGTGATGACATTCTCTTGGTCCAAATTTATGTGGATGACATAATATTTGGATCACCAAATCATTAGCTCTATGAGATATTCTCCAAGTTGATGACTGGTAAATTTGAGATATCAATGATGGGAGAGATGAACTTCTTTCTAGGATTGTAGGTCAAGCAGACTGATCAAGGTATCTTCATTAATCAAGCCAAATATACAAGAGACTTGATTCAAAATTTTGGTATTCAGAACAGCAATCCAGCCAGGATCCCTATGAACACAAATTGGAAGATGGATCCTGACACTGAAGGAGCTTCAGTAAATCAAACTGAGTATCAAGGACTAATAGGTTCTTTGTAGTACCTGACTTCAAGTAGGCCTGACATTACGTTTGCAGTTGGTGTGTGTGCTAGGTATCATTCTGATCCCAAAAGGAGTCATTTGGAGGCTGCTAAGAGGATACTTAAGTATTTAAAAAGAACAATCAATATGGGACTATGGTATCCTTTAGATGACAACTTAGAACTGACAGGTTATTCTGATGCAGATTATGGAGGTTGTAGGATTGATAGGAAATCAACCTCAGGGACATGTCAGTTTTTGGGTAGTAAGTTGATCTTGTGGTTTAGTAAGAAGCAGAATTCAGTGGCGACATCCACAACTGAGGCTGAGTATATGGCTGCAGGTAGTTGTTGTGCTCAGATTTTATGGTTGAGGCAACAATTGAGGGACTACCAAGTGTTTGATAATGAGGTTCCAATTTGTTGTGACAACAATAGGGCTATAGCAATTACTCAGAACCAAGTGCTTCACACAAGGTGCAAGCATGCGGATATTAGGCATCACTTCATTCGAGATCATGTGGAGAAAAAGGATATTAGGATGGAGAAAATTCACACTGACAGGCAGAGAGCTGACATCTTGACCAAGCCTTTAGCTGAAGCAAGATTTATGGAACTGTCAGTGGAGTTAGGACTGTTAGATCCAGGAGAGCAGTTAATATAGGATTTAGGGGGAACTCAGGCCAGACTCGACTCAGCGAGGTATCAGGGTACTACAATGTCTCCCTGACAGGTATGAGTTCTATCCTGACCTCTGTGAATTTCAAGCGTGTCTCTAAGTCCCTCGTCCTGAAAATCTTTATTAAATGCATTCTGTTTTCATTAAAAGTGCGCCTTTGGAATATGACTGACATGGGTAATTGATTGATGCTGAGATTAATCCTGGCCCTTCATTTCGAAACCTTTCAAATTCAGGAAGTAATCTCAACCCCACGTCTGAGTAACTGACTTGTTCTAATCAATCAAGGATGTCATTTGAGGTTTTTACGCAAACACAAAGCACTTCTGCACACTGAGTATTCTCTTGCTCAAACACTCACAAATTTTCGAAAAACCTTTCTTTCAAAATCAAAGGCATTTCTTAACTCCAATTGGATAACCGACAAGCTTGAGGATGTTGTTAACAACAAGCTGGTACACATGGAGCAAGTTATCTCCATGGAAAGTATCTGTCTAAATGTCGAGGAGATCAAACCCATTTTCAACTGGATCTCCAAGGCAGGATTGGAGAAATATTTCTCTTTGTGCCCAGTCTATGTGCTTCCGAAGGTGGTGGTGGAAGCATATTTCAACATGTTCCTGCGCAAGGGGGAACTTTTCACCAAAGTGATGGCTCTAAAGCCAACTGGTGAAACTGATGAGGATGGAGAACCTTTCTACAACACGGAGGTGAAGGACATCAACCTGAGAAAGGCCATCAAGGAGGTCTATTCGTTGCCATCCTCAGGCATCAACCCCAGGGTGTAAAAAGAGAACTCTAAGGGAGAACTCTTGGGGAAGTGGACGAAGACGGCTCAGCTGAGTTCAGAGCGCGTCAAAATAAGGGTACCTTGAAGTCTGAGTATAGGGCCCTTGTGGACTTAGTGTCCAAGATCGTTATGGGATCCACAGGCTCACATGAGCAATTGAGCCTGCCCAAGCTAAGGATAATGTGAGCCATTGTCGATGGAGTGGAGGCGAATTGGGAGCAGTACTTCCTTGATCAAATTTATCAGGCTGCAATGTACAAAGTCAAGAGGGATGATGACAGACAGCACATCTCCGTGAGTGCCATCCTCCCGTTCGGAACGAGGCTGTCCATACTGATCGCTCATACCTACCCTGGGTACACCTTCGACATGGAGGACAATCTCTCTTCTAAGAGGGTGATGTTCACTTCACTGAGTGACACCTACTCTATGCTAGGGCTTACTGATCCCAACGCTAAGGTAAAGGGTCAGGCTAAGAAGCCAGCTGGGAAGGCCAAGAAGGTGGCAACCAGCCTCATGGAAAGGGTGGATGAGCTCTTTGAAAAGAGCAAAGAAGTGGAGGAGAAGATCACTTCTGAGCGCGCTGAGGCGGAGGCTGCAGTGAAGGAGGTGGAGAAGAGGAAGGTAAAGGTGGTGCTGTCAGGAAAGGCCACCAAACAAGGGACTGAGTCAAATCCCAAGCGGGCCAACTCAGAGGCTGAGGGAACTGATAATGACGTCAGAGTGGAGAAGGAGGAGGGTAAGAGGCAACTGAAGAGATTGCGGAAGGGACCCAAGAAGTCCCCAGCCAAGGGCCTACCTGAGGTAAGTGAGAGGGAGGAGTTAAGCTCTCCCCGAGCCTCTGACTTGGAGGTAGTGAGATCAACGATCTAGACGGCTGAGATGTTGCAGCCTGAGATCAACCCTACCCAATCACCCAAACATCCTGAACCTACTCCCCAAACCATCCCTAACCCCACACCCTAATAGCAACAAACACCCCCACCTGACAACCCTCCTAACCCATCTGAGTCAGCACCAACATCCTCACCCATACTTGAGCCTGACCTGCCCTCTGAGCCCTCTGAGCCAAATCTTCCCAACCCTGAAGACTTCCCTTCTTACCAAAACCTCAAAGATTGCCCCAAATCCTCAGCAACCGGAGATCAGGAGGATGACTTCTTGGAGTTGCAAGATGAGGAGGAGTTGGATGACAACTTGGTTGGTAACATTCTGGAGAACAACCTAAGGGGGAATGCCACTGAGTGGGCAGCTAAGTAATGGCCTAGTCTCAACATGTACAAAGAGCTCCTTGCAAATGTTGTGGAGCTAAAGGTATGGTTGGACTTCAAGCAGTCCAATATGCAGGAGCAACACATGCTGGTGGATGCTCGAGGCTGGGAGCAGTGGGAATCTGAGGAAGCGAGGTTGTGCACGTACTTTGGGCTCACCAACTGGCTGCAGCTCTTAAATTTTGACAACCTGAAGCAGCTGGTGCTAGAGATGATGTCGAGGATGCAAGCTGGCATCAAGTCTGATGGTGAGAACAATGATGAGGAGGATGAGGATGCTCAGGGTGGAGCAATGGAGAAGATGGTGGATGAGACAGCGGAGGAAGTGGATCTTATGATCCCTGAGTCTCAGACTCAGGGGGAAGGTGCGAAAGATGTTGATGCCAAGGGTGGACCAACGGCTGAGGATGTTGAGAACATCTCAGCTACCAATGACACATCAGTCAATGAAGGGATTCCATGCCCTGAGACATAGGAGGATGATGTTGAGGCATCTAAGGAGACTCCTAGTTCTGAGGGACAAGTTCCCGAAGTTCGAGTTGGCTTAGCTGAGCCTGAGCAGGCGGCTATGACCACTCCACAACTGCCTTCAGTGCACCATGAAGAGGGAACTGAGGATGCAGGAGCTGACAAGGGAAAGCAGCCGGCCACTGACAATGCCGATGGAGATGAAGATGTGCTCATTACTGGGGTCGGACGCACAGAATTTACCAGTATTGTTGAAGTTAAGAAAGAGAAGACTACTGAGAACCTAGCTGAACTTCAGGAGGAAGTAATGAGGCTACGCGCTGAGAAAGAGGAAGACGCCAAGGCCCTGGTAAAGCAAATCAAGTGGACCAAGTCAGCGTACAACACCCTTGCCAACAGGGAGTTGATACTGCTGAAGAGAAAAATGACTGATATGGTAAAGTCAGTGAGGAGTGAGAGGAGAAGAATGAAGAAGATGCTAAGGCAGACTCTGCGACAGCTTGAGAAGAGGGATGAGCTCAGAGAAGAAAAGCTAAATTAGGCGGTAGAGAGGCTTGCAATTCAGGCTGGAGCTCTCTTTACTCAGGCCATGAATGATTTAGCGTCCAAGCTGGAGCTGGAGTCAGGGAAGTTCTCAGACTTCTCAAACTGTTGCTGAGGTTTTGGCTAAGGCCACTGACGAGTCGGTTAAGATACTGGCTGAGGCTAGCAGAGTCAGCGGTGAGTCCTTGAAAGTGGAGGAGAGGATCACTAAGGCTGAACAAAGTCTTCAACTCAACATAGAGATCTTTGAGAACATGTTGAAAGCTGTTATCAGTTCAGTTTCTTACAAATGGACCGAGATTGCAATGGGAGTTGAGATGCTGAAGGAGGGCGTTCTGGAAGTCCAATCATTAACCTCCTTCGTAATCAACAGTGGAGCTGGAGCACTCCCATCCCAGGCCAGTGATGATGCCAAAAAAGGGGGAAAATAAAAAGAAAAGATCTCGCCCTGAGGCATCTGAGGCAGTCAACCGAGGTGAAACGGTTGAGGCTGATCCAGAGGCAAACTCTATGGGGAATGTTCTTAGAGTGAGGAAGTCAGTCAGGTTGGCAGCAGTGGAAGCGGAAGATGAAGTAGTAGCTGCGAAGCTAAGGGCTGAGGCTGCTAAGTAGGCAAGGAAGGCTGATGAACCTTCTAAAGAACTCCAACTTTCCAAACCGGCTGAGGTAACTCAGAAGTCACCCCAAGTTCACACAAGGAAAAATCTCATCACTTTTTCTGCGGAGACAGTGGCAAAGCTGTGCGCTGAGGCATGAGGAACTCCTTCTGAGAAGTCCGAGGCTAAGCGCAGGGCTGATATAGCTCAAAAGGAGAAGATGCACATTTGGAGAGAAAGGTGGAGAAGCTGACTGATCTGACTGACATACAACAGTGAGAACTTGACGATGCATTAATCAGTTTGCTTAGGAGAAAGAAGGCGAAGCCTGAGCATAGGAAGTACAGGAAGAGGCCAGCAGCTAGGGAATCAACAATACTGCAAGTCAGAAGGCCGGAATCAGGTCAGAGGGAAGCTTATGTCGATGTGTTCATCTCAGAGGCATTAAAGGAGTTCTGGGCTGATGTGAGGGATGAATTTGTTAAGTTATGGTACGTGTTTAAGAAGTGGGGCGACTCTGAAGACATCAATGCCCACTTCACTGACTACATGATGGACAATCATCCTGAGCTAATCCAAAAGATCTTGGAGGAGGCTGAAGCAGCTCAAGTCCAAGTGAATGCTCCTGAGTTCGTTGCACGACCACCCCCTCTTGTACCTGGGACTGGAAAGCATGATACTAAGGCCATAATGACTGAAGTGTTGAAGATTGCAAAAGCTGAAGGTTATGTGAATCAGGTTAAGAGAGTTGACGAATTGAAGGTTAGAGTCTACGCTGGTTATGGACTCGAGCCTGAGATGAGATTAGTCTAGTGATTCACATCCTTTCCTTCTAATAGATTAGATTCATTGTAACCATTTCCATATCATTCAATGAAATCTATTACATTTGCCCACAGACAAAAACTCATTGTCCTTTTGACTGTTAATTAACTTCGGTACTTTATCAAGAACTGCTCTAACACTGACTTATCTTATAGATATGATTATATATCTCCTCTAAATGTTTTGAGGATCTTTTCAGTGTTTTGGCATCATCAAAAAGGGGGAGATTGTTGAGACATTGTCAGTTTTGATTAAGATCCCAAAGCCCCTGAAAAGATGAGTTGCCTTTGTTTGTCTTTGTCAGGCTAGTCTTGGTTAGATTTTGTACTTAGTCATTTTACACTTTACAGGTACTTAGTGAGAGGAGAACTCACTGATGACAATCAAGACTAAGAGCCTGAAGACGAAAAGCACCATCCTGAACTTATGGCAGTCTTCTAAGCTGGCTGAGTAAGTGTCAGTGATGAAGAGTATGACCCTGAGGTCATTACTAACTCAGTCCTGAAGGGAACATGATGATACTGAGTTTATGGGAAAGACTTGGAGTAGAGCCAAGCAATGCAAAAGGAATGTCAGTGTCAGGACAAGACTGTTGTGCTCGAGAGAAAAAGAACTTAATAAGACAAGCCTGAAGCCTAGGAATAAGTTCTGACTTTCTCACCAACCTGATGACGTGGACCAATCCGGGAAGGACACGCACGTACGGAACCTAACACGAAGACTGACTTCAGACTGCCTATTCAACGGGCAAGCATCAAATGGTCATTAAATGCAAGCTACCAAATTCATGCAAGGACGGCTACTGCATGGGAAATATGTCTGTTTGAGCCACTCTACATAGATGACCAGAAGGCTATCTCTTCCAACGGATAGTTTTCAAATCACCTATAAATACAGAAGGCCTTGAACCCATTCAAGGTTACGGGAAATTTCCAAACCAGAAATTACTCAAACTCTCAAGCATCCAAAGCATTCAGCCTTTAGAAGAAGCACTCGAAACCAGTTAAATTTCCCAAGTGTTTCTTAGTTTCTGAGAGTTATTCTGTATTCCAAAGAGCGTACTAGCAATATCTTAAGCTTAGAGTGATTATCTAATCCTTAGCAAAACTTTGTCTTGTAAGGATAATCACAACCTAGTTGGAATTCAAACTAAAACCAAAACCCTAAGTTAGGTTTGTTGGTAGTAAGTTGTTAGTGAGTTAGTAAGGAGTTTGTATAGGTAAGTGAGGAGTAGCTGATCTTGGTGCACCTTGGCACGTTAAAAACAAGAATCCCTTGAGTGGATTTCCTGTTAAATCAAGTCGTGGAGGTAGGAGCTTGAGTCTCTGAACCACGTTAAACTCTCTGTGTTCTTACTGCTTTGATATTGTGCTTGCTTGTTTTATTACTTGTTCATTCTTAGCTTTTGGTTTTTATCAAGCTGAATCAATCAGCCTGATCATCAAACAAGAGCATTGCCCTACTAATCACTACTTCAGAATTGAGTAATCCAGTTTTCAGAAAGCAAACTAAACAAGACTTTAAACTATCAGGGCTCACACATTTCCGCACTGAACTCGATTTGATAGTCAGCCAACTGACCCGCACTAAGTGTAGTCAGTGGGGAGATTATTAGCTCTCGGTTCTTTATCACTCTGAGTAAAGAGGACTCAGCAAGGTTTAAGTTGAAAAATTGGTATACGTGTATTCCCCCCCCCATACACGTATTCATCAGTCTTGTACCGGGACCAACAAAAGATCATCGTACTCTTCGTCAGAAAAGAGTTCAGGTGACCTATCCTCAGGACCATCTGAGTCTGTAGCTTCCTCAGCGAGCATAGCTCTCCGGTCAGCGTTCCTCTGGTCTTTCTTGGCCCTCCAATCTTCTCTTTCCTGTGCACTCAGTTCTGGACAGTCGTACTGATAGTGCCTACCTTTGTTACAGTTGTAACATGTAGCTTGCTCGTCTCCTCTTTCCTTTCTTGGCCCAGGGTTCGTCCTTGAGTCAGGTTCCCTTTGTCTTTATGAGCTTTCAACCTTTCCTGAGTGCCTATCATCATGAGTACGTCTCTGTTCATCTCTACGATCGGGCTTTGGATCTGATTGTCTCCTTTCATTGCCAAGATCACGTCTTGGTTCAGTGTTTCTCCTTTCCTCATATCTCCGAGAACTTTGGTGGCTTCTTTCATGTTTCCTGTCACGAGTATCCTGATAATATTTCTTATAACAAACAAACCTAGAATTGAGCTTTTCAAAGCGTCTGGTCATCAAGCTATACTCCTCAGCGAGCTCTTCTTTTCTCATCTCCATCAGTGACTTTGATGAAGATTCGACAGGTTCTGACTTGGCTTTGAACGCCACATTTTTCTCAGGTGCTTTCTCTTCCTCTTCAGGCTGAACTTTCTTCTTTCTCTTGTTCAGATCGTATTCCAAATCTTTGAGCTCTGAAAAAAGTAAAGCCGAAGTTATATTACTCATATCCTGAGTGTTTTTCAACATAATAACACTATTATCCCATCTCTCAGGAAGAGCATTTAGGATTTTAGAAGCAACTTCTCTCTTGGGAACCTCTTTTCCCAATATCACCAACTCATTCATCATCTTGATGTATCTTGACTCCATCTGATCAATAGATTTGTCAGGCAGCATCTCGAACGCTTCAAATTTCTGAATGGCAATATTCCTCTTGTTCTCCTTTATCTTTTCTGAGCCCCCGCACATGTTGGTCAGCTCATCCCAAACCTCATTTGCCGTCTTTAAGTTCATCAGCCTCGCTGACTCCTCGAATGGAACCATATGAAGAATAATGTTCCTAGCCACGTTGTCCAGTCCCACCATCATGATCTCATCATTGGTCATATCCTTCCTCTCCTTAGGAACCTGTACGCCAATATCAAGATCATCATATTCCAGTCCTCTAATATTTGGGATGGTGATCTTGATCGGTCCGTCCCTGATAACTCGCGGCATTTGGTCATGGATGGCATCTAGATGTGCTTCAAGTCTAAACTTCTAATAGACAAAGTTAGCAACAGAAAATTCAAGCAATGAATCTTCAAGTCTCCTCGAAGTCATAATGATGCAAGTTTTATTAAAAGCAAACTCAAATCTGTTGAGCGACCACCAACAGTTTGTCCTCTGAAACTATTAGTATTCAAAGTCAGTGGTCTTTTGAACCACTGCTCTAATACCACTTGTGTAATGCCCCAGTTTTTCATAAATATAAATTTTGATTTAAAAAGCTATTTAATTAGATTTAATTGTAATTAATTAAAATATTTTTTTTCTATTAAACTACATATTCTAGGGCATGATAAAGAAATTTTAGAAATCTTGCGGTAAATTTATAAATAAAATTCACTTTACACAAAAACTCAAATACAAACAATCATTAATGTCAACTTTTAAATTAAAATAAACTGAGAAATAATATATTTTCACTGTTTCCCGGCTATGCATCCTCCCACGTACCACGTCGACTCTCAATCTGAAAAGGAGGAAAAAGAAGGGGTGAGCGAAACCACAGCTCAGTGGGGACAAGCTTGTCAAAACTAAATATAATAAATAATTTAAATTAATCAATCACGTAAATACGCATTTCAATGCCATCACCTCGTTTATAAAGGTCAGAAGACCTATCGTCACCTCGTTTATAAAGGTCAGAAGACCTATCGTCACCTCGTTTATAAAGGTCAGAAGACCTATCATCACCTCGTTTATAAAGGTCAAAAGACCTATCCTCATACATATTTCACATGAACAATATTAATAAAATTACAAATCATATTTAATAGTGACAAACTTAAAAGATAGAAATCCCCACCTGAAAATAATCTCGTGGATGTGAAACGAAATACCTTTAATCTTCAACACCGTGAAAATAATAGATTGCCACTAATGGACAGGACGATGCAACTTAAAAAAAATGTTTGTATCAAATTTTTATTTGTCGAAGAAGTAAAAGTGATAGTTTCCTATTGTCAAGAACCGAGTAAAATAGGAATTGAAGAAGAGGTTTTCTATAGTTGAGAAAATTGTGGATTCGTGGGTGGTCATATTTTCTTTTATAAGTAATTTTATTTGGATAATTAAAAGATAGTTTTATTAAGGAGTTAATTTTTGGAGGAAATCTAGGCACAATGATCTTGTAACCGAAACTAAGAATACCATTGAGCAAAACTCGACCGAAATTTTCTATGGAAATTTATTTCCATTATTTAAGTTACCTAAGTTATTAAATAAATTTATATAAGTAACGCATGCATTCATATAATTTTAATAAGGTAATGCATACATGCATATATATTTAAATATACATTACATATAATTTACAAATTTACACACGCATGCATGCATATATAATTTTTTTTAAAAATTCCTTTAAAATAAACATGCATATATATATATATATTTTTTTTTTTGCATACGTAAAATACTTAAGAATTTTAGGAGTATTACATTCTCCACCACTAATAAAAATTTCGTCCTCGAAATTTATCTCAAATTTTTTTTTAACACAATTTTTTTAACACAATAAAATATATAAATCTAAGCATATACGTCCTCAATACATAAATTATCATCTCATTTCGTAAAATATAAAGTTCATATGAGGCACATACCTCTTGAGTCGGCGTAGTCAGTGGATGAATGCTATAGCAAAAATATTTATTTCTTAACATTAAAATTTGGAAAATTTTGGGAATACACTTTTTTTCAAGTCTACAAGAACGTAGACCTGCTCTGATACCAACTGTAATGCCCCAGTTTTTCATAAATATAAATTTTGATTTAAAAAGCTATTTAATTAGATTTAATTGTAATTAATTAAAATATTTTTTTTCTATTAAACTACATATTCTAGGGCATGATAAAGAAATTTTAGAAATCTTGCGGTAAATTTATAAATAAAATTCACTTTACACAAAAACTCAAATACAAACAATCATTAATGTCAACTTTTAAATTAATATAAACTGAGAAATAATATATTTTCACTGTTTCCCGGCTATGCATCCTCCCACGTACCACGTCGACTCTCAATCTGAAAAGGAGGAAAAAGAAGGGGTGAGCGAAACCACAGCTCAGTGGGGACAAGCTTGTCAAAACTAAATATAATAAATAATTTAAATTAATCAATCACGTAAATACGCATTTCAATGCCATCACCTCGTTTATAAAGGTCAGAAGACCTATCGTCACCTCGTTTATAAAGGTCAGAAGACCTATCGTCACCTCGTTTATAAAGGTCAGAAGACCTATCATCACCTTGTTTATAAAGGTCAGAAGACCTATCCTCATACATATTTCACATGAACAATATTAATAAAATTACAAATCATATTTAATAGTGACAAACTTAAAAGATAGAAATCCCCACCTGAAAATAATCTCGTGGATGTGAAACGAAATACCTTTAATCTTCAACACCGTGAAAATAATAGATTGCCACTAATGGACAGGACGATGCAACTTAAAAAAAATGTTTGTATCAAATTTTTATTTGTCGAAGAAGTAAAAGTGATAGTTTCCTATTGTCAAGAACCGAGTAAAATAGAAATTGAAGAAGAGGTTTTCTATAGTTGAGAAAATTGTGGATTCGTGGGTGGTCATATTTTCTTTTATAAGTAATTTTATTTGGATAATTAAAAGATAGTTTTATTAAGGAGTTAATTTTTGGAGGAAATCTAGGCACAATGATCTTGTAACCGAAACTAAGAATACCATTGAGCAAAACTCGACCGAAATTTTCTATGGAAATTTATTTCCATTATTTAAGTTACCTAAGTTATTAAATAAATTTATATAAGTAACGCATGCATTCATATAATTTTAATAAGGTAATGCATACATGCATATATATTTAAATATACATTACATATAATTTACAAATTTACACACGCATGCATGCATATATAACTTTTTTTTTAAAATTCCTTTAAAATAAACATGCATATATATATATATATTTTTTTTTTTTGCATACGTAAAATACTTAAGAATTTTAGGAGTATTACAACTTGTTGGTCCCGGTACAAGACTGAGAGATACGTGTATGGAGGTGATACACGTATGTAAATTTTCTTTCTTTTCAAACTGATTGAGTCCCCTTTACTCAGAGCGGTGTTGAACACTGAGTAGATAATAAACCTACTAATAGCACTGAATGCAAATCAGTTGGCTAACTATCTACTTATGTTCAGTGCGAAATACGTGATCCCTGAAAGTTTATAGTCTTGTTAAAGTTTGCTTTTTGAAAACTTGATTACTCTTTTCTGAAATGGTGGTTGGAAGGGCAGTGCTCAGTTTTAATGATCGGGCTGATTAATTCAAGTCTGATAAACAATGCAATGAGTGACTTAATGAATGAGCAGTTAAGAACAATAATCAAAGCAATAAAGAACACAAGGAAGTAACGTGGTTCAGAGACTCAAGCTCCTACGTCCATGGTCCTGATTTAACAGGAGAATCCACTAAGGATTGGCTTGTTTTTAACGTGCCAAGGTGCACCAGAATAAGCTAAACTTACAAACCCTTACTTCCACCTTCTAACTAACTAGCAACCTCAACCAACAAACCTGACTAGAGGGTTTTGGTTTCAGTTTTGTTTCCAACTAGAGTTGTGATTATCCTTACAAGGCTAAAGTATGCTAAGGATGGATAATCACTTCTAAGCTTATGATATTACAATGAACGCTCAGTGGAATACATAATAACTCTCTTTGCTAAGAAACACTTAGGAATTTATGGTTTTCGAGTGCTTCTTTTGAACGCTGAATGCTATTGAACGCTTGAGAGTTTGAGTAATTTCTGGCTTGAAAATTTCCCATAACCTTGAATGGGTTCAAGGCCTTCTGTATTTATAGGTGACTTTGAAAACTATCCATTGGAAGAGATAGCCTTCTAGTCATCTACGTAGGGTTTGTTCAACGGATACATCTCCCATGCAGCAGCCGTCCTTGCATGGATTTGATAATGCATTTAATGCTCCATTTAATGCTTGTCCGTTGAAAAGTGCAGTCTGAACTCAGTCTTCATGTCAGGTCCGTACGAACGTGTCCATCCTGGATTGGTCCACATCACCAGGTTGGTGAGAATGTCAGAACTCATTCCTATGCTGCAGGCTTGTCTTATTGAGTTCTTTTTGTCTCGAGCACAACGGTCTTGTCCTGACACTGACATTCCTTTTGCATTGCTTGTCCCTACTCCAAGTCTTTTCCCATTACTCAGTGTCCTCATGTTCCCTTCAGGACTAAGTTAGTAATGACCTCAGGGTCATACTCTTCATCACTGACACTTACTCAGCCAGCTTAGAGAGACTGTTGTAAGTTCAGGATGGTGCTCTGGTGTCTTCAGGCTTCAGTCTTGATTTTCATCAATGAATACTCCTCTCATTGAGTTCCTGTGAATTGTAAAATAACTAAGTACTAATCTAACCAAGACTAGCCTGACCACTAAGGCAAATCATCTTTTCAGGGGCTTTGGGATCTAATCAAAACTGACATTGTCCCAACAATTGACATAATTAGTATTTTCATTTCTTTTAGTGCAAGTTTACAACTTTTAGTCTTATTATCTTGCCGATTAGTACCAGATTCTTTCTAAACACGAAGATAGTTGCAGATTGTCACGTTTTCTTTAAAAATTCATAGATTATTGAATAAAATTCCAAATCACATGAGACTAGTGGAAAATGTAAGCTACTTTGACCTAATTTCAAAATATGTAGACATCTTTCATAAATAACAAGTTTCACGAACGTCGTTTTGTTCCAGAAAGCACAAATAGTGTCAACTTCTTCATCTAGACATGATCACACACATATATCTTTCACCTCTACATTTATCATGCCATAAGTCTTTCTTTAAACATATATATAGCAAATAACACATCATTTAACATATATTCAACCATCCAAAAGAAAATTTAAATCTAGGTATCATGTCTTTCTAAGAAAATATTAAACATGCTTAATAAGACAAGATATTAGAGTTTTAAGTTGTTGGTTGATAAACCTTTGCAGTTTCTTTCTTGTTAAGCTATGGGGCCTTATAGCTCTTCAAGTTCTCTTCCTTTGGAGGTTAAGAATGGCTCTTTGGATAGAAATCTTTTCCATGGAGCCCTATGATGAAGATGCAAAATAAGTTAGAATTTAGATTTTTGGACTTGGGGACTGCCTTTTGGTGGCCCCAGTGTCACGGGACGCAGTTTGGTCGAAACTGTATTTTTTGGTGTGGATTTTGTGGCCCGAAAATTAGAGTTTTCATTTGATAATTATACCCAATTTTTGGACGTGTATTTTATTCATTTGGATTGTATTTTATTTACTTTTGAACCTTTTACCACTTATTCAATTCGTATTTTAAGTGCTAGGAGTGCCTCCGGTTCGATTTGTTCGTCCATCATTTGAAAAATTAAAAATTAAAACATGTAGTCCTCATTAGTTTCCCAGTATGGATAATAATGTTGAGTTGTCTTTACTCCAAGGCACAAGATATTAATTAATTTAGAGCTATTCAGAAGCTCAATTAATTAATTAACTAGATAATCTTAAACATGAGAAATAATAACCGAGAGCCCATATTATCGTAATATGGATTAAAATGGATAGTGCAACATTAATTTGATAATGGTATTAATTAATATTAATGGACTGAATTATATTGCGGCTCAATATTAAAATTTAGAAGCCCATTGGAGGTCCAATCTTGATTCTCCTAAAGGCCCCTCAAGTAGCCTAATAATTAGCCCAATAATAATAAGGTGATTAAAATAAAAGAAAATTATTATTGCTGATTTTTCCTTGTATTATTCGAAAATAGTGATTTAAGAGAAAGAAAAGATTTTGTTGATTTTCTTGAAAAGATATTATGGAAGATATGTATTCTTGGAATACAAGATTATCTCATAAATTCAAGAAGATTCAATCTTTTATTTTCTCCTTAAAATTTTTGAAAATATCAATATAATAGGGAGGATGAAATTTTTGTGGAATATTTTACTATGGAGAAAAGAATATATGGGATATATTCAAGATTTCTTAGAGACCAAGAAAAGATTTTTTTCCCTTTTCCACAAGGCCTATAATTTTTTCACCAATATATAGAGGATGAATTTTTCATCCCCAGTTTACAAGTTCCATGAGTTGGAAAAATCAAGAGCAATACATATTTTTCCTCTTCCTTTATATTATAATTGTTCGTTAAGCGCTTCCCACCGGTGAACGAACAAGACGAAAGAAAAATACTTAAGAAGGTCTTTCGGTTGATATGATTAATTTGCTTGTCTCGTTCTTCTCAACGGTTGTCGCTTCAAGAGGTACATAATCACGTAAACTCCTAGATTTTCCGCTATAGGATTTTACGTGAGTTTATTCATATAAAAAATTATTTGTAGTTGGATAATTATTATTTGAATTAATTAGGATTAATTCATGCTAGTAATAATTGAATTTTAAATTCGTATTTAAATATCATCCCGAATAGATCCGGGCAACCCGATTTCCCCAACAACTGGTATCAGAGCCTCGATTTTGGGTACTGATCTATAAATTGGAATTTAAAATTGTTGAACATTAAAATTGATATTGGATAGCATAATTGCTAGATCTTTTTTGCAGGTATCCAATTGTCATGGATTTTAATATTTATTTTTCATGTGTGTGAATTAATTTATTCTTAAATCAATTCGTTTGAATTTGTTTTACTTGTGAGAAAATCCATGAGTAGATTAGTTATTTTTTGTTTGATTGTAACCGAATCGAAATGAAGATGGAGACGGAGATTTAAAGATGGTGTACCCAGATATGCGTGTGCATTGCATGCATGTGTGGACGTCGCGTGCAGATGTAAGGGTCATCATGCATGGGCACCGCCTAGGACGGCAGGGGCATGCATGGGCACGCGGGTCGAGGAGGATGTCGGCTCTTGTGCTGGCCGACCCACCTCGCGCACCGGCCCACACGTGCACGGCACGGCGAGCTGCCAACGCCCGAAGCCTTCGGGTGTAGGCATAGGCCACCGGACATCATAACGATCCAAAATGGAGGACTTTTTTTTAAGAGTTGTTGCTATTTTAGTGGGAGCTTTTCGAGACGAATGATGAAAGCTGATGAGCAGTTTGCTCCTTCTGATGTTCGTCCCCAAATTTTAACCATTTTAAAAAAATACTAAAACATATCCATTAATCATTAAATTTACATAGTAGGTGGTACATTTGAATTTTACTTCACATATAAATTTGTTTTCATGTCATTTGGTTTAAGAAAATATGAGTTCTAGGTTCATTTTCAAAACGTGACAGTTTGTTCCAGAAATTTACAGTAGTTTTTAGTGTGTGCGCAATGTTAAAAATAAGTTTGGTAAAACTATTTATATTTATGTAAAAATCATGGAAAAATTCATGGAGATATCTAACTTCATGTACTGTTTTATCCTATTTTTTATAAAATTCAAACTTGGTTCAAAAGATAAATTTTAGCTCATGAATATATAAAAGGTAGCAGTTTCATCACACTTTCTTTAAAAATTCATAACTTATCAAGAAAAATTCCGAAAGTGCTCAAACCAGTGGCAAGTGAAAGATAATTTAATCTAGTTTCAAGATATATAAATGTATTTCCTATTTCACAACTATCATGCCACTAACATTTTAACACCTTAATACACATCATTCAAGACTCCATTTAGAATGTATGTGAACATTCAAAAGTAACATATCCCTAAGGTTTCATGATTTTTAAGCAAGCAACAATAACAACAACATTTCAAGGCAAAACATTCATATTAGCTATGCTTTGAGTTGAAGAGTTTTACAACCTTTGTAGACTTGTCTTCTTAAGCTAGAGGGCCTTATTAGTTTTTCAATCTTTTAGTTCTTGATGGGGATGAGGGCTTCTTGAAAGAAATCTTTTGTTTTGGGCTAAAACAAAAACAAAAAAGATGAAGTTAGAAGATAAAGATGAAAGTTTCCATGAACTTGAAAGAGAGAGGAGGATGAATGACTCATTTTTGCTTGGAGATGACTTCAAATTTTCACACCAACACCAGTGAAAACTTGATACTTGATATTAGAGACCTCTTATGGTTGGAAATGGGAAGTGGAGGGAGTTTGTGTGATTTTCTTTCTTCCTCTCTTCTCTCTTCTTTTCTCTCTCACCTAGGCTTTCTCTTGCATGATTAGGAGGGGGAGAATGTGTATTTAAAGGGGAAAGAGAGGGGGTAGCAGCTGGTGGAGAGGTAAGGGAGGGTATGGGAATTTTTTATTAAACAAATGGGAACATGTAGCTCGATTTAAGGAAGGGGGATGGGCAGCTGTGTTGACTGCTTTCCCAGCGGTAAGGGATAAAATTGTGGGGCCCAGGGAGCTGCCCAATTGGTTCTATTGGTATTTTCGGACGCGATGTAGTTTTCGGGTAATGAAATCGGGTGTTTTTCGGCTAGTTATTTTGCTCTGAAACTTATCGATTTTGCTCGTTTTGTCATCCGAAAGTTAAGGTTTTTATTTTACTTATTAAAATTAATATTTAACTTTATTTTATCAGTTGCGTCTTGGGTTGGGTTCATATTTATCCATCAAATTCAAAAATTGGGTGTTTTAGGGGTTTTCGTTCGACTTTTGGCGAGAAAAGTATAATTTTGTTTGAGAATTTTCCATTAAGTTAAAGGCCTTAAAATTTCTATTCTAGAATTTTATTTTACTTATTTTCTCAGTCTGTATAAATTTTTTTCATAGTTACCGTGCTAGGATTGCTTCTGGTTCTGGTGTTTGACTAACCATTGCATTGAAATTGATTTTTAAAACTCTTTACTTTTAAAAGAATAATGAATAAAAAATAAAATAATTATAATATTAATAGTATAAATCCTAAGTTTTTGGTTTGGGGTATTACAAATTTTAAAGTATCATTAACCTCATCAAGAGTATCATTAATCTGAGTCAGTGGTATTATATTGTTATTGTTGCAAATTTTCTTGAACTCAGATTAATAATAATTCTGGTGAGATTAATGATACTCCTAATGAGATTAATGGTACTTTAAAATTGTTTCATGATAAGCTTATCATGAACCATTTTTATATAAAACCAATTTATTATTTTCTCTCATTTGAAAAATAATAATAGTAATAAAAAAAACAACATTTGAATTTTTTATAATTTTTAAAACATGAAATCTCATTGTTAATGGAAAAAAAAACTGGGTGCATATCTAAATAAGTAGCTTGAAAAATTTAGGGGTATTTCACGGGTTAATCGCTCAGGTCGTTAAAAGGTGTCTTACTTGCTAAATGACCAAGTCAAAACATCAATGCCCAGTAGGATTGTTGCGGCCGTTTGAAATTCCAGAGTTGAAATGGGAACTTGCAATGATGGATTTTTTTATGGGTTTACCTAAATGTCCTAAACGAAACGAAGTTGTATAGGTCGTAGTCCATAGGCTGACCAAAGTTGCACGATTTATACTAGTCAAGATGAACTACCTAATGGACTGATTAAATTGTACATTGATGAGGTAGTATGATTGCACAGAGTTCCAGTGTCGATTGTCGCTGGCTGTGATTCGTGTTTCACTCTAAAATTATGGAAGAGCTTCACTTAGCTATGAGCATAAAACTAAATTTCAGTACAGCTTTACATCCACAAACTGATGGATAATTAGAGAGAACTAACCGCATTTTAGAAGATCTATTAAGGCCATGTGTTATGGACTTTGGTGGAAATTAGGAAGATTACTTGTTTTTAGTAGAATTCGCCTACAATAATTAGGTATGTTGAATGGGCTAGCCCTTAACCCATTAGGGCCAGCCCTACAGAGCTGCGGCCTAAGCGGTCCTGAGCCTTATCGGTTTATTTTTATCGGTCCCACTGACACTTGAAAACTAATTCTAACCCCAGCGGTTCATGGACTAAACGGGCCACTAACGGGCTTTGGGATTTATTTAATATAAAATATAGACTTGTAATTGTAATACGATGTCATTTAACTTAAAATTCAAACATTGTTAAAAAAATTATGTAATTACATTTAAACATTGTTCAACACACTACAAAAAAAATATTTTTTCGTGGCAAAAGTTTTTGTCACTAAAACATAAATTTTTGTCACTAAAAACTTGGGGTGATAAAATTTTATCGTCACAAGCGGCGTCACCAAAAGCTTATCACGAAAGGTTTCTAGTGACGGTAAAAGAATATCGTCACAATAGCTTAGTGGCGAAACCTATATGTCACAATAGATAATATTTTTGTGACGAATTTAACATCACTACAACCTTATATTTTCGTCACTCAAATTATTTTTCGCCACAACAACCTTACATTTTTATTGTTTCACGTGACAAAATTTTTTTGTCACCATAGATAATATTATCATGGCAATATTATCGTCACTACAACCCTATATAATGTAAACGTTATAAACTACTAAGTACTTTTCTTCACAATCAAAATATCTCGACGCTACAACAGTATTTGCTGAAGTTCTTAATTATCTCCATAAGCACTAAAATAATAATTCGAGTACTTCCTTGTATATCCAAAGGTCCCGACCAAATTCAGAAGCCACCTTCATTCCACATGAATCTTGTATTAAAGCAAAGGTCAATTATGCACAACAAATAACATTTGTAACCTATTATGTTTAAAAAAAATCATATAAGATTTATGTTATAAAAACCAAATAAGATGAACAAACAAGAATAGAAAGCACGCACGAGCTATGGAATAATAATTAATATTCCTTAGACCGAATACCGAGTACCATAAAAATAGTGCACCTAAGTTACACTAAGAATAAAACTCCAATTACAAACAAAATAGATTGCTAAACTCACAAAAATTAATAAATAAACATTAAAGGTGCACCTAATGTGAATCTGTTTCCCTGGTTTTCATCCTTCTCCAGGTCTTCTACCCAACTTGGGTTTCCTTGTGCAATTTTTTTTTCATTCATGTGGCCATTAATTGCATAACACCTTCTTGAAAGTGTTCTGCAATAATATGATTTGTATTGACATCAAGGAACAAAAAAGAATATATTAAACTGAAGCAACATAACACTTTAAGTCCTTAATAGATAGTGGATAAGTTCAATCATACAAAACTTCACAAATCTTCATAATCTAAGAGTATAATCAATCAACTAACCCAATTGAAATCTTAATTTAGTTAAAACACATTCATTTAATCATCAACACGACAAAGTAGAACAATACTTAAATTTTCTATGCCTACCTTTGTTAGGATATAGATTAGATGTTTTGAAGATGTTAAAACAAGAACTTGTAATAGGACTAGCTGAACCTGTTAGTCAGCTACAGATTAGTCTAGGTCTAGAATAGGTCTTTGGTTAAGGGGGAAGAAATCTGTGCAGACCAGATGAGGTGACCAGATGAGATGTCCAGAGCAGAAGAGTCCCCAGAGCAGATGAGGTCCAGAGGAGTCTGACCAGAGGAGTCTGCCAGAGGAGCCTGACCAGAGGAGTCTGCCAGAGGAGCCTGACCAGAGGAGTCTGCCAGAGGAGTCTGACCAGAGGAGTCTGCCAGAGGAGTCTGACCAGAGGAGTCTGACCAGAGGAGTCTGACCAGAGGAGTCTGACCAGAGGAGCCTGACCAGAGGAGTCTGCCAGAAGACCTCTACCAGATGAGGACCAGAGCACAAGTGTTACCTGACTAGATGAGACCCCAGACCAGACGAGTCCTGACCAGATGAGGGAGATGGATTAGTTCACCCACTTAGAGACTGCGTGTAATCTGGAGACAAGGAGATTTTGGAGATCATGATGGAGAAGAAGGCAATCTGGATAGTCAACTGATGAAGGATTTGATTGATTGCTTGATTGAAGTCAACTAATCAATCATATAATCAATCTTTGATTGATTATATCCCTCCAATTATGGTTGTTTGAATTTCTAGCTTCCAACGGCTAGTTAATCCTACAACTATAAATAGGAGTGCTTGGATTAGTTCAAGTGATAAGAGTCGCGCGAGAGCACACAACAAGAACACACGAACTCTTCCAATCACTCACCTTTGTCCTTTCTAGTTTATATACACTCTATTAGGAGTTTAGTTGGATTATTACTCAACCTGTTCATCTTGTTAGATAAGGTTGGTGTAAGTTGTAAGAAGGAGCTGGTACTTCCGAAATTCCAGTAGTAAGTAAGTTAGTTGGAGAGTGAGAAAGACCCCTTTGGAGAAAGGGAGAGTGGACGTAGGACAAGTTGGTCCGAACCACTATAAATCCTTGTGTTCTCTACTTTATGCTTTTAAGTTTTCTGCAATTTCTTTTAGCATTTCTTTAAAGGGTTTTCTTAAAAATAAACTTAAAAACGCTTTCCGCTGGATATTTTTGGGACCAACAAGTGGTATCAGAGTAGTGTGTCCTACAGACCACTGTTTTGAAATTATCTCGGTGGTCACCGGGGCAGATCCATTTTTTTTGAAAACCCAAATATTTGTTGTGCTAACAATTTTTTGCAGAAATGGGCTCAAACAGAAGCAGTAAAAGAAACACTAGGAGTTTCTCCAAAAGAAGCCTAGCAGATGAGGAAGATGAGGTATCCACTTCTGGTTCATCATCAAATTTTGGACCAGACGAAGAGATATGTCTGGTAACAGACGAGGTATGTGATCGAACTCCCTCTTCTTTTTCATCTTCTTCTTGTTCTGGACAATCAGAGGAGTCTGATATGCAGAAGATGTTATTAGATCTCCAATCTTCTATACAACTTTATCAAAAATTGGAAGAAGAGAACACAAAGTTGAAAGCAGAAAATCAGAAGCTTTCACAATGTTTTGGCAACCCAACTGATCTACCAGCTGAACAGGTTCAAACACTGGTAGAAGAGTCCACTGACTTGAAAACCAGATGTGATGAACAAACTAAGCTGATAGAAAAGCTGCTTGTTGAAAAATTGAGAAAGATAATGAATATACTCTGCTGAAAGCTAAGTTCGATGAACTCTTCCATCAAAACAAATTTGTAAAAGATAGTGAGGACAAGCTCAAGCTGAGACTGGAGCAGCTGACTACAGCAAACAATGTTGTGTCACACATAGCTGCCTCATCTCAAAGAGAGCATGATAAGACAGGCCTTGGTTATTCCAAACGTGAATCCTCACATGTTCAGAAAGAAGAACAGCCTAGAAATTTTATTGATAAAGGCAAGAGGTCAGCTGACCAGGCAACTCAGCCTAATGGGCAGATGAGTACTGAAACTCAAAAACCCAAAAGGCAGAGGAGGAATTTTAAGAAGGGTTATACCCAGAATAAAATACCTCAGCCAGGCCAGCAGAGTAGAAGACAGTCTGGATCTTCTCAAAAGAAGCAGAACCAGATGACTCCTACTCACCTGCAGAGGACTTTCAAGTCATCTGCCAGACCAGCTGGAACCTTTGATGGTTCTAGTAAGACTTATCCTTATCAAAATAATTTCAAGTCTGTTGCTTTAAGACAAGTTATTCCTTCTACTGGACAAGCTAATAAGAGAAGAAGAGCCTCTAGAAGAAATAACCATGTCGAAGCTTCTTATGTTCAGTGTGTTTTTGTGGATATTTATGGAAGAAAGATAAGATCACCTGATTCAAAAAGGGATGATCTATTCTTGTGGCTTCCTAAATGTTGTGCTAACCCCCCTGGACCCAAAAGGGTACCAAAAAGTTGATTGCCTACAGATACACAAGGAGACCAGCTGATGTTTTGCCCCAAATATCAGCTGAGCACACTTTGAGGGGGAAGATCAGTTGACCCAGCCTGCTAGAATCTCTATTTGTTATTTCAATATTTTCTTGTCTTGTTTTATTTAAAGTTCTTCCAGTTTTAACATCATCAAAAAGGGGGAAATTGTTAGGATATAGATTAGATGTTTTGAAGATGTTAAAACAAGAACTTGTAATAGGACTAGCTGAACCTGTTAGTCAGCTACATATTAGTCTAGGTCTAGAATAGGTCTTTGGTTAAGGGGGAAGAAATCTGTGCAGACCAGATGAGGTGACCAGATGAGAGGTGACCAGATGAGATGTCCAGAGCAGAAGAGTCCCCAGAGCAGATGAGGTCCAGAGGAGTCTGCCAGAGGAGCCTGACCAGAGGAGTCTGCCAGAGGAGCCTGACCAGAGGAGTCTGCCAGAGGAGTCTGACCAGAGGAGTCTGACCAGAGGAGTCTGACCAGAGGAGTCTGCCAGAGGAGTCTGCCAGAGGAGTCTGCCAGAGGAGTCTGACCAGAGGAGTCTGACCAGAGGAGCCTGACCAGAGGAGTCTGCCAGAAGACCTCTACCAGATGAGGACCAGAGCACAAGTGTTACCTGACCAGATGAGACCCCAGACCAGACGAGTCCTGACCAGATGAGGGAGATGGATTAGTTCACCCACTTAGAGACTGCGTGTAATCTGGAGACAAGTAGATTTTGGAGATCATGATGGAGAAGAAGGCAATCTGGATAGTCAACTGATGGAGGATTTGATTGATTGTTTGATTGAAGTCAACTAATCAATCTTTGATTGATTATATCCCTCCAATTATGGTTGTTTGAATTTCTAGCTTCCAACGGCTAGTTAATCCTACAACTATACATAGGAGTGCTTGGATTAGTTCAAGTGATAAGAGTCGCGCGAGAGCACACAACAAGAACACACGAACTCTTCCAATCACTCACCTTTGTCCTTTCTAGTTTATATACACTCTATTAGGAGTTTAGTTGGATTATTACTCAACCTGTTCATCTTGTTAGATAAGGTTGGTGTAAGTTGTAAGAAGGAGCTGGTACTTCCGAAATTCCAGTAGTAAGTAAGTTAGTTGGAGAGTGAGAATGACCCCTTTGGAGAAAGGGAGAGTGGATGTAGGACAAGTTGGTCCGAACCACTATAAATCCTTGTGTTCTCTACTTTATGCTTTTAAGTTTTCTGCAATTTCTTTTAGCATTTCTTTAAAGGGTTTTCTTAAAAATAAACTTTAAAACGCTTTCCGCTGGATATTTTTGGGACCAACAACCTTTATCAAAATATGTAAATCCCACAAAGAAAAATAATCTACAAGATTTTATATATGGTAAAACTAACTTAATATCGACTACTTATTCGAAATTAACTAAATAAATGGGTTACATAAGCACCAAAGAAAGAGAGAAAGGGGCTGGGATACAGGCCTGTTCACAGAGGAGACGAGATAGTATTTTGTCAGAATTCGCTTCTGATCCCTTGTTTTTCAACACCAAAGATATCCAAAAAGTATATATAATAGAAACTAATTGAAGATGTCACACACATAATTTTGGGTAGAGATCAAAATATACACGGCAACTATCATTTGTAAAAAATCAAATAAGCATTTTTATTCATCAAAATAGAGAACCCCAATTAGCAAAAACTAAAAAAATTGCAGATGACGAAAAAATTGCAGATTACCAAAACTTACAAACTCAGAAATTGCGCAACCTTTTTATCTACCAATTTTCATCCTAACTCCATTGAATATAGCAAGGAATTGAATCAATTTCACAAAATATTACATCAAATAAAAATAAAGAACCTACCGAAGGATCAAAAAGGGCAGCGACAAGCGCCAGAGGCAGACACGAGAGTGATTAGGCGTGAAATTGTCATGATTCGTAGCTTGAAATACCCAATCTTGGTCGAGTTTATCGAGTATTTAGAGTCAATTAAGCATTATTTCTACACATTGATGAATTTGTCTCTTTGATGCTCATAGGTGAATAGAGGACGAAAAACGGAGTTCGTAGGACTTTGAATCGACTCAAACGGATGCCCGGATGAGAAGATATCGAAGAAATACGATTGGTATTAGTGCGGACGAGGAAAAGTATTAGTTGGATGAGTTGGAAGTCACTCGAGTGACTAGGTCGAGCGCCACCGCTCGAACGCATTGCTCGAGCACCTAAACGTACAGAACTTTTCTTGCGCTCGAGCAGCTCGAGCGCCACCGCTCGAGCGAATTGCTCGAGCGCCCAAAACATACAGTGTGATTTCAGCGCTCGACCGGCTCGAGCGGGACCGCTCGAGCGTTTTGCTCGAGCAACCTTGGATTTTTACCTCAGGATGCGTATTTTCGGCCCATTAACTCCCGTTTCGACCCGTGCCCATATATACCTCTTCCAAACATGTTTTGAAGGATCCCCGAACTTTAGAAATAATTTTAGACTTAGTTTTTGGAGAGGAAGGAGAGGAGCAAGCTTTATTTTACGTTTCATTGAGGTTTTTCATACGAATTCTTAGTTTCTTTTCTTTCTTAGTTTCTTTTAATTAGCTCGATTACTTTTAACGCTTTAAACTTCGTTTTTATCAATTCAAATTTCAGTTCTTCGTATTTATTTTCTTTTAAAACCCTAGTTCATGTTTCATATTTTTGTTCTTCAATTCATTATGTTCATGTTCGTTGCTTTTTTTATTGCTATTATGTTCGTTAAAACCATGTCTAGCTAAAACCCTTGCATGCTTAGGGTAGGATGAACTCGTAGAAGTAGGATGTGGGTACGTAATTAGGGTAACCGTGACATTAGTTTTAATTCTCTTGATTAATGAATTCTTATAATTAATCTGAACTTTACCTTTGAATTTAGTACGAAAGTGTTAGAGATAGGACGACCGCATCACTCAATAACAATTAGTAGTCTTAACGAGAAGGTTTAGGAAAGGTTAATTCATCTACCGGTTTAGCGAAGGAGGACGACCGCATCACCTTAGTTAAATTAGGGTCTCATTAATTGAGCACAATCTAGTAATTCGTTAGTAGATTAGTGAAGTCGAGTGTTAGGGTAAAGTATTAGGGTTTAGAATCTTGAGCTTTCACCTTGCATTCTTAGACTTAGGTTAATTCTTGTGTGTCACAGTTATTTTGATTATGTACCTGCTCCGTTAGTATACGTAGGGATTCCTATCCTGAGCATCACCATCTCATACTTGCATATACACCTTAGATACTTAGTTTAATTTTCCTTTTGCATTCGTAGGATAATTGAGTTTAGTTTAATTAATCTTTCCAAAAAACCCAAAAACGCACACTCATATTAACTACGACGCGTAGATCTTCAGGGATCTATTCACATATACACCATCCCTTGGGTTCAATACTACTTGGTCATTATACTTACTCTTACTACAGTGAACCCGTCCGCTTGCGGGTGAGCGACTAGTAGAAGTTAGTAAAATCGCTTCAAGTCAATGGCGCCGTTGCCGGGGATGGCGTTGTATGCTTTTTGAATAGGACTTGTAGATAGCTTAGTAGTTAGTAGTGGGTGATTTATTTTCTATTTTTAATTTTATTTCCATTCATTGGGAAGTTGCGTTTTGATCCTTCTGCTAGTGTGTCAGGTTTATGAAAACACGCTCACAAGGCAATACGAGCGAAGAGAGAATACCGTTGGACCCTGAGACAATAGCCAGAAGGAACCGAGCCTTCTTGAGAAGGATGAACGCTGCCGACTTAGGAAAGGAACCAATGGATATCAATAATGAGTTGGACGATGCTGCCAACGATTTCAATCAGGCAGTAGACCGAGTTGAAGGCACTGGAGTTAGTGGTAGCCAGAATCAAATTCCATTAGGGGATAGCCAGAGCCTAAACCCGGATACACAAAACGTAGGGAATCCAGCTCAGAACCAACTCCCAAACCCGCAAAACTCCCAAAACCAGAACCAAAACCAGATTATCCACCAAAACCCACAGCAACCATTTAACAACCCTGCTTACCCACCAAATAATCACCCTTACCCTTACCCTTATCCACCATACCCGTATCCTCATTACCCATATCATCCACCTCCTGTTTACAACCAACCACCTGTTTACCCGCCACCACCCCAACAAGTACCCGTACCAGCTGTTAATCCTCAACACGTTCCTCAGAACGTGGATCACAATATGGCTATTCGAGGGAGGTTTGCAGCGCAGCCACAACGGTACTATGATGGAGTGGCTTTACCTCCAGTTGAGGAGAACAACTTCTCGATTTCCCCAGGAATTCTAAAGCTGCTTACCGAGAATCAGTTCAAGGGGGTGATCGGGAAGGAGAATCCTCATACACATCTGAGGAGTTTTCTCATGATAGCCTCAACATTTAATTATAATGGCATGTCTGAAGATGCCAAGAGGCTTAGGCTATTCCCATTCTCATTGACGGGAATAGCCAAGGAGTGGTACGATAATACGCTTCCGCGGGGAGGTATTACCACTTGGGCCGAGCTCGAGCGTCTGTTCCTCGAGCGATTCTACCCTCCATCTAGGACGATCAAGGCTAGAATTGAGATCTCATCCTTTCGCCAGAAGCAAGGAGAGGACCTACGTCAAGCGTGGGAGAGATACTCAAACATGCTGATTGAGCGCCCGCAGCACGGGTACAATGAGGGAGACATTATGGCATTCTTCTATAGTGGTGCCAACAAGGCGGGGCAAGACCATTTAGACGCTTGTGCGGGCGGAGCATTCTTGAACCAAGGCATAGAGAGGTGTAGGGAAATCGTGGACAACATTGTCACGAATGCCGGTGCTTGGAGTGGAGATGCAGATTTGCAGAGAGTGCATTAGGTTGAAGAGGGAGAAGGAACGAGAAGGCTGCTGAGGGCCATGATGGAAAAGATCAACAACCTCGAGTTGGGAAAGAGTTTGAGTGGAGAGCATGCAGTAGAGAATGAGAGAGTAGACCAACCAAGTGGACAGCAAGAGGTAGCCAATTACATGGGAGGTCCGTATTACAATCAGAATGGCTACCAAGGTGGAAACCAGTATGGAAGGCCTTCTTATGGCCAACCATTTGTACCTCCAGGCCCACAGCCACTTCAAAATCAATGGAGGAACACACAAGGAGTTCAAGGAGGGCAGCAACCTCCTCAAAACACATGGCAAAAAAATGAGAACTTTTCTTATGCTAACCCAAAAACTGGTGTTACTGTTCCTGCAGGTGTTGATCCGGGGTCTAAACCTCCTGGAGGAGAAGACGGTGCCTCAACTGAGGAGATGTTGAGAGCGATCCTTCAGAAGGTGGAGAAAGGGAGCAAGCGGTTGTCATCCTTGGAGTACGATGTGAAGGAGTTGCATAAGAAGGGTGATCAACGTGATCAAGAGCTCCAGAAGATGAATGTTGAGTGGACTAGAACTCAACAAGAGAACAATCGAAGGTTCACTTCTTTAGAGTTCCAGATGAGCCAGATTGCAAAGTCAGTAAATAGAATGCCGGAGGGGAACCCGAAAGAGCATTGCAAGGCGATCCAGCTTAGAAGTGGAACCAACTATGAAGGTCCTCAGATGCCTGCTGATTCTGAGACGCCTCAAGTTGAGAAGGGGATTGAAAGTGAAGGGATTGAGAAGCATAAAGATATGGATGAGTCCCAGAAGGGGAAAGACTTTGAGGAGATAGAGAGAGTTCCTAAGTGGAAAAAGGCAAATGAAGCAAGGGATAAAGTGAAAGAAACAGAAAGAGATGAATGGGGGGTACCCAAATCTGTGATACCCGTCCCATATCCACAGCGCTTCATAAAAAAGAAGCTTGATGAAAAATTTGCAAAATTTCTTGATGTTTTTAAACAACTTCACATTAACATTCCTTTTTATGATGCTTTGGAACAGATGCCGCATTATGCAAAGTTTCTGAAGGACTGGATTGCGAAAAGGCGGCGAGTGGATGAGCCGAAGTTGGTGCAGCTGAACCACGAGGTGAGTGCATTAGTGCACAAGGCACTTCCACCGAAGCTGAAGGATCCCGGGAGCTTCACCATTCTTTGTGACATTGGGAACGGGATCAAGAAAGGAGCGCTATGTGATTTAGGGGCGAGCATCAATCTCATGCCGTTGTCGCTTTTCAAGAAGTTGGAAGGTGGTGAACTTCAACCCACAATGATGACGCTTCAACTAGCCGACCGGTCTATTACTCGACCTCAAGGTGTGGTTGAAGACGTCCTTGTGAGAGTTGGAGATCACATCTTTCCAGCCGACTTTGTAGTGCTAGAGATGGAGGAAGATGAGCACGTACCCCTGATCTTGGGAAGACCGTTCTTAGCTACGGCGGGGATGGTGCTAGACGTGGCGAATGGGAAGATCACGTTGAAGGTTGATGATCAAGAAGTGAAGATCTCCTTATATGAAGCCATGAAGCACCCGAACGAGGATGAGAGCTTGTATTGCATGGATGCAATTGATCCTCGTGTTGAAGACACGCCTTCTATCCCTAATCCTTCTGATATTCATGATTTTGTTAGTCCTTCACTTGATTATTTAACCCATGAGCGTTATGATCTTGATTATTTTGATAGGGATAAAGTGAAGAAGTTGAAGGATGAAGAGGTGAAGAAAGTGGACGTGGTCCAGCTGGAAGGAAAATGAGGAGTTGAGAAGAAGAAGTCCAAATTCAAGAAATTGTTTAGTAAGACTCCTCCAGATAATGGTGAGAAGGAGTTGAGACCCATAACACTTGGGGATGAGAGGAAGGAAGCAAAGGAACTCATGATGGAGGGGCATCAAGGAAAGGAATGCAAACACCACTCTTATGAGAGTAAGGGAGGTAAATTTGAGTATGATGTCCCATAAGCTCCTTTAAGCTTGGTCCGGCATGAGGACCTTAAAAATAGCGCTGAATGGGAGGCAACCCATTTTTTATTTGCTTTTGAGTGTTTTTAGTTATTTTCCTTTTATGTTACTAGGATGTTGTTGAGTCGTATGTTTAACCTCGTATTTGAGTAAGTTGCTTGTAGGCTTGTCTCTAAAGGAGTAAAGGTATCAAAGAAGTGGAGATTGAAGGAATCAACTTGAGACAAGGGAATGTGCAAAGCTATTGAGAGAAATTGAATTATTTGGTTGAGGTAACCCACAACCCCAAACTTAGACCTCTAGCAAGGTCGAAGTTTGGGGCGGTGGAGTTTTTTTTTATTTGTTTTACGATTACATTGCACATGCATGCACGCCCTTATCTTTGAGTTGAGTTTGATTGATTATTGGTTTGTTGAGATACTCCTTGGGGTATTATTAATTTGTTTTGTTACTCAATATTTTATGCCTATCAATCACCTTATGCTGGTTGATTGCTATCTTTGAGTATGATTTGATGAGTAGGGTGAATTGTGAGGCTGAGTTAGGAGTTTTCTTGTGTGAGTGTTTGAGTTAGAGTTGATTTGAGAAATAACTTGTATGCTTGTAAATTTTCCTTTTGAGTACTTGTGTGATGATTGTGAGAATGCACTAGGACTAGCATGGATGTGAAAGCTGTGAGATTTGAGCCTTATGAGATTTTGATGCATTATATTGATCTCTTCGATTGTGAGAGGATCGTCACCGTAGAGGATGCTAGAACTTTTGTGTGCTCTCTCTTCTTGATTGTTTCTAGTGTGATATGCCGAATGTGATCTTAGGCCATCTTTGATTTAATTGAGTCACTTAGCCAAAAATTTTCCTTACCAATGACATTGAATCCCTTGTTAGCCCCTTTGAGCCTAAAGCCTACTTTATTTGCTAGCACATATGAACACTATTCCAATTCCTAAGCCTTTTTATCCCAATTTGAGTGGAGAATAGGAAAGTGTGAATGTGAAGGGAGTGAATTGAGCGAAAAAGGAAAAGGTTGTTTGTTGAGTGAATATGAGAAGAAGGTGTGATGATGTTTTGAGATGTGGGAAAAAGAGAAAGAAGATTGAGAATGAGCAAAAAGAAAAAAATGAGCTCATGTGTTTGTGCGAAAAAAAAAGAGAAAAAAAAAGTGATTGAAAAAAAAAAAAGTGAAAGAGTGAGAAAGAAAAAAATTTGAAGTGTTGAGAGTATGGAGTTGAAAGGGTGTTGATTGAAAATGTTTGAAGTAGTCTGTTCCTAATCTCGAAGTGCCAAAGTTTGATTTTCTATTCTCCATTCACTTTAGTCACTTTACCTTATATTGTTATCCCACCTGTCCAAAGAGCCTACATTACAACCTTGAGAAAAGTCCTTTTTGATTCGGCATTGATTTCTAGAGTATGGTCGGAGTTGAGAGTGCTTACAAGCCTATGGCTGCCGATATGTGTGATTGATTGTTGAGTGAGTCCTTTATCATTGATATACACTTGTGAGGGAGTGAAACACATCGTCGAGTGCACATCCATGTTTGATCTTGGTGGGTCTTGTTGTTGTTGCATGAGTACGATAAAAGAAAGTGAGTGAGTATATGGGTGATTGACTTTTGAAGCTCGAGTTCATTTGTTTGCATGATTTGATTCGTTGACTCATTCCTAACAATTTCACTTGACTTATTCTTTCGTTGCTTGAGGACAAGCAACATGGTAAGTTTGGGGGGGTTGATTAGGCGTGAAATTGTCATGATTCGTAGCTTGAAATACCCAATCTTGGTCGAGTTTATCGAGTATTTAGAGTCAATTAAGCATTATTTCTACACATTGATGAATTTGTCTCTTTGATGCTCATAGGTGAATAGAGGACGAAAAAGGGAGTTCGTAGGACTTTGAATCGACTCAAACGGATGCCCGGATGAGAAGATATCGAAGAAATACGATTGGCATTAGTGCGGACGAGGAAAAGTATTAGTTGGATGAGTTGGAAGTCACTCGAGTGACTAGGTCGAGCGCCACCGCTCGAGCGCATTGCTCGAGCGCCTAAACGTATAGAACTTTTCTTGCGCTCGAGCAGCTCGAGCGCCACCGCTCGAGCGAATTGCTCGAGCGCCCAAAATATACAGTGTGATTTCAGCGCTCGAGCGTTTTTCTCGAGCAACCTTGGATTTTTACCTCAGGATGCGTATTTTCGGCCCATTAACTCCCGTTTCGACCCGTGCCTATATATACCTCTTCCAAACATGTTTTGAAGGATCCCCGAACTTTAGAAATAATTTTAGACTTAGTTTTTGGAGAGGAAGGAGAGGAGCAAGCTTTATTTTACGTTTCATTGAGGTTTTTCATACGAATTCTTAGTTTCTTTTCTTTCTTAGTTTCTTTTAATTAGCTCGATTACTTTTAACGCTTTAAACTTCGTTTTTATCAATTCAAATTTCAGTTCTTCGTATTTATTTTCTTTTAAAACCCTAGTTCATGTTTCATATTTTTGTTCTTCAATTCATTATGTTCATGTTCGTTGCTTTTTTTATTGCTATTATGTTCGTTAAAACCATGTCTAGCTAAAACCCTTACATGCTTAGGGTAGGATGAACTCGTAGAAGTAGGATGTGGGTACGTAATTAGGGTAACCGTGACATTAGTTTTAATTCTCTTGATTAATGAATTCTTATAATTAATCTGAACTTTACCTTTGAATTTAGTACGAAAGTGTTAGAGATAGGACGACCGCATCACTCAATAACAATTAGTAGTCTTAACGAGAAGGTTTAGGAAAGGTTAATTCATCTACCGGTTTAGCGAAGGAGGACGACCGCATCACCTTAGTTAAATTAGGGTCTATTAATTGAGCACAATCTAGTAATTCGTTAGTAGATTAGTGAAGTCGAGTGTTAGGGTAAAGTATTAGGGTTTAGAATCTTGAGCTTTCACCTTGCATTCTTAGACTTAGGTTAATTCTTGTGTGTCACAGTTATTTTGATTATGTACCTGCTCCGTTAGTATACGTAGGGATTCCTATCCTGAGCATCACCATCTCATACTTGCATATACACCTTAGATACTTAGTTTAATTTTCCTTTTGCATTCGTAGGATAATTGAGTTTAGTTTAATTAATTTTTCCAAAAAATCCAAAAACACACACTCATATTAACTACGACGCGTAGATCTTCAGGGATCTATTCGCATATACACCATCCCTTGGGTTCGATACTACTTGGTCATTATACTTACTCTTACTACAGTGAACCCGTCCGCTTGCGGGTGAGCGACTAGTAGAAGTTAGTAAAATCGCTTCAAGTCAGAGAGGCACAAGTGAGTGAAAAAGACTGGGCCTTTCACCATGGTCATTCGATGATTGCCGAGAAGTCTCACGATGGAATTGGATTGCAATTAAATGAGTTTTGTAGTTTCTAAAAAGAACTCGGGATGGAATGCTGATTTAACAGTCAGACGGTCTAATTCCAATGGGATGCATAGATCAAATTTCCAATCAGATATAGAATCCAGAATATCTACCACGGGTAGTGTGTTTTGCATTGGAGAAGAAGCCATGACATAGAGAAGCGATTAGCATAAATGCATCACCGATTCGACCATGAAAGTCGAATAAGTAACTGCTTGTGAAGCAGAGAAAGAAGCGGTTTGGCTCAAGTACTTCTTAGTGGACTTGGAAGTTGTTCCGAATTTGCCCAGCACAATCGCTGTCTATTGTGATAATGCCGGAGCATTTGCAAATTTAAGGGAACCGAGTGACCACAAGGCCAGCAAACACATTTAAAGAAAACACCATCTTATACGAGAAATCATTAAGAGAGGAGATAAAGAGGTGGCAAAGATAAACGTCGGAGGACAACCTAGTATATTCATTCACAAAGGGTTTGCCTCAGAGTACATTCGAGAGACATGTGGATGAAATGAGAGTCAAGACTATTGCTAATCTGCTTTAAGTATAAGTGGGAGGAATTATTAAGTTAGTGTAGGTTGACATAAGATGTCACGTAGAGCTGCTACACTAGACATGTATGATGTATACTAAAAAGCAGACTTGAAGTATAAGTGGGAGATTATTGGAGTTATACGTGAAAGTATGCTTTTACTTTGTATAACTCATGTATTAAACACTTATTTATGAGAATAAATCTTTTATCGCATTTGCTTTAGATATGATTGAATGTTGAATATTTATTGCAACCAGTTCATTATAAGTAATACGTATTAATTTGAAGTTAATGTGGTGATACCCGATCACGGAAGATCACATTAACGGTTTTTTTGTAACTAAACATACAAATTCACGACCCAGGTAGAATTGAACAATCCACCGCGAAAGGTCGATGTGTATATCTCAGATTTGTCTGTCTTGACTAAGAGATTGCACTAGCACATTTAGTATTTGTTGAAGAGGATCTACAACGAGGATAAATTCTTCTGTTCTGAAATGTGAAGAATTAGACCTCAGTGGTTAATAACTTCTTAATCTCCGTCACTTAAATAGGACCGTGTTTCCTTAATGGTTACTGCTTTGATTCATGTTGGGCAAGAATCATTGTGACTTCGAACTTTATGTTTTGGGTAGTAATATTAATCATACGACGGTTGCTAAGATTTAATAAGGAGAAACACGTGCGAGTACGGCTCGTGTGATTTGTCCCCTTGGTGGGCTCAGAAGTTTTATCGTACCAAATCTTGCAAGCGAAGAATTAGTTTCTTCAGTACGGATAATAATGTTGAGCTGTCATTACTCCACGGCGAAAGATATTAATTAATTTAGAGCTATTCAGAAGCTTAATTAATTAATGGACTAGATAATCTTAAACGCGAGAAATAATAATCGGGAGCCCATATTATCGTAATATGGATTAAGATGGATAGTGCAATATTAATTTATTAGTGGTACTAATTAATATTAATGGACTGAATTATATTAGAGCTCAATATTGAAATTCAGAAGTCCATTGGAGGTCCCATCTTAATTCTCCTAAAGGCCCCTCAAGTAGCCCATTAAGTAGCCCAATAATAATAAGGTGATTAAAATAAAAGAAAATATATTTGCTCATTTTTCTTGTGTTTTTCAAAAATTAGAGATATTAGGAGAGAAAATATTTTGTTGATTTTCTTGGAAAGATATTATGGAAGATAAGTATTCTTGGAATACAAGATTATCTCATATATTCAAGAAGATCCAAATCTTGTGATTTCTTCCTATTAATTTTGAAAATTACCCCTTAATAAGGAGGGTGAGATTTTTGTGGAATATTTTATTATGGAGAAAAGAATATATGAGATATATTCAAGATTTCTTAGAGGCTAAGAAAAGATTTTCTCCACCTCTAAAATATCACAAATTTTCGGCCTACCCCTCTTATACATAGGGGATGATTTTTTCATCCCCAAGTACATGATTCCATGTGTTGGAAAAATCAAGAGAAAAAATATTTTTTTTCCTTGGTTATTTTAATTGCTTGAAAACACTTCCCACCGGTGATCAAGCAAGGCGAAAGGGACATACTTGAGAAGGTCTTTTGGTTGGTAGCACGTTCGTGATAGTCACGTGACTATCAAAGACCATATCTACAAGAGGTACGTAATCACATAAATTCCTAGTTATTCCGCCATTGGTTTTATGTGAATTAATTCTGCATGCATGATGATAAAATTATTGTTGGATTTATTATTTGAATTATTCTAGGATTAATTCATGCTAATAATAATTAAATTTAAATTCGTATTTAATTTTCATCCCGAATAGATCCGGGCACCCCTATTTTATTTTCCCAACAAGATATTCATTTTTTGTCATAATAAATATTTTTTAACGATATTTTTCGTCATAAAGAATGTCATTGAAAGTGTGTGGTATTTAGTAGATGTGACGTTTTTCTGATTTGTCACCAAAAAAATCACATTTAGTGACGATAAAAGTCATCGTCATTATATCATTTCATCTATGGTGATAAATTATCATATTCGGCATCTCAATTTTGTCACTTAATATGGTGTTTCGTCACAAACAGATCAATTTTACATGACGATTTGATTTATTGTCACTACAAGCTAACTTTTTTATGACGATTTTCCATATTTTACTAACCTTGTCAAATTACAGTGACGTCTTTTTTGTCACAATTATATCATCTATTTTATCATATATTTGTATAATTTGTCATGAAATATTTGTTTTTTTTTTTTGTGACAAAATATTGATCATTGTTTTAAGTGTGAATATATAATGACAATAAAATTTATCTCTAAAAATTAAGATTTAAAGAAAAATTATTTATCGTTACCAAAAGATGTGAAATAATGATAAATTATTTTTTTCACTATAATATACTATCAAGTGACGAAGATAATAATCGTCACTAAAAGTTTTGTATTAGTGAAAATATATTTTCATCATAGATATCAATTTTTTCGTCATGAGAGAAATACACTATAGTGACTAAAATTAAATCGTCATTACATATATAGATCTAATGAAGACATAATCGGTCACCAAGATAGGACTTTAGTGACAAAATGCTCTTTGTCGTTAAGATTTGAAAAGGTGATGAAATTTTTTGTCATAATAAAATATCGTAGAGTGACAAAGATGTTAATCGTCACAAAAATATTATTTTATTACTAAAGTGGTACATATTGTGACACATAATTCGCCATGTATTTATTACATCTATGGTTGATATATTTAAATATATTTATTTGAATTGTCATATTAAATATTAATCAATAGTACTATTAAATATATTTGTAAGTAACAATACAATATGATGTGGTTAACTAATTTCAATTACTAAATGTAAAAAAAAAAATGAACTAGAATAAATTCATAGATAAAATATCAATTTGCATTAACAAATATAATAGAAATATTCATTACTCAGATGATATTAAATTAAAGAAGAATGAAAAACAAAATAAAGGTCTCATAAGAAATAATCTAAAAAATAAAAAAACAAGAAAACAAGAAAAAGGTCCATCTTCATCACCCACTAACTGTATATATAAAATTCTCAATGCACTAATAGGTCCAAATTTGCAATGAAAAATATAAGAGAGTAAATATTTATAAATATTAAAATAGCAGCAGTGCGTTGCCATACTCTGAACCTAAAAACCATTGCATCTCCTGTAAAAAAAATTAAACTTATATAATTAATAATTAAAATTAAACCCTAAAGAGTAAAGATTTATAAAATAAAAATTTAACGCTAACCTTTAGAATTCCATCCCTTTACTATTCAAAAAACTCATAGGTTTGTTGTTAGGATAAAAGTTGTTAGTTTTGATGAGTTAAAACAAACCAGAAGATGTAATAGGACCATCTGGACCTGTTAGCCAGATGATGATCTAGTTTATGACTTAGTCTAGGGGGAACTGCCAGACCAGAAGACTTCACCAGAAGAGTCACCAGAAGACCCCACCAGAGGACTCCACCAGAAGACTTCACCAGATGAGATCTGACCAGAGGCAGAGGACCTTCCCCAGACCAGACGAGTCCGGACCAGACGAGTCTGGTAGAACAAAAGATGCTCAGTTTGATCTCCTGAATCTACTGAGTATCCTGGTTGTTGACCAGATGAGGACCAGAGTAGAAGTGTTACCTGACCAGATGAGACCAGACCAGAAGACCCCAGACCAGTCCAGACCAGATGAGGGAGATGGATCAGTTCACCCTCCCAGGAGCTTTATAGTAATTTGAAGACAAGGAGATCTTGGAGTTTCTATGATTGAGAAGAAGGCAATCTGGAAGTCAACTGATGGAGGATTTGATTGATTGATGGAAGTCAACTAATCAATCATATAATCAATCTTTTATTGATTATATCCCTCCAATTATGGTTGTTTGAATTGCTAGTTCCCAACGGCTAGTTAATTCCTACAACTATAAATATGAGTGCTTGGTTTAGTTCATTTGAGACAAGAGTCGCGCGAGAGAACACAAGACACACGAACTCTTCCAAACACTCACCTTGTTCATTAATGTTTATACACTCTTTAGGAGTTTCAGTTGTATCTTATAATTAACCTGTTCATCTTGAAAGGTTGTTGTAAGCAGTTGTACGAAGGAGCTGGTACTTCCAAATTCCAGTGGTTCGTGAGTAAGTTGGAGAGTGAGAAAGACCCCTTTGGAGAAAGGGAGAGTGGACGTAGGACCTGTTGTCTGAACCACTATAAATCCTGGTGTTATTTATTTTCTGCACTTTAGATTTCTGCATTTCTTTTAGCACTTACCTTAAAATTTGGTTTTTCATTAAAATAAACTCAAAACGCTTTCCGCTGGATAACCATTTTGGGACCATGTGCCAAAGAGGTGATTGAAAAGGTCAGGACATGTGCCACTGCCAAGGAGATGTGGGACAAACTTGCACTTCTCTGTGAGGGAACAGAGAAGATCTAAGACAACAAGCTCTAAGCTGTTCAACACTCGTTTGACACCTTCAAGATGAAACCAGACGAGACCATTGACCAGCTGGACATGCGTCTCACAAACCTCCTGAACAAGGCTAGTGCCTTAGGTAAGACCTACTCTGAAAAAGAAATTAATAGTAAAATCTTGCGCTCACTAACCAGCATGTGGAGAATTAAAGTCACTGTGATCAAGGACAACAAGGATCTCAATACTCTGGATCATCATCTTCTATTGTCTGATCTCAAAGCCTATGAGTATGATCTTCAAGAGGAGGATCAAACAGAAGAGGTTTCCTCTTCTGGCAGAAAGGTGTTGCATTCTCTTCTACTATCAAGCCTGATGTCAAGCCAAAGGAGTCTACTGCAGATGACTTGAGCCTCAAGGAGCAGGTAGCACTTCTAACTCGTAAATTAGATAAAATGAGTACAAAATATGGAAGGTACAAAAGGCACTGGAAGGAATCTACCAGAGACAGAAAGAGTTCCTTCAAGTCTGCAGAGAATGAGAAGACATCTGGAGACTCAAGGGAGACCAGATTCAGAACTCCAGAGAGGAGGAGAGATGACAACCCTGGCAACTCTGGGAGATCAGATTATCAGAGGAGAGATGGTAGCTCTGGCAGACCTGACTACCAGAGGAGAGAAAGTAGTCCAGCCAGATCAAACTACAACCAGAGGAGGAGAGAGCCAAGTCCTAATCCCAGAGGAGACAATGCCTGCTACACATGCAACAAGACTGGTCACTACAGTTATGATTGTCCTCAGCTTACTCCTAGGGAAAGAGAAGAGAAAAGAATCAAGAGAGATAGGAGATATGCAGATAAGAGAGCATTGATGGCAGAAGCAGAAGAGGAGGATACTAGTTCCAGTTCTTCTTCTTCTAATTTCGGATCAGATGATGATGTGTGTCTTATGGCAGACATCACTGAGGTAAATGAAACTACTTTAGTCTTATCAAATTCCAAATGTACTGAATCCTCTAATTCATCTGGTAACTCCAGAGAGTCTGATATGCAACAAATGCTATCAGATCTCCAAAATTGTGTCCAACTTTGTCAAAAACTTGAGAAAGAGAATGGTAGGCTCAGAGCTGAAGTTCAATCTCTCTCTCATGAGCATAAATCCACCAGAGAACTCATGAAAGATCATTCCAAAGAAGTCTCTGAACTTCAGGATAAGATCACAGAAAGAGATACTCTGGTAGATCAACTCATGAAAGAAAAGAACTCTCAAGAATATGAGATCAATGAACTCGGAGCCAAATACTAGACTCTTATCAAGGGAAAACAAGTTGCTCACAAAATAGAGGAAATACCCATGCCCAGAGAAGCTCCTAAGATACCATCTATTGTATCTATCATATCAGAGTCTTCTCAGCGCATTAGTGATAAGAGTGGTTTAGGATATTCTAGAATTACCACTAAAACTCATAAATACCTTTATAATAAAGACAAGTCGGTAAGAGCTGGTAAATTGGTAGAAATCTGGGATGATAAAGATTTGACTGGTAATGGTTACAAGGTGGTTCACAATCCTGATTGGAAAAGGAATCACTCTGTTAATCACATAACATATGGTCCAGAAGAGTTGACTGTCCTGGAAGAGAAGATTCTAGAGAATAAAAGTCAACAAGGGGAACCATTGAAGATTAATGGTCCTGTGAACAATGAGTCCCAAGGAGTAGAACTTACTCAAGTTGGAGGACCCCAGAGTAATCCTCGAAGGGAACCTAACCAGATTAGGGGACCTCAAGGGAAACACTCAAGAAAGGGGAATACCAATCAGAGTAAGACCTACCAGAGAAGGAACAATGTTCAACAGCACCAGGTACCCCAGAGACAATTTTCTCAGAGGACTCAATTCCAGAATAGGTATACTCAAAGGACCTATGACCACCAGAGCAGGTCTAAGTATCAGAACCAGAGGAGGTCTTCCAGACCCATATATAGAAAACCAACTGATCTGGGAAGTTATGACACCAGAGATGGTTCTTCTAGGATGTACCCTTACAACCAGACCTTTAAGACCATGTCTTTGAGGCAGGCCATTCCAAAGGCCAGATTTGAGAAAAGGTACACCAGACCTGTTTATAGGAAAGGTGTCCTTATCAGACCAGTAGCTCAATATGTCATTGTAAGAGGACATGTACTGGTAGATAGATTTGGAAGGAAGATAAGATCTCCTCATCCATCAAGGGATGATCTTTATCTATGGATTCCTACAAAACCTGCAACTAACCAGACCCAGCACTAGTAGGGGACCTAATTGATTTCTCTGCAGGTAGATAAGAGTCCATTGGAGAAAGGATTTTCAAGCAACCATATCTGGTACATTGATAGTGGATGTTCCAAGCACATGACCTTCCAGAAAGATAATCTCCAAGATTTCAAGCCAATGAATGGACCAAGAGTGATGTTTGGTGACAACAACTATGGAGTCACCAGAGGAGTTGGAAAGTTGACCTTCAATGGAGTTTCTGTAGATGAAGTCTACTATGTTGAAGGACTCAAGCATAATCTGCTTTCAGTATCCCAATTTTGTGACAATGGATACTCAGTGAAGTTTTCTAGTGATTCATGCACTGTTTTCTCTTCTGATTATAATGATATCTTGCTAATAGGCTTGAGGAAGGGTAACATTTATCTTGCAGATTTTAGCAGTTGCCCAAGAAATGCTTGCCTGGTTGCTAAAGGCTCTGCAGAGAATAGCTGGATTTGGCACAAGAGATTGTGTCATCTTAACTTCAAAATACTGAACAAGATTGCCAGAAAAGGTCTCATTCGATGTCTTCCTAATGAAGTGGTTAAGAAGAATCAGGTTTGTGGTTCATGCCAGAAGGGTAAACAACCCAAGACTTCCTTTAAGGATGTCCAGAGCACAACCACAACCAGAGTACTTCAACTACTTCACATGGACCTATTTGGACCTGTTTCTCCTCTTAGTTTCAGTGGAAGGAAGTACACCTTAGTAATAGTGGATGACTTTTCAAGATACACTTGGGTAGTGTTCTTGTTTAAGAAAAATGAAACTATGACTAAGCTGCCAGAATTCTTCAATCAGATTCAGAATGAGCAGAACCAGAGCATAGTCAGAATCAGAAGTGATAAAGGGACAGAGTTTTTGAATTCACACATTGCAGATTACTGCAAGGATCATGGGATTTTTCATGAGACATCTGCTGCCAGAACACCCCAACAAAATGGAGTAGCAGAAAGGAGTACAACACTCCACAGAGATTTTGGGCAGAGGCCATCAATACAGCCTGCTACACTCAGAACAGATGCCTGATTGCCCAGAGACATAATAAGACTCCATATGAGGTATGGAAAGGTAAAACCCCATCTGTTTCATACTTTCATGTTTTTGGATGTAAGTGTTTCATCCATGACAATGGGAAATCTAAATTAAGAACCTTTGATGCTAAAGTGGCTGATGGAATATTTTTAGGATATTCCAGCACCAGTAAGGCTTTTAGAGTTTTTAATAAGAATTCACTTTGTGTGGAGGAAACACTTCATGTTGTTTTTTATGAATCTGTTTTTGAGTGCAAGGTGGACTCTAAGTCTTCTGATGAGATTCAGAATCAGACTACACCCAGAGTTGTCAAAGTCAATCCACCTGTTCTTGATTCAGATTCAGATTCAGATGATGACCCATCTCCTGGTTCTCTGAAGCAGCAGCCTTCACAAGGAGCAGAACCAGAAGAGGTTGGAACTCCTGTAGGGGGAAGCTCTTCTGCAGGTGGTGATAATCACCAAGGTACTGCAGAAGATGATCAACCAGGCAAGACCACGGGAAGGAGGACCCTGGTTGATCACCCCAATGACCTGATCTTAGGAGATCCAACTAAGGGTGTCCAGACTAGGAGGACTCTTAACTTAGCTGCCTTATTCAGTTGCTATGTGTCCTTGATTGAGCCCAAGAACATCAAGGAGGCACTGAAAGATTCAAATTGGATTGTTGCAATGCAGGAGGAGTTGAATCAATTCACCAGACAGGATGTTTGGGAGCTGGTAGACAGACCAAGACATCAAAAGGTGATAGGCACTAAATGGGTTTTCAAGAATAAGAAAGATGAGAATGATGTCATTACTAGGAACAATGCAAGGCTAGTGGCCCAGGGCTATTCTCAGTCTGAAGGAATAGACTATGATGAGACATTTGCCCCTGTTGCCAGACTAGAAGCCATCAGATTGTTCTTAGCATATGCTGCTCACATGAAGTTCAAAGTATACCAGATGTATGTGAAATCTGCCTTTCTTAATAGGATTCTCATTGAGGAAGTGTATGTGGAACAACCTCCTAGTTTTGAACAAGGTGACAAGGTGTTTAAGCTTAAGAAAGCTCTTTATGGGCTGAAGCAGGCACCCAGAGCATGGTATGACACTCTATCTCAATTTCTTCTGGACAATGGTTTTACTAAGGGTAAGATTGATAGGACCTTGTTTAGGAAAGAAGAAGGAAAGGACATCCTTCTGGTCCAAATATATGTTCATGACATCATATTTGGATCCCCTAATAAGAAGCTGTGTGAGAAGTTTGGTGAGCTCATGCAGGGACAGTTTGAGATGTCCATGATGGGAGAAATGAATTACTTTTTGGGTTTGCAGGTAAAGCAATCAGAGAAGGGAATTTTTATTAATCAAGCTAAGTACACCAGAAACATGTTAGAGAAATTTGGAATAGGTTCTAGCAAAGCAGCCAAGATCCCTATGATGACAAATTTCAACAAGGATCCAGATGAGTCTGGAGAGAGTGTGGACCAGACTCAGTACAGAGCACTTATTGGTTCTCTTCTGTACCTGACTGCAAGCAGACCAGATATTACATTTGCTATGGGAGTTTGTGCCAGATTTCAAGCTAACCCCAAGAAGAGTCACTTGGAAGCAGCTAGGAAAATATTGAAGTATCTTAAGGGAACAGTGAATTTAGGATTGTGGTATCCTGCAGATGACAATTTAGAATTGAGTGGTTATTCAGATTCAGACTATGGTGGATGCAGAATAGATAGGAAGTCTACTAGTGGAACTTGCCAAATTTTAGGGAATAAATTGGTATCCTGGTTTTCTAAGAAGCAGACTTCAGTTGCTACATCAACAACAGAAGTAGAGTACATGGCTGCAGGGAGCTGTTGTTCACAACTACTCTAGATTAGTCAACAGCTTAGGGACTACCAGATTAGAGCTAAGGATATTCCTATATTCTGTGATAGTAATAGTGCAATTGCAATCACCCAGAATCCAGTTCTTCATACCAGATGTAAACATGTTGATATAAGACATCATTTTATCAGAGATCATGTTGAGAAGGGAGATATAAGGATGGAAAAGATTGCAACAGAGAAGCAGAGAGCAGATATCTTAACCAAGACTTTGGCTGAGACCAGATTCAGAGAGTTAGCCTTTGAGTTAGGATTGTTGGATCCAGAGACAAATTTGTTTTAGAGGGAACAACAGAGAAGTATCCTTTGTTTTATTACTTTACTTCATACATTTATTTTCTTAAACTAAGATACCTACATATTAGACATATCAGAGAAGGTATATCTCCAGATGAGGTATACACCAGGTGACACTTGTCCCAGATGAAGTGCTGAGCCTGATTCCACAATATCCAAAGTCTTCTCTGACCAGAACCAGATGAGTTCCATCAGAGGAGATGTAACACCAGATTGGCTGTGGTATCATCTGGTTACAATATCAGGTGACAGGTATGTCTTTACTTCTCTGGCCTCTGATCATTGGGATACACTTTTCAAATTAGTAAGTACACTCAAAATGTTTCAACTTCGGAGTGTATTTAAGACTAGGGTATAGGGCCTAGGCAATCATTTCGCTTTTTCTCTTGACTGCCACAAAACCCCTTTATGCCCAGTCCCAATGACTATGCCAACGCACCAGATTAAATCTGTATCTCGCCTTTTATCGTGGCCATCAGATTTAATCACTGTGCAAAATGTCAATCAATGCTAAAATTGATTTTGTTTCCTCAATTAAATTTTGAAATTACACGCGTTCATACTTCATTTATTAATCAAGCCACGCGTAATACCCTATTTACGTTTCCATTTCACGTTTGTCCTTTCACGTTTCCATACTTTCAAACCCTAACTTCTCTCTGCAAAGAATTTCTTTCTCTCTCTCTATCTCTCTTTCACAGATATGGCTCCCCTGTGCAACTTCGATCATGTTCTTATGATGAGAAAGTTAAAGACGGAGATGGTGGTGGACTTTTATACCACCAAGAACCCTGTTGCGCTGTCGATTCTAGAGATGCTCCAGAGAGCAGGGGTGGAGAAGCTGGTCTCCACAGCTCCCAAGGACTTTCGTACCCTTGACGGATATGCGGCCCAGTTATTGGTTCGTATGAAGATTCACGAGGATCACTTTTCCTCCAAGGTTGATGAAGATGACTTGGTGTTCTCTAAGCACGATTTCTGCGCATTATTCGAGAACATTTCTGCGGTGGGAGTGGATCCTTTGACGTAGAAGGAGGATGACATTATTGGTTCTTTCAAGATCTTTGCACGTTCTTCCTGCCAGAAAATCACAAAGGGTTTTTTGGACAAGCATTTAAGGCAGAAGTTCAAGGTGTTGTTCGATATAGTGGTAAAGGTGCTTATGTGTGAAAATCACAGCACAGATGCCATTTTCAATGGCAGGATGTGTGTGATGTGGGCTTTATATGATGGTGTTCAGTGTAATTGGGCGGAGTTCTTCTGGGATGTGTTGAGGAAGAACAGGCTGAAGGTGAAGAAGGAGCCTTGTCCTTCCAAGCCAGGAGAGTTGCAGTTCTGCTTCACTGCAAATGTCTCTTTGGGGAAAGCATTTTGGTGCCATAGTTATCACAAATCCAAGATCCTCTTCTCCAAGGATGGCCCTCTCCATGGCCATGCTGACTCTGATGGAGAGCAAGCCGTCCCTGCCCCTCCTATTCAATCTATTCCCTCACCTGCAAAAGGGCAGAAGAAGCAGCAGAAGCAGAAGACACAGAAGAAAGCTGTTGAAGCAACTGGTTCTTCAACCGTTGCTTTCTCTGGTTCCTCAGAAGAGGACCAGATTCCCCTTCTTGAGGTGCTTAAGAAGAAGGGTGATGATGATAAAGCTGTTAAGAAGGCTGGAGCAGCCAAGAGGAAGCAGCCAGACGAGGCCAGGAGAGGTTCTGCTAAGAAGCGAAGGACTAGCAGAAAGGCAAAGAAAACCCTTCTGGTGGATGAGCCATCAGAGGAAGAAGAGATTGAGCCTCTTGTGAGGAAATCCAAGGCCAAGAGAGCCCTTCTTCAAGATCCTGACTCTGGATCTGATCTTGGAGAGGCCTTAGAAAAGGCAATTGAGGATGCTTCCCAGATGTTGGAGGATGCTCCAGAGTCTGCTGTACCTGCTGGTGTTGACCCAGCAGAGGTAAACCCTTCCCTTCCATCTTCTTCCCCCATTAATCTTGTCTCCCCCTCTACCTCTCCCCCAGATAATATTCCCCAAACCCCATCTGCCTCTGGTAACCCTATTTTTCCACCAGAGCAGATTATCCCAGATACCCCAGTATATACTCCCTCTACCATTCCTACCCAAACACCTTCTCCCCCAAATTCCCAAACACATCTTCCCACAAACCCCTCTCCCCCACCTTCTGTACCAGAGGTACCCTCAACCTCTTTTGGTGCAGAAATCCCCCCTCCAAACACTTCCACCTCCCAGATACCTCATATACCTTCTGTACCAGATATTCCATCCTCTTCTGGTGCAGAGCAACCCATTCCCTCCATCTCTACATCTCAAAATCCTAACCCTCCCCAAACCCATACAGACCAGGACCCAACCATTTCTATGGCTCTGGGATTCCCTGCCCCTCCCCCTTCTCCTACCTGTTTAACCAGCGATGATAGTGAAGATGAGGAAGCTTCACTTGAGCCTGCTGACTTAGCACCTTCCTCCTCTGCCTCTAGGCCCAAACCCTTCACTTTCTCATCTGCAGAAATGGGTCCCATTAGGCAGAGTATGAGTGTAAGTGCTCAGCTCTGGCTAAGAGAGCATTTCCCAGTTCTTCTGGAGCACTTACCACTCCTGGCAGAGCTTACTGATGCCAAGGTCTGGAGCAAGGCCAGACTTGAAGATGTGGAGGACCTATTACTTTTGCTTGAGGAAATGGGTCCCTCCAACTTCACTGCTTGGGAGATTGAGCTAAAGCAGAATATGAACATTCAGAACCCAGCAGAGCTGGAGACTCCTGGTGCTGCTAAAGTCTTGATTCGCACCCTGCTCATCCAGAGAGGAGTAATGCTCACTCCAGAGGGCCCCACTTACAAGTTTGGTCCTCATTTTGTCTTCCCTCCAGAGCTATATTCAGATGAGGAAGACTTTGAGATGTCTCCTGCCGTGCTCCAGAAGATGAAAGCTTTCTTCAATGAGCAAATCATGCAGATTGGGCGATTTTCAAAAGCTATTCAACATATGGCCCCTGCTATGATAGAGCACCAGATCAGGCATGAGAGGAGAATCTTCCTGAAGCAGATAAAGTCTACTCTGGCAGAGGTAAAAGCTTCCTTCAAGGCTAATGGCTTATTTGTCAAGCTGGATGTCATGCACAGCCAGAAGCAGCTACAGGAGCACGTGCTGGAGCAGATGAGACATGTCTCTGTGCTCAAAGTGGAGATGGCCAGCCAGATGATTCAAACTGCCAAGCTGAAAGACTCCCTCCAGGAGATGTTGGAGAAGCAAGAGAGACTTGTTGCAGAGTCTAAAGCTTACCTGGAGGAGGCCAAGCAGCTGCGTGATCTTCACTCTTCCTCCAACACTGCCTTGCCTGATCTTATAAGGCAGGTAGTGGAGCCCCTCCTTGATGAAGTTAAAAAGGGGGAAGAGAAGGCCAGAACTGATCTGGCGAAGACCATAAATGAAACACTCTTCAGCCATGGAGCTCGTCTGGACCTGCTGGAGAATACATTGGCCCAGGCTGAGCTGCAGAAGAAGAAGAAGAAGGAAGAGCTCAAATCTCTTTCCATGGCTAAGCAGCTTGCTGCAGAAGAGGAGTCAGAAGCAGAGCAGGATCTAATTTCCATCTCTGGACCTGCAAAGAGGAAGATAAGGAAAGTGAAGAAGAGCTTCCTTGAATCTGTGGTTGAAGAAGCAGAGAAGAGATTCAAGGAAGAGTCGCCTAAAGAGAGGCAAGCAAGGATAAGGAAAAACATAGATGAAGAGCAGAGGCTCCGATATGTTAGAAGGCAAAATAAGAAGAGCAGAGAAGCTAGTATCACTCCTGGTGCTAGTGGATCCAGACAGAAGAGGAAAGGGCCTGTTGAAGTCATGAACATCCTCCCTCTCAGGACAGAAGGGTCCTTTGACTCAACTGTTCCTGTGCCTTTGATAGAAAAATGGAGAGAAGCCAAGACTCTCTGGTTCATTCAACATTATATCCAGAGACCTCCACCAGAGGATGATGCTCTCATCAACAGGACTTTCCATTCTTGGATGCAGGCATATGATGCAGATTTGTACAAGCAGTTGATGGATTCAACTATTGAATTCAACCTGGAAGTCACTGCTCCTGAATTCCATTTTCTCAACACTCCAATGGCAGGAGACCAGGTTGATTGGGCTGAGCTGAAGAGACGGTACAAGACCAAGGTGTTGGCAAACTTCACCCCAACATCTTCTGCAGAGTTGAAGGCCATTCAAGATAGATTCTTCGACTGGTTCCTGGTGCCCAAGGATAACAGAAGATATGCTTAGAATAGGACCAGAATTGCTTTGTAATCTATAATCATCTTTGTCCTTTTTATCAATGAAAATCTCATATCTTCTCTGTTCAAATGACAACCTCTTGTTGTCTTATTTGTTTGCCTGATAAGATCTATTCTAAGGTCTTATCCTTTATTGTTTTCTTGCTTAAGTTTACTTTTGATCAGTTCCGGTAATGTTTTAACTCCATCAAAAAGGGGGAATTGTTAGGATAAAAGTTGTTAGTTTTGATGAGTTAAAACAAACCAGAAGATGTAATAGGACCATCTGGACCTATTAGCCAGATGATGATCTAGTTTAGGACTTAGTCTAGGGGGAACTGCCAGACCAGAAGACTTCACCAGAAGAGTCACCAGAAGACCCCACCAGAGGACTTCACCAGAGGACTCCACCAGAAGACTTCACCAGATGAGATCTGACCAGAGGCAGAGGACCTTCCCCAGACCAGACGAGTCCGGACCAGATGAGTCTGGTAGAACAAAAGATGCTCAGTTTGATCTCCTGAATCTACTGAGTATTCTGGTTGTTGACCAGATGAGGACCAGAGTAGAAGTGTTACCTGACCAGATGAGACCAGACCAGAAGACCCCAGACCAGTCCAGACCAGATGAGGGAGATGGATCAGTTCACCCTCCCAGGAGCTTTATAGTAATCTGAAGACAAGGAGATCTTGGAGTTTCTATGATTGAGAAGAAGGCAATCTGGAAGTCAACTGATGGAGGATTTGATTGATTGATGGAAGTCAACTAATCAATCATATAATCAATCTTTTATTGATTATATCCCTCCAATTATGGTTGTTTGAATTGCTAGTTCCCAACGGCTAGTTAATTCCTACAACTATAAATAGGAGTGCTTGGATTAGTTCATTTGAGACAAGAGTCGCGCGAGAGAACACAAGACACACGAACTCTTCCAAACACTCACCTTGTTCATTAATGTTTATACACTCTTTAGGAGTTTCAGTTGTATCTTATAATTAACCTGTTCATCTTGAAAGGTTGTTGTAAGCAGTTGTGCGAAGGAGCTGGTACTTCCAAATTCCAGTGGTTCGTGAGTAAGTTGGAGAGTGAGAAAGACCCCTTTGGAGAAAGGGAGAGTGGACGTAGGACCTGTTGTCCGAACCACTATAAATCCTGGTGTTATTTATTTTCTGCACTTTAGATTTCTGCATTTCTTTTAGCACTTACCTTAAAATTTGGTTTTTCATTAAAATAAACTCAAAACGCTTTCCGCTGGATAACCATTTTGGGACCAACATTTGTTGATATTTGCACTTTGGGAAGACAGTTGATCTTTTAAATCGGTCATTTCTGCACCTTGTTCAGCTATTTAGCCTTTCAAAACTGTAACTTATGTTTTGAGTTCATTCACTTGAGATTTTGAAATTTGCAGCTCTTCGTGTGCATCTTGCAAGTCCTTTTGCAACTGATTAGAAGAATCATACAATGTGTTGATCCTGCTAGGAGGTTTTGGACCATATCCAAAACCTTTTACATATCCTGTTCCATGACCCAACACCTCAAGAACTATCTCAGCTGAAGTCCTCTCGATTCCAAGCTCAATATACTCTTCCCACTTTCTATTCATCATCTCCTGATATTTAAGCATAAAAATGAAGTGAAAAATTAACACCAATCCCAGTAAATAACTACAATAACAAATATGTCTAGGGATTTAAACAGAAATCATCCTCTATCTTTTCACCTTTATCAAAATGATCCTCTATTTAATTGATTTATCAATTTAGTCCTGTATTTATTCAAGTTTCGCCAAAATGATCCTAATTGGCCTAAAAATGTACAAAGCCTCACCTTTGCAGTCCTCTATTTATTTTCTTTACCAATTTAGTCCCATATTAATTCACATTTCTCCAAAACTACTTTTCTTTGGATTTAACTTCATATTGTATCTTCGGAGTATGTTGAACACCTGGGAAAGATGATGGAGGTGATCTTCCTTCTGTGTACTTTTAGCGACTATGTCGTCGACATACACTTCCACCGTTTCCCCAATATGTTCATCGAACATCTTGTTGACCAGCCTCTGGTAGGTTGCTCCAGCATTCATCAGACCAAACGGCATCCTATTCCAGCATAGCAGATTTTTGTTAGTATAGAAGGTCATGTTTTCTTGGTCATCTGGGTGCATTGGAGTTTGGTGGTAACCAGCAAAGGCATCCATGAATGTGAACATTTCGTGCCCGGCAGTACTGTCCACCAGTTGATCGATGTGCGGGAGCGGAAAGTTGTCCTTTGGGCATGCTGCATTTAGATCTGTAAAATCTATGCATAGCCTCCAGGTTCCGTTCGGCTTCCGTACCAAGACAGGATTTGCTACCCATTGTGGACACAACGCCTGTTTAATCAAGTCGTTGTCCAGTAACTTTTTGACCTCTTCGTTTAAAGCTTGATACTTGTCTGGTCCATATTTTCGTCGTTTCTGGTAGACAGGTTTTCGGACTGGGTTGATATTCAACCTGTGACAGGCATCCTTCGGGTCAATTCCCACCATGTCAGCATGGGACCATGCGAAGACGTCTAAGTTAGCCTTCAGGAAGTTCGTCATGCGGGTTCTGTAAGGCTCGGGGAGTTCGGACCCGATGTAGAGTTCAAGGTCATCTTGTTTGGGATCAATTTTGATGGCCTCCAATTCTTCGACCAGAGTTGCCCGTCGCTTTTGCCCCTTCCATCGAGGGTCAACTATTGGTCCTTCTGGACTTAGCTCATCCCCGATGTTCATGGGTTCAGCACCTAACCGGGGGTCAAAATCTTCCACGGGTTCTGGGTTGGGTTTGGTCACCATAATCGGGCTCTCCTGGTTATTACTCGGACGTATACCGTCAGTTACGGGGGGTAACATTGCTTCTGGCAAGGTCTGCTCGCCGCCCTGCAGCATCTGCTCGCCCATGGGCGAGGGCTGGTCGTCTATGTCCATCTTATCGTTCTGAGCCCCGAGAATATCTTCCAAAATTGAGGGTTCATTCTCAAGTTGATTGGTTGATGCTTACATCATAGATATTTGTTCTTGTCTTGATTGAATTTGTAGGAGGCATTCTCGAGCTTTTCTCTGGTCTCCTTTTACCGCAATTGTTGATGGGCGAGCAGAATCAGTAATTGGGCGACCAGGATTAGCACAAAGCACTTAAAGATTAAGGTAAAATTGACTCAAGATACACCGAAGATATCTGGCGAGCAGAACCTGCAAGCTACACCAAGGCGAATGGGCGAACAAAATTAGATTAAGAGCCACATGACGAACTCAGTTAGCATCCCGCCGACCAGATCCGACCACAAAACCAAAACAACAACTAAGTGAGATAAGAGACCAACAAAATCAGACTAAAGACTCCTACAGGACAAGTCCAATATGTCGAGCAGCTCTTGACTGCGAGCAAGTCCAACAAGATAAGAATATAATTTAGTTTAGATAAGGTCAACTTTGTCAAACGCCAGGTGTCGTGCATGCAGGCCTGGTAGGCCAAAAGTCACGACACCTCCTGCTAGACCAGATCCGACCACAAAACCAAAACAACAACTAAGTGAGACAAGAGACCAACAAAATCAGACTAAAGACTCCTCCAGGACAAGTCCAATATGTCGAGCAGCTCTTGACTGCGAGCAAGTCCAACAAGATAAGGATAGAATTTAGTTTAGATAAGGTCAACTTAGTCAAAGGCCAGGTGTCGTGCATGCAGGTCTGGTAGGCCAAAAGTCACGACACCTCCTGCTAGGCAAATGTCTATAAATACTTAGATTTTTTCAGCTAGTAAAACAAGCACAAATTATTATACACGTCCAAAATTCGTTTACGAATCTAAAGCAGCTCGATTAAGTTACAATCGAACTTAAACACGTAAGCTTTCAAACGTTTCTAACCCATCTAAACCCGAAAACTCGTATTCACTAATTACGTTAGTGATCAATCACACGTAATTGTTTGATGATCGATTAACCACCAAAAACAGCCATTAATCTTCGAAATTAGAACTGATCATCAACAGCATACACCTAATCGGATAATTTGCTGGCAACAATGAGAAATTAGCAGTAACATTAGAAATTAACCATACCAGAAACCAAATTGCTATAAAGATATCAGGAAAAGAGTTGACCTATATCTAAAACCAACATATAAGTACATTAATTATTATATACTCACAATTTCATACGATCGAACCATAAACACCTTTCTTCCAGTGATATGTTTGTAACGTAACTTATGCATGTTTGCTTGATTTACCGTACTTACAAGTTGTAAGAGCATTAACATTTGCCATTACAGATCAGAATTTGACATTAAAAAGTGTCAACAATTATGAATTAAAAGCATGAAATGATTCCTATGTCACTTGGGGCACAAAGATACAAAACATAAACTCTTTTGGCCCACTCAAATTTTGGTAAACATAAAATAAACTTATTAGACAATTTTAGACACAAAAAAAGTCAAGAACTTGTATAAATAGAACACAAAGCACTAAGCCTAAAGCAAGATTTTTTTTATACTAAAGTTATGCAGATCAAAATTAGCATAGTTAACAACATGACCAGTCTATGATGCTCACGATGTTCATATAGATATATTACCTTGAACTTTTCGATTGCAAAATAATTACACAGTTCTTCCCATTTTTCTTTGTTGGGGCAAAAAGTGGGTTTGTTATTCTTAGCCTCTTGTAGAGTTGCGAACTTGCGGAAGTGCCTATGCCACTTATAATGCTTTTGTCGGGTACTGTTTCTAATCATGTTGACCAGACTCTGTTTCACGCCAGGTTGATCGATATTCACATCCATGTGGATCTACAACTCACAGAACACATGCATATTATATTACAAGAAGGTAAAAAAATAAATTAAACACATTAATTTATTTTAACCATACATGGAGATGGTCAAATGTCGGCCTTAATCCATTGACCTCGTCAACCTCTTTCCACTTTTTGGGCATTGTGAGAACATCTTGTGTTATTATACCAATTTTACTTGCCAACTTTGCAGACTCTTCCCCAACTTTAGGTCTCCCAAATTTTGGATTCACGTTGATCTTCATCTTTCCAAAAGTATCAAAATACTTCAAAATTCCCTTTACCTTAGTTTGACCCTGATTCCTTTTCTTGGAACCAACAAATATACGTGAACAATAAAATAAATTATAATTTATAATTTCACGTAAATAACTATGATTTTTATAAACTCAAGAACACATAAAAAGACCAAAAAATAATAACTTTACTAGTTGTTGCAGCAATATCTTCACTTGAATAGTAAGATGATTTTGAGAAGCTTGACATATGGTGTTCTGAATGTTTTGTATATTTGCACCTCCATTCAATTTCTGATTTATTGTATCATGTTGATGTTGGGTTTTAGAGGCACAACACCATGTTCGGCGCAGCGGAAGATAACGATTCACCAACAACGAATCTCAACACATGGTTGTATAACATAAAAGCAAAGGATAAATAATAACATATAAATCCTTACAGTGATTTGTACGCGGAATCCTCAACTATGGTATCCACGTAACGACTTTCTACCAACCCGCACTGATATACCAGCGTTGAATCTCGAGACGAATTTGCTAGAAAAATTCTGACTAGATATTTTATGGAGAAATTATATTTCTTGTATTGTGTATTTTTGGAATTCCCATGGGAAACATATTTATAGGGATTAACTTGGCTTAATTCCTAAGCAAGATATCGGGCCTAGCCCGTAATATAATCTCTACAGATTATATCTCCCTACATATGTTCCTACGAATATTATCTTTACTATATCTATTATTCTTGTATAATAATATTCCAAATATTATTATTGGAATTTCATATTTAATTAAATCTAATTTAATTAAATAATAATAATTAATTCCAAATATAATTATTATTATTATATTCTCCATAAATTAAATATTATATCCAATACAATATTTAATCAACCAACTATAATTGGTAAATTGTCATTACTTGTTGTGTGACCCATAGGCCCTCGTATATCGAGCGATTAGTCAAACTAACGTGTGACGTCCACACTTAAATAATACGAAAAATATGATGTGGCACAAGTAGGAACATCACTAAAATAGCATTTTGTATTAAAATATACACACGCCACACATTTACACAACGGAAGTAGTAAATAAGTGTGCTCATAGTTTAGTTTACAATCTAAAATTTAAAATATTATTCTTGAAAATATAAAGTCTTTAAGGAAACTTCACAGCCTGCCGAATTCATTCGCCCACGTCCGGATCCACAACATCTGTAAAAATTTAAAAGTGGAAGGGATAAGTGCTTGAAAACACTTAGTGGGGAACCTCTTGTTTATTGCTCAAACTAAACATCAATTGTTTATAATATGTGAGCCCCCGAAATTTCACCGGGTATATGCTTGGGTGGCGTGACCAACCCGTGGTGCCGGAACGACCGGACTATGTGCTTTCCAACATAAAGTTGGACTTATATGTGGGGCCAGTCGATAGCGGGCCAGTCTCAAACTTTAACATTCAACGTTTAATAAGTGCAATTAAATAATAATAGAACACTCGGTGAAGAGCGAAGTGATTCCCCACCTTGCAGGTTTGTACCTACAAGTAAAACTTTTAAAATAAAAACATTGTTACTTATCCCTTCACTTTTGTAAATTGTAAGACTTGAATTCAAATCTCCATACATATTCAAATATTGTATACTAACAGCCAAATATCAATTAAGTGTATAAAATCATCAAATAACAAGTTATAAATAAATATCGACTGTAAAAAAATATAACCAGACCATTTCGAACCTTTCATACAACAATTTGATTTTGGCAGATTACACACCCAACTTTGAAAATTAACAGTAGATTCCCAACTCAATAAAGTTTATCACAATATTTTCAGATTTCTCAAACTCTTTGCCAAACATCAAATATTTCGTGATGAACACAGTGTTACAGATTCTGGTCACTTAACTTTAAAAATTCACCATAAATCAACCATATATCCAATACTCATGAAATTTTAACCATGAACTCCCAACTTCATGTAATTTATCAACATACTTTGGTTTCCTATAAAACCTAACCGATTATTCTAAGATCATAGCAAACTTCTAATGTTCCTGCTATAGAGTCCAAAACCTTAGTTCAACTTTGAAAAATCACCATTCATCGAATACTACTCCAAAAGCTATGAAATTTGAAGCCTAAGTTCCTTCACAAGTCTATTTTCACATATAAAAATTTCAGAAGTTTCCACCAAATGAATTGGTCAAAACGAAATTTACCCCAAAGTTGGTCCACTTTAAACTCACTTTAAACCATATAATTTCATGATTTCTACTTCTAAAGAATATATATTCAAGTAATAAACATAATTTTGGTCATAACTCATGAAGAAATTGAATTAAACATTCAAACATGAAGTAAAACATGTATAACATGTAAATTACTCATCAAAACTCAATTTTCTATCATTTAATTCACATATCATGCATAAACTTCATACTACCACTTAAATAATTACTCATTCAAGAAGAGAAACTTACTTAGAGATAGGTAGCTACAAGAAATCTCTTCTTCTCCTTTCTCAACTTCTAAGTATAAGAGTAGTATTATTTGTAAAATTTTCTTTAAACTTTTTCTTATGTTTATTTTTGCATGCAAGGTTACCTATTTATAGAAGATGTGCTTGGAGGCTACTCAAACTCCCTCTTGACCACCACTTTTAGGAAGAGTGTGGAAGATTTTGGATAATCTTGGAGGTTAAGCAAAGTTACACTTGTTATCTTAAGGTTAGAAGTAAATTTTGACTTTTCTTTTACTAACCTTATCTTATCTTATCTTAATCTTAATCTTAATCTTAATCTTAATCTTGAAGCTTCTCTAATTCTCCTTATTCTTCCTAAATTTTCTAAAATTAAGAGGAGTACAAGAGTAGTCTTGTATTTTGTAGAAATAACACATATATACTATGAATTTAATAAGTAAAAGTTTTGAATATTGGATAATTCTAGAGTACATTATGAATAAAATTTACTTATACTATTTTATGAAATAAAATTAAAACTCTTCTAGGACTCTAAATAATTTACAAAGTCTATATACTAATCATAAAAATATATCGAGTAATCGATACGCAACTCGTTTCTTAAAGAAACATTCATTTTTCAACTTATAACTTATGAAATAAATTTCTATACTTAAGGACTATATTAATTTCTAAATAAAACACTTCATGACATAAAATAAAGAACATATAAAAATTATAAAGTCTCAAGAATAAGCATGTATTGAGCAAATAATACGTTAATTGTAAGTATCGAGTAAATAAAACACATAAACGTGTCTTAGCATAAATTTGGATGTAAATGCGTCACATAGATTCATGAAGAATTATAAAGTATTTAGTAAAGCAGATAAGGTCATGAAAGTCTAGGGTATTACATAACGCTCTTAATTGAACAAAAGACAATAAATCAGACATTCTCAATATACGAGGTACGTTGCGAGGAAATCTGCAACTACCTGAATATTGTGGGCTATTGTGATATCTTCCTTTCATTCACGAATACTCGATTAAGTCTTGAACATGATGAAGTGTCTATTCAAATAACTTAATCATATTATCTCAAATCACTAATTGATAAAGTATATCACACTTAGCCACAAAGTCTAAGTTGATGTGCGTCGGCCGACGACTTAGATCAAATTATGATGAGATGACGAGTATTCTCTCTAAATCCACATTGAGGAATGAATCCTATTCTTGGCTCAACTACCACGCACATGCATTTCGTGATGAACCCAATCCCTGCCATATCTACCCGTGGAAGGGTGCAATCGTCGGTCATGGTCAAAGTTCACTACTCCACACATGTCGTGCGTATTGACCTCAAGTCAGAGGAGTATCACATCGCTCCCACTAACCAAGACACCCATAGATATATTATGTGGAATCACATCAAACGGTTTCTTGGATGGGTATACCAATACCCTCTAAGGTATTTGTGCATCCATCATGAGATACCTGGTATCTCGTAGTAAGTGAGATCTTACTACACTCTCTAAGAGTATGATGCAGATCGCACACCAATCTCAATTGCATCATCAATATCCCATTCTTGATGATCCTTGATCGGGGCTATTTGAGAATCATACTTAAGTCATCTGAGTTCTCACTCACTCAATGACAGTAGTGATTCATGGGAACACAAATAAGAATATATGCAAACAATCAAACATCATATTCAGATAAGTGTAACGCCATACATTTAATATTAAACCAATAATAATATTAAACTAAATCTGAATATTATCTTAGTATTATGTCCTTTCGATGGATTGTCTCTATGACACTAACACTAACAAACTCCCACTTGGACTAGAGCCAATCACCTACATGTCTAACCCCTAGACCATCAAATGTCTAGTGTGTACATGAACAGTGAAAAGGATTTGCAAGATTATCCTTTATGGGAAATGTTTTAATTCCATTTCTCATATCGATATGATCTCTCGAATCAAATGATAACGCCTCAGTACATGCTTATTTCTGTTATCGGATCTCAGTTCCTTTGCTCATGCATCGCACCAATATTGTCACAATGCAACTCTATTTGACAACTGGCACTCGGAACTACTCCTAGTTCTCTCAAGAACCTTAAAATCCAGACAGCCTCAAAGGCTTCTGATACAACAATGTACTTAGCTTCGGTTATTGAATCTGCGGTCAGATCTTGCTTGGAACTATTCCAACTTCCCGCCTCATCATCGAGATTGAAAATATAATTTGACTGTGATTTGTAATCTTCATAGTCTGACTGAAAACTCGCATCAGCATAACCCGTAGCGACTACCTCTGACTGCCTACCATAGACAAGAATATGTTCTTTAGTACGCCTGAGGTACTTCATAATATTCTTGACAATAATCCGGTGAGGCTCACCTGGATTCTCCTGGTATGTACCAGTGATGCTGACAGCGTAGGCCACATCTGGCCTCGTGCAAGTCATGGCGTACATGATGGAACCCAATTGCAGATGCATATGGGACGTCCTTCATGTGCTCGATATCAGCTTCGCTAGAAGGACAATCCTTCTTCGACAACTTTATCCCATGGTTTATCGGTAGAGATCCTCACTTAGTGTTCTCTATCGCAAAATACTTCAACACCTTATCTACGTAGGTGGATTGTGACAGCCCTACCATCTTCTTGGATCTATCCCTATGGATCTTGACCCCTAAGATGTAATATGCTTCACCAAGATCCTTCATCATGAAAGTCTTTGATAACCAATCTTTCACGGACTGCATTAGCGGGATGCTATTTCCTATAATCAATATGTCATTGCCATATACGACTATAAAGACAATACTCTTCCCGCTGCATTTACGATAAATGCAAGGATCTTCCAAATTTCAGATGAAGTCAAAGGGATTTGACAGCTTCATCAAATTGGATATTCCAACTTCTAGATGCTTTCTTCAATCCATAGATAGATCGTTTAAGCTTGCACACAAGATTAGATTTTGGCCCTCTGGTTGAGTCACAAACACTTTCTTATCAATGTTACCATTGAAGAGAGCTATTTTAACGTCCATCTACCAAAACTCATAATCGCGGTGTGCTGCTATCGCAAGTATAATTCGAATGGACTTGATCTTAGCAACTGGCGAGAAAGTCTCATCATAGTCAATACCTTTGCGTTGACTATAACCTTTCGCCACCAACCTATCTTTATAGGTTTGTACTTTGCCATTTGCATCGGTCTTACGCCTGAAGACTCACTTGTAACCTATGGGTCTAACCCCTTTCTGGCAACTCAATTAAGTCCTAGACTTAATTGGTGTACATTGAGTCCCTCTCGGATTGCATGGCTTCATGCCACTTCTCTGAGTTGGTGTACATCGAGTCCCTCTCGGATTGCATGGCTACATGCCACTTCTCTGAGCTAACATCTAATGTTGCTTCAGTATAAATTCTAGGTTCGTCTTTATCCGAAACCTCCACATCATCATGTTCCTCCACGAGGATCCCATAATACCTAGTGGGTGGATTAGAATCCTAGTCAACTTACATAGTTGTGGTTGTGCAGGCTATACATTCTGATCGTGAAAATCTTTGTGGTGCAGCGACTTCATCGTTGACCGAAGAGTCCTCAAGAGCGACACTTTCAAATGCCTCTTAGGCGGGAGTTTGAACTGTGTTATTCTCATTCAGCCCACTTGGAGGTTGTTGCGAAGGCAAAGTGATTAGGCGTGAAATTGCAATGATTCGTAGCTAGAAATGCCCAAGTTTTGGTCAATTTTATTGAGTATTTAGAGTCAATTGAGTATTATTTCTACACATTGATGAATTTATCTCTTAGATGCTCATAGCTGAATCGAGGGTGAAAAAAGGAGTTTGTAGGACTTTGAATCGACTCAAACGGATGCCCGGATGAGAAGATATCGAAGAAATACGAATGGTGTTAGTGCGTGAGAAGAAAAGTATTAGTTGAAGAAGAAGAAGAGTCACTCAAGTGCACCCACTCGAGCGCCACCGCTCGAGCAAGGGGTTGGCTCGAGTACCCAAAACTTACAGAAGATTTCGAGAGCTCGAGCAGCTTGAGCGCCCCTGCTCGAGCCAGTGTGTCATTCGACCTATCCCACTCGAACGCCTCCGCTCGACCCATGGTTTCATTCGAGCTGTGAAGCTCGAGTGCCACCGCTCGAGCGTGACCAGCTCAAGCGCCTCAGCCCTTTTTCTTCCAGATCCATTTTTCCGGCCCATGAGTTTCCAAATCGGCCTGATACATATATATACTTGTTCTGAACTCGTTTTTGGGGACATCACATAACACAACACTTTTAGAGTTAGTTTTTGGAGAGAGAAAGAGGAGAAGAGACGAGCAAGCTTAATTTTCCAGTGTAATTGAGGTTTTCTTATGAATTCTTAGTTTGTTTTCGATTTTTAGTTTCTCTTCATTAGCTTGTTGACGTTAAACACTTGAGACTTCATTTTTATCAATCTAATTTCAGTTAGAGAGAAAGAGGAGAAGAGACGAGCAAGCTTAATTTTCCAGTGTAATCGAGGTTTTCTTACGAATTCTTAGTTTGTTTTCGATTTTTAGTTTCTCTTCATTAGCTCGTTAACGTTAAACACTTGAGACTTCGTTTTTACCAATCTAATTTCAGTTCTTAATATTTATTTCTTTTAACCCTAGTTTATGTTTATTAATTTCTTAGTTCAAATCATCATGTTTATGTTCATTATTTCTTCAATTGTTTTTGTTATCGTTGAAGCCATGTCCGGCTAAAACCCTTGTATGCTTAGGGTAGGATGAACTCGTAGAAGTAGGATGTGGGTACGTAATTAGGGTAATTCGTGACGTTTAGTTTTAATTCTCTTAACTAATGAATTCTTAAACTCAATCTTAACTTTACCTTTGAATTTTGTTCGTAAAGTGTTAGAGAGAGGACGACCTTATCACTCTTTAATAACGAGTAGATGTAACGAGAGGGTTTAGAAGGGGTTAATTAATCTACCGATTTATCTAGGGAGGACGACCGCATCACCGTAGTTAAATTAGTTTCTCGTTAATTAAGCACTATCTATTAACTTGTTAGTGAATTAGTGAAGTCGATTGTTAGGATAAACTATTAGGGTTGAATTCTTGAGCTTTCATCTTACAATCTTTTACTTAGGTTATTTCTTGCACGTCACAGTTATTTTGATTATGTACCTGCTCCGTTTGTATACGTAGGAATTCCTATCCTGAGCATCACCATCTCATATTCGAAAACACACACTTTTACGTTCTTAGTTTAATTTTCCTTTTTGCATTCGTAGAGTAATTTAGTTCCGATTATTTTCTTTTAAAAAAACCAAAAATATACACTCATATTAATTACGACGCGTAGATCTTCGGTGATCTATTCGCATACATCACTTCCCTTGGGTTCGATAATACTTGGTCCCTATACTTGCCAATACTACAGTGAACCCGTACTCTTGTGGGGAAACTACTAGTAGAAAGCTAGTAGTTTTTGTTCAAGTTAATAGCGCCGTTACCGGGGATGGTGATGTGTGTCATTTAAATAGGACTTGTAGATAGCTTAGTAGTTAGTAGTGAGTGCTTTACTTTTCTGTTTTATTCTTACTCGTTCGGCAGTTGCGTTTTGATTCTTCTGTTAGTGTTTCCGGTTTATAAAAACACACTCACAAGGAGATACGAGTGAGGAGAGAATACCACAAGATCCTGAGACAATAGCAAGAAGAAATCGATGGGGAACTCAGCAACACAGCCTGAGGATATCAAGATGACACCAAGAAGAACTTACTGAAGCCATGCTAGTAACCTAAACCAGAAAAGAAGCCTGAAGGATGTCCCCCTGAGTGTAAGCCGGGCTGATCTAAGCTAAGTCAGGTGGACCACTCAGTGAAGAGCATGATTAGGAGGATCAGTGCTACACCAAGTAGGCCCTGAAGGAGTCAGGCTACTGTGGTCAGGGAAGTTTGTCATTCAGCCTTATGACAAACTTCTTGGAGAGATCTTCAAACAGTCTCTAAAAGACAACTACAATGAAGACGTTCAGTCCACTGAAGATCATCAAGTCAGTGAAGGATGAAGCTACCTAAAGTCAGTGGGTCTTGGTCAACCCACTGAGTCAAAGATCCGTTGGATCCATCCCACGTGGACCAATCAGCACAATGCAGCAAATTTGACACTGACAAGGCAGCATTCCAAGAAAAGTTGTTGAAACCATTAAATGCTGGATTCAAATGTAATTCCCCTCCAACGGTTACATTTGAGTCCACATTATAAATACAAGCTCATAGCTGCATTTTGAAGGGTGTGTGAAGAAAGAAAAATCAACACCTACGAGCTGTGAAGGTGTGAGTTTTTAGTGCATTGTATGGGAGATATAAGGAGGCGCGATTCACATCTTGTTCACTGACCATTAGGGTTCACATATATACACAAATGAGTGTTCAGCTTGTAACTCTTAGCTTAGAGAGGTTTTCCCAATCTTAGCTTTAGGCTAACACATTGTAAGGGAAAACCTCACCTAGTTGGAGAAAACCCAACTGAAACCATAACCATTGTCAGGTTGCTGGTAGTAAGTTATTTTGTGAGGAAGTAAGAAAGATCTGGAGTATAGATCTGGGTGCACCTTGGCACGTTAAAAACAAGAATCCCAGTTAATGGATTTCCTGTTAAATCAGGTCGTGGACGTAGGAGCTTGAGTCTCTGAACCACGTTAAACTGAGCGTACTTATCTTTTAAAGTATTTACTAAAGTGTTGTAAAAATCTGCTCACTGAGAGCATTGTTAAAAGAAAACTTTGGTTAAGTATTCAGGTCAGGGAGAATCCTTCTCACTGACCAGTTCAGGCAACGCATTCGAGAGTTCAGCATCTCGAGTCACTGTGTTACTTAGAGTTTGAACCTCCAAGTCTTCACACTGACTTGGTAGCTTAGTCTCTGAGTAATAAAGTGATTTGAAGTGAAACCACTCGAATCACTGCCTTGTTACGAGACTGAGCTCGCAAGTCAATTGCACTGACTTGAGTTCTTTGACTCGTAGCAATGCAGTGACTTGAGTATTATTCACTCTTGCTGAACTCCCTGAGGATAAGTTTTACAAAATAAATTTGCTCCTGAATTCCTATTTATCCTGAAAAAGTCTTTAACAACGGGTCCATCAATTGGTATCAAAGCAGGTTGTTCACATGACCACTGATCCAGTTTTGTTAAGAAAAATGGCCAACCGAACATATCTTAAATGTCTTAAACTATGGGAATTTCTGCATATTTCTAACCTTTACATGTGTTCTGACATTATTCTTGTAATAGAAAATCATTTGGTTAGAAGTTTTGGAATCATCAAAAAGTGGAAAAATGTTGGGATATGTTTTAGTTTTGATGATTTTCCAAAACAACATGTAATAGGTTTGAAAGCAGTCAGGATAGTATCTTTTGTTTCAGGTCAGGCTAGGTTAGCTCTCAGTAGAATAGGCTGTCAGTTGAGAAGAGACGAGCAAGCTTAATTTTCCAGTGTAATCGAGGTTTTCTTACGAATTCTTAGTTTGTTTTCGATTTTTAGTTTCTCTTCATTAGCTCGTTGACGTTAAACACTTGAGACTTCATTTTTATCAATCTAATTTCAGTTCTTCGCATTTATTTCTTTAAACCCTTGTTTATGTTTAATAATTTCTTAGTTCAAATCATCATGTTTATGTTCGTTATTTCTTCAATTGTTTTTGTTATCGTTGAAGCCATGTCCGGCTAAAACCCTTGTATGCTTAGGGTAGAATGAACTCGTAGAAGTAGGATATGGGTATGTAATTAGAGTAATTCGTGACGTTTAGTTTTAATTCTCTTAACTAATGAATTCTTAAAATCAATCTTAACTTTACCTTTGAATTTTGTTCGTAAAGTGTTAGAGAGAGGATGACCTTATCACTCTTTAACAACGAGTAGATGTAACGAGAGGGTTTAGAAGGGGTTAATTAATCTACCGGTTTATCTAGAAAGGACGACCGCATCACCGTAGTTAAATTAGGGTCTCGTTAATTAAGCACTATCTATTAACTTATTAGTGGATTAGTGAAGTCGATTGTTAGGATAAAGTATTAGGGTTGAATTCTTGAGCTTTCATCTTACAATCTTTTACTTAGGTTATTTCTTGCACGTCGCGGTTATTTTGATTATGTACCTGCTCCGTTTGTATACGTAGGAATTCCTATCCTAAGCATCACCATCTCATATTCGAAAACACACACTTTTACGTTCTTAGTTTAATTTTCCTTTTTGTATTCGTAGAGTAATTTAGTTCCGATTATTTTCTTTTAAAAAAACCAAAAATATACACTCATATTAATTACGACGCGTAGATCTTCGGGGATCTATTATCATACATCACTTCCCTTGGGTTCGATAATACAAGGTCCATATATTTGCCAATACTACAGTGAACCCGTACTCTTACGGGGAAACTACTAGTAGAAAGCTAGTATTTTTGGTTCAAGTCACAATGTAACTCCAATTACGCTCCCACTGGCTGAAAGAGGATCACCTAGTGATAAACTTCCACCATGAAAGTCGTTGAATGCTCCCACTGATTCTTTGTCATGTTGCTTTGACAAATCATCAGTCTCTATGTTAATTTGTGGTTCTTGAATCTCTTCAAGTTCTATCTTCTTACGGCTTTGTTCCTTATAGACGTACTCGTCTTCTAGGAATTTAGCTTGCCTAGAAACAATCACTGTTTGTTTCTCCGGTAGATAGAAGTGATATCCTCTTGTCTCATTAGGATATCCCACAAAATAACTATTTTCACCTTCGAATTCCAATTTATCAATTAGCAGATGGCTTCTTGCCAAGCCATAGCTCGTATGGAGTCTGCTCAACTGATTTGGATGAATTCCTATTCAGAATATAGATTGAGGTTTATAATGTGTATCCCCATAAGAATGTTGGAAGAGAGGAAAAACATCATGGACCTTACCATGTCAAACAAGGTTCGGTTTCTCATTTCGGTTACACCGTTCATCTGAGGTGTTCCTGAAGGAGTTCATTGTGACTGGATCCCATGAAGCTTCAAGTAATCCATGAATTCATGGCTACTCACCTCCTCGATCCGATCGAAGAGTCTTTATACACTAACCAAGTTATTTCTCTACTTCTGCCTTGTACCCCTTGAACTTTTCATATGATTCGGATTTGTGTTTCATAAGATACACGTATCCGTACCTTGAGTAATCGTCGGTAAAGGCGATGAAGTAGCTGAATTGACCCCTAGCTAGAGTGGGCAATGGTCCACAAATATCACTGTGAACCAACTCTAGAACTTCTTTGGCATGTACCCCTTTCCCGGAAAAAGGTTTGTTGATTATTTTGCCCATGAGACAAGGTTCGCAATCACCATAAGACTCTAAGTTTAATGGGGTTAAGTAGTCCAACTTTCTTAACCATGTGATTCTTTTCTCGTTTGCATGTCCAAATCTACAATACCACAAGTAAGTCGGGTTTTCATGATTACTAAACTTGAGTCATCCTACCTTTTATATTAAGAACATCATGTCCATAACTCAACAAATGCCTAGCAGTTTGAACTATTATTGAACATGTTTATCTTAATAACGACCATATTTGTTCTAGCAGCTAAAACACCTTGTGTTTTCTTCTCGGTTGCTAGAATCTTACAGTCCTTCTTCCAATGCCCCTTTCTATTGCAGTGGGGCACACATCCTTATCAACCCGCTCTTACTTTTGAACTCCACATTTTGCCTTCAGGAAGTTCGGCTCTCTTAGCAGTGGAAGACTCAGAAGTCTTAAGCATGTAATGAGGCTCCGATATCGTCGCTTCCGTCTTATTCATATTAAATTTACTACGAAACTAGAATATGAATCGGGGAGCGACTTAAGGATAGCTCATGAGGTGAAATCTTCCCTCCTTTTGCTAATCAACATCTGAACAGGTCTCTCATCACTTCATAAATCTCAAACGAGATCTAGAATCAAAGAGATCCTTCAGACGCTTAAGCATCTTGAAAGTATCCATTTTCTCATGTTGCCTTGCAATTCGGGAGTCATGCCGAGCAATCATAACATAGAGTCTGGGAAGCATCATCTTAATGCTTCTTTTGAGCTGTAACGTCAAACGGTGCAGCCTCAACTGAACCAACCTCAGGGGTAAAGGGATTGTCGTGTCTAAAACGTACTCAATCTCTTCTTGCCTTAGCACCAAACACACGTTTCAGTGTCAGTCTAGAAAATTTGGCCCAGCCAATTTGTTCGTTTCCAGAACATTTTTCAATAACAAGTTATTCATTTCAACAATTTTAGAGAAATAAACTAAAACGGGAATTAAACACATAATTCCTATGATCAATATTCAACAATCAAAATAAACATGGTCTTTTAAATTTAATTTTTGTCTCCATTGTTTTCACATACTCAACGACCTCATCTGAAGAGTATGAATTTATATCTAATATAAATTGTAATGGACTAGGATCCACATTCCTACTATTACAATGACTGCTTGAGCTGAACATTGCAACAGCAGAACTGATAGGTCTCTAAATCAATTGTCTCACGCAATTCCTAGTTGATCGAACTCAGTTCAATCGGATGTCACCTAATTCTCGTTTCCCTGCTTGGGCTGGTGAAACAGAATTAAATTGGTTTACAACCATTAAGCGGTGACAAACATGTCCCTATAAAAGTCTCGTTAGATGTAGATTCGAGCAAAAGACTTGGACCTTAAATACTCATTGGAGCGAAATCTCCGGTTTACTTTTAATTTTAATGGAAGACATCATTCAATTTAATGAAAAATCATATTTTAGTGAGGAACATTTTAAAGGCGGGGTATTAATTGCTTAATCGAGATCCAACATGTTAACTACGTCACATTTGAGTAATTATTGGGCGCCGCCTACCCAAATATGAAATGTGCGGCGGACAAACATATATTGGGCGCCGTCTACCAAAATATTTAATACGGTCCGATAAATATTGGGTGTCGCCTACCCAAACAATTAATGCAGGCTATAACTAATAATGTAAATATCGATTTACATAAGCAGTTATACAAGTGGGGAACAACTAATCAAGTTCTCATGCTTTATTTCAAAATTTAAATTTGCATAAATAAAGCATATATTAAATATTTAGCACATAAATCAAATAAACATACAAAAATATTTAATAACACGTAAATCAAATAAACGTGCTTAACAATAATTATTCGTAGGTAAAATATTGCTAAAATTAGAAATACCAACGAGCTCCAAACTCTTGGTCAATTTCTAAAGTTATTTTCAAAAATTATTTTGCCCAAAATGTAAATTTATTAAAAATTTGAATTTGGTCCAACCAAATAGCCCCCAGTAGAAAAATCTAAAATATTCAGGATTTCATTTGAACAAACAAGCCTTAGCCAATTTTCAAAAATTAATTAATTTAAATCTGTCAAAGCATGCCAAACATGGCCTTTTAAAAACTGATTTTTTTTTAAAATTATCCAGAGGCTTAATAGCAATTAATCTTTTATTTGCACAGAAGGGCCTGGAGAGAATCAAATTCCCAACCCAGGCCCCTGACCAAACAAGTATCAAGAATTCAACACAAGTTACATCGCCGGAAGAGTAGAAGTTGTCAAGTGTATGCGTATCCAATACGCCTCTCAATGTTTTTTTAATTCGGTCAAAAAAAGGTACGGCTTGAAAGTAGAGGTAGAAAAGGGATGTTTTGATTTCCAAAGTGAATAAAACATCTTAATGTACCTTTAATTATAAATATATATTTGTAAAACCAACTCGTATACCACTAGTGGTGTTTTGGTTTCCAAGACCAAATAAAAAAACTTAATGACAACTCCAAGTTATCACAATAAAAAAATAATTTCGAAATACAATTCAGATTTATTTCAAATAAATCTGAATTTGAATTTGGGCAAAATAAAAATTGAATTGCACACATTATATTACATGCAAATTTACACAAAATTATATATACAACCGAGCCTGAAGCACTGATACCATTGTTGGGTTTTAGAGGCCCGAACACCATGTTCGGCGCAGCGGAAGATAACGATTCACCAACAACGAATCTCAAACATGGTTGTATAACATAAAAGCAAATGATAAATAATAACATATAAATCCTTACAGTGATTTGTACGCGGAATCCTCAACTATGGTATCCACGCGGAATTTGCTAGGAAAATTCTTTCTAGAGATTTTATGGAGAAATTATATTTCTTGTATTGTGTATTTTTGGAATTCCCATGGGACACATATTTATAGGGATTAACTTGGCTTAATTCCTAAGCAAGATATCGGGCCTAACCCGTAATATAATATCAATAGATTATATCTCCCTAGATATGTTCCTATGAATAATATCTTTACCATATCTATTATTCTTTTATAATAATATTCCAAATATTATTATTGGGATTTCATATTTAATTAAATCTAATTGAATTATAATAATAATTAATTCCAAATATAATTATTATTGTATTCTCCATAAATTAAATATTATATCCAATACAATATTTTATCAACCAACTATAATTGGTAAATTGTCATTACTTGTTGTGTGACCCATAGGCCCTCGTATATCGAGCAATTAGTCAAACTAACGCTCTTAATTGAACCCTAGACAATAAATCAGACATTCTCAATATACGAGGTACGTTGCGAGGAAATCTGCAACTACCTGAATATTGTGGGCTATTGTGATATCTTCCTTTCATTCACGAATACTCGATTAAGTCTTGAACATGATGAAGTGTCTATTCAAATAACTTAATCATATTATCTCAAATCACTAATTGATCAAGTATATCACACTTAGCCACAAAGTCTAAGTTGATGTGCGTCGGCCGACGACTTAGATCCAATTATGATGAGATGACGAGTATTCTCTCTAAATCCACATTGAGGAATGAATCATATTCTTGGCTCAACTACCACGCACATGCATTTCGTGATGAACCCAATCCATGCCATATCTACTCGTAGAAGGGTGCAACACTCAGTTGAGGGGGAACTCAGCAAGGGGGAACTCAGCAACACAGCCTGAGGATATCAAGATGACACCAAGAAGAACTTACTTAAGCCATGCTAGTAACTTGAACCAGAAGAGAAGCCTGAAGGATGTCCCACTGAGTGTAAGTCGGACTGATCAAAGCTAAGTCAGGTGGACCACTCAGTGAAGAGCATTATCAGGAGGATCAGTGCTGCACCAAGTAGGCCCTGAAGGAGTCGGGCTACTGTGGTCAGGGAAGTTTGTCATTCAGCCTTATGACAAACTTCTTGGAGAGATCTTCAAACAGTCTCTAAAAGACAACTACACTAAAGACGTTCAGTCCACTGAAGATCATCAAGTCAGTGAAGGATGAAGCTACCTAAAGTCAGTGGGTCTTGGTCAACCCACCGAGTCAAAGATTCGTTGGATCCAGCCCACGTGGACCAATCAGCACAAGGCAGTAAATTTGACACTGACAAGACCGCATTCCAAGAAAAGTGGTTGAAACCATTAAATGCTGGATTCAAATGTAATTCCCCTCCAACGGTTACATTTGAATCCACATTATAAATACAAGCTCATAGCTGCGTTTTGAAGTGTGTGTGAAGAAAGAAAAATCAACACCTACGAGCTGTGAAGGTGTGAGTTTTTAGTGCTTTGTATGGGAGATATAAGGAGGCATGATTCACATCTTGTTCACTGACCATTAGGGTTCACATATATACATAAATGAGTATTCAGCTTGTAACACTTAGCTTAGAGAGGTTTTCCCAATCTTAGCTTTAGGCTAACACATTGTAAGGGAAAACCTAACCTAATTGGAGAAAACCTAACTGAAACCATAACCATTGTCAGGTTGCTGGTAGTAAGTTGTTTTGTGAGGAAGTAAGAAAGATCTGGAGTATAGATCTGGGTGCACCTTGGCACGTTAAAAACAAGAATCCCAGTTAGTGGATTTCCTGTTAAATCAGGCCGTGGACGTAGGAGCTTGAGTCTCTGAACCACGTTAAACTGAGCGTACTTATCTTTTAAAGTATTTACTAAAGTGTTGTGAAAATCTGCTCACTGAGAGCATTGTTAAAAGAAAACTTTGGTTAACTATTTAGGTCAGGGAGAATCCTTCTCACTAACCAGTTCAGGCAACGCACTCGAGAGTTCAGCATCTCAAGTCACTGTGTTACTTAGAGTTTGAACCTCCAAGTCTTCACACTGACTTGGTAGCTCATTCTCTGAGTAATGCAGTGACTTGAAGTGAAACCTCTCGAGTCACTGCCTTGTTACGAGACTGAGCTCGCAAGTCAATTGCACTGACTTGAGTGCTTTGACTCGTAGCAATGCAGTGACTTGAGTATTTTTCACTCTTGCTGAACTCCCTGAGGATAAGTTTTAAAAAAAATTTGCTCCTAAATTCCCATTTGTCCTGAAAAAGTCTTTAACAACGGGACCATCAGTGGGCACTGGAGGAACTAACAGTCAGAGTCAAGTTCCGCTAGGGGAAAGCCAGAGCCAAAATCTGTGTACACAAAATGTAAACAATCCAGCTCATAACCTTGTCCAATATTCTCAGAACAACCCTGCATATCCACCGAACAACTTCCCATAAAACAACTTACCTTATCCCTACCCATACCCACCATATCCATATCCACCATACCCATATCCCCCACCGCCTGCTTATAACCAACCACCAGTCCCTCAACCACCACCAGTCCAACAAGTATCGGTACCACCTGTTTATTGGCTACCTCTTGCTGTCCACTTGGCTGGTCTACTCTATCATTCTCTGCTACATTCTCTCCAATCATATTCTTCCCCAACTCGAGGTTGTTGATCTTCTCCATCATGGCCATCAATAGCCTTCTCGTTCCTTCACCTTCCTCAACCAGATGAACTCTTTGCAAATCTGAGTCTCCATTCCAAGCCCCGGCATTCGTGACAATGTTGTCCACGATCTCTCTACACCTCTCTATACCTTGATTCAGGAATGCTTCTCCCGCACAGGCATCTAAATGGTCTTGCCCCGCCTTGTTGGCACCACTGTAAAAGAATGCCATCACATCTCCCTCATTGTACCCGTGCTGCGGGCACTCAATCAGCATGTTTGAGTATCTCTCCCACGCTTGGCGTAAATCCTCTCCTGACTTCTGGCGGAAAGAAGATATCCCAATTCTTGCTTTTATCGTCCTCGATAGAGGGTAGAATCGCTCGAGGAACAGACGCTCGAGCTCGGCCCAAGTGGTAATACCTCCCCGTGGGAGCGTGTTATCGTACCACTCCTTGGCTATTCCCGTCAATGAGAATGGAAACAGCCTAAGCCTCTTGGCATCTTCAGACATGCCATTATAATTGAATGTGGAGGCTATCATGAGAAAACTTCTTAAATGTGTGTGAGGATTCTCCTTCCCTATCACCCCTTTGAACTGATTCTCTGTCAGCATCTTAAGAATTCCCGGGGAAATTGAGAAGTTGTTCGCCTCAACAGGAGGTAAGGCCACTCCATCATAGTACCGTTGTGGCTGCACTGCAAACCTCCCTCGAATGGTCATATTATGATCTACGTTCTGAGGAACGTGTTGAGGAACAACTGGTGGTATGGGTACGTGCTGGACTGGTGGTGGTTGATAAATTTGTGGTTGGTTGTAAACAGGTGGTGGTGGGTATGGGTAATGAGGATACGGGTATGGTGGATAAAGGTAAGGGTAAGGTTGATTATTTGGTGGGTAAGCAGGGTTGTTAAATGGTTACTGTGGGTTTTGGTGGATAATCTGGTTTTGGTTCTGGTTTTGGGGTTGTGTATGTGAAGATCTACGCGTCGTAGCTAATATGAGTGTGTGTTTTTTGGATTTTTGGGAAAATTAATTAAACTAAACTAAAATTATCCTACGAATGCAAAATAAAAATTAAACTAAGTATCAAAAGGTGTTGTTCAGGTATGTGATGATGATGCTTAGGATAGGAATCCCTACGTATACTAACGGAGCAGGTACATAATCAAAATAACCGTGACACACAAGAAATAACCTAAGTATAAGAATGCAAGGTAAAAGCTCAAGATTCTAAACCCTAATACTTTACCCTAACACTCGACTTCACTAATCCACTAACAAGTTAATAGATTGTGCTTAATTAATGAGACCCTAATTTAACTAAGGTGATGCGGTCGTCCTCCTTCGCTAAACCGGTAGATGAATTAACCTCTCCTAAACCCTCTCGTTAAGACTACTAATTGTTATTGAGTGATGCGGTCGTCCTCTCTCTAACACTTTCGTACGAAATTCAAAGGTAGAGTTAAGATTAATTATAAGAAATCATTAATTAAGAGAATTAAAACTAACGTCACGAATTACCCTAATTACATACCAACGTCCTACTTCTACGAGTTCATCCTATCCTAAGCATGCAAGGGTTCTAGCCTAACATGGTGGTTTGAATAATAAAAGCAATCACAAGAACAATAATCATATGCATAATTAAATTAACGAAAGAAATCAAGAACATAAACGAAAGAACAAATTAAAGTCTCTAAAGAAATCTATATAAATCTGAAAAACTAGGTTTAATCGTCTCAAAGAGTAAAGAAAGAAAGAATTAATCTAATACGTTCAAAAGAAATACTAAAACGAAGAATTCGTAAATTAAAACCTCGATTACAACATATAAAACTCTTCCAATCTCCCTCCCAAGCTTCCTCCTCGCTCAAAATATGTAAAAATATGTGTTCGTCACGTTGATATGCTTGGAAAAAGGTATAAATAGGCTTGGGATCGAATTTGGGTGTTCATGGGCCAAAATACGCGTCAAGGTCGAGTAGAGCTCGAGTAAAACTACTCGACCTGTTGCAGCTCGAGTGCACTACTGGAGTGCCCGAGTAGTGACTACTCAAGCGACTCAGCTCGAGTACTTTTCGGCAGTTGTACACATGTTCGTAAAATCTTCATATCTCCTCAACCGGGAGTCCGTTTTGGCCGATTCAAAGTCCTACGAACTCCTCTTTTCACCCTCTATCCATCTATGAAAACCAAAGAGACAAATTCATCAGTTTATAAAAATGATACTCAAATGACTCCAAACTCTCATAAAAAACACTCAAAACATAGGCAAATCGGGCACCAAAACATAACAATTTCACGCCTAATCAACCCCCCCAAACTTACCATGTTGCTTGTCCTCAAGCAACGAAATAATAAGTCAAGTGAAATTGTTAGGAATGAGTCAAAAAAATCAAATCATGCAAGCAAATGAACTCGAGCTTCAAAGATCAATCACATGTATACTCACCCACCTTCCTTCATCATACTCATGCAACAACAACAAGAACCACCAAGATCAAACATGGATGTGCACTCAACAATGTGTTTCAATCCCTCTCAAGTGTATAACAATGATCAAGAGACTCACTCAATCAATCAATCACACAAATTGGCAGCCATAGGCTTGTAAGTGCTCTTAACTTCGACCATACTCTAGAAATCAATGCCGAATCAAAAAGGACTTTTCTTAAGGTTGTAATGTAGGCTCTTTGGACAGGTGGGAATCAATATGGTAAAGTGACTCAAGTGAGTGGAGAATAGAAAATCAAACTTCGGTACTTCAAGATTAGGAACAGAATACTTCAAACATTTTCAATCAACACTCTTTCAATTCCACTTTTCTCAACACTTCAATTTTTTTTCTAACTCTCTTCACTTTTTTTTTTCAATCACTTCACTTTTTTTTCTTTTTCGCACAAACACATGAGCTCAATTTTTTTCTTTTGCTCATTCTCAATTTTTTTTCTTTCCCACAACTCAAATCTCATTCACACCCTTATTTTATCACCACTCAACCATCATAATCCCTTGTCTCAACTCAACTCAACTCAACTCAATCCCTTCAACATTCACACTTTTCCTATTCTCCACTCAAATTGGGACAAAAAGGCTTAGGAACTTGGAATAGTGTTTAAATGTGCTAGCAAATAAAATAAGCTTTAGGCTCAAAGGGGCTAGCAAGGGATACATGTCATTGGTAAGGAAAATTTTGGCTAAGTGACTCAATAAAAACAAAGATGGCCTAAGATCACATTCGGCATATCAAACTAGACACAATCAAGAAGCAAGAGCACACACAAGTTCTAGCATCCTCTAAGGTGACGATCCACTCACAAACGAAGAGATTAATTAATGCATCAAAATCTCATAAGGCTCAAAAGCTCACGGCTTTCACATCCATGCTAGTCCTAGTGCATTCTCACTCTCATCACACAAGTACTCAAAAGAAAAACTCATAAGCATACAAGTTCTCTCTCTAATCAGCTCAAACTCAAACACTCACACAAAAGAATTTCTAACTCACCCTTACAACTCACTCTACTCATCAAATCATACTCAAAGATAGCAATCAACAAGCATAAGATGATTGATAGGCACGAAATATGCAATAGCGAGTCAAATCAAAATCACCCCAAGGAGTATCTCAACAAACCAATAATCAATCAAACTCAACTCAAAGATAAGGGCGTGCATGCATGTGCAATGTAATCATAAAACAGATGAAAAACTCCACCCCCCCCAAACTTCGACCTTGCTAGAGGTCTAAGTTTGGGGTTGTGGGTTACCTCCACCAAATAATTCAATTTCTCTCAATAGCTTTGCACACTCCCTTGTCTCAAGTTGGTTCCTTCAATCTCCACTCCTTTGGCACTCCTTTACTCTTTTAGAGACAAGCCTACAAAATAAAACCCTCAAGTACGAGGTTAAACATACGACTCAACATAACTCCCTAAACTTAAAAAAAAACTCAAAGCAAATAAAAATAATGGGTTGCCTCCCATTCAACGCTATTTTTAAGGTCCTCATGCCGGACCAAGCTCAAAGGAGCTTATGGGACATCATACTCAAATTTACCTCCCTTACTCTCATAAGAGTGGTGTTTGAATTTCTTTCCTTGTTGTCCCTCCATCATGAGCTCTTTTGCTTCCTTCTCATCCCTAAGTGTTATGGGTCTCAACTCCTTCTCACCTTTATCTGGAGGAGTCTTACTAATCAATTTCTTGGATTTTGACTTCTTCTTCTTAACTCCTCATTTTCCTTCCAACTGGATCACGTCACACTTTTCACCTCTTCATCCTTCAATTTCTTCACTTTATCCCTATCAAAAGAATCAAGATCATAATGCTTATGGGTTAAATAATCAAGTGAAGGACTAACAAAATCATGATTATGAAAAGGATTAGGGATAGGAGGTGTGTCTTCAACATGAGGATCAATTGCATCCATGCAATACAAGCTCTCATCCTCCTTCGGGTGCTTCATGGCTTCATATAGGGAGATCTTCACTTCTTGATCATCAACCTTCAACGTAATCTTCCCATTTGCCACGTCTAGCACCATCCCCGCCGTAGCTAAGAACGGTCTTCCCAAGATCAGGGGCACGTGCTCATCTTCCTCCATCTCTAGGACTACAAAGTCGGCTGGAAAAATATGATCTCCAACTCTCACTAGGACGTCTTCAACCACACCTTGAGGTCGAGTGATAGACCGATCGGCAAGTTGGAGCGTCATCATCGTAGGTTGAAGTTCACCACCTTCCAACTTCTTGAAAAGCGACAACGGCATAAGATTGATGCTCGCTCCAAGGTTGCACAACGCTCCCTTCTTGATCTCGTTCCCAATGTCACATGGGATCGTGAAGCTCCCGGGATCCTTCAGCTTTGGAGGAAGTGCCTTGTGCACTAATGCACTCACCTCGTGGTTCAACTGCACCAACTTCGGCTCATCCACTCGCCGACTTTTCGCTATCAAGTCCTTCAAAAACTTTGCATAGTTGGGCATCTGTTCCAAAGCATCATAAAAAGGAATGTTAATGTGAAGTTGTTTAAAAACATCAAGAAATTTTTCATCAAGCTTCTTTTTCATGAAGCGCTGTGGATATGGGACGGGTATCACAGATTTGGGTACCCCCCATTCATCTATTTCTGTTTCTTTCACTTTTTCCCTTGCTTCCTTTGCCTTCTTCCACTTAGGAACTCTCTCAATCTCCTCACTTTCCTTGCCCTTCTGGGACTCATCCATATTTTTACTCTTCTTAATGCCTTCATCCTCAACCTCTTTCTCAACTTTCTTCTCCTCAGTCTCAACTTCCCCTTAGGGCGTCTCAGAATCAGCAGGCATCTGAGGACCTTCATAGTTGGTTCCACTTCTAAGCTGGATCGCCTTGCAATGCTCTTTCGGGTTCCCTTCCGGCATTCTATTCACTGACTTTGCAATCTGGCTCATCTGGAACTCTAAAGAAGTGAACCTTTGATTGTTCTCTTGTTGAGTTCTAGTCCACTCAACATTCATCTTCTGGAGCTCTTGATCACGTTGATCACCCTTCTTATGCAACTCCTTCACATCATACTCTAAGGATGACAACCTCTTACTACCTTCCTCCACATTCTGAAGGATCGCTCTCAACATCTCTTCGGTTGATGCACCGCCTTCTCCACCAGAAGGTTTAGACCCCGGATCAACACCTGCAGGAACAGTAATGCCAGCTTTTGGGTTAGCATAAGAAAAGTTCTCATTCTTCCTCCATGTGTTTTGAGGAGGCTGCTGGCCTCCTTGAAATCCTTGTGTGTTCCTCCATTGATTTTGAGGCGGCTGTTGCCCTGGAGGTGCAAATGGCTGGCCATAAGAAGGTCTTCCATATTGATTTCCACATTGGTAGCCATTCTGATTGTAATACGGACCGCCCATGTAATTGGCTACCTCTTGCTGTCCACTTGGCTGGTCTACTCTATCATTCTCTGCTACATTCTCTCCAATCATATTCTTCCCCAACTCGAGGTTGTTGATCTTCTCCATCATGGCCATCAATAGCCTTCCCGTTCCTTCACCTTCCTCAACCAGATGAACTCTTTGCAAATCTGAGTCTCCATTCCAAGCCCCGGCATTCGTGACAATGTTGTCCACGATCTCTCTACACCTCTCTATACCTTGATTCAGGAATGCTCCTCCCGCACAGGCATCTAAATGGTCTTGCCCCGCCTTGTTGGCACCACTGTAAAAGAATGCCATCACATCTCCCTCATTGTACCCGTGCTGCGGGCACTCAATCAGCATGTTTGAGTATCTCTCCCACGCTTGGCGTAAATCCTCTCCTGACTTCTGGCGGAAAGAAGATATCCCAATTCTTGCTTTTATCGTCCTCGATGGAGGGTAGAATCGCTCGAGGAACAGACGCTCGAGCTCGGCCCAAGTGGTAATACCTCCCCGTGGGAGCGTGTTATCGTACCACTCCTTGGCTATTCCCGTCAATGAGAATGGAAACAGCCTAAGCCTCTTGGCATCTTCAGACATGCCATTATAATTGAATGTGGAGGCTATCATGAGAAAACTTCTTAAATGTGTGTGAGGATTCTCCTTCCCTATCACCCCTTTGAACTGATTCTCTGTCAGCATCTTAAGAATTCCCGGGGAAATTGAGAAGTTGTTCGCCTCAACAGGAGGTAAGGCCACTCCATCATAGTACCGCTGTGGCTGCACTGCAAACCTCCCTCGAATGGTCATATTATGATCTACGTTCTGAGGAACGTGTTGAGGAACAACTGGTGGTATGGGTACGTGCTGGACTGGTGGTGGTTGATAAATTTGTGGTTGGTTGTAAACAGGTGGTGGTGGGTATGGGTAATGAGGATACGGGTATGGTGGATAAAGGTAAGGGTAAGGTTGATTATTTGGTGGGTAAGCAGGGTTGTTAAATGGTTACTGTGGGTTTTGGTGGATAATCTGGTTTTGGTTCTGGTTTTGGGGTTGTGTATGTGAAGATCTACGCGTCGTAGCTAATATGAGTGTGTGTTTTTTGGATTTTTGGGAAAATTAATTAAACTAAACTAAAATTATCCTACGAATGCAAAATGAAAATTAAACTAAGTATCAAAAGGTGTTGTTCAGGTATGTGATGATGATGCTTAGGATAGGAATCCCTACGTATACTAACGGAGCAGGTACATAATCAAAATAACCGTGACACACAAGAAATAACCTAAGTATAAGAATGCAAGGTAAAAGCTCAAGATTCTAAACCCTAATACTTTACCCTAACACTCGACTTCACTAATCCACTAACAAGTTAATAGATTGTGCTTAATTAATGAGACCCTAATTTAACTAAGGTGATGCGGTCGTCCTCCTTCGCTAAACCGGTAGATGAATTAACCTCTCCTAAACCCTCTCGTTAAGACTACTAATTGTTATTGAGTGATGCGGTCGTCCTCTCTCTAACACTTTCGTACGAAATTCAAAGGTAGAGTTAAGATTAATTATAAGAATTCATTAATTAAGAGAATTAAAACTAACGTCACGAATTACCCTAATTACATACCAACGTCCTACTTCTACGAGTTCATCCTATCCTAAGCATGCAAGGGTTCTAGCCTAACATGGTGGTTTGAATAATAAAAGCAATCACAAGAACAATAATCATATGCATAATTAAATTAACGAAAGAAATCAAGAACATAAACGAAAGAACAAATTAAAGTCTCTAAAGAAATCTATATAAATCTGAAAAACTAGGTTTAATCGTCTCAAAGAGTAAAGAAAGAAAGAATTAATCTAATACGTTCAAAAGAAATACTAAAACGAAGAATTCGTAAATTAAAACCTCGATTACAACATATAAAACTCTTCCAATCTCCCTCCCAAGCTTTCTCCTCGCTCAAAATATGTAAAAATATGTGTTCGTCTCGTTGATATGCTTGGAAAAAGGTATAAATAGGCTTGGGATCGAATTTGGGTGTTCATGGGCCAAAATACGCGTCAAGATCGAGTAGAGCTCGAGTAAAACTACTCGACTTGTTGCAGCTCGAGTGCACTACTCGAGTGCCCGAGTAGTGACTACTCGAGCGACTCAGCTCGAGTACTTTTCGGCAGATGTACACATGTTCGTAAAATCTTTATATCTCCTCAACCGGGAGTCCGTTTTGGCCGATTCAAAGTCCTACGAACTCCTCTTTTCACCCTCTATCCATCTATGAAAACCAAAGAGACAAATTCATCAGTTTATAAAAATGATACTCAAATGACTCCAAACTCTCATAAAAACACTCAAAAACATGGGCAAATCGGGCACCAAAACATAACAATTTCGCGCCTAATCACTGTTCCGATTCTCTTTAACGGGAATAGCAAAGGAGTGGTACGATAACACGCTCCTACGGGGAGGTGTAACCACATGGGCCGAGCTCGAGCGTTTGTTCCTCGAGCGATTCTACCCTCCATCTAGAACCATTAGAGCAAGGATAGAGATCTCTTCTTTCCGCCAGAATCCAGGAGAGGACTTACGTCAGGCGTGGGAGAGATACTCCAACATGTTGATTGAGTGCCCGCAACACGGGTACGATGATGGAGATATCATGGCATTCTTCTATAGTGGAGCCAGCAAGGCTGATCAAGCCCATCTTGACGCGTGTGCTAATGGAGTGTTTCTGAACCATGGTACAACTAGATGCAGAGAAATCGTTGACAATATTGTCACGAATGTCGGGCAGTGGAATGAGGACCCAGAATTTCAGAGGGCATATCAAATTGAGGAGAGTGAAGGGACGAAGAAGCTGTTGATGGCTATGATGGAGAAAATAAGTAACATTGAGGTTGAGCAGAATTTGGTTGGAGGGAATGTAGCAGTGAGTGAGAAAGTGGACCAGCCCCCAGTTCAGCAAGAGGTAACCAACTATATGGGAGGACCTTACTACAATTAGAATGGGTATCCACAAGGTGGCAATCAATTTGGAAGGCCCTCCTATGGCCAACCATTTGTACCACCTGATCCACAACCTTCTCAAAATCAGTGGAGGAATAATCAAGGCTATCAAGGAGGCCAGCAGCCTCAACAATACCAATGGAGGAAGAATGATAACTTCTCGTATGCCAATCTGAAGGCCGGAATTACAGTTCCTCCGGGGGTTGATCCAGGTTTGAAGCCTCCGGGTGGAGAAGGCGGTTCCTCGACTGAGGAGATGTTGGGAGCTATCCTTCAGAAGGTTGAGGAAGGAAGAAAAAGATTGTCCTCTTTGGAGTATGATGTTAAAGAGTTGGATAAGAAAGGTGATCAGTGTGATCAAGAACTCCAGAAGAGAGATGTAGAGCTGAATCGAATTCGGCAAGAGAACAACCGGCGGTTCACTTCCATAGAGTTTCAGATGAGCCAGATTGCAAAATCGTTGGGTAGAGAGCCGGGTAAATATCCTTCCATGCCGGAGGGGAACCCGAAAGAGCAATGTAAGGCTATCCAGTTAAGAAGTGGAACCAACTATGATGGTCCCCAGATGCCTGCTGATTTTGAGATGCCTCAAGGAGACATTGAGATAGAGGGTGAAGGCATTCAAGAGAGCAAAGAGACTGAAGAGGAAGGAATTGAGGAGATTGAGAGAGTCCCAAAGTGGAAGAAGGCAAAGAAAGCAAGGAAGATGGTGAAAGAAACCGAGCGAGATGAATGTGGGGTACCCAAATCGGTGATACCCGTCCCATATCCGCAGCGCTTTATGAAAAAGAAGCTTGATGAGAAATTCACTAAATTCCTTGATGTATTTAAAAAGCTACATATTAAAATTCCTTTTTATGATGCTTTGGAACAGATGTCGAATTATGCCAAGTTCCTGAAGGACTTGATAGCGAAGAGACGGCGAGTAGACGAGCCCAAGCTGGTGCAGCTGAACCATGAGGTGAGTGCCTTAGTGCACAAAGCACTTCCACCGAAGTTGAAGGATTCCGGGAGTTTCACGATCTTATGTGATATCGGGAATAGAGTTAAGAAGGGAGCATTATGCGACCTTGGAGCGAGCATTAATCTGATGCCATTGTCGCTATTCAAGAAGTTAGAAGGTGGAGAACTTCAGCCGACAATGATGACACTTCAACTTGCCGACAGGTCTATTACTCGACCTCAAGGTGTGGTTGAAGACGTCCTCGTGAAAGTTGGGGATCACATTTTTCCAGCCGATTTGGTAGTGCTTGACATGGAGGAAGATGAGCGAGTGCCTTTGATCTTGGAAAGACCGTTTTTGGCAACGACGGGGATGGTGCTAGATGTGGCAAATGGGAAGATAACATTGAAAGTTGACGATCAAGAGATAAAAATCTCCCTATATGAGGCAATGAAGTACCCGAAGGAGGATGCAAGCTGTTATTGCATGGATGTCATTGATCCTTGTGTTGAAGACACACCTCCTATCCCTAATCTTTCTTATATTCATGATTTCGTTAGTCCTTCACTTGATGATTTAACCCATGAGTATTATGATCTTGATTATTTTGATAGGGATAAAGGGAAGAAGTTGAAGGATGAAGAAGTGAAAAATGTGGACGAGGTCCAGTTAGAGAGTAAAGGGGGAGTTAAGAAGAAAAAGTCAAAATTCAAGAAATTGATTAGTAAGACTCCTCCAGATAAAGGTGAGAAGAAGCTGAGACGCCCACCACTTGAGGATGGGAAGGAAGGAAAGGAACTCATGATGAATGGGAATTGAGGAAAGAAAGTCAACCACCACTCTTATGAGAACAAGAGAGGTAAATTTGAGTATCATGTCCCATAAGCTCCCTTAAGCTTGGTCCGGCATGAGGACCTTAAAAATAGTGCTGAATGGGAGGCAACCCATTTTTATTTGCTTTTTTTTTATTTTATGTTATTAGGGTGTTGTTGAATCATAAGTTTTAACCTCGTACTTGAAAGTTTATTTTGTAGGCTTGTCTCGAATGAGTAAAGGTATCATGGAGTTATTCAAATTGAAGGAACCAACTCGAGACCAAGGAGTGTGACACATTGTTGAGAGAAACTGAAATATTTGGATAAGTTAACCCACAACCCCAAACTTAGACCTCTTCGCAAGGTCGAAGTTTGGGGGGTGGAGTTTTTATTTGTTTTATGGTGACATGGCACAGGTGCACACCCTCTCTTGAGTTGAGTTTGGTTATTTGGTATTTTGAGATGCTCCTTGGGCTGATATTGATTTGATTTGCTACTATATATTTCATGCCTATCAATCATCTTATGCTTGTTGATTACTATTCTTGAGTATGATTTGATGAGTGTGGTGAGTTGTGAGGATGAGTTAGGAATTCTATTGTGTGAGTGTATGATTTAGAGCTGATTTGAGAGAGAACTAGTGTACTTACGAGTTTTCCTTTTGAGTACTTGTGTGATGAGAGTGAGAATTCACTAGGACTAGCATGGATGTGAAAGCCGTGAGTTTTGAGCCTTTTGAGATTAAAATGCATAAATTGATCTCTTCGTTTGTGAGTGGATCGTCACCTTAGATAATGCTAGAACTTGTGGGTGCTCTCGCTTCTTGATTGTGTTTAGTTTGATATGCCGAATGTGATCTTAGGCCATCTTTGATTTTTTGAGTCACTTAGCAAAAAAATTCCCTACCAATGACATTGATCCCTTGTTGTCCCAATTTGAGTGGAGAATAGGAAAATGGTGAATGAGGAGGGATTGAGTTGAGTTGAGAAAAGGAATTATGTTGGTTGAGTGGTGATAAAAGAAGGGTGTGATAAAGTTATGAGTTGTGGGAAAGAACAAAAGAATTTGAGAATGAGCAAAAGAAAAAAATAAGCTCATATGTATGTGCGAAAAAGAAAAAAAAAGTGTGAAGTGATTGAAAAAAGTGAAATGAGTTAGAATTTTTTTTTTTGAAGTGTTGAGAGTATTGGAATTGAAAGTGTGTTGATTGAAAATGTTTGAATTATTCTATTCCTAATCTCGAAGTACTAAAGTTTGAGTTTCTATTCTCCATTCACTTAAGTCACTTATCCATATAGTTACCCCACCTGTCCAAAGAGCCTACATTACAAGCTTGATAAAATCCTTTTTGATTCGACATTGATTTCTAGAGTATGGTCGAAGTTGAGAGTGCTTACAAGCCTATGGCTGCTGATATGTGTGATTGATTGATTGAGAGAGTCCCTTATTATTGATATACAATTGTGAGGGAGTGAAACACATCGTTGAGTGCACATCCATGTTTGATCTTGGTGTTTCTTGTTGTTATTGCATGAGTATGATGAAGGGGGGTGAGTTAGTATACGTGTGATCGATCTTTGAAGCTCGAGTTCATTTATTTGCATGATTTAATTCTTTGACTCATTCCTAACAATTTCATTTGACTTATTATTTCATTGCTTGAGGACAAGCAATATGGTAAGTTTGGGGGGGTTGATTAGGCGTAAAATTGTCATGATTCGTAGCTAGAAAGGCCCAAGTTTTGGTCGATTTTATTGAGTATTTAGCGTCAATTGAGTATTATTTCTATAAATTGATGAATTTGTCTCTTTGATTCTCATAGGTGAATCGAGAGCGAAAAAAGGAGTTCGTAGGACTTTGAATCGACTCAAACAGATGCCCGGATGAGAAGATATCGAAGAAATACGAATGGTATTAGTGCGTGAGAAGAAAAGTATTAGTTGAAGAAGAAGAAGAGTCACTCGAGTGCACCCACTCGAGCGCCACCGCTCGAGCAAGGGGTTGGCTCGAGCGCCCAAAACTTACAGAAGATTTCGAGAGCTCCAGCAGCTCGAGCGCCCCTGCTCGAGCCAGTGTGTCATTCGACCTATCCCACTCGAGCGCCTCCGCTCGACCCATGGTTTCATTCGAGCTGTGTAGCTCGAGCGCCACCGCTCAAGCATGACTAGCTCGAGCGCCTCAACCCTTTTTCTTCCAGATCCGTTTTTCCGGCCCATGAGTTTCCGAATCGGCCCGATACATATATATACTTGTTCCGAACTCGTTTTTGGGGACATCACCCGTAGACACATTATGTGGAATCTCATCAAACGATTTCTCGGATGGGTATACCAATACCCTCTAAGGTATTTGTGCATCCATCATGAGATACCCGGTATCTCGTAGTAAGTGAGATCTTACTACACTCTCTAAGAGTATGATGCAGATCGCACACCAATCTCAATTGCATCATCAATATTCCATTCTTGATGATCCTTGATCGGGGCTATTTGAGAATCATACTTAAGTCATCTAAGTTCTCACTCACTCAATGACAGTAGTGATTAATGGGAACACAAATAAGAATATATGCAGATAATCAAACATCATATTCAGATAAGTGTAACGCCATACATTTAATATTAAACCAATAATAATATTAAACTAAATCTGAATATTATCTTAGTATTGTGTCCTTTCGATGGATTGTGTAACGCCCCCACTTAATATAGTACGGAAAATATGATGTGGCACAAGTAGGAACGTTACTAAACTAGCATTTTGTATTAAAATATACACACGCCACACATTTACACAGCGGAAGTAGTAAATAAGTATGATCGTAATTTAAGATACAAGCCAAAATTTAAAAATATTATTCTTGAAAACATAAAGTCTTTAAGAAAACTTCACAGCCTGCCGAGTTCATTCGCCCACGTCCGGATCCACAGCATCTGTAAAAAATTTAAAGTGGAAGGGATAAGTGTTTGTAAACACTTAGTGGGAAACCTCTTTATAATTGCACAAACTAAACATCAATTGTTTATAACATGTGAGCCCCCGTAATTTCACCGGGTATATGCTTGGGTGGCGTGACCAACCCGTGGTGCCGGAACAACCGGACTATCTCATTTGCCAACATAGTGTTGGACTATCTCAGGTGCCAGTCGATAGCGGGCCAGACTCAAAATATTTAACATTCAACATTTAATAAGTGCAATTAAAATAATAATAAAACACTCGGTGAAGAGTGAAGTGATTCCCCACCTTGCAGGTTTGTACCTACAAGTAAAATTTTTAAAATAGAAACATTGTTACTTATCCCTTCACTTTTGTAAATTGTAAGACTTGAATTCAAATCTCCACACATATTCAAATATTGTATACTAACACCCAAATATCAATTAAGTGTATAAAATCATCAAATAGCAAGTTATAAATAAATATCGACTGTAAAAATGTAATCGGACCATTTTGAACCTTTCATACAAAATTTCGAATTTGACAGATTACACACCTAACTTTGAAAATTCATATTAAATTATTCATATATCAAAAAATTATGAAATTTTAACAGTATATTACCAACTTAATAAAGTTTATCACCATATTTTCAGATTTCTCAAACCCCTTACCAAACATCAAATATTTTGTAATGAACACACAGTAACAGATTCTGGTCACTTAAATTTAAAAATTCACCATAAATAAACCACATGTCCAATACTCATGAAATTTTAACCATGAACTCCCAACTTCATGTAATTTATCAAAATACTTTGTTTTTCTATAAAAACCTAACCGATTATTCTCAGATTATAGCAAACTTCTACTGTTCCTGTATTTTCTTCCAAAACCCTAGCTCTACTTTGAAATATCACCACGAATTGAATACCAGTCCAAAAATTATGAAATTTTAAACCTAAGTTCCTTCACAACTCTAATTTCACATATAAAAATTTCAGAATTTTCCATCGAAAAAATTGGATCAAAAACGAAATTCCTTCACAAGTTGTCCAGATTTTCGGTTTTCATGCATATATGAAGAACATAACATCTTAAACTCACTTTAAACCATATAATTTCATGATTTCTACTTCTAATGCATATATATTCAAGTAATAAACATGATTTTGCTCATAACACATGAAAAAATTGAATTAAACATTCAAACATGAAGTAAAACATGTATAACATGCAAATTACTCATCAATACTCATTTTCCTATCAATTAATTCACATATCTTGCATAAACTTCATACTACCACTTAAATAATTACTCAATCAAGAAGAGAAGCTTACTTAGAGATAGGTAGCTATAAGAAATCTCTTCTTCTCCTTTCTCAACTTCTAAGTATAAGAGTAGTAGTATTTGTTCTAATTTTCTTTCTCTAAGCTTATATCTATTTTTGCATGCATGCTCATATATTTATAGGTGAAGCAATACTTGGAGATTACTCCAAGCCCCCTTAGGACCGACCTTGAATGAAGGTTGTGGAGAAATTTGGATAATCTTGGAGTTAAGTCATTAAACACATGGCATACTAGGATTAGTTGTAAATTTTGACTTCTCTTTCTCCTAATTTGACCCTAATTCCATGAAACTTCACCACTCTTCCTACTTTCCACCACTTGGCCGAAATTTGTAGACAATTCAAGAGAATTCTTGTGTCTTGTAGTTAAGACACATGTAGGCTTTGAATTTAAAAAAATAAAATAGAAGAAATTATGATTTTCTAATTTATTTAATGCTTTTAAGGTACATTATGCATAAAATTACTTATACTATCTTATAAAATTAAATTAAAACTCTTCTAAGGCTCTAAATAAATTATAAAGTCTATATACTAATCATAAAAAAAAACATCGAGCAATCGATACGTAATTCGTTTCTTGAAGAAACGTTCATTTTTCAACTTATAACGTGTAAAATAAAATACTAAACTTAAGGACTATATTAATTTCTATATCAAATACTTTAAGACATAAAATAAAGAACATATAAAAATTATAAAACTCAAGAAATAGCATGTATTGAGCAAATAATATGTTAATTGTAAGTATCGAGCAAATAAAACACATAAACGTGCCTTGGCATGAATTTTGGATGTAAATGCATCACATAGATTCATATAGAATTATAAAGCATTTACTAAAGCAGATAAGATTATGAAAGTCTAGGGTATTACAGTCTAACCCCCTTAAATAAATTTCGTCCTCGAAATTTCAAGTGTTACCGTGGATATTGAGGTAGGGGTACTTTGCTAAGATTTCATCCTCTCGCTCCAATGTAGCTTCTTCTACCCCATGTCTATTCCACTGGATTTTAACCATAGGAATATCTCTATTCCTTAACCCATGAAGTTTTCTATCAAGTATGGTTGTGGGAATCTCCTCATAGGTTAAATCGGTATCTAGTTCTAATTCGGATTGGTTTACTATGTGGGTAGGGTCAGATATGTACTTTCGGAGCATCGAGATATGGAATACATTGTGTACTCCTGCCAATGATGGTGGTAACGCCAATCTATAAGCTAAATCTCCAACTCTTTCCAATATCTCATAAGGTCCAATATATCTAGGCTTCAACTTTCCTCTTTTTCCGAAGCGGAAAATTCCTTTTATTGGAGATACCTTCAAGAATACCTTGTCTCCAATCTCAAAACTTAATTCTTTCCTTCGCCTATCCGCATACATTTTCTGTCGATCTTGAGCCGCTTGCATCTTTTCTTTAATTTTCTTTACCACCTTGTTAGTTTCCACCAATTTCGGTCCTAATAATTTCTTTTCTCCAATTTCATCCCAGCATAGTGGAGATCTGCACTTCCTTCCGTACAATGCTTCGTACGGTGCCATTTCAATCGTAGCTTGATAATTATTGTTGTAGGCAAATTCCACTAAAGGTATGCATCTTTCCCAACTTCCTCCAAAATCGATGATACAAGCTCCCAACATATCTTCCAAAGTTTGAATTGTTCTTTCCGATTGACCATCTGTTTGAGGATGAAAAGATGTACTGAATTCCAACTTAGTACCCAAAGCTTCTTGAAGACTGTACCAGAATTTCGATGTAAATCGTGGATCTCTATCTGACACAATAGAAACTGGAACTCCATGTAATCGGACAATTTCCTTAATATAAATCTGAGCCAATTTATCCTATGTGAACGTCATCTTTATTGTTAGAAAATGTGCCGTCTTGGTCAATCTGTCAACAATTACCCAAATAGCTTCATTTCCTTGTATTGACTTGGGCAATCCTACCACAAAATCCATCGTAATGTGTTCCCATTTTCATTCAGGAATCTCAAGTGGCTTCAGCAATCCCGATGGTCTTTGATGTTCAGCTTTTACCTGCTGACATGTCAAACATTTCTGTACGAAATTTCCAAATCCCTCTTCATATTTTTCCACCAGAACAACTTCTTTAATTCTTTTCGTTCCTCCGGGATGAACTGTATGTGGTGTAGAATGTGCTTCTTCCAATATTTTCTTCTTGAGTTCTTCTTTTTCTGGGACACATATTCTTCCTCGACATACCAATGTACCATCTTCACGTACTGAAAATTCTTTTGCTTTTCCTTCCTTGATCTTTTGTTTTATCTTTTCTAAGAATGCATCGTCATATTGAGCTTTTGTTATTCTTTCCTTCAGTGTTGGTTTCACAACCAAGGCATTGATCTTTCCCTTGCGATTTAAGGCATCAGCCACTACATTTGCCTTTCCTGGATGGTATAATATTTCACAATCATAATCTTTCACCAACTCCAACCATCTCCTTTGCCTCATGTTCAATTCCTTCTTTTCGAAGATATACTTCAAACTCTTATGATCTGTGTTGATCTGGCATTTACTTTCATACAAGTAATGTCTCCAAATCTTGAGTGCATGCACAACTGCTGCTAGCTCTAAATCATGCGTAGTTCTGCTCATGTGGTTTTAATTGTCTTGATGCGTACGCTACTACTTTCCCATTTTGCATAAGTACACATCCCAAGCCTTGTTTAGAAGCATCACTGTACACAATAAATCCTTCTGTACCTTCAGGAATTGTAAGAACTGGGGCCGTTGTTAATCTTTGCTTTAGTTCTTGAAAACTCCTTTCACATTCTTCTGTCCATTCAAACTTTGTTTCTTTCCGAGTCAACTGAGTCAAAGGTTTTGCAATCCGAGCAAACCCTTCAATGAATCTTCGATAATACCCGGCTAAACCAAGAAAACTCCTGACTTCGTTTACATTAGTTGGTGTCTTCCATTGGTTTACAGCTTCTACCTTTGTTGGGTCAACTTCTATTCCCAGGGCTGAAACCGTATGTCCAAGAAATACCACTTTATCCAGCCAAAATTCACATTTCTTGAATTTAGCATACAATTTTTTCTTTTCTCAGGATTTCTAGTATAATCCGAAGATGTTCCGCATGCTGCTCTTGATTCCTCGAATACACCAGAATATCATCAATGAAAATGATCACAAATTGATCCAGATATTGATGAAATACTCGATTCATCAAATCCATAAAAATAGCTGGTGCATTACTGAGTCCAAATGGTAGCACCACGAACTCATAATGACCATATCGAGTCCTGAAAGCTGTCTTCGGAATATCACTTTCCTTTATATTCACTTGATGATACCCCGATCTCAAATTAATCTTTGAAAACACACTAGCTCCTTTTAATTGATTGAACATATCTTCAATTCTGGGAAGAGGGTATTTGTTCTTGATGGTAAGCTTATTCAATTCTCGGTAGTCGATGCACATTCTTAATGAACCATCTTTCTTTTTCACAAATAATACCGGTGCTCCCCAGGGTGACACACTTGGTCGAATAAAAACCCTTATCCAGTAATTCTTGCAGTTGCACTTTCAATTCTTGCAATTCTTTTGGTGCCATTCTGTAAGGTGTTTTTGAAATAGGCGCTGCTCCGGGAATTAAATCAATAGTAAATTCTAACTGACGATCTGGGAGTAGTCCTGGCAAATCATCTGGGAATACATCCTTGTATTCACATACTACCGGCATATCGTCCAATGTTGGACCATCAGACTTTGTTGCTACAACATTTACTAGAAATGTTGTACATTCTTCTTTCCTTAAAATTTTTCGAGCCTTTACTGCTGAAATTACCCGAGGTATAGTTCCAATTCTAGCACCATATAGTGTAAAGTTCTCATCCTTTGATCTCCGTACTGATATTTCTTTTTTCTTGACACTTGATGAGAGCATGATTTGCTATAAGCCAGTCCATTCCCAAGATAATATCAAAGTCCTTCATTTCTATTATATGTAGATTTGCCGGGAGTATTGCATGCTCAAAATCAATCTTCACATTCCTACATAGTCCTAAGGATTGTGTCGTACTTCCAGAGGGAATGTTTACTTCTAGGAAATCTTCTTCTACCATAATATGGGCGGTCTCAATTTGTTCAAACATCTTTCTAGAGATGAATGAATGTGTAGCACCAGTATCGAATAACGTGAAAACAGGTATTTGGAATATTTTGAACATACCTGCCATCACTTCCGGGTTTGCTATCGCCTCCTGCTGACTCATGGCAAACACTCGAGCATATGCCATCTTCTGTTGTTCTTTCCACTTTGGACAATTAGTTATGACATGTCCCGGTTCCTTACATCTATAACAGATTCCTGTTCCCTTCAGGCATTGCCCAAAGTGTTCCTTCCCACAATTTCTGCACTTAGGTGGCCTCTGTTGTTGTCGTGGCACTATTTCTGTCTTTTTAACTTGCTTAGAATTTCTTCCTTGGTTCGTACCCATCCACTTCCTTTTGTTTTGTTGTGATTCTGGCGTTCTTACGTCCTCTGATTTCATATATGCTGCTATCATCTGAGCTTTCTCGAATGCCGAGGCATAAGACTTAATATCTTGTGCCGCTAAGATAGTACTGATTTCCGATCGTAGATTCTGCATAAATCTTTTTACTTTCCTTTCATCGGTATTGATCAAATGAGAAGCATATCTTCCCAATTGATTAAACTTCCTTTCATATTCTTGCACTGTCAGGCTCCCTTGTTTCAACTGTAGAAACTCGGTCTCTTTCTGATCTAAGAATGACTGTGGTATGTAATTCTTAACCACTGCTTCTACGAATTTCTCCCAAGTAACTGTAGTTCGTTCTTCTTCAGTCATTGTCCTACAGTGAGCTTCCCACCAATAATCTGCATCTTCAGTCAGCTGAAATATAGCGCAAGAAACTTTCTGCTCATCGGTGCACTTAAGATAAGCGAATATCTTCTCCAAGCTCCGAACCCAGTTTTCTACTTCCATAGGGTTTTCCCTTCCGGTAAGTGTTGAAGGTCTAAACTTCTTAAATTGGCTAACAATGTCATGGTTTTGGGTTGAGGATACAGGTGTTTGGGACGATTGGCTTTGGTGATTTAGTTGCTGAGCTAACCCCCTTAAGACGAAAGTTAGATCCTCGCTCATACCTGAGTTGTTTTGGTTTCCTCTACGATTCATAATTCTATTCAAACAACAATGTAATGCAATAACTATACAAACTTTCAAATAATCAATCACACTTTCAAATAAATAGCATAATTTAAGCACATATGAAATATTTAACTGATCCCGTCGTGGAGAATGATCTCGGTGCGGCTGTTTCTTTTAATTTTTAAAACACACTCTTTTTTAAAATACTTTAGCAGGCGAACCTGCTCTGATACCACCTGTAACGCCCCCACTTAATATAGTACGGAAAATATGATGTGGCACAAGTAGGAACGTTACTAAAATAGCATTTTGTATTAAAATATACACACGCCACACATTTACACAGCGGAAGTAGTAAATAAGTATGATCGTAATTTAAGATACAAGCCAAAATTTAAAAATATTATTCTTGAAAACATAAAGTCTTTAAGAAAACTTCACAGCCTGCCCACGTCCTGATCCACAGCATCTGTAAAAATTTAAAGTGGAAGGGATAAGTGTTTGTAAACACTTAGTGGGAAACCTCTTTATAATTGCACAAACTAAACATCAATTTTTTATAACATGTGAGCCTCCAGAATTTCACCGGATATATGCTTGGGTGGCGTGACCAACCCGTGGTGCCGGAACGACCGGACTATCTCATTTGCCAACATAGTGTTGGACTATCTCAGGTGCCAGTCGATAGCGGGCCAGACTCAAAATATTTAACATTCAACATTTAATAAGTGCAATTAAAATAATAATAAAACACTCGGTGAAGAGTGAAGTGATTCCCCACCTTGCAGGTTTGTACCTACAAGTAAAATTTTTAAAATAGAAACATTGTTACTTATCCCTTCACTTTTGTAAATTGTAAGACTTGAATTCAAATCTCCACACATATTCAAATATTGTATACTAACACCCAAATATCAACTAAGTGTATAAAATCATCAAATAGCAAGTTATAAATAAATATCGACTGTAAAAATGTAATCGGACCATTTTGAACCTTTCATACAAAATTTCGAATTTGGCAGATTACACACCTAACTTTGAAAATTCATATTAAATTATTCATATGTCAAACAATTATGAAATTTTAACAGTATATTACCAACTCAATAAAGTTTATCACCATATTTTCAGATTTCTCAAACTCCTTACCAAACATCAAATATTTTGTAATGAACACACAGTAACAGATTCTGGTCACTTAAATTTATAAATTCACCATAAATAAACCACATGTCCAATACTCATGAAATTTTTACCATGAACTCCCAAATACATGTAATTTATCAACATACTTTGGTTTTCTATAAAAACCTAACCGATTATTCTCAGATCATAGCAAACTTCTACTGTTCCTGTATTTTCGTCCAAAACCCTAGCTCTACTTTGAAATATCACCACGAATTGAATACCAGTCCAAAAATTATGAAATTTTAAACCTAAGTTCCCTCACAAGTCTATTTTCACATATAAAAATTTCAGAATTTTCCATCGAAAAAATTGGATCAAAAACGAAATTCCTTCACAAGTTGTCCAAATTTTCGGTTTTCATGCATATATGAAGAACATAACATCTTAAACTCACTTTAAACCATATAATTTCTTGATTTCTATTTCTAATGCATATATATTCAAGTAATAAACATGATTTGGCTCATAACACATGAAGAAATTGGATTAAACATTTAAACATGAAGTAAAACATGTATAACATGCAAATTACTCATCAAAACTCATTTTCCTATCAATTAATTTACATATCTTGCATAAACTTCATACTACCACTTAAATAATTCCTCAATCAAGAAGAGAAGCTTACTTAGAGATAGGTAGCTACAAGAAATCTCTTCTTCTCCTTTCTCAACTTCTAAGTATAAGAGTAGTAGTATTTGTTCTAATTTTCTTTCTCTAAGCTTATATCTATTTTTGCATGCATGCTCATATATTTATAGGTGAAGCAATACTTGGAGATTACTCCAAGCCCCCTTAGGACCGACCTTGAATGAAGGTTGTGGAGAAATTTGGATAATCTTGGAGTTAAGTCATTAAACACATGTCATACTAGGATTAGTTGTAAATTTTGACTTTTCTTTCTCCTAATTTGACCCTAATTCCATGAAACTTCACCACTCTTCCTACTTTCCACCACTTGGCCGAAATTTGTAGACAATTCAAGAGAATTCTCGTGTCTTGTAGTTAAGACACATGTAGGCTTTGAATTTAAAAAAATAAAATAGAAGAAATTATGATTTTCTAATTTATTTAATGCTTTTAAGGTACATTATGCATAAAATTACTTATACTATCTTATAAAATAAAATTAAAACTCTTCTAAGGCTCTAAATAAATTATAAAGTCTATATACTAATCATAAAAAAAAACATCGAGCAATCGATACGTAATTCGTTTCTTGAAGAAACGTTCATTTTTCAACTTATAACGTGTAAAATAAAATACTAGACTTAAGGACTATATTAATTTCTATATCAAATACTTTAAGACATAAAATAAAGAACATATAAAAATTATAAAACTCAAGAAATAGCATGTATTGAGCAAATAATATGTTAATTGTAAGTATCGAGCAAATAAAACACATAAACGTGCCTTGACATGAATTTTGGATGTAAATGCATCACATAGATTCATATAGAATTATAAAGCATTTACTAAAGCAGATAAGATTATGAAAGTCTAGGGTATTACAGGTTGTCTCTACGACACTAACACTAACATTTGACCTTCAATACCTTTTTCCTTATTAAGAAGTTCTTTAATAGCTGTCCTTGAAACAAAGTTGCATTTTTGTTTCAAGTTCGATGGACCTCCGGAGCCATACCAAAAAACTGGAAGAAAAATAAAATCACAGTTTCACTAATATATATGTGTGTGTATATATATATATATATATATACTGCAATCTTGGATTAACAAATGAGTAACTAATGTGAACAAGGACTAGATCGAAAAATACAAAAACACAAAAGATATTTAATTTAAAATGAGAAAATATATGTCTGCAAAAGAAGATTAAGATTATTATTATTAGTTAAATACTAAACTATAATATTTATTTGCCTCTTGATACCAAGATTTGTTTACCACTTATGCGTAAACTAGTAAAATGAATTAAACACATGGTTTCTGTAAGACTAGTTCATTCAAGAATTTATCAAGGAGAACTAACAAGAACACATAACATCTTTCACACTAAGAGTAATTTTTTATTAGATGAACATAATTGAATAAGAATAATAAATAGATGAAAATTATAAGTGTGGGATGAAAATTGGATGAACATTATCTGCAACAAAAAATTTAATGTGATTTCATCGAACACATTCTGGACGAAAACTATAAGTATTGGACGAAAACTATGAGTGTTGGACGAAAATTATAAGTGTGGCATTTCATTGAACACATTATGGGCAGGAACTTTTTGCTTATTTTCTTAAAAAACTTTGGTTTTCTTTGTTCTTCATTTACATATATATGTTTTCTTACATTACATATACGCATACATATTGAAGACAAAATATATACAATACATATTAAATGTTTATATATACATATATACAAACCCTTCAAAATACGAACAGAGAAGAATCAAATTCCCATTACAGAAATTATATCGAAGAACTATATTAGAAATTTAAGAACATCAGTATCATTAATTGTGAATCAATACCTTGTCCAAATTTCAGTAGAAGAAAGCAGGGTCTATCGATTCAAGGTTGTTTCTCCCTTCAAAGTCTAATAATCCAAAGTGCAATATTGCCGAGACTACACGGTTGAATATGCATTGTTTTGATTCACACAATTGAAGAGAAAATATATATAACCAAAGAAAAAGATTTGAGAACGTGAAATCTGCATAATGAGAAGGAAATAACTGAATAGCATTATATCTTTGACTAATATATCTCAATTTCAAATCAGTTTGTTTAGTTTCTCAGACACGTTTTTTAGATATACCAATAAAAAAATTCAAAGGCCCGCCAAGTGACCCATTTTGCCTCCTAAAATATCATTAGTTAATTATTAGCGGGTTTTAAATTTTGTAAAATGAATATTGTAATATTAATAATTCATGGAAATTAACTTTTTTTTTTAATTAGTTAGTATTGTTTGGATAAATTTCACTGTGAAATGTACTTACGATTAATATCTTGTAGTAAAATAATTAATTATATTTTTAATGAGGCAATTAATACTCTTTAATAAAATAATTGTTACCTTTCAAATCAATTTTACGATAAACAGAGTCGGTCCTATGACTTTGGGTGTGCTTAACAGATTAAAATTCATAAGAAGAATTGAGAAACCAAAAGGGATTGGGATTGATGAAGGAAGTGATGATTATATTAAAAGAGTAACTACTTTCAAAGGAAGAATGGTTGAAAAATAGGAAGATAATTAAGAAAAATATAGATAAGAAAATATTCAATACTAATTAAAGAAAAGTTGAATTGAAGGGTTCAATCACACAACCTTATAAATGAATAAGAGATAAAAGAGGAAAGAACAACCTTAATTAAGTGATATCATTGTGCTTATAAACTAATAGCATTGTGTAAAATGATGTACATAGTATATAAGAGCAACAATATCATTGGGTGAATGAGATAGTCATATTATGAACGAGTTTCACTTGAGAATGACTCGTTAGCACAAGACTTCGCTTTTTTGGAATTTTTTATTTGTAATTTATTTTATATAAACACATGTTAATTTTATTTAAATATTAAATCCTTTTGTTGGAAGAAAAAAAGTTATAGAATTATTTAAAGTTACAGGAGTTTGGTTAACCAATCAAATGTGTCACCTCTTACAGCCGGTCACTAGATCAATACATCGAAAAATAAAATGTGCCCAATATTGAAACTGAGTCTGACCCTCTTGGACCCTTGACTCGTTGATGAGTACTGATACACCCGACCATCTTGTATTCACGTTTTGTTACAACAAATAATATATGTTCACAAACTTTATTAAAGAGTTTAGACTAATATTTTTCAAATCGAGTTCTGCTCATCCTAAAAATATGATGGGTTGAGTTGAATTTTAAGATTAGGCCTCTAATTCAACTGTGTATTGCACCAATCAAAGAAAATCGTGCACATTGTAACAACCAAATAAATAGGCACGTAACTACACAATAATGGCACTGATATAACCCTACTGCATTGCTGTCACTACTAGCTCAACCAAATTTATGGGGAACGGATCTCTGTTGGGCAGGGTGTGTTGGGCGAGTGAAACGACATTATTCCAACACTTAATTAAAAAAATTAATGGATAAAGGTTATTCAATCCGCCATTTCCACTGACTAAAAAACGGAGTATTTAGGAACAAAATCCCAGCCTCTTTTGCTATATTAAAAGTTAAAATTTATTTAGCATATTATATAAATTAAATTAATATTATTATGCTATTCTACTTTTTGTTTTCCTACCATATAATTGTATTAACATATGGCTGAAAAGTTGATAAAATTCGATGGTCAAAATTTCCATCTCTAAAATAAATAGTCCGATCTTTTTTTTTTTTTTTAAGAAAAATTCATAATTCTTCCTTTCATAGTTCAATTCTTACACAAAGTTCTTACTTGGACAGTTTACAAGTAGGAGAAGAAAGATTAATATTAGCAAATTAACAATATAAAAACATTTGTTTTTACCAATTAGTACTTCATATGCTTCACGAATGTTTTCTAACAATTAGGAATCAATTTAATTCTATTGATTTTGATGAGTTTATTTCAGTATAAAAATAAAGAAATAGATTCATGATTTATAATTTTATATATATATTTTTAGCAAAGTGTAGAATGAAAATGATTTAGCAACGAATCATTGAAGGGTATTAGTTGTTTTCACTAAAGAATATTAGTTATTTTAATTGAAGGATATTAATTATTTTCACTGAGGAGTATTAGTTGTTCAAAAACTAAAAAAATTATGTGAAAACAACTAATATTTTTTAGTGAAAGCAACTAATACCCTTCAATAGTTCATGCATGAACTAATTGCACGCTATACATACTAAGAAAAAAATTGAACTAATAAAATGAAATAATTAATGATTAAGAACTGTTGGTCCCGGTACAAGACTGAGGAATACGTGTATGGGGGGGGGGAATACACGTATACAAATTTTCAAACTTAAAACCTAACTGAGCCCCTTTACTCAGAGTGGTAAAGAACTAGGAGTTGATAACACACCTACTGACTACACTTGGTGCGGGTCAGTTGGCTAACTATCAATTCAAGTTCAGTGCGGAAATGCGTGAGCCCTGATAGTTTAAAGTCTTATTTAGTTTGCTTTCTGAAAAACTTGTTTACTCAATTCTGAATAGTGATTAGTAGGGCAGTGCTCTTTTTAAGGATCAGGCTGATTGATTCAGGCCTGATAAACCAAATGCTTATGAATGAACAAGTAATATGGCAGGTGCAATATCAAAGCAATAAGAACAAAAGGAGTTTAACGTGGTTCAGAGACTTAAGCTCCTACGTCTACGGCCTAATTTAACAGGAAATCCACTCAAGGGATTCTTGTTTTTAACATGCCAAGGTGCACCAAGACCAGCTAACCTCACTGATCTATACTCCTCCTCTTACTAACTCACTAACTGACTTACTCCCAACAAACCTAACTTAGGGTTTTGGTTTTAGTTTGGATTCCAACTAAGTTGAGATTATCCTTACAAGGAAAAGCTATGCTAAGGATTGGATAATCTCTCTAAGCTTAAGATAATGCTAGTTCGCTCTTTGGAATACAGAATAACTCTCAGTAGCTAAGAAACACTTGGGAAATTTAGATGGTTTCGAGTGCTTCTTCTAAGGCTGAATGCTTTTGAATGCTTGAGAGTTTGAGTAATTTCTGGCTTGGAAATTTCCCGTAACCTTGAATGGGTTCAAGGCCTTCTGTATTTATAGGTGATTTGAAAAACTATCCGTTGGAGAGATAGCCTTTCTTGTCATCTATGTAGAGTGGTTCAAACGGACATATCTTCATGCAACAGCCGTCCTTGCATGGGATTAGGTAGTTGCATTAAATGCACATTAAATGCTTGCCCATTGAATATGCAGTCTGAATTCAGTCTTCTGTCAGGTTTCGTACGTGCGTGTCCTTCCAGGATTGGTCCACGTCATCAGGTTGGTGAGAATGTCAGAACTTATTCCTGGGCTTCAGGCTTGTCTTATTAAGTTCTTTTTATCTTGAGCTCACCGGTATTGTCCTGACGCTGACATTCCTTTTGCATTGATTGGCTCTACTCCAAGTCTTCCCATAAACTCAGTATCCTCCTGTTCCCTTCAGGACTGAGTAGTAAATGACCTCATGGTTATACTCTTCATCGCTGAGACTTACTCAGCCAGCTTAGAAGACTGCCATAAGTTCAGGATGGTAAACTTCGTCTTCAGGCTCTAAGTCTTGATTGTCATCAGTAAGTGCTCCTCTTACTGAGTACCTGTGAAGTGTAAAATGACTAAGTACAAAACCTAACCAAGACTAGCCTGACAAAGACAAACAAAAGGCAAATCATCTTTTCAGGGGCTTTGGAATCTTAATCAAAACTGACAATGTCCCAACAATTTCCCCCTTTTTGATGATGCCAAAACACTGAAAAGATCCTCAAAACGCTTAGAGGAAATATAAGAACCTATCTATAAGATATGGCAGTTTTAGAGCAATTATTGATAAAGTACAGAATTTAAATAACAACAAAAAAGACAATGATTTTTTGTCTGTGGGCAAAAGTAATAGATTTCATTGATTGATGTGAAGGTGATTACAATGAATCTAATCTATTACAAGAAGCTGTGAACACCTAGACTACTCTCATTTCAGGTTCAAGTCCATATCCTGCATAGACTCTTGCCTTTAACTCGTCAAGTCTACTAGGTTGATTCACGTACCCTTCAGCCTTGGTAATCTTCAAAACATCCATCATAATGGCCTTTGTATTGTGCTTCTGAGTTCCAGGAACTAAGAGAGGAGCTCGAATTGTGAACTCAAAAGCCTTCACCTGGACTTGAGCTGCTCCAGCCTCCTCCAATATCTTTTGGATCAACTCAGGATGATTGTCCATCATGTAGTCAGTGAAGTGGGCATTGATATCATCAGTGTCGCCCCATTTCTTCACAACATACCACAACTTCACAAACTCATCCTTCGCGTCAGCCCAGAACTCCTTCAGTGCCTCGGAGATGAACTCGTCGACATAGGCTTCCCTTAATCCTGACTCCGGCCTTCTGACTTGAAGAATTGTTGATTTTCTTGTTGTTGGCCTCTTTCTGTACTTCCTAGGCTCAGGCTTCGCCTTCTTTCTCCTTAGCAGACTGATCACTGCATCATCGAGTTCCCTTTGTTGAAGCTCAGTGATATCAATCAGCTTCTCCACTTTCTTCTCCAAGATACGCATCTTTTCTTTCTGTGCAATCTCAGCCCTGCGTACAGCCTCAGTCTTTTCAGAAGGTATCCCCCACGCCTCAGCGCATAACTCCGCCACCATCTCCCCAGAGTAAGTGATGGGGTTCTTCATTGTATTCATGGGGGGAGATTTCTGAACTGACTTAGGTTGCTTGGATACTTGGAGTTCTTTAGAAGGTTCATTAGCCCTTGCCTTCTTTGCTGCCTCTGCCTTCATCCTGGCAACAATTTCCTCACCTTCCTTCTCTACTGCTGCCAACCTTGCTGACTTCCTTACCCTCAGCACATTCCCTTCAGGATTGGCATCAGGATCAGCTTGAAATGTTTCGCCTTGGTTGACTGGCTCAGATGCCTCAGGGCGGGATCTTTTCTTCTTCTTTTCCCCCTTTTTGGCATCATCATTAGCCTCGGATGGGAATGCGTCAGATCCGCTGTTGATTACGAAGGAGGCTAGGGAATGAACATCATTGATTCCCTCCTTCAGTAAATTAACTCCCATCGAGATACCAGTTTCTGCAAAAGAAACAGAACTGATTGCAGCATTCACCTTCTTCTCAAAGACCTCCATGGAGAGTTAGAGTCTTTGTTCAGCTTTCTCGATCCTCTCCTCCACCTTGGCGGATCGATCATCTGCTTGAGTCAACCTCTCAGCAATATCTTTCGAAGTCTAAGCAATTCATCCTGACTCCAGCTCAAACTTGGACGCTGAGTCCTGAATGGCCTGAGTGAATAGGGCTCCAGCCTGAGCTGCAAGCTTCTCCACAGCCTGATTGAAATCTTCCTTCATTTGCTCATCCTTCTCAGTCAACTGCTTCAAGGTTTGTCTCAGCATTTTCTTTGTGCGCTTTCTTTCGGCCCTCACTGACTTGGCCGTGTCAGTCATCGTTCTCTTGAGTAAAATCAACTCCCTATTCGCAAGGGTGTTGTAAGCTGATTTAGTCTATCGGATGTGTTTTACTAGGGCCTTGGAGTCTTCTTCTTTTTCAGCGCGTAGCCTCATCACTTCCTCCTGAAGCTCAGCTAGATTTTCAGTGGTTTCCACCTTTTTGACCTCCACAATACTTGTGAATTCAGCTCGGCCGACCCCAGTTATGATCACATCCTCATCACCATCTATGACCTCATTAGTGATTGGCTGCTTTCCCTTATCAGCCCCTGCATCCCCAGTCCCCTCTCCAGGGTGCACTGAAGGCAGTTGTTGAGTGGTCATGGTCGCCTGCTCAGGCTCAACCAAGCCATCTCGAACCTTAGGAACTTGTCCTTCAGAACTGGGAGTCTCCTTAGACGCCTCAACATCGTTCTCCCTTGTCTCAGGGCAGGGAATCCCTTCATCGACAGATGTCTCATCGGCGGCTGAGATGTTCAAAACATCCTCAGCCACTGGTCCACCCTTGGCACCAGTGTCTTTCACACCTTCCTCCTGAGTTTGAGACTCAGGGACTATCGCATCAACCTCCTCAGCTGTTTCCTCCACAGCTTTCTCCAAAGCTCCACCCTGAGCATCTTCGTCATCCTCTCCATCCTTATCTTCCTCACCATCTGAAAGAAGATCAGCCTTACTCTTGGACATTAAGTCATTGACTAGCTTTCTCAGGTTTTCGAAATTAAGCAGTTGAAGCCAGCTAGTCAGTCCAAAATAGGAGCATAATCTTGCCTCCTCATTCTCCCAGTGCTCCCATCCACGAGCATCGACTAACATATGCTGCTACTTCATGTTGGATTGCTTAAACTCCAACTAGACTTTGAGCTCAATGACGTTAGCAGCAAGCTCTCCATACTTCATCAGCCTTGGACAACACTTGGAGGCCCATTCAGTAGCGTTCTCCCTTAGGGTATTCTCCAGAATGCCTCCTGCCATATGCTCATCCAATTCTTCCACCTCCACTTCCAGGAAGTCATCCTCTAAGTGGTTTTAGGGAAATCTTTTGGGTTGGGGTAAGCGGAGAAATCTTCAGGGTTGGGAATCGTGGGATCTGATGGTTGGTCAGGCCTCTGAGGTGATGGCACTGACTCTGGGATATTGGGCTCTGCTGTTTGGGGTGAGTTGGTTGGTTGGTTGAGGTGTGGGGTCAGGGTTGGTTGGTGTTTGGGTTTCAGGGAGAGTGGGTGAATGAGTGGGTACTATCTCAGGCTGCAACAACTCAGCCGTCTCGATAGATTTTCTCACCTCCTCCAAGTCAGAGGCTCTAGGAGAGCTTGACTTCTCCCTCTCACTTACTACAGGAAATCTCTTAGCAGGGGACTTTTTGACTCCCTTCCTAAGTCTCTTCAAAGGCCTCTCCCCCTGATCACTCTCCTTCCTGACGTCATCATCAATTCCCTCAGCCTCAGATTCGGTTCTCTTGGGATCAGACTCAGTCCCAGATTTAGTGCTCTTCCCTGACAGCACTATCTTCACCTTCTTCTTCTTCTTCTTCTCCACTTCCTCCACTGCAGGCTGAGCCTCCTCTCCCTCAGCGGCAGACTCCTCATCCTCCATACTCCTTTCAAAGAGGTCATCCACTCTCTCAATGAGACTGGTTGCCACTTTCTTGGCCTTCCCAGCTGGCTTTTTAGCCTGACCCTTTGCCTTAGTATTGGGATCAGTCAGCCCTAGGACCGAGTAAGTGTCACTCACTGAAGTAAACATCACCTTCTTGGAGGAAAGATTATCCTCGAAGTCGAAGGTGTACTCATGGCAGGCATGAGCAATCAGGATGGACATCCTCGTTCCAAAGGGTAAGATGGCACTGACAGAAACATGCTTCTTCTCCTCATCCCGCTTCAGCTTGTCCAGTCCAGCTTGATGGAGTTGATCAAGGAAGAACTGCTCCCAGTTCGCTTCCACTCCATCAACAATAGCCCTCATTATCCTCAGCTTGGGCAAGCTCAGCTGCTCATGAGAGCCAGTGGATCTCATTACCACCTTGGACACTAAGTCCACAAGAGCTCTGTACTCAAGCTTCAGAGTACTCTTGTTCTGACGGGCTCTGAACTCAGGGGAGCCAGTCTTGGTCCACTTCCTAAGGAACTCTCCCTCCGAATTTTCCTTGTAGAACCTGGGATTGATTCTTGAGGATGGCAATGCAAAGACCTCCTTGATAACCTTCCGAATGTCAATGTCAACCACCTCTAAGTTATAGAGAGGTTCGTCGTCGTCGTCCTTCTCTCCCGTTGGTTTGAGCGCGGTCACCTTCGTGTACAGTTCCCCCCTACACAGGAACAAGTTGAAGTAGGCTTCTACGACCGTTCTTGGAAGTATGGAGATAGGGCGCATGGTGAAGTATGTTTCCAACCCATCTTTGGAAATCCAATTAAAAACTGGTTTGATTTACTCCACTGTAAGACAGACACCTTCCATGGAGATGACTTGCTCCATGTGTACCAGCTTGTTATCGACAACATCCCCAAGCTTGTCTGTTGTCCAGTTGGAATCAAGAAGTGCCATTAATTTTGAAATAGGGGTTCTAGGAAATCTGTGAAAATTTTGAGCAGGAGAATACTCAGTGTGCAGTGTGTTTTGTGTTTGCGTAAAGACCTCAAATGGCACTATTGATTGATAAGACTAAGTCAGTTACTCAGACGTGGGGTTGAGATTAATTCCTGAATTTGAAAGGTTTTGAAATGAAAGGCCAAGATTAATCTTAGTTTCAATCAATTACCCCATGTAAGTCATATTCCGTATAAAACGGACACGTATATGAAAAAGTAACTGAAGCATTAAATGCTCCGCTGCGCGTGGGTTTAAATGTGAAAAGGTGCGCTTTTAATGAAAACGGAATGCATTTAATAAAGATTTTTAGGACGAAGGACTCAGGGAGACGCTTGGTATTCACAAGAGTCAGGATAGAATTCATACCTGTCAGGGAGACATTGTAGCACCTTGATACCTCGCTGAGTTGAGTTTGGTCTGAGTTCCCCCTAGAACCCTACACTGACTGCTCTCCCGGATCTAAGAGTCCTAACTCCACTGAAAGTTCCATAAACCTTGCTTCAGCCAAAGGCTTAGTCAAGATGTCAGCTTTTTGCCTGTCAGTGTAAATCTTCTCTACCCTAATGTCCTTCTTTTCCACGTTATCTCGAATGAAGTGATGCCTAATGTCCACATGCTTGCACCTTGTGTGAAGCACTGGAATCTGAGTAATTGCTATACCACTATTGTTGTCACAATAGATTGGAACCTAATTAGCAAATACTTGGTAGTCCCTCAACTGTTGCCTCAACCATAAAATCTGAGCACAACAACTACCTGCAGCCATATACTCAACCTCAGTTGTGGATGTAGCTACTGAATTCTGCTTCTTACTAAACCACGAGATCAACTTACTTCCCAAAAACTGACATGTCCCAGAAGTTTATTTCCTATCAATCCTACAACCTCTATAATCTGTATCTGAATAACCTGTCAGTTCTAAGTTGTCATCTGAAGGATACCATAGTCCCATATTGACTGTCCTTTTCAAATACTTAAGTATCCTCTTAGCAGCCTCCAAATTACTTATCTTGGGATCAGACTGATACCTAGCACACACACCAACTGCAAACGTAATGTCAGGCCTACTTGCAGTCAGGTACAACAAAGAACCTATCAGCCCTCGGTACTCAGTCTGATTTACTGAAGTCCCTTCAGTGTCAGGATCCATCTTCCAATTTTTGTTCATAGGGATCCTGGCTGGATTGTTGTTCTGAACACCAAACTTATGAATCAAGTCTCTTGTATACTTGGCCTTATTAATGAAGATACCTTGACCAGTCTGCTTGACCTGCAATCCTAAGAAGAAGTTCATCTCTCCCATCATTGACATCTCAAATTTACCATTCATCAGCTTAGAGAATTTCTCACAGAGCTGATGATTTGGTGATCCAAATATTATGTCATCCACATAAATCTGGACCAAGATAATGTCATCACCTTCAGTGATCCTGAACAATGTCCTATCCACAGTTCCCTTCTTGAACCCATGATCTGTCAGGAATTGAGAGAGGGTATCATACCAAGCTCTTGGTGCTTGCTTAAGTCCATAGAGTGCTTTCTTCAAATGGTATACTCTATCTCCAACCTCAAACCCGGGAGGTTGTTCAACATATACCTCTTCATTAAGTACACCATTCAGGAAGACACTCTTGACATCCATTTGATACACCTTGAACTTCTTATATGTTGCATATGCAAGGAACAATCTGATAGCTTCCAACCTAGCCACTGGAGCAAAAGTCTCATCATAGTCTATTCCCTCAGATTGACAATACCCTTTTGCAACCAGTCTAGTTGTTCCTTACCACAACACCATTCTCATCCTTCTTGTTCTTGAAGACCCACTTGGTACCAATTACTCCTTGATGCCTAGGCCTATCTACCAGTTCCCAAACCTGATTCCTTGTGAACTGATTCAACTCCTCTTGCATGGCAATGATCCAGTTCGAGTCAGTGAGAGCTTCTTCAATGTTCTGAGGCTCTTGCTCAGAGAGAAAGGAACAGAACAATGCACTCTCACCATGGAACCGTTTGGTCCTAACTCCTTCAGTTGGATTCCCAATGATTTGATCAATGGGATGATCCTCTAGCCATGTTCTCTTGCCAAGAGTTGTTCCTGAAGTACCTGCAATGTTAGTGTCTACAGGCTCATAAAATTCAGAAAAATGAACAGAAGGGGATGATCCTGAGTCTATAACAAAGGGATTAACAAGCTCAATGTCAGGGACATTTGTAACGCCCCAGAATTTAGAAAGTTGACGTTTGAGGTCACAATGTCCTAAACCCGAGTCATCACTTAGTGAACCATAAAAACTGAGTCAGAAAATTTCTTGTAAAAGATAAAACAATAAACATAATTATACAGATGCAGCGGAAGAACTTAACATAATACTTATTTGAGAAAACATCAGTTTGTTACTTAATAAAAACCATCATCCCATTACTTAATAAGGAAACATCCCGACGAGTCCTGGGTATGACTCTCGAGGCATTAGTGACAAAAGATTAACAGTAGTATAGTATAATGTCTCAATCTTGATAAAAATAGTTTATTTAATTAATAAGCGGGAGTGGGAAGTAGTCATCTACGGCAGTTCCCAGACCTCAGCATCATAACCTGAAAATGTTTAGAGAGGGGCGTGAGATAAAATCTCAGCGGGTAACCTGTATGCTGTTATACAGATTGTCAGGAGATCCAAAATAATAATTCTTTTAAGACTTTCAACTTTCAGTTGGTTCATTATAATTTGTGGTCATGTGTATTCGTTTTCTTTAACATAAAACTTGTAAACAACAGATTTAGAACAAAGCATTCATATGGCCCAAAGGCCCATCATTCATATGGCTCAAAGGCCCATCAATCATATGGCTCAAAGGCCCATCAATCTCCTTTCTTATTCATATGGGGGGGGGGCACCGGTGGCATTTCCACCGCGTCCTTGTCCCTAAAAAAATGGGGGCACTGGTACTCTTTCAACCACATCTTTATCCCTGTTGGGGGGGCACCGGTAGCGACTCTACCGCATCATTTTCCCTTAAAGTTTGGGGGCACTGGTACTCTTTCAACCACATCCTTATCCCTGTTTGGGGGGCACCGGTAGCGACTCCACCGCGTCCTTGTCCCTTCCGTCCTTATCCCTCCATCAGCTTCCCTTACAACTTTCACATAGTTCACAAATCACATACCACATGCTCACATTGTTATAATCGCATACTCGCATTCACATTCATAAGATTGTTCATGTCTTTTACTGATATTCATTACGTTTATTTCAGAAAACTGACAACAGTCCATATAACATTAACTAGCTATACAGATAGTGTCACCCACCTGGAAACTTTTAGAGGTAAAGTTTAACTTCTTGATTGCTTAGAACAAAGGCGACCTCCGAGCTTCCGAGCTAACCCCACTTTACCTAACACAGTCCGTTAATTTAGTCATCGTTCATTCTTTTAGTTTATTACTCAACTTCGCATCATACTTAGGGCTTTTCTATAATAGGGGAAGTATTTATCCTATTTAAAACAGCCCTAGGGTTTCGTTCAAGTTCAAGGAAGGCGTTGAAACTTGTTCATTCGGGTAGTAAGGTTACTCTAATTCAATAAGGGTCCACCGGTTGGGGTTTTGGATCTTCCGGGTTCGTTCAACATTAAAAAGCAAGTAAAACACTCAAACACATTCTTGGACAAGTAAAAAAAAATCATTCATATACCTAAAACATGCTTGTTTATAAAAGTATCACTTATTCCTTCTTTCTAGTGGTACTTATTTAACAAAAGACATACATACAAGTATTAACTGAAAAAGGCATTTAAACTTACTGGAAAATTATGATATTTTAGTATGTTATACAACGGATGATATGGAACAAAGTTCATTAAGGGTACCAAGTCATTTGAGCTACGAAAATAGGGTACATTTGCATTTGAAAATAGAACAGCAAGACATTCGTCAAAACAGTGTACATTGAAGTCTAAAAAATCATATCTCACAGTAGGTGCATTCAAAAATCATGAAATTAAGATATGTTATATATAACTTAAAAACAAACATTTTTCATCTATAAACCTAAGTCATTTGAGTTACGGATCATTACCATCTGTTTGATGGAAAATGGGGTTATAACATAGTTTATCATGCAGTAAATACTTTACTTAAAAATCCATAACTTATTGTAAACTTAATCAAAATTAACCAAGCATTTTTCATAGCATTTCAGACTCAGTGGAGAACAAAGAATCAACCTCAGTGGAGATTTTCAAAGACTTATAAAAGGGCTAAAAGGATTTTTGAAAACAAAGAATCAACCTCAGTCAAGTATTTACCACACAATATTAAAACAGGTATATATCATTATCTATTACACAAAATGCTAGGATATTTGGATATATCTTAAAAAACAACAAAGGTAACATCCCCAAATTTTCCTATAATATTATCAATAGTGTAAATAGGCAAAAAGGTTAGATAGAGTCACTGCTCCCAGTTTCGCACGGTTTCAGATACACAAATTTCTATGAATTTATTCTCCCTCAATATAAATCAGATGACCACCAAATTTTCACAGTTTCTTGCATACATCAAATACTATATTCAGGTATTTTTTCATAATTTTTAAACATCAATAAAGGTCCAAAATCGGTTCGTCAAAAAGGGGGCAGTAGCTAACTCGGGTAGAAATGAATATTGTCGAACTTTCACATACATGATCATATAAGCTCAAAAACGTGGGAAAACTTAAACACAAATCTCATACAATATATCCACAGTTTAAACAAGCTTAGGGGATGTTCTTAGCATGCCATTTCTAAGGGTTTCATACTCAAAACAAAACATGATCATAACATCAAGGGGGAAAAGATTTAAAGGGCTTACCCTTGTAGTTTCTTTCTTTCCCTTGAAGATTAGGAACCAAAGATGAACAACCTAGCTTCTAACACTCTCTTGACTTCAAGATGGTGGGGAAACACTCCTCCTAGGTGGTGGTGGTGTAGGCCAAGAGGGGGAGGAGAGGAGAGGGCTCCTTCTCCTTCTATTCTCACTTCTAACTTTCTTTCTTTCTTTCTTTCTTTTCTCTCTTGAGTGCAAGAACTAATGTGGCAAATGAAAGGGGTTTGGAGGGGTATATATAGGAGGAAATGGAGTGGGTTGGCTGATCATAAGGAGGGGGGAGAGGGTGATGTGTTCTTGTGTGTATTAAACACAAGAGTTATGAGATGGGATGAGACATATGATTAGGGTCAAGCTTAGCACTCATTACATGTACTTCTACTTACTATGGCTGAAAAAATAGGTCAGAGGTGCAGGTTTTTACTGTTTTGGGGCTGCCATTTATGGTAGTCCCGATTCTAGACGCGATTTTGGCTTCGACAGTGTATTTTTGATATTTTTCGGTTCGATTTTTTGTTCCAAAATTTAATTCGAGTGTACTGTTAAATTCGTATGATTTTTGTGGTTCACATAAATGTTCTTATTCATCATTTTGAATTCTTTAAATTTTTATCAAGAAAATTCTACCCGTTTTACGGATAAAACTCGAAAAGTGCTAGTAGGGTTTTTTGCCTCGAAATGCTCGTCTGTCACCTGAAAGATTAGAACTTGCATGCACAAATATTTAAACCAAACATTTTATTTAAACACTTTGAAAAAAATAAGACATATAAACCCTAAGTTGGTTTTGGGTTGTCACAACATTGATTCCCCCTTGATGAGGTAACTCAGGAACCGTCTCAGCTGCAACAGCATCTTCATAGACGGTACTTACCTCAGGTTGAGCCTGTTCCTCAGTCTGAGGCTCAACAATCCCTGATGTGCTGGACTTAGGAGTGGCACTTGATTCATCATCCTGATCATCGTCATCATCCCATCTTGGAATTGGCACAGTTTTGACCTTTGGATCAGGTTGATTCTTTAAGCTCAGCCTTGTCACACTTAGACATGCTCACGGTTCCGGAACCGCCAGTTCCAGTTCCGAATCGGCAGTTCCAAAGGTCCAATATGCGGAACCGGAACCGGAACCGAACCGTGGTAAAACCGGTTTCGGTTCGGTTCCCGAACCGGCGGTTCCGGTTCCGGCGGTTTTTCTAATTTTTTTTTTTAGTTTTTAATTGTATTTTTTGAGTTTTTAATCTAAATGTAGATACATATTAAATGGAAAAAGATTTCCTGTCACGTGAGTCTTGATAAAATTTCTTATAACGACCAAACCTGGAATTAAGCTTATCAAAGTGTCTGGCCATTTGGCTGTACTCCTCAGCAAGTTCTTCCTTGCTCATCTCCATCAGTGACTTTGATGAAGACTCAACAGGTTCAGACCTGGCCTTGAACGCCACACTTTTCTCAGGAATTTTCTCCTTTTCTTCCTCTTCTGTCTGAACTTTCTTCTTTCTTTTATTAAGATCAAATTCCAGTGCCTTTAGCTCTGAACAAAGTAAAGCAGAAGTTATGTTACTCATATCCTGAGTGTTCTTAAGCATAATTACACTATTATCCCATCTCTCAGGAAGGGCATTCAGGATCTTTGAAGCAACATCTCTCTTTGGGACATCCTTGTCCAGCATCACCAGCTCATTCATCAACTTGATGAACCTTGACTCCATCTGATCAATTGACTCATCAGGCAACATCTCAAATGCTTCGAATTTCTGAATGGCAATGTTTCTCTTGTTCTCCTTTATCTTTTCTGACCCCTCGCACATCCTTGTCAACTCATCCCAAACCTCCTTTGCCGTCTTTAAGTTCATCAGCCTGGCTAACTCCTCGAAGGGCACCGTATGCAAAATGATGTTTCTGGCAACGTTGTCCAGTCCCACCATCTTGATTTCATCGTTGGTTATGTCTTTCCTTTCTTTCGGAACCTGCACGGCAATCTCAAGATGCTCATATCCTAGTCCTCTGACATTGGGAATAGTGATCTTGATCGGTCCCTCACTGAGAACACGTGGTATCTGGTCATGGATGGCATCAAGATGTGCTTCTAATCTGAATTTCCAATAGACAAAGTTAGATACAGAGAATTCAGGTAACGAAGCTTCAAGTCTCCTCGAAATCATGATGATGCAAGTTTTATGAAAAGCAAACTCAGATCTGTTCAGTGACCACCAACAGTTTCTCCTCTGAAACTATTAGTATTCAAAGTCAGTGGTCTTTTGAACCACTGCTCTGATACCACTGGTTGGTCCCGGTACAGGACTGAGGAATACGTGTATGGGGGGGGGGGGGGGGAATACACGTATACCAATTTTCAAACTTAAAACCTAACTGATTCTCCTTTACTCAGAGTGGTAAAGAACTAGGAGCTGATAACACACCTACTGACTACACTTGGTGCGGGTCAGTTGGCTAACTATCAATTCAAGTTCAGTGCGGAAATGCGTGAGCCCTGATAGTTTAATGTCTTGTTTAGTTTGCTTTCTGAAAAACTTGTTTACTCAATTCTGAATAGTGATTAATAGGACAATGCTCTTTTTAAGGATCAGGCTGATTGATTCAGGCCTGATAAACCAAATGCTTATGAATGAACAAGTAATATGGCATATATGCGCAATATCAAAGCAATAAGAACACAAGGAGTTTAACGTGGTTTAGAGACTCAAGCTCCTACGTCTACGGCCTAATTTAACAGGAAATCCACTCAAGGGATTCTTGTTTTTAACATGCCAAGGTGCACCAAGACCAGCTAACCTCACTGATCTATACAACTCCTCTTACTAACTCACTAACTGACTTACTCCCAACAAACCTAACTTAGGGTTTTGGTTTAAGTTTGGATTCCAACTAAGTTGAGATTATCCTTACAAGGCAAAGCTATGCTAAGGATTGGATAATCTCTCTAAGCTTAAGATAATGCTAGTTCGCTCTTTGGAATACAGAATAACTCTCAGTAGCTAAGAAACACTTGGGAAATTTAGATGGTTTCGAGTGCTTCTTCTAAGGCTGAATGCTTTTGAATGCTTGAGAGTTTGAGTAATTTCTGGCTTAGAAATTTCCCGTAACCTTGAATGGGTTCAAGGCCTTTTGTATTTATAGGTGATTTGAAAAACTATCAGTTGGAGAGATAGCCTTTCTTGTCATCTATGTAGAGTGGTTCAAACAGACATATCTTCATGCAGCAGCCGTCCTTGCATGGGATTAGGTAGTTGCATTAAATGCACATTAAATGCTTGCCCGTTGAATATGCAGTCTGAATTCAGTCTTCTGTCAGGTTCCGTACGTGCGTGTCCTTCCAGGATTGGTCCACGTCATCAGGTTGGTGAGAATGTCAGAACTTATTCCTGGGCTTCAGGCTTGTCTTATTAAGTTCTTTTATCTTGAGCTCACCGGTCTTGTCCTGACGCTGACATTCCTTTTGCATTGCTTAGCTCTACTCCAAGTCTTCCCATAAATTCAGTATCCTCTTTTTCCCTTCAGGACTGAGTAGTAAATGACCTCAGGGTCATACTCTTCATCGCTGAGACTTACTCAGCCAGCTTAGAAGACTGCCATAAGTCTTGATTGTCATCAGGCTCTAAGCCTTGATTATCATCTGTAAGTCTTCAGGCTCTAAGTCTTGATTGTCATCAGTAAGTGCTCCTCTTACTGAGTACCTGTGAAGTGTAAAATGACTAAGTACAAAACCTAACCAAGACTAGCTTGACAAAGACAAACAAAAGGCAAATCATTTTTTCAATTGCTTTGGGATCTTAATCAAAACTGACAATGTCCCAACAAGAACAAATTAACATTTATTAAAAATATATAAATCCTATTCCACAAGATGTAAAAAACAATTTTTTTATACCATGCATCTAATTAAACGATTGGCCGGATTCCATTTTCCAATACCCTTTTATAAGTAGTTATTTTAGTGAAGCATCAAAGCACAAATTTATGTTCCTATTCACTATTCCACCTCTTTTATTTTGCAGAAACGGTGCTCTTAGCACACAGCTGCCACTACCAAGTCCAAGCTGCAAGCTTGAAATACATGGGGCAGAGTTCAAAACCAAATCCTGATAAAAGATAATGAACACTGACATTATTGATTATCCAAAATATATAATAGAACCCAATTCCCCAAAGAGACAAAAGAAGAAAAGAATAGCACCAGCAAAGTTTTCACATTTAGATGCTTATTTGTATAACAAAGTTTTCACCAGCAGATTTCATTGCCCATTCACAGATGGGCTCATAATAACCAGATTGTATCTCAACCAACTTAATCATAATTTAATCAAACTCAAAGTGCACAAATTGTGCTCTAAGTCATAAATTTACATTCTTAGATTGGATCAAGTTTGTATGCATACCATAAAAATCATTATACATCCTGATGTATGAATTCATTCAATAGACAGCATGTGTCAAATCAAATATAGCATATTTATTAACAGCTAAAAAAAAGACAAATACAAAAACAAAAGTAAATGACTCTAGGTAGAGTTTTATTTAAAAATGCAGTTATTTCATTTTATACACCAACACTATTTTTTTTGCCTTCAGCTGGCAACTTATGATTCAAAAGAGCTAGATCATAATTGAAAACTACAACAATATAAAACTTAGATGAGCACCAAAGCATAACAAAAAAATATGATTGATGGTACCTTTTTTCACCAAAAAAAATATAATTGATTCATACACAATTTATTTTGTCATCTATCATTATTTTCAATATAGGTACAAGTGTTAATAAACATAAGACTTCCAACTCAGGTGTCTAACAAAGTATTTCAATATCCCTCAACTTGACAAAGTAAAACTCTCTTTTTCCAACTGTTGGTCCCTAAACGAGTGATACACATGTTAATGTAAATTAAAACTTTTCTTATAAAGCTTATCAGATTACTTAAAACAGTAGACCTTCAGTGGACTTGTAAGTCTGCTGATGATTTACTAGTAAAAGCTTACTGAAGATATCACCTCCACTAATAGCGTCAGAGCTTTCAGTTGAGTTGCTATCTACTTAACTTTTAGCTGCAGAATAGTGAGCCCTTTACTGAAATACTCGTTTTACTTAAGAAACTTTATTTATCTCAACTCACACTTAAGAAATGATTGAATGTAAGTGCGCAAGATATAAAGTGGTTCAGAGAAGAATCTCTTACGTCCATTGTCCTGATTTAACAGGAGAATTCCTTTCACTTGAAATTCCTTGTGTTAGAGTGCCAAGGTGCACTAATCAAATATATCTCTCTTAGGATATTTGATCCCTAGGATAAATCCAGGTCCTAGTTCCCAAAACAACTAGCTTTTAGACTGATATCAATTATCAGTTTACTAACACCTCTAAACACTAACTCTCAACCTAACTTTTGGGCAGGGTTTTGAGTAAGGTTTGGTTCCAACTATCTTGAGATAATCCTTACAATGAGCTCAATATCTAAGGATGAATTATCTCTTTCTAAGATTTGGATTTGGCTTTGAATACAACAAAAGAAGGTTTGATTATCTCTACTAAACAGAAACACTTGGGAAACTTTTGTGATTTCGAGTGCTTCTTTTGAATGTTTTTGAACGTGTAGAGAATGCTTTATCTTTGAAATTTCCCGTGATTGAGAATGTGCATGACCTTCTGTTGGAATTTGAATTTTCCCAAGCAAGCTTCTAGTTCTGATTGGTTCAAATGACTCTTTGTAACTTTATGTCGCGTTAATAAATGCCATGAAAGTCTGCATCATATCGGCTGTCAGTCTGCATCATATCTGCTGTCAGTGAAGTAGACCTACGTGTCACCTCCTCATTGGACCGCAGAGTCAACTTGGTGCAGAGCTTGTCTGGTTTTAAGGTTGAACTCTACTGAAAGAACATTCTATTCCTTTATTTAGTGCAGGTGGACTAAAATTCCTTTTTCCTTGTTTCCAACCAGAATAACTAATAACTTTAAATGTGTTTGGCTTTAATTGCTTCGTTATTATTCATCAGTAGAGTTCCATATCCTCTACTGATGGTTCTTCCCTTAGCATAAATGTACTTAGAAAATATTTTATGCTTCACGAAACTTCTTCAGATGTCTTCACTTCAGTAGTCTTTACTTCAGTAGACTTCACTTCAGTGTACTTCTCTTTGATGAACTAATACACTCTAGAAATTAGTAAACATACTTCAGTTCCCTAACAAGTGAACTGACATACTCTAGACTAACTCTACTAAATAAGGTTTACTTACATTACTTAAGGGAGAACCTTTTGACATCTTAATCAAAACTTAAAACCAAAATATTTCCCTACAATTTCCCCCTTTTTGATGATGCCGAAACCTATCTATTACAAAGTCTTTTTCTTCAGTTGAGTTCATCAGTTTGGCATACTTAGAAAATATTTTGTAAGTAAACTTATTCAAACCATAAAACATAAGCCTAAATGATACTGAGATATTATCTTGGGCCAAAAGAAGGCAGTATAGTTTCATTTCATGTCCAGATCATTGCAAGTACAAGAGGTATCTACTGAAAACATAAGCAAAGTCAAAAAAGCAAACATAACAACACTGGGACTTATAAACAGATGCCCAAAATCTTACAACAACTCAAATATCATCAAAGAGCTGCAAAACATATTTTTTGAAGACTCTAACCTTTAGCCCATTCTTCCTTTCCATGACCTCCTTTGAGTGGCCCTTAAGGTCCAGATGGTCACACAAAGAAACCCACTCAAGGGTGATCTTCTCTCTATCTGTTGCACCAGTTGCATCCATAGGAGGCCAATAAGTGATAGGCTCAGGGGCCTTGAAGGTATCTCCCGGATGAGTATCATTCCAGGCTTCTGTGAAAGCAGAGTAAAGAGTTGGATAGGATTCAAACAACCACTAGTTGAAGTCCTCCTCTGGGATGCCTTTTCCTAATTCTCCATTGACATAGTAGGAGTACACAAACTCTCTCTTCACTGCCTCCCACTTACCATTTATCTTCTTAGGTACCCAGGCATCATGGTGAGGATAAATCATCTTTGGTTGATGCTCCTTTTTCTTCTTCAGCTTAGCAAACCACCTCTGATAACCATTTTTGAACTTCTTGGTGGTGTTCTTGTCAAACTTTTGAAGTTTTTTTCTTCTCTTCCTCTCAGCCAGCTCAGCAACAGTCACTATTTTGCCAACAACCTTATCAACACTTTCCTTGTGTTGAGCTTCCAGCATCATAGTCCTCTCATTCATGCCACCAGCTTCCTTAATCAACTGTGCCAGTACTGACACTCTGGTTGGGGCAGATTTGACCAGTTTAGTGGAGGTTTTCTCTTCAGGGACTTGATTAAGCATGAAATTGTTATGTTTTGGTGCCTGATTAGTTCCTATTTTGAGTGTATTTGATGAGTACTTAGAGTTATTTGAGCATCATTTTCATAAACTAATAAAATTGTCTCTTTGATGCTGATATTAGGAAAAAGGGTGAAAAACGAAGTTCGTAGGACTTTGAATCGACTCAAACGGACTCCTGGATGAGAAGATATTGAAGAAACAAGAAAAGTATTAGTTCGTGCGAAGAAAAGTGTTACTTAGCTCAAAAGGAGGAAGCACTCGAGTGCTAGGAGGTCGATCACTTAGTGCTCAAGCATCCTAGTTCGAGCGCCACATGCATTCTGGTGTCAAGACCCGCTCGAGCAACTCTTGCTCGAGCGGTATCCGCTCAAGAGGTGCACGGTCGAGCGCCTATACTGCCCTGTTGTCCGAGAGCGCTCGAGTAAGCCTAGCTTGAGTGCCTAGCAAGAGGAGATCGAGCACTTGTTGCATTCTGGAAGAAGGTAGGCGCTCGAGTGGGGAGTGCTCGAGCGCTAGGCGCTCGAGCAAGACAAGAGGTTGAGCGCTTCTATATATACCCTTCCAAGCATATTTTTACGGAGATATTGATACCATTACATTTTTAGACTTAGATTTTAAAGGAGAAGAGCTTGGAAGTGAGTTTGGAGAGTTTTAGCAAGGTTTTGCATCATGTAATCAAGGTTTTATCATACGAATTCTTAGTTTAATTGTTTATTTCGAACGAATTTCCATTTATTCTTATTTTCTTGATACTTGAGACTATTAAACCTAGGTTTTCCAGATTTATAAAGATTTACTTTGAGACTTGAATTTATTAATTTCGTCTTTTGTTTATGTTCTTGAATTCCTTCGTTAATTTAGTTATGCATATGATTCTCGTTCTTGTTATTGCTTTTGTACTTCAAACCACCATGTTAGGCTAGAACCCTTGCATGCTTATGATAGGATGAACTCAAAGAAGTAGGACGTTGGTACGTAATTAGGATAATTCGTGATGTATAGTTTTGATTCTCTTAATTATTGAATATTTCTAATAAACTCTAGAATAATTTTAGAATTAGGTACAAAAATTGTTAGAGAGAAGACGACCAAATCACTCTTTAATAACGAATAGGCTTAAGGAGAGGGTTTTAGAAGGAGTTTAACATTTACCGGTTTATCTAGGGAGGATGGCCGCATCACCTTAGTTAAATTAGGGCCTCAATAATTAAGCACAATCCATATAATTTAATTAGTGGATTAGTGAAGTAGGTCGATGGAACTAAGTATTAGGGTTAATTCTTGAGCTTTTATTCTTTAAATCTTGTGCTAGATTAAGGAAGTTAATTGCCTAGTTTTAGTACACTTAGGAATATGACTTGCACATCACAATTATTTTAGTTACCATACCAACTCCGTTAGTATACGTAGGAATTTCTATCCCGAACATCATAATCATCTTTGCACTTCAGACCTAAGTTAGTTTAGTTTAATTTCATTATTAGAATTTAATTAGCATAATATAGTTTAACATTAGCATAAACTAAAACATTACATTCATATTAGCTATGAGACATACATTTCTAGGGATTTATTTGCATACACACTTTCCATTGGGTTCGATACTACTTGGTCCCTATACTTGCCCATACTGCAGTGATCCCATACTCTTGTTGGGTAACTACTAGTAAAGCTAGTATTTTGCATTCATGTCAATGGCGCCGTTGCCGGGGAAGGCAATATATGCACATTGAGTAAGACTTGAAGATAGTTTAGTAGCTAGTAGTGAGTGTTTATTTTCTATTTTATTATTCGTGAGTCAGTTGCGTTTGATCTTTCCATTTGTGTACTCAGGTATATGAAAACACGATCTATGGGATAAACGGGCGAAGATAGAACGAAGCTAGATCCTGGGACCATAACCAGAAGAAATTGAGCTTTTCAGAGAAGAATGAAGACTGCAGCTGGAAATAATGATCTGGATTTGAATATGGGCGGAGGATTAGATTTAGATGTAGAGGGTATTACTCAGACAGAAGAACGGGTCGATGGAGTGAAAGGATTGAACGGAGAGAAACAAGTACCCCCAGGGGGAACGAAAACCAGAATATCCAGATCCAAAATCAAAACCCCCTCTCTCAACACTACCCCCGCACTAAACCAGGATCAAGTCATCAACCAAAACCCAAATAACCCTTTCAATAATCCCATCTACCAACATAACAACCCACTTTACCCATACCAATATCCACCCTACTATCCACTATATTACCCGCCATCACCTACTTATAACCCTCCACCACCAGTTTATCCTCAACAAGTTCTGTAGAACGCTGATCCTCCTAGTATGGCAATTCGAAGAAGGTTTGAGGCTCAGCCTCAACGATATTATGACAGAGTAGCTATGCCACCAGTCGAGGCTAATAATTTCTCTATATCTCCTAGGATTTTGAAGATGCTTGTTGAGAACCAGTTCAAAGGAGAAGTAGGGAAAGATGATCCTCACACTCATTTGAGAAATTTCCTAATAATAGCCTCAACGTTTAACTATAATGGGATGTCGGAAGATGCGAAAGAGGCTCAAATTGTTCCAGTTCTCTCTGACTGGAATAACTAAGGAATGGTATGATAACACACTTCTACGGGGTGGTGTGACTACATGGGCCGAGCTAGAGCGTCTGTTTCTTGAGCGTTTCTACCCTCCGTCCAGAACGGTGAAGGCAAGGAAAGTGATCTCTTCATTCAAGCAGAACCCGGGAGAAGAATTGAGTCAGGCTTGGGAGAGATTCTCCAACATGCTTATTGAGTGCCCACAGTACGGGTACAATGAAGGAGACATCATGGCCTACTTCTATTGTGGGACTTGCAAGGCTGTGTTGGGAAAAAAATAGGGGTGCCCGGAATCTATTCGGGATGAAATTTAAATACGAATTTAAATACAATTATTACTAGCATGAATTAATCCTAATTAATTCAAATAATAATTTCAACAACTAATTATCATCATGCATGTTAAATTAATTTCACATATTTAACTAGGCGGAATAAACAAGTAAATATGCGATTAACGTACCTCTTGTAGTAATGGCCTTTGGATATACGGGACACTTGTAATCTCGCTCTATCAACCCAAAGCCTTCTCAAGTATTTCCCTTTTCACCTCACTTGATCGCCGGTGGGAGACGCTTTCAAGTAATTTAATAAACTAAGGAAAAAGAAAAATATCTATGCTTCTTGATTTTTCCAACACATGGAATTATGTACTTGGGGATGAAATAATCATCCCCTATTTATAAGAAGTAGTGACCGATTTTTTTTTCATGTGGATATGGGCTTGGAAAAAATCTTTTCTTAGACTCTAAGAAATCTTGAATATATCTCATATATTCTTTTCTCCAAAATAAAATATTCCACAAAAATCTCACACTCCTAATTATGGGGTGTAATTTTCGAAAAACATAGGTAGAAAATCCAAGATTTGGATCTTCTTGAATATATGAGATATTCTTGTATTCCTAGAATACATATCTTCCATAATATCTTTCCAAGAAAATCAACAAAATCTAATTTCTCCTAATATCATTATTTTCGAAAATTTAAAGAAAAAATCAGCAATATAATTTTCTTTTTATTTTAATCACCTTATCATTATTGGGCTACTTAATGGGCTACTTGAGGGGCCTTAAGGAGAATTAAGATTGGACCTCCTAATGGACTTCTGAATTTCAATATTGAGCCCCAATATAATTCAGCCCATTAATATTAATTATTACCACTAATAAATTAATATTGCACTATCCATCTTAATCCATATTACGATAATATGGGCTCCCGGTTATTATTTCCCGCGTTTAAGATTATCAAGTCCATTAATTAATTAAGCTTCTGAATAGCTTTAAATTAATTAACATCTTTCACCTTGGAGTAAAGACAGCTCAACATTATTATTCGTACCGAAGAAACTAATTCTTCACTTGCAAGATTTGGTACAATAAAACTTCTGAGCCCACCAAGGGGACTAATCACACGAGCCGTACTCGTACACGTTTCTCCGTATTAAATCTTAGCAACCGTCGTATAATTAATATTACTGCCCAAGACACAAAGTTCGAAGTCGCAATGATTCTCACCCAACATGAATCAAAGCAGTAACTACTAAGCACACACGGTCCTATTTAAGTGACGGAGATTAAGAAATCAACAACCACTGAGGTCTAATTCTTCACCTTTCAGAACAGAAGAATTTCTCCTCGCTGTAGGACCTCTTCAACACATACTAAATGTGCTAGTGCAATCTCTTGGTCAAGACAGACCAATCTGAGCCTTACACATCGACCTTTCACGGCGGATTGTTCAATTCCACCTAGGTCGTGAAAATGTACGTTTAGTTACAAGTAAACTGTTAATGTTGTCTTCCGTGATCGGGTATCACCACATTAACTACTATGTAACACGTATTATTTATTGAACGGTTTGCAATAGAAATTCAACATTCAATCATAACTAAAGCAAATGAGATAAAAGAATTATTCTCATAAAATAAGTGTTTGATACACGAGTTATACAAAGTAAAAGCATACTTTCACGTATAACTCCAACAGGCTGCTCAAGGCCATCTCGATGTATGCGCGAGTGGAGCATTCTTGAACCGAAGTGCAGCTGAGTGCAAACAAATTATAGAAGATATAGTGAAGAACGCGAGGCAGTGGAATGAAGATCCGGAGTATCAGAGGGTCTATCAGATGGAAGAAAGTAAGGGGACGAGAAAGCTGCTCATGGCTATGATGGAGAAGATTAATAATTTGGAGGTTGGGCAGAGTATGAGTGGTGGAAGTAGTACTTTGAGTGAGAAAGTGGATCAGTCTGGATGCCAGCAAGAGGAGGCTAACTACATGGAAAGGCCTAATTACAACGAAGACGGGTACCAACAAGGTGGGAATTAGCAGGAAAGGCCTCTCTACGGTCAACCGTTTGTACCATCGGGTCCACATCCTCCTCAGAATCAGTGGAGGAATAATCAAGGATACCAAGGAGGTCAGACACCTAATCAGAATCAGTGGAGGAAGAATGAGAATTTCTCCTATTGAAACCCGAAAGCAGAAATAACTGTACCTCTAGGTGTAGATCCAGGTGCGAAACTCCCAGGTGGAGAAGGCGGTGCTTCCTCCGTTGATATGTTACGAGCCATTCTTCAGAAGGTGGAAGAGGGTAGTAAGAAGTTGTCCTCTCTGAAGTATGATGTGAAGGTGTTGAACAAGAAGAGTGATCAGAGAGATCAAGAACTTCAGTGAAGGGGTATGGAGTTGAATAGAATTCAGCAAGAGAACAAAAGACGGTTCATTTCCATGGAGTATCAGATTAGCCAGATTGCGAAATCATTGGGTAGAGAGTCGGGGAAATTTCCTTATATGCCGGAAGGTAACCCGAAAGAACAATGCAAGGCGATCCAGCTGAGAAGTGGTACCAAATATGACTATCCTCCACTACCTGCTGATGTGGAGGAAGTCCATTGAGAGATCGAGAAAGAGAGTGAAGAGAAGAAAGTGGGTGACGAGGATGTAGTGGAGGAAGCTCAGAAAGGGAAGGAAAAGAAAGAAGATAAATGGGTTCCAAGTGGAAGAAGACAAAAGAAGCCAGGCGAAACGTGAAGGAGACTGAGCGTGATGAATGAGGGGTGCCAAAATCAGTAATTCCGGTACTATATCCGCAGCAGTTCATGATGAAGAAGTTAGATGAGAAATTTGTGAAGTTTCTTGAGGTCTTCAAGAAGTTACACATCAACATCCCATTTTATGATGCTTTGGAGCATATGCCTAATTATGCAAAGTTTCCGAAGGATTTGATTGCTAAAAGGAGGCGAGTTTACATGCCCAAACTTGTGCAGCTGAACCATGAGGTGAGTGCAATAGTACACAAAGCACTTCCTCCGAAGTTGAAGGATCCCGATAGTTTTACTATTTTGTGTGACATCGGGAATGGAGTTAAAAGGGGAGCATTGTGCGATATAGAAGCCAACATTAATTTGATGCCATTGTCACTTTTTAAGAAGTTGGACGGGGGTGAACTTCAACCGATGATAATGACTCTCTCACTCGCCGATAGGTCTATCACAAGACCTCAAGGTGTGGTAGAGGATGTCCTCGTGAAGGTGGTGAATTCCAGCTGATTTTGTAGTCCTCGATACCACTACCAGAGGAGAAGTAGGTATTTAGGAGTGGAACCCTTGAGGTTGAGAAAGAGGAAGGAAAGGAATTCATGGTGAATGGGCATCGAATGAAGAAGGTCTACAACCGTTCTTATGAGAATAAGGAAGGTAACATTGAGTATCATGTCCCATGAGCTCCTTTGAACTCGGTCCGGCATTAGGACCTTAAAAATAGCGCTGAGTGGGAGGCAACCCATTTTTATTTACTTTTGAGTATTTTTAATATTTGAGTATTTTGTGTTCGTATATTTTAACCCTTTCTTGAGTATTTTTTATTGTAGGCGTGTCTCGAGGATGCACAAATTTCCAATGAGTGATGAAGGAAGCAACTCAAGAAAAGAAAGTGTGTTATATTTCTATGTGTCAACCGGTATTATGCGTATGAGGTAACCACAAACCCAAACTTAGACCGTTTCATAAGGTCGAAGTTTTGGGGGTGGAGTTTTTATATGTTTTATAAAAATAATTATGCACCGGTGCACTGGAGAGGTTTTATTGATATTGCACAGGCGCACGCCCTCTCGTTGAGTTGAGTTTGGTTATATATTATGCATTAATATGTATTTGAGCTTGAGTTGATTGTTGTGAACTAATTGGGTGCTACTACTTATTTTCATTCTTATTAACTCTCTTGTGCTTATTGATTGCTATCTTTGAGTATGAATTATGAGTTAGGTATTGATTGGCGAAGATCAATTACTGCATGGCGAACAAGAGTTAAGGCCTAAATGAAGATATGAAGCAAAATACCCAAACCAGAGATGACTAACAAGGATAATAAAAATGAGAGTGCATAAATCAATCTGGAAAGTGTATTAAATGATGAGCAACTACCTTGACGAACAATATATTGACGAACAGGTCCAACACCCGTGGCCGGGCATGATAACCATGCCAAGTCCTGGGTGACGAGCAACATCACCAAAAGAAGGTGCACTTACCAGCTTATAAAGTGTTTGACACCTATTAGCCTATCAGGTCAACCAGACTATTGACAAACAAGAGTTAAAGATCCAGAGGCTCATCAACGTTAAACACACAGACGAACAACTTATGAACCATATAATCATAGAGCGAGCAACAAAGACAGAAGTCAAAAGTGAAGCGTCCAAGCAAATAACGGCGAATAATAATAGATGATGGTCAACTTTTCGAAAAACAAAATGGGAATTCAGGAGCAATTTTTTTTTAAACCTTTTCCTCAGGGAGTTCAGCAAGAGTGAACAATTCTCAAGTCACTGCATTGCTAAGAGGCTGAGCTACCCAGTCAGTGAGAAGACTGGAAGGCTCATGCTCTTAGCAACACAGTGACTCGAGAGGTTACACTTCAAGTCACTGCTCTGCTCAGAGGCTGAGCTACCAAGTTAGTGATAAGGTTTGGAGAATCATGCTCTGAGCAAGGCAGTGACTCGAGATACTGAACTCTCGAGTGCGTTGCCTGAACTGGTCAGTGAGAGGATTCTCCCTAACCTGAATATTTAACCAAAGTTTTCTATTTAACAATGCTCTCAGTGAGGAGATTTTCACAACACTTTAGTAAATACTTTTAAGGATAAGTACGCTTAGTTTAACGTGGTTCAGAGACTCAAGCTCTTACATCCACGGCCTGATTCAACAGTAAATCCACTAACTGGGATTCTTATTTTTAACGTGCCAAGGTGCACAAAACAACTGGACTCACGCCACTCCCTGGGCTGCCCCTCCTTACAAACTCACTGACAACTTACTCCCAACAAACCTAACTAGAGGGTTTTGGTTTCGGTTTGGTTTGTCCAACTATGTGAGGTTTTCTCTTACAATGTATTAGCCTCCAGCTAAGATTGGGAAAACCTCTCTAAGCTAAGAGTTACAAGCTTGACACTCAATGAATATAAGTGAAAACCTAATGATCAGTGTCGTGGGTGTGAAACACTTCCTTGTGACTCCCTAACACCTAACACACCCTCACAGCTTGTAGGTGTTTGTTTTCCTTTTTACACACCTTGAAACGAAGCTATGAGCTTGTATTTATAGTCTGGATTCAAATGTAATCGTTGGATGAAATTACATTTTAATCCATACAATTAATGGTTTCAACCACTTTTCTTGGAATGCGGCCTTGTTAGTGTCAGAGTTGTTGCCTCGTGCTGATTGGTCCACGTGGGCTGGTTCCAACGGATCTTTGACTCAGTGGGTTGACCAAGACCCACTGACTTTAGGTGGCTTCCTCCTTCACTGACTGATGATCTTCAGTGGACTGAACGTCTTCAGTGTAGTTGTCCTTCAGAGACTGTTTGAAGATCACTCCAAGAAGTTTGTCATAAGGCTGAATGACAAACTTCCCTGACCACAGTAGTCTGACTCCTTCAAGGCCTACTTGGTGCAGCACTGATCCTCTTGATCATGCTCTTCACTGAGTGGTCCACCTGACTTAGCTTAGAACAGCCAAGTTTAGACTCAGTGGGACATCCTTCAGGCTTCTCTTCAGGTTCAGGTCACTGGCATGGCTTCAGTCAGTTCTTCTGGGTGTCATCCTGATATCCTCAGGCTGTGTTGCTGAGTTCCTCCTCGCTGAGTTCCCTCTCAACTGAGTTCTTCTCAACTGACAGCCTATTCTACTGAGAAATAACCTAGCCTGACCTGAAACTAAAGATACTATCCTGACTGCTTTCAAACCTATTTCATGTTGTTTTGGAAAAACATCAAAACTAAACATATCCCAACAATTTCCCCCTTTTTGATGATTCCAAAACTTCTAATCAAATGATTTTCTATTACAAGAATAATGTCAGAATACAAGTAATAGTATGAAATATGCAGGAATTCCCATAATTTAAAACGTTTAAGATCTGTTCGGTAGACCATTTTTCTTAACAAAACTGGATCAGTGGTCATGTGAACAACCCGCTCTGATACCAATTGATGGTCCCCTTTTCGCAAAACAAAATGAGAATTCAGGCGCAATTTTTTTTTTAAACCTTTTCCTCAGGGAGTTCAGCAAGAGTTAACAGTTCTCAACTCACTGCATTGCTAAGAGGCTGAGCTACCCAGTCAGTGAGAAGACTGGAAGGCTCATGCTCTTAGCAACATAGTGACTCGAGAGGTTACACTTCAAGTCACTGCTCTGCTCAGAGGCTGAGCTACCAAGTCAGTAAGAAGGCTTGGAGACTCATGCTCTGAGCAAGGCAGTGACTCGAGATACTGAACTCTCGAGTGCGTTGCCTGAACTGGTCAATGAGAGAATTCTCCCTGACCTGAATATTTAACCCAAAGTTTCCTTTTTAACAATGCTCTCAGTGAGGAGATTTTCACAACACTTTAGTAAATACTTTTAAGGATAAGTACGCTTAGTTTAACGTGGTTCAGAGACTCAAGCTCTTACATCCACGGCCTGATTCAACAGGAAATCAACTAACTGGGATTCTTGTTTTTAACGTGCCAAAGTGCACAAAACAACTGGACTCACGCCACTCCCTGGGCTACCCCTCCTTACAAACTCATTGACAACTTACTCCCAACAAACCTAACTAGAGGGTTTCGGTTTCAGTTTGGTTTGTCCAACTATGTGAGGTTTTCCCTTACAATGTATTACCCTCAAGCTAAGATTGGGAAAACCTCTCTAAGCTAAGAGTTACAAGCTTGACACTCAATAAATATAAGTGAAAACCTAATGATCAGTGTCGTGGGTGTGAAACACTTCCTTATGACTCCCTAACACCTAACACACCCTCACAACTTGTAGGTGTTTGTTTTTCTTTTCACACACCTTGAAACGAAGCTATGAGCTTGTATTTATAGTGTGGATTCAAATGTAACCGTTGGATGAAATTACAGTTGAATCCATACAATTAATGGTTTCAACCACTTTTCTTGGAATGCGGCCTTGTCAGTGTCAGAGTAGCTGCCTCGTGCTGATTGGTCCACGTGGGCTGGTTCCAACGGTTCTTTGACTCAGTGGGTTTACCAAGACCCACTGACTATAGGTGGCTTCCTCCTTCACTGACTGACGATCTTCAGTGGACTGAACGTCTTCAGTGTAGTTGTCCTTCAGAGACTGTTTGAAGATCACTCCAAGAAGTTTGTCATAAGGCTGAATGACAAACTTCCCTGACCACAGTAGCCTGACTCCTTCAGGGCCTACTTGGTGCAGCACTGATCCTCTTGATCATGCTCTTCACTGAGTGGTCCACCTGACTTAGCTTAGAACAACCAAGTTTACACTCAGTGGGACATCCATCAGGCTTCTCTTCAGGTTCAGGTCAGTAGCATGGCTTCAGTCAGTTCTTCTGGGTGTCATCTTGATATCCTTAGGCTGTGTTGTTGAGTTCCCCCTCGCTGAGTTCCCCCTCAACTGAGTTCTTCTCAACTGACATCCTATTCTACTGAGAAATAACCTAGCCTGACCTGAAACTAAAGATACTATCTTGACTGCTTCCAAACCTATTACATGTTGTTTTGGAAAAACATCAAAACTAAACATATCCCAACAATAGATTATTCACTAGCTTACTTTATGTGGAGTCTTCTTCTTCCCTTCAGTTGGGTTCTCCTCTTCTGCTCGCTCTTTTTCCTCCTCCTCATCTTCACTTTCATTCACTAGCTTACTTTCCAGTGCTTTCCCTCCCTTGTACAATACCTTCAAAGAGCTCCACTTTCTCGTATCCTTCTACTTTTGATTAAGTGCGGAAAAATGGTGATTTTAGTTGCAATTAAGTCTTGAATGTTATTGATACAATCAAAATATGCCTTTGATATTTTCAACTGTGTAACAACTCTTTTTTTTCGAAAGATAATTTAAATTCTTGAATATTTTAGGAAAAGTTGACCATTTTAAAACATGTGATGTAACGCCCCGAACCCAATATATATTAATTATATCGAATTCGAAGTGTTATTGTGATCAAAAGCCCGAACTATAAAATTTTTGAAGGAATATAACGGAAATGAGAGATGATGAGTTTTATGCAGCGGAAGAAATGAATAGAATAATTTTAATGTGTATCTCTCACACATATATGTGTACATAAAACATAGTATCAACAGTAATATTTTATTTAAGTGGGGAACTCCGTGTCGTCTCTATTACTGTCCTTGCTCCACGAAATCATAATCTGCAAGGGGTTAGAAAAATGGGGCGTGAGAATTGAATTCTCACTTATGGGTGATTGCAACATCATGGGATTGGTAAATCCGAAATATATATTAAATTATACTCATTAATAAAGTATTTATTTTATTTAATCAGTTTCATATAAAAATTTAAACGGCATTAAACATATTTCGCATAATATAATTGAAATAGCACAAGTTGATTCACATTAAGGCAAAGCCCAAAGTCATATCATATATTATCACCACTATCAAACCATAAACGTACAACCATTCCACTTCCAACAAAGTTACTCTTTTCAACTCCAACCATCAACAGTCTTGATTCCGAGGGCGTCCAACGACAGCTGTCCCCGGAGACCGGAAAAATAATCAACGACCTTGATTCCGAGGGCGTCCAACGACAGCTGTCCCCGGAGGCCAGAAAAACAATCAACGACCTTGATTCCGAGGGCGTCCAACGACAGCTGTCCCCGGAGGTCGGAAATCAATACCCAAATCACAACTCCGTACTTACTGATTTTCCATAAAACTGATACAACAACTTCACTGAGAAAATACTTGACTGATAACTGAACTGATTCATGCTCACGTAAGGTGTTTACTCATGCAGTGGTGATCGATTCACAAAACAATAGGCTAAATATAACATATATAGTTATATCACATAATCCAAACAGTTATATAGATAGGTGTTACAATTATGTTGGATTAGATACTTTTGATTTGATTTAGTCGAGTTCAGAAAATACCGGCACGACGTTATTAATAGCAGATCAATCAACGGATCATCACCCACCTGATTGTTTCGAGTCCCGAGAATGATGTGTAGGCAGAGGGTCGAAAACCTCGTGCGCGTTCCAACTAGTACCGAATCCTAGTAGGAAGATATTTAATTAAAAGTTGACCTTTGAAAACGTTTAGGAAAACTTGAGAGTTTGTGTTACGAGAATCGAGAAAGTTGTGGTCTTATAAACTCAAAAAGGTCTTGCTTAAGGGTCACACCTTATTTTGGTAAATACACCACTTCTAGAAAGGTGAGTGTATTGAGGGAGTGTATTTACTAGTATACTTGTGGTATGACTATGTCGATTACTACAAAACAAATTTTTGATAAGTATACCCCTTTTTAAGAGGAGGTGTATTAGGGGGGTGTATTTACTAAAAGCAGTAGTGTAACAGGGGGAGTGTATTTACTGAAAGCAGTAGTGTAACAGGACGGTGTATTTACTGATTTCTGTGGTGTAACAGGGGGCTGTATTTACTGAATTTAGGGGTGTCTTTAATAAAGGCCCTTTAAGGAAGAAAATATAAGAATTCATCTTGGAATTACTTAGAAAAATAAGAAATTACTTAGAAAAATATTAATAAAATTAAAGAAAAGGTTTTTCTTTCTTAAGGATTATATTTCTCATTTTAAAAGAAATCTTGAATATAATTAATCATATTTCATAAATAAAAACCCTTTATTAATCTTATTAATAAACTTAGACTTTCTAAGAAGTTTATAAAAAATACTTTTCTTTTCTAATATTAATATTACTTCTAAAGTTGAGTAGTAATACTTCTAAAACAAAAGAATTATACTATTTTCCACCTTTTCATTTGTTTACTAAATTTTGAATAATAACGACTTGTCTTTTTGTTCCTAATTTTCTAACAGTCGCACAAGGAGAAGACGAGTTTCCATTTGTCTCAAAAAACTCAACTAATACTAAAACAAACTAATTTCATCATCAATCAGCTAATTCAAACTAAACTAATTCATCCATCTAATAATATCATCCAACCAAAACAACAATACTTAATTCCCAAACCAAATAATACTAAACAAGCTAACTAATAACACTAAGTCATTAAATCAATTCCAACAGTCCATCTACAAGTCTCAAAACCAAAATAATTATCTTAAAACTTACAACGGTCCAACGGGAAACAACTCAATTCCTAATCCACTATTACGAGAATTAGAGAGAATTAAGCAATTCTTACGAGTCCGGTTCGCGGTGGTAAACGGACGGCCTAACGGCGTCATTTGGTGATTCGATAATTCGTCGGATAATTCGGACAGCATAACGGCGCTGTTCGGGATTTTCCGGAAAACAAAATGGGCAGCAATTTCACATAGTGCTCAACGGGTTCTTCATCGGAACGGTAGAGAGGGCTACGAGCCTCGATTAAATGCGAAAAGAACAAAACTGAGATTAAACGAAGAACGGTTGAATCGAAAAGAAATTCAATAATTGAAATTGAAAGAATTGAATTAGTGAATGAATCGGGAGGATCGAGACTCACCAAAAGAAACAAGCGGACAACGACGCTCGAAGGTGAGACGCGGCGGCGCTGGGCGTCGCTAGAGAGAGAGAGAGAGACAAGGCGCGGTGTTGCGCCACGCTGCTGAAGTCGAGGCGGAGCGGTGGCGTTCCGATCGAAGAACAGCGGCGGCTGGCTTCAATCAAGAGGGAGGACAGAGGCGCGACGGGCTGGAGCACGACGGCGTGGTGCGCGGCTGAAAGGAGAGGCGGCGCCGGCGATTGGAGGGCGGCGGCGAGAGGCGACTCGCGGCGGCTCCGCGGAGGACAGAGGCAGGCTCGCGTCTGGGTAGGCGGAGGGCTTCGGCCGGAGGCTGGGAACAGAGCACGGCGGCGCTCGCGGCTTCCGGGCGAGGAGCGACGTCGGGCGGAGAGGACGGCGCGCGGCGGCGCTTCGTCGCGGTCGAAGGGGGGAAGAGGCGCGACGGTGGCGGTGCTTTGAGGCAGACGGCGGCGCTCGATTTTGCGCCTGGAGGAGGAGGAGGCGTGGCTGGTTCGCCGCACGACGGGGACGGCCGTGCACGGTGGTGAGCGGCGACAAAGAGGAAGGGGCGGCGATTCGATCGGAAGGGACGGCGGCTCTGGCCGATTAGGGAGAAAGAAGTGAGAGGAAGGGAGAAAAGTTGTACGCGGTTTGTTTATTTTGAGGAGAGAGAGAAACCAATTTGGTTATTTGAGGAGAAGAAGAGATATTTGATGTATTTTAATTTCTTAATGAATTATTTTTAAAAGAAGGGAATATTATGTGGGTGAGATTTAATCCTCTAATTAAAATTAATTCAAAAAGGAAAGTATATTATGTGGATGAACTTAATCCACTCCAATACATGATATTTTCGATCCCACTTGATACGGTTTAGGGATCGTTTAGTTCACGAGATTAACCCCAATTTGATAATTAATACAGTTTTAAGACTTAATAAATATTTTATTGTATTTGAGTTATAAAAGTATATTTTTATCAATAAATTATACGGATCGAAATCCTTAATTAAACTTGAATATTTAATTTCTCGTAGTCCTTTATTCGTTTGAAAGATTTAATTCTTTCGACGAATTTAGGAATTTGTAAAAAGGGTATATATATTTAAATTACACAAAAGCACACAAAATAATAAAATAAAAAGAAACAAAGATAATAAAATAAAATAAGGGTTCTAAGAATATAAAAGGTATGAAACGGGACGGTGTATTACATGTGATTTAATTGATATGTCATAGACCAATCAATATATAAATTTATCTTAATTATATAATTTACTTATTTATATCAAATTTAAATTTATTTTTGACATGGTCTAATATATTATATGTTTGTATGTGTGTATCCCACATTCCTTAATTTTTGAATGGTGGATATCTTTAAAGAAAAAGAAAAAAGACTTCCGATAAAATTATTCAGTTGCATATGATTCATTAAAAATAGATATATGTGTATGAAATTATTTTATAAGTATGCGATCGAAAAATATATTTGTAAAATTAGGTAAATTTGACTCTTTATAAAACATGAGTTTTAATTAACCTTAACTTATGTTTTGTCTAAATACGTCCTATTTTTTTTAATAATTAAAGATGGACTAATTATATTAGTAAACATTGACTAATTTTATGTGATGACTTAGTTCATACACTTTCGAAAATTGATCTTTTTATTTATAAGTATGTGATTGAATATATATTACTTATATTAGGTAAATTTGACTCTTTATAAAATATGTATTTTAATTAACATTAACTTATATTTTATCTAAATACATCATATTTTCTATGTTAATACAAATTTAATTTGAATGTTGGTTTAATTGCAAATAAAATCACCATTTTTTCGCAAATTACAATATAAGCTAAACTTTTGAATTTTGGCAAAAAAAATCATCACCTTTCATATTTGCTTGCCATCAAACTTCGGGCAGTTTGTCTTTTTCCCGAAAACTGATGTGTACAAATAAATAAACAATCATCATCTTAGTAAACATCTACATCATTACATTTTAAAAACAAAAATTAAAAAAAAAATTATATTATAAATAAGTTTATATATAAAAAATTCAATTATATTTCTTAAAATTGAAATACTTATTTGTGCTTTTGAAAATTTTAAATATTAATTAATATTTTTTAAAATGAATAATTCGAATATGTTTGAAATAATTTTAAAAATCAAATTCCAATAAAAAAAATAATTGTCTAAACTCTAATCCACAATACACGTTCAAAATATTCAAACTCCAATTAGAACATCCTATAATTAATTGAATAAAAACATTAAATTAACCCTAATTCCTTTCCATTCTTCATCCCCAAGCATACGGTATATCCAACAACTCTGCAGATAGTCTTCCCCATGTTTTGGAAATCTCGAGTTCAAGATACTGGTCTGAGGTAAAAGTTTGAGATATGTAATATTAAAGGTAACAATCTTAAAAATAATATTGGGAAAAATTTGTCTGATGATGTTGTATATCGGCGATGAAAGGGTGGAGCAGCGTGGTCGGATGGCGAAGATAAGAAAGGAGGATGAATAATGGTTTTAGGGTTGGATTCGGTAATTGCATAATAATTTTTGGGAGATTTTAGATTTGTTAATTAAAGAAGAGAGTTCTTTTATTGTTTAATTAAGAAAATGTTTAGGTTTAAAATTTCTATTTATTTTAAATACATTAAACACTCTTGAATTTTATAAATATAATTAAATATTTTTATTTTTTAAAAATATGACTAACCATTTTTATATTTATATGTATTTTAAATTTATTTATAGTTTTATAATATTAATTTGTAATTTAAATTTTATTTATTAATTTTATAAATAATTAATGATGTGGATGCATACTGAAATGATGATTGTATATTTATATGCACATTTCAACTTTCAGGCAAGGGACAAGCTGCCCGAAGTTTAAAATGCAAATAAATATGAAAGTGATGATATTTTTTTGATAAAATACAAAAGTTTACCTTATATTGCAATTCGCAGAAAAATGGTAATTTTAGTTGCAATTAAGTCTTGAATGTTATTGATACAATCAAAATATATGCCTTTGATATTTTCAACTGTGTAACAACTTCTTTTTTTTTCGAAAGATAATTTAAATTCTTGAATATTTTTAGGAAAAGTTGACCTTTTGAAAACATGTGATTTAATTGTAATGTCATAGACCAATCAATATATAAATTTATCTTAATTATATACTTTACTTATTTATATTAAATTTAAATTTATTTTTGACATGGTCTAATATATTATATGTTTGTACGTGTGTATCCCACATTCTTTAATTTTTGAATGGTGGATATCTTTAAAAAAAAAAGACTTCTGATAAAATTATCCAGTTGCATATGATTCATTAAAAATAGATATATGTGTATGAAAATTATTTTATAAGTATGCGATTGAAAATATATTTGTAATATTAGGTAAATTTGATTCTTAATAAAACATGAATTTTAATTAACCTTAACTTATGTTTTGTCTAAATACATCCTTTTTTTTTTAATAATTAAAGATAGACTAATTATATTAGTAAACATTGACTAATTTTATATGATGATTTAGTTCATACACTTTCGAAAATTGATCTTTTTATTTATAAGTATGTGATTGAATATATATTACTTATATTAGGTAAATTTGACTCTTTATAAAACATGTGTTTTAATTAACATTAACTTATATTTTATCTAAATACATCATATTTTTTTAATAAATAGATATAAACTAATTATATTAGGAAAATTTCACTAATTTTTATGTGACGACTTAATTCATATTCTTTCAAATTATATGATATTATTTCTATATATGTGATTGAATATATATTATTTATATATTGATAATTTGATTCTTTTTAAAACATGTGTTTTAATTAACCTTAACTTATATTTTTATCTAAATACATTCTATTTTTGAATAATTAAATATAGCCTATTATATTAGGAAAAGTTGACTCATTTTATTGAATGACTTAAGTCATATAATTTCGAATCAATTTATTAATTCAATTTCATCTATTAATTTAAATTAAATATTATATTTATGAACATGCCCTTAATTTGAAATATACTAATTTAATTTAAATTTATCAAATTTATGTTCAATTATCCTACACATGTTACTTTAATTTTTAACATCTTTGTGATGTACAATTATTTATATATCAGGTATATAATAAATTGTATTCTTAATTATTATATTTTGAGAGTTTAAATATGCCAATCATTTTATTTTAGACAATAATATTTGACATGTTATTTTTAGTGTTATTGTATGTGTAGTATTTTTTTCATAAAACTTAGGAATAATATATCTTACACATATTAACATAATTTGAATTAATCTTTTTTAAAAATATTTCAAGTTTTAATATTCCATTTATTTGAAAGAATATATTTCACGAAAATATTGATATATATTTAAATTATATATATATATATATATATATATATATATATATATATATACGGCTTTGATATGGAGACCACAGTTGAGTTCCTTATAGAACTCAATTGCTTAGTTGGTCATCCACATCATCAATTTAAATTATTAATTACTAAGTAGATATTAATTATATTATTGAGTCAGTTTTTTCCCCAAATCTCTCCAAAAAAAAAAATTGATTTTCATATCTTCTTTTTACCATATATTTTTCTCTCTCTCCTAAATAATTAAGGTAATAATTTGTATTTTTATTCTTATATAAAAAAACGTGTATATCTCAAAGTATATATTAATTTTCCCATTAAAACTTACGTACAAATATGTTGTACTCCATATTTTTTTATACCTTAAATATATTTATAATCTTATATGATATAATTTTTATTTGTGGACCAACTAATATTCGCAGTAGTTAATACAAAATTCTTAGACGATAATTTAATTATTTTATACACTAGTGTATGGATTTTTAGTTTACGTACACATTAAATTTTGTTAGTAATTTTTTTTTGGAGTTGTAGTATGCACTTGAATTATTATTTTTTTAAATACCCCAAATAAAAATCAGTGATACCCCAAGAAGTAATAAATAATACCTCAAAAAGTAATCAGTAATACTCCAATTGAAAAAAAAAGTAGGTTGGCGTGTTAGTGTATGTTTTAAAAAAAAATCAAAATTGAAATTAAAATCTAAGTGCATTTGTATTTTTATTTTATTTTATAAAATTTGTGCTAAGTTAGCACGGAAAGGATCAGGTGAACTAGTTATATTATAGTTAACAGAACTTTTAATTTAATGTATAAACACTATGTGACTAATTCTTTTATTTTTTAATTGTATAATTTTTTGGGCTTGGAAAATAAGAGGGGGAAAGTTAAATAAAATAATAGTTCTAGTGTGCACTTGAGTGCATGGTATGCACTTGAACTTTGAAAAAAAAATACTTCAAGTAGAAATTAGCCATACCCCAAGAAGTAATCAGTATTACCCCAAGAAGGCATCAGTAATACCCCAAGAAGGCATCAGTAATACCCCAACTGTAAAAAATACACAGTTCGGCGTGTTTGTGTATATTTTGATAAAATCAAAATTGAAGTCAAAATTGAGCTTAAAATCCAAGTGCATGTTATGCACTTGGATTCAACCTAGAATTTGTCTAAATAAAACAATTAAGATAGCAGAATGGTCTTGTATATTTATTTATGAATATTGAAAATTAAACAAATTGCAGGTCGAAATAATTTTGTCCAATATTAAATTTTAAAACAATAAAAAATTCATCACACCATTGACGCACAAAACTGAAATAGATAATCAAAAACTCTAACCAATTAAGCAAGATAAAAAAAAAGTATTCTCATTTTGAAAGAAAAATAAATAAAGCTTCATCTTTATGTTGTTGAAATTCAATCAGAACAATCCTGGCTCATTCAACATTGTTGGAACCTGATAAAACAAAGAAGTCAAAATTAACTGGTATATAATATTAATGTTATGATAAAAATTAGTTGTATTTAAAAATACAAACCTGCAATATAAATTAAATCATTTGTATCCTTATTAAGATTATCAGAGCTACTTTGGTCGTGTAGATCTACACAATATGCACATAATAAATTGTTGTTATTTAAATTATTGTTTATATAATAGTTAAAAAAATAAGGAAAAATAATAAATGTAACGAATACCTATCTTGCAATTTTGGACAATTGCGTTTGTCATGTGATTTGTCCACGAAGTCCACATCCACGACACAATATTTCCTTAGAAATACTCTTTTCCTTTGATGATCGTAATATTTTTCCACATCCCTTTGCCCTCACTTTTGACGGGTCATTGATATTTAAATGTTTTTCGTTATCTCTTTTCTCTAAATCTTGGAAGTTCACTTGTTTATCACTATGAATTTGTAACACCCCGTCCCGTTTTATACCTTTTATATTCCTAGAACCCTTATTTTATATTATTATCTTTGTTTATTTTAATTTTATTATTTTGTGTGGTATTGTGTAATTTAAATATATACCCTTTTATAAATTCCTAAATTTGAAGAAAGGAATCGAATCTTTCAAACGAATAAAGGACTACGAGAAATTAAATATTCAAGTTTAAGTTAAGGATTTCGATCCGTATAATTTGTTGATAAAAAATATACTAGTATAATTAAAATACAATAAAAATATTAATTGAGTCTCAAAACTGTATTAATTATCAAATCGGAATTAAATTCGTGAACCAAACGATCCCTAAATTGTATCTAGTGGGATCGAAAATATCTAGAATTAAAAGGATGAATCTCAACCACAAGATTATTCCTTCTTTTAATTTAAATTAAATTAATTAATTAAATAGAAAAAATCCCAGCCATATATTAATTCCTCCTTTTAAAATTAATTAATTCAAAAATTAGTTTTCCTAATAAAAACCTCCACTCTCAGCCAAAACACGCATACGTCCCCAATTCTCTGAAATTAACTCCCAAATTGGTTTCTCTCTCTCCTTGAATAAACAAAATGCGTACACCCTCTTTCTCTTCTCTCTCTCTCTCTCGGCTCCTCCTTCCCTCACGGTGAAGAACCACCAGCGCCGCCGTCCTCTTCGCTGGACGCCACCAGGGCTGCCGCCTCTGTCCTTCGCTAGAGCCCCATCGCCCGTCCTCCAGCCTCCAGTCGCCCGCCGCCCCGCGAGTGCCGCCTCGCCTCTGTTCAGCATCGCCAGCGCCGCCTCTAAGCATCACCTCCCAATCGCCGCCTCGCTCCGTCCCTTACAGCGGAGCGCCGCCCACCACTATGCCTCCCGCGATCGCCGTGCGACGCCCACGAAGCAGCGCCGCCACGCGCCGCTTGACGCCATCCGCCGCCGCGTCACTTTTCCCACCAGCGAAAGCGCCGCCTGTCTCTCTGTTTTAAGTGAGTCCTCTCTTTCTATTTCGTTGCCGATTCCTTCCGATTTCAGTTTCTTGATTTAATTCCCTCAAAAGAAAATACTCACAATTCGATTTCGTTTCATTCATTTCAAATTGAGATGTCATCGTCTCCTTCATCCTTTCCGATGAAGCCACAAACTGCTGCCCGTTTTATTTCGGAGGAATCGAAATAGACGCCGTTATGCTGCTCAATTTATCCAACGAATATTTAAACGGACGCCATTAGGCTGCCCAATTCGGAACTAGTAAGAATTGCTAGCTTCCTATTTCCTATTGTCTTTCGTTGTTTTAATCCTAGATTCCCTGTTGAGAGTTTTGTGAATTTTGGGTTAGCTTAGGGACAGTAAGATTAATGGATGGAGTTTTGATGTAGTCAAATTCCTCACGGTTGTACCGTTTATCCCTCTTGAGTTGTTTAGATTGAGTTTGTTTGGTGTTATTGGTTTTATTGATTAGTATGGTTGAATGGACTGTTTAGTATTATTGGAAATGGCTTAATTTATTCTTGATTTAGCTGTTTAGTATTGGTTGTTTAGTTGTTTAGTATTTTTTTGAAATAACTAATTAGTATCGTTAAATTAGCTTGGTTCGCCTACTTACTGTTCAAATTTACAAATTAGAAAACGAGAAGAAAATTTTATTCTCTTTAAAAATCTTATTCTTGGTTTCTTGGGAAATAGACTAATACCTTTAGATTTTAAAAGTAGTACCTTTTGTTATTAAAATTGTTGTTAGTTGTTTTTGGTAAAAGGTTGAAAAGAGATAAAGAGTTTTTATATTCAAAATTACTAGTAACAAATGAATAAGAGTATTTTGGGAAATTTGTTATATGCCTAAATATGAGTGGGAGTAAACGTGGACTTTATGTGGCTAAAATAGGCAAAAACATCAAATAAATGCTATGAGATCACAAAAAGCCATGAATGATCTCATATTCTAATGATTAGCTGATAATGATTGCAGAAAGCAAAAAAACGATAAAATGCGAGAGGGATTGCCAGGGTTTGTTGGGCCCTGGACTTAATGATTTTTCTGTGTATATTCACTTGTTTTTCGGAGCTCTTAATAGCTCTCTATATATAGTATACATGGGGGGTACAAAAGGGAATTTAGGGCCTGCAGCAAGGTGCTCTGTCCTCCGTATTACGTTGCCTGCGGGGGCAGAGTACGAACCAATGAGGTCCTGGCAGCTTGATTGGTATAGGAGGCGCCGTTACTCATGACACCTGGATGATCTTATTCTTATCCGCCTTTATTGCCAGCTCATCCATATTTTTGCAGGTCCTACGAAAATGGGTGTATTTACTAGCCATTTGGGTGTATGAAAGATGTGAATGATCAACCCGGGATGACCGATCTCCTTGGATGGATTCTCACTCTGGACTCTCTGATCATCCCTTTTTGGGTGTATTTTCCATCAAGATGGGTGTATGAGGAGTTGCTCTTGGTGGTCATACAAAAATAGTGGGACGTATTTATTCTCGTGATAAATATGGTCACAACAAAATTAATATAATTCTTTCAAAAGTGACATTAATCAACTTTAGAAGTATTATTAATATTAGGAAAAGAAGAATATAATTATATATTATTTTAGTTTTATAATACAAACTCCTTAAAATCAAAGTTTATTAATAAGATTAATAAAGGGGAATTTTTATAATTATATTCAAGAGTTCTTTGAAAATAAAATATAAATTTTAGAAAGAATAATATTAAACTTGAGACTTTTATTATATTAATATATTACTTAAATAAATTTCTTTTCTTTTAATTCTTTTCAAGAAAAATATTATATGGATATACTTTTAAGTATCAAAGCTTTAGTTATAAAAGTCTAAGATTATCAGAAGACCGTTTTATAAAGATCGAAATAGTATTGCAACAAGGAAATTAGTATGTACACTCCCCCAATACACCACCCTTTTTGAATTGGTGTATTTACCAAGTTAGTATGTCAACTTTTAACCAAATGGTTTCGTACTATGATTCTGTGTTAATCGGAATATTCACGAGGGATCCGACATTCTGTTTGTATATCACTCTCGGGACGTCTCTACAATGCAAGTTATCTTCCAAAGAGATTTCAAGACAGTTGTGACTTAGCTATAAAGTTAACAGGTGGGTGATGATCGGTTGTTTGATCTGCTAATAATAACGTTGTGCCGGTATCTTCTGAACTCGACTAAATCAATCTAAAACAATTAATCCAACATAAATGTAACACCGATTATATAACTGTTTGAATTATGTGATATGACTATATATAATATCTAATGTCTGTTGTTTTGTAAATCGATCACCATTGCATGAGTAAGTACCTTATGTGAGCATGAATCAGTTCAGTTGTCAATCAAGTGTTTTCCTCTGTAAAGTTTGGTGTGTCAGTTTTATGGAAAGTTGGTAAGTACGGAGTTGGGATCGAGTTTTTAATCCAAACTACGGGGAGCTGTCGGGGACGCCCTCGGAATGTAGGTTGTTGATTCAAACTTATCTGGTCCCCGGGTCAGCTGCCTACGTTGCGCACTGGGAATGAGGCCATTGATGGTTTGCTTGTATTTTGAGGGATGTTGTGGTTGGATGAAGTGAGTTTGATGGTGATTGGAAGGAGTAAGTTTTTGTTGTGGTTGGAAAGAGTAAGTTTGTTGGAAGTGGAATGGTCGTACGAATTATGGTTTGGCAGTTTGTGATAATACGTGAATATGTCTTTGGGCTTTGCCTTAATGTGAATCAACTTGTGCTATTTCAATTATATTATGTGAAATATGTTAACACTGATCAATTATTATATAAACTTGTTATTGTTGTGATATATTATAATCTTGTTTATATGTCAACTGCTTAAATAAATTAAATACTTTATCAATGAGTATAACTTAATATATTTCGGATTTACCAATCCCATGACGTTGCAAATCACCCATACGTGAGAATTCAAATCTCACGCCCTATTTTTACAACCCTTGCAGATTATAATTTCGTGGAGCAAGGACAGTAATAGAGACGACACGGAGTTCCCTACTTAAATAAAACATTACTGTTAATACTATGTTTTATGTACACATATATGTGTGTGTTATACATATTAAAATTATTCTATTCATTTCTTCAGCTGCCTAAAACTCATCTCTCATTTTATTATACCTTTTTATATCAAAATTTTTATAGTTCGTACTTTTGATCACAATAATACTTCGAATCCGATATAATTAATATATTCTGGATTCGGGGCGTTACAAAATTTCTTTCACTTTGATATGCAAGTTTTCAAGCGCATTCACTACAAGATTAGTGCCAACATCTGTTAAGGATGCATCATCCACCAATAATGATGCCAGATGTGACAATCTCCCATGACGAGCAATCAAAGATACATCTCCCTTTTCACTAATACATATGCCACTTTTATCTGTTACTACTCCCACCTTTGCACTCTTTGTCGACCTATGCAAAATGTACTTATCAGGTAACTCAAATACTTGTTTGTGTCTAAAATATATTAGCACGTATATGCATGGTATTCCTTCAAACTTAAACAACTTGCAACTACATGAGATGCATTTCAAATTCTTATTTTATGTAAGTACACGTTGTCGAGAGTTCTCCATTTTTTGCATCCTCGTTACAGTGTAAATCTCATTCTCTTGGCAACTAGCATCAAGGTTAATAAAGTATGCATTACTTTCATCAACTTCATTTTGGAAGAACAAAAATTTCTCCCTTATGTACAAATTGCACATACTACAAAAAAATTACTTTTTATGGCAAAAAAATTTCTCATTAAAACCTAAATTTTTGTCACTAAACCTTTGTGGTGATAATTGTTTTTTCACAAGCGCCGTCACCAAAAGCCCATCACGAGAGATATGTGTTGACGATAAAAGAATGTCGTCACTACAGTTAGTGACAAAATATATTTGTCAGCAAAGATAATGTTATCGTGACAATTTTATCATCACTATAACCCTATATTTTCGTCACAAAAATTATTTTTCGTCACAACATCCTTATAATTTTTTTGTTTCACGTGACAAAATCTATTTGTCGCTAAAGATATTGTTGTCTCGATGAATTTATCGTCACTATAACCATATATTTTTGTCACCCAAATTATTTTTGTCGCATTATCTTTACAATTTTTGTTGTTTCACGTGATAAAACCTATATGTCACCATAGATAATATTGTCGTGACGAAATTATCATCACTACAGCCTAATATTTTTGTCACTCATATTATTTTTTGTCACAATATTCTTACATTTTTGTTGTTTCGTGTGACAAAATCAATTTGTCACCACAGATAATATTTTCGTGATAAAATTATCGTCACTATAATCCTATTTTTTTTATCACCTAAACTATTTTTCGTCACAACATCCTTAAAAATATTTGTTTCCCGAGACAAAATATATTCGTCACTTAAGAAAAAATAGTTATGACAAGGATATTATCACAATACTAGAGCATTATCATCACATAAGTGTTTTTTTTTCATCACAATAAAAAAATGTTGGTTATTTATTGTGACAATAATGATCGTCACTAAGAAGCATTTACAATGAAGTTATCATCACAATAGTAATATATGTTTATCACCAAAAGTACTTTTCTTGTGACAACTTTGTCACCCCAAACAACATAGTGTAAAACTAGCATCACAATCAAAAGTTATAAACCACCAACGTACTAGACTTAACAATTAAATTGTCTTGAAACTACAAAAGTATTTACACTAAGATAATAATTCGAGTAATTTCTAATGCATCCAGAGCTTTAGTCCAAATTGAGAGGTCATCTTCATTCCATTTGAGTCTTCAGTCCAAATGTTCATTCTGCACAAGAAATAGAATTTGTAAACTATTAAGTTTTAGAATACTAATCATAAAATTTATTCAAAAAGAAACCAGAACATAGAAATTCTTCAGTCTCTTTTAATTAAAGGGGATAAAGAGCTAAAACAATACAGAAATTGCCAAACATGAAGATTATTAGAGGTTTGATCTATGAAAAAAGATAGAAAAATACAATGGAATAATAATCATATTACAACACACAAAGTATATAGAGAATTCAGTGCTCAAGGAGCAAAGTTAAAAGGTCACTAGCAATCAGATAGTGTACTTTAGCAGGTGAACTTTTGTTGTTTGCTGGAGAGAAAACTTGTTCCATGTTGAATATGCATTTCCGCATATAAGTTCTTATCTTACTACAAGAAATTAACACTCATAACAGCAAAAAAAAAAAAAATTTATTTTATGCTTTAATTTTAAAATTTCTTTATTTTATATGTTTAGAAAGTGGAATCTATCACTGAATATAATATGAGAACAATAATGGAGAAAATTACAGTTTTGGTCTCAAGAGAATGAGTGCAAAATACTTTTGGTACCTATGCTCGAAAGAGATAGAAAATTTTGCAGTTTTGGTCTCATTCATTAATTTTCAAGACCAAAACTGCAAATTTGCCCTATTCTCTCGGGACCAAAACTGCAATTTATTATATTCTCTAGGGAACCAAAGTGAAAAAAAAATACGGGACTATATGTGCCAAAAAAGGACCATTTAGAAATGGATACATTCTCTTGTGACCAAAAGTATAATTAACCCAAAAAAATGTGTTTCACAAAGCAATATAATCTTTCAATGAGGTGTTCATTAATGAAAAAAGAAACTCAAGCCTGTTCATATATCCTTAATTAACCATTCACATTAAATCTTTTCTACCCAAAAATTCCCTGAGCATAAATGATTAACGAAACTATAATACTCTCTACCAAAGCAAGACATTTTGAGTGGCCAACAATCAGTATCATAATCAAAACTATATTTGAGAAGATTAATGGGTAGAAGAATACAAATAAAAAATTGAGCAAGATACAAGGAACTAACAACCTAGTAAACATAAAGGCTCTCCACATTTTGTTTGATATAAACTAAAAGGAACTGTCACAGGTTGGCTATTAAAACTTAATTAAAAACCAGCTATTTATATATGTAAGTTTCATATAGATTTCTGTTAATTAGCATCTCAATATCCATTCTTACTACTTTTCCTAATGGAATTTCTAAACTTGACACAATCCTCTTTTTAGGTAGTCCAACATAAAAATAACTTTAAATCCCAAAAATTAAGTCATCATGATTTCCTACCATTCAATAACAAGAACTCTTTTACTGTTAAACATACCACTATTAAAGATGATGAAAGTGAACTATCTGGTTTGAGCAATGATTTGTATGAAGGCTAACAAATTTGGAGAGCTCCAATAGTGCCTTAATATAAAGTATTCAAAAATCCACAAAAATAAATTTGGACCTAGTTATTATTAAGATCATTAATTGAATGAGACTTTGATTTATTGCAAAATGAACCAACTCACATGGGCGGAATAAAACTCATCATCATCTTTCCAATGTCACCTTCTAATTTAGACTCACCCCCACATTCCACATTTAGAGAGTATTCGATCATGCCATCCAAGCTAAAATAAAATATATACATAAGGGAAAGCCCAGAAAAAATTGAACAATCGACTACAACAATTATAATAACTATAACCCAATAAACCAGAATCACGCAAAATTTCAGACATAAATTGGAAAATACTTACAAGAATAGGTTTAGAAATTAAATCTGATCGACGTTGGAGCGAAATGAGTAATTTGGGCAGAGGCCAGCGGCAAACACCTTCTCAGACCACAAAGTCTAAGCTTCCTTGTAACGACGGAGACTAAATCAGGAAGAGTTGATCAATTGCCTGGAGAGATTTCTTGCGTGAGCGAATTTTGAGGTAGGCAGAGCGTGTGTTAGTACTTAATAGGAGGAAAGAGATTTGGGATTGGTAAATTTGCGCTGAAAAAATTAGCAAACAAAATATTAACTAGGGTTTATGAGGGAATAGAATTTTTTAAAAAGCGAGGGAATTGAATTTTTTGAAAAGTGATGGAATTGAATTGAGCAGCACCAAAAATAAAAATAAAATTTATGGACAAAACACGTGTAGCATTTTTTTTTCTGATAAAATTGTGACTTGAATCATAACCTCTCAATCATAGGTTTTAGAGTTTAATTTTCTAGTAAATATTATAGTATTAATTTTTTATTTACATATAATTAATAAATTAGTATTTCATCACAAACCCCCACACTCCCCGACCAGGGGCGACAAAGTGTCAGTGTCACCCCTTGGACTTTAGCATCAGGGTCCAAGCCATTCCAAAAATTTAGAGTAACACTTGTGTGAAACAGTATGTCTCATAGTATATGACCAACTAAATTTAAAAAAGTGATAGGATTATACTAAATGTGACAATGTTTTTAAAGAAAAGTGATAAATCACTTTTAATAAAAATATTATCACTTTTTGTTCAAACTCTATCACTTTTTTAAAGTGACAAAATTTTAATTAATAAGTAACACAGTTTAAGTTAAAAGTGGATAAAATAGTATTGATCTTATATTATGAGACAGTCTCACACAAGACTTACTCTTTTTTTTAAAATATAAAATAAACCTTTTTTAAATATTTAAATCATTGGAAAATGAAAAAATATTGAGTGAAAATGGTTCATACACGAACCATTTGAAGGGTATTAGTTATTTTCAATAAGAATACTAATTATTTTCACTGAAATATAATAGTTTTGAAGGGTATTAGTTGAAGGGTACGAAGAGTATTAGTTGTTAACTAAAGGTAGTAGTTGGTTGACTTGAAGCGAAAATACTAACTTCTACTAGTAGATTCCTTGCAAGCGTACGAGTTCACTATAGTATGAGTAAGTATAATGACCAAGTATATCGAACCCAAAGGATGAAGTGTATGCAAATAGATCCCTGAAGATCTACGCGTCGTAGTTAATATGAGTGAAATATTTTTGGATTTTTTGGAAAGATTAATTGAAATTAAAATAAACTAATTAAACTAAAATACTAAAAAAAACGAATTAACTAAGGTTTGTGTTCAAGTAAGAGTTGGTGATGCTCAGGATAGGAATCCCTACGTAGACTAACGGAGCAGGTACATAATCAAAGTAACCGTGACGCGCAAGAAATAACTTAAGTAAAAGAATGCAAGGTGAAAGCTCAAGATTCTAAACCCTAATACTTTACCCTAACACTCGACTTCACTAATCCACTAACAAGTTAATAGATTGTGCTTAATTAATGAGACCCTAATTTAACTAAGGTAATGCAGTCGTCTTCCTTCGCTAAACTGGTAGATGAAATTAACCCTTTCTAAACCCTCTCGTTAAGTGTACTCATTGCTAAAGAGTAATACGGTCGTCCTCTCTCTAACACTTTTCGAATAAAATTCAAAAGTAAAGTTAAGATTAATTTTAAGAATTCATTAATCAAGAGAATTAAAACCTAACGTCACAAGTTACCCTAATTACGTACCCACAACCTACTTCTACGAGTTCATCCTACCCCAAGCATGCAAGGGTTTTAGCTAGACATGGGTTTTACGTAAACAAGAACAATTGAATAAGTAACGAACATGAACATGATAATTATAACGATGAAAAGATCAATCATAAACTAGGGTTTCAAGAAATAAGGAATAACTTAAATTAAACCAATAAAACGAGTCTCAACGTGTTCAAGCACAAGAATATGAAGAAACGAAACTAAAACGTAAAATCATGACGTGAATTCGTAAGAAAAACCTAAAGATAGTAAAGTAAACTTGCTCGTTCCTTCTCTCCGAATATTAACTCTCTAAAACGCTATTGAATCTAGTGGGTGTAAGTGGTCTTTTTTCCAAAACATGCTCGGCACGAATATATATATGCATCGGGCCGAATCGGGAACGTATGGACCAAAAAATGTGCATGCTCGTGCACTGCTCGTGCACTAGTGCACGAGCACCTTCAACTTGAGCACCTTAAATCATCCAGAGAGCCAAAACTGCACGACCAGCCTCGCTCGTGCACTAGTGCACGAGCACCTTCCTTGCTCGAGCGCCCTGCACGAGCACTCGTGTAGGGGTGCATGACCCACGTTCTCTCGTGCGCTATGCACGACCACTCGAGCACTTGTGCTCGAGCTCTTCTAGCTTGTGCACTCCAATGATACTTTTTCTCCCTTGAACTAATACTTTTAGTATTTCTTCGATATCTTCTCATCCGGGCGTCCGTTTGAGTCGATTCAAAGTCCTATGAACTACTCTTTTCGCCCTCTATTCATATATGAGCATCAAAGAGACAAATTCATTAGTTTATGAGAATGATATGCAAATGACTCTAAATACTCAACAAAATCAACCAAAACTAGGGCATTTCGAGTGACGAATCATGACAATTTCACGCCTAATCAACTCCCCCAAACTTACCATGTTGCTTGTCCTTAAGCAACGAAATAATAAGTCAAGTGGAATTGTTAGGAATGAGTCAACGAATCAAATCATGCAAGCAAATGAATTCGAGCTTCAAAGATCAATCGCAAGTATACTCACTCATCTTCCCTCATCATACACATGCAACAACAACAAGAATCACCAAAATCAAACATGGATGTGCACTCTACGATGTGTCTCACTCCCTCACAAGTGTATATCAATGATAAAGGGACTCACTCAAATAATCAATCACACATATTGGCAGCCATAGGCTTGTAAGCACTCTTAACTACGACCATACTCGAGAAATCAATGCCGAATCAAAAAGGACTTTTCTCAAGGTTGTAGTGTAGGCTCTTTGGACAGGTGGGATCACAATATGGTAAAGTGACTCAAGTGAATGTAGAATAGAAAATCAAACTTCGGTACTTTGAGATTAGGAACAGAATACTTCAAATATTCTCAATCAACACACTTTCAATTCCAACACTCTCAACACTTCAATTTTTTTTTCTTTCTCACTCTTTTCGCTTTTCTCAATCACTTCATCGTTTTTTTTTCACAAACACATGAGCTCTTTTTTTTTTTTTTTGCTCATTCTTAATTTTTTCTCTTTTTCCCACAACTCATAACTTCACCACACCTTCTTCTCATACTCACTCAACAACAACATTTTCCTTTTTCAACTCAATTCAATCCCTTCACATTCACACTTTTCCTATTCTCCATTCAAGTTGAGACAAAAAGGCTTAGGAACTTGGAATAGTGTTTAAATGTGCTAGCAAATAAAATAGGCTAAGGCTCAAACGGGCTAACAAGGGACTCAATGTCATTGGTAGGGAAATTTTTTTGCTAAGTGACTCATTCAAAACAAAGATGGCCTAAGATCACATTCGGCATATCAAACTAGACACAATCAAGAAGCAAGAGCACACACAAGTTCTAGCATCCTCTAAGGTGACGATCCACTCACAAACAAAGAGATTAATTCATGCATCAAAATCTCATAAGGCTCAAATCTCACGGCTTTCACATCCATGCTAGTCCTAGTAAATTCTCACTCTCATCACACAAGCACTCAAAAAGAAAACTTGTATGTATACTAGTTCTCTCTCAAATCCACTCTAACTCAAACACTCACACAAAAGAATTCCTAACTTAATCTCACAACTCAACTCTTCTCATCAAATCATACTCAAAGATAGCAATAAGTAAGCATAAGGTGATTGATAGGCATGAAATAAGCAACAACGAATCAGATCAAAATCACCTCAAGGAGCATCTCAAGGCACCAAATAACCAAACACACTAAAAGATAAGGGGTGTTCCGGTGCAATGTAACAAGAAAAATAAAAAAACTCCACCCCCCAAACTTCGACCTTGCGAAGAGGTCTAAGTTTGGGGTTGTGGGTTACCTCAACCAAACAATTCAGTTTCTCTCAACAACGTTGCACACTCCCTTGCTTGAGTTCCTCCCTTTTGAGTACTCCATCGAGATAAGCCTACAAAATTAACTCTCAAGTACGAGGTTAAAATTTACGATTAAAAAATACCCTAATATCATAAAACTCAAATAACTAAAAAAAAAAAAAATCAAAAGCAAATAAAAATGGGTTGCCTCCCATTCAGCGCTATTTTTAAGGTCCTCATGCCGGACCGAGCTCAAAGGAGCTTATGGGACATCATACTCAAATTTACCTCTCTTACTCTCATAAGAGTGGTGCTTGCATGTCTTTCCTTGATGCCCTTCCATCATGGACTCTTTTCCTTCCTTCTCATCCCCAAGTGTTATGGGTCTCAACTCCTTCTCACCTTTATCTGGAGGGGTCTTACCAAACAGTTTCTTGAATTTGGACTTTTTCTTCTTAACTCCTCCTTTCCCTTCCAACTGGATCACGTCCACACTTTTCACTTCTTCATCCTTCAATTTCTTCACTTTATCCCTATCAAAATAAGTCAGATCATAATGCTCATGGGTTAACTTATCAACATGTGAAGGATTAACGAAATCATGAACATGAGAAAGATTAGAGATAGGAGGTGTGTCTTCAACACAAGGATCAATTGCATCCATGCAATACAAACTCTCATCCTCCTTCGGGTGCTTCATGGCTTCATATAGGGAAATCTTCACTTCTTGATCATCAACCTTCAACGTAATCTTCCCATTTGCCACGTCTAGCACCATCCCCGCCGTCGCTAAGAACGGTCTTCCCAAGATCAGGGGCACGCGCTCATCTTCCTCCATTTCAAGCACTACAAAGTCGGCTGGAAAAATGTGATCTCCAACTCTCACGAGGACGTCTTCAACCACACCTTGAGGTCTCGTGATGGACCTATCAGCAAGCTGGAGCGTCATCATCATGGGTTGAAGTTCACCCACCTCTAACTTCTTGAACAACGACAAGGGCATAAGATTTATGATCGCCCCTAAATCACATAGCGCTCCTTTCTTGATCCCATTCCCAATGTCACATAAGATGGTAAAGCTCCCGGGATCCTTCAGCTTTGGAGGAAGCGCCTTGTGCATTAATGCACTCACCTCATGGTTCAACTGCACCAACTTCGGCTCATCCACTCGCCATCTTTTCGCGATCAAGTCCTTCAGGAACTTTGCATAGTTGGGCATCTGTTCCAAAGCATCATAAAAAGGGATATTAATATACAATTGTTTAAACACATAAAGGGATCTAGCGAATTTCTCATCAAGCTTCTTTTTCAAGAAGCGTTGTGGATATGGGACGGGTATCACAGATTTGGGTACCCCCCATTCATCTCTCTCGGTCTCTTTCACTTTCTCCCTTGCTTCCTTTGCCTTCTTCCACTTAGGAACTCTCTCAACCTTCTCAATGCCTTCCTCTTCAAGCTCTTTGCTCGCTTGAGTGCTTTCACCCTCAACCTTCTTCTCAACTCTCATCTCTTCAATCTCATCTCTATCTTGGGGCGTCTCAGAATCAGCAGGCATCTGAGGACCTTCATAGTTGGTCCCACTTCTAAGCTGGATCGCCTTGCAATGTTCTATAGGGTTTCCCTCAGGTATTGAAGGGTATTTGCCAGGCTCTCTATTCAATGACTTTGCAATCTGGCTCATCTGAAACTCTATAGAAGTGAACCTTCGGTTGTACTCTTGCTGAATTCGATTCAGCTCTACATCTCTCTTTTGGAGTTCTTGATCATGCTGATCACCTTTCTTATGCAACTCATTCACATCGTACTCCAAAGAGGATAATTTCTTCCTTCCTTCCTCCACCTTCTAAAGGATAGCTCTCAACATCTCCTCAGTTGAGGCACCGCCTTCTCCACTAGGAGGTTTAGAACCTGGATCAACACCTGGAGGAACTGTAATACCCGCCTTCGGGTTAGCATATGAAAAATTCTCGTTCTTCCTCCATTGGGTCTGAGGAAGCTGATGGCCTCCTTGGTACGCTTGTGTGTTCCTACATTGGTTTTGAGGCGGCTGTGGACCTGGAGGTACAAATGGTTGACCATAAGAAGACCTTCCTTGAAAATTTCCACCTTGTGAATACCCATTCTGATTGTAATAAGGACCTCCCATATAATTAACTACTTCTTGCTGAATTGTGGGCTTGTCGTCTTGCTCATTCTCTGCTGCATTCCCTCCAACCATATTCTTCCCCAACTCAAGGTTGTTAATCTTTTCCATCATGGCCATCAACAACCTTCTCGTTCCTTCACCTTCCTCAACCTGATGAATTCTCTGGAAATCTGCGTCCACATTCCAAGCCCCGGCATTCATGACAATATTGTCCACGATCTCTCTACACCTCACTATTCCTTGATTCAGGAATGATCCACTAGCACAGGCATCTAGATGGTCTTGCCCAGCCTTGTTGGCACCACTATAGAAAAATGCCATGACATCTCCCTCATTGTACCCGTGCTACGGGCACTCAATCAACATATTTGATTATCTTTCCCACGCTTGGCATAAATCCTCTCCTGACTTCTGGCGAAAGGAAGAGATCTCAATCCTTGCTTTGATTGTTCTGGATGGAGGGTAGAATCGCTCGAGGAACAGATGCTCGAGCTCGGCCCAAGTGGTAATACCTCCCCGTGGAAGCGTATTATCGTACCACTCTTTAGCTATTCCCGTCAATGAGAATGGGAACAACCTAAGCCTCTTGGCATCTTCAGACATGCCATTGTAATTGAAAGTGTAGGCTATCATTAGAAAACTCCTCAGATGAGTATGAGGATTCTCCTTCCCGATCACCCTCTTGAACTGGTTCTCTGTAAGTAGCTTAAGAATTCCCGGAGAAATCGAAAAGTTATTTGCCTCTACAGGAGGCAATGCCACTTCATCATAGTACCATTGTGGTTGCGCCGCAAACCTCCCTCGAATAGCCATATTTTGATCTGCGTTCTGAGGAACGTGTTGAGGATTAGTAGCTGGTGCCGGTACTTGTTGGGGTGGTGGTTGGTAAACAGGTGGTTGATTGTAAACTGGTGGTGGAGGATACGGGTATGGTGGATACGGATAAGGTGGGTATGGGTAAGGTGGATAAGGTAAGTTGTTTTGTGGTAAGTTAGGATGTGGGTAAGCAGGGTTATTATGAGGATTTTGGACAATGTTATAAGCTGGATTGTTTAGGTTTTGTGTATCCGGGTTTAGGCTCTAGCTATCCCCTAACGGAACTTGATTCTGGCTACCACTAACTCCAGTGCCTTCAACTCGGTCTACTGTCTGATTAAACTCATCAGCTGCATCATCCAACTCATTACTGAGGTCCATTGGTTCTTTCTCTCCTCCGGCAGTGTTCATTCTCCTCAAGAAAGCTCGGTTCCTTCTAGCTATCGTCTCAGAGTCCAACGGTATTCTCTATTCGCTCGTATTGCCTTGTGAGCGTGTTTTCATATACCTGACACACTAGCAGAAGGATCAAAATGCAACTGCCGAATGAATAAAAATAAAAATAAAAACAGAAAATAAATTACTCACTACTAACTACTAAGCTATCTACAAGTTCTATTCAAAAGACATACAACACCATCCCCGGCAACGGCGCCATTGACTTGAAGAGAAAATACTAACTTCTACTAGTAGATTCCTTGCAAGCGTACGAGTTCACTGTAGTATGAGTAAGTATAATGACCAAGTATATCGAACCCAAAGGATGAAGTGTATGCAAATAGATCCCTGAAGATCTACGCGTCGTAGTTAATATGAGTGAAATATTTTTGGATTTTTTGGAAAGATTAATTGAAATTAAAATAAACTAATTAAACTAAAATACTAAAAAAAACGAATTAACTAAGGATTGTGTTCAAGTAAGAGTTGGTGATGCTCAGGATAGGAATCCCTACGTAGACTAACGGAGCAGGTACATAATCAAAGTAACCGTGACGCGCAAGAAATAACTTAAGTAAAAGAATGCAAGGTGAAAGCTCAAGATTCTAAACCCTAATACTTTACCCTAACACTCGACTTCACTAATCCACTAACAAGTTAATAGATTGTGCTTAATTAATGAGACCCTAATTTAACTAAGGTAATGCGGTCGTCTTCCTTCGCTAAACTGGTAGATGAAATTAACCCTTTCTAAACCCTCTCGTTAAGTGTACTCATTGTTAAAGAGTGATACGGTCGTCCTCTCTCTAACACTTTTCGAACAAAATTCAAAAGTAAAGTTAAGATTAATTTTAAGAATTCATTAATCAAGAGAATTAAAACCTAACGTCACAAGTTACCCTAATTATGTACCCACAACCTACTTCTACGAGTTCATCCTACCCCAAGCATGCAAGGGTTTTAGCTAGACATGGGTTTTACGTAAACAAGAACAATTGAATAAGTAACGAACATGAACATGATAATTATAACGATGAAAAGATCAATCATAAACTAGGGTTTCAAGAAATAAGGAATAACTTAAATTAAACCAATAAAACGAGTCTCAACGCGTTCAAGCACAAGAATATGAAGAAACGAAACTAAAACGTAAAATCATGACGTGAATTCGTAAGAAAAACCTAAAGCTAGTAAAGTAAACTTGCTCGTTCCTTCTCTCCGAATATTAACTCTCTAAAACGCTATTGAATCTAATGGGTGTAAGTGGTCTTTTTTCCAAAACATGCTCGGGACGAATATATATATGCATCGGGCTGAATCGGGAATGTATGGGCCAAAAAATGCGCATGCTCGTGCACTGCTCATGCACTAGTGCATGAGCACCTTCAACTCGAGCACCTTAAATCATCCAGAGAGCCAAAACTGCCCGACCAACCTCGCTCGTGCACGAGCACCTGCCTTGCTCGAGCGCCCTGCACGAGCACTCGTGCAGGGGTGCACGACCCATGTTCTCTCGTGCACTATGCACGACCACTCGAGCACTTGTGCTCGAGCTCTTCTAGCTTGTGCACTCCAATGATACTTTTTCTCCCTTGAACTAATACTTTTCGTATTTCTTCGATATCTTCTCATCCGGGCGCTCGTTTGAGTCGATTCAAAGTCCTACGAACTCCTCTTTTCGCCCTCTATTCATCTATGAGCATCAAAGAGACAAATTTATAAGTTTATGAAAATGATATGCAAATGACTCTAAATACTCAACAAAATCAACCAAAACTAGGACATTTCGAGTGACGAATCATGACAATTTCACGCCTAATCAACTCCCCCAAACTTACCATGTTGCTTGTCCTCAAGCAACGAAATAATAAGTCAAGTGGAATTGTTAGGATTGAGTCAACGAATCAAATCATGCAAGTAAATGAATTCGAGCTTCAAAGATCAATCGCAAGTACACACACTCATCTTCCCTCATCATACACATGCAACAACAGGAAGAATCACCAAAATCAAACATGGATGTGCACTCTACGATGTGTCTCACTCCCTCATAAGTTTATATCAATGATAAAGGGACTCACTCAAACAATCAATCACACATATTGGCAGCCATAGTCTTGTAAGCACTCTTAACTCGGACCATACTCTAGAAATCAATGCCGAATCAAAAAGGACTTTTCTCAAGGTTGTAATGTAGGCTCTTTGGACATGTGGGATCATAATATGGTAAAGTGACTCAAGTGAACGGAGAATTGAAAATCAAACTTCGGTACTTTGAGATTAGGAACAGAATACTTCAAACATTCTCAATCAATACACTTTCAATTCCAACACTCTCAACACTTCAATTTTTTTTCTTTCTCACTCTTTTCGCTTTTCTCAATCACTTCATCATTTTTTTTTCACAAACACATGAGCTCATTTTTTATCTTTGTTTGCTCATTCTCGATTTTTTCTCTTTTTCCCACAACTCATAACTTCATCACACCTTCTTCTCATACTCACTCAACAACAACATTTTCCTTTTTCAACTCAATTCAATCCCTTCACATTCACACTTTTCCTATTCTCCACTCAAGTTGGGACAAAAAGGCTTAGGAACTTGGAATTGTGTATAAATGTGGTAGCAAATAAAATAGCCTAAGGCTCAAACGGGCTAACAAGGGACTCAATGTCATTGGTAGGGAAATTTTTTGGTTAAGTGACTCATTCAAAACTAAGATGGCCTAAGATCACATTCGGCATATCAAACTAGACACAATCAAGAAGCAAGAGCACACACAAGTTCTAGCATCCTCTAAGGTGACGATCCACTCACAAACGAAGAGATTAATTCATGCGTCAAAATCTCATAAGGCTCAAATATCACGGCTTTCACATCCATGCTAGTCCTAGTGAATTCTCACTCTCATCACAAAAGCACTCAAAAAGAAAACTTGTAAGTATACTAGTTCTCTCTCAAATCCACTCTAACTCAAACACTCACACAAAAGAATTCCTAAATCAACCTCACAACTCAACTGTTCTCATCAAATCATACTCAAAGATAGCAATAAGTAAGCATAAGCTGATTGATAGGCATGAAATAAGCAACAACGAATCAGATCAAAATCACCTCAAGGAGCATCTCAAGGCACCAAATAACCAAACACACTAAAAGATAAGGGGTGCTCCGGTGCAATGTAACAAGAAAAATAAAAAAACTCCACCCCCCCAAACTTTGAACTTGCGAAGAGGTCTAAGTTTGGGGTTGTGGGTTACCTCAACCAAACAATTCAGTTTCTCTCAACAACGTTGCACACTCACTTGCTTGAGTTTCTCCCTTTTGAGTACTCCATCGAGACAAGCCTACAAAATTAACTCTCAAGTACGAGGTTAAAATTTACGATTAAAAAACACCCTAATATCATAAAACTCAAATAACTAAAAAAAAAATCAAAATGTTATGGGTCTCAACTCCTTCTCACCTTTATCTGGAGGGGTCTTACCAAACAGTTTCTTGAATTTGGACTTTTTCTTTTTAACTCCTCCTTTCACTTCCAACTGGATCACGTCCACACTTTTTACTTCTTCATCCTTCAATTTCTTCACTTTATCCCTATCAAAATAAGTCAGATCATAATGCTCGTGGGTTAACTTATCAACATGTGAAGGATTAACGAAATCATGAACATGAGAAAGATTAGAGATAAGAGGTGTGTCTTCAACACAAGGATCAATTGCATCCATGCAATACAAACTCTCACCCTCCTTCGGGTGCTTTATGGATTCATACAGGGAAATCTTCACTTCTTGATCATCAACCTTCAACGTAATCTTCCCATTTACCACGTCTAGAACCATCCCCGCTGTCGCTAAGAACGGTCTTCCCAAGATCAGGGGCACGCGCTCATCTTCCTCCATTTCAAGCACTACAAAGTTGGCTGGAAAAATGTGATCTCCAACTCTCACGAGGACGTCTTCAACCATACCTTGAGGTCTCGTGATGGACCTATCAGCAAGCTGGAGCGTCATCATCGTGGTTTGAAGTTCACCCACCTCTAACTTCTTGAACAACGACAAGGGCATAAGATTTATGCTCGCCCCTAAATCACATAGCGCTCCTTTCTTGATCCCGTTCCCAATGTCACATAAGATGGTAAAGCTCACGGGATCCTTCAGCTTTGGACGAAGCGCCTTGTGCACTAATTCACTCACCTCATGGTTCAACTGCACCAACTGCGGCTCATCTACTCGCCGTCTTTTCGCGATCAAGTCCTTCAGAAACTTTGCATAGTTGGGCATCTATTCCAAAGCATCATAAAAAGGGATATTAAAATGCAATTGTTTAAACACATCAAGGGATTTAGCAAATTTCTCATCAAGCTTCTTTTTCATGAAGCGTTGTGGATATGGGACGGGTATCACAGATTTGGGTACCCCCCATTCATCTCTCTCGGTCTCTTTCACTTTCTCCCTTGCTTCCTTTGCCTTCTTCCACTTAGGAACTCTCTCAACCTTCTCAATGCCTTCCTCTTCAAGCTCTTTGCTCGCTTGAGTGCTTTCACCCTCAACCTTATTCTCAACTCTCATCTCTATCTTGGGGCGTCTCAGAATCAGCAGGCATCTGAGGACCTTCATAGTTGGTCCCACTTCTAAGCTGGATCGCCTTGCAATGTTCTATAGGGTTTCCCTCAGACATTTAAGGGTATTTGCCAGGCTCTCTATTCAATGACTTTGCAATCTGGCTCATCTGGAACTCTATAGAAGTGAACCTTCATTTGTTCTCTTGCTGAATTTGATTCAGCTCTACATCTCTCTTTTGGAGTTTTTGATCACGCTGATCACCTTTCTTATGCAACTCCTTCACATCGTACTCCAAAGAAGATAATCTCTTGCTTCCTTCCTCCACCTTCTGAAGGATAGCTCTCAACATCTCCTCAGTTGAGGCACCGCCTTCTCCACCAGGAGGTTTAGAACCTGGATCAATACCTGGAGGAACTGTAATACCCGCCTTCGGGTTAGCTTATGAAAAATTCTCGTTCTTCCTCCACTGGGTCTGAGGAAGCTGCTGGCCTCCTTGGTACCCTTGTGTGTTCCTCCATTGGTTTTGAGGCGGCTGTGGACCTGGAGGTACAAATGGTTGGCCATAAGAAGATCTACCTAGAAAATTTCCACCTTGTGGATACCCATTCTGATTGTAATAAGGACCTCCCATATAATTGACTACTTCTTGATGAATTGTGGGCTTGTCCTCTTGCTCATTTTCTGCTGCATTCCCTCCAACCATATTCTTCCCCAACTCAAGGTTGTTAATCTTTTCCATCATGGCCATCAACAGCCTTCTCGTTCCTTCACCTTCCTCAACCTGATGAATTCTCTGGAAATCCGCGTCCACATTCCAAGCCCCGGCATTCGTGACAATGTTGTCCATGATCTCTCTACACTTCACTATTCCTTGATTCAGGAATGATCCACTAGCACAGGCATCTAGATGGTCTTGCCCAGCCTTGTTGGCACCACTATAGAAAAATGCCATGACATCTCCCTCATTGTACCCGTGCTGCAGGCACTCAATCAACATATTTGAGTATCTTTCCCACGCTTGGCATAAATCCTCTCCTGACTTCTGGCGAAATGAAGAGATCTCAATCCTTGCTTTGATTGTTCTGGATGGAGGGTAGAATCGCTCGAGGAATAGACGCTCGAGCTCGGCCCAAGTGGTAATACCTCTCCGTGGAAGCGTATTATCGTACCACTCTTTAGCTATTCCCGTCAATGAGAATGGGAACAACCTAAGCCTCTTGGCATCTTCAGACATGCCATTGTAATTGAAAGTGGAGGCTATCATTAGAAAACTCCTCAGTTGAGTATGAGGATTCTCCTTCCCGATCACCCCCTTGAGCTGGTTCTCTGTAAGTAGCTTAAGAATTCCCGGGGAAATCGAAAAGTTATTTGCCTCTACAGGAGGCAATGCCACTCCATCATAGTACCGTTGTGGCTGCGCCGCAAACCTCCCTCGAATAGCCATATTTTGATTTGCGTTTTGAGGAACGTGTTGAGGATTAGCAGCTGGTACCGGTACTTGTTGGGGTGGTGGTTGGTAAATAGGTGGTTGATTGTAAATTGGTGGTGGAGGATACGGGTATGGTGGATACGAATAAGGTGGGTATGGTTAAGGTGGATAAGGTAAGTTAGGATGTGGGTAAGCAGGGTTATTATGAGGATTTTGGACAATGTTATAAGCTGGATTGTTTACATTTTGTGTATCCGGGTTTAGGCTCTGGCTATCCCCTAACAGAACTTGATTCTGGCTACTACTAACTCCAGTGCCTACAACTCGGTCTACTGTCTGATTAAACTCATTAGCTGCATCATCCAACTCATTACTGAGGTCCATTGATTCTTCCCCTCCTCCGGCAGTGTTCATTCTCCTCAAGAAAGCTCGGTTCCTTCTAGCTATCGTCTCAGGGTCCAACGGTATTCTCTCTTCGCTCGTATTGCCTTGTGAGCGTGTTTTCATATACCTGATACACTAGCAGAAGGATCAAAATGCAACTGCCGAATGAATACAAATAAAAATAAAAATAGAAAATAAAGCACTCACTACTAACTACTAAGCTATCTACAAGTCCTATTCAAAAGACATACAACGCCATCCCCGGCAACGGCGCCATTGACTTGAAGCGAAAATACTAACTTCTACTAGTAGATTCCTCGCAAGCGTACGAGTTCACTGTAGTATGAGTAAGTATAATGACCAAGTATATCGAACCCAAAGGATGAAGTGTATGCAAATAGATCCCTGAAGATCTACGCGTCGTAGTTAATATGAGTGAAATGTTTTTGGATTTTTTGGACAGATTAATTGAAATTAAAATAAACTAATTAAACTAAAAATACTAAAAAAGACGAATTAACTAAGCTTTGTGTTCAAGTAAGAGTTGATGATGCTCAGGATAGGAATCCCTACGTATACTAATGGAGTAGGTACATAATCAAAGTAACCGTGACGTGCAAGAAATAACCTAAGTAAAAGAATGCAAGGTGAAAGCTCAAGATTCTAAACCCTAATACTTTACCCTAACACTCGACTTCACTAATCCACTAACAAGTTAATAGATTGTGCTTAATTAATGAGACCCTAATTTAACTAAGGTGATGCGGTCGTCTTTCTTCGCTAAACTGGTAGATGAAATTAACTCTTTCTAAACCCTCTCGTTAAGTCTACTCGTTGTTAAAGAGTGATACGGTCGTCCTCTCTCTAACACTTTTCGAACAAAATTCAAAAGTAAAGTTAAGATTAATTTTAAGAATTCATTAATCAAGAGAATTAAAACCTAACGTCACAAGTTACCCTAATTACGTACCCACAGCCTACTTCTACGAGTTCATCCTACCCCTAGCATACAAGGATTTTAGCTAGACATGGGTTTTACGTAAACAAGAACAATTGAATAAGTAACGAACATGAACATGATAATTATAACGATGAAAAGATCAATCATAAACTAGAGTTTCAAGAAATAAGGAATAACTTAAATTAAACCAATAAAACGAGTCTCAACGTGTTCAAGCACAAAAATATGAAGAAACGAAACTAAAACGTAAAATCGTGACGTGAATTCGTAAGAAAAACCTAAAAAATGTAAAGTAAACTTGCTCGTTCCTTCTCTCCGAATATTAACTCTCTAAAACGCTATTGAATCTAATGGGTGTAAGTGGTCTTTTTTCCAAAACATGCTCGGGACGAATATATATATGCATCGGGCTGAATCGGGAACGTATGGGCCAAAAAACGCGCATGCTCGTGCACTAGTGTACGAGCACCTTCAACTCGAGCACCTTAAATCATCCAGAGAGCCAAAACTACATGACCAGCCTCGCTCGTGCACTAGTGCACGAGCACCTGCCTTGCTCGAGTGCCCTGCACGAGCACTCATGCAGGGGTGCACGACCCACGTTCTCTCGTGCGCTATGCACGACCACTGGAGCACTTGTGCTCGAGCTCTTCTAGCTTGTGCACTCCAATGATACTTTTTCTCCCTTGAACTAATACTTTTCATATTTCTTCGATATCTTCTCATCCGGGAATCCGTTTGAGTCGATTCAAAGTCCTACGAACTCCTCTTTTCGCCCTCTATTCATCTATGAGCATCAAAGAGAAAAATTCATTACTTTATGAAAATGATACGCAAATGACTCTAAATACTCAACAAAATCAACCAAAACTAGGGCATTTCCAGTGACGAATCATGACAATTTCACGCCTAATCATTGGTACACAAAATGGTATTTATTGGTTACACTAAAAAATATAACAAAGTGATTTGTGTATTAACTAGTTTCACCTATACATTCTATTGCAAAATATATTGACAGATAAGTTAGACAGTATTTTAATAAATAAATAAATAATTTTAATTAAATTTATCAAAAAACAGATAGGTAAACAAAGACCAAAGTATAGAGTGAAAATGATTTATACATAAACCATTGAAGGATATTAGTTATTTTTACTGAAGCGTATTAGTTTTATAGTGAAAACAAATTAATATTATTCAATGAAAATAACTAGTACTCTTCAATTAAAACAACTAATTCTATTTAGTGAAAACAACTAAAATGTATGAACCAATTTCCCTCTATTAATACTCATCAACAAAATATATTTGACATTGGCGTTTTGAGTTTTATAAGATTATACATTACAATAGACCATATTTATTATTTGTAACCAACACTTTACTTTTTGTAAAGATAAATGAATAATGTTGTTTAAAATAGAATTTTTTGTAACCAAAAGGAAATTTCGTAATAATAAGTCTTTTTTTTTGTAATTATTTAAAGGTTACCAGATGTACATTTTCTTATAGTGTTTATATCCTTTAATTTAATGTATTTAAATTATTAAAACTTTGTCACACCAAAATAAAATCGTGACAAAAGATATCATTTTTACTTGGCGAGGAGTGAAATTGTCACCACAATCAGAGGTTTCTTATGACGACATGTGGATCGTTATAGGAGGTCTCTCTTTTTACGTGACATAGTGTTTTATTGTCACTCCAACATGTATTTTATGTGATAATAGATGATGATCATCACCACAAACAGAGACTTCTTATGACGACTTCAAATTTGCCACAATAAATTTCCATTTTTACGTGACAATGACCTACGTCATCACTACAAACAAAAGCTTCTTGTGACGACTTGCGGAAGCTCAAAACATATATCATTTTTACGTGGTAAAGTTTGAAGTTATCACCAAAAATAGAAGCTTCTTGTGATTACTTGAGGATCGTCACAGTAGATCTATATTTTTCCGTGACAAAGATGAAAGTCGTCATCACAAAGGGAACCTTCATGTGATGACCCATGAATCATCACAACAGATCTCATTTTAAAGACAAAAATGAAAGTCGTCACCACAAAAATAGGCTTCTTGTGACACCTTGTGAATCGTCACAATATATCTCATTTTTATGTGACGAAATTGAAGACTGTCACCCCAAATAGAGGCTTCTTGAGAGGACTTGAGAATCGTCACAATAGGTTTCCTTTTTACATGATAAGGATTGAAGTTGTCACAAAAAACGAAGGCCTGTTGTGATGAGTAATTAATCGTCACAATTAATCTCATTTTTACATGACGAAAATAGAAGTCGTCACCATAAAACTAGGCTTCTTGTGATGACTAGTGGTTCGTCATAAAAGGTTGTCACATTACAATGATTTTTATTACTGCACATTGTCATTTGTGACAACTTGATAAATTGTCAGAATAGATTTCCCTTTTACGTGATGATATATGTGATCGTCATGACAAAATGTACTTTATGTGACGAAGTTAATTGTTGTCACCAAAACTTAGGCTCTTGTAACAAATTTTGTATTTGTCACAATAGTTTTATCACCTAAAAATAATTTTGTTGTAGTACATTTGTCTTTCTATCGGCCACAGTGACCTGCATTTCGTTCGCTCATTTATATCAACATGATCAACTTTTAACTCATTATGTCGCTGATTTCTAAGAGCACTATTGAATCAAGTGATGAAATCCATCAGGGAGTTTTGATTTGACACATACCTTGTGAAGAAAGCATGTGTACTTTCAACTCGTTGACTACTTGACATTCCTGCACTAAAAAATTTTCTCACGAATGCTGGGACCCATCGCTTCCGCAAATTTAACATACCTCTCAACCAAACATTATTTTTTTAATTTTGTAACTTTCACCATCTCAATCCATTTGCTTTCAAATTCATCAGATGACTCAGAATCAAAAATTAATTTTTTATCATATGATACTGGTCTCGATAAGTTATTGGATTTTTTTCTCAGAAAATTTATTTAAAATGGGCCACATACAATAGCGATGAAAAGTTTGGGGAAAAACCTGCTCGATAGCCTTTGCCATTGCAGGATCTTGATCGGTGATGATAACACCTGGGGTTCCCTTTGCCATTGCTTCCATTAGTTTATTGAACAACCATACAAATAAATCAATTTTTTCATCGCTTAAAAATCCACAATCTAAAATAATTGTCTGTCCATGATGGTTAACTCCAGTAAATGGAGCAAAAATCATTTCATACTTATTTGTGTTGTATGTTGTATCAAACACAATCACATCACCAAAAACACCTAATAAACTTATTACTTTCATCAACTTCGTAATTAAAAAAAGAATGCTGAATTTTTCTCTTTTTATGTCTCATAAAAGAGAATCAATGTCTCAGCATCATGTCATTTTTTGTGATTCTTTTAATGACTGCTCATGGTTTCTAATATCTCTTTCCGTGCACCCCCTATTTTCTGGTCCTCCATAATCAATCTCCATTAATCGCATTTTTTGGCAAGTTGGTATATTAGCTTGAGAGAATTGTTCAGCTAATACTTTTTTAGTGGCAAATACTGCCCGATGCGACCGTAATAAGTGCACCTTGGTGGGGTTTGTTAGACCATGGTTATGACTCTCCACAAATGTGTTAACAATCCAATTTGGCCCTTCTTGTTTTTTTTGGAAATTGTCATCTTTGCTTTCCAAGCACCTCTAAAGATACCTCGATTTCTTTCCCCGGTACGTGGCTGACTATCTTTTAACCTTTTTTGGTATGTATCATTAGTATGTCCCTCCTTATTACATGAGAATTCTTTCCATACCACTTCATTTGTTTCCTTATCTTTTCTAGAGTTACGTATTTTTACACTAAATCCACCTACTCGTGCATATTGATTGTAGAACTCAAATGCATTCTCCTGAGAGACAAACTCTTGCCCAACATAAGGTTTTTTATTTTCTTCAACTAAAGGAGTATAGGCATCACTCTTTATCCATCATTAAATCTATCATTTTTTTTAAATAGTTAGATAATTTATCAAATTAATAAAAAAGAATAACATAGAACTCTTCTCATATCCAAATTTAACATGTATCATTAAATCTGAAAAAATAATAATTACACATAATTTTAATTTCTAATTATTTTTTAATATATGGAGTAATTTGCATGTATTATAACACTAGCACAAAGTAAAAAAAAAAGTTTTATATGAAAATAGTTTATGATAAACTTATCATGAAACTGTTTTAAATTATCATATATTTGATCAGGAGTATCAAAAATCTCATCAGAAGTATAAAAAATTGGGGTCAGTAGGATTATTTTGTAATTGTTTTTTTTACCTTAACTTTTGATACTCCTGATGAAATTGTTTATACTCTTGATTAAATATGTGATAACTTATCATTTATTATTTTCATATAAAACCTACTCAAGTTAAAATATTTAATCAAACAATATATTTCATAATTAAGTGATTCAAATAATATCAACACCAACAATATATATGATTTCTCAAAAGTATTTACTAAAATATGATCAACATGAGTTCCTAAACTTTATATTATCCACGTATAATTATTAATACAGAGTATTATTGTGTGAAAAAAATTTATTTGTTCTAATTAATAGAAATAACATGCATATTTAATATCAATTCTCGTCTAGGTTAAAAAGAATTATTATTTATTGAATAGTTTGATAACTCGATGATAGAACAAAGAAAATCCGTGAGAGTTTTTTTTAATTAATGAAAAATACTTGCATGAGAACATTTCATGGCATGATACAACACAAATTAACACTCACCCTTGTTAAAGTGTTAATGTGTCATGTCCAATTTATACACCATCATATTATCTCATAGCATGAGACCGACTTACACAAAACTTACTTTTAATTAATAGTAAAGCAACTATAACATATATAAATTATAGGACGAGATACGTACGTAAGTTGGCAATATTGAGAGAGAGTGGCGCTTTGGTTCTCTTGAATAACTTGAGCTGTAATATATTTTGTTAAATAAGAGAGTGCGTTGTGATTGTTTGTGAAGATGGGGTGATACTATGCTTCAAGATTATCTATAAATAGAATTAATTGAGACTATAATTTTTTTAAGATAGAAAAAAAATGATTTGGTTGAAAATATATTCCTCGCGTGAATTAAAAATCAAAGCATAACCTTAATTGAAAAAAATTGTGGTGTACAATATATAATGTGAAAAAAAAAAATCAAGGTATATCTCAAAGTATATTTAAGTTATAAAAAAAATGGAGTACAACATATTTGTACGTAAGTTTCAATGGAAAAATTAATATATACTTTGAGATTTACACGTTTTTATATAAAAATAAAAATACAAGTTATTACCTTAATTATTTAGGAGAGAGAGAAATATATGGTAAAAGGAAGATATGCAAAAATTTTTTTGAGAGATTTGGGGAAAAAACTAACTCAATAATATAATTAATATCTATTTAGTAATTAATAATTTAAATTGATGATGTGGATGACCAACTAAACAATTGGGTTCAATAAGAAACCCAATTGTGGTCTCCATATCAAAATCATATATGTGTGTATATATATATATATATATATATATATATATATTTATATGCATATATATATATTGTTGTTTTTTAGAGGCACGTAAACACGTAATACATGCGCAACTGAATTATATATTTCACCAACAACAAACAATTAATCGCATAATAATTGCAAGAATATTTAAATCGAATTCTTACAGTGCTTCGTACGCAGAATTCTCTACTATGGTATCCATGCAACAATTATTCACCAACTGACACCGACTTGCCAGTGTTGAATCTCGAGACGAACTTGCTAGGAAAATTCGAGCTAGAGATTTTATGGAGAAATTATATTTCTTGTATATAATTAGGAATTCCCATATGACTCATATTTATAAGGATTGTTTTGGCTTAATTCTTAAGCAAGATAACAGGCCTAGCCCGTAAAATATAATATCTACGGATTATATTTCCTTATAGATATTTACCTACGAATAATACCTTGACCATATAATATTCTATATAATAATATTCCAAATATAATTGTTATTATATTCTCCATAAATTATATTACATCTAATATAATATTTAATCAACCAACTATAATTGGTGAACTGTCATTGCTTATTGTGTGACCCATAGGCCCTCGTATATCGAGCGATTAGTCAAACTAATGGTCTTAATTGAACCCTAGACAATAAATCAGACATTCTCAATATATGAGGTACGTTGCAAGAAAATCTGCAACTACATGTAACACTGTAGGCTATTGTGATATCTTCCTTTCATTCACGACCCGATTAAGCCTTGAACATGATGAAGTGTCTATTCAAATAACTTAATCATATTATCTCGAATCACTAATTGATCACTCATGTCACACTTAGCCACAAAGTTCAAGTTGACATGCATCAGTCGATGACTTAGATCTAATTATGATTAGAAGACGAGTATTCTCTCTAAATCCACATTCGAGGAATGAATCCTATTCTCGACTCAACTACCACGCACATGCATTTCGTGATGAACTCAATCCATGTCATATCTACCCTTGGAGGGTGCAAGCGTCGGTCATGGTCAAAGTTCATCACTCCACACATGTCGTGCGTATTGACCCCAAGTCAGAGGAGTATCACATTGCTCCCACTAATTGAGACACCCGTAGACACATTATATGGAATTACATCAAACGGTTTCTCGGATGGGTATACCAATACCCTCTAAGGTACTTGTGCATCAATTACGAGATACCTAGTATCTCGTAGTAAGTGAGATCTTACTCCACTCTCCCGTATAGTATAATGCAGTTAGCACACCAATCTCAATTGCATCATCAATATCCCATTCTTGATGATCCTTGATCGGGGCTATTTGAGATCTTACTTAAGTCATCAGAGTTCTCACTCACTCAATGATAGTATTGATTCATGGGAACACATATATGAATAAATGCAAACAATCAGAGATAATATTCAGATAAGTGTAATGTCATATACTTAATATTAAATCAATTAATAATATTAAACCATAAACTGAATATCATCTTAGTATTATGTCTTCTCAAAGGATTGTCTCTAGGACACTAACACTAACACATATATATATATATATATATATCAAATGTATCGTTTTGTTCATATATTAAATGAGTGTACATTATTATGATAAGTAATTCATACTCAACAACATAAATCTTACAATTCAGTCTCTATAGAATTTTTTTAATTGATATCTAAATTTTCCTTCTAATAATATTTATACACAATTAAAATGTCTATATTTCAATTTATTGAAAATATATTATTATAGAAACTACTCCACAATCAATAATTTAATTTAATTCATAATTTCAACACTAAAAAATAGTAATTATATCTTCTAATTGCTAAGCAAATTTTTCTGTGATTCATACTTATATAAACATTGATTGACTATAACCATTAATCAATGTAATTGTTCAAAATGTCAAAGTATACCTCAAATTTTTCTTTCCTTTCAGATCAATGAAACTTTAATACAATTTCCATTCTTACGTAAAAATATTCATTTTTATCATTATGTTGTTAATATTCAATCCCACTATCTGGTAAGTTGTACATGTTGGGTACTTTAATCACCATAATATTCTCCAATTATTTTATTTTATTTGATTATATTCTAATGGTAACTACTCAATAGTCAATAATTTAATTAATCTCAAAAATACTAATTCTATCTTCTAATTGCTAATTAAATTACATATGATTAATATTTATAAAATAATAATTTACTATTAACATTACTGAATTACATGCTTAGAATCGTCACATTATATTTCCAAGTTACATTCCTTTCACATCAATCAAACTTTACAAAATACATATCAATTGATTACCAAATAAAAATCAACCCACTATAAATTTTATATTTCTTTCCTATATTATTTTGTGTATATTGAATGACACTGTCTTATTATGCTAATTAATATATAGTCAACTATTTAATGTCTCAACATACACCTTTCAAAATACTTAATTTAACATACAGTCAAAGTAATTAAAAATCTAAGATTTTCTCTCTCTACAAAAAATCCTCTCTCGATTTTCACAAAAGCTTGTGTTGGGACAATGTCAGTTTTGAGTTGATCACAAAGACCTTGTATAGATGATTTGCCTAATGTGTAATAGTCAGGTTAGTCTTGATAGGATTAGTTTAAGTTCGAATGTTTTACATTCACAGGTACTCAGTGAGAGAAGAACTCACTGATGACAATCAAGACTGAAGCCTGAAGAACACAAGAGCACCATCACTAAACTTATGTTAGTCTTTCTAAGCTGGCTGAGTAAGTGTCAGGATGAAGAGCATGATCCTGAGATCATTGCTAACTCACATGCCTGAAGGAGTTAGGCTACCTGAGTATTTGGGAAAGACTTGGAGTAGGATCCAAGCAAGCAAAAGAAATGTCAGCGATGGGCCATGTACGAAGATGAGAACAAAGATGAACTCAGAAAAGACAAGACTGAACTGAAGGATCAGTTCTGACATTCTCACCTACCTGATAACATGGACCAATCAGGGGAGAACAACACACTTATGGACTTGACATCAAGCCTGACTATTCCATGCAAGTAGGCAGCTGCATAAAGGACGATGATCGTTGAAGTATCCTACAAGAAAGTTGATTAGAAGGTTATCTCTCCAACGGATAGTTATTTGAATTCATCTATAAATACAGAAGACTGACTTTAAGCAAAAATACTAATTTCTACTAGTAGATTCCTCGCAAGCGTACGAGTTCACTGTAGTATGAGTAAGTATAATGACCAAGTATATCGAACCCAAAGGATGAAGTGTATGCAAATAGATCCCTGAAGATCTACGCGTCGTAGTTAATATGAGCAAAATGTTTTTGGATTTTTTGAAATATTAATTGAAACTACAATAAACTAATTAAACTAAAATACTGAAAAAGATGAATTAACTAAGGGTTGTGTTCAAGTAAGAGATGGTGATGCTCAGGATAGGAATCCCTACGTATACTAACGGAGCAGGTACATAATCAAAGTAACCGTGACGCGCAAGAAATAACCTAAGTAAAAGAATGCAAGGTGAAAGCTCAAGATTCTAAACCCTAATACTTTATCCTAACACTCGACTTCACTAATCCACTAATAAGTTAATAGATTGTGCTTAATTAATGAGACCCTAATTTAACTAAGGTGATGCGGTCGTCCTCCTTCGCTAAACTGGTCGATGAATTAACCCTTTCTAAACCCTCTTGTTAAGTCTACTCGTTGTTAAGGAGTGATACGGTCGTCCTCTCTCTAACACTTTTCGAACGAAATTCAAAAGTAAAGTTAAGATTAATTTTAAGAATTCATTAATTAAGAGAATTAAAACCTAACATCACGAGTTACCTTAATTACATACCCACAACCTACTTCTACGAGTTCATCCTACCCCAAGCATGCAAGGATTTTAGCTAGACATGGGTTTTACGTAAACAAGAACAATTGAATAAGTAACGAACATGAACATGATAATTATAACGATGAAAAGATCAATTATAAACTAGGGTTTCAAGAAATAAAGGAATAACTTAAATTAAATCAATAAAACGAGTCTCAACGTGTTCAAGAACAAAGATATGAAAAAACGAAACTAAATAATAAAATTGTGAATTGAATTCGTAAGAAAAACCTCAAAAACGTAAAGTAAACTTGCTCGTTCCTTCTCCAAAAATTAACTCTCTAAAACGCTCTTGAATCTAGTGGGTGTAAGTGGTAATCCTCCAAAACATGCACGGGACAAGTATATATAAGCATCGGACCGAATCGGGAACGTATGGGCCAAAAAACGTGCTTGCTCGTGCACTGCTCATGCACTAGTGCACGAGCTCCTTCAACTCGAGCACACTAAATCATCCAGAGAGCCAAAACTGCACGACCAGCCTAGCTCGTGCACTAGTGCACGACTGACTCTCTTGCTCGTGCGCTTTGCACGAGTACTCGTGCACTTGTGCACGAGTTGCATCCTCTCGTGCACTATGCACGACTGCTCGAGCGCTAGTGCTCGAGCTCCTCTAGCTTGTGCACTCCAATGATACTTTTGCTCCCTCGAACTAGTACTTTTCGTATTTCTTCGATATATTCTCATCCGGGCGTCCGTTTGAGTCGATTCAAAGTCCTACGAACTCCTCTTTTTGCCCTCAATTCATCTATCAGCATCAAAGAGACAAATTGATTAGTTTATGAAAATGATACGGAAATGACTCTAAATACTCAACAAAATCAACCAAAAACTAGGGCCTTTCGAGTGACGAATCATGCCAATTTCACGCCTAATCAAAGACCTTGACCCAAACAAGGTTACAGGAAATTTCAAAGCCAAGAAATTACTCAGACTCTCAAGCAATCAAAGCATTCATAGAAGCACTCGAAACCCCATAAATTTCCCAAGTGTTTCTACTAGTCTAGAGTCATTCTGTATTCCATTGAGCTTTTATTTTTCATATCTTAAGCTTAGAGTGATAATCCAATCCTTTAGCATAGGTTTGCCTTGTAAGGATTATCACACCTTAGTTGGAATTCAAATTGAAACCAAAACCCTAAGCTGAGTCAGTTTTAGGTTTGTTGGTTGAAGTTAGAAAGTGGTTCGGAGAAGGAGGACTAGAACTCTAATTCTAGGGATCAGTGAGACTGGTCATTGTGCACCTTGGCCTGTTAAAATAAGCTAATCCATTAAGAGATTCTCCTATTCAATCAGGACCGTGGACGTAGGAGCTTGAGTCTCTGAACCATGTTAAATGCTCTGAGTTTTTTACTGCTTTGATTACTGTGTTTATTGTTTATCATTATTAATTCATTGCATACTTTGTCAGTGTTGAATCAATCAGCCTGACCTTTGAACCCATTGCACTATCATTCTAATCACGACTTCTTAAGTAAGAAAAACTCAGTTTTCAGAAAGCAACATAACAAGTCTATAATCTTTCAGGGCTCATACATTTTCGCACTCAGACATAAATAGATAGTTAACCAACTGACTTACTTCAGAGCGGTTAGTAGGTGTATTATCTATTCAGTGCCTAACACTAAGACTCTAAGTTAAGGGGACTCAGTTTGAAAAAGAAAGAAAAATTTGTATACGTGTATTCCCCCCCCCATACACATAACACTCAGAGTTATCCGGGACCAACATCTTGGGAAGCAAATCTCACCGCCGGATTTTCTATCCCCACGCGTGGAGCTTGCCAGTAAGCCCTCGACCAGTAATTGTATGAGGTACTTCGTCTTCCGCTTCTAGTAGCCAGTAATTACGCCTAATTTACTAGTAAGATGTGTTATGTTTCCAATCGATTCACCTAGCCACCATGGTTATATTAAGAGCTTATTTGGGGCAGATCGATACCTATCTCCTCCAAATTGCAAACACAAATAATAGTATTTCAAGTTCAATTAGAGAGTACAGAGTAGGGATGGCGGATAGCTTGAATGTACTGTGGAGTAAGCTGACCCTCGCAGAGGCCGAGAGAAATGAAATTGAGATTGAAGAAGACAATTTGCTCGAGCCCAAAAATATGCTAATGGGAAGATTCATGAAGAAGACGATAAGCCCGGTGAAGATGTAGAACGCGATGAAGAGAATCTGGCAAATTACCAGCTCTCTTAAGGTGTCGATAATAGGGAAAGGAACCTTCGCCTTCGAAATTTGGGAGAAGGCGGAACTTACAAGAATCCTACATAAACAACTATGGAACATGGGTGGAGCCTCTAGTGCTTGACAAAATGATGGGGCTCGAAAAACCATCAGAGATTGAGCTGAATATGGTGCCTTTTTGGGTTCAGATACATGGGCTCCAATTATGCTCAATGACGAAGGTAGTTGGGAAGAATATCGAAAAAATGATAGGGCAAGTGATTGAGGTGGAGGGTCTGACCGGAGAAGCAGTGTTCAGAAAATGTCTACGAGCCCGGGAGATGGTGGATGAATCAAAGCCCTTAAATAGGAGAACAGTGATCCGAGTTAGGGCGGAACCCCAAAAAGTTTTTTCAGGTATGAGCGACTGTCGAAATTCTGTTATGTATGCGGAAGATTGGACCATTTGGAGAAGGAATGTCCAATCGCCTTTGATATGTTGATGGAAGGGGAGGAACCGGGGAGGGAATATGTTGTATGGTTGCGAGCGGAAGGGCAGAAGGGAATTAAGATGGAGGATGTGAAGGAGGAAATAAAAAAGTTGGGGGAAAGAGGGCGAAGAAATGAGGTAAGCAAAACGGGAGAAAATGAGAAGGAGAAGCTCAAAGGGGGAAGAGCGGGAATGGAAAATGAAGGGGGAAACAAGCTGATGCTTGGGGAAATGAAACATCAAATGGCTGAGAAGGTGCGACACATTGAGGAGCTTATGAGCCCAAGGACCATGAAGGTTGCGATGATGGGTGGAAGCAAAATGGAGCTACCAATGCTACAACCAATATATGCTCTAGCAAGTATGGTGGAGAGCAGTAATCGTGCTCTGGAGGAGAGTTTTATGTAGGGGAAAATGAGCTTGGGAGGTATGTTGATGTCGTACGGAGAAGGATGGGCAGGAAAGACAACATACGGGAAAAAACCAGTGCAAGGAGCCAAGAAGAGAGAAAGGCAAGCTCCTATGAATCTTCTCATAGGCCCGACTGATCTAAAAAATGAGGAGAAAGCCAGCAAAGAAAAGCAGCAGAAAAGAGCCGGAAACATAGTTGAAAGGATGAAGCAGAAGGGAGAAGGAGAAAGCAACAAAGAGGAAGAGGAAACGGCTGAGACTGGGGAAAACCAATCCCGCCAAGAGCCATGTGTATTATTAGTTGGAATGCACGCGGGCTGGGCAACTGTAGTGCATTCTGGTCGTTAAAGTGACTTGTCACTGAATGTAAGCCCTCTTTATTATTCGTTATGGAGTCTAAGGTCGTTAGTAGAGTAGGGTGTCGATGGAAATCATGTCTTCAATTTTCTAATGCTTTTGGTGTTGATGCATGTGGAAGGTCAGGAGGTTTACTATTATTTTATAATGAATGTGTTAAAGTTTCGATTTATTCCTTCTCTAAAGGCCACATTGATTGTTGTGTGACGATGAATGATAAATGGTGGAAATTTACTGGTTTTTATAGTGATCCTGTTGTATCTGATAGAAAATGGTCCTGGGACTTATTAAGAAAAATTGCCAAAAACCAATGCAATGGTCCTAAGGAATGGTTGATTGGGGGTGATTTTAATGAAATTAGGATAAACAGGAGCTTGAGCTTAAGGAGTTGTAGTCATCGGGGCCTAATTTTACATGGATAAACAAGAGGGAAGAAGTGGGGTTAATAAGGAAGAAGCTGGATAGGTTTTTGGCAACTAATGAATGGGTGGGCAATATTGGACAGTATGAAGTGAAAAATCTGGATTTCTATGGTTCAGACCATAGAGCAATCCAAATAATAGTGGGAAGGGAGGCGGGTGGAGGAAGATATCAAGGAAAAATAAGCTTCAAGTTTGAAAACAAGTGGATCCTTGAGAGTGATTTCGAGGAGGTAACAAAGAAGATATGGGACAACAACAAACAAGTTAATAATCAACAGTCCAGATTGGGAAATTGTGGCAAGGAGTTAAACGAGTGGGCGAGAAATAGTGTGGGTAACACTAAAAAGAAATTGAAGGATAGAAGAAGGAGATTGGAGATGCAGCTGAGCAGGGACATGGAGGAGCCAAATATGGAAATAGTAAGAAGGCTAGAGAAGGAAGTGCAAAGGCTGGAGGCTTAGGAAGAAATGCATTGGCAACAGAGGTCGAGAAACAATTGGCTCAGCGAAGGTGATAATAATACGACCTACTTTCATAGACGGGCTACATAAAGGAGAAGGTACAAAAACATAAGAGGATTAATGAATGCAGAAAGGAGGTGGTGCACGAAGGGAGAAGAGATAGAGCAGATAGTAATGAACCACTTCGATAAAATATACGAGACACGAGCGTCAACGGAGGATGAAATAGAAGAAGTGATGGAAACTATATAGGTATTGGTGACGGAGGATATGAATCGATACTTGATGAAGCCGTTCACAGAGGAGGAGATCAAGAGGGCAATTTTTTACCTTAATCCTTCTAATGCACCGGGGCCCGATGATTTCCCAGTGATGTTCTACCAGAAATCGTGGGATATCATTGAAGAGGACGTGATGTCACAAATTAAGAAGGAACTCAATGAAGGAGGTCCAATGCAAGAATGGAATAAAACCATATTATCACTGATATCAAAAGTTAAAAGCCCAAAAGAAGTAAAGGAGTACAGGCCAATTAGTCTATGCAACGTCTCGTACAGAATAATGGTAAGGGCAATTACAAATAGATTGAGGATCATTATGGCTAAGATAATCGATCCGAGCCAAAGTGCATTTGTTTCCGGGAGATTAATAACAAACATTATATTAATCGGGTTCGAATGCATGCATTGGCTAAGGTGTAATAGAAGTGCAACATGGTACATAGCTTTGAAACTTAATATGCCAAAGGCGTACGATAGAATTGAGTGGCCTTATTTAGAGAGAATAATGGAGAAAATGGGATTCAACAGAAGGTGGATTGACCTTGTAATGAGATGTGTGAACTCCATCACGTATTTATCCAAAATTGGGGAAAAGATGGTGGGGGAAATCAAATTAAGCATGGGGCTGAGACAAGGGGACCTACTATCTCCCTTTCTTATCGTGCTGTGTGCGCAAGGGGTATAAAAAATGATATCCAAATTGGTAGAACAGAAGGAGATGAAGGGAGTGACAATAGCAAGGGGTAGCCTAACAATTTCTCATCTGTTCTTTGCAGATGACAGCTTGATTTTTTTTCAAAGCAAAGCCGCAAGAATGCAGAAAATTGAAGCAATGTTTGGAGAAGTACGAAAGAGGATCGGGGTAAATGATCAACTATGAGAAATCGGCAATCACATTCAGCCAAAACACGAAGGTCGGACACAAGAATGAAATCAGAAATATTCTCTAAAAAAGAATGAAACAGGGACATGATATATACCTTGGGTTACGTACGTTTTCCATGAGATGTAAGAGGCTTCAATTCTCTTACTTGAGGGATAGGATTATGCAAAAGATGGAAAGGTAGAAGACGAGGGACTTATTTTATGGAGGGAAGGAGGTACTAATTAAAGCAGTACTAAATGCAATTTCGGCATATGCTATGTCTTGTTTTCGAGTGTTATTCTCTATTTGCCATGACATGGAGAAAATTCTAGCAGATTTTTGGTGGGGGTATAAGGAAGGAGGTAAAAAAAATACATTGGAAGAGCTGGGATTTGCTGACCAAGTCAAAGGAGGAATGAGGAATGGGATTTCAGGACATGTCAATGTTTAATAAAGCTCTGCTTGCAAAAAAATTATGGAGACAAAATGTGGAGCCGGACTCGTTGGTAGCTAAATTTTTTAAGGAGCGGTACTACAAGCATGAAGACAACATGGAGCCGCAGCTGGGATCGAATCCCTCCTTTGTCTGGATATCGATGCATTGGAGCAGAGAGCTATTGGAAACAGGGCTCTATTGGAGAGTGGGAGATGGGAACCGGATAAGCATCTTCCGAGATAAATGGGTAAGTGGCCTCAATAAAGGAAGAATCCAATCAAGAAGAGCAAGTGGCTCCATGGTGGTGAGATACATTCTGCAATCGAAAGAATAAAATGAACAACTGCTGGAAGATGCATTTCTGCCTTATGAAAAAGAGGCAATACTCATGACACCTATTGCCAGAGGAGGAGGGGAGGATTTAAGATTTTGGAAACTGGATGCCAAAGGAAAATACACGGTTAAATCTGGGTATTATAGATGGATTGGCCATAACGAGAAGAAGGATAAGGCAGGAACATCACATGGAGGAAAAAAGGAGGATAAATGGTGGAAGAAAATCTGGAAACTAAATGCACCCCCGAAGATAAGGATATTAATGTATGTGGAAGGCGATTAACGATGCCATTGCATCTAAAGGGAACTTGCGGGCACATCATGTGCCGACGACTGCTGAGTGCGGCATGTGTGGCAATCAAGTGGCAAGTACAGTCCATGTATTATTCTTATGCCCAACAGTGAAAGATGTGTGGAAAAGGAAAATTGATTGGTGTATGCTGAAAAAAGGAATATATTTGATAAAGAGGGATTTCATTCAAATGGTTTTTTAGATCGGTAAGAGCATAACTAAAGAGGAGATTAGTACGCTGGTATGGGCTGTTTGGAGGGAGAGATGTAGAGCCAAAAATGAAAGAAAATGAGGCCATGGTCCAACACATGAAAGAATCAGTTTAAATGTGGATTGGGCGCTGGAATTCCTCGCCGTTTACCAAGAAGCCAACGGGAGAATGAAAATGACGATGAGGGATTATAGCGTAATAAGGAGATACGAACTGAGTAATGAGCACTTTAATGGCCGCAGCGTATAGCTCGATGTAGGTAGGAAGGAGGACGAGGGGAAAGCTACGGTGGGCTATGAAATAAAGAACCAACAAGGAGAAATTGTAGTGGTCGGGTGTACATTAATTCCGCAGTCTGGAACAGTCATGGCGGTGGAGAGCAGAGCGGTGGTGGAAGGTATTCGAGCCTGTGTAAGGTGTGGGATAAGCCATGCAAGAATACTTTCGAATTCGATCGAGGTGGTACAAGCGGTTGCTAAGAGAGAATAGATTCGAAGCCCGGAAGGAGTTTGGTTGGAAGAGATATGGGAGCAGATGAACAATGACCTAGTGTGTGCTATTAAATACGTCCCAAGAAGAAGCAACAATATAGCACATGAGCTTGCAAAAATGGCGAGAAGCTCTTTCTCGAGAATGGAGCGGAGTAGATATCCCCAAGTGGATTAGGAACTTAGCCCATTGATTGTAAACTGTGATATTATACCTGTGTAATGGGTTTTGTATCCCTAAAAAAATAAATTTAACATACAGTCATAGAATGAATTATGTATGATATTTTAATCAACCATATTTGTAACAAAATTACGTCATTAATTAATAAGTAATAGTTCCCTACAAAATACGTATTTTCAGCAATTAAACATTACTAAATTTCTAGATCTAAATTGTATATTGCAAGATATTTTTCTCTCTAATAAGATATTAAAATTACGTTTTTATCACTCAACTTTTTTTAATACATTACATTCATTAAAAAAAAAATTATACATTACATTGATGAACATTTATTATCATATTCACATGCATAGAATATAATTAAAAAACCTGTTTACATCTAATTATTTATTATATACATGTAATTCTTCTTTCAGAATTTCGCGGAGATTTACGTCTAATTCTATACATAGCCCTAATCAATAGCATTAGTAAAATTGACATTAAATTACAATTTTGTTACAAAGAAAAGAACAATGATCCCAACTAGCTAGCGATCGCGTGTACTACTCGAATATCCTCTATTGTTTGAACATTCAGCCCACGATCTTTTCAATAGATAAAAAATCTTCTTTTAGTGCGGTATTCCACCAAAATTAGTGTCCAACAAATGAGACACTTCCTCATGAAATTGACAAATAATAAGAAAATAGAGGATTCTTTTAATGGAACTCACTCGGTGGTATAAAATTCAATAAGTATTTTAGACACAATTATAATTTAATAACAAAGTATAGAGTGAAAATGGTTCATACATAAACCATTCAAGGATATTATTTGTTTTCACTAAAGAGTATTAATTGTTCTCACTGAAAAGTATTAGTTATTTCACTGAAGAGTTTTAGTTTATTTTCACTGACCCTGACTTTTGATACTCTTCAGTGACACTGACTTTTGATACTTCAGTTGCGATTTTTATACTTTTAATTAAATATTTAATACGTTAAAACAATCACATGATCCGCTATTAATTTATGTTTAAAACTTTGCCATATTGGTAACCTAACGAGCTTAATTTTTTTTTTCCCATTTTCAGATTCTTATTTGCATGTTTTATTCAATTGTCCACATGGTATATGTTAGATACTGCGTGATTCATGAATCTGTTCAGAATACATAAACACCACAAATTAAATCGTACGAGATATGTATGTATCGTCTTTTCTGGTGTACCCAAATCCTCACTAAGTAGTGTCACGTTCGTAGACCCTTCTAGACTTTGCCCACTTCTCCTATACTATTTGATTGGACTTAGCTTCGAGAATTCTTTCCTCTACTCCAGCATGGCTTCCCCACACTCATCTCTCAACAACTCCAGCCACAGTCTCCAAATTTCCCAGCAATTTCTTCCACCATTATTCAACGCTAAACGAACCAGAAATGCCTTCATTCCCGACAAAACACGGCGTCGTTTCGCTTCAAAGAAGCACTCCATCGCCGTAAAATGTTCCACCTCGTCCAGCTTAGAAATCCCGGAAACGGACCGGGAGGAATTAAGCGCCGAGGACCCCAGACCCCTGAACCAGATCTGGCGAGAAATCCAGGGCGATAAAAACTGGGAAAATCTGCTGGACCCGATTAACCCTCATCTCCGTAGAGAAATCATCCGCTACGGCGAAATGGCGCAGGCTTGCTACGACGCCTTCGACTTCGACCCGCACTCCAAGTACTGCGGCACCTGCAAGTACCAGGGCGCACATTTCTTCGACCGGCTGGGCATGGCGGACCGGGGCTACACCCTGACCCGGTTCCTCTACGCCACATCCAACATCAACCTTCCCAACTTCTTCCAGAAGTCGACCATCAGCAGCATCTGGAGCCAGCACGCGAACTGGATGGGCTACGTGGCGGTGGCCACCGACGAGGCCGAGATACGCCGCCTGGGCCGCCGCGACATCATCATCGCGTGGCGCGGCACCGTCACCTACCTCGAGTGGCTCCACGACCTCAAGGACATCCTCCAGCCCGCGCACTTCCGCGACGACCCGTCCATAAAGATCGAGTCGGGCTTCTTCGAGCTCTACACTTCCAAAGAGAAAACGTGCAAGTACTGCGCTTTCTCAGCCCGGGAGCAGGTTCTAGCCGAGCTGCGACGGATCATTCACCGCTACAGAGGCGAGAAGCTGAGCATAACCATCACCGGGCACAGCCTGGGCGCAGCCCTGGCGCTGCTGAGCGCGTACGACGTCGCGGAGGTGAAACTGAACGTGATGGACGACGGGCAGGAGGTCATAGACGAAATCCCCATCACGGTGTTTTCGTTTTCCGGACCCAGGGTTGGGAACCTCAAGTTCAAGGAGAGGTGCGACGAGTTGGGTGTCAAAGTCCTGAGAGTGGTGAACGTGCACGATAAGGTCCCGACCGTGCCTGGAATCATCACCAACGAGAAATTCCGGCACCAGAAGTACCTGGAAGATAAGATGTCGTTCCCATGGAGCTACGCGCACGTCGGCGTGGAGTTGGCGATGGACCACACGCGCTCGCCGTTTCTGAAGAAAACCAAAGACATCAGGTGCGCGCACAACCTGGAGGCGCACCTGCATTTGCTGGATGGATATCACGGGAAGGATAAGGGGTTCTCTTTGGTGTCGGATAGGGATATTGCACTGATCAACAAGAGCTGTGATTTCTTGAAAGAAGAGTACGCGGTGCCGCCCTACTGGTGGCAGGATGAGCACAAGGGTATGATCAGGACGAGCGATGGGCGGTGGACGTTGCCCGATCGGCCGCGGATCGAGTCGCATCCACCGGACACGGCCCACCACTTTGAACAAGTGATAAAATATGCTAGATCAAGATGGGATTTGTTTTAGGTGGCTACTCCACTTCCATACAATCTCCTTCTGCTAATCCAAATTTCATTTTCGTGCATCTAGCTTGGTTAATTGTCCTTGCGTTTGTGTGGTCACACTAAATGTTGATGTTTGGTCATTTTGATGTAAATTAGTATAAATTAAGAAATGGTTATATTTAAATATTTTGTTCCTAAATATGTATAGAAATTGGTTCATGAATCATTCAAGGATATTAGTTGTTTTTACTAAAAAATATTAATTGTTTTCATTAAAGAGTATTAGTTGTTTGCATTGAAAAGTCTTGGTTTATTTTTAGTAAACAATTAATACTCTTCTTCAATGACAACAATTAATATCCTTCGGTTTAAACACTAATACCCCTTAGTGAAAATAACTAATACCCTTCAATAGTTCATTCATGAACCATTTTCATGTATACTTTGTCTTTGTTCCTTCATCAAGTGAGAAATATATATATTTGATCACAGGTACTTCTGGAGTTGGAAACATTTTTGGTTCCGTTATTATTATTTTTTAAAATATAGTTGCACAAACTTTAGCATGCACCCGAGTGCTTACTACGCACATGGATTTCAAACGTGATTGTTTTTTGTTAACAAAATTGATTCATTAGCAAGTGTACTAGACTGTCGTAGTAGATATAAGACAAAGACCAAGTGATAATTTCAAACCAAGGAAACAACAGTCTAAGTATAATATGTCCTAGGAGTTGCCATGCCTTTTAATATGATATGCGAAAATTAAAGGTTCGGTTTGGTATTTCTTTACTAACTCTACTTTGCAAAGCAATTTTATAAACTGAAATTGAACAAGCAAGAATATAAAGGCTACGACTAACTTCTTTTTTAAGTGCAATGGTAAGATTATACTTCGGATGATATCGATTTTGTGATTCTCAAAGTTTGTTCAATTTATACCTCTCTTTATGCATCTTATCACGATTGGACTAGACCGAATCAATTTCATCAGATCAACAAACTCTCGTTTAGAATATTCAATGCGCGATTTGAGTGTTCTACACTACCTAGCATCTCTCGATGGTCTTAGAAGTCTAACAATAGCATTTTATAACTCGTTTCCCTCGACTAAACACGCGTTTGGAACGAGCTCAACTCTCATATTGTTGCCCAGTCAAACATATTGCATAGTCTACTAGCTACAAACCATCAAAGCTCAAGTAATCCACAATCAAGAAATTTAATCACTCAATTCAACATAATTAAGGCATATATCAAAGCAAAACATCAATTCTCACATAATCTAAATCACACAAAAATAAGGAGCTTAGCCCATGGTGCTACAAGCAATACACATGGCTAAACAAGCTAATTCAACTAAGACAAGGAAGTTGGTAAGTTAGATGCACGTTCGAAATTAAGGTTTTTTATATGATATCCCATGGGAACGATATGTGTATGTTCTATAGTCCCAAGGATCAAAAGACTGTATTATTACACACTTTAAATTTTTGGAGGAGGAAATGGGATTACCTTAGACGAATTGAGAGGGCAAACTCCTATACCAAGTGTACAAGATGATATACCAATCGTCACACCTATACAACCTGAACTCCATCGTAGTGGGAGGGTTTTTAGACAACCCGAGAGATTCATGAGAATAAGAGAATCTTCTGATTTGATTCTGGAGATAATGAATAAGACCCATGGACATATAATTAGACAATCCAAGAAAAAGATGCAACATCTTGGCTAACTGCAATAGAAGTTGAGATGGGTTTTATGGACCATAATCAAGTGTGAGAGCTGATCGAACCACTAAGTGGGGTAGAACCCATTGGATGCAAGTGGGTATACAAGAGAAAATGAGGACCGGAGGAAAGGGTTGAAACCTTCAAAGCTAAGCTATTAGCAAAAGGATATACTAAAAAAGAAGGGATCGATTATAAGGAAACCTTTTCGCCTGTAGCTATGTTTAAGTATATCTGTATTCTCTTGTCGATCGCTACGCATCTTGATTTTAAGATCTGCGCATTTTGCATTCCGTACTTGGAATCAGTGTTTTGATCAAGTTATAAAGTCTTACAGGTTCGATCAAAACAAGTTCGAGAGTTGTGTGTATAAAAGGTGTGATGGAACTGTAGTGATATTCTTAGTATCGTACGTAGCCGATATTCTGCTCATAAAAAATGATGTAAAGGTGCTATCAGGCGTAAGGGTATGGCTGTCAAATCAATTTGATATGAAGAATTTAGGGGAAACCGATCACATCCTTGGGATCAAGATCACTCGAGATCGCAAGAAAAAAATGTTGGGCTTATCGCAAGCTTCATACGTAGACACTTTTTTTAAGCACTTCAGCATGCAAGATTCCAAGAAAGGTTTTGTATCTTTTAGACACGAAATCTATCTATCCAAAGATATGCGCCCTGAGACGCAAGCGGAGATAGATGACATGAAAGGCTTTATGTACGCTTCGGCCATAGGAAGCCTTATGTATGCAATGTTGTGTACGAGATGGAATATCTGCTTTGCCATGGGCATGGTGGCACGATATCAAAGTAACCCCGGGAAAGATCATTGGACTGTAGTTAAAAATATTCTAAAGTATTTGAAAAGAACTCATGATAGAATGTTGGTTTACCAGTCAGACAGTCTAATTCCTGTAGGATACATGGACTCAGATTTCCAATCAGACTTAGATTCCAGAAGATCTACCTCAGGTAGTATGTTTTGCATGGGAGAAGGAGCCATGACATGGAGAAGCGATAAGCAGAAATGCATCACAGATTTGACCATGGAAGCCGAATAAGTAGCTACTTGTGAAGCAGTGAAATAAGCGGTTAGGCTCAAGAACATCTTAGTGGATTTGGACGTTGTTCTAAATTTGCCTAACACAATCACTGTTTATTTTGATAATGTCGGAGCAGTTGCAAATTCAAAGGAACCGAGTTCCCACAAGGCCAGCAAACACATTGAAAGAAAATACCATCTTACACGAGAAATCGTTAAGAGATGAGATAAAGAGGTGACAAAGATAACGTCGGAGGACAACCCAACAGATCCATTCACAAAGGGTCTGCCTCAGAATACATTCAAGAGATATGTGAATGGAATGGGTGTCAAGACTGTTGTCAATCTTCTTTAAGTATAAATGGGGAAAATATTATTAAGTTAGTGTAGGTGACATTAAATGTCACGTAGAACTACATTAGGCATGTTGATGTACACTTAAAAGTAGACTTTGAGTATAAGTGGAAGATTGTTGGGATTATACGTGAAAGTATGTGTTTACTTTGTATAACCTATATAATAAACACTTATTTATAAGAATAAATCTTTTATCACTGTTGCTCTAAATATGAATGAATGTTATATATGTTTATTGTAAACCGTTTAATATGTAGTACGTGTTACATTGTAGTTAATATGGTGATACCAGATCACGGAAGATCACATTAATTCCCTGTAAATAAATGTACAACTTCACGACCTAGGTGGACCACCGTGAAAGGTTGAGGTGTAGTTCTCAGCTTGGTCTGTCTTGACCAAGAGATTGCCCTATCACATTTTGTATGTGCTGAAGAGGACCTACAGAGAGAATAAATTCTTCTGTTCTGAACGAAGAAGAATTAGACCTCAGTGGTTGTTGATTTCTTAATCTCCGTCACTTAAATAGGATTGTATGTGGTTAATACTTATTACTTTGATTCATGCTGTGTGAGAATCATCGTGACTTCAATACCTTGTATTTTGGGCAATAATATTAATCATGCAAAATTTGCTAAGATTTAATACGGAGAAAAGTGTGCAAGTACATCTTGTGTGATTTTTCCTCTTGGTGAGCTTAGAAGTTTTATCGTGCCAAATCATGCAAGTGGAAATTAGTTTTCCGGTACGGATAATAATGTTGAGCTGTCTTTACTCCAAGGTGAAAGATATAATTAATTTAGAGCTATTCAGAAGTTCAATCAATTAATGGACTAAATAATCTTAAACACGAGAAATAATAACCGAGAGCCTATATTATCATAATGTGGATTAAGATGGACAATGCAGTATTAATTTAATAGTGGTATCAATTAATATTAATGGGCTGGATTATATTGCGGCTCAATATTGAAAATTCAGAAGCCCATTGAAGGTCCAATCTTAGTTCTCCTAAAAGCCCCTCAAGTAGCCCAACAATTAGCCCAATAATAATAAGATGGTTAAAATAAAAGAAAAATATGATTGCTGATTTTTCCTATTATTTTCGAAGGTCATGAATTAAGAGAGATAAAATATTTTGTTAATTTTTTTGGAAAGATATTATGGAAGATATGTATTCTTGGAATACAATATTATCTCATAAATTCAAGAAGATCCAAATCTTGCATTCACATCTTAATTTTTTTAAAATTGATGATATAATAAGGAGGTGAGATTTTTTTGGAATATTTTATTATGGAGAAGAATATATGGGATATATTCAAGATTTTTGGAGAACAAGAAAATATCTTCTCTCTCTATTTCATTATGATATTTTCGGCCACCCCATATTATAAATAGGGGGTGATATTTTCATCCCCAGTCTACAAGTTCCATGAGTTGGAAAAATTAAGAGCAACATTTATTTTACTTCTTCCTTTATATTATTAATTGTTCGTTAAGAACTTCCCACCGGTGAACGAGCAAGGCTAAATGCAATATTAGAGAAGGTCTTTCGGTTGATAGGATTATCAGAGTTTGTCCCATCATCGCTTCAAGAGGTACGTAATTGCATAAACTTCTAGATTTTCCGTTATAGGATTTTATGTGAAATTAATTCATAATGCATGATAATACGTGTTGTTGGAATTAGTATTTGAATTAATTAGGTTTAACACATGCTAGTAATAATTGAATTTTAAATTCGTGTTTAAATATCATCCCGAATAGATTGGGCACTCCGATTTCCCCAACATAAGGAATTTGGAAGAAAGTTCTCTCTAAGCTAATTGGGGATCTATCTCTGAATGTGTAACTCCCAATCTTAAGGGGCAAATGCCCTTTTATAAGTATAATTAGATCTATTAAGTTAAATTTGCAAAAAAGCCCCTGAAATTCGTAAAAACCGCACAAAACAAAATAGGGCACGGGTGCTGCACGACCTGAGCCAAGATGGCACAGTCGTGCGCCATGCAGTGTAACTCATGCATGTATTTTCTTGCACGAGCCGTAACCAACAGGCACGGTCATGCATGGCTATGCAGCCCTGCACAGCCGTGTTTATTCTAGCGCAGTCGTGCTCCCTCATTTTGCTCTTTGCGTGCAGTTTTTTACTTTTTTGGTTTCTCGATTTTGCCCTTTCACACCTCTAACCCCGTATCCCACTCCACTCGACATACCATCATCACGATAGGTTAACACATGGACGCTCGACTTTCTAAACTTTGTTTGATTAACTCTCTTAGGATAAAAGTTGTTAGTTTTGAATAAGTTAAAACAAACCAAAAGTTGTAATAGGACCATCTGGACCTGTTAGCCAGATGAGGATGTAGATTAGGACTTAGTCTAGGGGGAACTGCCAGACCAGAAGACTTCACCAGAAGAGTCGACCAGAAGACTTCACTAGAAGACTCGACCAGAAGACTTCACCAGAGGAGATTTAGATCAGAGGCAGAAGACCTTCCCCAGAACCAGACGAGTCCAAAAGACCATGTAATACCCTAGACTTTCATGACCTTATTTGCTTTACTAAATTCTTTATAATTCTATATGAATCTATGTGATGCATTTACATCCAAAATTCATGTCAAGGCACGTTTATGTGTTTTATTTACTCGATACTTACAATTAACATATTGTTTGCTCAATACATGCTTATTCTTGAAACTTTATAATTTTTATATGTTCTTTATTTTATGTCTTAAAGTATTTGATATAGAAATTAATATAGTCCTTAAGTCTAGTAATTTATTTCACAAGTTATAAGTTGAAAAATGAACGTTTCTTCAAGAAACGAATTACGTATTGATTACTCGATGTTTTTTTATGATTAGTATATAGACTTTATAATTTATTTAGAGTCCTAGAAGAGTTTTAATTTTATTTCATAAGATAGTATAAGTAATTTTATGCATAATATACCTTAAAAGCATTAAATAAATTAGAAAATCATAATTTCTTCTATTTTTTTTTTAAATTCAAAGCCTACATGTGTCTTAACTATAAGACACAAGATATCTCTTGAAACCTCCATAAATTTCGAAAATAGAAGATAAGTTAGGAAGAGGGGTGAAGTTTCAAGAGTTAAGGGTCAAAATTTGAAGAATAAAAGTCAAAATTAGCTACTAATTATAAGATGCCATGTGTTTAATGGCTTAACCTCCAAAATCATCCAATTTCTTCCACATTCTTCATCCAAGTCGGTCAAGAGGGAATTTGGAGTAGCCTCCAATCATGGTTCCATCTATAAATACATGAGCTTTCATGCAAAATTAATCATAAGAAAAAGTTTAAAGAAAAAACTACTACTCTTATACTTAGAAGTTGAGAAAGGAGAAGAAGAGATTTCTTGTAGCTACCTATCTCTAAGTAAGCTTCTCTTCTTGTTTGAGTAATTATTTAAGTGGTAGTATGAAGTTTATGCATGATATGTGAATTTAATGATAGGAAAATGAGTTTTGATGAGTAAATTTGCATGTTATCCATGTTTTACTTCATGTTTGAATGTTTAATTCAATTTCTTCATGATTTATGATCAAAATCATGTTTATTATTTGATTATATATGCTTTAGAAGTAGAAATCATGAAATTATATGGTTTAAAGTGAGTTTAAGATGTTATGTTCTTCATATATGCATGAAAACCGAAAATCTGGACAACTTGCTAAGGAATTTCGTTTTTGATCCAATTTGTCGGTGGAAAATTCTGAAATATTTATATGTGAAAATAGACTTGTGAAGGAACTTAGGTTTCAAATTTCATAATTTGGACTGATATTCAATTCGTGGTGATTTTTCAAAGTTGAACTAGGATTTTGGACTCTATAACAGGAACAGTAGAAGTTTGCTATGATCTGAGAATAATCGGTTAGGTTTTTATAGAAAACCAAAGTATGTTGATAAATTACATGAAGTTAAGAGTTTATGGTTAAAATTTCATGAGTATTGGACATGTGGTTGATTTATGGTGAATTTTTTAAAGTTAAGTGACCAGAATCTGTTACTGTGTGTTCATTATGAAATATTTGATATTTGGTAAAGTGTTTGAGAAATCTGAAAATATGGTGATAAACTTTATTGAGTTGGTAATATACTGTTAAAATTTCATAATTTTTGGACGTATGGATAATTTAATAAGAATTTTCAAAGTTAGGTGTGTAAATCTGCCAAAATCGAATTTTTGTATGAAAGGTTCGAAATGGTCCGGTTACATTTTTACAGTCGATATTTGTTTATAACTTGCTATTTGATGATTTTATATACTTAATTGATATATGTGTGTTAGTATACAATTTTTGAATATGTATGGAGATTCGAATTCAAGTCTTACAATTTACAAAAGTGAAGGGATAAGTAACAATGTTTCTATTTTAAAAATTTTACTTGTAGGTACAAACCTGCAAGGTGGGGAATCACTTCGCCCCACATATAAGTCCAACTTTATGTTGGCAAGCATATAGTCCGGTTGTTCCGGCACCATGGGTTGGTCACGCCACCCAAGCATATACCCGGTTAAACTCCGGGGGCTCACATATTATAAACAATTGATGTTTAGTTTGTGCAATTAACAAGAGATTTCCCACTAAGTGTTTTCAAGCACTTATCCCTTCCACTTTTAAATTTTTACAGATGCTGTGGATCCGAACGTGGGCGAATGAACTCGGCAGGCTGTGAAGTTTCTTAAAGACTTTATATTTTCAAGAATAATAATTTAAATTTTGAGTTGTAACTTAAGCTACGATCATACTTATTTACTACTTCCGCTGTGTAAATGTGTGGCGTGTGTATATTTTAATACAAAGTACTATTTTAGTAACGTTCCTACTTGTGCCACATCATATTTTCCGTACTATTTTAAGTGGGGGCGTTACAGGTAGTATCAGAGCAGGTTCGCCTGCTAAAGTATTTTTTTAAAAAAAAGAGTGTGTTTTAAAAATTTAAAAGAAACAGCCACACCGAGATCATTCTCCACGACGGGATCAGGTAAATGTTTTATATGTGCTTAAATTATGTTATTTATTTGAAATTGTGATTGATTATTTGAAAGTTTGTATAGTTATTGCATTACATTGTTGTTTGAATAGAATTATGAATCGTAGAGGAAACCAAAACAACTCAGGTATGAGCGAGAATCTAACTTCTGTCTTAAGGGGGTTAGCTCAACAACTAAATTACCAAAGCCAATCATCTCAAACACCTGTATCCTCAACCCGAAACCATGACATTGTTAGCCAATTTAAGAAGTTTAGACCTTCAACACTTACCGGAAGGGAAAACCCTATGGAAGTAGAAAACTGGATTCAGAGCTTGGAGAAGATATTCGCTTACCTTAAGTGCACCGATGAGCATAAAGTTTCTTGCGCTATATTTCAGCTGACCGAGGATGCAGATTATTGGTGGGAAGCTCACTGTAGGACAATGACTGAAGAAGAACGAACTACAGTTACTTGGGAGAAATTCGTAGAAGCAGTGGTTAAGAATTATATACCACAGTCATTTTTAGATCAGAAGGAGACCGAATTTCTACAGTTGAAACAAGGAAACCTGACAGTGCAGGAATATGAAAGGAAATTTAATCAATTGGGAAGATATGCTTCTCATTTGATTAATACTGATGAAAGGAAAGCAAAAAGATTTATGCAGAATTTACGACCGAAAATCAGTACTATCTTAGCAGCACAAGATATTAAGTCTTATGCCTCGGCATTCGAGAAAGCTCAGATGATAGCAATATATATGAAATCAGAGGACGTAAGAACACCAGAATCACAACAAAACAAAAGGAAGTGGATGGGTACGAACCAAGAAAGAAATTCTAAGCAAGTTAAAAAGACAGAAATAGTACCACGACAACAACAGAAGCCACCTAAGTGCAGAAATTGTGGGAATGAACACTTTGGGCAATGCCTGAAGGGAACAGGAATCTGTTACAGATGTAAGGAACCGGGACATGTCATAACTAATTGTCCAAAGTGGAAAGAACAACAGAAGATGGCACCTGCTCGAGTGTTTGCCATGAGTCAGCAGGAGGCGATAGCAAACCCGGAAGTGATGGCAGGTATGTTCAAAATATTCCAAATACATGTTTTCACGTTATTCGATACTGGTGCTACACATTCATTCATCTTTACAAAGATGTTTGAACAAATCGAGACCGCCCATATTATGGTAGAAGAAGATTTCCTAGAAGTAAACATTCCCTCTGGAAGTACGACACAATCCTTAGGACTATGTAGGAATGTGAAGATTGATTTTGAACATGCAATACTCCCGGCAAATCTACATATAATAGAAATGAAGGACTTTGATGTTATCTTGGGAATGGACTGGCTTATAGCAAATCATGCTCTCATCAAGTGTCAAGAAAAAGAAATATCAGTAAAGAGATCAAAGGATGAGAAATTTACACTATATGGTGCTAGAATTGGAACTATACCTCGGGTAATTTCAGCAGTAAAGGCTCGGAAAATTTTAAGGAAAGGAGAATGTACAATATTTCTAGTAAATGTTGTAGCAACAAAGTCTGATGGTCCAACATTGGACGATATGCCGGTAGTATGTGAATAGAAGGATGTATTCCCAGATGATTTGTCAGGACCACCCCCAGATCGTCAGTTAGAATTTACTATTGATTTAATTCCCGGAGCAGCGCCTGTTTCAAAAGCACCTTACAGAATGGCACCAAAAGAATTGCAAGAATTGAAAGTGCAACTGCAAGAATTACTTCTCCAATAAAAGGAATTTTCTGCTTTGGAAAAAGAGGAAAGTTGAAGCCTAGATATATTGGACCTTATGAGATATTGGAAAAAGTTGGAGAATTAGCTTATAGATTGGCATTACCACCCTCATTGGCAGGAGTACACGACGTATTCCATATCTCGATGCTCTGAAAGTATGTACCTGACCCTACCCACATATTAAACCAACCTGAATTAGAAATTGATGCCAACTTAACCTATGAGGAAGTCCTTATAGCCATACTTGATAGAAAGCTTCATAGGTTAAGAAATAGAGATATTCCTATGATTAAAGTTCAGTGGAATAGACATGGGGTAGAATAAGCTACATGGGAGCGAGAGGATGAAATCTTAGCAAAGTACCCCTACCTCAATATCCATGGTAACACTTGAAATTTCGAGGACGAAATTTATTAAGGGGGTTAGACTGTAATACCCTAGACTTTCATGACCTTATTTGCTTTACTAAATGCTTTATAATTCTATATGAATCTATGTGATGCATTTACATCCAAAATTCATGCCAAGGCACGTTTATGTGTTTTATTTACTCGATACTTACAATTAACATATTATATGCTCAATACATGCTTATTCTTGAAACTTTATAATTTTTATATGTTCTTTATTTTATGTCTTAAAGTATTTGATATAGAAATTAATGTAGTCCTTAAGTCTAGTAATTTATTTCACAAGTTATAAGTTGAAAAATGAATGTTTCTTCAAGAAACGAATTACGTATCGATTGCTCGATGTTTTTTTATGATTAGTATATAGACTTTATAATTTATTTAGAGTCCTAGAAGAGTTTTAATTTTATTTCATAAGATAGTATAAGTAATTTTATGCATAATATACCTTAAAAGCATTAAATAAATTAGAAAATCATAATTTCTTCTATTTTTTTTTTAAATTCAAAGCCTACATGTGTCTTAACTATAAGACACAAGATATCTCTTGAAACCTCCATAAATTTCGAAAATAGAAGATAAGTTAGGAAGAGGGGTGAAGTTTCAAGAGTTAAGGGTCAAAATTTGAAGAATAAAAGTCAAAATTAGCTACTAATTATAAGATGCCATGTGTTTAATGGCTTAACCTCCAAAATCATCCAATTTCTTCCACATTCTTCATCCAAGTCGGTCAAGAGGGAATTTGGAGTAGCCTCCAAGCATGGTTCCATCTATAAATACATGAGCTTTCATGCAAAATTAATCATAAGAAAAAGTTTAAAGAAAAATACTACTCCTCTTATACTTAGAAGTTGAGAAAGGAGAAGAAGAGATTTCTTGTAGCTACCTATCTCTAAGTAAGCTTCTCTTCTTGTTTGAGTAATTATTTAAGTGATAGTATGAAGTTTATGCATGATATGTGAATTTAATGATAGGAAAATGAGTTTTGATGAGTAAATTTGCATGTTATCCATGTTTTACTTCATGTTTGAATGTTTAATTCAATTTCTTCATGATTTATGATCAAAATCATGTTTATTATTTGATTATATATGCTTTAGAAGAAGAAATCATGAAATTATATGGTTTAAAGTGAGTTTAAGATGTTATGTTCTTCATATATGCATGAAAACCGAAAATCTGGACAACTTGTGAAGGAATTTCGTTTTTGATCCAATTTGTCGGTGGAAAATTCTGAAATATTTATATGTGAAAATAGACTTGTGAAGGAACTTAGGTTTCAAATTTCATAATTTGAACTGGTATTCAATTCGTGGTGATTTTTCAAAGTTGAACTAGGATTTTGGACTCTATAACAGGAACAGTAGAAGTTTGCTATGATCTGAGAATAATCGGTTAGGTTTTTATAGAAAACCAAAGTATGTTGATAAATTACATGAAGTTGGGAGTTCATGGTTAAAATTTCATGAGTATTGGACATGTAATTGATTTATGGTGAATTTTTTAAAGTTAAGTGACCAGAATCTGTTACTGTGTGTTCATTACGAAATATTTTATTGAGTTGGTAATATACTGTTAAAATTTCATAATTTTTGGACGTATGGATAATTTAATATGAATTTTCAAAGTTAGGTGTGTAAATCTGCCAAAATCGAATTTTTGTATGAAAGGTTCGAAATAGTCCGGTTACATTTTTACAGTCGATATTTGTTTATAACTTGCTATTTGATGATTTTATATACTTAATTGATATATGTGTGTTAGTATACAATTTTTGAATATGTATGGAGATTCGAATTCAAGTCTTACAATTTACAAAAGTGAAGGGATAAGTAACAATGTTTCTATTTTAAAAATTTTACTTGTAGGTACAAACCTGCAAGGTGGGGAATCACTTCGCTCTTCACCGAGTGTTCTATTATTATATAATTGCACTTATTAAACGTCGAATGTTATATTTTGAGTCTGGCCCGCTATCGACTGGCCCCACATATAAGTCCAACTTTATGTTGGCAAGCATATAGTCCGGTCGTTCCGGCACCACGGGTTGGTCACGCCACCCAAGCATATACCCGGTGAAACTCCGGGGGCTCACATATTATAAACAATTGATGTTTAGTTTGTGAAATTAACAAGAGATTTCCCACTAAGTGTTTTCAAGCACTTATCCCTTCCACTTTTCAATTTTTACAGATGCTGTGGATCCGAACGTGGGCGAATGAACTCGGCAGGCTGTGAAGTTTCTTAAAGACTTTATATTTTCAAGAATAATAATTTAAATTTTGAGTTGTAACTTAAGCTACAATCATACTTATTTACTACTTCCGCTGTGTAAATGTGTGGCGTGTGTATATTTTAATACAAAGTACTATTTTAGTAACGTTCCTACTTGTGCCACATCATATTTTCCGTACTATTTTAAGTGGGGGCGTTACAGACCAGACGAGTCTGGTGAAATAAGAAAAGTCTTGGAATCATCCCCTGAATCTAAGGAACTCTTCATTTCACTACTTTGGTCTGGGCCAGAAGACCTTGGAGTCATCAGGTATCTGAACTTACCATTTTGAATAGATCAGATGTTGACCAAGGAAGTTCTTTACCGTTGGTGAAATTAATGCAAGTCAAATGATCAGGATTGGAAAGTCAATGAAGAATCAATCCAAAGGATCCCACCAACCCAATCAATCAATTAGGGAAATTGATTGATTGGAACTTCTATTTATGGGGATCTGATTAGATTAGCTATCCAACGGCTAAACCCTAATCCTTCCTATAAATATGAGATATACTGGAAAGGAGCCACACGCGCGAAGAACATCTTTCAAGCATTCAATACTCTAAGCATTCCAGTACTCTATCAAAGCACTCATATAGATATACTCTTAAGGAGTTTAGTTGGAACAACATTCAACCTATTCATCTATTCAAGATGAGGTTTTTGTTGAGCAGATTAGATCGGTTTTTTTATCTAAGTTGTAATAAGGTGCTGGTACTTGTCAAGTCCAGCAAGTTCGTAAGAAGGAGAGTGAGAAAGAAAGACCCCTTGTCAAAGGGAGAGTGGACGTAGGATTTGATATCTGAACCACTATACATCTGGTGTTCTTTACTGCTTTATTTATTTATCTTTGCATTATTTTGGTAAACATAAAAGGTTTTTAAAAGATTATTTGGTTAAGCTTCCGCATTTATCAAAACTATTACGTATTGCTTTTAGTGGGACCAACAAACTCCAATTCTTCCATTTTTTCTCATTTTCCCTACAAAACAAGCACTACTGCACAAAAAATGGATAAGTGGTCAAACTCATTGCAATTAGGATAACCGAAGCACTCAAAACAACACCAAATGCTCAAAGATTAGCAGTAAAATGACGCAATTATTAACCTAATCATCCTTCCAAACTTAGAGTATTGCTCGTCCTCGAGCAATGAAAAGATAAAACAAAGGGAAATGATTGCATCAAAACGTGCTCCTAATGTCATCCAACAAAATGCAAGCTCATTTAATCAAAATGCTCAACTACATTTGCACATGCGTCAACTTTTCAATCTTCAATCAAGATTCAACAAACATGAAATAATTCTACTCACTATAATTCTCACGTAAAGTGTTTCCCTTATCACCCAAGTGTTTAAGTTTCAATATTCTCTCAATGTCAATTTCAGCACGCTAGCTCCATGTGCTTGCCAATGATCTTAAACTTTTAACTCAAACAATGATTTTCACACAAGATCAAGAAGGACTTTATCATGGTTGTATCGTTTGGCTCTTTGGTCTAGGTGGGGCATCTTTGGAAACATTTGACTAAATCAAAAAAGGAGAATAAAGACTTACTGACCATCTTCTAGTATTGTTTCCCTCCCCTTCTTTCTCACTTGAATCACAACACCCTTTTCTTCACTCTTGACTTCTTTTTATCAACCATGAATTTTTTCGTTTTTTTTTCCTTTTACATTTTGCAATTCCCACTTCTATGCTTCTCTTATTCTTAAAAAAATTGTACACATTCAAGCACCTTTGTTTCAAAGAATTCACTTTTTTTTTCTTTCTCTTCAGAAATTCTCCGATCATCCCACTCAAAAATTCCTCTTTTGTCACCTCTCTCATCAAGAACTACTCGCCCTAACATCTTATTATCCTCTTATGATGGGTTCACAAAGACTCAAGAATAAATAGAAGTTCTATTATATAGCTATCAAACAAAAAGACGTCAAGGATCAAATGTGTTATCATGCATGTAGCTTGGTTAATTGTCCTTGTGTTATGTGGTCACACCAAATGTTGATGTTTGATCGTTTTGATGTAAATTGGTATAAATTAAAAAATAGTTATATTTAAACGTCTTGTTCCTTCACCAAGTGAGAAATATATATATATATATATATATATATATATATATATATATATTTAATTACTAGTGCTTCTGGAGTTGAAAATATTTTTGGTTTAGTTATTATTATTTTTTTAAAATCTTCTTGGTTATAATAATTTTAGCATGCACCCGAGTGCATATTTTTATAAAATAAAGAGTGCAAATAGGAACACCAATTTGTTTATCCAGTTCGTCACGAATGACTATATCTAGGGGCGTACCAGGCCAGAAGTTTATCACTATATTTCTATGTGTATGTACATGTGTGTGTTATAATACTGAGTACAGAGAGATATATATATATATATATATATATATATAATATCAAAACCTAAAGCCTATTAGACTACTTGGCCCATAAGTAATGTCCACATTAAATCTTCTAGATTTACAAGACCCCCCCTTGGACATTACGACGTAACGTCCATGTAACGTCAAAAAATCCATAGACTAGGTTGCCAAAATAAAATATTATACTGGGGAAAGAGTACAACTATTGATCTTCCGGATCCAATCTTCTGGATTGTTTCGATGTTGTTACTCCCCCTGAAGACAACAACTTTCTAAGTCTTCACATCAAAATACCATAAATATACTTTTCAAAAGTAGAGGTAGGTAGGGACTTAGTGAATAGATTTGTTGGATTGTCACTAGTTCGCATCTATTTTATGGTAATTTCGTCACTCTTCTTGAGTTCGTATGGAAAGAAGAATTTCGGGGAAATATATTTTGTTAAGTTCCTCTTAACGTACCCGTTGTTCTTTTGTGCAACAAAAATTGCATTGTCTTCATCGATGATAGTGGGGAATGTATCGTTTAATGGATCTCCATGAGATCACAATATTATCTCAAAAAAAAAATATATAACCAGTCTGAGATATCATAGAATGTGTTTAACACCTTTCCAATGTCTCCTTGTAAGAGAAGCGCTATATCTTGCAAGCAAATTTACCGCAGATGCGATATCCGGACTGGTGCAATATGCGAAATAAAATATGCACCAAATAATGCTTTGGTAAGGAACTTCCGGTCCTAGGATATCCACTGTATCTTCTTTGGGCCTAAAAGGGTCCTTATCACTTCAAGGGATCGAAATACCATAGGTGTACTAAGTGGATGAGATTTATCCATGTAGGATCTCCCAAATAACCTTTTTCAAGTAGGTTGACTGGTGTATAAAATTCATTCGTCCTTCAGGGAGATATCATATTCATTTTTCCTTCAGGGAAAAATGCTCGAATTAATTTTTCTTCTGGGAAATACTTAAATTTAATTTTCCTTCAGGGAAATGCTTTTATTTTTCCTTTAGGGAAATGCATTTATTTTTCCTTAAGGGAAATGCTTGAATTAATTTTCCTTCATAGAAATACTTAAATTTAATTTTCCTTCGGGAAATTACTTGAATTCATTTTTCCTTTAGGGAAATTCTCGAATCAGCAGGTCGAGACTATACTTGGTTTTGTCCAAGATTTTCATTTCAAATTTAACTTTCAAGATTGAACTGACTTCTTCAATCTCTTTTCATGTTCCGATTGTGTTTAGGCGATCAACATAAATGGAGATGCTGCAAGAACCACTTTGCGATTTCTTTATAAATACGCAAGGCAAAGCTTCATTGTGTGTATATTCCTTCTTCCGGAGGAAATCACTAAGTCGATCGTACCATATTTGATCTAACTGTTTTATATCATGTAATGACCTTTGCAGTTTTGTACAATACATACTGCAGTTTTCATCATTCCTCTTCTGGGGAATCTTAAATCCATTAGGGATATATATATATATATATATATATATATATATATATATATATATATATATATATATATATATTGGCATGTAATAACCATATAAAATATGCGGTTTTAAGGTCCATTAACTGCATTTTATTTTAGCTGCCAGTGATTAGCGAAACTTTATTTGTTCATACTAGGACAATATGTTTGATCACAAACAATAATTGGTCTCAGTGAAAACCATGGGTTTCTGCGAAAATCCTTAGCTATAAATCTTGTTCACCACCTTATCACTTTGGTTTTTGTGTAAACACTCATTATCCTACAGGGATAACTCTTCGAGTGTACATACGATAGAACAAAACCATATTTTGAGTGAGTTTAGCTCTGCCACATTTTTGCTTCTTCCTTATTGCACCCAAATCAAAGTGCTTTGGGTACCCAACTTAGATACTGGATCAAGATTTTAGAAAGAGCAACTGTAGACACGGATACACTGTCGACAATAAATTTATATTGTTTCTCCCGTATATATTTATTGATCTCATATTAACCAGATTCACATTATTTCCCTTATGTATTTGATCTGGTTGTTTTGCAATCCTAGTATTAGATCATTTTGTGCACGTGCTTTGTTACTAGGATTTTTTTGTCTTCAGGACGAATCTCTTCTAAAGATTTCAAGTCTTCTGGACGTATCTCTTCTGGAGATTTCAAGTTTGACTGACCAGTTTTGCTAGCTTTCATTCTAGGTTTGTGTGTTTCATTTATAGGTCCTTAATGCTTCTGGCGTGTAGGGGTATGTATACTCGTTTTCATTTGGACATCTACACCTTTGTGGTCAATAAACTCATCTGACAGATTATTTGCTATATATTGCAAGTTACTTATCTTTTGAACTTCAAGTTCAGTTTAACTAGTGCATGAGTCTAAATATCAAAGACCTTTTTCCTTCAGGGAAATTATTTGGTCTTTTTCCTTCAAGGAAAATATCTCGATCAGTTTCCTTCAAGGAAACTTCTCGGCATTCATTTAATTTTTGGATTCTAATCTCTCCCTAATGTTGAGAATAAACTCTTCATCAATTATGCAGTCAGCCAACAAGGCCGTTAACATGTTGTGGTGGTACACGTACAGCACAATAGAATGTTCGCAAATGGGAAATGATGTGTCATTTTCTGAGCACTAGTCGTAGAGGGGAGTACTAATGATATGCAGTGGGTTGAATATGATTCAAGTAGCTACATGTAAATTTCATCCCCCTAACATATAGCGAAGTTGAAATTTTCAATAACGGTCTAGCGATTAGTTTGATGCATCAAATTAATGACTCAACTAGACCATTATGGTGTGGACGTAAGAGACTTAATGCTTCACTTTAATATCCCAATGCCATATAATAAACGTTGAATACTATTAATGTAAGCTCACTAGCATTATCCATTCGAATGGATTTAATGTGATAATTTGGGAAATGAGAACTAATCTCAATATTTTTGCAATAGGCTTGACAAAAAGCGTGATTGCAGGTGGATAACAAACATACATAAGTCCGCCGTGTGAAAGCATTAATTATGGTCATTAACTATCAAAATGGTCCCCATACTAGGATAATCAGTCCACAAATATCTCAATGAAACCATTCTAAAAATGGAAGATTTACTTCCAACTTTGATACGATTCATCCGTACTCTAAGTTCACCCTTTGTACATGCCATATAAATTTATTTATGAAAGGGTTTGACGTGTTATAGCCAATGAACTTAGAAAAAATCTGACATATCACATTATTATTTTAGATGGACTAACCGCTCATGCTATAATATGTATGAATCTAAATTGGATTTTAAGACTAGATCTACAACTCTTCAGGAGGTTAGATTTTGTTACTGAGGTCTTCCACGCTGCAGGCGTGCTTTAAATTCATTAGCATGTAATATTTTGTCCTTCAGGGACATCAATTTTAACCAGGAATATTCTATATAAATATGTGATTTAGTAACTCTGTTGGAGCTGTTAAAGACATCCGGTAATTGAGTTGTAATTTTTTGCAAATATTAATTATGACAAAGCATATAGTCATAACATTCATAAAAAATCACAAAATAATGATATTATGTATCTTGACAACTCATAGTCTTTAATAGCATATCTCCGACAATGTTCATGTTTGCTTCAGGCAAACTGGTATGTTGAGATTCACTTGGGAAATACTCGATCTCAACTACCTCATCTATCGATATTTTCTGCTATCGCTTTTATTCAAATTTTGTCGATGAATATAATTCTTCAAGGATTTTTTATAAACGACAATTTCTTTTCAATAAGGTATTCGTTGATGAATACATTCCTTCAGCGATTTTCCATAAAGAATTGATATCTTATTGAGATGGTATCAGAGAATTTAATCAGTGCATCTGCCTTCTGGGCAAAGATGGGTCAAAATTTCATTACATTTGTTCCAATGAAGCAAGACGAATCTCAAAGCTCAAGTCAGGATACTAATAATGTCAAAATATATAAATCACTCTTTGTCTCCAAAATATTTGAGTTCTAAGCTCAAAAGATCATCGTTGTCTATGCCAAAATCTGCTTCAGGTAGACTGACATGGTGAGATTCACCCTGAGGGGCATTGCCCTTATTGTCCTTTTATATCTTTTGATAAGCCTCAACCAAATGCTTGGGGTTGTGGATTTCCTCCCTTCCACGCTTACGCCCACTCAGGCTCCCTTGAGCTATAGTATGTGTTTCAGGCACTGCTTGTGAGCCAACCAATCTAGCATTGTGATATCTCATCAGGAGTTGGTTGTATTTTTCTGCCACTAAAGGTGCAGAAATTAGCACTGAGTAAGAGGTGTACTGCTGTTGGAGTACACGGTTACTAGCATGGAATGTTGATAAGATTTTTTGTATCAACTTGGCCTCAGTAATTTGTTGCTGGCATAATTTTAATTGAGATACAATACGATACAAGGTAGAATTGTACTCCGTTATAGATATAAATCTTGAAAACGGAGATTCAGCCAATCGTATTGTGCCCGAGGGATTATATCATTTTGTTGATAGAAACAATCCTTCAGGGATGTCCATAAAATACTAAGGTCCATCTCAGTAAGGTACTCATATTTCAAGTTCTGGTTTAGGTAGTACCTGAGATGAATCAACGCTTTTGCCTTCTGGGCAACAGTGGATTTGGGATCATGGATAATGACTCCCCTTAATTAGGATGAGGTTAGACGAATCTCAACATTTATGGCCCATGTCACGTAGTTATTACTATCTAGAGCAAGCTCGGTAAATTCCCTCTTAGTAATACCAAGTGTTTTCACTACGTTTTAAATGGACATGGTAAGACATACAATTTGAATTTTTATTAACAAAGGATAAAGAGGATTTAATTTACATGCTCAATCACAAAAGAGAAAATATTGGGTGTCGTCTAACCCAAACATGATTTACGGTCTGACAAATATTGGTTGTCGCCTACCCAGACAATATATGCAGAAAATAGGAACACCGATTTGTTTACCCAGTTCGTCGTGAATGACTACATCTGGGGGCGTACCAAGCCAAGAGTTTTCCACTATATTTCTGTGTGTATGTACATGCGTATGTTACAATACTGAGTACAGGGATATATATATATATATATATATATACATATATATAATATCAAAACCCTAAAGCCTATCAGACTACTTGGCCCATAAGTAATTTCCACATCAAATCTTCTGGATTTGGCATATCAAATCTTCTAAATTTACAACACATACTATGCACTCAAATTTCAAACTCAATTTTAAATTCAATTTTGACTTTTTCAATTAGATATATATAAAAAAAATATTTGGGTATTGTTGGTCCCGGTACAAGACTGAGGAATACGTGTATGGGGGGGGGGGGAATACACGTATACCAAATTTTTAAACTTAAAACCTGACTGAGTCCCCTTTACTCAGAGTGGTAAAGAACTAGGAGCTGGTAACACACCTACTGACTACACTTGGTGCGGGTCAGTTCAAGTTCAGTGCGGAAATGCGTGAGCCCTGATAGTTTAAAGTCTTGTTTAGTTTGCTTTCTGAAAAACTTGTTTTACTCAAAACTGAATAGTGATTAGTAGGGCAGTGCTCTTTTTAAGGATCAAGTTGATTGATTCAAGCCTAATAAACCGAATACAATGAATAAACAAGTAATATAGCAAGCATGCACAATATCAAAGCAATAAGAACACAGCAAGTTTAACGTGGTTCGGAGACTCAAGCTCCTACGTCCACGGCCTGATTTAATAGGAAATCCACTCAAGGGATTCTTGTTTTTAACGTGCCAAGGTGCACCAAGACCAGCTAACCTCACTGATCTATACAAACTTCCTTACTAACACACTAACTGACTTACTCCCAACAAACCTAACTTAGGGTTTTGGTTTCAGTTTGGATTCCAACTAGGTTGAGATTATCCTTACAAGGCAAAGCTATGCTAAGGATTGGATAATCTCTCTAAGCTTAAGATAATGCTAGTTCGCTCTTGGAATACAGAATGACTCTCAGTAACTAAGAAACACTTGGGAAATTTAGATGGTTTCGAGTGCTTCTTCTAAGGCTGAATGCTTTTGAATGCTTTGAGAGTTTGAGTAATTTTTGGCTTGGAAATTTCCCGTAACCTTGAATGGGTTCAAGGTCTTCTGTATTTATAGGTGATTTGAAAAACTATCCGTTGGAGAGATAGGCTTTCTTGTCAACTATGTAGAGTAGCTTCAAACGGACATATCTTCATGCAGCAGCTATCCTTTGCATGGAATTAGGTAGTTGCATTAAATGCACATTAAATGCTTGCCCGTTGAAAGTGCTGTCTGAATTCAGTTTTCTTGTCAGGTTCCGTACGTGCGTGTCCTTCCAGGATTGGTCCACGTCATCAGGTTGGTGAGAATGTCAGAACTTATTCCTGAGTTTCAGGATTGTCTTATTAAGTTTATTTTGTCTTGAGCTCACCGGTCTTGTCCTGACGCTGACATTCTTTTTGCATTGCTTGGCTCTACTCCAAGTCTTTCCCATAAACTCAGTGTCATCCTGTTCCCTTCAGGACTGAGTTAGTGATGACCTTAGGGTCATACTCTTCATCACTGATACTTACTCAGCCAGCTTAGAAGACTGCCATAAGTTCAGGATGGTAAACTTCGTCTTCAGGCTCTGAGTCTTGATTGTCATCAGCAAGTGCTCCTCTTACTGAGTACCTGTGAATTGTAAAATGACTAAGTACAAATCCTAACCAAGACTTGTCTGACAAGGACAAACAAAGGCAACTCATCTTTTCATGGGCTTTGGGATCTTAATCAAAACTGACAATGTCCCAACAATTTCCCCCTTTTTGATGATGCCAAAACACTGAAAAAAGATCCTCAAAACACTTAGAGGAAATATAAAGACCTATCTATAAGATAAGACAGTGTTAGAGAGCAATTCTTGATAAAGTACAGAATTTAAACAACAGCCAAAAAGACAATTAGTTTTTGTCTGTTGGCAAAAGTAATAGATTTCATTGATTGATATGAAAGTGGTTACAATGAATCTAATCTATTACAAAGAGGTAATGAACTCCTGGACTAATCTCATTTCAGGTTTGAGTCCATATCCAGCATAGACTCTTGCCTTCAGCTCGTTAAGTCTTCTAGGTTGATTCACGTATCCTTCAGCTTTGGCAATCTTCAAAACTTCCACCATAATGGCCTTAGTGTTGTGCTTTTGAGTTCCAGGAACTAAGGGAGGAGCTCGAATGGTGAACTCAGGAGCCTTCACTTGGACTTGAGCTGCATCAGCCTTTTCCAAGATCTTTTGGAACAGCTCAGGATGATTGTCCATCATGTAGTCAGTGAAGTGGGCATTGATATCGTCAGTGTCGCCCCACTTCTTCACAACATACCACAACTTCACAAACTCATCCTTTGCATCAGCCCAAAACTCCTTCAATGCCTCTGAGATGAACTCATCGACATAAGCTTCCCTTAATCCTGATTCTGGCCTACTGACTTGAAGAATTGATGACTTCCTAACTGTTGGCCTCTTTCTGTACTTCCTAGGCTCAGGCTTCGCCTTCTTCCTCCTCAACAGACTGGTCACCGCATCATCCAATTCTCTTTGTTGAAGCTCAGTGATGTCAGTCAGCTTTTCAACCTTCTTCTCCAAGATGCGCATCTTCTCCTTTTGAGCAATTTCAGCTCTGCGCACAGCCTCAGATTTCTCAGAAGGATCTCCCCATGCTTCAGCGCATAACTCCGCCACCATCTCCCCAGAGTAAGTGATGGGGTTCTTCCTTGTGCTCATGGGAGAAGACTTCTGAACTGGCTCAGGTTGCTTGGAAGGTTTATCAGCCTTTGCCTTTGCTGCCTCCGCCTTCAGCCTGGCAACAATTTCTTCTCCTTCCTTCTCCACTGCCGCCAACCTTGCTGACTTCCTTACCCTCAGCACATTTTCTTCAGGATCGGCTTCAGGATTGGCTTGAACTATTTCGCCTTGGTTGACTGCCTCAGATGCCTCAGGGTGGGATCTTTTCCTCTTTTTCCCCTTTTTGGCATCGTCATTGGCCCCGGATGGGAATGCGTCAGATCTGCTGTTGATTACGAAGGAGGCTAGGGAATGGACATCATTGATTCCCTCCTTCAGTAACTCAACTCCCATCAAGATTCCAGTCCCTGCAAACGATACGGAACTGATTGTAGCGTTCACCTTCTTCTCAAAGACCTCCATGGAGAGTTGGAGTCTTTGTTCTGCCTTCTCGATCTTCTCCTCCACCAGAGCGGATCGCTCATCTGCTTGAGACAGCCTCTCAGCAATATCCTATGAAGTCTGAGCAATTCGTACTGACTCCAGCTCCAACTTTGAGGCTGAGCCAGAAATGGCCTGAGTGAATAGTGCTCCAGCCTGAGCTACAAGTTTCTCCACAGCCTGATTGAGATCCTCCTTTCTTTGCTCATCCTTCTCAGCTAATTGCTTCAAGGTTTGCCTTAGCATCTTCTTTGTTCTCTTCCTCTCATTTCTCACTGACTTGGCCGTGTCAGTCACCGTTCTCTTCAACAAAGTCAGCTCCTTGTTGGCAAGGGTGTTGTAGGCTGACTTCGTCCACCTGATGTGTTTCGCCAGGGCCTTGGAGTCTTCTTCTTTTTCAGCACGTAGCCTCATTACTTCCTCTTGAAGTTCAGCTAGATTTTCAGTGGTTTTCTCCTTCTTGACCTCCACAATGCTCGTAAACTCAGCACGGCCGACCCCAGTTATCATCACATCTTCATCTTCATCAACGACCTCATCAGTGATTGGCTATTTTCCCTTGTCAGCCCCTGCATCCTCAGTCCCCTCTTCAGGGTGCACTGAAGGCAGTTGTTGAGTGGTCAAGGCCGTCTGCTCAGGCTCAACCATGCCCTCTCGAACCTTAGGAACTTGTCCCTCGGAACTGGGAGTCTCCTTAGACACCTCAACATCTTTCTCCCTTGTCTCAGGGCAGGGAATCCCTTCATCGACAGATGTCTCATCGGCGGCTGAGATGTTCAAAACATCTTCAGCCACTGGTCCACCCTTGGCACCAGTGTCCTTCTCACCTTCCCCCTGAGCCTGAGGCTCAGAGTCCATATCATCAACCTCCCTTGCTTGGCTCTGAGGTTTGGGGTGTTTGGGTGGGTTGAGGTGTTGGATCAGGGATGGATTGAGTTTGGGGTTCAGGAGTTTGGGGTTCAGGGTGTGTGGGTGATTTAGGGGGTACTATCTCAGGCTGCAACAACTCAGCCGTCTCGATAGATTTTCTCACCTCCTCTAAGTCAGAGGCTCCAGGAGAGCTTGACTTCTCCCTCTCACTCAGTGTCGGCAGGCTCTTAGTCGGAGACTTTTTGGCTCCTCTCCTTAGTCTCTTTAAGGGCCTCTCACCCTGATCACTCTCCTTCCTGACGTCATCGTCAGTTCCCTCAGCCTCAGATACGGTTCTCTTGGGATCAGACTTAGTCCCAGACGCAGTGCTCTTCCCTGACAGCACAACCCTTACCTTCTTTTTCTTCTTCTCAGCCTCCTCCACTGCAGGCTGATCCATCTCCTTCTCAGCTGCCACCCCTCCTCTACCTCCTTGCTCCTCTCAAAGAGGTCATCTACCCTTTCAATAAGACTGGTAGCCACCTTCTTGGCCTTACCAGCTGGCTTTTTGGCCTGACCCTTTGCCGTAGCATTGGGATCAGTCAGCCATAGCACTGAGTAGGTATCGCTCCGCGAGGTAAACATTACCTTCTTCGAGGAGAGACTATCCTCAAAGTCGAAGGTGTACCCATGGCAAGCATGAGCAATCAGGACCGAGAGTCTGGTTCCGAAAGGTAGAATAGCACCAACGGAGATGTGCTTCTTCTCCTCATCCCTCTTCAGCTTGTCCAGACCAGCCTGATGAAGTTGGTCCAGAAAGAACTGCTCCCAGTTGGCTTCCACGCCATCTAAAATAGCCCCCATCAGCCTCAACTTGGGTAGGCTCAACTGCTCATGAGATCCCGTGGATCCCATCACCATCTTGGACACAAGGTCCACAAGCGCTCTATATTCGGGCTTCAGAGTGTTCTTATTCTGACGAGCCGTGAACACAGACGACCCCTCCTTGGTCCATTTACCCAGGAGTTCTCCCTCCGAGTTCTCCTTGTAGAGCCTTGGGTTGATGCCTGAGGATGGCAGTCCAAAAACTTCTCTCACCGCCCTCCGAATATCGATGGTGACCACCTCTGAGTTGTAGAGAGGTTCGCCGTTGCCGTCCTTCTCCCCCGTCGGCTTGAGCGCGGTCACTTTTGTGAAGAGTTCATCCCTCCGTAAGAACATGTTGAGATATGCTTCCACGACCGTTCTTGGAAGCACGGAGATAGGGCGAGTGGTAAAGTATGTTTCCAACCCAGCTTTGGAAATCCATTTAAAAACAGGTTTGATTTCCTCCACTGTAAGACAGGTACCCTCCATGGAGATGACTTGCTCCATGTATACTAGCTTGTTGTTGACAACATCCTCGATCTTGTCGGTTGTCCAGTTGGAATCAAGAAGTGCCATTGATTTTGAAGAAGAGAGATTTTTGAAAAATTCTGAGATTGCTTGAGCAAGAGAAAACTCAGTGTGCAGATGTGCTTTGTGTTTGCGTAAAAACCTCGAATGGCATTCTTGATTGATATGACTAAGTCAGTTACTCAGACGTGGGGTTGAGATTAATTCCTGAATTCGAAAGGTTTTGAAATGAAGGGCCAGGATTAATCTCAGTTTTAATCAATTACCTACGTCAGTCATATTCCGTATAAAACGGACACGTATATGAAAAAGTAACCGAGGCATCAAATGCTCCATTGCGTGTGGGTTTAAATATGAAAAGGCGCGCTTTTAATGAAACCAGAATGCATTTAATAAAGATTTTCAGGACGAAGGACTCAGAGAGACGCTTGGAATTCATAAGAGTCAGGATAGAACTCATACCTGTCAGGGAGACATTGTAGCACCCTGATACCTCGCTGAGTTGAGTCTAGTCTGAGTTCCCCCTAGAACCCTACACTGACTGCTCTCCCGGATCTAAGAGTCCTAACTCCACTGACAGTTCCATAAACCTTGCTTCAGCCAGAGGCTTAGTCAAGATGTCAGCTCTTTGCCTGTCAGTGTGAATCTTCTCCATCCTGATATCTTTCTTCTCCACATGATCTCGAATGAAGTGATGCCTAATATCCACATGCTTGCACCTTATGTGAAGCACTGGGTTCTGAGTAATTGCAATTGCACTATTGTTGTCACAATAGATTGGAACCTCATTAGCAAATACTTGGTAGTCCCTCAACTGTTGCCTCAACCATAAAATCTGAGCACAACAACTACCTGCAGCCATATACTCAGCCTCAGTTGTGGATGTCGCCTTTGAATTCTGCTTCTTACTAAACCACGAGATCAACTTACTCCCCAAAAACTGACATGTCCCTGAGGTTGATTTCCTATCAATCCTACAACCTCCATAATCTGCATCTGAATAACCTGTCAGTTCTAAGTTATCATCTGACGGATACCATAATCCCATATTGACTGTCCTTTTCAAATACTTAAGTATCCTCTTAGCAGCCTCCAAATGACTTCTCTTGGGATCAGACTGATACCTAGCACACACACCAACTGCAAACGTAATGTCAGGCCTACTTGCAGTCAGATACAACAAAGAACCTATCAGCCCTCGATACTCAGTCTGATTTACTGAAGTCCCTTCAGTGTCAGGATCCATCTTCCAATTTGTGTTCATAGGGATCCTGGCTGGATTGTTGTTCTGAACACCAAACTTATGAATCAAGTCTCTTGTATACTTGGCCTGATTTATGAAGATACCTTGATCAGTCTGCTTGACCTGGAATCCTAAAAAGAAGTTCATCTCTCTCATCATTGACATCTCAAATTTACCAGTCATCAACTTAGAGAATTTCTCACATAGTTGATGATTTGGTGATCCAAATATTATGTCATCCACATAAATCTGGACCAAGAGAATGTCATCACCTTCAGTGATCCTGAATAGTGTCCTATCCACAGTTCCCTTCTTGAACCCATGGTCTGTCAGGAATTGAGAGAGGGTATCATACCAAGCTCTTGGTGCTTGCTTAAGTCCATAGAGTGCTTTCTTCAAATGGTATACTCTATTTCCAACCTCAAACCCGGGAGGTTGTTCAACATATACCTCTTCATTGAGTACACCATTTAGGAAGGCACTCTTGACATCCATTTGATACACCTTGAACTTCTTATATGTTGCATACGCAAGGAACAATCTGATAGCTTCCAACCTAGCCACTGGAGCAAAAGTCTCATCATAGTCTATTCCCTCAGATTGATAATACCCTTTTGCAACCAGTCTTGCCTTGTTCCTTACCACAACACCATTCTCATCCTTCTTGTTCTTGAAGACCCACTTGGTACCAATTACACCTTGATGCCTAGGTCTATCTACCAGTTCCCAAACCTGATTCCTTGTGAACTGATTCAACTCCTCTTGCATGGCAATGATCCAGTTCGAGTCAGTGAGAGCTTCTTCAATGTTCTGAGGCTCTTGCTCAGAGAGAAAGCAACAGAACAGTGCACTCTCACCATGGAATTGTCTGGTCCTGACTCCCTCAGTTGGATCACCAATGATTTGATCAATGGGATGATCCTCTAGCCATGTTCTCTTGCCAGGAGTTGTTCCTGAAGTTCCTGCAATGTTAGTGTCTACAGGCTCATAAAATTCAGGAAATTGAACAGAAGGGGATGATCCCGAATCTATACCAAAGAGATTAACAAGCTCAATGTCAGGGACATTGATTCCCCCTTGATGAGGTGACTCAGGAACCGTCTCAGCTGCGACAGCATCTTCATAGACGGTACTTACCTCAGGTTGAGCCTGTTCCTCAGTCTGAGGCTCAACAATCCCTGATGTGCTGGGCTTAGGAGTGGCACTTGATTCATCATCCTGATCGTCATCATCATCCCATCTTGGAATTGGCACAGTTTTGACCTTTGGATCAGATTGATTCTTTAAGCTTAGCCTTGTCACTCTTTTTGTGACCTCCTCAGTGTCAGGATTCAACATTTTTACCCTAGACTCATTAGCAGATTCATAAAAACCAACATGAGGTGATTCTTCCACAACAAGGGTCCTACAATTGTAAACCCTAAAGGCTTTACTAACTTTAGAATATCCTAAGAATATTCCTTCATCAGATTTGCTATCAAAGGCTTTCAGTTGGGTCTTCCCATTATTGAGGATGAAGCACTTACAACCAAACACATGAAAATAAGAAATACGAGGTTTTCTCTTATTCCATGTCTCATATGGGGTATGTGCATGTTGTTTGTTCAGCATGGATCTGTTCTGAGTATAGCATGCAGTGTTGATTGCCCCAGCCCAGAATTTCTTGGGCAATCCTGACTCAGCCAGCATGGTCCTGGCTGCTTCCTTCAGTATCCTGTTCCTTCTTTCAGCGACAACATTCTGTTGTGGGGTTCTAGCTGCAGAAGTCTCATGAGCTATACCAAGTTCATTACAAAAGTCAGAAATATATGAATTTAAAAATTCAGTGCCCTTGTCAGATCTGGTCTTAGTAATGGACTGATTCTTCTCATTGCTGAGTCTCCTGAGCAACTCTGGAAGCTTCACCTGTGTTTCCTTCTTATTCAACAAGAAAATAACCCAAGTATATCTAGAATAATCATCAATAACCACAAGGGTATATTTCCTACCATTCATACTCACAGGTGTTATGGGACCAAATAAATCCATGTGCAAGAGCTGAAGAATCCTATCGGTGGAATGAGAAGCTTTCTCTTTGAATGACGCTCTGACTTGCTTTCCTTCTTGACAAGCTTTGCACACATGATCTTTGCTAAAAACTTCATTAGGTAGACCTTCAACTAGTGACTGTCTAGAAATTTTGTTAAGAATCTTGAAGTTCAGGTGGCTTAACCTTTTATGCCATAACCAACTGAGCTCTAGAGAGCTTTTAGCAACAAAACAAGTATTAGGAATAGTACTGCTCCAATCAGCGAGATAAATGTTACCTTTCCTGATACCTGATAGAAGCACTTGTGTTGATTTGTCCTTGACTGAACATATATTTGATGAGAACTCAACACTGAACCCATTGTCACAGAATTGGCTTACTGACAATAGGTTATGCTTCAGTCCTTCCACAAAGGACACATTTTCCACTCTGACTGCACCTATTATTAAGACACCAAAACCTTTAGTAACACCTTTTGAGTTATCACCAAAGGTTACCTGTGGACCATCTTTAGCTTGATATTCTTGGAGAAGACTCTTCATTCCAGTCATGTGCCTTGAGCAACCACTGTCTAGGTACCAAACAGCTTTGATTGAGTCTCCTCTCCTCTTGTTGTGATCCACAGTCGCCTGCAAGCAAATCAGGCTTTAGGTACCCATTGGGTGTTGGGTCCTATCGTGTTAGTTGTACCCTTCGGGATCCAGACTTGCTTCACAACTCTGATTGCCTCAGAGTGATGAATCTGTCTCCCTGAAACATCGACATACACAACTTTCTTCTTCTTTGCCTGAGAGGAAGATGGTGTATGAGTGCTAGACTTAGGCTTCACAGGAGCCTGAGTGGGTGCCTTTTGGGCTGGCTTCCTGTTCTTCCTAGGTCTGGGTGCAGCAGGTCTTGGGCCTTATTCTTGATAAGGGCCCTGTGTTCTATTCCCCCTAGGCAAGTGAGGGAATGGAAAACAGTTAAAGGCCTCAGGATGCCAAAACCACGGGGGTGTCATCATGTTTGGCCTTCCCTGTTGGTATTGCCACGCATGATGGTACCCTCGCTGACCAGTCTGAGAACTCTTGGCCTGAGTCTTCCTCTGTTTTCGCTGAGGCTTTCCCTGGCCTGAGTTCTCAGGGGCTTCCTTAGGTTGCTTTGCCTTTCCCTTGGGTTTTGGCTTAGCTACCTTAGGGGCAACCCTGACTGTGTCAACAGTTTCCTTGCCCTTATCAGTTTGACGGGCCTGAAGTACAACCTTAGGTGCACTCTAGCCTGCCTGAACAAATACCCTCTCAGTGTTGCTCCCTGAAGCAACATGAGACTGACCTTGTGAGGATTTCTTAGGGACATATCCAATTCCCTTTTTCTCATTCCCAAGCATCTGGCTGCTATTTATTTCCTCTCTAGCCACTGAGGATTTATTCATTGTTGCAACCTTTTGCTTGAGTGAGTCCTCACTCTTTTTCAGGATTTCATGTCTGGTAAAGAGGTCATCAAACTTACTCTTAAGTACCTTCAGTTCTTCCTTTCTCACCAATTCTTCCTCAGCCAATTCCTTCAGAATCTTCTCTCTTGGGAGGCGCTCAGCATTGATTAAATCAATCTCCTGAGTTAGTCTCACAATCTGAGTTGATTCTTTCAGATCAGACTGAGTGAGTTGATCATTCAGCTTTTGAACCTCAGTACTCAATTTCTTGTTCTCCTCTACCAAAAAGACATTAGTTTCCTGCAGTCTGGAGAAATCAACCATCAATTGATCCAGACAGATCTGAAGGTTCATTTCTCTAACTGACTCTGAGCTCAGCTCAGGATTTTGACCAGTGTAGGAACCACATACAGAGTTAGATGTTACCTCAGGTTCCTCCCTTGCCATAAGGCAGACATCATCGTACTCATCGTCAGAAAAGAATTCAGGCGACCTCTCCTCAGGACCATCAGAGTCAGTTGCATCCTCAGCGAGCATGGCTCTCGGGTCAGCAAGTCTCTGGTCTCTCTTGGCCCTGCTGTCCTCTCTTTCCCTTGCACTCAGCTTCGGACAATCATACTGATAGTGTCCGCTCTTGTTACAGTTGTAACATGTTAGTTGCTCATCTCCTCTTTCTCTCATTGGTTCAGGGTTCCTCCTTGAGTCAGATTCCCTCTGTCTTGATGAGCTTTCAGTCTTTCCTGAGTGCTTGTCATCATGAGTACGTCTCTATTCATCTCGACGATCGGGCTTTGGATCTGAATATCTTCTTTCTTCGCCACGATCTCTCCTCTGGTCAGTGTTTCTCCTTTCCTCATATCTCCTTGAGCTTTGGTGGGTTCCTTCAGGTTTCCTGTCACGTGAGTCCTGATAAAATTTCTTATAACGACCAAACCTGGAATTGAGCTTATCAAAGTGTCTGGCCATCAGGCTGTACTCTTCAGCAAGCTCTTCTTTGCTCATCTCCATCAGTGACTTTGATGAAGACTCAACAGGTTCAGACCTGGCCTTGAACGCCACGCTTTTCTCAGGAGTTTTCTCCTTTTCTTTCTATTCTGGCTGAACTTTCTTCTTTCTTTTGTTAAGATCAAATTCCAGTGCCTTTAGCTCTGAAAAAAGTAAAGCAGAAGTTATGTTGCTCATATCCTGAGTATTCTTAAGCATAATTACACTGTTATCCCATCTCTCAGGAAGGGCATTCAGGATCTTTGAAGCAACATCTCTCTTTAGGACATCTTTGTTCAGCATCACCAACTCATTCATCAACTTGATGAATCTTGACTCCATCTGATCGATTGTCTCATCAGGCAACATCTCGAACTCTTCGAACTTCTGAATGGCAATATTTCTCTTGTTCTCCTTTATCTTCTCTGACCCCTCACACATCCTGGTCAGCTCATCCCAAACCTCCTTTGCCATCTTTAAGTTCATCAGCCTTGCTGACTCCTCGAAAGGCACCGTGTGCAAAATGATATTTCTGGCCACATTATCCAGCCCCATCATCTTGATCTCATCAGTGGTCATATCCTTCCTTTCCTTAGGAATGGGTACACCAATATCAAGATCATCATATCCTCTTCCTCTGGTGTTGGGAACAGTGATCTTGATCGGTCCTTCCCTGAGAACATGTGGCATTTGGTCATGGATGGCATCTAGATGTGCTTCTAATCTGAACTTCCAATAGACAAAGTTAGACACAGAGAATTCAGGTAACGAAGCTTCAAGTCTCCTCGAAGTCATGATGATGCAAGTTTTATGAAAAGCAAACTCAGATCTGTTCAGTGACCACCAACAGTTTCTCCTTTGAAACTATTAGTATTCAAAGTCAGTGGTCTTTTGAACCACTGCTCTGATACCACTTGTTGGTCCCGGTACAAGACTGAGGAATACGTGTATGGGGGGGGGGAATACACGTATACCAAATTTTTAAACTTAAAATCTGACTGAGTCCCCTTTACTCAGAGTGGTAAAGAACTAGGAGCTGATAACACACCTACTGAATACACTTGGTGCGGGTCAATTGGCTAACTATCAGTTCAAGTTCAGTGCAGAAATGCGTGAGCCCTGATAGTTTAAAGTCTTGTTTAGTTTGCTTTCTGAAAAACTTGTTTTACTCAAAACTGAATAGTGATTAGTAGGGAAGTGTTCTTTTTAAAGATCAGGCTGATTGATTCAAGCCTGATAAACCGAATGCAATGAATAAACAAGTAATATAGCAAGCATGCACAATATCAAAGCAATAAGAACACAGCAAGTTTAATGTGGTTCGGAGACTCAAGCTTCTACGTCCACGGCCTGATTTAACAGGAAATCCACTCAAGAGATTCTTATTTTTAACGTGCCAAGGTGCACCAAGACCAGCTAACCTCACTGATCTATACAAACTTCCTTACTAACACACTAACTGACTTACTCCCAACAAACCTAACTTAGGGTTTTGGTTTCAGTTTGGATTCCAACTAGGTTGAGATTATCCTTACAAGGCAAAGCTATGCTAAGGATTGTATAATCTCTCTAAGCTTAAGATAATGCTAGTTCGCTCTTGGAATACAGAATGACTCTCAGTAACTAAGAAACACTTGGGAAATTTAGATGGTTTTGAGTGCTTCTTCTAAGGCTGAATGCTTTTGAATGCTTTGAGAGTTTGAGTAATTTCTGGCTTGGAAATTTCCCGTAACCTTGAATGGGTTCAAGGTCTTCTGTATTTATAGGTGATTTGAAAAACTATCCGTTGGAGAGATAGCCTTTCTTGTCAACTATGTAGAGTAGCTTCAAACGGACATATCTTCATGTAGCAGCTATCCTTTGCATGGAATTAGGTAGTTGCATTAAATGCACATTAAATGTTTGCCCGTTGAAAGTGCAGTCTGAATTCAGTCTTCTTGTCAGGTTCCGTACGTGCGTGTCCTTCCAGGATTGGTCCACGTCATCAGGTTGGTGAGAATGTCAGAACTTATTCCTGAGCTTCAGGCTTGTCTTATTAAGTTCATTTTGTCTTGAGCTCACCGGTCTTGTCCTGACGCTGACATTCCTTTTGTATTGCTTGGCTTTACTCCAAGTCTTTCCCATAAACTCAGTGTCATCATGTTCCCTTCAGGACTGAGTTAGTGATGACCTTAGGGTCATACTCTTCATCACTGATACTTACTCAGCCAGCTTAGAAGACTGCCATAAGTTCTGGATGGTAAACTTCGTCTTCAGGCTCTGAGTCTTGATTGTCATCAGCAAGTGCTCATGTTACTGAGTACCTGTGAATTGTAAAATGACTAAGTACAAATCCTAACCAAGACTAACCTGACAAGGACAAACAAAGGCAACTCATCTTTTCAGGGGCTTTGGGATCTTAATCAAAACTGACAATGTCCCAACAGGTATTGTTGATTTCTATGCACTTAGGATATTGTTAATTACCACTTGGGGTATTGTTAATTATGATGGTCCCATTTTCGAATACCAAAATGGGAATTCAGGAGCAATTTTTTTTTAAAACCTTTTCCTCAGGGAGTTCAGCAAGAGTTAATTATATTCAAGTCACTGCATTGCTAAGAATCAGAGATATCAAGTTAGTGTGATGACTTGAGGGCTCAATCTCTTAACAAGACACTGACTCGAGAGATTACACTTCAAGTCACTGCATTACTCAGAGGCTGAGCTACCAAGTCAGTGTGAAGATTTGGAGACTCATACTCTAAGTAACATAGTGACTCGAGATGCTGAACTCTCGAGTGCGTTGCCTGAACTGGTCAGTGAGAAAGATTCTCCCTGACATGAATATTTAACCAAAGTTTTCTTTTAACAATGCTCTCAGTGAGCAGATTTTCACAACACTTTAGTAAATACTTTAAAAGATAAGAACGCTCAGTTTAACGTGGTTCAGAGACTCAAGCTCTTACATCCACGGTCTGATTTAACAGGAAATCCACTAACTTGGGATTCTTATGCTTAACGTGCCAAGGTGCACCAAGATCTACACTCCAGATCTTTCTTACTTCCTTACTAACTCACAAAACAACTTACTACCAACAACCTAACAATGGTTATGGTTTCAGTTGGGTTTTCTCCAACTAGGTGAGGTTTTCCCTTACAATGTGTTAGCCTGAAGCTACGATTGGAAAAACATCTCTAAGCTAAGAGTTACAAGCTGAACACTCATTTTGTATCTGTGAAGACCCTAATGGTCAGTGTTCTAGGTGTAAGAAGTGCCTCCTTATAGCTCCCTTTGAAATGCACTAAACACTCACACCTTCACAACTCATAGGTGTTGATTTTTCTTAATTCACACAATTCAAACCGTAGCTATGAGCTTGTATTTATAATGTGGATTCAAATGTAACCGTTGGAGGAAACTACATTTGAATCCAGCATTTAATGGTTTCAACCACTTTTCTTGGAATGTGGCCTTGTCAGTGTCAGATTAGCTACCTTGTGCTGATTGGACCACGTGGGCTAGATCCAACGGATCATTGACTCAGTGGGTTGACCAAGACCCACTGACTTTAGGTAGCATCATCCTTCACTAACTTGATGATCTTCAGTGGACTGAACATCTTCAGTGTAGTTGTCCTTCAGAGACTGTTTGAAGATCTCTCCAAGAAGTTTGTCATAAGGCTGAATGACAAACTTCCCTGACCACAGTAGCCTGACTCCTTCAGGGCCTACTTGGTGCAGCACTGATCCTTCTGATTATGCTCTTCACTGAGTGGTCCACCTGACTTAGCTTAGATCAGCCAGGTTTGTACTCGGTGGGATATCCTTCAGGCTTCTCTTCTGATTCAGGTTACAGCATGGCTTCAGTTAGTTCTTCTTGGTGTCTTCTTTGATCTCCTCAGGCTGTGTTGCTGAGTTCCCCCTCACTGAGTTCCCCCTGAACTGAGTGCTTCCTCAACTGAGTTCTTCTCAACTGACATCCTATTCTATTGAGAAATAACCTAGCCTGACCTGAAACTAAAGATACAATCCTGACTGCTTTCAAACCTATTACATGTGGTTTTTGAAAATCATCAAAACTAAAACATATCCCAACAAATTATTGTTCATTCGTTGATTACTGTTTGGAATATTGTTGATTGTTTCTTGGGGTATCACTGGCACAGTACACACCGAACGGTGTATTTTTCACACTTTTTGCAATTTATCCAAATGCGTAGTATGCACTTGAGTGCATATTAGAACAATTTAAATAGATATATATATAATTTAGTTCGGTACCTCTATACACTCCCCAATTTACTTCACAAAACAACGTTTTTTTATTGCTCAGTTTGTTTTTGGAACTTTCACTTTTTACAAATCGTGCAAAGTATGTGCAAAAAAACAATGATATTTGTCAAGCATTGAACATACGTGCAAAGTTGAGGGATGTACAAACTTTGTGACTAATGTATTGAAATTTTTAACTATCCTACAAACATTAGTGAAAAAAGTGAAACCGATGGACAATTTTTTTTAACTCTGATTTCCTAGTGGAGGGGTATTGAATAATCAAGGGAAAAAAATATTTTTCTGCCATTACGCACTGCCCAGATAGTCTTATAACTTAGTTGACCCAAAATATTCTTTTTTGGTCATTCAACAATATTTTGGTACCAAATACCCTTAACTTAAAATTTTCTTTTCCAGTGTGTCCCCTGACCAAGCTGCCCGGATGACCAAAAAGAATATACCGCACCTGCACATTTTCATTCCCTCGCCTCCCAATCTCTAGCGAAGATCTTCATTATCTCATGAATTCCTAAAGTTATCCTCAGACTATATTCCAATCAAAATCGTAACAAACATCATTTGAAAGAGTGTTTCCCTCACTGGGTTAGACAAGCGTTTAAGGTTCCAGGATTTTTCCAAAGTTTGTCGTATTTTAATATATATATGTTTTGTCACCTATTTTTTTTATTGCAAGCATGTAGACAAACCTTTTATCCCTTATACTTATCCAATGAGTGCCATTTATCTTTTGGGGGCTATGATCAATGTGTGAGAATATTGTTTTGTAGACAAATTGATTGATAAAATACCTATATGATAAAATTATCTTTTAGATGGTTTAATTTTGATTTCATTTGTGAACTATTGGCCTAAACTGAAATTCGTTCCACATTACCCAAATGTTTTTGTAGGTCCCAAACGAGTTAAGAGAGGGTTAAAAGTTTAAGGGGGGGAGGGGGGGGGGGGGGTGAATAGACTTTTAAACAATTTTTGTGACTTAGTAAGATAAGCTAACTTAAATGTAACTTCTAAATCGTGTTTATGAAAACCTTTGAAAATCGACTAGAAACAATTTGATCCTGGATACTTGATGTGAACCAAGAGAGTTTCATGTAGATGGGATATGCAGATGACAATAAGTATAAAGCGTATAAAGCACACAAGTATTCATAGTGGTTCGAAGGCTCAGCTTCTACGTCCACTCTTCCCAGACAAAGCAAGGGTAATTCTAGTACCTCAGGAATCTTGATTTAGAGTGTCAAGGGAAACTTTACAACTTTCAGTTAAATACAACTTAACTTACTTTACTATCAAATAATCCTCTCTCTCGAAGGTAGGGTTTTGGTTCACTGTCGCAGACACCTAATTATAAATTAATCATCTTAACATATGTGAATATGTAAGGGATTGAACCCACAATGAATAGTCCAATTTAATTAAATTAAATGTGTGTAAAAGTAATTAAATAAAGGGGATTTTGGATTGGTGATTCTATAACTACTAGAACACAAAAAAATAAAAAAGAAATTAATAAATAAAAATGTTCTATTTATCAAATAGCTTCTTCCTAAATAATTCTCCACTCAATTGAAAAAATTACGGTATTTTTTACTCTACTTGAATCTTGCCCCTAGACCAGTGGTACGACCAAACTAGTTTGAATTATTTCTTAAGTTTAATTAATCAAAAGGTACGATCCCTAGTTAACTTATTTTAATGAATAACCCAAAAATATGTATTCGAGATTCAATTCACTGAATGCATTAATGAACCAAAACAATAGAGCAAACTAGACTATTAAAATGGAATGTCCAAATCATACAACCTATACTTCGTTATTCTCTAGGGTGTTCTGTCCTAGTTGCTACTATGACCACAAAAATATTGTTTAATCTAGCTATGAATAAATAAATTAATCAAGTAAGGTGATCAAACTTACAAAATTAATTAAATTCAACCACACAAAATTGCCCAAAACTTATAGGGCAATTGTATTTTTACCTAACTTTAAAAAAAAAAATTGCTCAAAACAGTTGGTAAAACACTTGGCAAAAGGTTGGCATTGGATTGGCGCCCAGGTTGGCACGGTTCCAACCTTATTTGGGCAAAAAATAATTTAAGTTGGGTAAAAATGCTCTTTTCCCATTAATAAATATCTCGTGCATAACATAAATCCAATAACTAAGAAATTAAGATAAAGTAAAAAAAAAAAAACTATCAGTTATTAAAGGCATCTCAAATTATATAAGATTTTGTGTCTCCTTGAACTAGAATAAAAATTTAACAAAAACCATGGATATAAAATAAAATTTCAAGCCTCTAGCGCCTATGATATGTGTGTGTGTCTCTTTTTTACTGTTCCCACAGGGAGAATTTAAATACTAGGAAAATAGAGTAGATTTAGTGGACCTTAATTAGCTTGGTTGAATGGGTATCAAATTAGCACTATTGGGCCTGCTCATATTTAGAATTTCATTTACTAAAAATAATTAGCAATTGGACTAGAATTTTCGCACAAATTCGTTATACACTACAAGAAAAATGATGTTTTACAATGCTGGAATGACAACGGTTTTGAAAAAAACTCATTGTCTAAAGGATGAAATATGTTGCTTAGAATTAAAATCGTTTAAGTTCAGTGCATATGTACATTGATAGACGACGGTTACTGTGGCCCGTTGTAGTTCACTGTTGCTTTATAAGCCAAAAGACGACATTCTTGAACCATTGTCTTTCCGCATTTTCTTTCCGTGAAGTAATCTTCTTTCATTTAAGTAAGCAAGAAAATAGTGTGTTTAAATCAACACTTTAGATATATATAACAATAATTTTGGTCTTCAATGCATTATTTTTAAATTTTTTTATATTAAATTAAAAACAAAAGGTGTGCTTGCTTGTGGAAATATTTTCATTTTTTCTCTCAAATTTCAATTTTCAAAATACCACTCAAGTCTCGATAGTACTATTCAATTTTCATTACTTTCACTTTCAATTTTCAATATTATAAACTCAAACTTCTAACTAATATTCACATTTAATTTTACAGTATTAACCTTTTCAATACACTTATCCCCCAATTCTCAACACTATTACAATATATTATTTTAGGATATAAAGAAATAAAGGGAAGAATAGAAGAACACATATTTGTTGACCCAGTTCGTCATGAATGACTACATTTGGGGGCGTACAAAGCCAGGAGATCATTCACTATTTCTTGTGTATAAGATCCCTTTATATAGGTTAAAATTTAGGGTTTTAGCTGAGTACATGGAATATAATAAAATGACCATATTGCCCTCTATCAGTTACTTGATGATGAAGGCACACTAATATATTTTCCTTCAATACTCTCTCTTGTGCCGAATTAAAACAGTGGATAACGCTTGAATGTTGTCTCCCTAAAACTTGACTAGTAGCAAAAATCCAATTAGAAATAAATCTTGATCGAAGGGTAAAAGATTTACAATGCACCTATGTTATGACTCCCCCTGAAGTCTACACCTTTCACATGATACGTACATCTATCAAGTGATTTCAGAAAGCCTACACATCTCAATTCTTTAAGATGTTTCTCAAAGATTGTTTTAGGTAATGATTATATAAATAGATCAGTCTCATTTACTTTATAGCTTGAATCTTGAGGAAAACTTATTGTTGATGGTTATAGAAGACTTCAGTGATATATGCTTCATATTGTCACCTTTCATGTACATCTATTGAACATAAGAAACATGTTCTTCATATATACATGTGGCCTCTCCAGTGGTGAACTCTAGTCACTGCTTCTTTGAACATGTGTTATGATAGGTCTCTATCAAATACAATCTTGAACTGCTTCATGTAAGACAGTATCTCTGAATTGTTCGAAGAGGTACCTATTAGAGTTTGATTAGTTGATCTCCAAGATATAGTTGTGTTTTCAATGGTAAATTCATAATCATTTTGGAAACACTTTATGTGGATCAGAATTATGCAAAATCAAATAGTACATCTTTTGGTGTATTGGTGTAGGGGTAGTTTCAACATTTTCTTAAGGTCCAAAATTCCATTTGTGGCCCTTCAATATTTACTTAAATGAATAGCAAACTCTTGTAAATGGTTTTTCCTTAAGTATCAGAGTACATTTCTGACACCATTCCAACGATACTACGTTGGTCCTAGATGAATTCTAGCTAATAAGTTCATTGAGAAAGTAATATCTGGTCGAGTGTATTGAGCTAATTACTATCATGCGCATGCTTCACTTAAGTAGGGAATTTTATCTCCCAATAGCTCTTCGTTATCTTCTTTCAGACGAAATAGATATTTTCTTAAATTTCAAAATTCGACCAATTATGAGAGTATTAATCAGATGCATTTTGTCTATGTTAATTTGCCTGAACATCTTCTGGACATATGCAAACTGGTGGATAAGTATTCCACAAACTCAATGTTTTAGTATAAAGTCTAGACAAAATTGAGTTTTCCCAAGATCCTTTATCTCAAAATTGGATTTCAAATATGTATGGTCCTCTTATTTCATCAAGAATACCTATTATGTTCATCCATCAATATAAATAATTGTAAATTTGAAACTTATATTCTTTATAAATGCATAGGGTCATTATTCATCATTCTTGTAACCTATCCCAATCAAGTAGTCACTTGAACGGATATACCACCTCTGTCTGATTATTTCAATCAATAAAATGAGTGTTGCAATCTAATTGCAAACACACTATGTGGTCTAGAGTTGCTTGATTTGGGTAATAGATGTCATCAGACACTTATATATCTCTAAATCAAGATCCTCATAGAGATATGTCATAACCACATTTATAAGTTGCACCTCCAATTCTTCAGAAACTAACTAAGTGATGGGACATTCTATTATGGGAGTTTGTCTCCTCATACTCAATCCAGAGCGTTGTGAGAAATCTTGCACTACTTAAGACAAGTTTTATCTATCAAGACCTTATATTTATCATTACGCTTTATGACAAAGACTCAATTATATCCTACAGGTTTTACACTGGGTTGGGCTAGCACTACCGGACCAAATACCCGTCTCTTTGTCAGATAATTAAATTTTACGGAGATTGCTTTTATTTATTTAGGCCAATATGCTCTTGGTTGACACTCTGCAACTGAACGTGGTTTGATATCATTGTGCTCTATACTTTCTTGAGCAACAATATAAATAAATACATCATCAATCTGCGTGCAATGTCTGTCCATCACCTTATGTGCACTCTTATAATTATATAGAGATTTTTTCATTCTCTGGAATCATATCAAACATCGGAGCGTCCTCCAGTAATGATTCATGGACATAAGTTTAATCAGAGATAATCTCGTGAGATGTATTCTCAACATTGATGATCAATATGTTAGATTGTGCCACACCTACCATTTCTTCCTTTAAATGGGTGTCAATCGAAACAGGTGACCTCCGCCATTTTCTTTTGGGAGTCACGGCCTCAACCACACCTCCACCAAGTGTGGTTGCAACACCTTTCCAGCGGTGTTGTACACTTATTAAGGACTTCTAACCATATAGGCACATTTATAGCTAACATCCCATCCCGTTTTATACATTTTTATATTCCTAGAACCCTTATTTTATTTTATTATCTTTGTTTCTTTTAATTTTATTTACTTTGTGTGCTATTGTGTAATTTAAATATATACCCTTTTATAAATTCCTAAATTCGAAGAAAGGAATCGAATCTTTAAAACAAATAAAGGACTACGGGAAATTAAATATTCAAGTTTAATATAAGGATTTCGATTCGTATAATTTATTGATAAAAATATACATTTGTAATTCAAATCCAATAAAATATTAATTAAATTTGAAAACTGTATTAATTATTAAAATCGAGATTTAACTCGTGAACCAAACGATCCCTAAACCGTATCTAGTGGGATCAAAAATATCAGGATTAAAGGGGATTAATTCTTAACCACGTAAATCTTTCCTTTTAGAATTATTTTTTTTAATTAGAGAATTAAATCACACCCACATGTTATTATCCTTTTTTAAAATAATTAATTAAAAAACAAAAATTAAAATATCTTCTTCTCTCCTCCAAGAAGCAAAACGCGTACGCCTCTCCCTTTCCCCAAAAATCAAAATCACTTTCCCAATTTTCACACACAACCTTCTCGGTTCTCTCTCTCCCAGCCAAAATTCCCATCGCCTCTGTTCAAAACCGCCGCCCTCTTCTTCATTTCCGGCGGATGACCGCCGTACCCAGGCCCAGCGCAGCCTCTTCGCTCCGCCTCCAGCCTAAGGCCGTCGCGCCGCCTCCTTCCTCCACCAATCGGGCGAGCGCCGCTCGAGCCCCGCCTCCGATCGGCCGCCTTCGCTCCCAGGACGCAGCGCCGCCGTGCCTTCTCCCTCCGTTGCGCTTCCAGTCACTCCGATCGCCAGCTACGCCGCGACCCCATCCTCTCTCCTTCGTGTGAATCGATGAGCGCCATCGAGCAACTCCAGTCCGAAGCGAAGCGTCGCCTCTCCAACACAGTCGTGATGCCGCCGTCAACGCCTTCCGTCCGATTGTACTTTAGGTAAACCTCGTTTGTTTTGTTTCTCAATTTTCGTCAAGATTAATAGCCCCTTCTCGATTAATCTAATTTAGTTTATTCCCATGTTTAATCGAGACGATGTAGTCTACTTGCCCTTTTCGATGAAGCTCGAAGGACGAACTGCTGCCCATTCTTTTTTTAGAAACCGGAACTACGCCGTTAGGCTGTTCAACTTATTCGACGAATTCCCGAACTACGCCGTTAGACTACCCGATTTGGGACTCGTAAGGTTGCTAACCTTATTTCTATTTCTCGTAATAGTTGGATTAGGATTTGAGTTGATTCCCTGTTGAGTTGTTGTAAGTTTTAAGATAATTGTTTTGGATTTGAGACTTGTAGATGGACTTTGATATTGTTAATATTGTGAGTATTGAAATAGCTACTGATTGTGGTGAATTAGAATATTGGTTATTTTAGTTCGAGCTAGTAGAATTATAGATGAAATACTATTGTTGTTGAAACTCCTCCTTTAATTCGTTGGACTAGTTCTTGGGGTTGTTGATTTAGTCTTTTACTGGATGAGTTGCTGATTATTGTTAGAGTAATTTGTCTTTGTTGTTAGATGAACATTGGCATATTTTTGGATTAATTATTAGTATTATTAAATTAAGTTGTTTAGTATCATTGAAATAGTTGTTTGGTGTTATTGGATTAGTGGATTAGTATGTTGTAGTTTTCTTCCTTTTCTCTAAGAGTTCGTTTTCTGTTTGTTTTGAAAAAGACTAAGTAGTACCGTTGGTTCTCAAAATTATAGTATTAGATGATTTAGAAAAAGAGGCAAAGATATGAGTGTTTAAGATCAAAATAAGTAACAAATGAAAAAGAGTATTTTTGGAAAAATTAATATAATTCCTTTATTTTTTTAAAAGTAACACTAATCAACTTTAGAAGTATTATTAATATTAGGAAAAGAAGAGTATAATTATATATTATTTTAGTTTTATAATACAAACACCTTCAAGTCTAAGTTTAATTAAAAAGATTAATAAAGAGGTTTTCATTTATAAAATATAATTATATCCAAAAGTTCTTTTAAAATAAAATATAGATTTTAGAAAGAATAATACTAAATTGAGACTTTTATTATATTAATATATTACTTAAATAAATTTCTTTTCTTTTAATTCTTTTCAAGAAAATATATATATGGATATACTTTTAAGTATCAAAGCCTTTAGTTATAAAAGTCTAAGATATTAAGAGATCGTTTTACTGAAGTCGAAATAGTCATACAACAAGGAAATTAGTAAGTACACTCCCCCAATTCACCAACCTTTTTGAAGTGATGTATTTACCAAGTTAGTATGTGTTTTTAAGTAGGTCTATTTTCAATAGGTCTATAAGATAAAGACTTCCTTGATTCTCGTAACTCAAACTCTCAAGTTTTCCTATTAATTCAAAGGTCAACTTTTAATTAAATGGTTTCGTACTAGGATTCTGTGCTAATCCCAATATGCACGAGGGATCCGACATTCTGGTTGTATATCACTATTGGGACGTCTCTACAATGCGAGTTATCTTCCAAAGGAATTTCAAGACAGTTGTAACTTAGCTATAAAGTTAACAGGTGGGTGATGATCGGTTGATTGATCTGCTAATAATAACGTTGTGCCGGTATTTTCTAAACTCGACTAAATCAATCTAAAATAATTATTCCAACATAAATGTAACACCTATTATATAACTGTTTGAATTATGTGATATGACTATATATATGATATCTAATGCCTGTTGTTTTGTAAATCGATCACTTTTATGTGAGTAAGTACCTTATGTGAGCATGAATCAGTTCAATTGTCAATCAAGTATTTTCTCTGTAAAGTTTGATGTGTCAGTTTTATGGAAAGTCAGTAAGTACGGAGTTGGGATCGAGTATTTAATCCAAGCTCCGGGGAGTTGTCGGGGACGCCCTCAGAATGTAGGTTGTTGATTCAAACTGATCTGGTCCCCGGGTCATCCGCCTACGTTGCGCACTGGGAATAAGGCCATTGATGGTTTGCTATTATTTTAAGGGTTGTTGTGGTTGGATGAAGTGAGTTTGATGATGATTGGAAGGAGTAAGTTTGTTGTGGTTGGAAAGAGTAAGTTTGTTGAAAGTGGAATAATCGTACGAATATGGTTTGACAGTTTGTGACAATACGTGAATATGACTTTGGGCTTTGCCCTAATGTGAACCAACGTGAACCAACTTGTGCTATCTCAATTATATTATGTAAAATATGTTAATACTGATTAATAATTATATAAACTTGTTATTACTAAGATATATCGCAATCATGTATAGCTGTGAAACTAATTAAATGAAATAAACACTTTATCAATAAGTATAACTTAATATATTTCGGATTTACCAATCCCATTGCGTTTCAAATCACCCATACGTGAGAATTCAAATCTCACGCCCCATTTTTACAACACTTGTAGATTATGATTTCGTGGAGCAAGGACAGTAATAGAGACGATACGGAGTTCCCCGCTTGAATAAAACGTTACTGATAATACTATGTTTTATGTACACATATATATGTGTGAGATGCTTATTAAAATTATTCTATTCATTTTTCCGCTGCATAAAACTCATCATCTCTCATTTCCGTTATATCTCCTTTAAAAAATTTATAGTTCGTACTTTTGATCATAATAATACTTCGAATCCGATATAATTAATATATTCTGGATTCGGGGCGTTACAGGTGGTATCAGAGCTTAGGTTCAAAACTTTCGGACCAAAATCCAAATCATTGTTTTCATCAAACCAAATTCTCTTTCTTTATTAAATTTTCTTATCATGTAAGTATAGATCAGTAATTAAATCACTTGAGGGGAAATGTGTCTCCTATTACCGTCAGAAGCTCCTCGAAGGTATGTTCTTATTTTATTGCCTAAAAGTTTATGATATTGCGACAACTTGACTTTCATAACAAAACTCCAATCAAAAGTCACGAACTCGAAACAACACCTACGAGGTGTAGAAAGAACCACGAAATATCGTTTATATTACTATTGAAATACAGATAATTAGTGAATAATAGAAATAAATATATTTGTGTAAATTTATAAACTTCATAAATGATGTTATATGATTATTTGAACTATGTGCCTTAATTGTTTAAATAATGTAACTGAATAACTGAAATTTTGACTAGGAATTTCCTTTTCCATATAAGAATCCACCTAAGATACTTATATCCCGATAATTAGAAGACACTTAGATAACCTTAGAATCTATCAGTGTGTTTATATCCCAGTTCACGAGATTGCATACAAAGGCAAGAGCCACTCCAATATCCCCAGACGAGATATATTTGACAGTCGTGATTCGTTTTGCCAGAAGGGTTACTGAGTTGTTCTCCGTCCTATCGCTGTAAGACTACTCAAACGGATGAGAATAGAAGACCCAGTTCAAAGGCCCCACATTCACTTAGAGACATACCTAGAAAAATTCGACGATGGAGATTTTCCGTATAATAGTAATGATCAGTCAGAGTGATCAAATCCTTTTAAACAGTTATCCTTTTGATGTAGTCACAAATACGTACAACCTAGATGTGCCACCCTTTCCTGACATATAGTAATAGTCAGACGTATGACCGTTTTACTTAGACCATAGAAGCATAGCTTTAACCCACACCTTTTGTCGCTCGTGGTCCGTACTGATGCAAGGATACGATGCGTTAGAATTATACTTAGAAGCCTTTTGTATTCTATGACGTAATGTAAGGAGACTGACCTCCGTAGAACCAAAACTTTTTAGATATATATATACTTATTATGTGCTCACTGCTTGTCAATGTACTTTACTTGCTTTATATATATTGACTGTCATATTTTATCTGATTATCACTTAATGACACATCACTGGTTCCTAGTATACTGTGCGAATGTGAGCACTGTACCATTGGGGCCCCGATGCAAAGCGGTGAATTACGTACCACACGTGTTACAGTGCTAGCGTTGTGTTAACTTGGTTAATCCGGTTATGTTTTTATAACTTTATCACACCTATACATATCGTAACAATATTATTCTTTTCCGATTAGAACCACCTTTAGAATTACACTAGGACGAAGACGTGGATAACCCCGCGTTAACCTCATTCTTGTACCAATGAATCCTATAGGTCAGAACCCATCTCCTCAAGCTGAACCTGAGCCACCTCAGCAGGCCGCGCCAGGAAATGTCTGGAACTACTATGGAAATTGAGGGCCGAATTATAGGTTTACCCCTAACACTAAACGATCACTTGGTAGAGTCTGATCTTCACATCCTTGAGATGAAAATCTTTGACATAATATTAGGCATTGATTGGTTACAAAGGACAAAGCGATAATAGAATGTGCAGAACGTGATATCGACCTCGAAACCCGTAATGGTCAACGCTTCACATTTCGTGAAATCAGGACCAAGAATGAAACCCGAGTAATATCAGCAATCCAAGCTGCAACAATATTACGAAGAGAGGAATGCCAAGCTACCTCGTCCACATCTCAGCAGGAGAGAAAGACGACAATTTACGCATCAAGGTGCCAATTGTGGATGGATATCTTGACATGTTTCCCGAGGAATTAATCGGGTTACCTCCTGATCGTCAGATAGAGTTCTCCATCGACTTGATACCTGGGGCAGCACCAGTATCTAAAGCACCTTATCAAATGACACCAAAAGAATTAGAATAACTGAAGGAACAACTGCAAGGCTTGCTTGAAAAGAAGTTCATCAGGCCTAGTGCATCACCATGGGGAGCACCCGTGTTGTTCGTAAAGAAGAAAGATGAGACTTTCCGTATGTGCATAAACTACCGAGGTCTCAATCAACTGACCATTAAGAACAAATATCCTCTTCCGAGGATAGAAGACTCGCTCGACCAGTTGAAGAATACTACGGTATTCTCAAAGATTGATCTAAGGTCTGGTTACCACCAGCTAAAGGTCAAGAGCGAGGGTATCCCAAAGACAGCATTCCGGACTCGGTATGGACATTACGAGTTCATCGTGATGCCTTTTGGAGTAACAAATGCTCCGACGATTTTCATGGATCTGATGAATAGAGTATTTCATCCGTACCAGGATCAATTCGTCATCGTCTTCATCGACGACATACTTGTGTCCTCTAAAAACAAAGAGCAACACGAAGGACATCTCAAGGCAGTCTTAGAGACAATGAGACGAGAGAAGTTGTATGTCAAATTCAGCAAGTATGAATTTTGGATCGACCGTGTTATGTTCTTAGGGCATATAATCTCCGCAAAGGGAATTGAAGTGGACCAAGCAAAGGTAGAAGCCATCATGAATTGGAAGGCACCTACTAACGTCAATGAAATTCGAAGCTTTCTCGGGTTAGCAGGATACTACTGAAGGTTCAAACAGGATTTTTCCAGCATTGTGAAAGCGCTGACGAAGCTAACCAAGAAAACCGAGAAGTTTACTTGGGATTCAACTTGTGAGGAAAGCTTCCAAGAGCTAAAGAAGAGGTTAACCACGTCGCCTGTGTTAACCATCCCGATGGATCAGGAGGATTCGTCATTTACACAGACGCTTCTTTGTCAGGGTTGGGTTGTGTTCTGATGCAGAATAAGAAAGTTATAGCTTACGCATCCCGGCAACTTAAGGACCACGAACAAAACTACCCAACACACGACTTAGAACTGGCCGCAGTAGTTCATGCATTGAAGTTTTGGAGACACTATTTATATAGATGAAAGTGTGAGATCTACACTGACCATAAGAGCCTAAAATACTTCTTCACACGGATGGAATTGAACATGCGTCAAAGAAGATGGCTCGAATTGGTAAAAGATTACGATTGCACTATCCACTATCACCCTGGAAAGGCAAACGTAGTGGCAGACGCTTTAAGTAAAAAGGAAAATACGAGACTAAGCACCGTTCCGACCACACAGCTACCACTAATAGGAGAACTCTCTCGTTTAAACTTGGAATTTTCCAGATAGTGTTGTGCATATTCCATGGTTTACGCGTTCACCCTACAACCGACCATACGAGAAAGGATCCTAGGAGCGCAAAAGAACGATAAATTTTTTAGAGGAATTCGTAAGCACGCTGAGGAAGGGACCACTTAGAGGTTCGTGTGAGTACTGATGGAGCTTTAATGTTCGATAACAGAATCTGTGTGCCTAAGGATAACGGAATGAGGAATGAAATTCTGAAAGAGGCACATAGCACTCATTACACCGTTCACCCTGGAGAGACGAAGATGTACCGAGGACTAAAAGAGAACTTTTGGTGGAGAGGTATGAAGAGATCGATAGCTCAATTCGTCAAGAGTTGTTTAACCTACCAACGGGTAAAAGTAGATCACCAATGACCCCAGGGTTGTTGCATCCTCTGGAGATGCCAGAGTGGAAATGGGAGAGCATCACTATGGATTTTGTCACCGGATTTTCGAAAATGGTGAAGAATCACGATGCCATTTGGGTTATCGTAGATAGACTTACAAAAATGCCCACTCTATCCCTGTTAGAATGACGTATATATTAAACAAGATTGCCCAACTATACATAGCTGAGATAGTCAGACTACATAGTGTACCAGTCTCGATAGTGTCCGATATAGACCCCGTTTTACCTCCAAGTTCTAGGGAAGTTTGCAACGAGCCCTGGGGACTGAATTGAAATTCAGCACCGCATACCACCCACGGACTGACGGGTAATCGGAAAGAACTATCCAGATGCTCGAAGATATGCTCAGAGCTTGCGCTCTAGATCTTGAAGGAAGTTGGGAAAGCCACCTACCATTGGTAGAGTTCGCATATAACAACAGTTATCAAGCAACAATACAAATGACACCGTACGAAGCACTCTACGGGAAAAGGTGTAGACCACCAGTTTGTTGGGATAAAGTCGGAATTCGAAAGTTTCTCGGACCCGAGCTAGTCGAAAGATCGGCTGAGATAGTCGCAAAGATTAAAGAAAGAATCAAGATGGCGTAGGACCGTCAGAAGTCATATGCAGATGCTCGGAGAAGAGATTAATAATTTAACATTGGCGAGAAAGTATTTCTCAGAGTTGCACCAATGAAAGGTATAATCCGTTTTAGGAAAAGAGGTAAGCTAAAGCCGCGATACATTGGACCATTTGACATCCTGAACAGAATCGGGGATGTAGCTTATCGCATAGCTTTACCAACGGAATTGACATGAGTGCACAATGTGTTCCACATATCTACACTCAGAAAGTACATGAGCGGTTCAAACCATGTTATTAATCACGTAGAATTAGGTCTAAGCAGTGACCTAACTTACGAAGAAATCCCAGTAACTATCTTGGGAAGAAAGTTACACTTGTTAAGGAATCGAGAGATACCATTAGTTGTAGTCCAGTGGAGCCGACACGGAAAAATAAAAAAGCGACTTGGGAAAGAGAAGTTTAAGTCCTAGCCAAATACCCTCAATGCTTAAGTAGTACCTAAGAGATGAATTTCGGGGGCGAAATTCTGTTAAGGGGGAGAGGATGTAACACCCCGTCCCGTTTTATACTTTTTTATATTCCTAGAACCCTTATTTTATTTTATTATCTTTGTTCTTTTAATTTTATTTATTTTGTGTGCTATTGTGTAATTTAAATATATACCCTTTTATAAATTCCTAAATTCGAAGAAAAGAATCGAATCTTTCAAACGAATAAAGGACTACGGGAAATTAAATATTCAAGTTTAAATTAAGGATTTCGATTCGTATAATTTATTGATAAAAATATACATTTGTAATTCAAATAAAATAAAATATTAATTAAATTTGAAAACTGTATTAATTATTAAATCGAGATTTAACTCGTGAATCAAACGATCCCTAAACCGTATCTAGTGGGATCGAAAATATCAGGATTAAAGGGGATTAATTCTTAACCACGTAAATTACTTTCCTTTTAGAATTATTATTTTTAATTAGAGAATAAAATCACACCCACATGTTATTATCCCTTTTTAAAATAATTAATTAAAAAACAAAAATTAAAATATCTCCTTCTCTCCTCCAAGAAGCAAAATGCGTATGCCTCTCCCTTTCCCCAAAAATCAAAATCACTTTCCCAATTTTCACACACAGCCTTCTCGGTTCTCTCTCTCCCAGCCAAAATTCCCGTCGCCTCCATTCAAAACCGCCGCCCTCTTCTTCATTTCCGGCGGACGACCGTCATACCCAGGCCCAGCGCAGCCTCTTCGCTCCGCCTCCAGCCTAAGGCCGTCGCGCCGCCTCCTTCCTCCATCAATCGGGTGAGCGCTGCTCGAGCCCCGCCTCCGATCGGCCGCCTTCGCTCCCAGGACGCAGCGCCGCCGTTCCTTCTCCCTCCGTCGCGCTTCCAGTCACTCCGATCGCCAACTACGCTGCGACCCAATCCTCTCTCCTTCGTGTGAATTGACGAGCGCCGTCGAGCGACTCCAGTCCGAAGCGAAGCGCCGCCTCTCCAACACAGCTGCGATGCCGCCGTCAACGCCTTCTGTCCGATTGTACTTTAGGTAAACCTCATTTGTTTCATTTCTCGATTTTCGTCAAGATTAACAGCCCCTTCTCGATTAATCTGATTTAGTTTATTCACATGTTTAATCGAGAAGATGTAGTCTACTTGCCCTTTCCGATGAAGCTCGAAGGACGAATTGATGCCCATTCTTTTTTTAGAAACCGGAACTACGCCGTTTGGCTGTTCAACTTATTCGACGAATTCCCGAACTACGCCATTAGGCTACCCGATTTGGGACTCGTAAGGTTGCTAACCTTATTTCTATTTCTCGTAATAGTTGGATTAGGATTTGAGTTGATTCCCCATTGAGTCGTTGTAAGTTTTAAGATAATTGTTTTGGATTTGAGACTTGTAGATGGACTTTGATATTGTTAATATTGTGAGTATTGAAATAGCTACTGATTGCGGTGAATTAGAATATTGGTTATTTTGGTTCGAGCTAGTAGAACTATAGATGAAATACTATTGTTGTTGAAACTCCTCCTTTAATTCTTTGGACTAGTTCTTGGGGTTGTTGATTTAGTCTTTTACTGGTTAAGTTGCTGATTATTGTTAGAGTAATTGGTCTTTGTTGTTAGATGAACATTGGCATATTTTTGGATTAATTATTAGTATTATTAAATTAAGTTGTTTAGTATCATTGAAATAGTTGTTTGGTGTTATTGGATTAGTGGATTAGTATGTTGTAGTTTTCTTCCTTTTCTCTAAGAGTTCGTTTTCTGTTTGTTTTGAAAAAGACTAAGTAGTACCGTTGGTTCTCAAAATTATAGTATTAGATGATTTAGAAAAAGAGGCAAAGATATGAGTGTTTAAGATCAAAATAAGTAACAAATGAAAAAGAGTATTTTTGGAAAAATTAATATAATTCCTTTATTTTTTTTAAAGTAACACTAATCAACATTAGAAGTATTATTAATATTAGGAAAAGAAGAGTATAATTATATATTATTTTAGTTTTATAATACAAACTCCTTCAAGTCTAAGTTTAATTAAAAAGATTAATAAAGAGGTTTTCATTTATAAAATATAATTAAATCCAAAAGTTCTTTTAAAATAAAATATAGATTTTAGAAAGAATAATACTAAATTGAGACTTTTATTATATTAATATATTACTTAAATAAATTTCTTTTCTTTTAATTCTTTTCAAGAAAATATATATATGGATATACTTTTAAGTATCAAAGCCTTTAGTTATAAAAGTCTAAGATAGTAAGAGATCGTTTTATAGAAGTCGAAATAGTCATACAAAAAGAAAATTAGTAAGTACACTCCCCCAATACACCAATGACTTGAAGCGAATATTCTAGCTTTCTACTAGTAGTTACCCCGCAAGAGAACGGGTTCACTGTAGTATTAGCAAGTATAACGACCAAGTATATCGAACCCAAGGGACAGTGTATATGCGAATAGATCCCTGAAGATCTACGCGTCGTAGTTAATATGAGTGTATTGTTTTTGGATTTTTTTGAAAGAGTAATTAAACTAAACTAAATTATCCTACGTATGCAAAAGGAAAATTAAACGAAATAACAAAAGGTGTGTTTTCAAGTATGAGATGGTGATGCTTAAGATAGGAATCCCTACGTATACTAACGGAGCAGGTACATAATCAAAATAACTGTGACACACAAGAATTAACCTAAGTCTAAGAATGCAAGGTGAAAGCTCAAGATTCTAAACCCTAATACTTTATCCTAACACTCGACTTCACGAATCTACTAATGAGTTACTAGATTGTGCTTAATTAATGAGACCCTAATTTAAGTAAGGTGATGCGGTCGTCCTCCTTCGCTAAACCGGTAGATGAATTAACCTTTCCTAAACCTTCTCGTTAAGACTACTAATTGTTATTGAGTGATGCGGTCGTCCTCTCTCTAACACTTTCGTACTAAATTCAAAGGTAAAGTGAAGATTAATTATAAAAATTCATTAACTAAGAAATTTAAACTAACGTCACAAGTTACCCTAATTATGTACCCACATCCTACTTCTACGAGTTCATCCTACCCTAAGCATACAAGGGTTTTAGCCGGACATGGCTTTAACAAACATAAAAGTAATAGAAGAAACAACGAACATAAACATAATGAATTGAACGAAGAAAATAAGAAACATGAACTAGGGTTTTAAAAGAAATAAATTTTCAGAACGGAAATTTAATTAACTAAAACTAAGTTTCAAGCGTTCAAAGAAATCAAACTAACGAAAGGAACTAATAAACGAAAAGAAACTTAGAATTCGTATGCAAAACCTCAACAAAACGTAAATAAAGCTTGCTCCTCTCCTTCCTCTCCAAAAACTAAGTCTAAAGTGATTTCTAAAGTTCGGGGATCCTTCAAAACGTGTTTGGAAGAGGTATATATAGGCAACGGGTCGAAACGGGATCTCATGGGCCAAAATTCTGTTGAGCTCGAGTAGAGGTCGAGTAAAAGTACTCGAGCAATGCAAGCTCGAGTGTCAAATTTGTACAGAACGTGAAAAGTACTCGAGCCCCTTAGCTCGAGTAGCTCTACTCGACCGGTCCTGGCTCGAGTAGTCTACTCGATTGCCTGCGGACTTGCTATTCGACCGGCTTCTGCTCGAGTGCACTACTCGAGTGCCTGCAGACTTGCTACTCTACCGGCTTCTGCTCGAGTGCACTACTCGAGTGCCTGAGTATTGGCTACTCGACCGAAGCTGGCTCGAGTGCACTACTCGAGTGCCTGAGTAGTGTTTACTCGAGCTCCTTCATCTTGAGAACTTCAATGACACTTTTGCTCGCTCGAACTAATACTTCTCGTATTTCTTCCATATCTTCTTATCCGGGTATCCGTTTGAGTCGATTCGAAGTCCTACGAACTCCTCTTTTTGCCCTCTATCCATCTATAAGCATCAAAGACACAAATTTGTTAGTTTGAGAAAATAATACTCAAATGACTCTAAATACTTATATAAATCCATCAAAACAAGGACATTTCGAGCGACGAATCATGACAATTTCACGCCTAATCAACCCCCCCAAACTTACCATGTTGCTTGTCCTCAAGAAACGAAATAATAAGTCAAGTGAAATTGTTAGGAATGAGTCAAGGAATCCAATCATGCAAGTACATAAATTCGAGCTTCAAAGATGCATCACAAGTATACTCACTCACCTTTCTTCATCATATTCATGCGACAACAGCAAAAAACACCAAAATCCAATATGGATGTGCACTCAACGATGTGTTTCACTCCCTCACAAGTGTATAACAATGATCAAGGGACTCACTCAAACAATCAATCACACAAATTGGCAGTCATAGGCTTGTAAGTGCTCTTAACTTCGACCTTACTCTAGAAATCAATGCCGAATCAAAAATTACTTTTCTCAAGGTTGTAATGTAGGCTCTTTGGACAGGTGGGATAACAATATAAGGTAAAGTGACTAAAGTGAATGGAGAATAGAAAATCAAACTTTGGCACTTCGAGATTAGGAACAGACTACTTCAAACACTCTTTCAATTCCACTTTTCTCAACACTTCAATTTTTTTCTAACTCTTTTCACTTTTTTTTTTTCAATCACTTCACTTTTTTTTTTCTTTTTCATACAAACACATGAGCTCATTTTTTCTTTTGCTCATTCTCAATTTTTTTTCTCTTTTTCCCACATCTCATAGCTTCATCACTCCTTCTTCTCATATTCACTCAACAAACAACCTTTTTCCTTTTTCAACTCAATTCACTCCCTTCACATTCACACTTTCCTATTCTCCACTCAAATTGGGACAAAAAGGCTTAGGAATTGGAATAGTGTTCATATGTGCTAGCAAATAAAATAGGCTTTAGGCTCAAAGGGGCTAACAAGGGATCAATGCCATTGGTAAGGAAAATTTTGGCTAAGTGACTCAATAAAATTAAAGATGGCCTAAGATCCTATTCGGCATATCAAACTAGACACAATCTAGAAGCAAGAGCACACACAAGTTCTAGCATCCTCTAAGGTGATGATTCACTCACAAACGAAGAGATTCATTCATATATCGAAATCTCATAAGGCTCAAATCTCAAGGCTTTCACATCCATGCTAGTCTAGTGCATTCTCACAATCATCACACAAGCACTCAGAAGGAAAACTTGCAAGCATACTAGTTCTTTCTCAAATCAGCTCAAACTCAAACACTCACTCAAAAGAATTTCTAACTCACCCTTACAACTCACTCTACTCATCAAATCATACTCAAAGATAGCAATCAACAAGCATAAGATGATTGATAGGCATGAAATATGCAATAGCGAGTCAACTCAAAATCACCCCAAGGAGTATCTCAACAAACCAATAATCAATCAAACTCAACTCAAAGATAAGGGCGTGCATGCATGTGCAATGTCACAAGAAACAAATAAAAAACTCCACCCCCAAACTTTGACCTGCTAGAGGTCTAAGTTTGGGGTTGTGGGTTACCTCAACCAAATAATTCCGTTTCTCTCAATAGCTTTGCACACTCCCTTGCTTGAGTTGGTCCTTTCAATCTGAATAACTCCATGATACCTTTACTCCTTTAGAGACAAGCCTACAAGCAACTCACTCAAATACGAGGTTAAACATACGACTCACAATAACTCCCTAATAACTAAAAACAAAGAAAATAGTAAAAAATAAAAATAATGGGTTGTCTCCCATTCAGCGCTATTTTTAAGGTCCTCATGCCGGACCGAGCTCAAAGGAGCTTATGGGACATCATACTAAAAAATACCTCCCTTACTCTCATAAGAGTGGTGTTTGAACTCCTTTCCTTGATGCCCCACCATCATGAGCTCTTTTGCTCTTTTCTCATTGCCAAGTGTTATGGGTCTCAACTCCTTCTTGCCTCGATCTGGAGGAGTCTTACTAAATAATTTCTTGAGTTTGGACTTTTTCTTCTTAACTCCTCTTTTTCCCTCTAACTGGACCACGTCCACTTTCTTCACCTCTTCCTCCTTCAACTTCTTCACTTTATCCCTATCAAAAGAATCAAGATCATAATGCTCATGGGTTAAATCAATAAGTGAAGGACTAACAAAGTCATGAATATGAGAAGGATTAGGGATAGAAGGTGTGTCTTCAACACTAGGATCAATGGCATCCATGCAATACAAGCTCTCATCCTCCTTCGGGTGCTTCATGGCTTCATATAGGGAGATCTTCATTTCTTGATCATCAACCTTCAATGTAATCTTCCCATTTGCCACGTCTAGCACCATCCCCGCCGTAGCTAAGAACGGTCTTCCCAAGATTAGGGGCACGTGCTCATCTTCCTCCATCTCTAGGACTACAAAGTCTGCTGGAAAGATGTGATCTCCAACTCTCACTAGGACGTCGTCAACCATACCTTGAGGTTGAGTAATAGACCGGTCGGCAAGTTGAAGCGTCATCATTGTGGGTTGAAGTTCACCACCTTCCAACTTCTTGAAAAGCGACAGGGGTATGAGATTGATGCTCGCCCCGAGGTCGCACAACACTCTCTTCTTGATCCCGTTCCCAATGTCACATAAGATCGTGAAGCTCCCGGGATCCTTCAGCTTTGGAGGAAGCGCCTTGTGCACTAATGCACTCACCTCGTGGTTCAACTGCACCAACTTTGGCTCATCCACTCGCCGCCTTTTCGCGATCAAATCCTTCAGAAACTTTGCATAATGCGGCATCTGTTCCAAAGCATCATAAAAAGGAATGTTAATGTGAAGTTGTTTAAAAACATCAAGAAATTTTGCAAATTTTTCATCAAGCTTCTTTTTCATGAAGCGTTGTGGATATGGGACAGGTATCACAGATTTGGGTACCCCCCATTCATCTCTTTCTGTTTCTTTCACTTTATCCCTTGCTTCCTTTGCCTTTTTCCACTTAGGAACTCTCTCAATCTCCTCAAAGTCTTTCCCCTTCTGGGACTCATTGTTCTCGTTACTCTTATCATCAATTTTCATCTTAACTCCTTCCTTCTCAACCTCAACTCCATCACCTTTCTTGTGTTCTTTTTCCCCAATCTCAGCTTGAGGCGTCTCAGAATCAGCAGGCATCTGAGGACCTTCATAGTTGGTTCCACTTCTTAACTGGATAGCCTTGCAATGCTCTTTCGGGTTCCCCTCCGGCATTCTATTCACTGACTTTACAATCTGGCTCATCTGGAACTCTAAAGAAGTGAACCTTTGATTGTTCTCTTGTTGAGTTCTAGTCCACTCAACATTCATCTTCTGGAGCTCTTGATCACGATGATCACCCTTCTTATGCAACTCCTTCACATCGTACTCCAAGGATGACAATCTCTTGCTACCTTCCTCAACCTTCTGAAGGATCGTTCTCAACATCTCTTCGGTTGAGGCACCGCCTTCTCCACCAGGAGGCTTTGAACCCGGATCAACACCTGCAGGAACAGTAACACCAGCTTTTGGGTTAGCATAAGAAAAGTTCTCATTCTTCCTCCATGTGTTTTGAGGAGGCTGCTGGCCTCCTTGAACTCCTTGTGTGTTCCTCCATTGATTTTGAAGTGGCTGAGGGCCTGGAGGTACAAATGGTTGGCCATAAGAAGGCCTTCCATACTGATTTCCACCTTGGTAGCCATTCTGATTGTAATACGGACCTCCCATGTAATTGGCTACCTCTTGTTGTCCACTGGGCTGGTCTACTCTCTCATTCTCTGCTGCATGCTCTCCAACCAAACTCTTCCCCAACTCGAGGTTGTTGATCTTTTCCATCATGGCCATCAGCAGCCTTCTCGTTCCTTCTCCCTCCTCAACCTGATTAACTCTTTGAAAATCTGAGTCTCCATTCCAAGCCCCGGCATTCGTGATAATGTTGTCCACGATCTCTCTACACCTCTCTATGCCTTGATTCAGGAATGCTCCTCCCGCACAAGCGTCTAAATGGTCTTGCCCCGCCTTGTTGGCACCACTATAGAAGAATGCCATAATGTCTCCCTCATTGTACCCGTGCTGCGGGCACTCTATCAGCATGTTCGAGTATCTCTCCCACGCTTGGCGTAAATCCTCTCCAGGCTTCTGTCGAAAGGACGAGATCTCAATTCTAGCCTTGATCGTCCTAGATGGAGGGTAGAATCGCTTGAGGAACAGACGCTCGAGCTCGGCCCAAGTGGTAATACCTCCCCGCGGGAGCGTATTATCGTACCACTCCTTAGCTATTCCCGTCAATGAGAATGGGAACAGCCTAAGCCTCTTGGCATCTTCAGACATGCCATTGTAATTAAATGTTGAGGCTATCATGAGAAAACTCCTCAGATGTGTATGAGGATTCTCCTTCCCGATCACCCCCTTGAACTGATTCTCGGTAAGCAGCTTTAAAATCCTCGGGGATATCGAGAAGTTGTTCGCCTCAACAGGAGGCAAAGCCACTCCATCATAGTACCGCTGTGGCTGCGCTGTAAACCTCCCTCGAATAGCCATATTGTGATCTACGTTCTGAGGAACGTGTTGAGGATTAGCAGCAGGTACTGGTACTTGTTGGGTTGGTGGTGGGTAAATAGGTGGTTGATTATAGACTGGGGGTGGAGGATATGGGTATGGTGGGTAAGGATAAGGTGGGTATGGGTAATGTTGGTATACTGGGTTGTTGAAAGGGTTATTTGGGTTTTGTGGGTAAGCAGGGTTTTGGTTCTGGTTTTGGGGTTGTGTTTGTGCAGAGTTGATTGTGTCTTGTGGGTTCGGGTGTGGGCTCTCAGTTCCCCCTATGGGTATCTGCTGATTACTGCTGTTTCCATTGGCACCCTCTGCCCGTTCCACAAGAGCAGTATACTCTGCAGCTATTTTGTCTAACTCCCCAAGTTCATCAGAAATCTTGTCTTTGTTTCCCGCGGCAGTAGTCATTCTTCTCAAGAAGGCTCGGTTCCTTCTAGCTATTGTCTCAGGATCTGCAGGTAACCTCTCTTCGCTCGTATTGCCTTGTGAGCGTGTTTTCATAAACCTGAAACACTAGTAGAAGGATCAAAACGCAACTGCCTAATGAATGGAAATAAAAATAAAACAGAAAATAAATCACCCACTACTAACTACTAAGCTATCTACAAGTCCTATTCAAAGAGCATATAACGCCATCCCCGGCAACAGCGCCATTGACTTGAAGCGAATATACTAGCTTTCTACTAGTAGTTACCCCGCAAGAGAACGGGTTCACTGTAGTATTAGCAAGTATAACGACCAAGTATATCGAACCCAAAGGACAGTGTATATGCGAATAGATCCCTGAAGATCTACGCGTCGTAGTTAATATGAGTGTATTATTTTTGGATTTTTTTGAAAGAGTAATTAAACTAAACTAAATTATCCTACGTATGCAAAAGGAAAATTAAACGAAATAACAAAAGGTGTGTTTTCAAGTATGAGATGGTGATGCTTAAGACAGGAATCCCTACGTATACTAACATAGCAGGTACATAATCAAAATAACTGTGACACACAAGAATTAACCTAAGTCTAAGAATGCAAGGTGAAAGCTCAAGATTCTAAACCCTAATACTTTATCCTAACACTCGACTTCACGAATCTACTAATGAGTTACTATATTGTGCTTAATTAATGAGACCCTAATTTAACTAAGGTGATGCGGTCGTCCTCCTTCGCTAAACCGGTAGATGAATTAACCTTTCCTAAACCTTCTCGTTAAGACTACTAATTGTTATTGAGTGATGCGGTCGTCCTCTCTCTAACACTTTCGTACTAAATTCAAAGGTAAAGTGAAGATTAATTATAAGAATTCATTAACTAAGAGAATTAAAACTAACGTCACAAGTTACCCTAATTATGTACCCACATCCTACTTCTACGAGTTCATCCTACCCTAAGCATACAAGGGTTTTAGCCGGACATGGCTTTAACAAACATAAAAGTAATAGAAGAAACAACGAACATAAACATAATGAATTGAACGAAGAAAATAAGAAACATGAACTAGGGTTTTAAAAGAAATAAATATTCAGAACGGAAATTTAATTAACTAAAACTAAGTTTCAAGCATTCAAAGAAATCAAACTAACGAAAAGAACTAATAAACGAAAAGAAACTTAGAATTCGTATGCAAAACCTCAACAAAACGTAAATAAAGCTTGCTCCTCTCCTTCCTCTCCAAAAACTAAGTCTAAAGTGATTTCTAAAGTTCGGGGATCCTTCAAAACGTGTTTGGAAGAGGTATATATAGGCAACGGGTCAAAACGGGATCTCATGGGCCAAAATTCCGTCGAGCTCGAGTAGAGGTCGAGTAAAAGTACTCGAGCAATGCAAGCTCGAGTGTCAAATTTGTACAGAACGTGAAAAGTACTCGAGCCCCTTAGCTCGAGTAGCTCTACTCGACCGGTCCTTGCTCGAGTAGTCTACTCGAGTGCCTGCGGACTTGCTATTCGACCGGCTTCTGCTCGAGTGCACTACTCGAGTGCCTGCGGACTTGCTACTCGACCGACTTCTGCTCGAGTGCACTACTCGAGTGCCTGAGTATTGGCTACTCGACCGAAGCTGGCTCGAGTGCACTACTCGAGTGCCTGAGTAGTGTTTACTCGAGCTCCTTCATCTTGAGAACTTCAATGACACTTTTGCTCGCTCGAACTAATACTTCTCGTATTTCTTCCATATCTTCTCATCCGGGTATCCGTTTGAGTCGATTCGAAGTCCTACGAACTCCTCTTTTTGCCCTCTATCCATCTATAAGCATCAAAGACACAAATTTGTTAGTTTGAGAAAATAATACTCAAATGACTCTAAATACTTATATAAATCCATCAAAACAAGGACATTTCGAGCGACGAATCATGACAATTTCACGCCTAATCAACCAACCTTTTTGAAGTGGTGCATTTACCAAGTTAGTATGTGTTTTTAAGTAGGTCTATTTTCAGTAGGTCTATAAGATAACGACTTCCTCGATTCTCGTAACTCAAACTCTCAAGTTTTCCTATTAATTCAAAGGTCAACTTTTAATTAAATGGTTTCGTACTAGGATTCTGTGCTAATCGGAATATACACGAGGGATTCGGCATTCTGGTTGTATATCACTATTGGGACGTCTCTACAACACAAGTTATCTTCCAAAGGAATTTCAAGACAGTTGTAACTTAGCTATAAAGTTAACAAGTGGGTGATGATCGGTTGATTGATCTGGTAATAATAACGGTGTGCCGGTATTTTCTGAACTCGACTAAATCGATCTAAAACAATTAATCCAACATAAATGTAACACCTATTATATAACTGTTTGAATTATGTAATATGACTATATATATGATATATAATGCCTGTTGTTTTTTAAATCGATCACTTTTGTGTGAGTAAGTACCTTATGTGAGCATGAATCAGTTCAATTGTCAATCAAGTATTTTCTCTGTAAAGTTTGATGTGTCAATTTTATGGAAAGTCAGTAAGTACGGAGTTGGGATCGAGTATTTAATCCAACCTCCGGGGAGCTGTCGGGGACGCCCTCGGAATGTAGGTTGTTGATTCAAACAGATCTGGTCCCCGGGTCAGCCGCCTACGTTGCGCACTGGGAATAAGGCCATTGATGGTTTGCTATTATTTTGAGGGTTGTTGTGGTTGGATGAAGTGAGTTTGATGATGATTGGAAGGAGTAAGTTTGTTGTGGTTGGAAAGAGTAAGTTTGTTGTAAGTGGAATAGTCGTACGAATATGGTTTGACAGTTTGTGACAATACATGAATATGACTTTGGGTTTTTCCCTAATGTGAACCAACGTGAACCAACTTGTGCTATCTCAATTATATTATGTGAAATATGTTAATACTGATCAATTATTATATAAACTTGTTATTACTGAGATATATCGTAATCATGTATAGCTGTGAAACTAATTAAATGAAATAAACACTTTATCAATGAGTATAACTTAATATATTTCGGATTTACCAATCCCATTGCGTTGCAAATCACCCATACGTGAGAATTCAAATCTCACGCCCCATTTTTACAACCCTTGTAGATTATGATTTCGTGGAGCAAGGACAGTAATAGAGACGACACAGAGTTCCCCGCTTGAATAAAACGTTACTGATAATACTACATTTTATGTACACATATATATGTGTGAGATGCTTATTAAAATTATTCTATTCATTTTTCCGCTGCATAAAACTCATCATCTCTCATTTCCGTTATATTTCCTTCAAAAAATTTATAGTTCGTACTTTTGATCACAATAATACTTTGAATCCGATATAATTAATATATTCTGGATTCGGGGCGCTACAGCTAGTATATGAGACCTAGTCACTTTAGCAATATCAATAAATGCATCATGCATCGAATATGCTACGTTCTGAATATAAATGATTTATTTTACTTCACTTTCACATTGTGAAGTTCGGGGATCAAATGAGACATTGTGGGGACAAACACGATACTTCTTGTCATTCCCTAAAAAAATCCTTTTTCTTATCTCCCACTAACGACGGGAAGATTGTCTCATTAAAGTGACAATCCACAAATCTAGCGGTCAGTAGGTTGCCTGTCAAGGGTTCTACATTGTGAATAATTGTTGGGAATCTATATCCAACATATATACTTAATCATTTCTGGAAACCCATTTTTAGTGCGTTGTGGGCAATATACACATATATTGCACAATCAAATATGTGTAGATATAAAATACCAGGCTTATATCTAGTTACCAACTGGTACACATAAAATGGCTGGTCAATTCGGGTTTGAAACAAATAAGTAAAGTTGCATACAATATTGCATAACCCCGAATAGTGATTGACATGTTGGTGTGCATAACCAATGTCTTAACCATCATTACTTCCTTTTAATGGTGGCCTCTGCGAGACCATTTTGTGTAGCTTTACATCGATCACAATAAATATTCAATAATCATCAAATCCTTTTGATGTAAACTATCTTGATAGCGTAATTAGGGTGGTGAGCCCTAAAACATATAATTTGTGCTAAGAGTTTTACATGCTAAATTTATTGTGGAGAGTAAAGCGACATGTAACTAGTATGCCGAAGTATAATCCAGAACCATAAAATTACTTCAATGATCCGCATTCTGGATGAATTGGTCCACAAATATCATAGTTTATCCTTTGTAAGAATTAAATATTTAGTTTTGTATCTTTAGCATAAACAGGTCTCTATGTTACTTTTGCTAAAGATCAGGTCTTGCAAAATGAGTGATGTGTCTTTGATATTTGTAAGGCAAAGTGAGATGTAGATAGTATATCTGGTACTTCAGAAAACAAAGATTGCGACAAAACAACAGCATGGCCGATATCGTGCATCGTATTGTATTTTCTACTCATTTTATATTTCACTCAAAAAAGAAGAAGGATGGTCATATGATTTCTTTAAAATATGGATCATCACGTCAAAGTCTTGTATGAATCATAGTTCATCATTAGTGACAACATATGGTTCAAGAGCAATAGTGGGTTGCATTCACTAGATTGACTTCTCAGTTTATCTAAAATGTGTTTTCTTTCACATTCATTAGATAAATATAAATTTTATTTTCGCTATGTTTGTATAAATAATAATGTTGGCACATGTATCTTTAAAACTTAACAAGGTTCGATTAGCTTTTGATGTATATAAAACTTTTATTTTATTTTAATAAGTGTATTGTTAGACATCAAGAATTTGGCCGTTCTTCACCCTTTTTAAGAAATCTCATATTCTGCTGAGTGTCAATTTGAGTTGAATGATTTACTTTTCATTCAATATTTTATCACTTTATGTCGTGATAGTGTTATTTTCGAACCATGTATACTAATGTACGTGTATAATAAAATTCAATCAATTCAGCATTTTGAATAAAATTCAAATTTATTAATGAACCATTCATCATTAAAAGCAAGGTCTCATATCGTCGGTCTAATTAACTTTAAGACCAAATATTTGGCCAAATAAAATTGAGGCATTAAGCCTGAACAACATTCTTGAAAAATAAGAAATTTATAAATAGATCAATCAAAATCAAGAGTATTTATTAATTGTGCAAAGTCCTTGTTGACATTGAAACAAGCAATTATGAAGTAAAACTAGATTAGTGTCCCAAGTTTTACGCGGGTTGTTTGCAAAATTAATTTAAAAATTCATATTTTATTGAAGCATCATCACAATATTAATTCAATCTATTTTAATATACACACATATTGTACGCTGAATTTTTTTTAAAATTAATTACATATGCATTATATATACTTAAATAAATTTGATTGTCGTAAAATAATATAATTATATTATATAATATAGATATTTAAATTATATGTATGCATAAAAATATTGATTAAGTTCTTAGTAACCCACGGCCTTTAGGCTCAATCTCAATTTATATACAATTTTCAATATTTTTATTAAAATTCACGTACTTTTTTTTTAAATTTGGTATACGCTTTTAAATTATGATATATTTTTCTCAACTATGCATCACATACCTCTCCTTGCCTCCCTAAGACGATTTCCTCAATGTAGGGAGATTTCTAACCCAAACAATAACACACGTCCATGCATCATTCTTTTTTTGTTGCTAAAAGTGCAAGTCATATATCTGATTGAAAAATTAAACATTGGTGAATTTCTATAACATTATTGAAAGTTATGAATAAATTGAGATTGAGCTTAACGATCGTGAATTAATATTGAATTAACCCTATTTTTTAATACTTATATTTTAAAGATTTATTTTTTCAAATATGTTAAATCTCTAAATTATATAAATAATATATTGTACATGTAAAAAATATTATATACATATATATATGTCATTTAAATTATATAATATTAAATAAACTAATAAGCATTTCAGAATAAAAAAAATATTAATAATATAAATTTATTAGTGGGTTATAAATTATAATACGACTTTTCTATTAAAAAATAAATAAAAATATTTATATATGTGTGCAAGATTCAAATCCATGTAATTGCATTTCTTTAATTAGAGACAACATTATTACACAAACAAAATGTCACATGTTAAACACAATTAAACCAATAGAAATTGACGTATCAAATTTGATTTAAAACATATAAAATTAAATAATTATAATTTTGGTTTATTATGTTTTCTAGACAATAAAAATTTATCGATTAAAAGATAAAATTTTAAAATAACTGTATTTCAGAAAAAATTAATTAATCATTTAATCGATAGAATAAATTAAAATTCTTTAATATTCTTAATTCCATTAATTAATTTTTTACAAATAAAAAATTTCTAAATAGGATATTCTGAAATACATTGAGAATATAAAAATAAGTTAATTGAACATTGACAATTCACTTAATTAGAATTTTTTAAATTTATTAATCAATTTAGTAATAATACTGTAGAACTAAATATACTTAAGTCACTTGTTTGAATTATTAATACATTAAGATTTTTATATATAAGATATTCTCAAATGTAGTTAAATAATATGTAAATTAGTGTATAATTTTTTATACACTTAAGTTATATACAATAAATATTCAAATTTCATAAAAATTTGTAGTATGGCTACACTGGCAAACATCATAATATTTTATCATGAGGTGTAGGGTTCAAATCCATTTGCATGCCCGTTATATTTTATTATTATTAGATTCCTTATTATATTAGGCCACATAGATGACTCATAAGTGACACATAGACAAAATAGATGACACATAAGCATTCGACACATAGGCAAAATTAACATCAGGACGACACATAGGCGAAATTAACTTAAAGATGACGCATAAGCATATCCAACTCCCTATTAGTATAATAGGAGATTTGAGGGATATTCCTCATATTTCATATAATGAGCATCTTGTTCTTTAGATTTTCAATACTCATATAGTTGGATGCTACGTTGTGATTGAATCAAAATTTGATACGGTATCATCATGACCATTAGGAGTAACATACCTTCTTAGCGTTTTCCATTAGGAGAGCCACCTCCAACATGGTATATCATTCCCATGTTCGTGTGGATTGGTACGTCATGCCCCATTTCTTTTGGTTTCTTCCCACTATTCCATTAACCAAAATTAACCTCGGGATATTTTATCCCAAAGGCTAGTAATTATCGCTCAGAAGAAAGTAATGTGTCTCAACCACTTGCAACATGTTAATCAACTTAGTGGAAAAAATTAACAATTTTTTCTTTATATTGTATCATCTTCCGTGATTTTCTTTTCACAGAAGTAACACGTGTTTTAAAGCGCAACATATTCTTATGGAAATTCGTTACCCTCATTTAGTTAAGTAAGTGAATTTCATTCCACAGAATCGACAGTTCTGGAATTAAAGATGTTTCTAAAACATAGTTTCAGAATCTACCACAGTCCTTTGGGTGTTATAAATAAAAGATACCTTCAACATAAAATGAGGTCTGATATGTTGCCTAAAAAATATTAAAAGGCATTGGCTTTGTTCTTGTTAGACGGTAATTTATCTTTTGATCATTAAAAAATTTGATAGGAAGGTTATTTCCTGCATTTAAAATCTAATGATGGTACTCACGTCCTTTTGAGTCCAATATTTTATAAACAAGTGGGAATTAATTTCGCAAGAGTAGCAATATACATTTTTTTTTCAAGTATAGCGTGAATTAGATTTTGAGACCATGTGTAATACCCTAGACTTTCATGAGCTTATTTGCTTTACTAAATGCTTTATAATTCTATATGAATCTATGTGATGCATTTACATCCAAAATTCATGCCAAGGCACGTTTATGTGTTTTATTTACTCGATACTTACAATTAACATATTATTTGCTCAATACATGCTTATTCTTGAAACTTTATAATTTTTATATGTTCTTTATTTTATGTCTTAAAGTATTTGATATAGAAATTAATATAGTCCTTAAGTCTAGTATTTTATTTTACACGTTATAGGTTGAAAAATGAACGTTTCTTCAAGAAAACGAATTACGTATCGATTGCTCGATGTTTTTTTATGATTAGTATATAGACTTTATAATTTATTTAGAGCCTTAGAAGAGTTTTAATTTTATTTTATAAGATAGTATAAGTAATTTTATGCATAATGTACCTTAAAAGCATTAAATAAATTAGAAAATCATAATTTCTTTTATTTTATTTATTAAATTCAAAGCCTACAAGTGTCTTAACTACAAGACACAAGAATTCTCTTGAATTATCCTCAAAATTTCGTCCAATATGAGGAAAGGAGGAAGATTGGTGAAACTTCATGAATTAAGGTCAAAGTTAGTAGCATAAAAGTCAAAATTACCTACTAATTATAAGATGCCATGTGTTTAATGTCTTAACCTCCAAAATCATACAAATTCTTCCACACTTTTCATCCAAGTCGGTCAAGAGGATTTTGGAGTAGCTTCCAAGCATGGTTCCTCCTATAAATACATGAGCTTGCATTCAAAATTATATATAAGAAAAAGTTTAAAGAAAATTTCACAAATACTACTACTCTTATACTTAGAAGTTGAGAAAGGAGAGGAAGAGATTTCATGTAGCTACCTATCTCTAAGTAAGCTTCTCTTCTTGATTGAGTAATTATTTAAGTGGTAGTATGAAGTTTATGCATGATATGTGAATTAATTTATAGGAAAATGAGTTTTGATAAGTAAATTGCATGTTATCCATGTTTTACTTCATGTTTGAATGTTTAATTCAATTTATTCATGAGTTATGATCAAAATCATATTTATTAATTGATTATATATGCTTTAGAAGTATAAATCATGAAATTATATGGTCTAAAGTGAGTTTAAGATGTTATGTTCTTCATATATGCATGAAAACCGAAAATCTGGACAACTTGTGAAGGAATTTCGTTTTTGATCCAATTTGTTGATGGAAAATTCTTATATTTTTATATGTGAAAATATACTGGTGAAGGAACTTATGTTTAAAATTTCATAATTTTTGGACAGGTATTCAGTTCGTGGTAATTTTTCGAAGTAGAGCTAGGGTTTTGGACGAAAATACAGGAACAGTAGAAGTTTGCTATGATCTGAGAATAATCGGTTAGTTTTTTATAGAAAAAGAAAGTATGTTGATAAATTAAATGAAGTTAGAAGTTCATGGTTAAAATTTTATGAGTATTGGACATGTGGTTGATTTATGGTGAATTTTTAAAGTTAAGTGACCAGAATCTGTTACTGTATGTTCATTACAAAATATTTTATGTTTGGTAAGTATTTTGAGAAATCTGAAAATATGGTGATAAACTTTATTGAGTTGGTAATATATTGTTAAAATTTCATAATTTTTGGACCTATGAATAATTTAATATGAATTTTCAAACTTAGGTGTGTAATCTGCCAAATTCAAAATTTTATATGAAAGGTTCAAAATGGTCCGATTACATTTTTACAGTCGATATTTATTTATAACTTGCTATTTGATGATTTTATACACTTAATTGATATTTGGGTGTTAGTATACAATATTTGAATATGTGTGGAGATTTGAATTCAAGTCTTACAATTTACAAAAGTGAAGGGATAAGTAACAATGTTTTTATTTTAAAAATTTTACTTGTAGGTACAAACCTGCAAGGTAGGGAATCACTTCGCTCTTCACCGAGTGTTTTATTATTATTTTAATTGCACTTATTAACTGTTGAATGTTAAATATTTTGAGTCTGGCCCGCTATCGACTGACCCCTGAGATAGTCCAACTATATGTTGGCAAATGAGATAGTCCTGTCGCTCCGGCACCACGGGTTGGTCGCGCCACCCAAGGAGATACTCGGTGAAATTCCGGGGGCTCACATGTTATAAACAATTGGTGTTTAGTTTGTGCAATTATAAAGAGGTTTCCCACTAAGTGTTTACAAACACTTATCCCTTCCACTCTAAATTTTTACAGATGTTGTGGATCCGGACGTGGGCGAATGAACTCGGCAGGCTGTGAAGTTTTCTTAAAGACTTTATGTTTTCAAGAATAATATTTTTAAATTTTGGCTTGTATCTTAAATTACGATCATACTTATTTACTACTTCCGTTGTGTAAATGTGTGGCGTGTGTATATTTTAATACAAAGTACTATTTTAGTAACGTTCCTACTTGTGCCACATCATATTTTCCGTACTATTTTAAGTGGGGGCGTTACAGGTGGTATCAGAGCAGGTTCGCCTGCTAAAGTATTTTCAAAAGGAGTGTGTTTTAAAATTTTAAAAAGGAAACAGCCGCACCGAGATTATTCTCCACGACGGGATCAGGTAAATGTTTTATATGTACTTAAATTATGTTATTTATTTGAAAGTTTGTATAGTTATTGTATTACATTGTTGTTTGAATTAACCAATAAAATGTGTTGAATAGAACTATGAATCGTAGAGGAAACCAAAACAACTCAGGCATGAGCGAGGATCTAACTTCCGTCTTAAGGGGGTTAGCTCAGCAACTAAATCACCAAAGCCAATCGTCCCAAACACTTGTATCCTCAACCCAAAACCATGACATTGTTAGCCAATTTAAGAAGTTTAGACCTTCAACACTTACCGGAAGGGAAAACCCTATGGAAGTAGAAAACTGGGTTCGGAGCTTGGAGAAGATATTCGCTTATCTTAAGTGCACCGATGAGCAGAAAGTTTCTTGCGCTATATTTCAGCTGACCGAGGATGCAGATTATTGGTGGGAAGCTCACTGTAGGACAATGACTGAAGAAGAACGAACTACAGTTACTTGGGAGAAATTCGTAGAAGCAGTGGTTAAGAATTACATACCACAGTCATTCTTAGATCAGAAAGAGACCGAGTTTCTACAGTTGAAACAAGGAAATCTGACAGTGCAAGAATATGAAAGGAAGTTTAATCAATTGGGAAGATATGCTTCTCATTTGATTAATACTGGTGAAAGGAAAGCAAAAAGATTTATGCAGAATTTACGATCGGAAATCAGTACTATCTTAGCGGCACAAGATATTAAGTCTTATGCCTCGGCATTCGAGAAAGCTCAGATGATAGCAGCATATATGAAATCAGAGGACGTAAGAACGCCAGAATCACAACAAAACAAAAGGAAGTGGATTGGTACGAACCAAGGAAGAAATTCTAAGCAAGTTAAAAGGACAGAAATAGTGCCACAACAGAGGCCACCTAAGTGCAGAAATTGTGGGAAGGAACACCTTGGACAATGCCTGAAAGGAACAGGGGTATGTTATAAGTGCAAAGAACCTGGACATCTTATAACTAATTGTCCAAAGCTGAGGGGACAACAGAAGATGGCACCTGCTCGAGTATTTGCTATGAGTCAGCAAGAGGCGACAACAAATCTAGAAGTGATGGCAGGTATGTTCAAAATATTCCAAATACCTATTTTCACATTATTCGATACTGGTGCTACGCATTCATTCATCTCTAGAAAGATGTTTGAACAAATTGAGACCGCCCATATTATGGTAGAAGAAGATTTCCTAGAAGTAAACATTCCCTCTGGTAGTACGACACAATCCTTAGGACTGTGTAGGAATGTGAAGATTGATTTTGAGCATGCAATACTCCCGACAAATCTACATATAATAGAAATGAAGGACTTTGATGTTATCTTGGGAATGGACTGGCTTATAGCAAATCATGCTCTCATCAAGTGTCAAGAAAAAGAAATATCAGTACGGAGATCAAAGGATGAGAACTTTACACTATATGGTGCTAGAATTGGAACTATACCTCGGGTAATTTCAGCAGTAAAGGCTCGGAAAATTTTAAGAAAAGAAGAATGTACAGCATTTCTAGTAAATGTTGTAGCAACAAAGTCTGATGGTCCAACATTGGACGATATGCCGGTAGTATGTGAATACAAGGATGTATTCCCAGATGATTTGCCAGGACTACCCCCAGACCGTCAGTTAGAATTTACTATTAATTTAATTTCCGGAGCAGCGCCTGTTTCAAAAGCACCTTACAGAATGGCACCAAAAGAATTGCAAGAATTGAAAGTATTATTTGTGAAAAAGAAAGATGGTTCATTAAGAATGTGCATCGACTACCGAGAATTGAATAAGCTTACCATCAAGAACAAATATCCTCTTCCCAGAATTGAAGATTTGTTCGATCAATTAAAAGGAGCTAGTATATTTTCAACGATTGATTTGAGATCGGGGTATCATCAAGTGAAAATAAAGGAAAGCGATATTCCGAAGACAGCTTTCAGGACTCGATATGGTCATTATGAGTTCGTGGTGCTACCATTTGGACTCAGTAATGCACCAGCTATTTTTATGGATTTGATGAATCGAGTATTTCATCAATATCTGGATCAATTTGTGATCGTTTTCATTGATGGTATTCTGGTGTATTCGAGGAATCAAGAGCAGCATGCGGAACATCTTCGGATTACACTAGAAATCCTGAGAAAGGAAAAATTGTATGCTAAATTCAAGAAATGTGAATTTTGGCTGGATAAAGTGGTATTTATTGGACATACGGTTTCAGCCCTGGGAATAGAAGTTGACCCAACAAAGGTAGAAGCTGTAAACCAATGGAAGACACCAACTAATGTAAACGAAGTCAGGAGTTTTCTTGGTTTAGCCGGATATTATCGAAGATTCATTGAAGGGTTTGCTCGGATTGCAAAACCTTTGACTCAGTTGACTCGAAAAGAAACAAAGTTTGAATGGACAGAAGAATGTGAAAGGAGTTTTCAAGAACTAAAGCAAAGATTAACAACGGCCCCAGTTCTTACAATTCCTGAAGGTACAGAAGGATTTATTGTGTACAGTGATGCTTCTAAACAAGGCTTGGGATGTGTACTTATGCAAAATGGGAAAGTAGTAGCATACGCATCAAGACAATTAAAACCACATGAGCAGAACTATCCTACGCATGATTTAGAGCTAGCAGCAGTTGTGCATGCACTCAAGATTTGGAGACATTACTTGTATGGAAGTAAATGCCAGATCTACACAGATCATAAGAGTTTGAAGTATATCTTCGAACAGAAGGAACTGAACATGAGGCAAAGGAGATGGTTGGAGTTGGTGAAAGATTATGATTGCGAGATATTGTATCATCCGGGAAGGGCAAATATAGTAGCAGATGCCTTAAGTCGCAAGGGAAAGATCAATGCCTTGGTTGTGAAACCAACACTGAAGGAAAGAATAGCAAAAGCTCAATATGACGATGCATTCTTAGAAAAGATAAAACAAAAGATCAAGGAAGGAAAAGCAAAAGAATTTTCAGTACGTGAAGATGGTACATTGGTATGTCGAGGAAGAATATGTATCCCAGAAAAAGAAGAACTCAAGAAGGAAATATTAGAAGAAGCACATTCTACACCATATACAGTTCTTCCTGGAGGAACAAAGATGTATCAAGAATTAAAGAAGTTGTTCTGGTGGAGAAATATGAAGAGGGATATTGGAAATTTCGTACAGAAATGTTTGACATGTCAGCAGATAAAAGCTGAACATCAAAGACCATCGGGATTGCTGAAACCACTTGAGATTCCTGAATGGAAATGGGAACACATTACGATGGATTTTGTGGTAGGATTGCCCAAGTCAATACAAGGAAATGAAGCTATTTGGGTAATTGTTGACAGATTGACCAAGACGGCACATTTTCTACCAATAAAGATGACGTTCACATTAGATAAATTGGCTCAGATTTATATTAAGGAAATTGTCCGATTACATGGAGTTCCAGTTTCTATTGTGTCAGATAGAGATCCACGATTTACGTCGAAATTCTGGTACAGTCTTCAAGAAGCTTTGGGTACTAAGTTGGAATTCAGTACAACTTTTCATCCTAAAACAGATGGTCAATCGGAAAGAACAATTCAAACTTTGGAAGATATGTTGAGAGCTTGTATCATCGATTTTGGAGGAAATTGGGAAAGATACATACCTTTAGTGGAATTTGCCTACAACAATAGTTATCAAGCTACAATTGAAATGACACCGTACGAAGCATTGTACGGAAGGAAGTGCAGATCTCCACTATGCTGGGATGCAATTGGAGAAAAGAAATTGTTAGGACCGGAATTGGTGGAAGAAACTAACAAGGTGGTAAAGAAAATTAAAGAAAAGATGCAAGCGGCTCATGATCGACAGAAAATGTATGCGGATAGGCGAAGGAAAGAATTAAGTTTTGAGATTGGAGACAAGGTATTCTTGAAGGTATCTCCAATATAAGGAATTTTCCACTTCGGAAAAAGAGGAAAGTTGAAGCCTAGATATATTGGACCTTATGAGATATTGGAAAGAGTTGGAGATTTAGCTTATAGATTGGCGTTACCACCATCATTGGCAGGAGTACACGATGTATTCCATATCTCGATGCTCCGAAAGTACATACCTGACCCTACCCACATAGTAAACCAATCTGAATTAGAACTGGATACCGACTTAACCAATGAGGAGATTCCCACAGCCATACTTGATAGAAAACTTCATAGGTTAAGAAATAGAGATATCTCTATGGTTAAGATCCAGTGGAATAGACACGGAATGGAAGAAACTACGAGGGAGCGAGAGGACGAAATCTTAGCCAAATACCCTTACCTCAATAATCCTGGTAACACTTGACATTTCGAGGACAAAATTTATTTAAGGGGGTTAGACTGTAATACCCTAGACTTTCATGAGCTTATTTGCTTTACTAAATGCTTTATAATTCTATATGAATCTATGTGATGCATTTACATCCAAAATTCATGCCAAGGCACGTTTATGTATTTTATTTACTCGATACTTACAATTAACATATTATTTGCTCAATACATGCTTATTCTTGAAACTTTATAATTTTTATATGTTCTTTATTTTATGTCTTAAAGTATTTGATATAGAAATTAATATAGTCCTTAAGTCTAGTATTTTATTTTACACGTTATAAGTTGAAAAATGAACGTTTCTTCAAGAAACGAATTACGTATCGATTGCTCGATGTTTTTTTATGATTAGTATATAGACTTTATAATTTATTTAGAGCCTTAGAAGAGTTTTAATTTTATTTTATAAGATAGTATAAGTAATTTTATGCATAATGTACCTTAAAAGTATTAAATAAATTAGAAAATCAATTTTTTTTTTATTTTATTTATTAAATTCAAAGCCTACAAGTGTCTTAACTACAAGACACAAGAATTCTCTTGAATTATCCTCAAAATTTCGTCCAATATGAGGAAAGGAGGAAGATTGGTGAAACTTCATGAATTAAGGTCAAAGTTAGTAGCATAAAAGTCAAAATTAGCTACTAATTATAAGATGCCATGTGTTTAATGGCTTAACCTCCAAAATCATCCAAATTCTTCCACACTTTTCATCCAAGTCGGTCAAGAGGATTTTGGAGTAGCTTCCAAGCATGGTTCCTCCTATAAATACATGAGCTTGCATGCAAAATTATTCATAAGAAAAAGTTTAAAGAAAATTTCACAAATACTACTACTCTTATACTTAGAAGTTGAGAAAGGAGAAGAAGAGATTTCTTGTAGCTACCTATCTCTAAGTAAGCTTCTCTTCTTGATTGAGTAATTATTTGAGTGGTAGTATGAAGTTTATGCATGATATGTGAATTAATTGATAGGAAAATGGGTTTTGATGAGTAAATTGCATGTTATCCATGTTTTACTTCATGTTTGATTGTTTAATTCAATTTATTCATGAGTTATGATCAAAATCATGTTTATTATTTGATTATATATGCTTTAGAAGTAGAAATCATGAAATTATATGGTCTAAAGTGAGTTTATGATGTTATGTTCTTCATATATGCATGAAAACCAAAAATCTGGACAACTTGTGAAGGAATTTCGTTTTTGATCCAATTTGTCGATAGAAAATTCTGAAATTTTTATATGTGAAAATAGACCTGTGAAGAAACTTAGTTTTAAAATTACATAATTTTTTGACAGGTATTCAGTTCGTGGTAATTTTTCGAAGTAGAGCTAGGGTTTTGGACGAAAATACAGGAACAGTAGAAGTTTGCTATGATCTGAGAATAATTGGTTAGTTTTTTTATAGAAAAACAAAGTATGTTGATAAATTACATAAAGTTGGAAGTTCATGGTTAAAATTTCATGAGTATTGGACATGTGGTTGATTTATGGTGAATTTTTAAAGTTAAGTGACCAGAATCTATTACTGTGTGTGCATTACGAAATATTTGATGTTTAGTAAGGATTTTGAGAAATCTGAAAATATGGTGATAAACTTTATTGAGTTGGTAATATACTGTTAAAATTTCATAATTTTTGGACGTATGAATAATTTAATATGAATTTTCAAAGTTAGGTGTGTAATCTGCCAAATTCGAAATTTTGTATGAAAGGTTCAAAATGGTCTGATTACATTTTTACAGTCGATATTTATTTATAACTTGCTATTTGATGATTTTATACACTTAATTGATATTTGGGTGTTAGTATACAATATTGGAATATGTGTGGAGATTTGAATTCAAGTCTTACAATTTACAAAAGTGAAGGGATAAGTAACAATATTTTTATTTTAAAATTTTTACTTGTAGGTACAAACCTGCAAGGTGGGGAATCACTTCGCTCTTCACCGAGTGTTTTATTATTATTTTAATTGCACTTATTAACTGTTGAATGTTAAATATTTTGAGTCTGGCCCGCTATCGACTGGCCCCTGAGATAGTCCAACTATATGTTGGCAAATGAGATAGTCCGGTCGCTCCGGCACCACGGGTTGGTCGCGCCACCCAAGGAGATACTCGGTGAAATTCTGGGGGCTCACATGTTATAAACAATTGATGTTTAGTTTGTGCAATTATAAAGAGGTTTCCCACTAAGTGTTTACAAACACTTATCCCTTCCACTTTAAATTTTTACAGATGCTGTGGATCCGGACATGGGCGAATGAACTCGGCAGGCTGTGAAGTTTTCTTAAAGACTTTATGTTTTCAAGAATAATATTTTTAAATTTTGGCTTGTATCTTAAATTACGATCATACTTATTTACTACTTCCGCTGTGTAAATGTGTGGCGTGTGTATATTTTAATACAAAGTACTATTTTAGTAACGTTCCTACTTGTGCCACATCATATTTTCCGTACTATTTTAAGTGGGGGCGTTACACCATGATTCACATCTTTCAATGCTTTGTGAATATTCTTCATCAAATTTATTCACACTCATATGTATCATCCATGAAATTTCTTTATCATGGAGATAATCATTAACAAAATGCATAAAGGTAAATACAATATATATATCACTTACTAAAATTTAAAAATGATTAAGCCTATTTATCCGAGAGGATTCCTATTGTAAGAGTTCCTAGAAGCCTGTTGATATACTCGGCTTGCATTAAGAATTTGGTTTCCATTGGGTAATGCGACAAAAATAAATACAATAACCAAAAACCGAGTCCAAAATATCTCATCACAAGGACAGATTAGTTAAAAGAATTTAATAGATCCATTTGTCCAAAATTATTCTCAATTGATAAGTATAATAACAGTAATCATTCAGCCACATGATAGACTTTATAGCTATCTAAAAACAAATGCAATTTGTTCCACTTGAGAGTTGAGAATAACAAGAAATACTATTACACATAATATATTTATATATCAAAAAAGCTAAAAAAAAGAACCAATTAAGCAAACATAATTATTTTATAGATAACAAGACAAAATAATTATTCAAGTAATTCAAAGTGTCAAACACTACCCCACTTTTTTTCATATATCTATTCAAAGGCTATATACGGGGATAATTTTGACAAACCCACACAAAAGATTAATCTAGATCAACTAGATCTCTATTGTGCAGTCAATTAACGAAATCCAAACTTTATAATTATACTCACAAAATATAATTATCATCAATCATCAATAATTATTCACAAATATATAGATTGTATTGAGTTTCGTACCTGGTAATAGCTAGCGAGCAATTCTTCATAATTATAATGTAATAGAACACTCATGCCGATAATGTGTTTTAGGATATAGAGAAATAAAGGGAAGAATAGAAGAACACAGATTTGTTGACCTAGTTCGTCATGAATGACTACGTCTGGGGGCGTACCGAACCAGGAGATCATTCACCATTTCTTGTGTATGAGATCCCTTTATATAGGTTACAATCTAGGATTTTAGATGAGTACATAGAATATAATGAAATGACCATATTAACCTCCATCAGTTACTTGTTGATGAAGGCACACTAATATATTTTCTTTCAATATATATATATGTATATATTAATACTAAAAATATTTTAATATTAATGATATTACTAATAATATATAAATATTAGGCATGCTTATAATTATAGAGTAAATTTTATATGAAAATGGTTCATCGTAAACTTATCATAAAATTGTTTTAAAGTAAATATTTGATTAATTAGGAGTATGTATACTCTCACCACAAGTAACATTAATTTGGGATCATGAAAATTTACAACAATTACAATATAATATCACCGACCCATATTAATAATACTCATGGTGAGATTATCAATACTCCTAGTCAAATATTCGATACTTTAATATAGTTTCATTATAAATTTATCATGAACTATTTTCATATAATATTTTGCCATAATTATAATACCAATATGGTAGTATTATAACTAATGCTATTGCATATTATAATATTAATTAATATATTTTTTTAATTATTGCACATTGCAATTTTTTATATTAATATTTATAATAATGTTTATAATATTGAAATGTGATAAAAAAAATTTTATCTAACACGTTATACACACGTATAGAATTTTAAGACTTATATTTTTTTTACTTTCCCCCCAATTTTCATTCCGCCTGTAGCCAGCGTGACCTAGGACTTCACTTCAGGCTGTCGTCACCGGTCCTTCTCCGCACCATCACTGTCGTTGTTCATCTCTTCGACGTTGCCTCACTATTTCATCCATAATTCAGCTACATCAATCCCAATAATTTTTCCACTCCAACTCAAAATGTTCCAAAATACCTTGAAATTCATAGAAAAATACACAATCAAAGCATCGAAACCATAATATCATAAGTCACGCAATTACAGGCATAATATAGAATTGTTGTTATAAAACAATAAATCAAAGCACACATTTTACTCAGTAATTACAACTTCTCAGTATTTGATGTAGGGTTTCCAACTAGGAGAGAATCATTCTTACAATATTTTCGCCTAAACTAGGATTGAAGAATTCTCTCTAAGCTTGAATATATGCTTGTAAGCTTAGTAAACATATCTGAACATTAGACTTAAAGAAATCTAAGAAGGTTTCTTGGCGTGAGTAACAATGTTTTAAGAAATTTCCTTGAACTTGAAAACTTCAAAATACCCAGATTCATTTGGAATCTTCTAGATGTCAATCATTGACTCCTCCGACTATCCACATTGATAACCCCCCTCAACCCAACCTAAAATAAAATATTAATTTCTCTCCCATCCACCTATACAACCCAACATTGAATTTTAATTTTTCTTTTTTAAACCCACATCCACAATCCAACCCAACCTAAAATAATAATAATTATTTTATTATTTATTAATTACATATATTTTATATTCAGTTTTTATTATATTTAATGTATAAAAAATACATAAATTAATTTAATGTTCTAAATTTATAATTATATTAAGAATAATAATTTAAAACATATTTAAAATAAGATACAATAACGAATAGAGGAGAAAATAGAGGATATGAGATTATGTTTCAAAATATATCAATACTGGTGTCTATTTATAGAGAATAAAAAATATGAATTTTGATATTATTTTTAATTTTTTTAAATAACTATTATTTACAATATTTACAATATATATTTTATCTACATAAAATTTAACCATCCAATAAAATCATGACATGTGTCATGATTTTATTGGGCAACCTACCTTTCCAAAAGGTTGAGATCGCACCCTTGTGGAAGGTAGGTTGCAATCTCCCTTTTAATTTTTTTTTTCTCTTTTTTTTTTCTCTTTTTCTTTGCTCTGGGCTGTGACCTGCACCGATGCAAGTAGTCTCAAAACTGAATTCAAGATGTCAATCACTAACTCCTCAGAACTAAAATTCACATGTTAGCTCTTTGTATGTGTCATCCTGACAAATTTCAAGGACCGATGGGAAAAAATATGTCATCATCTAGATCATTTGAATCACAATTGGAAGTTGCCTAAAAATTGTGTTTAATGACATGTACAAAGGGGTTTGTCTAACTAATCATATTAGGGAATCATACAAATGAATTAACTCTATATTTTTTAAAATTCAAACTTTAAGAAGACATTGAATTCTTTCATAGTATCAGAATTTTGGTTTGCCCATTAATTAGGCGTGAAATTGTTATGTTTTGTAGCCCTATTTGCCAATATTTGATGAGTATTTGGAGATATTTGAGTATCATTTTCATAAACTAATGAATTTGTCTCTTTTATGCTCATATTAGAAAAGAAGGCGAAAAACAGAGTTCGCTCTTGGATGAGAAGATATTGAAGAAATATGAAAAGTATTAGTTCGTGTGAGCAAAAGTATCGTTTAGTCCAAAAGGAGAAAGTGCTCGAGCACTTAGTGCTCGAGTACACTAGGTCGAGCGCCATTTGAGTTCTGGAAGTCAAGAGCACTTGAGTCACCCTAAGTCGAGCGCTAGGCGCTCGAGTACTTGAACGGGCGCTCGAGTGGAATCGAGTCGAGCGCCAGACGCTCGAGGAAAGGGGATCAAGCGTCATTATTGTTCTGCAAGTTTTAAGCGCTCGAGTGAGCATAGCTTGAGCGCTATGTGCTCGAGCAAAGGAGGAGGTCGAGCGCATCCGGCCTTTTGAAGCCCAATTCAAGCCCAAGCCTATATGTACCCTTTCCAAACATATTTTGACACACACATTCATACCATTAGATAGTTTTTGAAGGAGAGAGCTTGGGGAAGGAAGTTTGAAGAGTTTAGCAACATTTTTGCATCTTGTAACCGAGGTTTTAGCTTACGAATTCACTAATTTGATTATTGCTTTGAACGTATTTTGATTACTTGAGTACTTAAGACTTCTAAACCTAGTTTTTCTAGATCTATAAAGATATTTTTTAGTCTTGAAGTTGTTCTTGTGTTTATGATTTTGATTTCTTTAGTTAATTCAAGTATGTTTATGATTATCGTTCTTGTGATTATTTTCGTTATTCAAACCACCATGTTAGGCTAGAACCCTTGCATGCTTAGGATAGGATGAACTCATAGAAGTAGGATGTTGGTACGTAATTAGGATAATTCGTGATGTTTAGTTTTGATTCTCTTAATTATTGAATGCTTCTAATAAACTCTAGAATAATCTTAGAATTTGATTCGTGTAAACTCAAGATCAACACTAATTACATGAGTATTTGAAGAAATACAAAGAGTGGTACTTGAGAGCTTCTCTGCAAAAGCCCTAGAACCCAAGAGAGAAGGCTATGAAATGGTCTCTGGAACTCAGGAGGTGAAATTCCAGTGACAGCTTAGATCTCCGGTGGGATTCCTGCACAAAGTCGGGCCGGAGAGGGCTCCGGCATCCACCCTCCGACGCTCAAGTCAGAAAACTTGCTATGGAAGAATAACCATAGCTGAGAACAAAAAGTATCAGTGAGTGAGAGTGAAGATACCTTGTGTTGGTCCCGAAACGAGTAAACAGGTGTATGGGGAGGGGGAGGGGGGGGGGGGGGGGGGGGGGGAAATACACATGAGGTTATAAATATAAACTTCTTATAACTTATCAGGTTACTTAAGACAGTAACTCGTCAGTGGACTTGATGTCTGCTGAGAAATTACTTGTGAAAGCTTACTGAGATAATAACTCCACTGAAGGCTCAAGACTTTCAGTTGAACTACTATCTAATTAGCTTTCCAATGCGGATTAGTGAGCCCTTATGAAAACCTCGTTTTGCTTTGATAAAACTTGATTGAATAACACACACTAAAAGAAATAACTGAATGTAAGTACACAAGATATAAAGTGGTTCAGAGATGAATCTCCTACGTCCACTGTCCTAATTAAACAGGAGAATTTCTTTCTCTTGGAATTCCTTGTGTTATAGTGCCAAGGTGCACTGATCACATAATCCTCTCTTAGGATGATTGATCACTAGGATAATTCCAGGTCCTAGTTCCCAAAACAAACCAGCTTTCAGACTGATACAAACAATCAACTTACTAACACCACTTAAACACTAATTCTCAACCTAACAACTGAGTAAGGTTTTGAGTAGGGTTTGGTTCCAACTGTTGTGAGATAATCCTTACAGTTTAGCTTAAGGCTTAGGATGGATTATCTCTTTCTAAGGTTTGGATATAGCTTTAAGCTCGATTACAGAAGGTTTAGAATGCTCTCTACAAAATGTGAAACACTTGGGAAACAAAGGTAATTTCGAGTACTTCGTAGTAAGTTATGAATGTAGAGATTGCTTTGATCTTGTGAGTTTCCCGTACATAGAAATGAGCACGTCCTTCTGTATTTACAGACCTTCTTGAAAATCTTCCCGTTGGAGTTTGAATCTTCTCAAGTAAGTCTTCTTGTATCTGATTGGTTTAAACGACTCTTTTTGAAGCTTTAAGTCTTGTCAAGAAACGGCTGAAAGACCATGCCTGTTCACCAACTTTCTGTAGAAGGCTAGGGAAGGACTTTTGGTACTTGTCAGTCTGTGACAGGTTGACTGTCAGTAGAGTACACCTACGTGTCATCTTCTTATTGGGCCGTTCAATCTGCTTGCTCAGAATCCTGTCTTGATTTAAGGTGGAACTCCTCTGAGAGAACCTTCTAATTCTTCCATTTATTGTAAGCTTCTCTGAAATTCATTTTGCCTTGTTCCAACCAGATTAACTAACAGCTTTTAATGTGTTTAGCATTGAATGTGCTTTGTTAGTTCACCTCAGTGGACCTTTGTCCTCTCCTGATGGTTTTAGTCTTAGTGTGAATGCACTTAGAAAACATTCAAGACTTTGACTATTTCTCAAATCAGTTGTCTTCAGCGGACTTCATTCTTCAATACACTCCAGAAATTACTAACTGTACTCCAGATCCTTAACATTTGAACTGATTATCTAAACTCTAACTCTACTGAATACTTTGCTTACAAATGACTTAGAGGAACCCTTTTGGCATCTTAATCAAAACTTAAGTCTATACAATTTCCCAATAATTTCCCCCTTTTTGGTTATGCCGAAACCTATCTTATTACGAATTCTCTTTCATATGAGGTTATTCAGATGGCATAAATTTTAAGGATTTTTGTAAGTAAAAGCATTCAAGTACATAAGCCTAAATGATAATGAGATATTATCTTGGGCAAAAAGACAGTAGAGTTTCATTTCATGAAGAATATGATGAGTACAATTACATGAAGTCTACTGTAAAAGAAATTAAAAAAAAAACAGCTGGGACTTATAAACAATTGCCCAGTACAAACACTTAACTTTTTCAGATGGATTCAAACAAAGGTTCAAGTCCATATTGCTTGAAGACTCGGATCTTCAGTTCATTCTTCCTTTCCATCACTTCCTTTGAATGTCCCTTGAGTCCCAAATGCTCACAAAGGGATACCCATTCATCTGTGATTCTTTCTCTGTCCACTGCACCTGTTGCATCTTGTGGAGGCCAGTAGATAATAGGTTCAGGAGCTTTTAAGGAAAGGTCTGGAAATTTGACATTCCATGCTTCGTTAATGTCAGGATAGAGCTTTGGGTATGACTCAAAGAGATAAACATTGAATAAGTCCTGAGCATTCTCTTTACCCAACTGTCCACTAACATAGTAAGAGTACACAAACTCCCTCTTGGCAGTTTCCCAAGCATCATTCAGCTTCTTGGGAACCCAAGTATCAATATGAGGGAATTTGGCCTTCGCAAGTGCAACCTTGTCAAATGTAGCTAGCATCTCTTTCCTCTTCCTTTCTGCTAACTCTGCAATGACTCCATTTTTCCAACAACTTTATCTCTCCTCTCTTGCTGTTGAGCAGTTAGCCTTTGAGCTCTCTCGTTCATGCCTCCAGCTTCTTTGATTAGCTCTGTGAGCTTAGTGACCTTTGTAGGTGCAGACTTGGGGGCTTCAGAAGAGATAAGCTCAGGATTGAGAGTCGGAAGTACCTCTGTTGAGTCGTCAGTTGATTTTGCATCCAACATTACTGAGGATCTTATTCTTTTTGCCACCTCCGCTGAGAGAACATCAGTAGCTTTCCTTTTTGTGGTTTCCCCCTTCGATGCAACTCTTTCTCTCTTCTCCTTTTCTGCATCCTCTCTAAACTTGGTTAAGTCCCTCTGTTCCTGGACTTCTTTGCCTTTAACTCCCTTACTCTTCTCATCAGCAGACTTCTGGGCTTCCTTTGTTACCTTCTTCATGGTATTCTTGATCTGCTGACTTTTTGCAAAGTCATCAGTTTCAAGAATTATTTCCATCTCATTGTTGGGATTCAACTCCATCTACTTTCCACTCACTAACTTTTCCCCCTTTTCGGCATTAATCATGCACTCACCAACAGTGATGTTAAGCCTCATCTGATCATGTTCAAGGGCTTTGAGTTGAGTAGAGCAGTGATCAACCTCCTCTTCAATCCTTTCCAAGGTTGCACCAGCATTCTGTCCAAAGCTTACAAACTGAGCCAGCTTCTCATCAATGAGGACATTAGTCTTCTCCTGAGTTGGGAAGTCCTCAGCAGCCTTCTTGATCACATCCTTCAACTTAGCTTCTAGCTCTTCATGCTTGGCCTCGAATTCTGTCAGCTTCTTGTCCCATAACCCTTCAACCTTCCCTATCAGGTTCGCTGAGAAAGCCTCTACAGAGGACTTTAGGTTGATGGAGACATTATCAACTAAGTCTTTTAGAAATTGAGTTCTGGCCTCTTTCTCCTTTTTCTCCAACTTCTTCAGGGCCTCTATCACCAGCACACTCTGGCCTTCCACTACATCAAATACCATTTGTTGAGAGTCTTCCACTTTAAGAGTCAGGTTCTGAAGAGAAGTGGTGGTAGACTCCATGAGTTCATCAATATGGTCTGAGTGAATGACCATCTCATCAAATTCCTCCTGGACAAACTCCTGGACATCTCTCAGTTGAGTTTGGAGAGGTGGAAGCTTTACATCTTCAAGACTTTGAATTGCAATCCTCAGTGGACTTAAGTGAATTTGAACTTGGGGTACTTCAGTAGATAGAATACCTGCATCAGATAACGTGTTAGTACCTTCCCCCTCATTCTCACCACCTAAATCAGCTTTCTCATCTATCTCCATATTGACTCCCTCTTCTTCCCTCTTCTCACTCTCTCTTTCACTCTCTTTTTTTACTATATTTTTATCAGCCAGTTCATCCTTTACAGGAATAATTGCTCTTATCTCTCCACTCACTACTCCTGTGATCTCGACCTCTTTTTCTTTTTCTTGCTCTTTTTCAACTCCTTCCTATCCAGACACCTCAACTGACTCCTTAGTCACCGCTGAGGGCTGTTGTGGGGGAGCTTCAGTAGACTCCTCTACTGAGCTTCCCTTTGGCAAACTTTGAGCCTCAGTATCCTTTGTCGAGGATACATCCTTAGCTACTTCACCACCACCTGTCTGTGGTGAAGTACCTTTCTCCTCTTGGGGCTCCTTTGCCTCCTTCTCTTTTTCCTTCTTTCCCTCTTCCACTTTCTCTACTTCCTTTGACTTCTCATTTTCTTCTCCAACAACCTTCTCTGCCTCAGTTGCCTTCTCCACCTCAGCTCCCTTCTCTGCTTCAGCAATTTTGTCCATCACCAGGCTCTGAAAGATCTTTTCATCACAGAGAAGCTTGGTTTTGGTCATCCCAGCAAACTCCAATACCTCCCTCTCCTCCTTCTTCCATTCCTCAGCATTACTTCCTCCAACAGCCATGAGGATCTCACCCAATCTCCTATCCTTCAGTTGGACAAGTAGCCTTACTCTAAAAAAATTTACTTTCAGGGTGGGGTACACATCAAGCTCTGGATATTTGGTCTCTAGTGAGTAAGCCACTTCATTCTTAAGGGTGTCCAAAAAGGAGTAACCTTCTTCATCATCTGATGGAATGGAAGGGGTAGGGGATCTGATATCTGTGGGCTCCTCTGGGATTATTTATAACTGAGAAGTATGGGTTTCAGGAGGGTTGGGCTCAGATGAGGTTTGAGTTTCAGAAGGGGTTGGGTTTTGTTCAGTGGGGGTTGAGAGAGTGGGTTCAGAAGGGTTTGAGGATGCCTCAGCAGATGCCTCAGAAGGAGTGTCATTTGGGGAACCACTTTCAGGCTGTTGAGAGCCTTCAGTGGGAGGTTTAGGAGATTTTGGAAATACGCTTGGTTTTGACAGGGGTACGAGGTTTGGTTTTGGGTTTGATGGGGGTGGGAGCAGGGACATCTGAGTCAGACTCAGTAGATATAACGTTTGAAGAGGAGTCAGGGTTACCTGAGGATGACTCATCAGTAGAGTTTGATGTTCTGGCTTTCTTTGAGGCACTCTCCTTGACAGCCTCATCTGACCTATTCTTCTCCCTTTTTTAGGCCTTCTCTGCCTCTTACTCCTTGTGTAAAGCCATCTTGTCACTCAACTTTACCAGTCTTCTTTTTAGCTTTGTCTTCATCTCTACATCAGGGTTTGCTTCCTCAGCCTCCTCTGCTGCTTCTGGGCTTTGCTCTTCCATGCTCAACTTTCTTCCTTCTAATGTCTTTCTAGATTTGAACAGAGCCTTCAAATTACTCCACTTCATATCCTCCTTCCAGTCTACTCCCACATCAACATTCTCAATCAAGTAGGAGATCTTTGTGGCAAAACACAGCTTACTTGCCAACTGAGGAGTCTTCTCAGGTTGGAATTTCGATTGTTCTTTGTTCAACGCCCTTAGAAAGAATAGTTGCCAATTGAAGCTCTTCTCCTTGCTTTCCACTATGGCCTTCATCAGCCTCAGTTTGGGCTTGCTCACTTGCTCTGTGCTTTCTTGATTTCCAATGATACATTTCCCAACAATTTCATAAAGAACATTATACACTGGGAGAAGTATATTTCTGTTCGTTGTGGGGTGGTACTTCACTTTCTTCGGCATTATTGTGTACACCCAGTCCTCTTTCTTATCTGCAATACAAGTATCCAGATTCAGACCTTCAGATGGAAGTCCAAAAAGTTCCTTGAGATCACCACCCTCCAGATGGATCTCCTTCCTTACTTTCTGGTGTTCGATGATTTCTGTATCATCCCTCATCACCTTCTTCTTCCTCTTAAAGAACAAACAGGACTTAATCTTGGTGTCAGTGTTGGCAACACTGAAGAAAAATTCAAGTACTTGTCTATCAAAGCAATTTTGAGGGTGGATAGACAGGAACTTTTATAAACCGGCCTCCTTGACCATGTCCAGGGCCTCTTTAATATGCCTGAACTCTAGTATGGTTTGGATTTCAGGGTTGTCGAAGACAATAATAGGTTCATACCAAAAGTTGTCTTTGTTGGTAAGGAAAACTAGATTGACTCTTGCCATTTTTTGATTTGAAAAGATTGAGGATAGAGAAAAGATTTTGCAGAGTGTATTTTGGGGAGATAGAGAGTATTTGCTTGAAAGAGTGTTCGAAAAGGTTCTGAGAACTGACTTTAGGGTCTTTTATATGAGAAATGAATGGTGAGATTTAGACCTTAATCAACGGTTGGGGTTGAGTCAGATGTGATCGTGGATAGTTGGAAGGTTTGTGGGGAGTTATTGAGAAATTTAGATGGTTAGAAGAAAACCGCCTAAAATGGAAGGTGAGGATTAAAAGGGTTGGTAGCTAGAAGGTCACATCATCCGGCTTTTAAGGCGCGTGAGATAGGAAACTGAAAAAGCAAAACTGACTTGTACAACGCGCATTAAATGCTTACCTTATCAAAATCTTTTTGAAACAGTGGAAAAAGATTTAATTTTTCAGAAAGCACTAATAAAATTTTGAAAACAGATTTAAAATTAAAAAAAAAACTAAGAGGCTTTCAGATGAGAGATAACATAAGTATAAAGTATTAACCTCCACTGAGGTTTAACCTCTTCTGAGAAATGAAGCTCTTCTGGGATCAGTGACTTCTCTGAGGTTGATCCTCTTCTGAGGTTGGACCTCCACTGATTTGAAATCATCTCTTATGAAATTTGAACAAGGCCTCATCTTTACTAACCTAGATCTAGAAGTCCAAGCTCTACTAATAGTTCTTGAAACCTTGCTTCAGCCAAAGGTTTAGTAAATATATCTGCCTTTTGCTTGTCAGTGTGAATCTTGAGAATTTTGATATCCTTCTTCTCCACATGGTCTCTAATGAAATGATGCCTTATATCCACATGCTTGCATCTTGTGTGGAGAACTGGATTTTCTGAAATAGCAATTGCATTATTGTTGTCACAGAAAATAGGAACTTCATTAGCAAAGATGTTGTAGTCTCTTAGTTGTTGTCTTAGCAATAGAATTTGAGCACAACAACTTCCAGCTGCCATATATTCAGCCTCAGTAGTGCTTGTGGCTACTGAATTTTGTTTCTTGGAAAACCAAGAGATCATCCTACTTCCCAGGAATTGACAAGTGTCTGAGGTTGATTTTCTATCAATCCTGCATCCTCCTTAGTCTGCATCTGAGTATCCTGTGAGTTCTAGATTGTCATCTGAGGGATACCATAATCCCATATTCACAGTACCCTTAAGATATTTGAGAATTCTTTTAGCAGCTTCCAGATGACTTTTCTTTGGGTTGGCTTGATATCTTGCACATATACCAACAGTAAATGTGATATCAGGCCTGCTTGCTGTGAGACACAGTAGAGACCCAATGATTGCTCTGTAGTGAGTTTGGTCTACTGACTCACCATCTTCATCAGGTTCCATCTTGGTGTTGGTGTTGAGTGGAACTCTTGCAGCTTTACTGGTCTGACATCCAAATTTGTTGATCAGCTCCCTTGTATATTTGGCTTGGTTGATGAAGATTCCTTCAGAGGATTGCTTGACTTGAAGTTCAAGGAAGAAGTTCATTTCTCCCATCATTGACATCTCAAATTTTCCTTTCATCAGTTGAGAGAACTTTTCACAGAGGACTTGGTTTGGTGAACCAAAGATGATATCATCCACATAGATTTAAACTAGAAGGGTGTCCTCTCCTTTTGTGATTCTGAATAGATTTCTATCAACTCTTCCTTTGATAAAGCCATGATCCAACAAGAACTGAGACAAGGTATCATACCAAGCTCTTGGAGCCTGTTTCAGTCCATATAGAGCTTTCCTCAGTCTATATACTTTGTGGCTTTCTTCAAAACCTGGGGTTTGCTCCACATATACTTCCTCATTAAGTACTCCATTCAAGAAAGCACTCTTGACATCCATTTGATACACCTTGAAATTCTTGTGAGCAGCATATGCAAGGAATAACCTTATTGCCTCCAATCTGGCCAACGGGGCAAAGGTTTCATCATAGTCAAAACCTTCAACTTGAGAATAGCCCTTTGCTACTAGCCCGACCTTGTTTCTAACTATGACATCATTTTCATCCTTCTTATTCTTGAAAACCCATTTGGTTCCAATCACATTGCAGTGATATGGTCCGTGAACCAGCTCCCATACTTGATTTCTTGTGAATTGGTTGAGCTCTTCTTGCATAGCAATGTTCCAATTTGAATCTTGAAGTACTTCTTCAATGGAACCTGGTTCCTGGTTAGATAAGAAACAACAAAACAAAGAACTTTCTCCATGAAAACATGTAGTTTTGACTCCCGAGGTAGGATCACCTAGGATTTGCTCAACAGGATGATCCGAGAGCCATGTCCTCCTAGGCTGATGCCCTTCAATAGAGTTTAACTCTTCTGAAGTTGAGTCACTAGATACAAGAATGAATTCAAATGCAGGAAATAAGACAGAAGGTTGAAGTCCTAAGTCATCATTTAAGGCATTCTCATTCTCAATGGTAGTGTCATTGGTTCCCCCTTAAATGATAGGCTCATTAGATGTCTCAGCTGTGACCACATCTTCATCGACGATAGTTACCTCTTGAACTTGGATAGTGTCCATCAGTTCAGTTTCATGTTCAGGAGAATTCTCAGTTGAGTTGTCAGAAGTGATCTTGCTTTGAGTGTCTTCTTTGAATTGTTGATCATTTAGATTATCCCAGGTTGGGATGTATGCACCAACACAATTCTCAGGATAGCCTTTTGACTTGATACTCAGTCTAGTTAGTCTTTTGCTTATCATTTCCTCATTCCCCTTACTTCTGGACTCAAAAGTAGATTCATCAAAGACCACATGAGGTGTTTCTTCCACAATAAGAGTTCTACAATTGTAATCTCTGAAAGCTCTACTGATTTGGGAATATCCTAAGAAAATCCTTCATCAGCTTTGCTATTAAAGGCTTTCAGTTGAGTTTTCCCATTGTTGTGAATGAAACACTTGCAACCAAAGATATGAAAGTAAGATACCTGTGGCTTTCTGCCATTCCATAGCTCATATGGAGTTTTTCCTTGATGTTTGGTTACCATGGATCTATTTTGAGTGTGACAGGCAGTATTGATAGCTTCAACCCAAAATCTTTTAGGAACTTGAGCTTCTGCCAGCATTGACCTTGCTGCCTCCTTGAGAGTTCTATTTTTTCTTTCAGCTACTCCATTTTGTTGTGGAGTTCTTGCATCTGAGGTCTCATGAGCAATACCTAACTCTTTGCAGAAATCAGATATTATAGAGTTAATGAATTCAGTGCCCTTATCTGACCTTATCTTTACAATGTTCAGGCTCTTTTCATTGCTAACTTTCTTCAGAAGTTCTAGTAGCCTGAGTTGAGTCTCTTTTTTGCTTGCAAGAAATACCACCCAAGTGTACCTGGAGAAATCATCAACAACAACAAAAGTATATTTTCTCCCATTAATACTTACAGGGGTTACTGGACCAAAAAGATCCATGTGTAACAATTGAAGTACTCTGTCAGTAGAGGTTGCTACTTTGCTTTTAAAAGATGCTTTCACTTGCTTTCCCTCCTGACAGGCTTTACAGATATGCTCTTTGTTGTATACTTCATTTGACATTCCCTCCACCAGTCCATGTCTTGCTATTCTGTTCATCATCTTGAAGTTCAGATGACTTAGTCTTTTGTGCCACAACCAATTAGTATCAGTTGAGCTCTTTGCAATGAGACATGCATTTGGTGTGTAAGACTTCCAATCTACAAGATAGATATTTCCCTTCCTTGACCCAGTCAGTAGTACCTGTTGTGAAGATATATTCTCAACAAAACACAGGTTACTTGAAAACTCAACACTGTATCCTTTATCACAAAACTGACCTATGGACAGAAGATTGTGCTTAAGTCCACTGACATAGGATACATTGCTTACTCTTACTGAGCCAATTATTAAGGTACCAAAACCTTTAGTGGCTCCTTGTGAATTGCCACCAAAAGTGACTTGTGGACCTTCTTTCTCAACAAATTCTTTCAGGAGACTTTTATTGCCAGTCATATGCCTGGAACATCCACTGTCCAAGTACCAAACTGAAGATTTGAGAGTTTCTCCTTTGTTGAGGTCCACTGAGCCCTGCAGTCAAAATCAAGCTTTAGGTACCCATTTTGTGTTGGGTCCTACCAGGTTAGTTGTACCTTTCGGAATCCAAATTTGCCTCACAGTTCTAATCACTTTAGAATGGCTAATTTGTCTTCCATAAACATCTACATAGATAGTTACCTCCTTGGGTGCCTTAGGAGTAAACTGTCTATGGGTGTCAGTCTTTGAAGGAACATGAACCTTCCTTTTAGGCTTGGGTGCACCTGGCCTTAGTTTTTGTTGATAAAGGTATGAAGGACCTTTTCCTTTAGGCACAAGAGGAATAAGTCTTCTATATGAGTCATTCCTTGAGGAGTGCTCATGCCTGGGTGCTCTCAGCTGAGGTTGTTTCATTTGTGAAGACCTCGGCTGATAGTACCTCTGCTGAGATCTGGTCTGGTTAGTCAACTGAGCCTTTCCATTAGGTTTTGGCTGAGTTTGACTTCTCTTTTATTGGACCTCAACTGGTCTTTTTCCTTTATCTAAAATCTGTGTTTGAAAGGTCACAGATTTAACAAAAACTCTCTTTGTGCCACTTGAAGAAGCAACACTCAGAGGACCTTCTGAAGGTTTTGGAATATAACCTATCCCACACTTGTTATTAGGATTGATTTTAAAATTTGAATCTCCTCTATGGCAAGAGAGGGTTTGTTAAGAGCATCAATCCTTTTTAACAAGGTCTCTTCAGATTTTTGTAAGACATCAATTTTAAGGAGAGAATCCTTTATTTGGCTTACCAATTGTAAGTTCTCTTTAGTTAACTTTGTATTAGATTCAGTAAGATCTTTTATCAGTTGATCTTTGCCATTTCCTTGATTCTTGAGGGTTTCCACCTCTTTTGTCAATTCAATGGTAGACTTAGCTGAGTTAAGATCTGCCTAATTCCCAGATTCAATTAACTTGGAGTTTTCACTAAAGAGATTTTTGTTTTCATCTTGGATGCATAAACTTGCTTCTTGCAACCTTGAGAAATCAATCATCAACTGTTCCAAAGCGGGCTGAAGATTGAGTTCCTCTGTTGACTCTGAGCTGAGCTCAGGTGAGTGTCCTAAAGAATTGGATGGTTTAGATTGTACCTCTGGTTCTTTTCTTGCCATGAGGCACATGTCATCATCACTGCTGTCAGAGAACAGTCCATCAGATGACTCCAGATCTTCATCAACATCCTCAGCCACCATGGCTTTTCTTTCTCCATATCTTCTGTCTCTTTTGGCTTGCCTTTCCTTTCTTTCCTTTGTGCTCAGCTGAGGACAATCATACTGAAAGTGCCCAACTTTCTTGCATTGAAAATATCTGTTGGCATCATCATTCTTTTCTTCAGTAGATTCTCTAGCCTTTGATGATGATCCTTCAGCTCTTGTATATTTCTTGTATTTTTTCTTCTTCTCCATCTCAGTGGAGCTTTTCTCTCCTTCTTTGGTGTCTTTTTGTGGATAACTTCTCCTTTCCCTGTTATCCCTGTAAAATCTCTTATACTTGCCAAAGTGGCTGTTTAGTTGTTCAAACCTTCTAGCCATTAGGCTGAGTTCCTCTTGCATCTCAGCCTTGCTTTGATATTTGCTTGCCTTTGTACTCTTCTGTGGCCATGGGGATTTTGGCACAGTCTCCTTAGCTTTGAAGGCAACTTCTTTCTCAGCTGAGGTCTCATCAGGAGCCCTTTTCCTGTTAAGATCAAACTCATAAGCTTTGAGTTCAGAGAATACCTGTTGCATAGACATGCTAGATAGATCCTTGGTATTCTGCATCATCACAGAGTACACATCCCATCTTGAGGTTAAACCTCTCAGGATCTTTAAGGCAACTTCTCTTTTGGTGTATACTTTTCCCAGAGAGTTTATCTCATTCATGATGTCAGCGAACCTCCTATCAAGCTGGTCAATGGTCTCAGTAGGCTCCATGGTGAACTGCTCAAATTTTTGAACAACTACTGAATGCTTGTTCTCCTTAATCTTATCAGTTCCTTCACACATGAGAGCTAGAGTGGCCCACAGTTCCTTTGCAGTCTAGCAATGGATCACTCTTCCCATAACTGAGTCTAGAATGGTGGTGTAGAGAATATTCATGGCTATGAAGTTGAGATTGTGTCTCCTCCTTTCATCTGCAGTGAAGTTATCCTCATCCTTTGGCCATTCTTCTCTAGGATCTGCAATAGTGTCAGCTGTGGTTCTAGGGTTAAGGGTCATAAAAATAAATGGACCTTTAGTAATCTCCCTCAACATTTCATCATGCACACAAACAAGATGAGCTTTCATTCTGATCTTCCAAAAGTCATAATTTTCTACTGAGAATTGTGGAAGCTTGTGATGGGACATATGGTTCAAAGGATTTACTCCCATGTTGTTCTCCGCTGGTGGTGATACCCAAGCTGCATTGTCAGCCATAATATCTAAAAAAGTTTATCAAAAGATCAATTCAGTTGACAAATATAAAATACCTTTTAGCACAAGGTATATTTAGAACAATGGTCTTTTGAACCACTGCTCTGATACCAATTGTTGGTCCCGAAACGAGTAAACAGGTGTATGGGGGGGGATACACTTGAGGTTATAAATATAAACTTCTTATAACTTATCTAGTTACTTAAGAGAGTAACTCGTCAGTGGACTTGATGTCTGCTGAGAAATTACTTGTAAAAGCTTATTGAGATAATAACTCCACTGAAGGCTCAAGACTTTCAGTTGAACAATTATCTAATTAGCTTTCCAATGCGGATTAGTGAGCCCTTATGAAAACCTCGTTTTGCTTTGATAAAACTTGATTGAATAACACACACTAAAAGAAATAACTGAATGTAAGTACACAAGATATAAAGTGTTTCAGAGATGAATCTCCTACGTCCACTGTCCTGATTAAACACGAGAATTCCTTTCTCTTGGAATTCCTTGTGTTATAGTGCCAAGGTGCACTGATCACATAATCCTCTCTTAGGATGATTGATCACTAGGATAATTCCAGGTCCTAGTTCCCAAAACAAACCAGCTTTCAGACTGATACAAACAATCAGCTTACTAACATCACTTAAACACTAACTCTCAACCTAACAACTGAGTAGGGTTTTGAGTAGGGTTTGGTTCCAACTGTTGTGAGATAATCCTTACAGTTTAGCTTAAGGCTTAGGATGGATTATCTCTTTTTAAGGTTTGGATATAGCTTTAAGCTCGATTACAGAAGGTTTAGAATGCTCTCTACAAAATGTGAAACACTTGTGTAACAAAGGTAATTTCGAGTGCTTCATAGTAAGTTATGAATGTAGAGATAGTTTTGATCTTGTGAGTTTTCCGTACATAGAAATGAGCACATCCTTCTGTATTTATAGACCTTCTTGAAAATCTTCCCGTTGGAGTTTGAATCTTCTTAAGTAAGTCTTCTTGTATCTGATTTGTTCAAGCAGCTCTTTTTGAAGCTTTAAGTCTTGTCAAGAAACGGCTGAAAGACCCTGCCTGTTCACCAACTTTCTGTAGAAGGCTAGGGAAAGACTTTTGGTACTTGTCAGTCTGTGACAGGTCGGCTGTCAGTAGGGTACACCTAGGTGTCATCTTCTTATTGGGTCGTTCAGTCTGCTTGCTCAGAATTCTGTCTTGATTTAAGGTGGAACTCCACTGAGAGAACCTTCTAATTCCTCCATTTATTGTAAGCTTCTCTGAAATTCATTTTGCCTTGTTCCAACCAGATTAACTAACAGTTTTTAATGTGTTTAACATTGAATGTGTTTGTTAGTTCACATCAGTGGACCTTTGTCCTCTCCTGATGGTTTTAGTCTTAGTGTGAATGCACTTAGAAAACATTCAAGACTTAGACTATTTCTCAGATCAGTTGTCTTCAGCGGACTTTGTCTTCTGCGGACTTCATTCTTCAATACACTCCAGAAATTACTAACTGTACTCCAGTTTCTTAACATTTGAACTGATTATCTAAACTCTAAATCTACTGAATACTTTTCTTACAAATGACTTAGAGGGACCCTTTTGGCATCTTAATCAAAACTTAAGTCTATACAATTTCCCAACACCTTGTTATGAAGAAGGAAAATAGGTATTTATACCTTTGATCTGTGAGGGCAGAATAGTAAAACCTGTCTCTGTTGCCCTAATTATTCTGGGACCACTTGGGGACCCGGGTGCCTCAGGAGCCGACGCGTGTCCTCAGGCCTGCATGCTTGATTCCATTTGGTACAACAAAATCCTGACATAATCGTCCTTTTTCGAGCCTCAGTCTAAGAGCTCGTGAAAAGGACACATTTTGTAGTCTTCTCTCCAATATTCAGGCCAGCGGGGAATAAGAGAACATTCCTAGCTTTTAGGGATCTTGGGATCCGATAATGTTTACTTCTTGACTTACATTTTCACATATTGTCATCGATATCCTGAGCTTATGAAATGCTCTGGAGAGATATTTTTCGGATGAGCCAGATGTCTTTTCACGGGTTTTTATATTAAAAGAAGACTTCTATGTCCTTTATCAGGTCTTCACTTTTTAAGGTTCTCTGCATACTGGTTTCATAAGCTCTGGTAGAGCTTTCGAAATATTATCTCTTCTTTCAACATATAAAACAGATAAGTCCTCATAAGGCTTCTTGTGAGGATTCTCATTCATCATCAGGGTTTATTTGGCCGTTTCTGGGCCCTACATAACTATAAACTCAGATCTCTGTCTTCATGATCTCTGAGCAGAGCTTTTTTATTTTGGTCTAACTTCTTTGTGATTGATGTAATTTGCCTATTCCGGCAGAGCCTACATCAAAATTGAGTACGAAAATTGTTAGAGAGAAGACGACTGTATCACTCTTTAATAATGAATAGGCTTATGGAAGGGGTTTCAGAAGGGGTTTATTATTTACCAGTTTATCTATGGAGGACGACCGCATCACCTTAGTTAAATTAGGGTCTCAATAATTAAGCACAATCCATATAATTCGATTATTGAAATTGTGAAGTAGGTTGATAGGACGAAATATTAGAGTTAATTTTTTAGTTTTTAGTCTTTCAATCTTGTGCTAGATTAGGGAAGTTGATTGTCTAGTTTTAGTACACTTAGGATTATTACTTGCACATCACGATTATTTTAATTATTGTACCAACTCCAGTAGTATACGTAGGAATTCCAATCCCGAGCATCATCATCTCTTATTTGCATTAAAACTAAAAGTTATTTAGTTAGTTTTATTGATAGCATATAGATAGTATAATATAGTTTAGAATTGATTCAAAAAAAAAAAATATTGCATTCATATTAACTATGAGACGTAGATTTCCAGGGATCTATACACATGCAAACTTTTCCTTGAGTGCTTTAGTACTTGGTCCATATACTTGCCCATACTACTGTGATCACATACTTTTATGAAGTAACTACTAATCAAGGTAGTAAATTGCGTTCAAGCCACCCATGCATTTTGCTTAGATGAGAAGATATTATTTCAAATCAATCTCACTTACGTCATTGAGATGAGGTCTTAAAATAATATCTCATTCAGCCTTTGTTTTTTTTTTTTTTTTAAATCAAAATTCGATTCTTAGTTTTGTAACTATAATGAATCTGTCATTTTGTTTTGATTAAAACACGACAGTGGGTCGACATGCCACAATCAAGTACTCTACACAAACTAATGAAATTGAAGAAAAATAAAATTTAATTACGTGTTACTATAATATGTTCTTAGCTCCACACAATTGTTTGGACCATCTACAAATACAGTATATAAAAACAACGTTAAAAGTGATGCGATGCGACTCTATTGTCACGCTTAGCATGAAGTGCAGCTTTCACATCTTTTCCCCATTTTGATTTTGAAAGATTCCAAAATAAAAAACATTAATATCCTGTGACCAGTGCGCGTCAATTTTCGTACACGTGATAAAGTTTTTAATTTTCACATTTTTCACAAGAGTCTTACCGTTAGGACCCCAAATGGAACCCATCTTTTTTATTAATATGATATTGTCCGTTTTGAATTAAGTCAGCAATGAATTTTTAGATTTTCGCCCAAATTGTCTCACACCAATGGAAATACTTGTCCATTTTATTAACCTCATATTTTTAATATATAAATTCGATATAGAACAGTGTTTGAGCCCGCATAAATTTGTTTTTAGATTTTCACCGAAAAGATCTCTTACAAAGTAAATTTTAAACATGAAAATTAAAATAACATATAAAAGTAGATTGACTTCCCACTTGATTTGGGATCGATTTTAATGTGAGAATTATTTATTAATATTTGAAGAGATAAAGTATATACTATGCTAATCTTTGCTACTTTGTTAGATATATATAAAATAGAGTAGTAAAGTAATGAAAAATGTTGTAATTTTGAGATGTTTTAAACTTATAAGATTTTAGAAAAATAAATTGTGATTTTGATATTTATTTATAAGTTAATTTTTGTTTTATTTCACCAAAAATAATTATGAGAGTTTATAAATTCTGAACATTCTGATAGTTTGAATAATTTATAAATTCAGTCAAACAAGCTTTAAAGTAAATGTATTTTGCTTATTATACCCATTTACACATGAATTTTTTTACATATTTTCTTTCTTTACTTTTTAATAAATTTTGATTGTCTCGATACAGGCTTATAAGTGATCAGTGCCACGTGCATGAGATAAACTCAAATGAGATTAACTCAAATACACATATCAAAACTTTTAGTTTAATTACAAAGAAAAATATTAAAAGCGTGTAAAAGTATCTTGTTCCCCCACTCCTTTTTATTTTTACATGAATGTTTAATAAAAATATCAATATACCCTTTATAAAAATAGAAATTATTATATGAAATATTCTACGGATCCTAGATCTGTAGAATAACTCATATATTTAAAAAATTGCGGATCTTGGCCGGGTCGGGTCGAATTTAGTGAATTTTTTCCAAAATCTCGCGAAAGTCAAGTTTCAAGATTTTCGCTCCCAATATGTGTTACTATATTGGCAAATGCATGTTGTTGAAGGGCAAAATGTGTGTTACTATTAGACTAAATGTTGTTTTTTCACCAATTTTTGTGTTCTCACAGAAATAAATATTTTTTCATACAATATAAGAGCAAAATGTGTGTTACTATCTATTCAAATATTGTTTTTCACAAATATCTTTTTATTTTTACAAAAGTAATTATTTTTTCATACAATAACAAATTTAAGGTAGTGAAAAATGTATTATTATAATAACACAAATATATTACTCAATGGATAAAAATGTGTTTGCAAAAATAAATAAAAGCACACTCCCAGGTTGTGTTACCATAGTGACAATCATACGTTACTGTAAAAGCAATTGTGTGTTACTGTTGGAGAAAATATGTGTTAATGTTATTGCAAATGTGTGTTACTGGTGGAGGAAACGTGTGTTGGTGTTAGAGTAAATAAGTGTTACTGCAAATGTGTGTTAATGTTAGAGTAAATGTGTGTTACTACTGGAGAAAATGTGTGTTAATGTTAGAGTAAATATGTGTTACTGCAAATGTGTGCTAATGTTAGAGTAAATGTATGTTAGTACATATATGTGTTACTATTAGAGCAAATGTGTGTTATGTTAGAGGAAATGTGTGTTACTATTGGAGCAATCTATGTTCATGTTGGAGCAAATATGTTTTAATATCGGAGGAAAAGTGTGTTAATATTAAAGCAAATATATATTATTGTTGGAGCAAATGTGTGTTAATATATGAAATAATAAATTTAAATTTAAAGGGATGAAAAATAAATTAAAAGACACATATTTGTTCTTGTAAAAATACATATTTATCTTTATTGTTATTTTAAAGTACAAACATCTATTTTTTAAAGGTTAGTAACACACATTTTGCCTTATAGTAATACACATTTGCCCATATAGTAAAACAACCTGGGAGCGAAAATTCTAAAATAAGTCTTGTGTGATTTTTTTTAAATCGGTTTGACCAGCTTAGGATCCGCAAATTTTGACCTGGAGCGACCCGACCTGCGATTTTTTTTAATATTTATCAATTTTAAGTATATTTTACATGTGAATATTTTACAAGAGAATGTCTCTTATAAAAAATAAACATTGAATTTACTAAACGCTTATGCTTTCAGCATTCACCCAAAATCTCAGAATACACGCAATTTTTTCCACTCTTTCACACACAGTTGCACCATTAAAAAGGAAAACGAAAAAAAGGGTATAATCATAAAAAAAATTCATAGAGACACATTTTAAATGAGACTAAAGTAATTTTTTTTTTCTATAAATTGGTACACCATGAAAATAAAAGGCAATGGAGTTTTCTTTAGATGACAGAAAGGGGGCCTGCAAAAGAGGGGAAAATTAGGGTATACTAGTTAATTTTGGGGAGGATGGGGTTGGTCTTGAGGCGCATGAATGTGGGGGTGTACTAGTTTGTTGGGGGTAGTTTATATAAAATAAAATAAAGGAAAACAGAGAGGCGCAACAGTGGTTTCAATCTTGCAGGTTTGAGAGGGGGACTGTGAAAGGAAGTAAGAAAGAAAGAAAAAAATTAACATGGGTGGTGATGCAGTTCAATTCTCATGTGCCACTTTTCGTGTTCTATTTTTTATTCCACCTGCTGGATCTTTAACATATGGACCCATGATAATGGTGGTTCGTTGAATATTTTTAAAGATTTCACATGCCATATATCCCAGCAATGAAGCATAAAGTGGAACACTAAAAATAACACAGATGATTTCATGTGTTGGTGATGGTGGTTCTAAAAAAAATGAAGTGTTGGTGTGCTATTTTTTTTAATTTCAAATTGGTGGGTGTGTATATTTAGTGAATGATATAAATATTATATTAAGGTTATAGTTGTAAATTTTAAAGGGTGCATTAAGAAAAATAAAAGAATAAGTAATATATATGGTAGCTTAACTTATTAGTGGTTGAACAATGTGTTGTAATTAAAAGGACGTAATAATAATACTTTTACAAAATAAAAGTAAATACAGTGGGGGGGGGGGGGGGGGGAATTACACGTAAAAGAAAAATAGAAAAATAAACAGTCTCGTGACGAGTCGAGGAGTCCTCTTCCCGCAAAGCAAAAATTCCCTGATAGTTCTCGTCGGTTGGAACTACACGCTCAAAGGTAAAACGACACTTTCGTCTTCAAGTGTGCAGCACCGTAGGACTTGAAGCTCTGACGAACAGAAGGAACACACGAACTAGACTGCTTTCTTAAGACTCTATATGCAGAAGATTGAGGAAGGGAGATATTTTTTTGTGCACTTCAGAATAATGCATGGGGACATTTATTTATTGGTGAACCCCCACTCGTGCAGAAATGAAAAATGTGTTAGTAATAAATATTGACGCATTTTGGTGGTGTGAACACAATCAACAGCATCAGACCAGCACTACGGATTGGACACATTTTTTAACATGTTCCCGTAATTTGTGCTGTTAATTATTGCATAATTCATATATTTAAAGTTAGCTATCCAGACCTTTGGTACGGGTTTGACCCGTTACCGAATTCATTTAGGTTGGATTTTTAAAACTTTTGGGTTCTAAAAAATTAGATAGTTGTTGGGCTCAAGGCCCAAGTACACCCAAAGTCCATCTAAAGTTCAACTGCTGAGAACCAAGACCAAGGTCGAGGCCACGGGCTCGAGCGCGGGTGTGCGCGTGGCTATTTTTATTATCGAGTAATCAATTAAACCTTATAATCCTTCATTGCACTTCTACTAATATATTGTACTTCCTCTGTCCCAAATTTATTTGCTACTTGTCGAAACTACCCCTCCCATTACTCAATCTATATTTCCATAAATGACAATGTTGGTCCCGAAATGAGTAAAATAGGTGTATGGGGGAGGGGAATACACCTGAGGTTACAAATTCAAACTTTTCTTTAAAACTTATCAGGTTACTTAAGACGGTAGATCGTCAGTGGACTTTGAAGTCTGCTGAGATTTACTTATGAAAGCTTACTGAGATATCAGCTCCACTGAAAGTTCAAGACTTTCAGTTGAACTACTATTTAATTAGCTTTCAGATGCAGATTAGTGAGCCCTTATAAAAACCTTGTTTTGCTTTGATAAAACTTGTTTGAATAACACACACTTAAGGAAATAATTGAATGTAAGTACACAAGATATAAAGTGGTTCAGAGAATAATCTCCTACGTCCACTGTCCTGATCAAACAGGAGAATTCCTTTCACTTGGAATTCCTTGTATTATAGTGCCAGGGTGCACTGATCAAATTAATCCTCTCTGAGGATATTTGATCACTAGGATAATTCCAGGTCCTAGTTCCCAAAACAAACCAACTTTCAGACTGATATTAACAATCAACTTACTAACAACTTTTAATGTGTTTAGCATTGAATGTGCTTTGTTAGTTCACATTAGTGGACCTTTGTCCTCTCCTGATGGTTTTAGTCTTAGTGTGAATGTACTTAGAAAAACATTTAAGACTTAGACTATTTCTTCAGATCACTTCATCTTCAGCGGACTTTCTTCATCAGCGGACTTCTTTATTTCTTGAATACACTCTAGGAATTAATAACCGCACTTCAGTTCATTAACATTTGAACTGATTAACTCTTATTCTAACTCTACTGAATACTTTACTTACAAAAGAGTTAGGAGGAACCTTTTGGCATCTTAATCAAAACTTAAGTCTATACAATTTCCCAACAATTTTCCCCTTTTTGATTATGCCGAAACCTATCTTATTACATATTCTCTTTCAGATGAGGTTATTCAGTTGACATAAATTTTAAAGGAATTTTTGTAAGTAAAAGCCTTCAAGTACATAAGCCTAAATGATAATGAGATATTATCTTGGGCATTAAAAACAGTAGAGTTTCATTTTTTCAGAGAACAGAGTAAGTACAAGTACAAGAAGTCTACTGTCAAATGTTCAAAACACAAAATCAGTTGGGACTTATAAACAAATGCCTAGAAAAACACTTGATCATCTTATATAGACTCAAATAAAGGCTCCAGTCCGTACTGCTTGAAGACTCGGATCTTCAGTTCATTCTTCCTTTCCATTACATCCTTTGAATGTCCCCTGAGTCCCAAATGCTCACAAAGGGACACACATTCATCAGTGATCCGCTCTCTGTCAACTGCGCCAGTTGAATCCGTTGGAGGCCAGTACATGATTGGCTCAGGAGCTTTCAAGGCGTAGTCTGGAAACTTGTCATTCCAGGCCTCATTAATATCAGGGTAGAGTCAGTCATTGAATAAATCTTGAGCATTCTCTTCACCCAACTCTCCACTGACATAATATGAATACACAAATTCCCTCTTGGCAGTTTCCCAAGCATCATTCAGCTTCTTGGGAACCCAAGTATCAAGATGGGGGAATTTGGCCTTTGCAAGTGCCAACTTATCCTTCTTCAACTTAGCGGCCCACCTTTGATAGCTATTCCTGAATTTCTTGGAAGTGGTCTTGTCAAAAGTGGCCAGCCTCTCTTTCCTCTTCCTTTCAGCTAACTCCGCAATGGACTCTATCTTTCCAACAACCCTGTCTCTTCTTCCTTGTTGTTGAGCAGATAATCTTTGGGCTCTTTCGTTCATGACTCCAACTTCTTTGATTAACTCTGTAAGCTCAGTGACCCTGATTGGAGCTGACTTGGGGTTCTCAGATGAGATGGGCTCTGGGTTCAGCACTGGGACAATCTCAACTGAGTCTTCAGTTGACTTTGCAGCCAACCTTAGAGAAGACCTTGTCTTCTTTGCCACCTCTGCTGAAAGAACATCAGCAGCCTTCCTCTTGGTTGATTCCCCCTTCTGAGCAGCTCTTTCACTCTTCTCTTTCTCAGCAGCTTCTTTGAATTTGGTTAAGTCCTTCTCCTCTTGGACTTCTTTGCCTTTTAGCCCTTTGCTCCTCTCATCAGCTGACTTCTGAGCCTCCTTTGTCACCTTCTTCATGGTATTCTTAATCTGCTGACTCTGTGCAAAGTCATCAGTCTCAAGAATTATCTCCATCTTATTTTTGGGGTCCAGCTTCATCTGCTTTCCACTCACTAACTCTTCCCCCTTTTCGGCATTAATCATATACTCTGCAACAGTGATTTTTAGCCTCATCTGATCATGTTCAAGTGCCTTGAGTTGGGTTGAGCAGTGATCAACTTCTTCTTCAATTCTTTCCAAGGTTGCACTAGCATTCTGTCCAAAACTTACAAATTGTGCAAGCTTCTCATCAATGAGGACATTTGTTTTCTCTTGAGTAGGGAAGTCCTCAGCAGCCTTCTTTAGCACATCCTTCAGTTTAGCTCCCAGCTCTTCATGTTTGGCCTCAAATTCTGTCAGCTTCTTGTTCCATAACCCTTCAACCTTCCCTATCAGGTCCGTTGAGAAAGCCTCTACAGAGGACTTTAGGTTAATGGAGACATTATCCACTGAGTCTTTTAGAAATTGTGTCCTGGCCTCTTCCTCCTTCTTCTCCATCTTCTTCAGAGCCTCTATCACCAGCACACTCTGGCCTTCAACTACATCGATGACCATTTGCTGAGAGTCTTCCACCTTAAGAGTCAGGTTCTGAAGAGAAGTGGTGGTAGACTCCATGAGCTCATCAACATGGTCTGAGAGAATGACCATTTCATCAACTTCTTCCTGGACAATCTCCTGGACATCTCTCAGTTGAGTTTGGAGGGATGGAAGTTTTACATCTTCAAGTCTTTGAACTGCATCCCTCAAGGGACTTAAGTGAAATTGAACTTGGGGTACTTCAGTAGATGGAATACCTGCATCAGTTAAAGTGTTAGCACCTTCCCCCTCATTCTTACGACCTAAATCAGTTTCCTCATCTAACTCCTAGTTGGCTCCCTCATCTTCCCTCAGCTCACACTCTATTTCTTTCTCATTTTCGACTAAGGCGTTTTCAGCCAATTCACCCTTTACAGGGATGATTGTTCTAATCTCTACGCTGACAACTTTAGTGATCTCAACCTCTTTTTCTCTCTCTTTCTCTTTTTCGACTCCTTCTTGTCCAGTCACCTCAGCTGACTCCACATTCACCGCTGAGGGTTGTTGTGGGGGAGCTTCAGTAAAATCCTCTACCGAGCTTCCCTTTGGCAAATTTTGAGCCTCAGTATCCTTTGTCGGGGATACATCCTTGGCTACTTCACCACCACCTGGCTATGGTGAAGTACCTTCCTTCCTTTCCTCTTATTTTTCTTTCTCTTCCTCTTCCACTTTCTCTTCCTCTTCAACTTTCTCCACCTCTTCTCCAACCACCTTCTTTGCCTCAGGTGCCTTCTCAACCTCATCTCCCTTCTCTACTTCAGCTATCTTCTCCATCACCAAGCTTTGGAAAATCTTCTCATCACAAAGTAGCCTGGTTTTTGTCATTCCAGCGAAGTCTAAAACTTCCTTCTCCTCCTTCTTCCACTCCTCCGCCTTACCTCCACCAACTGCCATGAGGATCTCAGCTAATCTCCGGTCCTTCAGTTGGACAAGTAACCTTACTCTCAAGAATATGACCTTCAGGGTAGGATACCCATCTAGCTCTGGATATTTGGTTTCCAGTGAGTAAGCTACTTCATCCTTAAGAGTATCCAAGAAGGAATACTCTTCTTCATCATCTGATGGAAGCGAAGGGGTAGGGGATCTGGGATCTGCGGGTTCTTCTGGGATAGTTTCTAAGTGGGAAGGTTGATTTTCAGAAGGGTTGGGCTCAGATGAGTTGGTGTTAGATGGGGTTTGGGTTTGATCAGTGGGGGTTGAGGGGGTGGGTTCAGGAGGGTTTGAGGTTGCCTCAGCAGATGCCTCAGATGGGGTTTCTTTTGGGGAACTACTTTCAGGCTGTTGAGAGCCTTCAATTGGGGTTTTGGTGATGATGGATATACGTTTAGTTTTTACTGAGGTGCGAGGCTTGGTTTTGGGTTTGATGGGGGTAGGGGCAGGGACATCTGAATCAGATTCAGTTGATATAATGTTTGGAGAGGAATCGGGGTTACCTGATGATGACTCATTAGTGGAGTTTGTAGTTCTGACTTTCTTTGAGGCACCTTCCTTCATAGCCTCAGAAGACCTCTTCTTCTCCTTCTTTGAGGCCTTCTCTGCCTCCTCCTCCTTGTGTAAAGCCATTTTATCACTTAGCTTTACCAGTCTCCTCTTTAGCTTTGTCTTTTTCTCTTAATAGGGTTCACTTCCTCCGTCTCCTCTACTACTTCTGAGCTTTTCTCCGCCATGCTCAACTTCCTTCCCTCTAATGCCTTTCCAGATTTGAAGAGTGCCTTCAAATTACTCCACTTTCTGTCCTCCTTCCAGTCCACTCCCACATCAACATTTTCAATGAGGTAAGAGATCTTTGTGGTAAAACACAACTTACTTGCCAACTGAGGAGTCTTCTCAGGCTGGAATATCAAGTGTTCCTGTTGGGACATAGTCAGTTTTGATTAAGATCCCAAAGCTCCTGAAAAGATGAGTTGCATTTGTTTGTCTTTGTCAGACTAGTCTTGGTTAGGTTTTGTACTTAGTAATTTTACACTTTACAGGTACTCAGTGAGAGGAGAACTCACTGATGATAATCAAGACTAAGAGCCTGAAGACGAAGAGCACCATCCTGAACTTATGGCAGTCTTCTAAGCTGGCTGAGTAAGTGTCAGTGATGAAGAGTATGACCCTGAGGTCACTACTAACTCAGTCCTGAAGGGAACAAGATGATACTGAGTTTATGGAAAAGACTTGGAGTAGAGCCAAGCAATGCAAAAGGAATGTCAGCATCAGGATAAGACTGTTGTGCTCGAGACAAAAAGAACTTAATATGACAAGCCTGAAGCCTAGTAATAAGTTTTAAAATTCTCACCAACCCTGATGACGTGGACCAATCCGCGAAGGACACGCACGTACGGAACCTGACATATAGACTGACTTCAGACTGCATACTCAACGGGCAAGCATTAGATGGCGCATTAAATGCAAGCTACCAAATTCATGCAAGGACGGTTGCTGCATGGGAAATATGTCCATTTGAGTCATTCTACATAGATGACCAGGAGGCTTTCTCTTCCAACGGATAGTTTTCAAATCACCTATAAATACAGAAGGCCTTGAACCCATTCAAGGTGACGGGAAATTTCCAAGCCATAGATTACTCAAACTCTCAAGCACTCAAAGCATTCAGCCTTTAGAAGAAGCACTCGAAACCAGTTAAATTTGCCAAGTGTTTCTTAGTTTCTGAGAGTTATTCTGTATTCCAAAGAGCGTACTAGCAATATCTTAAACTTAGAGTGATTATCCAATCCTTAGCAAAGCTTTGTCTTGTAAGGATAATCACAACCTAGTTGTAATTCAAACTGAAACCAAAACCCTAAGTTAGGTTTGTTGGTAGTAAGTTGTTAGTGAGTTTGTAAGGAGTTTGTATAGGTCAGTGAGGAGTAGCTGATCTTGGTGCACCTTGGCACGTTAAAAACAAGAATTCCTTGAGTGGATTTCCTGTTAAATCAGGCCATGGACGTAGGAGCTTGAGTCTCTGAACCACGTTAAACTCCCTGTGTTCTTACTGCTTTGATATTGTGCTTGCTTTTCATATTACTTGTTCATTCATAGCATTTGACTTTTATCAAGCTGAATCAATCAGCCTGATCATCAAACAAGAGCACTGCCCTACTAATCACTACTTCAGAATTGAGTAATCTAGTTTTCAGAAAGCAAACTAATTAAACAAAACTTTAAACTATCAGGGCTCACGCATTTCCGCACTGAACTCGAATTGATAGTCAGCCAACTGACCCGCACTAAGTGTAGTCAGTGGGGAGATTATCAGCTCTCAATTCTATATCACTCTGAGTAAAGGGGACTCAACAAGAGTTAAGTTGAAAAATTGGTATACGTGTATTCCCCCCATACACGTATTCATCAGTCTTGTACCGGGACCAACAAGTGGTATCAGAGAAGTGGTTCAAAAGACCACTGACTTTGAATACTAATAGTTTCAGAGGAGAAACTATTGGTGGTCACTGAACATATCTGAGTTTATTTTTCATAAAACTTGCATCATCATAACTTCGAGGAGACTTGAAGCTTCGTTACCTGAATTCTTTGTATCTTACTTTATCTATTGGAAGTTCAGACTAGAGGCACATCTTGATGCCATCCATGACCAGATGCCGCGTGTCATCAAGAAAGGACCTATCAAGATCACTATTCTTAATGCCAGAGGACTGGGGTATGAACATCTTGAGATTGGCGTACAAGTTCCTAAGAAAAGGAAAGATATGACCAATTACAAAATCAAGATGGTGGGACTGGACAATATGGCCAGGAACATCATTTTGCATACGGTTGCTTTCGAGGAGTCATCAAGGCTGATGAACTTAAAGACGGCAAAAGAGGTTTGGGATGAGCTGACCAGGATGTGCGAGGGGTCAGAAAAGATAAAGGAGAACAAGAGAAATTATGTCATTCAGAAGTTCGAAGTATTCGAGATGCTGCCTGATGAGACTATCGATCAGATGGAGTCAAGATTCATCAAGTTGATGAATGAGTTGGTGATGCTGGACAAAGATGTCCCTAAGAGAGATGTTGCTTCAAAGATCCTGAATGCCCTTCCTGAGAGATAGAACAACAGTGTAATCATGCTTAAGAACACTCATGATATGAGTAACATAACTTCTGCTTTACTTTTTTCAGAGCTCAAAGCACTGGAATATGATCTCAATAAGAGAATGTTGGTCTCACTATTTAGATTAATTGCGGAAGCTTAAGTTAAATGTCTTTCAAATTCTTTTTATAAGAGCACAAAAACCAATAAGAGAATAAGTAAATGAAAGCAATAAAGAACACAAGATATATAGTGGTTCGGATTTGAATATCCTACGTCCACTCTCCCTTTTATCCAAGGGGTCTCACTATCAACCAACCAACTCACTTACTTACTTACTAGAATTGGGAAGTACCAGTTCCTTCTTACAACTCATTTAGATCTAATCTCAATCTAAAGTAGGCTACCTTCAACCTTATCTTAGAGATGAACAGGTTATGATCTAAAAACTCCTTGAGAGTGAATATGAATGAAAGAACAATAAGAGTGCTAAGAGTGATTATCAAAAGCTTGGATGGACTTATGCGCGTAGGGTATCTCTAGAACTTTTTCTTGAACTGCACTCTTGTATTTATAGAGGGGATTAGGGCTAGCCGTTGGGGAGCTAATCCAATCAGATCCTCTATTTAAGGAAGCCTCAATCAATCAATTCCCTAATTGATTGATTGGGTTGTTGGGATCCTTGGATTGATTATCTTCAAATACTTTCCAATCCTGATCTTGTTGACTTGATTTGAATCACCAACGGTCAAATGCTTCCTCTGCCAAACTCTGATTCTCAACAGAGAAGGCAAGACCAGACACCAGGCAACCTCGGTGTCTTTTGGTCCTAATCTGGTTAACAATCAGAATACTCAGTAGAAACAGTGGATCAAACTGAGCATCTTTGTTCTACCAAACTCGTCTGGTCCGGACTTGTCTGGTCTGGGGAAGGTCCTCTGCCTCTGGTCAGATCTCATCTGGTGAAGTCTTCTGGTGGAGTCCTCTGGTGAAGTCCTCTGGTGAAGTCTTCTGGTCTGGCAGTTCCCCCTAGACTAAGTCCTAATCTAGATCATCATCTGGCTAACAGGTCCATATGGTCCTATTACATCTTCTGGTTTGTTTTAACTCATCAAAACTATACAATAATTTTCCTAACAATTTCCCCCTTTTTGATGAAGTTAAAACACTACCAGAACTGATCAAAACATAAAACTTAAGGATGAAAACAGTAAAGGATAAGACCTTAGAATAGATCTTATCTGACAAACAATTAAGACAACAAGAGGTTGTCTTTTGAACAGAGAAGATATGATATTTTCATTGATAATAAGGACAGGAGATTATAAAATACATTGAAGTTCAGAGTCCTATTCTATGCATATCTCCTGCTTTCCTTGGGCACAAGGAACCAGTCAAGGAACCTATCCTGGACGGCCTTCAACTCTGTAGAAGATGTTGGAGTGAAGTTCACCAACACCTTGGTCTTGTACAGTCTCTTCAGCTCAGCCCAATCAACCTGGTCTCCTACCATGGGAGTGTTAAGATAAGTGAACTCAGAGGCAGTCACCTCCAGGTTGAACTCAATGGTAGAGTCCATCAATTGCTTGTACAACTCTGCATCATAAGCTTGCATCCAGGAGTGGAAGGTTCTGTTGATTAGCTCATCATCCTCTGGTGCTGGTCTCTGGATATAATGTTGAATGAACCAGAGAGTCTTTGCCTCCTTCCATTTCTCAATCAAGGGAACAGGCACAGTAGAGTCAAAAGACCCTTCTATTCTGAGAGGCAGAATGTTCATCACTTCAATAGGAGCTTTCCTCCTCTGACTAGATCCACCTGCACCAGAAGGAGCACCAGCTTCTCTGCTCTTCTTGTTTTGCCTCCTAACATATCTGAGCCTCTGCTCTTCATCTATGTTCTTCCTGATCCTTGCCTGTTTCTCCTCTGGAGTCTCTTCCTTGTATCTCTTATGAGCTTCTTCAACAACAATCTCCAGGAAGCTCTTCTCGACTCTCCAGATCTTCCTCTTTGCAGGTCCAGAGATAGAAATGGGATCCTGCTCTGCTTCTGATGAATCCTCTTCTGCAGCAAGCTGCTTAGCCATGGTAAGTGATTTGAATTCTTCTTTTTTCTTCTTCTGCAGCTCTGCCTGGGCCAAGGTGTTCTCTAGTAGGTCCAGACGAGCTCCATGGCTGAAAAGAGTTTCATTTGTGGTCTTCGCCAGATCAGTTCTGGCCTTCTCTTCCCCCTTTTTAACTTCATCAAGGAGGGGCTCCACTACCTGCCTTATAAGATCAGGCAAGGCAGTGTTGGAGGAAGAGTGAAGATCACGCAGCTGCTTTGCCTCCTCCAGGTAGGCTTTCGATTCCGCAACAAGCTTTTCCTGCTTCTCTAACATCTCCTGGAGGGAGTCCTTTAGCTTGGCAGTCTGGATCATCTGGCTGGCCATCTCAACCTTCAGCACAGAGACTGGCCTCATCTGCTCCAGCACGTGCTCCTGGAGCTGCTTCTGGCTGTGCATGACATCCAGCTTGACAAAGAGGCCATTGACTTTGAAGGAAGCTTTAACCTCAGCCAGAGTAGACTTGATCTGCTTAAGAAAGATCCTCCTCTCCTGCCTGATCTGATGCTCTATCATAGCAGGGGCCATGTGTTGAATTGCTTTGGAAAAACGCCCTATCTGCATGATCTGCTCGTTGAAGAAGGCTTTCATCTTCTGGAGCACGGCAGGAGACATCTCAAAGTCTTCCTCATCTGAATATAGCTCTGGAGGGAAGACAAAGTAAGGCCCAAACTTGTAAGTAGGGCCCTCTGGAGTGAGCATTACTCCTCTCTGGATGAGCAGGGTGCGAATCAAGACTTTAGCTGCACCAGGGGTCTCCAGCTCTGCTGGATTCTGAATGTTCATCTTCTGCTTCAGCTCAATCTCCCAAGCAGTGAAGTTGGAGGGACCCATTTCCTCAAGAAAAAGCATTAGGTCCTCCACATCTTCAATTTTGGCTTTGCTCCAGACCTTGGAATCAGTAAGCTCTGCCAGAAGTGGTAAGTGCTCCAGAAGAACTGGGAAATGCTCTCTTAGCCAGAGCTGAGCACTTACACTCATACTCTGCCTAATGGGACCCATTTCTGTAGATGAGAAAGTGAAGGGTTTGGGCCCAGAGGTAGTGGAGGAAGGTGTTAAGTTAGCAGGCTCAAGTGAAGCTTCCTCATCTTCTCTATCATCGCTTGTTAAACAGGTGGGAGAATGGGGAGGGGCAACGAATCCCAGAGCCATAGAAATGGTTGGGTCCTAATCTGTATGGGTTTGGGGAGGGGTAGGATTTTGAGAGGTGGAGGTGGAAGGAATGGGTTGCTCTGCACCAGAAGAAGATGGGATCTCTGGTACAGAAGGTGGGATGGGAATTTGTGATGTGGAAGTGTTTGGGAGGGGAATATCAGCACCAGAAGAGGTTGATGGTACCTCTGGTACATAAGTTGGGGGAGAGGGATATGTGTTTAAAGGTATTTGGGAAGGTGGGGGAGAAGGTGTTTGAGGGATGGCAGAAGTAGTGAATGTTGGGGTGTTTGGGAGAGTCTGCTCTGGTGAAGATAAAGGAACACCAGGAGCAGATGATATGGGTTGTATTTGGGTGTCTGGTGGGGAAGTAGAAGGGGTAACAAGGTTAACATGAGTAGGGGGGGAATAGAGGATGGGTTGGAAGGGTTTACCTCTGCTGAGTCAACATCAGCAGGCACAACAAACTCTGGAGCATCCTCCATCATCTGAGAAGCTTCATCAATAGCCTTCTCCAAGGCCTCTCCAAGATCAGAGCCAGAGTCTGACTCTTGAAGAATGGCTCTCTTGGCCTTGGATTTCTTCTTGAGGGGTTCAACTTCTTCTTCCTCTTCTTCCTCTGATGGCTCATCCACCAGAAGAGTTTTCTTGGCCTTCCTGCTAGGTCTTTGCTTCTTAGCAGAGCCTTTCTTGGCCTCCTCTGGTCTCTTCCTCTTGGCTGCTCCAGCCTTCTTAGTAGCCTCAGCCACTTCACCCTTCTTCTTCAAGATACTTTGAAGGGGAATCTGGTCCTCCTCCGAGGAACCAGAGAAGACAACCGTTGAGGAACCAGTTGCTCTAGCAGCCTGCGTCGAACTCTGCTGCTTCTTCTGCTGCTTCAGCCCCTTAGTAGGTGAGGGAATGGCTTGAAGGGGAGGGGCAGAGATGGCTTGCTCACCATCAGAATCAGGATGGCCATGAAGGGGACCATCCTTGGAGAACATAATCTTGGACTTATGAAAGCCCTTACACCAGGATTGTCTCCATTTCTTCTCTGGAAGGATTGAGTCCAGAATTAGGGTGAGTTTTGTGCCCAATGATACATTAGCATTGAACACAAACTGTTGCTCTCCTGGCAACTGGGGGCATTCTTCCTTCTGGACCTTCATTTTGTTCTTCCGCAGCACTCCCCAGAAGAACTCAGCCCAATTACATTGGGCACCATCCAGAATGGCCCTCATAACACAGAGCCTGCCAATGAAGATGGCATCTGTGCTATGGCTTTCGCACATGAGAATCTTCACCACAATGTCGAAAAGAACCTTATACTTCTGCCTAAGATGCTTGTCCAAGAAGCCCTTAGTAATGTTCTGGCATGAATTTCTGGCAAACATCTTGAAGGAGTCCAACGCCTCTCCTTCTTTGTACTTCAGTGGGTCCACACCTTCCGCAGAAAGGTTACCAAAAAGACTACAGAAGTCTGCCTTCGAGAAAACAACATCCTCCGAATCAATCTTGGATGAAATATGGTCTTCATGGATCTTCATCCGGATAAGGAACTGAGCAGCATAGCCATCCAAGGTGCGCAGATCCTTGGGAACCTTTGAAATCAACTCCTCCAGCCCAGAACGTCGGAGAAGCTCCAAAATCTCCAAAGCGGCTGGATTCTTGGTTGAATAGAAGTCCACCACCATTTCAGTCTTGAGTTTCTTGCAGACATGGTCTGGATCGAAATTGCACTTGGGCGCCATTGCTGTGAGAGAGAGAGAGAGAGATCGAAAGACTTGCAGAGAGAAGGTTAGGGCTTGAAAAGATATGAAACGTGAAAGGACAGATTGAGTGAAATTTTGATTTAAATAGGGCAAGACGCGTGGCTTGATTAATAAATGAAGTGTGAACGCGTGTAATAACAAATTTAATTTAGGGAACAAAATCAATTTATGCATTAATTGACATATTGCACATCAATTAAATCTGACGGCCACGATGAAAGGCAAGATACAGATTTAATCTGGTGCGTAGGTGTGGTCATTGGGATTGGGCATAAAGGGGTTTTGTGGCAGTCAAAAGAAAAAGCGAAATGATTGCCTAGGCCCTATACCCTAGTCTTAAATACACTCCGAAGCTGAAACCTTTTGAGTGTACTTACTAATTTGAAAGATGTGTCCCAATGATCAGAGGCCAGAGAAGTAAAAGCATACCTGTCACCTGATATTGTAACCAGATGATACCACAACTAGTCTGGTGTTACATCTCCTCTGATGGAACTCATCTGGTCCTGGTCAGAGAAGACTTTGGACATTTCTGTAATCTGGCTCAGCACCTCATCTGGGACAAGTGTCACCTGGTGTATACCTCATCTGGAGATATACATTCTCTGATATGTCTAATCTGCAGGTATGTTAGTTTTAAAAAAATAAGGAATATGCAGTAAGGCATAAATAAAGGATACTTCTCTGATGTTCCCCCTAAAACAAATCTATCTCTGGATCCAACAATCCTAACTCAAGAGCTAACTCTCTGAATCTGGTCTCTGCCAAAGGCTTAGTCATAATATCTGCTCTCTGCTTCTCTGTTGCAATCTTTTCCATCCTTATATCTCCCTTCTCAACATGATCTCTGATAAAATGATGCCTTATATCAACATGTTTACACCTGGTATGAAGAACTGGATTCTGGGTAATGGCAATTGCACTATTACTATCACAAAAAATAGGAATATCCTTGGCTCTAATCTGGTAGTCCCTAAGTTGTTGACTAATCCAGAGTAGTTGGGAACAACATCTCCCTGCAGCCATGTACTCTGCTTCTGTTGTTGATGTAGCAACTGAAGTCTGCTTAGAAAACCAGGATACCAATTTATTCCCTAAAAATTGGCATGTTCCACTTGTAGATTTCCTATCAATTCTGCATCCACCATAGTCTGAATCTGAATAACCACTCAACTCTAAGTTGTCATCTGCAGGATACCATAATCCTAAATTCACTGTTCCCTTAAGATATTTCAATATCTTCCTAGCTGCTTCTAAATGACTCTTCTTAGGATTAGCTTGATATCTGGCACATACTCCTACAGCAAAAGTAATATCTGGTCTGCTTGCAGTCAGGTACAGAAGAGAACCAATAAGTGCTCTGTACTGAGTCTGGTCCACACTCTCTCCAGACTCATCTGGATCCATGTTGAAATTTTTCATCATAGGAATCTTGGCTGCTTTGCTAGATCCTACTCCAAATTTCTCTAACATGTTTCTGATATACTTTGCCTGATTTATGAAGATTCCCTTCTCTGATTGCTTAACCTGCAAACCTAAAAAGTAATTCATTTCACCCATCATGGACATCTCAAACTGACTCTACATGAGATCACCAAACTTCTCACACAGCTTCTTGTTAGGGGATCCAAATATAATGTCATCAACATATATTTGGACCAGAAGGATGTCCTTTCCTTCTTCTTTCCTAAACAGGTCCTATCAATCTTACCCTTAGAAAAACCATTGTCCAGAAGAAACTGAGATAGAGTGTCATACCATGCTCTGGGTGCCTGCTTCAGCCCATAAAGAGCTTTCTTAAGCTTAAACACCTTGTCACCTTGTTCAAAACCAGGAGGTTGTTACACATACACTTCCTCAATGAGAATCCCATTAAGAAAGGCAGATTTCACATCCATCTGATATACTTTGAACTTCATGTGAGCAACATATGCTAAGAACAATCTGATGGCTTCTAGTCTGGCAACAGGAGCAAATGTCTCATCATAGTCTATTCCTTCAGACTGAGAATAGCCCTGGGCCACTAGCCTTGCCTTATTCCTAGTAATGACATCATTCTCATCTTTCTTATTCTTGAAAACCCACTTAGTGCCTATTACCTTTTGATGTCTTGGTCTGTCTACCAGCTCCCAAACATCCTGTCTGGTGAATTGATTCAACTCCTCCTGCATGGCAACAATCTAATTTGAATCTTTCAGTGCCTCCTTGATGTTCTTGGGCTCAATCAAGGACACATAGCAACTGAATAAGGCAGCTAAGTTAAGAGTTCTCCTAATCTGGACACCCTTAGTTGGATCTTCTAAGATCAGGTCATTGGTGTGATCAACCAGGGTCCTCCTTCCCGTGGTCTTGCCTGGGTGATCATCTTCTGCAGTACCTTGGTGATTATCACCAACTGCAGAAGAGCTTCCCCCTACAGGAGTTCCAACCTCTTCTGGTTCTGCTCCTTGTGAAGGCTTCTGCTTCAGAGAACCAGGAGATGGGTCATCATCTGAATCTGAATCTGAATCAAGAATAGGTGGATTGACTTTGATTACTCTGGGTGTAGTCTGATTCTGGGTCTCATCAGAAGACTTAGAGTCCACCTTGCACTCAAAAGCAGATTCATAAAAAAACAACATGAGGTGTTTCCTCCACACAAAGTGAATTCTTATTAAAAACTCTAAAAGCCTTACTGGTGCTGGAATATCCTAAAAATATTCCATCAGCCACTTTGGCATCAAAGGTTCTTAATTTAGATTTCCCATTGTCATGGATGAAACACTTACATCCAAAAACATGAAAATATGAAACAGATGGGTTTTTACCTTTCCATACCTCATATGGAGTCTTATTATGTCTCTGGGCAATTAGGCATCTGTTCTGAGTGTAGCAAGCTGTATTAATGGCCTCTGCCCATAACCTTTGTGGAGTGTTGTACTCTGCCAGAAGTGTTCTTGCAGCTTCTTTAAGGGTTCTATTCCTCCTTTCTGCTACTCCATTTTGTTGGGGTGTTCTGGCAGCAGATGTCTCATGAAAAATTCCATGGTCCTTGCAGTAATCCGCAATGTGTGAATTCAAAAACTCTGTCCCTTTATCACTTCTGATTCTGACTATGCTCTGGTTCTGCTCATTCTGTATCTGCTTGAAGAATTCTGGCAGCTTAGTGATAGTTTCATTTTTCTTAAACAAGAACACTACCCAAGTGTATCTTGAAAAGTCATCTACTATCACCAAGGTGTACTTCCTTCCACTGAAACTAAGAGGAGAAACTGGTCCAAACAGGTCCATGTGAAGTAGTTGAAGTATTCTGGTTGTGGTTGTGCTCTGGACATCCTTAAAGGAAGTCTTGGGTTGTTTACCCTTCTGGCATGAACCACAAACCTGATTCTTCTTAAACACTTCATTAGGAAGACCTCAAAGTAGACCTTTTCTGGAAATCTTGTTCAGTGTTTTGAAGTTAAGATGACACAATCTCTTGTGCCAAATCCAGCTGTTCTCTGTAGATCCCTTTGCAACCAGGAAAGCATTTCTTGGGCAACTGCTAAAATCTGCAAGATAAATGTTACCCTTCCTCAAGCCTATTAGCAAAATATCATTATAATCAGAAGAAAAGACAGTGCATGAATCACTAGAGAACTTCACTGAGTATCCCCTGTCACAAAATTGGGATACTGAAAGCAGATTATGCTTGAGTCCTTCTACATAGTAGACTTCATCTACAGATACACCATTAAAGGTCAGCTTTCCAACACCTCTGGTGACTCCATAGTTGTTGTCACCAAACATCACTCTTGGCCCATTCAATGGCTTGAAATCTTGGGGATTATCCTTCTGGAAGGTCATGTGCTTGGAACATCCACTATCAATGTACCAGACATGGTTTCTTGAAAGTCCTTTCTCCAATGGGCTCTTATCTACCTGCAGGGAAATCAATTAGGTCCCCTACTAGTGCTGGGTCCTGATTGGTTAGTTGCAGGTTTTGTAGGAATCCATAGATAAAGATCATCCCTTGTTGGATGAGGAGATCTTATCTTCCTTCCAAATCTATCTACCAAAACATGTCCTCTTACAATGACATATTGAGCTACTGGTCTGATAAGGACACCTTTCCTATAAACAGGTCTGGTGTACCTTTTCTCAAATCTGGCCTTTGGAATGGCCTGCCTCAAAGATATGGTCTTAAAGGTCTGGTTGTAAGGGTACATCCTAGAAGAACCATCTCTAATGTCATAACTAACCAGATCAGTTGGTTTTCTATAGATGGGTCTCTGGTTCTGAAAGTAAGATCTCTTCTGATGATGGAATTCCTTCTGAGGTTTCCTGTTCTGGAATCTTCTTAGAGCATTCCACCTTTGAGATCCCTGATTCTGAGTGAGGTTCTCTGGTTCAGTATACCTCATCTGGTATCTCCTATTCTGATTAGATTTCCTCTTAGAATCTCTTTTTTTAGGTCCCCTAATCTGCTTAGGTTCCACTCTTTTAGGATTCCTCTGAGGTTCTCTAATCAGATTAGGCATCTGAACAGAACTATCAATCTTCATAGGTTCTCTTTTCTGGCTTGTATGCTCTAGAATTTTTCCTTCCAGAACATTCACCTCTTCTGGATTATGTTTTGAACTATCAGCAGGGGGGTCCCATTTCCAACCAGGTCTGTGAACCACCATGCGATCAGAAGGATCCTCTTCATTCTGGAGTTCCACAAGTTCACCAGATCTTATAGACTTGTCTATAGTAAAGCAATATTTATGAGATCTTTTAATAATTCCAGGATATCCTAAACCACTCTTATCATTAATGCGTTGAGAAGATCCTAAAATAATAGATAGAACATCTGGTTTCAGGGAATCTTCTCTGGGCACAGGTAACTCAATAGTTTGTTCAACTTGTTTTCCCTTGATAAGAGTCTGGTATTTGGCTCTAAGCTCATTGAGCTCATCCTTCTGAGAATTCTTTTCCTTCATGATTTGATCTACCAGAGTATCTCTTTCTCTGATCTTATCCTGAAGTTCAGAAACTTCTTTGGAATGATCTTTCATGAGTTCTCTGGTGGATTTTTGTTCATGGGATAAGGATTGAACTTCAGTTCTGAGCCTACCATTCTCTTTCTCTCAAGTTTTTGACATAATTGAACACAATTTTGGAGATCTGATAGCATTTGCTGCATATCAGACTCTCTAGAGTTACCAGATGAATTAGAGGATTCAGTATATTTGGAATTTGATAGAACTAAGGTAGTTTCTTGTACCTCATTGATGTCTGACATCAGACATACATCATCATCAGACCCGAAATCAGAAGAAGAAGAACTGGAACTAGTATCCTCCTCCTCTGCTTCTGCCAGTAATGCTCTCTTGTCTGCATATCTCCTATCTCTCTTGATCCTTTTCTCTTCTCTTTCCCTAGGAGTAAGTTGAGGACAATCATAACTGTAGTGACCAGTCTTGTTGCATGTGTAGCAGGCACTGTCTCCTCTGGGACTAGGACTTGGCTCTCTCCTTCTCTGGTTGTAGTCTGATCTGGCTGGACTACTCTCTCTCCTCTGGTAGTCAGGTCTGCCAGAGCTACCATCCCTCCTCTGATAATCTGATCTCCCAGAGCTTCCAGGGTTGTCATCTCTCCTCCTTTCTGGAGTTCTGAATCTGGTCTCCCTTGAGTCTTCAGATGTCTTTTCCTTTTCTGCAGGCTTGAAGGAACTCTTCCTGTCTCTGGTAGATTCCTTCCAATGCCTTTTGTACCTGCCATATTTTGAACTCATTTTATCTAATTTACCGGTTAGAAGTGCTACCTGCTCCTTGAGGCTCAAGTCATCTGCAGTAGACTCCTTTGGCTTGACATCAGGCTTGATAGTTGAAGAGAATGCAACACCTTTCTGACCAGAAGAGGAAACCTCTTCTGTTTGATCCTCCTCTTGAAGATCATACTCATAAGCTTTGAGATCAGACAACAGAAGATGATGATCCAGAGTGTTGAGATCCTTGTTGTCCTTGATCACAGTGACTTTAATTCTCCACCTGCTGGTTAGTGAACGCAAGATTTTACTATTAATTTCTTTTTCAGAGTAGGTCTTACCTAAGGCACTAGCCTTGTTCAGGAGGTTTGTGAGACGCATATCCAGCTGGTCAATGGTCTCGTCTGGTTTCATTTTGAAAGTGTCAAACAAATGTTGAACAGCTTGGAGCTTGTTGTCTTTAATCTTCTCTGTTCCTTCACAGAGAAGTGAAAGTTTGTCCCACATCTCCTTGGCAGTGGCACAGGTTCTGACCTTCTCTATCACTTCCTTGGTGAGTGTGTTGATAATCTCGGTTCTTGCCACCTGGTCCAAGTTGTAGAGCTTTCTTTCATCGTTGTCAAGCTCATCTTTCTTTTTTAGGATTCTTTGCCTGGGGACTCTATCCTCTGCAGCTTTTTGGGCAGTTTCACTCGTTTCTTCCCTGGACTCTGACCTACCACTATCAATAGGAGTCCAGTAAAATTGAATGGGGCCACTTTCTACCACATCTAACATGCGGTGGTGAATAGCTCCCAGATGATTACTCATCATGAAGCTCCAGTGGCTATAATCCTCAAATGAGAATTCTGTCAACTTGCGACTCTTATAAGAAGATTTTGCAGACATTTTGACAAAAATAAGGATTTAACAAGAATTTGAACAAAAGCACTAAAGAGCAATGGATCTGCCCGGTGACCACCAAAAGCTTTTCAAAGTAGTGGTCGTTGGACACACTGCTCTGATACCACTTGTTGGTCCCACTATTTAGATTACTTACGGAAGCTTAAGTTAAATGTCTTTCAAATTCTTTTTATAAGAGCACAAAAACCAATAAGAGAATAAGTAAATGAAAGCAATAAAGAACACAAGATATATAGTGGTTCGGATTTGAATATCCTACGTCCACTCTCCCTTTTATCCAAGGGGTCTCACTATCAACCAACCAACTCACTTACTTACTCACTGGAATTGGGAAGTGCCAGTTCCTTCTAACAACTCCTTTAGATCTAATCACAATCTAAAGTAGGCTACCTTCAACCTTATCTTAGAGATGAACAGGTTAAGATCTAAAAACTCCTTAAGAGTGAATATGAATGAAAGAACAATAAGAGTGCTAAGAGTGATTATCAAAAGCATGGATGGACTTATGCGCGTAGGGTATCTCTAGAGCTTTTTCTTGAACTGCACTCTTGTATTTATAGAGGGGATTAGGGCTAGCCGTTGGAGAGCTAATCCAATCAGATCATCTATTTAAGGAAGCCTCAATCAATCAATTCCCTAATTGATTGATTGGGTTGGTGGGATCCTTGGATTGATTATCTTCAAATACTTTCCAATCCTGATCTTGTTGACTTGATTTGAATCACCAACGGTCAAATGCTTCCTCTGCCAAACTCTGATTCTCAACAGAGAAGGCAAGACCAGACACCAGGCAACCTCGGTGTCTTCTGGTCCTAATCTGGTTAACATCCAGAATACTCAGTAGAAATAGGGGATCAAACTGAGCATCATTGTTCTACCAGACTCGTCTGGTCCGGACTCGTCTGGTCCAGACTCGTCTGGTCTGGGGAAGGTCCTCTGCCTCTGGTCAGATCTCATCTGGTGAAGTCTTATGGTGGAGTCCTCTGGTGAAGTCCTCTGGTGGGGTCTTCTGGTGACTCTTCTGGTGAAGTCTTCTGGTCTGGCAGTTCCCCCTAGACTAAGTCCTAATCTAGATCATCATCTGGCTAACAGGTCCAGATGGTCCTATTACATCTTCTGGTTTATTTTAACTCATCAAAACTATACAATAATTTTCCTAACAGAGAAAGAAGAAAGTTCAGCCAAAGGTGTTCCCCTTCTGGATACTTCTCTGATGTTCCCCCTAAAACAAATCTGTCTCTGGATCCAACAATCCTAACTCTCTGAATCTAGTCTCAGCCAAAGGCTTAGTCAGAATATATGCTCTCTGCTTCTCGGTTGCAATCTTTTTCCATCCTTATATCTCCCTTCTCAACATGATCTCTGATAAAATGATGCCTTATATCAACATGTTTACACCTGGTATGAAGAACTGGATTCTGGGTAATGGCAATTGCACTATTACTATCACAGAAAATAGGAATATCCTTGGCTCTAATCTGGTAGTCCCTAAGTTGTTGACTAATCCAGAGTAGTTGGGAACAACAGCTCCCTGCAGCCATGTACTCTGCTTCTGTTGTTGATGTAGCAACTGAAGTCTGCTTAGAAAACCAGGATACCAATTTATTCCCTAAAAATTGGCATGTTCCACTTGTAGATTTCCTATCTATTCTGCATCCACCATAGTCTGAATCTGAATAACCACTCAACTCTAAGTTGTCATCTGCAGGATACCATAATCCTAAATTCACTGTTCCCTTAAGATATTTCAATATCTTCCTAGCTGCTTCTAAATGACTCTTCTTAGGATTAGCCTGATATCTGGCACATACTCCTACATCAAAAGTAATATCTGGTCTGCTTGCAGTCAGGTACAGAAGAGAACCAATAAGTGCTCTGTACTGAGTCTGGTCCACACTCTCTCCAGACTCATCTGGATCCATGTTGAAATTTTTCATCATAGGAATCTTGGCTGCTTTGCTAGATCCTACTCCAAATTTCTCTAACATGTTTCTGATATACTTTGCCTGATTTATGAAGATTCCCTTCTCTGATTGCTTAACCTGCAAACCTAAAAAGTAATTCATTTCACCCATCATGGACATCTCAAACTGACTCTACATGAGATCACCAAACTTCTCACACAGCTTCTTGTTAGGGGATCCAAATATAATGTCATCAACATATATTTGGACCAGAAGGATGTCCTTTCCTTCTTCTTTCCTAAACAGGTCCTATCAATCTTACCCTTAGAAAAACCATTGTCCAGAAGAAACTGAGATAGAGTGTCATACCATGCTCTGGGTGCCTGCTTCAGCCCATAAAGAGCTTTCTTAAGCTTAAACACCTTGTCACCTTGTTCAAAACCAGGAGGTTGTTCCACATACACTTCCTCAATGAGAATCCCATTAAGAAAGGCAGATTTCACATCCATCTGATATACTTTGAACTTCATGTGAGCAGCATATGCTAAGAACAATCTGATGGCTTCTAGTCTGGCAACAGGAGCAAATGTCTCATCATAGTCTATTCCTTCAGACTGAGAATAGCCCTGGGCCACTAGCCTTGCCTTGTTCATAGTAATGACATCATTCTCATCTTTCTTATTCTTGAAAACCCACTTAGTGCCTATTACCTTTTGATGTCTTGGTCTGTCTACCATCTCCCAAACATCCTGTCTGGTGAATTGATTCAACTCCTCCTGCATGACAACAATCTAATTTGAATCTTTCAGTGCCTCCTTGATGTTCTTGGGCTCAATCAAGGACACATAGCAACTGAATAAGGCAACTAAGTTAAGAGTTCTCCTAATCTGGACACCCTTAGTTGGATCTCCTAAGATCAGGTCATTGGTGTGATCAACCAGGGTCCTCCTTCCCGTGGTCTTGCCTGGGTGATCATCTTCTGCAGTACCTTGGTGATTATCACCAACTGCAGAAGAGCTTCCCCCTACAGGAGTTCCAACCTCTTCTGGTTCTACTCCTTGTGAAGGCTTCTGCTTCAGAGAACCAGGAGATGGGTCATCATCTGAATCTGAATCTGAATCAAGAATAGGTGGATTGACTTTGATTACTCTGGGTGTAGTCTGATTCTGGGTCTCATCAGAAGACTTAGAGTCCACCTTGCACTCAAAAGCAGATTCATAAAAATCAACATGAGGTGTTTCCTCCACACAAAGTGAATTCTTATTAAAAACTCTAAAAGCCTTACTGGTGCTGGAATATCCTAAAAATATTCCATCAGCCACTTTGGCATCAAAGGTTCTTAATTTAGATTTCCCATTGTCATGGATGAAACACTTACATCCAAAACCATGAAAATATGAAACAGATGGGGTTTTACCTTTCCATACCTCATATGGAGTCTTATTATGTCTCTGGGCAATTAGGCATCTGTTCTGAGTGTAGCAAGCTGTATTAATGGCCTCTGCCCAAAACCTTTGTGGAGTGTTGTACTCTGCCAGAAGTGTTCTTGCAGCTTCTTTAAGGGTTCTATTCCTCCTTTCTGCTACTCCATTTTGTTGGGGTGTTCTGGCAGTAGATGTCTCATGAAAAATCCCATGGTCCTTGCAGTAATCCGCAATGTGTGAATTCAAAAACTCTGTCCCTTTATCACTTCTGATTCTGACTATGCTCTGGTTCTGCTCATTCTGTATCTGCTTGAAGAATTCTGGCAGCTTAGTGATAGTTTCATTTTTCTTAAACAAGAACACTACCCAAGTGTATCTTGAAAAGTCATCTACTATCACCAAGGTGTACTTCCTTCCACTGAAACTAAGAGGAGAAACTGGTCCAAACAGGTCCATGTGAAGTAGTTGAAGTACTCTGGTTGTGGTTGTGCTCTGGACATCCTTAAAGGAAGTCTTGGGTTGTTTACCCTTCTGGCATGAACCACAAACCTGATTCTTCTTAAACACTTCATTAGGAAGACCTCAAAGTAGACCTTTTCTGGCAATCTTGTTCAGTGTTTTGAAGTTAAGATGACACAATCTCTTGTGCCAAATCCAGCTGTTCTCTGCAGATCCCTTTGCAACCAGGCAAGCATTTCTTGGGCAACTGCTAAAATCTGCAAGATAAATGTTACCCTTCCTCAAGCCTATTAGCAAAATATCATTATAATCAGAAGAAAAGACAGTGCATGAATCACTAGAGAACTTCACTGAGTATCCCATGTCACAGAATTGGGATACTGAAAGCAGATTATGCTTGAGTCCTTCTACATAGTAGACTTCATCTACAGATACACCATTAAAGGTCAGCTTTCCAACACCTCTGGTGACTCCATAGTTGTTGTCACCAAACATCACTCTTGGCCCATTCAATGGCTTGAAATCTTGGGGATTATCCTTCTGGAAGGTCATGTGCTTGGAACATCCACTATCAATGTACCAGACATGGTTTCTTGAAAGTCCTTTCTCCAATGGGCTCTTATCTACCTGCAGGGAAATCAATTAGGTCCCCTACTAGTGCTGGGTCCTGATTGGTTAGTTGCAGGTTTTGTAGGAATCCATAGATAAAGATCATCCCTTGTTGGATGAGGAGATCTTATCTTCCTTCCAAATCTATCTACCAAAACATGTCCTCTTACAATGACATATTGAGCTACTGGTCTGATAAGGACACCTTTCCTATAAACAGGTCTGGTGTACCTTTTCTCAAATCTGGCCTTTGGAATGGCCTGCCTCAAAGATATGGTCTTAAAGGTCTGGTTGTAAGGGTACATCCTAGAAGAACCATCTCTAATGTCATAACTAACCAGATCAGTTGGTTTTCTAAAGATGGGTCTCTGGTTCTGAAAGTAAGATCTCTTCTGATGATGGAATTCCTTCTGATGTTTCCTGTTCTGGAATCTTCTTAGAGCATTCCACCTTTGAGATCCCTGATTCTGAGTGAGGTTCTCTGGTTCAGTATACCTCATCTGGTATCTCCTATTCTGATTAGATTTCCTCTTAGAGTCTCTTGTTTTAGGTCCCCTAATCTGCTTAGGTTCCACTCTTTTAGGATTCCTCTGAGGTTCTCTAATCAGATTAGGCATCTGAACAGAACTATCAATCTTCATAGGTTCTCTTTTCTGGCTTGTATGCTCTAGAATTTTTCCTTCCAGAACATTCACCTCTTCTGGATTATGTTTTAAACTATCAGCAGGGGGTTCCCATTTCCAACCAGATCTGTGAACCACCATGCGATCAGAAGGATCCTCTTCATTCCGGAGTTCCACAAGTTCACCAGATCTTATAGATTTGTCTTTAGTAAAGCAATATTTATGAGATCTTTTAATAATTCCAGGATATCCTAAACCACTCTTATCATTAATGCGTTGAGAAGATCCTGAAATAATAGATAGAACATCTGGTTTCAGGGAATCTTCTCTGGGCACAGGTAACTCAATAGTTTGTTCAACTTGTTTTCCCTTGATAAGAGTCTGGTATTTGGCTCTAAGCTCATTGAGCTCATCCTTCTGAGAATTCTTTTCCTTCATGATTTGATCTACCAGAGTATCTCTTTCTCTGATCTTATCCTGAAGTTCAGAAACTTCTTTGGAATGATCTTTCATGAGTTCTCTGGTGGATTTTTGTTCATGGGATAAGGATTGAACTTCAGTTCTGAGCCTACCATTCTCTTTCTCTCAAGTTTTTGACATAATTGAACACAATTTTGGAGATCTGATAGCATTTGCTGCATATCAGACTCTCTGGAGTTACCAGATGAATTAGAGGATTCAGTATATTTGGAATTTGATAGAACTAAGGTAGTTTCTTGTACCTCATTGATGTCTGACATCAGACATACATCATCATCAGACCCGAAATCAGAAGAAGAAGAACTGGAACTAGTATCCTCCTCCTCTGCTTCTGCCAGTAATGCTCTATTGTCTGCATATCTCCTATCTCTCTTGATCCTCTTCTCTTCTCTTTCCCTAGGAGTAAGTTGAGGACAATCATAACTGTAGTGACCAGTCTTGTTGCATGTGTAGCAGGCATTGTCTCCTCTGGGACTAGGAATTGGCTCTCTCCTTCTCTGGTTGTAGTCTGATCTGGCTGGACTACTCTCTCCCCTCTGGTGGTCAGGTCTGCCAGAGCTACCATCCCTCCTCTGATAATCTGATCTCCCAGAGCTTCCAGGGTTGTCATCTCTCCTCCTTTCTGGAGTTCTGAATCTGGTCTCCCTTGAGTCTCCAGATGTCTTTTCCTTTTCTGCAGGCTTGAAGGAACTCTTCCTGTCTCTGGTAGATTCCTTCCAATGCCTTTTGTACCTGCCATATTTTGAACTCATTTTATCTAATTTATCGGTTAGAAGTGCTACCTGCTCCTTGAGGCTCAAGTCATCTGCAGTAGAATCCTTTGGCTTGACATCAGGCTTGATAGTTGAAGAGAATGCAACACCTTTCTGACCAGAAGAGGAAACCTCTTCTGTTTGATCCTCCTCTTGAAGATCATACTCATAAGCTTTGAGATCAGACAACAGAAGATGATGATCCAGAGTGTTGAGATCCTTGTTGTCCTTGATCACAGTGACTTTAATTCTCCACCTGCTGGTTAGTGAACGCAAGATTTTACTATTAATTTCTTTTTCAGAGTAGGTCTTACCTAAGGCACTAGCCTTGTTCAGGAGGTTTGTGAGACGCATATCCAGCTGGTCAATGGTCTCGTCTGGTTTCATTTTGAAAGTGTCAAACAAATGTTGAACAGCTTGGAGCTTGTTGTCTTTAATCTTCTCTGTTCCTTCACAGAGAAGTGCAAGTTTGTCCCACATCTCCTTGGCAGTGGCACAGGTTCTGACCTTCTCTATCACTTCCTTGGTGAGTGTGTTGATAATCTCGGTTCTTGCCACCTGGTCCAAGTTGTAGAGCTTTCTTTCATCGTTGTCAAGCTCATCTTTCTTTTTTAGGATTCTTTGCCTGGGGACTCTATCCTCTGTAGTTTTTTGGGCAGTTTCACTCGTTTCTTCCCTGGACTCTGACCTACCACTATCAATAGGAGTCCAGTAAAATTGAATGGGGCCACTTTCTACCACATCTAACATGCGGTGGTGAATATCTCCCAGATGATTACTCATCATGAAGCTCCAGTGGCTATAATCCTCAAATGAGAATTCTGTCAACTTGCGACTCTTATAAGAAGATTTTGCAGACATTTTGACAAAAATAAGGATTTAACAAGAATTTGAACAAAAGCACTAAAGAGCAATGGATCTGCCCGGTGACCACCAAAAGCTTTTCAAAGTAGTGGTCATTGGACACACTGCTCTGATACCACTGGTTGGTCCCACTATTTAGATTACTTGCGGAAGCTTAAGTTAAATGTCTTTCAAATTCTTTTTATAAGAGCACAAAAACCAATAAGAGAATAAGTAAATGAAAGCAATAAAGAACACAAGATATATAGTGGTTCGGATTTGAATATCCTACGTCCACTCTCCCTTTTATCCAAGGGGTCTCACTATCAACCAACCAACTCACTTACTTACTCACTGGAATTGGGAAGTGCCAGTTCCTTCTAACAACTCCTTTAGATCTAATCACAATCTAAAGTAGGCTACCTTCAACCTTATCTTAGAGATGAACAGGTTAAGATCTAAAAACTCCTTGAGAGTGAATATGATTGAAAGAACAATAAGAGTGCTAAGAGTGATTATCAAAAGCTTGGATGGACTTATGCGCGTAGGGTATCTCTAGAGCTTTTTCTTGAACTGCACTCTTGTATTTATAGAGGGGATTAGGGCTAGCCGTTGGGGAGCTAATCCAATCAGATCATCTATTTAAGGAAGCCTCAATCAATCAATTCCCTAATTGATTGATTGGGTTGGTGGGATCCTTGGATTGATTATCTTCAAATACTTTCCAATCCTGATCTTGTTGACTTGATTTGAATCACCAACGGTCAAATGCTTCCTCTGCCAAACTCTGATTCTCAACAGAGAAGGCAAGACCAGACACCAGGCAACCTCGGTGTCTCCTGGTCCTAATCTGGTTAACATCCAGAATACTCAGTAGAAATAGGGGATCAAACTGAGCATCATTGTTCTACTAGACTCGTCTGGTCCGGACTCGTCTGGTCTGGGGAAGGTCCTCTGCCTCTGGTCAGATCTCATCTGGTGAAGTCTTATGGTGGAGTCCTCTGGTGAAGTCCTCTGGTGGGGTCTTCTGGTGACTCTTCTGGTGAAGTCTTCTGGTCTGGCAGTTCCCCCTAGACTAAGTCCTAATCTAGATCATCATCTGGCTAACAGGTCCAGATGGTCCTATTACATCTTCTGGTTTGTTTTAACTTATCAAAACTATACAATAATTTTCCTAACAGAGAAAGAAGAAAGTTCAGCAAGAAGAGGTAGAGAAAGAGAAAACTTCTGAGAAAAGTGTGGCGTTCAAGGCCAGGTCTGAACCTGTTGAGTCTTCATCAAAGTCACTGATGGAGATTAGCAAGGAAGAGCTTGTTGAAGAGTACAGCCTGATGGTCAGACGCTTTGATAAGCTAAATTCCAGGTTTGGTCGTTATAAGAAATTTTATCAGGACTCACATGACAGGAAACTTGAAGGAACCCACCAAAGCTCGAGGAGATATGAGGAAAGGAGAAACACTGATGTTAGGATAAAAATTGTATAGTTTTGATGAGTTAAAAACAAACCAGAGAATGTAACAGGACCATCTGGACCTGTTAGCCAGATGATGAACTAGAATAGGACTTAGCCTAGGGGGAATTGCCAGACCAGAAGACCTCACCAGAAGAGTCACCAGAAGACTAACCAGAGGACTCACCAGAGGACTCCACCAGAGGACTTCACCAGATGAGACTGACCAGAGGCAGAGAACTTTCCCCTGACCAGACGAGTCTGGTGAAACAAAAGATGCTCAGAATCATCTCCTGATTTTGATGAGCATTATGTTTCTTAACCAGATCAGGACCAGTAGAAATCTTGGTTGCCTGGTGTCTGGTATCGCATTCTCTGGAGAGAATCAGAGTTTGGCATTGGAAGCTATTGACCGTTGGTGATTAAAATCAAGTCAACAAGATCAGGATTGGAAAGTCTTGAAGTCAATCAATCCAAAGGATCTCACCAACCCAATCAATCAATTAAGGAATTGATTGATTGAAGCTTCCCTATATAGAGGATCTGATTGGATTAGCTCTCCAACGGCTATTCCCTAATCACCTCTATAAATACAGAGTGCAATCTCAAGAAAAAGGGCTAGAGAGAATCATACGCGTACGAAGTCATATTCCAAGCTCTTGTTTATCAAACACATAGCACTCTTATTCTGTTCATACTTACATATTCACTCTTAAGGAGTAGTTGGACCTCAACCTGTTCATCTACAAGATAAGGTTGAAGGCTGTTGTCTTTAGATCGAAGTTAGATCTAAAGAGTTTGTAAGAAGGAACTAGTACTTCACAATTCCAGTAAGTAAGTTGGTTGTTGGTTGGATAGTGAGACCCCTTTGATCAAGGGAGAGTGGACGTAGGATATTCAGATCCGAACCACTATACATCCGGTCTTATTTATTGTTTTCTGCATTTAATTTCTTGCTTATTTTAGTGTGCTCTTGTGAAAAGAACTTTGCCAAAGACATTTACTTTAAAGCTTCCACAATTTATCAATCTAGTGGGACCAACAAGTGGTATCAGAGCAGTGTGTCCAAAGACCACTGCTTTGTAAAGCTTTTTGGTGGTCACCGGGCATATCTATTCCTCTTTATTATGTTTTGGTTAAATTTTTATTAAATCTCTTTAGTAAAAATGTCTGCAAAATCTTCTTACAAGAGCCGTAAGTTACCAGAATTCTCTTTCGAGGATTACAGCCACTGGAGCTTCATGATGAGTAATCATCTTGGAGCTATTCATCACCGCATGTTGGATGTGGTAGAGAGTGGCCCAATTAAATTTTACTGGACTCCTATTGATAGTGGCAGGTCAGAGTCCAGGGAAGAAACAAGTGAAACTACCCAGAAAGCTGCTGAGGACAGAGTTCCTAGACAAAGAATCCTCAAGAAAAAAAGTTGAGCTTGACAATGATGAAAGAAAACTTTATAATTTGGACCAGGTGGCACGAACTGAGATCACCAACACACTCACTAAGGAGGTGATAGAGAAAGTCAGAACCTGTGCCACTGCCAAGGAGATGTGAGATAAACTTGCCCTGCTCTGTGAAGGAACAGAGAAGATCAAGGATAACAAACTTCAAGCTGTTCAACACTCGTTTAACACCTTCAAAATGAAACCAGACGAGACTATTGACCAGCTGGGTATGCGTCTCACAAATCTCCTCAACAAGGCTAGTGCCTTAGGTAAGACCTACTCTGAAAAGGAAATAAATAGTAAAATATTGCGCTCACTAACCAGCAGGTGGAGAATCAAAGTGACTGTGATTAAAGATAGCAAGGATCTCAACACTCTGGATCATCATCTTCTGTTATCTGATCTTAAAGCATACGAATTTGATCTTCAAGAGGAGGATCAAACAGAAGAGGTTTCCTCTTCTGGTCAGAAAGGAGTTGTCTTCTCCACTACCATCAAGACAGATGACAAACCAAAGGAGTCTACTGCAGATGACATGAGTCTCAAGGAACAGGTAGCACTTCTAACCCATAAACTTGATAAAATGAGTTCAAAATATGGCAGGTACAAAAAGCATTGGAAGGAATCTACCAGAGACAGGAAGAGTTCCTTCAAAGCTGCAGATAAAGAGAGAAAATCTGGAGACTCAAGGGAGACCATATTCAGAACTCCAGAAAGGAGAAGAGATAGCAGCTCTGGGAGATCAGATTACCAGAGGAGGGATGGCAGTTCTGGCAGATCAGATTACCAGAGGAGAGAGAGTAGTCCAGCCAGAGCAGAGTACAACCAGAGGAGGAGAGATCCAAGCCCCAGTCCCAGAGGAGATAACACCTGTTACACCTGCAACAAGCCTGGTCACTACAGCTATGATTGTCCTCAATTGACTCCTAGAGAAAGAGAAGAGAAAAGACTCAAGAGAGATAGAAGATATGCTGACAAGAGAGCACTATTAGCAGAAGCAGAGGAGGAAGATACAAGTTCCAGTTCTTCTTCTTCTTCTGATTTCGGATCAGATGATGATGTATGTCTTATGGCAGACATCACTGAGGTAAATGAAACTACCCTATGCTTATCTAATTCTAAATATACTGAATCATCTCATTCATCGGGTAACTCCAGAGAGTCTGATATGTAACAAATGTTATCAGATCTCCAAAATTGTGTTCAATTATATCAAAAACTTGAAAAAGAGAATGGTAGGCTCAAAGCTGAAGTTCAATCCTTATCTCATGAGCAAAAATCCACCAGAGAACTCATGAAAGATCATTCCAAAGAAGTCTCTGAACTTCAGGAAAAGATTACAGAAAGAGATACTCTGGTAGATCAACTTATGAAGGAAAGGGAATCTCAGGAAGATAAGTTCAATGAACTAAGAGCTAAATACCAGACACTTATCAAGGGAAAACAAGTTGAGCAAACCATAGAAGAGATACCCATGCCCAGAGAAGCTCCTAAGATACCATCTATTGTATCTATCATAACAGAGACTTCTCAACACATTAATGATAAGAGTGGTTTAGGATATTCTGGAATTACAACCAGATCCACTAAATTTCTTAGCAATAAAGGCAAGTTGTCTCAAAGAGCTGGTGAATTGGTAGAAATCTGGGATGAAAAGGATCCTAATGGAAAAGGTTACAGAGTAGTTAAAAATCCTAACTGGGTTAATGATTACTCTGTTGACCATATAGATGAAGTTCCCAATGAGTTCACTGAACTGGAAGAGGAAATCTTAGAGCACAAACGCCAGAAAGGAGAACCTATGAAGATTGATGGTTCTGTTCAGATGCGTAACCAGATTAGGAGACCTCAGAGGATACCTAACAGAGTGGAACCTAAGAAAAATAGGGGACCTCAAAAAGGAAACTCTAAGAGGAAACCTAATCAGAATAGGAGATATCAAAGGAGATATACTGAACCAGAGAACCTCAATCAGACTCAGGGATCTCAAAGGAGTTATGCTCAAAGAAGATTTCAGAACAAGAACACTCAGAAAGAATTTCATCATCAGAATAGATCCAATTTTCAAAACCAGAGGAGGTCTTCCAGACCCATCTATAGAAAACCAACTGATCTGGGTAGTTATGACACCAGAGATGGTTCTTCTAGGATGTACCCTTACAACCAGACCTTTAAGACCATGTCTTTAAGGCAGGCTATTCCAAAAGCCAGATTTGAGAAAAGATACACCAGACGTGTTTATAGGGAAGGTGTTCTGATCAGACCAGTAGCTCAATATGTCATTATAAGAGGACATGTGCTGGTAGATAGATTTGGAAGGAAGATAAGATCTCCTCATCCAGCAAGGGATGATCTTTATTTTTGGATTCCTACAAAACCTGCAACTAACCAATCAGGACCCAGCTCTAGTAGGGGACCTAATTGATTTCTCTGCAGGAGGATAAGAGCCTATTGGAGAAAGGACTTTCAAGCAAACTTGTGTGGTACATTGATAGTGGATGTTCCAAGCATATGATATTCCAGAAATATCATCTCCAGGATTTCAAGCCAATGAATGGGCCAAGAGTGATGTTTGGTGACAACAACTATGGAGTCACTAGAGAAGTTGGAAAGTTGACTTTCAATGGAGTATCTGTAGATGAAGTCTACTACGTTGAAGGACTCAAGCATAATCTGCTTTCAGTATCCCAATTTTGTGACAGGGGATACTCAGTGAAGTTCTCTAGTGATTCATGCACTGTCTTTTCTTCTGATTATAATGAAATTTTGCTTATAGGCTTAAGGAAGGGTAACATTTATCTTGCAGATTTTAGCAGTTGCCCAAGAAATGCTTGCCTGGTTGCTAAAGGATCTGCAGAAGATAGCTGGTTATGCACAAGAGATTGAGCCACCTTAACTTCAAAACACTGAATAAGATTGCCAGAAAAGGTCTTATTCGAGGTCTTCCTAATGAAGTGTTTAAGAAGGATCAGGTTTGTGGTTCATGCCAGAAGGGTAAACAACCCAAGACCTCCTTTAAGGATGTCCAGAGCACAACCACAACCAGAGTACTTCAACTACTTCACATGGACCTGTTTGGACCTGTTTCTCCTCTTAGTTTCAGTGGAAGGAAGTACACCTTGGTGATAGTAGATGACTTTTCAAGATACACTTGGGTAGTGTTCTTGTTTAAGAAAAATAAAACTATCACTAAGCTGCCAGAATTCTTCAAACAGATTCAGAATGAGCAGAACCAGAGCATAGTCAGAATCAGAAGTGACAAAGGGACAGAGTTTTTGAATTCACACATTGCAGAGTATTGCAAAGAACATGGGATTCTTCATGAGACATCTGCTGCCAGAACACCCCAACAAAATGGAGTAGCAGAAAGGAGGAATAGAACCCTTAAGGAAGCTGCAAGGACTCTTCTAGCAGAGTACAACACACCACAAAGGTTTTGGGCAGAAGCCATCGATACAGCCTGTTATACCCAGAACAGATGCCTAATTGCCCAGAGACATAGCAAGACACCATATGAGGTATGGAAAGGTAAAACCCCATCTGTTTCATATTTTCATGTTTTTGGATGTAAGTGTTTCATCCATGACAATGGGAAATCAAAATTAAAAACTTTTGATGCTAAAGTAGCAGATGGAATATTTTTAGGATATTCCACCACTAGTAAAGCTTTTAGAGTTTTTAATAAGAATTCACTTTGTGTGGAGGAAACACCACATGTTGTTTTTTATGAATCTGATGTTGAGTGCAAGGTGGAATTAAAGTCTTCTGGAGAGACCCAGAATCAGACTACTCCCAGAGTAATCAAGGTCAATCCACCTATTCTTGATTCAGACTCAGATTCAGATTCAGATGTTGACCCATCTTCTGGTTCTCTGAAGGAGAAGTCTTCACAAGGTACAGAACCAGAGGAGGTTGGAACTCCTGTAGGGGGAAGTTCTTCTGCAGATGGTGATATTCACCAAGGTACTACAGAGGATGGTCAATCAGGTAAGGTCACGGGAAGGAGGACCCTGGTTGATCACCCCAATGACCTTATAATTGGAGATCCAACTAAGGGTGTCCAAACTCGGAGAACTCTTAACTTAGTTACCTTATTCAATTGCTATGTGTCCTTAATTGAGCCCAAGAACATCAAGGAAGCACTGAAAGATTCAAATTGGATTGTGGCAATGCAAGAGGAGTTGAATCAATTCACCAGACATGATGTTTGGGAGCTGGTAGACAGACCAAGACATGAAAAGGTGATAGGCACTAAGTGGGTTTTCAAGAATAAGAAAGATGAGAATGATGTCATTACTAGGAACAAGGCAAGGCTAGTGGCTCAGGGCTATTCTCAGTCTAAAGGAATAGACTATGATGAGACCTTTGCTCCTGTTGCCAGACTAGAAGCCATCAGATTGTTCTTAGCATATGCTGCTCACATGAAGTTCAAAGTATACCAGATGGATGTGAAATCTGTCTTTCTTAATGGGATTCTCATTGAGGAAGTGTATGTGGAACAACCTCCTGGTTTTGAACAAGGTGACAAGGTGTTTAAGCTTAAGAAAGCTCTTTATGGGCTGAAGCAGGCACCCAGAGCATGGTATGACACTCTATCTCAGTTTCTTCTGGATAATGGTTTTACTAAGGGTAAGATTGATAGAACCTTGTTTAGGAAAGAAGAAGGAAAGGACATCCTTCTGGTCCAGATATATGTTGATGACATTATATTTGGATCCCCTAACAAGAAGCTGTGTGAGAAGTTTGGCGATCTCATGCAGAGCCAGTTTGAGATGTCTATGGTGGGTGAAATGAATTACTGTTTAGGTCTGCAGGTAAAACAATCAGAGAAGGGAATCTTCATAAATCAGGCAAAGTACATCAGAAACATGTTAGAGAAATTTGGAATATGTTGGGATATTTTAGTTTTGATGATTTTCCAAAACAACATGTAATAGGTTTGAAAGCAGTCAGGATAGTATCTTTTAGTTTCAGGTCAGGCTATGTTGTTTCTCAGGAGAACAGGTTATCAGTGGAGGAGGAACTCAGCTGAGGGAGAACTCTACTGAGAGGAACTCAGTGAGGGGGAACTCACTGACACAGCCTGAGGAAGTCAAAATAACATCAAAGAGAGAACAGACTGAAGCCATGTCAGAAGACCTGAACCTGAAGAGAAGCCTGAAGGAAGTCCCACTGAGTATAAACCTGACTTTCTAAGCTGGTCAGTGGACTACTCAGTGAAGAGCATGATTAAGAGGATCAGTGTTGTGCCTAGTAGGACCTGAAGGAGTCAGGCTACTGAGGCTGGGAAGCTTGACAAATAGCCTTATGTCAACTCCCCTGAGTGGACTTCAAGTCTACTGAAGGAAGTCCACTGAGAAGACTTAAAGTCCAATGATGGTTCCTAAGAGGACTTCAAGTCTACTGAAGAAAGGTATCCTGAGAGGATTACAAGTCAGCTGAAGACAAGTCGCCTGAAGTCAGGACTACCCTGATCAAGTACCCTGAAGAAAAGAGCCGTTGGACTCAGTCCACGTGGACCAATCAAGTCAAGGCAGCGAATCTGACAAAAGCTGACAAGGCCATACTTTACTGAAAAGGAGGATTTCACTCCAGAGATAGTCTGGATTTGAATGTTACTCTCTCCAACGGTAACATTCAAATCCACACTATAAATACAAACTCAAGCTTCATTTATAAGGGTGCGAAGCAAGGAGCTGATGTGAGAGTGGTGCGTTTCAAGGGAGGCATAAGGAGGCACCATCTCCATCAAGAACACTGACCTGAGTTCTTCATAGTCATATTTGAGTGTTCCAGTTTGTATACTCGAGCTCATCATATACATCCTAAGCTTAGAGAGATTTTCCCAACCGTAGCTCAAAGGCTAAAACCATGTAAGGGAAAATCTCACCTAGTTGGAGAGAACCAAACCAAACTAAACCCTTTCCAGAATAGTGTTAGGTGTTGCAGTGAGGTGAGGAGAGGCAGTCCCTGAGTGAAGAGGGATGTGAGGCCAGTTCGAGAGGCAGCTCCGCGGAGGGGTGTGAGTCCAGTTGTGAGTGCACCTTGGCACGTTAAAAACAAGAATCCCGGGTAGTGGATTTCCTGTTAAATCAGGCAGTGGATGTAGGAGCTTGAGCCTCCGAACCACTTTACATTGTTGTGTTCTTTATTGCTTTACTGACTTGCATAACATCAGTGTTAAAACAAAAATAACTCCTAATTTCCCATATTGTCTTTGTTTGTGAATGGAAAAACGGGACCAACAGAATAGGATCTAGCTAGGTAGCCAAGATTCCTATGATGACAAATTTCAACATGGATCCAGATGAGTCTGGAGAGAGTGTGGACCAGACTCAGTACAGAGCACTCATTGGTTATCTTCTGTATTTGAATGCAAGTAGACCAGATATAACCTTTGTTGTAGGTGTGTGTGCCAGATTTCAAGCTAATCCTAAGAAAAGTCATTTGGAAGTAGCTAGGAAGATATTGAAATATCTTAAAGGTACAGCGAATTTGGGGTTATGGTATCCTGCAGATGACAACTTAGAGTTAAGTGGTTACTCGGATTCAGATTATGGTGGATGCAGAATAGATAGGAAGTCTACATCTACAACAGAAGCAGAGTACATGGCTGCAGGGAGCTGTTGTTCACAACTACTCTGGATTAGTTAACAACTTAGGGACTACCAGATTAGAGCCAAGGTTATTCCAATATTCTGTGATAGTAATAGTGCAATTGCAATCACCCAGAGAGCAAATATTCTGACTAAGCCTTTAGCTGAGTCCAGATTCAGAGAGTTAGCATTTGAGTTAGGCTAATTGGATCCAGAGACATATTTGTTTTAGGGGGAACATCAGAGAAGTATCCTTTGTTTAATTCTATTACTTAATATATATTCTCAAACTAACTTACCTACAGGCTAGATATATATCAGGGAAGTCACATCTCCAGATGTGATTCACACCAGATGAGGTACATCCTAGATGAGGTGCTGTATAAGATTCAAGAAAAGTTCGGAGTCTTCTCTGACCAGAACCAGATGAGTTTCATCAGATGAGATGTAACACCAGACTAGCTGTGGTATCATCTGGTTACAATGTCAGGTGACAGGTATATTTTTACTTCTCTGGCCTCTGATCATTGGGATACACTTTTCAAATTACTTAATACACCCAAAACGTTTCAACTTCAGAGTGTATTTAAGACTAGGGTATAGGGCCTAGGTAATCATTTCGCTTTTTATCTTGACTGCCACAAAACCCTTTTATGCCCAGTCCCAATGACCACGCCTACGCACCAGATTAAATCTTTATTTCGCCTTTTAATCTTGGCCATTAGATTTAATTAATGTGCAATATGTCAATCAATTCGAAAATTAATTTTGTTCCCTAAATTAAATTTTGCAATTACACGCGTTCACACTTCATTAATTGTTCAAGCCACGCGTCTTGCCTATTTAAATCAAATCTTGTTTCAATCTGTCTTTTCACGTTTCCTTATTTTTCAAAACCCTAATTTTCTCTCTGCAAGTTTCTCTCTCTCTCTATCTCTCTCTCTCACAGCAATGGCACCCAAGTGCAACTTCGATCCAGAATACGTTTGCAAAAAGTTGAAGTCTGAGATGGTGGTGGACTTCTATTTCACCAAGAATCCAGCAGTACTGGAGATTTTGGAATTGCTCAGGCGATCTGGAGTGGAGGAGTTCATTTCCAAAGTTCCCAAGGACTTGCGCACTGTGGATGGGTATGCTGCCCAATTTCTAGTCCGCATGAAGATCCATGATGATCATATTTCCTCAGAGATTGATAAGGAGGATGTCGTCTTCTCAAAGGTTGATTTCTGTAGTTTGTTTGGCAACATTTCCGCGGAGGGTGTGGACCCATTGAAGTACAAGGAAGGAGATGCGTTGGAATCCTTCAAGATTTTTGCCAGGTCTTCATGTCAGAACTTGACTAAGGATTTTTGGACAAGCATCTGAGGCATAAGTACAAGGTTTTGTTCGACATCGTTGTGAAGGTACTAATGTGCGAGAGACATAGCACAGATGCCATCTTTACTGGCAGGCTCTGTGTTATGAGGGCCATTTTGGATGGTGCCCAATTCAATTGGGCAGAGTTCTTCTGGGGAGTATTGAGGAAGAACAAGTTGAAAGTGCAGAAGGAAGAGTGTCCCAGCGAGCCAGGGGAGCAGCAGTTTTTCTTTAATGCCAATGTGTCCTTAGGCACAAAGCTCACTTTAATCTTGGACTCAATCTTTCCAGAGAAGAAGTGGAAAGATTCCTTGTGCAAGGGCTTCCATAAGTCCAAGATTTTGTTCTCTAAGGATGGTCCTCTTCATGGCCATCCTGATTCTGATGGTGAGCAGGCCATCCCTGCCCCTCCTCTTCAAGCAGTGTCCTCACCTGCTAAGGGGCAGAAGCAGCAGAGGCAGCAGAAGGGCCAGAAGAAGCCTGCTGAAGCAACTGGTTCCTCAACCATTGCTTTCTCTGGTTCCTCAGAGGAGGACCAGATTCCTCTTCTTAACATCTTGAAGAAGAAGGGTGAAGGTGCAGAAGCTGCCAGGAAGGCAGGAGCTTCCAAGAGGAAGAGGCCAGATGAGGCCAAGAAGGTATCTGCCAAGAAACCCAGAACTGGCAGAAGGGTTCCAAGGACCCTATCTAAGGCCAAGAGGGCCGTTCTTCAAGATTCAAGCTCTGGCTCTGATCTTGGAGATGCTCTGGAGCAAGCAATTGATGAAGCTGCCAGGATCATGCAGGACTCCACTGCTCCGGTCCCATCTGATGAGGTAAACCCATAAATCTTGTTACCCCATCAACCTCTCCCCCAGAAAACCCTCCCCAAATCCCATTTACTGCTTCTGGTGCCCCCATTGCCTCACCAGAGCAGACCCTTCCTGATACCCCTATATTCACTCCCTCCACCATACCTACCCAAACACCTTCTCCCCCACCTTCCCAAACACCCCTTACCACAAATCCTTCTCCCCCAGCCCCTGTACCAGAGGTACCTTCCACTTCTGGTGCTGAACCTCCCTCTCCTACCTCTCAAACTATCATCCCTGTTTCTGTACCAGAGGTACCATCTACTTCTTCTGGTGCAGAACAACCCCTTCCCTCTACCTCTACCTCTACCTCTCAAAACCCTACCCCTCCCCAATCTCATATAGAACAGGACCCATCCATCTATATGTCTCTGGGTTTCCCTGCCCCTCATTCTCCCACCTGTTTGTCCAGCGATGATAGTGAAGATGAGGATGCTTCACGGGAGCTGGAGGTCTTAGCACCATCCTCCTCTGCCTCTGGGCCCAGACCCTTCACTTTCTCTTCTGCAGAAATGGGTCCCATCAGGCAGAGTATGAGTGTAAGTGCTCAGCTCTGGCTAAGAGAGCATTTCCCTGTTTTGTTGGAGCACTTACCCCTTCTGGCAGAGCTGACTGATGCCAAAGTCTGGAGCAAGGCCAGACTTGAAGATGTGGAGGACCTCATGTTATTGCTTGAGGAAATGGGTCCTTCCAATTTCACTGCCTGGGAGATTGATCTCAAGAAGAAGCTCAACATCCAGAATCCTGCAGAGCATGAGACCCCAGAGGCAGCCAAGGTGTTGATCCGCACCTTGCTGATTCAGAGAGGAGTTATGATCTCTCCTGAGGGCCCCTCCTACACATTTGGCCCTCACTTTACCTTTCCTCCAGAGCTCTACTCTGATGAGGAGGATTTTGATGTCACTAAGATGAAGACTTTCTTCAATGAGCAGATCATGCAGATTGGGTTCTTCTCTAAGGCAATTCAACATATGGCCCCTGCTATGATTGAGCACCAGATCCGGCAGGAGAGGAGGATCTTCTTGAAACAGATTAAGTCCACCTTTGCAGCTGCCAAAGCCTCTTTCAAAGCCAATGGACTTCTTGTCAAGTTGGATGTTATGCACAGCCAGAAGCAGCTCTAGGAGCATATGCTAGAGCAGCTGAGGCCAGTCACTGTATTGAAGGTTGAGATGGCTTCCCAGATGCTGCAGACTGCTAAGCTTAAGGACTCTCTCCAGGAGATGTTAGAGAAGCAGGAGAAGCTGGTTGCGGAATCAAAAGCTTATCTGGAGGAAGCAAAGCAGCTGTGTGATCTTCACTCTTCCTCCAACACTGCCTTGTCTGATCTCATTAGGCAGGTAGTGGAGCCCCTTATTGATGAAGTTAAAAAGGGGGAAGAGAAGGCCAGAACTGATCTGGCGAAGACCACGAATGAGATTCTCTTCAGCCATGGTGCTCGTCTGGACCTGCTGGAGAACACTTTGGCCCAGGCCGAGCTGCAGAAGAAGAAGAAGGAAGAGCTCAAATCTCTTTCCATGGCAAAGCAGCTTGCAGCAGAGGAGGAGTCTTCAGAAGCAGAGCAAGATCCCATCCATATCTCTGGACCTGCAAAGAAGAAGATCAAGAAGGTGAAGAAGAGCTTCCTAGAAGAAGTGGTGGAGGAAGCAGAGAAGAGATTTCGTGAGGAGACGCCTGATGAGAGGCAAGCCAGAATAAGGAAGAACATAGATGAAGAGCAGAGGCTCCGATATGTTAGGAGGCAGAATAAGAAGAGCAGAGAAGTTGGCATCTCTTCTGGTGTCAGTGGATCCAGCCAGAAGAAGAAAGGTCCTGTTGAGGTGATGGACATTTTGCCACTCAGGACAGAAGGGTCCTTTGACTCTACTGTGCCTGTCCCTCTGATAGAGAAGTGGAGAGAAGCCAAGACTTTGTGGTTCATTCAACACTATATCCAAAGGCCTCCACCAGAGGATGATGCACTCATCAACAGGACATTCCATTCTTGGATGAAGGCATATGATGCAAGTCTGTACAAGCAACTGATGGACTCCACCATACAGTTCAACCTGGAGGTCACTGCTCCTGAATTCCATTTCCTTAACACTCCAATGATAGGGGACCAGGTTGATTGGGCTGAATTGAAGAAATTGTACAAGACCAAGGTGTTGGCAAATTTCACTCCAACATCCTCTGCAGAGTTGAAGGCCATTCAAGACAGATTCTTCGACTGGTTCCTGGTGCCTAAAGAGAACATAAGATATGCTTAGAATAGGACCAGAATTGCTTTGTAATCTGTAATCTCCTTTGTCCTTATTATTAATGGAAATATCATATCTTCTCTGTTCAAAAGACAACCTCTTGTTGTCTTATTTGTTTGCCTGATAAGATCTATTCTAAGGTCTTATCATTTTATTGTTCTTATGCTTAAGTATTTTATTTGATCAGTTCTGGTTTTTTTGTTTTAACTCCATCAAAAAGGGGGAAATTGTTAGGATAAAAGTTGTATAGTTTTGATGAGTTAAAAACAAACCAGAGAATGTAACTGGACCATCTGGACCTGTTAGCCAGATGATGAACTAGAATAGGACTTAGACTAGGGGGAATTGCCAGACTAGAAGACCTCACCAGAAGAGTCACCAGAAGACTAACCAGAGGACTCACCAGAGGACTCCACCAGAGGACTTCACCAGATGAGACTGACCAGAGGCAGAGAACTTTCCCCAGACCAGACGAGTCCGGACCAGAGGAAACTGTTGACTCAGTCAGGGTTGCCCCCAAGGTTGCTAAGCCAAAACCCAAGGGAAAGGCAAAGTAACCAAAGGAGGTCCCTGAGAGCTCAGGCAAGAGAAAGCCTCAGTGAAAGCAGTGGAAGACTCCAGCCAAGAGCCCTCAGACTGGTCAGCGAGGGTATCATCATGCTTGGCAATACCAACAGGGAAGGCCAAACATGATGACACTCCCATGGTTTTGGCATCCTGAGGCCTTTAACTATTTTCCATTCCCTCACTCCCCTAGGGGGAACAGAACACAGGGTCCTTATCAAGAACAAGGCCCAAGACCTACTGCACACAGACATAGGAAGAACAGGAAGCCAGCACAAAAGGCACCCACCCAGGCTCCTGTGAAGCCTAAGTCTAGCACTCATACACCATCTTCCTCTCATGCAGAGAAGAAGAAAGTTGTGTATGTTGATGTTTCAGGGAGACAGATTTACCACTCTGAGGCAATCAGGGTAGTTAAGCAAGTCTGGATCCCGAAGGGTACAACTGACACAATAGGACCCAACACCCAATGCGTACCTAAAGCCTGATGTGCTTGCAGGCGGCTGTGGATCACAACAAGAGGAGAGGAGACTCAAACAAAGCTGTTTGGTACCTAGACAGCGGATGCTCAAGGCATATGACTGGAATGAAGAGTCTTATCCAAGAATTTCAAGCTAAAGATGGTCCACAGGTAACCTTTGGTGACAACTCAAAAGGTATTACTAAAGGTTTTGGTATCTTGATTATAGGTACAATCAGAGTGGAAAATGTGTCCTTTGTGGAAGGACTGAAGCATAACCTATTGTCAGTAAGTTAGTTCTGTGACAAGGGTTTCAGTGTTGAGTTCTCATCGAATATATGTTCAGTCAAGGACAAATCAAAACAAGTGCTTCTATCAGGTATCAGGAAAGGTAATGTTTATCTCGCTGATTTAAGCAGCACTATTCCTAATACTTGTTTTGTTGCTAGAAGCTCACTAGAGCTCAGTTGGTTATGACATAAATGATTAAGCCACCTGAACTTCAAGATTCTTAACAAAATTTCTAGACAATCACTTGTTGAAGGTCTACATAATGAAGTTTTTAGCAAAGATCATGTGTGCAAAGCTTGTCAGGAGGGGAAGCAGGTCAGAGCATCATTCAAAGAAAAAGCTACCTTCTCCACTGACAGGATTCTTCAGCTCTTGCACATGGATTTATTTGGTCCCATAACAACTGTGAGTATGAATGGTAGGTAATATACCCTTGTGGTTATTGATGATTATTCTAGATGTACTAGGGTTATTTTCTTGTTGAATAAGAAGGAAACACATGTGAAGCTTCCTGAGTTGCTCAGAAGGCTCGGTAATGAGAAGAATCAGTCCATTACTAAGATCAAATCTAACAAGGGCACTGAATTTATAAATTCATATATTTTTTTACTTTTGTAATGAACTTGGTATAGCTCATGAGACTTCTGCAGCTTGAACCCCACAACAGAATGGTGTCGCTGAAAGGAGGAACATGACACTGAAGGAAGCTGTCAGGACCATGCTGGCTGAGTCAGGATTGCCCAAGAAATTCTGGGCTGAGGCAATCAACACTGCATGCTACACTCAGAACAGATCCATGCTGAATAAACAACATGCACAGACACCATATGAGACATGGAATAAGAGGAAGCCTCGTATCTCTTACTTTCATGTATTTGGTTGTAAGTGCTTCATCCTCAATAATGGGAAGACCCAATTGAAAGTCTTTGATAGTAAATCTGATGAAGGAATACTCTTTGGATATTCTGAAGTTAGTAAAGCATTCAGGGTTTACAATTGTAGGACCCTGGTTGTGGAAGAATCAAAACATGTTGTGTTTGATGAATCTGCAAATGAGTCTAGGGTAAAAGTGTTGAATCCTGACACTGAGGAGGTCACAAGGAGAGTGACAAGGCTGAGCTTAAAGAATCAACCTGGTCCGAAGGTCAAAACTGTGCCTATTCCAAGATGGGATGATGACGATGATCAGGAAGATGAATCAAGAGCCACTCCTAAACCCAGCACATCAGGAATAGTTGAGCCTCAGACTGAGGAACAGGCTCAAACTGAGGTAAGTGTCGTCTATGAAGATGCGGTCGCAGCTGAGACGGTTCCTGAGTCACCTCATCAAGGGGGAATCAATATCCCTGACATTGAACTTGTAATCCCTTTGGTATAGACTCAGGTTCATCCCCTTCTGTTCAATTTCCTGAATTTTATGAACCTGTAGACACTAACATTGCAGGTACTTTAGGAACAACTCCAAGCAAGAGAACATGGCTAGAGGATAATCCCATTGATCAAGTCATTAGTGATCCAACTGAGGGAGTCAGGACCAGACGTTTTCATGGTGAGAGCGCACTGTTCTGTTGCTTTCTCTCTGAGCAAGAGCCTCAGAACATTGACGAAGTTCTCACTGACTCGAACTGGATCATAGCCATGCAAGAGGACTTGAATCAGTTCACAAGGAATCAGGTTTGGGAACTGGTAGATAGACCCAGGCACTAAGGTGTTATTGGTACCAAGTGGGTCTTTAAGAACAAGAAGGATGAGAATGGCGTGGTAGTAAGGAACAAGGCTAGACTGGTTGCAAAGAGGTATTGTCATTGTGAAGGAATAGACTATGATGAGACTTTTGCTCCAGTGGCTAGGTTGGAAGCTATCAGATTGTTCCTTGCTTATGCAACATACAAGATGTTTAAGGTGTATCAAATGGATGTCAAGAGTGCCTTCCTGAATGGTGTACTAAATGAAGAGGTATATGTTGAACAACCTCCCGGGTTTGAAGTTGGAGATAGAGTATACCATTTGAAGAAAGCACTCTATGGACTTAATAAAGCACCAAGAGCTTGGTATGATACCCTCTCTCAATTCCTAACAGACCATGGGTTCAAGAAGGGAACTGTGGATAGGACATTGTTCAGGATCACTGAAGGTGATGACATTCTCTTGGTCCAGATTTATGTGGATGACATAATTTTTGGATCACCAAATCATCAGCTCTGTGATAATTTTTTTACAAGAAATTGTAACAGTTACAATGTAATGTTAATGTTTTGATTTGTTAATGAGATTATTAGTCATTACTTTGCTTACAATAATAATTATTGAATTTAAGTGTACAATTAATCACATATTTGTAATAAATGAAAATTAATACGTAATTAATCAAATTTGCAATTTTACATCAAAAAAGTTAACCTAAATTTTATTGAATAAAATGTGTCATTTTACTTATTGAATCAAATGTGTTATTTTACATTACAATATTAGACTTAAACTTACATTAGAAGTGTTGACCCAAAATTATTAGTTAAATTATATAATGTAATAATGTTATGAACTTTTAAAGTCCCATCATTAAACTTTATGTAATTGTCACTTTATTATAATTGTTTTACTAAATTAGGATTTTCAATTAAAGTTTTTTAAATGGCATATTTGAAAATAGTTGCGTTAAATGCGTTTATTGCTACGTTATTATATTTGTGTTATTAAAGTTTATTAAATAAAATTTATGCCATTAAAATTATTATCCTTTAAAATCAAAATAAAACTCTCTCTTCCATCTAATTTCTAAGTTGATGACTGGTAAATTTGAGATGTCAATAATGGGAGAGATGAACTTCTTTCTAGGATTGCAGGTCAAGCAGACTGATCAAGGTATCTTCATTAATCAGGCCAAATATACAAGAGACTTGATTCAAAAGTTTGGTGTTCAGAACAGCAATCCAGCCAGGATCCCTATGAACACAAATTGGAAGATGGATCCTGATACTAAAGGGACTTCAGTAAATTAGACTGAGTATCGAGGGCTGATAGGTTCTTTGTTGTACCTAACTGCAAGTAGGCCTGACATTACGTTTGCAGTTGGTGTGTGTGCCAAGTATCAGTCTGATCCCAAAAGGAGTCATTTAGAGGCTGCTAAGAGGATACTTAAGTATTTAAAAAGGACGGTCACTATGGGACTATGGTATCCTTCAGATGACAACTTAGAACTGACAGGTTATTCAGATGCAGATTATGGAGGTTGGGTAGGAAATCAACCTCAGGGACATGTCAGTTTTTGGGTAGTAAGTTGATCTCGTGGTTCAGCAAGAAGCAGAATTCAGTGGCGACATCCACAACTGAGGCTGAGTATATGGCTGCAGGTAGTTGTTGTGCTCAGATTTTATGGTTGAGGCAACAATTGAGGGACTACCAAGTGTTTGCTAATGAGGTTCCAATCTATTGTAACAACAATAGTGCTATAACAATTACTCAGAACCCAGTGCTTCACACAAGGTGCAAGCATGTGGATATTAGGCATCACTTCATTCGAGATCATGTGGAGAAAAAGGATATTAGGATAGAGAAAATTCACACTGACAGGCAGAGAGCTGACATCTTGACCAAGCCTTTGGCTGAAGCAAGGTTTATAGAACTGTCAGTGGAGTTAGGACTCTTAGATCCGGGAGACCAGTCAGTATAGAGTTAAGGGGGAACTCAGACAGACTCGACTCAGCGAGGTATCAGGGTGCTACAATGTCTCCCTGACGGGTATGAGTTCCATCCCGACCTTTGTGAATTTCAAGCGTCTCCCTAAGTCCTTCGTCCTGAAAATCTTTATTAAATGCATTCCATTTTCATTAAAAGTGCGCCTTTCCATATTTAAACTCACGCGCGTCGGAGCATTTAATGCTTCAGTTACTTTTTCAATATACGTGTCCGTTTTATACAGAATATGACTGACATGAGGAAATGATTGAAACAGAGATTGATCCTGACCCTTAATTTTAAAAAACCTTTCAAATTCAGGATTGATCTCAACCTCATGTTTGAGTAACTGACTAATTCATATCAATCAAGAATGTCATTTAAGGTTTTTACGCAAACATAAAGCACTTCTGCACACTGAGTATTCTCTTGCTCAAGCACTCACAAATTTTCGAAAACCTTTCCTTTTCTTAAAAAACAATGACATTTCTTTACTCCAACTGGATAACAGATAAGCCCGAGGATGTTGTCAACAACAAGCTGGTACACATGGAGCAAGTCATCTCCATGGAAGGTATCTGTCTTAATGTCGAGAAGATCAAACTTGTTTTCAATTGGATCTCCAAGGCAGGGATGGAGATATATTTCTCTTTGTGCCCAGTCTCTGTGCTTCCGAAGGTGGTGGTGGAAGCGTACTTCAACATGTTCCTGCGTAAGGGGGAACTTTTCACCAAAGTGACGGCTCTAAAGCCAACTGGTGAAACTGATGTGGATGGAGAACCTTTCTACAACAAAGAGGTGAAGGACATCAACCTGAGAAAGGCCATCAAAGAGGTCTACGCATTGCCATCCTCAGGCATCAACCCCAAAGTGTACAAAGAGAACTCTGAGGGAGAACTCTTGGGAAAGTGGATGAAGAAGAGCTCAGCTGAGTTCAGAGCACGTCAAAACAAGGGTACCTTGAAGTCTGAGTACAGGGCCCTTGTGGACTTAGTGTCCAAGATCGTTATGGGATCCACAGGCTCACATGAGCAATTGAGTCTGTCCAAACTGAGGATAATGGGAGCCATTGTCGATGGAGTGGAGGCGAATTGGGAGCAGTACTTCCTCGATTAAATCTATCAGGCTGCTATGGACAAAGTCAAGAGGGATGATGACAGACAGCACATCTCAGTTGGTTATATTCTCCTGTTCGGAACCAGGCTGTCCATCCGTATTGCTCATGCCTGCCACGGGTACACATTCGACCTGGAGGACTCCCTCCCTTCTAAGAGGGTGGTGTTCACTTCACTGAGTGACACCTACTCTATGCTAGGGCTCACTGATCCTAATGCTAAGGCAAAGGATCAGGCTAAGAAGCCAGCTGTGAAGGCCAAGAAGGTGGCAACCAGTCTTATAGAGAGGGTGGATGAGCTCTTTGAAAAGAGCAAAGAAGTTGAGAGAGATATCACTTCTGAGCACGCTGAGGCGCAGGCTGCTGAATCTAAGGTGGAGAAGAGGCTGAAGGTGGTGCTGTCAGGTAAGGCCACCAAACAAGGGACTGAGCCAAATCTCAAGAGGGCCGATTCAGAGACTGAGGGAACTGACGATGACGTCAGAATGGAGAAGGAGCAGGGCAGGAGGCCTCTGAAGAGATTGCGGAAGGGACCCAAGAAGTCCCCAACCAAGGGCCTGCCTGAGGTAAGTGAGAGGGAGGAGTCAAGCTCTCCCCGAGCCTCTGACTTGGAGGTGGTGAGATCAACGATCAGGACAGCTGAGATGTTGCAGCCTGAGATCGACCCTACCCAATCACCCAAACATCCTGAACCTACTCCCCAAACCAACCCTGACCCCATACCCCGACAGCCACAAACACCCCCACTTGAAAACCTTCCTAACCCATCTGAGTCAGAGCCATCCACTTCACCTATACATGAGCCTGATCAGCCCACTAGGCCAAACCTTCCCAACCCTGAAGACTTCCCAACTTACCCAAACCCCAAAGAATGCCCTAAATCCTCACAAGCCGGAGATCATGAGGATGATTTCATGGAGTTGCAAGATGAGGAGGAGTTGGATGCAAATTTGGTTGGTGGCATTCTGGAGAACAACTTAAGGGGAAATGCCACTGAATGGGCAGCTAAGTGCTGGCCCAGCCTGAACCTGTACAAAGAGCTTCTTGAAAATGTTGTGGAGCTGAAAGTATGGTTAGACTTCAAGCAGTCCAATATGCAGGAGCAACACATGCTGGTGGATGCTCGAGGCTGGGAGTACTGGGGATCTGAGGAAGCAAGGTTGTGCACGTACTTTGGGCTCACCAGCTGGCTGCAGCTCTTAATTTTTGACAATTTGAAGCAGCTGGTGACGGAAATGATGTCGAGGATGCAAGTTGACATCAGGTCTGGTGGTGGGGAGGATGATGATGCTCAGGGTGGAGCAATGGAGAATATGGTGGATGAGACAGCGGAGGAAGTGGATCTTATGATCCCTGAGTCTCAGACTCAGGGGAAAGGTGTGAAAGACGTTGGTGCCAAGGGTGGACCAACAGTTGAGGATGTTGAGAACATCTCAGCTGCCAATGACACATCAGTCAATGAAGGGATTCCCTGCCCTGAGACAAAGGAGGATGATGTTGAGGAATCTAAGGAGCTAGTCTCCTAGTTCTGAGGGACAAGTTCCCGAAGTTCGAGCTGGCTTAGCTGAGCCTGAGCGGGCGGCTATGACCACTCCACAACTGCCTTCAGTGCACCCTGAAGAGGGGATTGAGGATGCAGAAGCTGACAAGGGAAAGCAGCCAGCCACTGACGATGCCGGTGGAGATGAAGATGTGCTCATTACTGGGGTCGGACGCGCAGAATTTACTAGTATTGTCGAAGTTAAGAAAGAGAAGACTATTGAGAACCTAGCTGAACTTCAGGAGGAAGTAATGAGGCTACGCACTGAGAAAGAGGAAGACGCCAAGGTCCTGGCAAAGCATATCAAGTGGACCAAATCAGCGTACAACACCCTTGCCAACAAGGAGTTGATACTGTTGAAGAGAACAATGACGGATACGGCGAAGTCATTAAGGAGTGAGAGAAGGAGGACTAAGAAGATACTGAGGAAGACATTACAACAGCTTGATGAGGGGGATGAGCGCAGGCAAGAAAAGTTAAATCAGGCAGTAGAGAGGCTTACAGTTCAGGCTGGAGCACTTTTTACTCAGGCCTTGAAGGACTCAGCGTCCAAGTTAGAGCTGGAGTCAGGGAAGTTAGCTCAGACTTCTCAAACGGTTGCTGATGTGTTGGCCAAGGCAACTGACGAGTCTGCTAAGATACGGGTTGAGGCTAGCAGAGTCAGTGGTGAGTCCTTGAAGGTGGAGGAGAGGATCACTAAGGCTGAACAAAGTCTTCAACTCAACATGGAGATCTTTAAGAACAAGTTGAAAGCTGCTATCAGTTCAGTCTCTTACGCAGGGACCGAGATTGCAACGGGGGTTGAGATGCTAAAGGAAGGCATTCTGGAAGTCCAATCATTAACCTCCTTCGTAATCAATAGTGGAGCTGGAGCACTCCCATCCCAGGCCAGTGATGATGCCAAAAAGAGGGAAAATAAGAAGAAAAGATCCTGCCCTGAGGCATCTGAGGCAGTCAACCGAGGTAAAACGGTTGAAGCTGATCCAGGAGCAAACCCTGAGGCGAATGTTCTCAGAGGGAGGAAGTCAGTCAGGCTGGCAGCTGGGGAGGAAGCTAAGGGCTGAGGCTGCTAAGAAGGCAAAAAAGACTGATGAACCTTCTAAAGAACTCCAACTTTCCAAACTGGCTGAGGGAACTCAGAAGTCACCCCGAGTACACACAAGAACAAATCCCATCACTTATTCTGCGGAAATGGTGGTAGAACTGTGCGCTGAGGCATGGGGAACTCCTTCTGAGAAGTCCGAAGCTGAGCGTAGGGCTGATATTGCACAAAAGGAGAAGATGCGCATCTTGGAGAGGAAAGTGGAGAAGCTAACTGATCTGACTGACTTACAACAGCGAGAACTTGACGATGCAATGATCAGTTCGCTTAGGAGAAAGAAGGCGAAGCCTGAGCCGCGCAAGTACAGGAAGAGGTCAACAGCTAGAAAATCAACAATACTGCAGGTCAGAAGGCCGGAATCAGGTCAGAGGGAAGCTTATGTCGATGAGTTCATCTCAAAGATACTGGAGGAGTTCTGGATTGATGCAAGGGATGAGTTTATCAAGCTTTGGTACGTAGTAAAGAAGTGGGGCGACTCTGCAGATATCAATGCCCACTTCACTGATTACATGATGGACAACCACCCTGAATTGATTCAGAAAATCTTGGAAGAAGCTGAAGCAGCCCAAGTCCAAGTGAAAGCTCCTGAGTTCGTTGCTCGTCCACCCCCTCTTGTACCTGGAACTGGAAAGCATGATACTAAGGCCATCATGACTGAAGTTTTGAAGATTGCTAAAGCTGAAGGATATGTGAATCAGATTAAGAGAGTTGAAGAGTTAAAGATCAGAGTCTATGCTGGTTATGGACTCGAGCCTGAGATGAGATTAGTCTAGTGATTCACATCTTTTCCTTGTAATAGATTAGATTCATTGTAACCATTTCCATATCATTCAATGAAATCTATTACTTTGCCCACAGATAAAAACTCATTGTCTTTTTTGTTGTTATTTAAATTCTATACTTTATCAAGAACTGGTCTAACACTGATTTAGTATTTCCTCTAAGTGTTTTGAGGATCTTTTCAGTGTTTTGGCATCATCAAAAAGGGGGAAATTGTTGGGACATTTTCAGTTTTGATTAAGATCCCAAAGCCCCTGAAAATATGAGTTGCATTTGTTAGTCTTTGTCAGGCTAGTCTTGGTTAGGTTTTGTACTTAGTCTTTTTACACTTTACATGTACTCAGTGGGAGGAGAACTCACTGATGACAATCAAGACTAAGAGCCTGAAGACGAAGAGCACCATCCTGAACTTATGGCAGTCTTCTAAGCTAGCTGAGTAAGTGTCAGTGATGAAGAGTATGACCCTAAGGTCACTACTAACTCAGTCATGAAGGGAACATGATGGTACTGAGTTTATGGGAAAGACTTGGAGTAGAGCCAAGCAATGCAAAAGGAATGTCAGCATCAGGACAAGACCGTTTTGCTCGAGATAAAAAGAACTTAATAAGATAAGCCTGAAGCCTAAGAATAAGTTCTGACATTCTCACCAACCTGATGACGTGGACCAATCCGCGAAGGACACGCACGTACGGGACCTGACATATAGACTGACTTCAGACTGCATACTCAACGGGCAAGCATTAAATGGCGCATTAAATACAAGCTACCAAATTCATGCAAGGACGGTTGCTACATGGGAAATATGTCCGTTTGAGCCACTCTACATAGATGACCAGAAGGCTATCTCTTCCAACGGATAGTTTTCAAATCACCTATAAATACAGAAGGTCTTGAGCCCATTCAAGGTGACAGGAAATTTCCAAGCCAAAAATTACTCAAACTCTCAAGCACTCAAAGCATTCAGCCTTTTGAAGAAGCACTCGAAACCAGTTAAATTTCGCAAGTGTTTCTTAGTTTCTGAGAGTTATTCTGTATTCCAAATAGCGTACTAGCAAAGCTTTGTCGTGTAAGGATAATCACAACCTAGTTGGAATTCAAACTGAAACCAAAACCCTAAGTTAGGTTTGTTGGTAGTAAGTTGTTAGTGAGTTTGTAAGGAGTTTGTATAGGTCAGTGAGGAGTAGCTGATCTTGGTGCACCTTGGCACGTTAAAAACAAGAATCCCTTGAGTGGATTTCCTGTTAAATCAGGCCGTGGACGTAGGAGCTTGAGTCTCTGAACCACATTAAACTCCCTGTGTTCTTACTGCTTTGATATCGTGCTTGCTTGTCATATTACTTGTTCATTCGTAGCATTTGGCTTTTATCAAGCTGGATCAATCAGCCTGATCATCAAACAAGAGCACTGCCCTACTAATCACTACTTCAGAATTGAGTAATCTAGTTTTCAGAAAGCAAACTAAACAAGACTTTAAACTATCAGGGCTCACACATTTCCGCACTGAACTCGAATTGATAGTCAGCCAACTGACCCGCACTAAGTGTAGTCAGTGGGGAGATTATCAGCTCTCAGTTCTTTATCACTCTGAGTAAAGGGGACTCAGAAGGAGTAAAGTTGAAAAATTGGTATACGTGTATTCCCTCCCCCCCCCCATCATACACGTATTCATCAGTCTTGTACCGGGACCAACAGTTCCCTATTCAACACTCTTAGAAAGAACAGTTGCCAATTGAAGCTCTTCTCCTTGCTCTCCACAATGGCCTTCATCATTCTTAACTTGGGTTTGCTCACTTGCTCTGAGCTTCCTTGATTTGCCAAAATGCATTTCCCAACAATCTCACAGAGAACATTATATACGGAAAGGAGTACATTTCTGTTCTTTGTGGGACTGTACTTCATCTTCTTTTGCATTATCGTGTAGACCCAGTCTTCCTCCTTATCCGCGATACAAGTATCCGGATTTGGGCCTTCAGATGGAAGTCCAAAAAGTTCTTTGAGATTATCACCCTCCAGATTAATCTCATTCCTCACTTTCTGGTGCTCGATAATTTCTGTATCATCCCTCATCACTTTCTTCTTTCTCTTCAAAAATAAACATGACCTAATCTTGGTATCAGTGTTGGCAACACTGAAGAAGAATTCAAGTAGTTGTCTATCAAAGCAATTTTCATTGTGGATAGACAAGAATTTTTCCAAACCGGCATCCTTGACCATGTCCAGGACCTCCTTAATGTGCCTGAACTCTAGTCTGGTCTGAATTTCTGGGTTGTTAAAAACAACTATAGGTTCATACCAAAAGTTGTCTTTGTTGGTAAGAAAACCTAGATTTACCCTTGCCATTTTTTATTTAGAAGGGATTGAAAAAATTTCGCAGAGAGTATTTTGGGGGAGATAGAGAGTATTTGCTTGAAAGAGTGTTAAAAAAGGTTCTAAGGACTGATTTTAGGGTCTTTTATATGAAAAATGAATGGTGAGATTGAAAGTTTAATCAACGGCTGGGGTTGGGTCAGATGTGATCGGGGATAGTTGAAAGGTTTGTGGGGGGGGGTTATTGAGAAATCTTGACGGATAGAAAAGAACCGCCTAGAATGGAAGGGAGGATTAAAAGGGTTGGTAGTCGAAAGGTCACATCATCCGACTTTTTAGGCGCGTGAGATAGGAAACTGAAAAAGCAAAACTGACTTGTACAGCTCGCATTAAATGCACCCTTAATCAAAATCTTTTCAAAATAGTGTAAAAAGATTTAATTTCGCAGAAGATACTCATTAACAATTTTTTTAAAAGAGTTTACATTTAAATACTAAGAACATCGACCTCTACTGAGATTGAACCCCTTCTGAGAGTTGATGCTCGCCTGGGATAATTGACTCTACTGAGGTTGATCCTCCTCTGAGGTTGAACCTCTGCTGAAGTGAACTCATCTCTTCTGAGATTTTGAGAAGACCTTTCTCTTTATTCTCCTGGATCTAGAACTCCAAGCTCTACTGACAGTTCTTGAAACCTTGCTTCTGCCAAAGGTTTAGTGAAAATATTTGTCTTTTGTTTATCAGTGAGGATCTTGAGCATTTTGATATCCTTCTTCTCCACATGATCTCTAATGAAATGATGCCTTATATCCACATGTTTGAATCTTGTGTGGAGAACTGGATTTTCTGAAATAGCAATTGCACTATTCTTGTCACAGAAAATAGGAACTTCATTAGCAAAGATGTTGTAGTCTCTCAATTGTTGTCTTAGCCATAGAATTTGAGCACAACAACTTCCAGCTGCCATATTTTCAGCTTCAGTAGTGCTTGTGGCTACTGAATTTTGTTTCTTGAAAAACCAAGAGATCGGCTTACTTCCCAAGAATTGACAAGTGTCAGAGGTTGATTTCATATCAATTCTGCATCCTCCATAGTCTGCATCTAAGTATCCTATGAGTTCCAAGTTGTCATCTGAGGGATACCATAATCCCATTTTCACAGTACCCTTAAGATATTTGAGAATTCTTTTAGCAGCTTCCAGATGACTTTTCTTTGGGTTGACTTGATATCTTGCACATATTCCAACAGCAAATGTGATATCAGGACTGCTTGCTGTGAGATACAGTAGAGATCCAATGATTGCTCTGTAGTGAGTTTGATCTACTAACTCACCATCTTCATCAGGTTCCATCTTGGTGTTGGTGTTGAGTGGAACTCTTGCAACCTTACTGGTCTGACATCCAAATTTGTTGATCAGCTCTCTTGTATATTTGGCTTGGTTGATAAAGATTCCTTCAGTGGACTGCTTGACTTGAAGTCCAATGAAGAAGTTCATTTCTCCCATCATTGACATCTCAAACTTTCCTTTCATCAGTTGAGAGAATTTTTCACAGAGGACTTGGTTTGGAGAACCAAAGATGATATCATCCACATAGATTTGAACTAGCAGGGTGTCCTCTCCTTTTGTGATTCTGAATAGAGTTCTATCAACTCTTCCTTTGATAAAGCCATGATCCAACAGGAACTAAGACAAGGTATCATACCAAGCTCTTGGAGCCTGATTCAGTCCATATAGAGCTTTCCTCAGTCTATATACTTTGTGCTTTCTTCAAAACCTGGGGGCTGCTCCACATAGACCTCCTCATTGAGTACTCCATTCAAGAAAGTACTCTTGACATCCATTTGATACACCTTGAATTTCTTGTGAGCAGCATATGCAAGGAATAACCTTATTGCTTCCAATCTGGCCACCGGGGCAAAGGTTTCATCATAGTCAAAACCTTTAACTTGAGAATAGCCCTTTGCTACTAGCCTGGCTTTGTTTCTGACTATAACATCATTTTCATCCTTCTTATTCTTGAATACCCACTTGGTTCCTATCACATTGAAATGATATGGTCTATCCACCAATTCCCACACTTGATTCCTTGTGAATTGGTTGAGCTCTTCTTGCATAGCAATGATCCAGTTTGAATCTTGACGTGCTTCTTCAATGGAACCTGGTTCCTGGTTAGATAAGAAACAACAAAACAAAGCACTTTCTCCATGAAAACTTCTAGTTTTGACTCCCGAGGTAGGATCACCTAGGATTTGCTCAACAGGATGATCTGAGAGCCATGTTCTCCTAGTCTGATGCCCTTCAGTAGAGGTTAACTCTTCTGAAGTTGAGTCACTAGATACAGGAATAAATTCAAATTCAGGTAATAAAACAGAAGGTTGAAGTCCTGAGTCATCATTCAAGGTATTTTCATTCTCAATGATAGTGTCATTGGCTCCCCCTTGAATGATGGGCTCATTAGATATCTCAGTTGTGCCCACATCTTCATCGACTTTACTTACCTCTTGAACTGGGATGGTGTTCATCAGTTCAGTTGACTGGTTAGGAGAGTTCTCAGTTTAGTCATCAGAAGTGTTCTTGTTTTGAGTGTCCTCTTTGAATTGTTGGTCATTGAGATTATCCCAGGTTGGGATGTATGCATCAACACAATTCTCAGGATAGCCTTTTGACTTAACACTCAGTCTAGTTAGTCTTTTGCATATCACTTCCTCATTCTCCTTACTCCTGGACTCAAAAGTAGATTCATCAAAGACCACATGTGGTGTTTCTTCCACAACAAGAGTTCTACAATTGTAAACTCTGAAAGCTCTACTGATTTGGGAATATCCTAAGAAAATTCCTTCATCAGCTTTGCTATCAAAAGCTTTCAGTTGAGTTTTCCCATTGTTGTGAATGAAAGACTTACAACCAAAGATATGAAAGTAGGATACCTGTGGCTTCCTGCCATTCCATAACTCATATGGAGTTTTTCCTTGATGTTTGGTTACCATGGATCTATTCTGAGTGTGGCAAGCAATATTAATAGCTTCAGCCCAAAATCTTTTAGGAACTTGAGCTTCTGCAAGCATTGTCCTTGTTGTCTCCTTAAGAGTCCTATTTCTTCTTTCAGATACTCCATTTTGTTGGGGAGTTCTTGCAGCTGAGGTCTCATAGGCAATACCTAACTCTTTGCAGAAATCAGATATTATAGAATTAATGAACTCAGTACCCTTATCTGACCTTATCTTTACAATGGTTAGGCTCTTTTCATTGCAAACTTTCTTTAGTAGTTCTGGTAGTCTAGCTTATGTTTCTTTCTTGCTTGCAAGGAATACCACCCATGTTTACCTGGAGAAGTCATCAACAACAACGAGTGTATATTTTCTCCCATTGATACTTACAGGAGTTACTGGACCAAAAAGATCCATATGCAACAGCTGAAGTACTCTGTCAGTTGAGGTAGCCACTTTGCTTTTGAAGGATGCTTTCACTTGCTTTCCCTCTTGACGGGCTTTGCAAATATGATCTTTGTTACTATTCTGTACATGTCCATGTCCATGTCTTGAGATTTATTAGGCATTCCTTTCACCAGTCCATGTCTTGCTATTTTGTTCATCATCTTGAAGTTCAGATGACTTAGTCTTTTGTGCCACAGCCAATTAGTATCAGTTGAGCTCTTAGCAATAAGATATGCATTTGGTGTGCAAGACTTCCAATCTGCAAGATAGACATTTCCCTTCCTTGACCCAGTCAGTAGTACCTATTGTGAAGATATATTCTTGACAAAACACAGGTTACATGAAAATTCAACACTGTATCCTTTATCACAGAACTGACTTATGGACAAAAGATTGTGCTTAAGTCCACTGACATAGGATACATTGCTTACCCTCACTGAGCCAATTATTAAGGTACCATAACCTTTGGTGGCTCCTTGTGAATTGTCACCAAAAATGACCTGTGGACCTTCTTTTTCAACAAATTCTTTCAGGAGACTTTTATTGTCAGTCATATGCCTAGAACATCCACTGTCCAAGTACCAGACTGAAGTTTTAAGAGCTTCTCCTTTGTTGAGGTCCACTGAGCCCTGCAGTCAAGATCAAGCTTTAGGTACCCATTTTGTGTTGGGTCCGACCAGGTTAGCTGTACCTTACGGAATCCAAATTTGCCTCACTGTTCTAATTACTTTAGAATGGCTAATTTGTCTTCCATAAACATCTACATAGATAGTTACCTCATTGGGTGCCTTAGGAGTAAACTGTCTATGGGTGTCAGCCTTTGAAGGAACAGGACCCTTCTTAACATTCTTTCTTTTAGGCTTGGGTGCACCTGGTCTTAGTCTTTGTTGATAAAGGTATGAAGAACCTTTTCCTTTAGGCCTTGAGAAGTGCTCATACCTGGGTGCTCTCAGCTGAGGTTACTTCATCTGTGAAGACCTCGGCTGATAGTACCTCTACTGAGATCTAGTCTGATTAGTCAACTTAGCCATTCCATTTGGTTTTGGCTGAGTTTGACTTTTCTTTTGTTGGACCTCAGCTGGTCTTTTTCCTTTATCTAAAATCTGTGTTTGAAAGGTCACAGATTTAACAAAAACTCTCTTTGTGCCACTTGAAGAAGCAACACTCAGAGGACCTTCTGAAGGTTTTGGAATAAAGCCTATCCCACACTTGTTATTAGGATTGATTTGAAAATTTTGGATCTCCTCTATGGCAAGAGAGGGTTTGTTAAGAGCATCAATCCTTTGTAACAAGGTCTCTTCAGATTTTTGTAAGACATCAATTTTCAGGAGAGAATCCTTTATTTGGCTTACCAATTTTAAGTTCTCTTCAGTTAACTTTGTCTTAGATTCAGTGAGATCCTTTATCAGTTGATCTTTGCCATTTCCTTGACTCTTGAGGGTTTCCAGCTCTTTTGTCAATTCAATGGTAGATTTAGCTGAGTTAAGATCTGCCTGATTCCCAGAGTCAATTAACTTGAAGTTTTCACTCAAGAGATTTTTGTTTTCATCTTGGAGACGGAAACTTGCTTCTTGCAACCTTGAGAAATCAATCATCAACTGTTCCAAAGCGGACTGAAGATTGAGTTCCTTTGTTGACTCTGAGCTGAGCTCAGGTGAGTGTCCTAAAGAAGTTGATGGTTTAGATTGTACCTCTGGTTCTTCTCTTGCCATGAGGCACATGTCATCATCACTGCTGTCAGAGAACAGCCCATCAGATGACTCCAGATCTTCATCAACATCCTCAGCTACCATGGCTTTTCTTTCTCCATATCTTCTGTCTCTTTTAGCTTGTCTTTCTTTTATTTCCTTGGTGCTCAGTTGAGGACAATCATACTGAAAGTGCCCAACCTTCTTGCATTGAAAACATTTGTTGGCATCATCATTCTTTTCTTCAGTAGACTCTCTAGTCTTTGATGATGATCCTCTCTTGTATAGTTCTTGTATTCTTTCTTCTTTTCCAGCTCAGTTGAGCTTTTCTCTCCTTCTCTGGTGTCTTTTTATGGATAACTTCTCCTTTCCCTGTTATCCCTGTAAAATCTCTTATACTTGCCAAAAAAAAATTGTTAAGTTTTTCAAACCTTCTAGCCATTAGGCTGAGTTCCTCCTGCATCTCAGCCTTGTTTTGAGATTTGCTTGCCTTTGTACTCTTCTGTGGCTTTGGTGATTTGAGCTCAGTCTCCTTAGCTTTGAAGGTAACTCCCTTCTCAGCTGAGGTCTCATCAGGAGCCATTTTCCTGTTAAGATCAAACTCATAAGCCTTGAGTTCAGAGAATACATGTTGCATAGACATGCTGGATATATCCTTGGTATTCTGCATCATTACAGAGTACACATCCCATCTTGAGGTTAAACCTCTCAGGATCTTTAAGGTAACCTCTCTTTTGGTGTAGACTTTTCCCAAAGAGTTTATCTCATTCATGATGTCAGTGAACCTCCCATCAAGCTTGTCCTCTTGATTTTGTCAGTTCCTTCATACATGAGAGCAAAAGTGTCCCAGAGCTCCTTAGCAGTCTGACAATAGATCACTCTTCCCATAACTGAGTCTGGAATAGTGGTGTAGAGAATATTCATGGCTATGAAGTTGAGGTTGTGTTCCTCCTCTCATCTGCAGTGAAGTTATCTTCATCCTTTGGCCATTCTTCTCTAGGATCTGCAATAGTGTCAGTTGTGGTTCTAGGGTTAGGAGTCATAAAGATAAATGGACCTTTTGTTATGACTCTCAACATTTCATCATGCACACAGGCAAGATGAGCTCTCATTCTGATCTTCCAGAAATCATAATTTTCCACTGAGAATTGTGGAAGCTTGTGATGGGACATATGGTTTAGGGGATTGACTCCCATGTTGTTCTCTGCTGGTGGTGCTACCCTAGCTGCATTGTCAGCCATAATATCTAAACAAGTTTATCAAAAGATCAATTCAGTTGACCAGATAGTTTACCTTTTTGGCACAAGGTATACTTAGAACAATGGTCTTTTGAACCACTGCTCTGATACCACTTGTTGGTCCCGAAACGAGTAAAACAGGTGTATGGGGGGGAATACACCTGAGGTTACAAATTCAAACTTTTCTTTAAAACTGATCAGGTTACTTAAGACGGTAGATTGTCTGTGGACTTTGAAGTCTGCTGAGATTTACTTATGAAAGCTTACTGAGATATCAGCTCCACTGAAAGTTCAAGACTTTCAGTTGAACTACTAGCTAATTAGCTTTCAGATGCGGATTAGTGAGCCCTTATGAAAACCTCGTTTTGCTTTGATAAAACTTGTTTGAATAACACACACTTAAGGAAATAACTGAATGTAAGAACACAAGATATAAAGTGGTTCAGAGAATAATCTCTTACGTCCACTGTCCTGATCAAACAGGAGAATTCCTTTCACTTGGAATTCCTTGTGTTATAGTGCCAAGGTGCACTGATCAAATTAATCCTCTCTAAGGATATTTGATCACTAGGATAATTCCAGGTCCTAGTTCCCAAAACAAACCAGCTTTCAGACTGATGTTAACAATCAGCTTACTAACACCACTTAACACTAACTCTCAACCTAACACTGGGTTGGGGTTTTGAGTAGGGTTTGGTTCCAACTGTTGTGAGATAATCCTTACAGTTTAGCTCAAGGCTTAGGATGGATTATCTCTTTCTAAGGTTTGGATATAGCTTTTAGCTCGGTTACAGAAGGTTTAGTAGCTCTCTACAAATGTGAAACACTTGGGAAACAAAAGGTAATTTCGAGTGCTTCGTAGTAAGTTATGTATGTAGAGATTGTTTTGATCTTGTTAGGTTTCCCCTGCATAGAAATGAGCACGTCCTTCTGTATTTATAGACCTTCTTGAAAATCTTCCCGTTGGAGTTTGAATCTTATCAAGTGAATCTTCTCAAGTAAGTCTTCGTGTATCTGATTGGTTCAAAACGGCTCTATTTGAAGCTTTAAGTCTTGTCAAGAAACGACTGAAAGACCATGCCTGTTCACCAACTCTCTGTAGAATGCTAGAGAAAGACTTTTGGTACTTGTCAGTCTGTGACAAGTCGGCTGTCAGTAGAGTACACTTACGTGTCATCTTCTCATTGGGCCGCTCAGTCTGCTTGCTCAGAATCCTGTCTTGCTTTAAGGTTGAACTCTTCTGAGAGAACCTTCTTATTCCTTCAATAATTGTAAGCTTCACTGAAATTCATTTTGCCTTGTTCCAACCAGATTAACTAACAGTTTTTAATGTGTTTAGCATTGAATGTGCTTTGTTAGTTCACATCAGTGGACCTTTGTCCTCTCCTGATGGTTTTAGTCTTAGTGTGAATGTACTTAGAAAAATATTCAAGACTTATTTCTTCAGATCACTTCATCTTCAGCGGACTTTCTTCATCAGCGGACTTCTTTATTTCCTGAATACACTCTAGGAATTAATAACTGCACTTCAGTTCCTTAACATTTGAACTGATTAACTCTTATTCTAACTCTCCTGAATACTTTACTTACAAAAGACTTAGGAGGAACCTTTTGGCATCTTAATCAAAACTTAAGTCTACACAATTTCCCAACAGACAATATGGCAATATTATTTTTTAAAATAATATCTTCCCTACACTAGTACACTTACATCTCATGTTATTACTTTATACATATTAATTAAACTCAATTTAGTATATGGTGGCAAATCGTAAAGTAGAAAACAACTTTGGGATGGAGGTAGTATATTAGTTTCATAAACTTCCAACGTGGGATGAGGAATTAATTGTCTTAATTAATTAAGTCCTTCACAAATCCCATGAATATGTGTTGCAACCAATTGATTAACTGTACAATTTCTCACTCACCAAAAATCGGTTTTGTGAGTGTGAATACATTAATCTTATCTACTCAGTAAGTAGATCGCACTTGAAACAATTAATTTCAACACCTACATTTAATTGGCCATATAGGCATGTCTTAATATCCTTTAATACCAATTAAATTATTTAATTTACCACCAAAACCATTTTTCTCCAGCAATCCTCCACATGTGGAAATTGAACCTATAAACATGAAGACTCACAGTCCAGTTCAAACGGAGATGTTATTGCATCTGGACAGGTAGTTGGAGCTTTGAACCCTCCACAGTCAAACATTATCGGGTACACCGGTGGCCTAATGGAACAATGTCTTGAGCTATTCCACCTTGGTGTGCACCGAGACACTAATGTCGACACAATAAAATCTCTACGCTCTTTCTTGTTCTCACGTTTTTGTTTGTTTTGGCCGTAGACACCCTTTGGATTCATAAGTGTTTATTATCCATCGATATTTGAAATGGTCTCCCACTTCATATTTACATAGGTGAACTCCTCTTGAGTATCCTGTTATACTCCGCCCCCACATGGACTTAGGATTCATTAAAAGTCTATTAGACTTAACCTATACCACATACAGGTTTTGCACTTGATGTACTATCCTCTAAGGAATGGTCGAGTTATCAAGTAATTCATCTAACTTCCACAGCTTAGTTTTTCTATTGAACCAAGATCTTGGGATCTCCAGTCTACTTATCACTGCTTCAGTTTATTTTGTAGATTTCAGACTCATTCCTTCTGATAGTTTGGACATTTGATATCAATTTATACTCTTTGCCAATAGATATGCTAGATTGTCCTTATACCTTACATGGTTTATGGACATCACACCACTCGAGATCAATTGTCTAACAGAGTTATGTCTTCAACGGATATGTCTAGACTTTCCGTTATACATATCAGTCAGAGCCCTACAATTTGCGCTTGACAGTTACAATGTACCATATTGTTGTAGGTACTGGTATATCCGAACACAGAATATATTCGAGAAAGTTATGAAGCCACTCCACTTCTTCACCAACTTTATCTAACTTACATATATCAGCCCAACATTCCGATACCTTACTCAAATTCGACCCTCTTCGACCTGTACCTGACTCCCTTCCCCTTCCCCCACCGGAAATTAGTACAAAACCATCATACCTAGACCAAACAACCCTTGACAACAAACTATATGCTTCACTAATGAATCTCCAAACCCATTTACAAAGCAGAGTCATGTTGAAACACCCCAAATCCCTAATACCCAAAAACCCATTTTCTTTTTCCTTACGAATATCATCCCACTTAATCAATGAAGTTTTTAAACTATTCTCACAACCTTCCCCCTGCCCATTCCACATGAACTTTGTTTTGAGAGTTATAATCTCACAAATTGATTTTATTTGGCATGCGATAAAAGGACAGACAATACACTGGAACCGCAGAAAGTACTGCTTGGACCAAGGTTATACGACCTCACAAAGAGATGTGTATATCAATCCAAACTACCAATCTTCTTCTAATTCTATCCACAAGTTTTGACCATGGAGCATAAAGTTTGTGATTAATGCCGACATTGAGTCCCGGGTAAGAGAAGGGTGTTTGTCCAGCCACACAATTCAACACCTCTAACATAGAATTAACAGTTTCTTTCAATATTCACACCCAAGAGGCTACACTTATTGAAGTTCACCTAAAACTAGAAACCAACTTAAAATTCTAAAGGATATATTTGGTTGCTCTAATGTTTTCCATCTTACCCGGACATATAAAGACTGTATAATCAACGTACTGCAAATAAGATATCTCGATTTTTTCCTTCCCCACATATATGGCTTCTAATAGCCCACTTTCAACAACCCCAATCACCGTTGGGCTCAACCCTTCCACAATAATTAATTAGAGTAAATGTGACAATGGATTGCCTTGACGAATGCCCCTCTCAAGTTTGATCTCTTCTATAGGACATCCATTAACTAAAATAGATACTGTAGCAGAAGAAATGCATTTTTTTATCCACCTTCTCCACTTCCCATCAAAGTTCAAGCCCGCCATCAGGTTAACTAGGTAAGACCATTCAACCGAGTCGTATGCCTTCTCAAAATCCACTTTAAAAGTAGCTCTGTTGAGTCTCTATTTATTTCCTTTATCTAAGACCTCATTTAAAACCACCACCCCATCTAGGATTTATTGGCCCCCATAAAGGTCGATTGTGTATCTGATATCTCAACTTCCAAAACTTTACTCAATCTCAACTCTAGAGTTTTAGAAATAACCTTATACAAACACCAAATTAGTGAAAATGAACGAAAATCATCAAGGGTCTGACCACTATCTTTTTTTGGAACAAGAACAATAAAAGAAGGCTTTATACCCCTAACAAAATTCCCATTGCAGTGAAACTCACTCATCATCAACATAATTTAGTTTCTCATTACTTTCCAGTTCTCTTTGATGAAATCGAAAGAAAAACCATTCGGTCCCGGGCTCTTATTAGAGTCGCAGGACCAGATAACCTCTTTAGCCTTGCTTTAGGTGAAGGATGCAACCAAAAACTTATTGTCGCACTCTTCAATCTTCTTAATGAAGAAATGTGCTGGTAATTTCACTTTAACCCTTCTGCTCAAGCCAAAATGTGACTTAAACCTTATACTGAATCAATCCAAGAGTCATTGAAGAAAAAACCTTCCATATTATCAACTTATTTCTTCAATTGATTCAACTGTGGAAGAACTTAGAGTTTACATCTTCCTCAAGAATCCAAAGAGCATGCTTTTTTTTTCAATGCAAGTTACGAACTAGTTCAGCAGTACACTTCTTTCTTCTTATTATCTCATCCCGTCGATCCTATCTAAACATTCTATTTCTTGTCTTTTCTCATCTATCACCTTATCAATGAAACCATAAAATGATTTGCTCCATTACTTTAAATCAAGTTTCAGCAACTTCAACTTTTCTTTCAAGATGAAAGAAGCCCAGCCATGTACTTGATAGCTCTCCCACTTAGATTTGGAAATCTTCTTAAAAGTTAGGATGAGAGATCCAACTGCTAAAGAATTTAATGATTTGGGCCCCCATTTTTTTATGGATACATCAAGGTAAATCGGACAGTGATCCAAAAAAGATTTACACAAACCCGTAAGCACCTAATTCAACCATCATCTCAACCATTCATTATTGACCATGATACAATCAAGCCTGCTTTTACACATACCATCAGGGCGATACCATGAAAACTTCCTACCCAACAATGGTATATCGATCAAATCAGACTCATAAATTAAATTCTCGAACACCATTATATCCCTCAAATCACCATTCGTACCTCTACCAACTCTCTTATTCGAGCATCTTACCGACTTAAAATTGCCTGCCACACAAACGCATACCTCCTTGTTTTGAGCTACTACCATTTTTATTAATTTCTAGAGTTCCATCTTTTCCGCCAAGACACATAGAGCATAGACATTTTAGATGCATTCTAATGAGCCATCGGACCTCCAATACCCTTTTACCACCAAAAGACCAAATGTGAACCAGGAACTTGTTATACAAATATAGTCATAATTCCAGATAGTTAAACATCCCTCCCCTTCTCCCAATTGCATCTTTGCAGGCCCAGGAAAACTTTCTCCCCTCCCCCCCCCCAAAAAAAATTGACCTGCAGATATTCAGATTCATACTATCAAGTTCCATTTCTTGTAAACATCATAAATCAATTTTTAAATTTCACCAACAATTCCTTAATGTCACTTCTTTTCGCCCTCTCCCCTGAACCCCTAACATTATAACTAAAAATCTTCATTGGATTACCTTATTTTCGCCTAACCTACCTTGACGCTTGCTTTCCTTTTGTTTTGCAAGGTTCCTCCTATCTAGCTTCTCCATCTTCTTAATCATTTCTTCGTCTGTAACTTTCCCAATCAGCCCCAGTTTCTTCCCAACTTCCCAAGCTGCTCTTGTTTCCTCTATTATTTTTGCTTCACCCTTCTTGTCGTAAACACGACTTTCTTCAAAAATTTCATAAATCTCCTCATAATCTTGCCTGGTCCAATTCTTAGAAATAGAAGAATTGTATATTTCCATCTTCATCTTTGATTTTTTACTTTTACGCATTTTACCATCACCCCCGAGAAAGGCATTCACGGTTCCAGAATCTTTCGACTCACACATAGACATCTCCTCATAATTTAGGGACACAGTAGGATTTGGAGGTGTGCTATTTAGATGAAAATGACTTTTAGTCATGGACCCAAAAGTTTTCCTTACCTACGCCGAAGATTGACCTTTTCCAACCATAACATTCTGATTTAAGGCCTTAGCTCTATGGATGAATAATGAGCCTGGATTTAATTAATTTAATAGACAAGTGGGCTTGATTATCCTGAGTTCGTCCACTCGCATCATCACTTGCACTATATGAAACCTCACTATTTGGAGCCTCCTCGAGAATTGGATCCACGACTTGCTGGGTAACGTCCCCTTTTGGGATATGTTTAGTTTTGATGATTTTCCAAAACTACTTGTAAGAGGTTTGGAAGCAGTCAGGATAGTAACTTTTGTTTCAGGTCAGGCTAGGTTAATTCTCAGTAGAATAGGCTATCAGTTGAGGAAATACTCGGCGAGGGGGAACATAGCAACACAGCCTGAGGAAATCAAGATGACATCACAAGAAGAACTGACTGAAGCCATGGCAGAGACTTGAACCAGGAGAGAAGCCTGAAGGATGTCCCACTAAGTGTAAACCGGGTTGATCTAAGCTAAGTCAGGTGGACCACTCAGTGAAGAGCATGATCAGAAGGATCAGTGCTGCACCAAGTAGGCCCTGAAGAAATCAGGCTACTGTGGTCAGGGAAGTTTGTCATTCAGCCTTATGACAAACTTCTTGGAGTGATCTTCAAACAGTCTCTGAAGGACAACTACACTGAAGACGTTCAGTCCACTAAAGATCATCAAGTCAGTGAAAGATGAAGCTACCTAAAGTCAGTAGGACTTGGTCAACCCACTGAGTTAAAGATCTGTTGGATACATTCCACGTGGACCAATCAACACAAGGCAGCAAATCTGACACTAATAAGGCCACATTCCAAGAAAAGTGATTGAAACCATTAATTGTATGGATTCAAATGTAATTTCCTCCAACGGTTACATTTGAATCCACACTATAAATACGAGCTCATAGCTTCATTTCAAGTGTGTGTGGAAAAAGAAAAATCAACACCTATGAGCTATGAGGGTGTGTGAGTTTGAGGGAGTCATAAGGAAGTGTCTCTCACACCCACGACACTGACCATTAGGGTTTTCACTTATATTCATTGAGTGTCAAACTTGTAACTCTTAGCTTAGAGAGGTTTTCCCAATCTTAGCTTGAGGCTGATACATTGCAAGGGAAAACCTCACATAGTTGGAGAAACCAAACTGAAACCAAAACCCTCTAGTTAGGTTTGTTGGTTGAAGTTAGTTAGTGAGGAGAGGCAGCCCAGGGAGTGGCGTGAGTCCAGTGTTTCGTGTACCTTGGCACGTTAAAACAAGAATCACAGTTAGTGGATTTCCTGTTAAATCAGGTCGTGGATGTAAGAGCTTGAGTCTCTGAACCTCGTTAAACTGAGCGTACTTATGTTTAAAGTATTTACTAAAGTGTTGTGAAAGACTACACACTGAGAGCATTGTTTAAAGAAAACTTTGGTTAAGTATTCAGGTCAGGGAGAATCCTTCTCACTGACCAGTTCAGGCAATGCCCTCGAGAGTTCAGCATCTCGAGTCACTGCGTTACTTAGAGTATGAGTCTCCAAGTCTTCACACTTACTTGGTAGCCCAGGCTCTGAGTAAAGCAGTGACTTGAAGTGTAACCTCTCGAGTCACTGCCTTGTTACGAGACTGAGCTCACAAGTCAATTGCATTGACTTGAGTGCTTTGACTCGTAGCAATGCAGTGACTTGAGTATTATTCACTCTTGCTGAACTCCCTGAGGAAATGGTTTTAAAAAAAATTGCCCCTGAATTCCCATTTTGGTATTCGAAAACGGGACCATCAATTGGTATCAGAGCGGGTTGTTCACAAGACCACTGATCCAGTTTTGTTAAAAAAATGGTCTACCGAACAGATCTTAAATGTTTTAAACTATAGGAAATTCTGCATATTTCAAACTATTACTTGTGTTCTGACATTATTCTTGTAATAGAAAATCATTTGGTTAGAAGTTTTGGAATCATCAAAAAGGGGGAAATTGTTGGGATATGTTTAGTTTTGATGATTTTCCAAAACCACTTGTAATAGGTTTGAAAGCAGTCAAGATAGTATCTTTTGTTTCAGGTCAGGCTAGGTTATTTCTCAGTAGAATAGGTTGTCAGTTGAGAAGAACTCAGTTGAGGAAATACTCAGTTGAGGGGGAACTCAGCAAAACAGCCTGAGAAAATCAAGATGACATCACAAGAAGAACTGACTGAAGCCATGGCAGAGACCTGAACCAGGAGAGAAGCCTGAAGAATGTCCCACTGAGTATAAACCGGGCTGATCTAAGCTAAGTCAGGTGGACCACTCAGTGAAGAGCATGATCAGAAGGATCAGTGCTGCACCAAGTAGGCCCTGAAGAAATCAGGCTACTGTGGTCAGGGAAGTTTGTCATTCAGCCTTATGACAAACTTCTTGGAGTGATCTTCAAATAGTCTCTGAAGGACAACTACACTGAAGACGTTCAGTCCACTGAAGATCATCAAGTCAGTGAAAGATGAAGCTACCTAAAGTCAGTAGGACTTGGTCAACCCACTGAGTCAAAGATCCGTTGGATACATTCCACGTGGACCAATCAACACAAGGCAGCAAATCTGACACTAATAAGGCCACATTCCAAGAAAAGTGGTTGAAACCATTAATTGTATGGATTCAAATGTAATTTCCTCCAACGGTTACATTTGAATCCACACTATAAATACGAGCTCATAGCTTCATTTCAAGTGTGTGTGGAAAAAGAAAAATCAACACCTATGAGCTATGAGGGTGTGTGAGTTTGAGGGAGTCATAAGGAAGTGTCTCTCACACCCACGACACTGACCATTAGGGTTTTCACTTATATTCATTGAGTGTCAAACTTGTAACTCTTAGCTTAGAGAGGTTTTCCCAATCTTAGCTTGAGGCTGATACATTGCAAGGGAAAACCTCACATAGTTGGAGAAACCAAACTGAAACCAAAACCCTCTAGTTAGGTTTGTTGGTTGAAGTTAGTTAGTGAGGAGAGGCAGCCCAGGGAGTGGCGTGAGTCCAGTGTTTCGTGCACCTTGGCACGTGAAAACAAGAATCTCAGTTAGTGGATTTCCTGTTAAATCAGGTCGTGGATGTAAGAGCTTGAGTCTCTGAACCTCGTTAAACTGAGCGTACTTATCTTTAAAGTATTTACTAAAGTATTATGAAAGTCTGCTCACTGAGAGCATTGTTAAAAGAAAACTTTGGTTAAGTATTTAGGTCAGGGATAATCCTTCTCACTGACCAGTTCAGGCAACGCACTCAAGAGTTCAGCATCTCGAGTCACTGCGTTACTTAGAGTATGAGTCTCCAAGTCTTCACACTTACTTGGTAGCTCAGGCTCTGAGTAAAGCAGTGACTTGAAGTGTAACCTCTCGAGTCACTGCCTTGTTACGAGACTGAGCTCACAAGTCAATTGCACTGACTTGAGTGCTTTGACTCGTAGCAATGCAGTGACTTGAGTATTATTCACTCTTGATGAACTCCCTGAGGAAATGGTTTTAAAAAAAAAAAAAATTTGCCCCTGAATTCCCATTTTGGTATTCGAAAACGGGACCATCATCCCCAGACATGACTTTCACAATTCCACTGGGCCCACCCACCTTATTTTCACCGAGACGAGGGCTTCAAAACTCGGACATGGCATAATCATGACCTTTTTACGGGAATACGAGGAGGCGCTCTAAATCTACGCCCCACCGCCATCACCATTTGATTTTTTGGCGATAATTCCATCAGGTTCACCGATCAAATTATCTTCCTGAAACCAAGAAAGGTCGTTATCATCGTCTTCGCACACATCATTTGGTTCCCCATCTGCTAGGTCGTCTTATAAAAATTCATCGTTGTCCCGTATTTGGATTATATAAGGTCTTTCGTCAACCAACACCTCCAGAGGATTTCTTGGGGCCTCAGGGTAAGAGGTTCTAATCAAGATCCTAGCTACTTGTAAATTTCGACGAGTTAAAGTGTCATCATCAACCTTGATCAAGGTTCCAACCTTCACCGAGATTAAACTAAAAATTTTAGGATTCTAAGCTGGAAGTGGGATACCAAACCACTTAGTTCAAATGACCATTCTATTACTCACATCGCATTCACACCATGGTTCCAACAAGTCGAACCAACCAGCAATATCCTTCAAATCATTCCTATGAATCTGATTTTCAGATGCCGACTGGATAAGAACAAGATCTCCACCTAGATAATTAAGGAATAACTTTCCTTCGCAGATGTCATTTATATTATTTCCCACTTCAGACCATGGAAATATCCTTTAGCACTCTAGTGTAGCAGTTTGGAGCCAGAGTCTATCCTCCATTGTTGATACATAACTCAAATTGGATCAAATTTGAAAAAATTCCCAATCTTTCCCATCACCACGCGTCGCCTCCTTATAGGATACATATTTCTTTCGACATCCTCTCTGTAAGATTCCAGTAGGATTTTTACTATGCTCTCCTTGGCCACATCTGCATTCTAACTTCTTTTCTTCGAAGTGCGACCCAACTTGGATAGGTTTGCTCAGAGTTTATATGATCTAAACCAAATGTCATTAAGCTTATGTTCAATAACACCCTGATCAATGTTATTTCCAAATCTGACGAATCCCTGTCCCTTATCACGGATATGGACACGTCTTTCGCCCTTTCAACTTCCTTAAACATCACGAAGAGAGATTTAATATCACAAGAATCTGGGAAGTTTTTGACGAAGAAAGTTACGCATCCCCTGTGGGAATCGAAAATCTTGTTCCAATTAGTTCTTCTCGGTTTCAGTATTGGGTCTGTTCTTAGGCTAGGGTTCCTAGGTTTTTTATCTGCCTCACCGGTGGTCTCTCGGAAAAAGGTTCCTGAAATCTACCCTTTCCCCCTCTCTTTTTCTCTCTTCCCCGCGTCTCTCTCTTAAGCTGCATTGCAACAATTAGTACTTATTTATAACATTCTTATTATATAGTGAGTTATAAACGAAGCATTCCTTATTCAGACGATAAAAATTAAATATAGTTTGGAGAAATTTGACTTATTTAAAGAGATATTTTATCAATACATTTTGTGTATAAGAATATAATTGTTTGTATTTGTAAATAGACGTAGCTAGTATCCAAAGTAACAAAATAGCTTCCTTTGATGTTTGTGTTTTAAATTGTTTAATTACTATGTGTAATTAAAAAAAAAATTAATATTAAGATATTTGCTGAAAGCCTGTGATTATACACTTATGGACATCCAACGTACATACTAGTTCACTGTAATCATAAATTTCAGAAAAATATTAATAATTAATATTTATTACAAAATATATATATATTGAAAAAAAAATTCATTGTCAATGGTAAATTATAAAAATATTATATTCCTAAATTTACCATTTTTGAATTAATATATTATTTTGTATTGGAATGAGATTATGAAAAGGAATAGGAGTGAGAAGAGAGAAAGTAATAAAAGTGTAGAAATGAGAATAAAATGGTATATGAGACATTTCTTTTGTAAAATAGGTAGAAAAGATTTTTTATAACTATATGAGTAAAAAAGAGTTTGTATGTCAAATATGGGGTATTTTTAATAATTTTGTCATATAATTATTACTCCCTCCATCCCGGATCTTGTTTCATATGTGAGTTTGCATAATATTTAAGAAAAGTGGAGTTGTGTGTATAAAGTTAAATAATAAAATTATAAAATGTGTTTTATTGACTTTTGTGAGCATTGATATGAAAAAAGAGTTGGCACTTTCCAAAAAGGAAAACGTGAAAAAAGATCCGGACGAGAGGGAGTATTATTACCAATTGGGGACCCTTGTGGTTTGTGTTACATATATTTGAATGCAAAAACAGATTATTTATCCCTACTATATTCACAAAGATATTATCAAGTGTAGAGCGAAGAAAAGAGAGATGAATACGGTGTGTGTAACGGGAGCATCGGGCTACGTTGCTTCGTGGCTTGTGAAGATGTTGCTCCAACGTGGTTACACCGTCAAAGCTTCCGTCCGCAATCCCAGTACACTTCTCCACGATATATAATATATATTTTAAATGTTGCAAAAAATGATGACAGAATTAATTGACGGTGTGCAGATGATCCAAAGAAGACAGAGCACCTACTGAAAATGGATGGAGCCAAGGAGAGGCTTCATTTGATGAAAGCAAATCTACTGGAACAGGGCTCTTTTGATGCCTTAATCCACGGCTGCCATGGTGTTTTTCACACTGCTTCTCCCTTTCTCACTCCAGCCAATGATCCACAGGTCATTTCCACTCTTCCAATAATTATTAATTTCTAAATTTTACCAAGTAAGACTATGAATACGGTGAAATTGGGTCATACATGTATTAGTTGTTTTCACTAAAAAAAAATATTATTTGTTTTTACTGAAGAAACTTAGTTTGATTTTACTGAACAACTAAGTTTTTTCAGTGTAAAAAAGTAGTAAGACTCTTCAGTGAAAAAACTAATATTTTTTTAGTGAAAACAACTAATATCTTTTAATGAATGTATGAACCAATTTCACTCTATACTTTGACATAAATTAATTGGGTATTATATATACACCTATATATATTATTTTATCGTAATTAATCTCCTTCTTACTTTAAAAAAGAAAAAGTGGTACGTAATGTATATGTATAGTTTTTTATAATGTATTATTTTAGTGAGGAGTAACACTTGGTTACGTGAACTTGATTCATATACATTTCATCCCATTTTTTACTCATCTACACAATGAGTTTAATAAAATTGTGTATATTCCTTTTAAACTAAAATATATTCTAAACAAATTTAATTGCAAAATTTGCTTGAATTTTGGGTGTAATTTTTTGACAATATTTACTGACTCATTAAAATGTATTACTATGACAATAATACTAAAAAAAAAAAACAAAAAAACAATTTATATCCTTTTTAATTACATTTATTTACAATATGCATACCCTTATTCAATTAAAATCGACTAAACCAATTAAATTCATTTTCTTTTTCTAAATTTCAATGTAGTTATTGCTTTTTTTTATTTTTTTTAAGTTATAAGTCTCCGCTGCATTTCCAAGGGAATAACATTCGTCTAGGATTTAAATTAAATGGCAACTTAAAAGCGTATTACAGAATGTTGGAAATATTAACAGGACTCCAACATGAAAAAATCATTGAAGTTATTCTTTTGCCTAATCAAATAGTTAGGAATTTTAACGAATCGTTGATATATTATCCTCATTCCAACGGGAGTTCCACCTATGTGTATAAAGTTGGGTGAAATTTCTTTTCCAAGAAAGTATTAATTCAATCGGGAAGGTTTTCCACTACTTTATGCATCGAATTTGTGACCACTGAAATAAAGTTAAAGAGATATTTGTCCATAAAAGAAAGGGATAAGGTATTAGCTTGGTACAATTTAACCTGCCAAACATTTATTTATAATATTTCATGGATATTTTTTTGAAAATATATTTCAAATGGAAAAATTCGTGAATCTGAAACAAATCGGCGAGTCAAGTAGATCTTTCCAAACAATATCGTGCAAAAGCAAAATGTAAAAACTCGATTCCATATGTATATTACTATAAAAACACACATATATATATTATTGTAAAGAAATATTTATGTTACTATAAGGACAAATAATATATATTTATCATTATATAAATAAATATATGTCTTTATAGTAACAAATGTAAGATATTGAAAGATGTATTACTACATGAAGACACAAATGTTATAGTGAAAAAGATGTGTTACTACACCAACAAAACTAGTACAAACGCGAAATAAAAAATATCGTAAATTTAAAAGGATGAAGATTAAAATAAGAAAACGACAAATTCTAGGGTGCATCCAAGTGCATATCATGCACTTGGAATTTTGATTCTAATTTGAAATTAATTTTGACTAATTAAGATCCAACAAAAACTCGCGGGTCAGCCTAACCCGATCAAAATTTGCGGGTCTAGCAACAAACCGGGTCGCAAATGGTCGCGCGTGCTTCGTAACAAAACCCGAAGTTATATCACCAATACCTCAAGTTATAATCACCAATACCCGAAATTATATCACCAATACCTCAAGTTGTAATAACCAATACCCCAAGATATAATCACCAATACCCCAAGTTGTAATAACCAATACCTCAAGATATAATTACAAATACCCCAAGTTATAATCACCAATACCCCAAGTTATAGTCACCAATAACCCGAGACTTAATCACCAATACCCCAAGTTATAATCACCAATACCCCAAGTTATTATCACCAATACCTCAAGTTATAATCACCAATACCCCGAGTCCTAATCACCAATACCCCGAGTTCTAATCATCAATACCTGAGTTATAATCACCAATATCCCAAATTATAATCACCAATATCCCAAATTATAATAACCAATACCCCAAGTTATATTTCCAAAAAAAATATTCTTCAATAACCCGAGACTTAATCACTAATACCCAAGTTATAATCAATAATACCCTAAAAATTACTCAACAATACCCAAGTTATAATCACGAATATCCCAAATAGTTTTTATTATTAAAATTAATGTACACACAAAATTACAAGAAATGCTATATCGTTAATTCACAGCAAAAGTGCAAGCATGCACGTCCTTGGCTTTCATGTTCACATGCACGACGGATGAGTTGGTTAGTTAGTGAGGAATTTAGTCACTTACAACTGCACACACACGTTCTCACGTTCACTGGTGTAACAAACGTTCCATAGGTAGCAACTATCATAGAACATTCCAGACTCTCTTCGTTGTATATATACACAAACTATATCAATAATACAGAAAAATTTAATTTTGTGTTGGTGTTAGTGTATCTCAACATATATAAGATGTTCTCCAGTGGTCAAAATAATTGTGTTGCATATAAAATTTTAGGGAATGACGAATCCATCACAGGATGGACTATGTTTCCTGCGGTCAGAAACTTGCCTCTCGTTTACAACAAGACTCTCTATGCTTGCAACTCACCTGAGTTGGTGTCACAATATAATCTCCGAGTAACAACATTATCTGTAATTTACCCGCAGATGATAAAAGTTTTACGAGTAGAACTTGTGACTCCATGAGACAATGGGAATTGGTGTAACTATTAACACTTTGGTAAGGGTAGGTGTTAATTTGTGTTGTCTCGTCTCATACAAGTTTTTGCTTACTCTCTCTGATTTGATGGACTATCTATCGGCATCTGAATTGCAAGCGGTTGCTATCGTTTCTGAAGACACCAGTGTATTTGTGAGGAGGAGGAGATGGAGAAAAAGGAAGAGAGAAGATGGAGAAGAAGGGAGATATCTAAATTGATTTTAAATTGGGTGCAAACATGACCCTAAAACTACTCCAACAAAACATATTTGTCCTTTACGAAAGTGCATATTTATTTTTATACATTGAACTAACTCAGATTGTATCTGTGAATTTTCGATCAATGGCATGATGAAACAAAACAAAAACTAATTCAAGAATTTTTTAAAGATATTCCTTATGCCTAGCTTAAATGTAGTTTAAGTACTTTAATAGCTAGCTATATAATGCACAGAAATTTAATGTTGATATTCAGCACTGCACATAAATAGTTAACTCAAAAAATTATTTTAATGATTAATTAATTTGCGTTTGGATTTTGTTGTGCAGGCCGAATTGGTAGAACCAGCGTTGAGAGGAACACTGAATGTAATGGAGTCATGTGCAAAAGTAGCATCGGTTAAAAGGGTTGTTTTAACATCATCAATAGCTTCAGTTTATTTTAATGGCAAACAACTTTCACCCGATGTCATTGTGGATGAGACTTGGTGGTCCGATCCCGACTTCTGCAAACGCACTCAGGTCAGGTCCCCTTTAAAGAATTACACAAATGTTGTATGCACTCAATTGTAACTCCAAAGATATGCACTTGATATCAATTTTTTTATTTTTTATAAATACATACAAACACAACAAACTGTTTTTTTTTTTTTTTTTTTTGAAATTAAGGTATTATTAATTTTCACTTGGAGTATTTTTTGCAAAAGCTAAATGCATACTAGAATTACTCAAGTTATTCATACCCATAATTCTCTAAACATACCAAAGACCAAAAATAGATATAAATAAAATGACTATGGAATAAATTATTCTCTAAATTTTTGTTGACTTTAACTTTAGGAGGGTGTATTGGTTTAAGATTTCACAAGATTTTAAAAGACTTTTTTTATAAAAAAAAAAAAAAAAAAATTCTGCTGGTATTCAATCAAGATTTTATGTCACTTAAAAACAATCAACTGATATTCAATATAGATTTTCAAATTTTTTAAAAGAATCCATTAAAATTCATTGTTATTCATTCGAGACTTTTTACTATTTAAAAAAAATCTGTTGGTATTCAAAATTATAAGGATTTTAAATGATTGTTTTGTTAGATAGATTTTGTGGACTTTTTAGTTGTTTTTACAAATACCAACAATCCCATCAAAACCCATAAAATTTTGAAAGACTTTTGAAGTGAAATAGTATGTGTACCGAAATAAACTGAAAATTTGAGATATACCTAAGAATTAAAAACTCAATTTTCCACCAGTCTATTCTATGTCCACAAAAGTTTCATAATCTCATTTGTTTGATTTGTTGTTTTTTGCATACACCCATGACCAATAAATTTGTTCTAGGGATATCAATACTAACCCGACTTGACCTGCCCTCGCCCGAGCCATATGAGTCGCCCCACCCTTTGCCCCGTAGTGGAATAGGGAGGGTCTGTGTATCACTCAAAACCTGTGCCCCAGACCCGTGCCCCGTTTTATATATTAAATTTGAATATATATATATATATATATATATATACATATATGTATATATATATATATATAGCAATAGTTCAATTTTATAGACATTTTTTATATTATATATTTGAAATTTATTATGTATTATTTTTAAAATAATAAATATTATATTTAAAATAAGTCGTCCCACTCGCCCCGTGATCCATGCGGGTTGGATCGCCCCACCCCGTTTAAAGAATGGGACGGGTCTAAGTATCTAAGTACCCTCGTCGACCCATTGTCATCCCTAATTTATTTACTTATCTTCTGCATTATTGTTCTTCTGTTTCTATTTATTTTCAACAAATTGAAATTCAAATCCAACCTAAATCTATCAAAATCATACTCAATAATCGGTTCATTTCCCTCAATAATGAAAAAATTATAAATTTGTGCAGTGGATAATTTGTAAATTAGTGGTTTGAGTAGTTGGAATAAAATTTTACACACAATTTATCTCCCATAATTTTTATTGAGAATTAAAAGTTTAATATAACATCAATTACATATTAACACACACATATATTCGTGTATATATCATAAAATATATATATTGTGGATTATAACATTTCAAATTTATAAAAAAATTATCCTAAATTTTTTTTTGAATGTATGAAAAAAATCTTGAACTCTTTGTATGTCTCACAAATCCATGAAATTCTGCAAAGTCCACAAAGTCCTACAAAATCCATTAAAATCCTGATTTATAAAGTTTTACAGAATCCTGCAAACTCTTAAAAGTCATAAAAATTCTACGAAATCTTTTAAATTCGCATGACTTTTTTCACCTAAAAAATTCCTTTAAAATCCTAATTCAATACACCCCCTTAGTCTTTTAAGTTATTTAACTTAAAAAAATTACTTTAGCTTATTGATCAATTTTTTTTTTTTTTTTTTAAATCTTTAAAAATTAAAATTAATATATGAAATAGTATATCTTTAAAAATCATATAAATATTTAAATAATCAAATTAAATGAAATTGAAAATATCAATTACTAAATTCTTAAAATTTTGAAAAATTGATAAAACAATATTAAAATAAATCAACTACATCTTCCAATTCATTCGATTAGAAATTAAAGCAGTTTTTTAGAAAAACTAAAACACATTTTAAAAAATCAACTAAACTTTAAAAAATAACTACAGAAGGGTATTAATTAAAAATCTTAAAAATTCAATTAATGCTAAATTATAATTTATTAAAATTCTAGGTTTATTATTTACTACGATTTAGTTAACTTTCATAAATTTTTATCTAATTTTATTTAGCTTTAACCTTTTCTTTTTTGAATATTTTTTATTTTGTTTTTATTTTTTATTTAATTTAAAAAAAAATTTGATGTTTCTTATATTTATTTTATTTTATTTAGTTTTTTTTCAATATTTTTTATATAATCATTGTAAAATTTATTTAATTTTTTCAGATTTTACTTAGGATTAAATGGTTTAAAAATATATTTATAAATAATATTATTTTTTAAGATTATTTGACTTTCTTAATTATTTACAAATCTATTTAGTTGATTTATATTTTTAATTTATTTTTTAATTCAAATATTTTTTTACAATTTAATTGATTACTATAATAGTATTTATAGTTTATTTAACTTTTTGTCATTTTTCAAGATTTTTTAAATTTAGATATATATTTGAAGATTTATTTAATTTTTTATAATTCTTTTCAGAATATATTTAATTTTTTAAATATTTTAATAGATTTAGTTCTTTTCTTTTTTTTTTTTTTTTTGAGGAAAGAGTCATTCATGAAAATATGGAATGATGAAAATATGTTATTTATTTTGTTTTAGTGGAGTAACAATATTATTGGAATGAAATGGGGTATGTTTAAAATACGAGCAAAAGTTAGCATATCATCATTAAACTTAAAAGGAAAAAAATTGTGAATTTATTTGTAATTTAGCCTTAAAGATATTTAATAACCATATTAATCTTAATAATTAAATGATAAGTTATGACGTAATTTACATTTTCTAACTAGATGAAGTTAAGCATCTTGAAAAGAAATGGAGAATCGACGAAAGAGTGACACCGTTTGGATGTGTAATCCAAGGGTCACGATCTTGCAAAGAATCTTCCTGTATAGGAGGGGATCCTGGGGGTTGTGATTAATGACCCCTTTTACGTACACATACTTCTATGTAAAAATCATGTAACTGATTTTCACTATATTTGTATTATAAATAATATTAATTGTTCAAAATTTAGTTGTTATATTATAAAGTAATAGTTAAAATCAAATATACATCAAATTGTTTCACATAAGATCAACTTTTTAAGATATCAAATTTTATAAATAATATAGTACAAAATTATTTAATTAGGAATATCAATTGCACATGAGGGAGGACAAACTTTTCCGTGAAACTTGTTCACCTTATAAAATTTGATCCATGTTTATACAATAATAATTGATCCCTAATTTTCCATTATAGCATTTCAATTATAGCAAGCAAGTCCACCGGAAAGGTTTGAAATCAACAAAACAAAAGAAAAAGTAAGTGGACCTGACCCGTTTAATTATAACTATATCCACTATTCTGATATTCAAATTAGATAGAGATCGAATTTGAATTAGAACAGTCAGCCACCTCCACTTTTTAATTTCATTTCTTTGGACTTGGAAAGGAAAGAATTTGTCGATAATTCTGATTCAATCTTCTTGCTCCTATATTCCAAGTCACAAGAAAAGAGCCATTTCCACTATTGTTATTCAATAATATTACTACTCTTATAAACCATCACTATATATTTTACACACACAAACATGTCGAACTGAGTGATTAAATGCTATGACATTCGTTTGTAGTGCAATATTATTATTGAATATGTTATGTAACAATATCAATTTAAAAATGTGAACAAATTTTATTGGAAACTTACTCTTGGATATGGTAAAGGTTGATAAACTTCTCATATACGCTTCTATATATAGTTGATACTCTATATTTTAGTGTATGTTTATTAGAACCTAAAAATTAAATTTCACTAGTATTTATTAATAAGTTCAATAGAGTTAGGTACACATTCCAAATTTGAAATCAAATTCATTAATCCTAAAATAGAATTTGGTGAATTAGCAGCAATGGTACGTGCTATCAAAGACAGTGGCGGAGGAAGCTGCTTGGAAATTTGCAAAAGAGAAGGGAATAGACTTGGTGGCTATAAACCCTTCAATGGTGATTGGTCCTCTACTGCAGCCCACGCTTAACACCAGTTCTGCTCTCATACTCAATTTGCTCAATGGTTGGTACCTTCTACACAGAATATTCTTTAATTATATTTCATTTTTGTATTTTACAGAGAAAAATTATAACTAACAAACTAGAAATTTGTGAAATTTGAAAAAAAGGGAACCCACATAATATGTGTCTTTTATGTGTGTATAATATGTGTATCATTCTTTCTCTAAACCTCAATAAAGTGTCTAAAATGAAAATTCAGTCTCATGTGCATTGGTTACACCGTGTAACAGAATATAGGGGTAAAACATTCAGGTGTAATATAACTGAATCATACAGACAAATAAAACTGAAACAAATGCACACTAATATAAGTTAAACATATATATTAGATCTGACTGAAACTGTGAAATAAAATGTGCTTTGTTTACATAATTAGGTGAATTGAAATTGCAGCACATTCTTAAAACTTTACAATTTCATATAAAACTAAGAAAATAAAGAATTTCCTATGAAATTAGAATTCCTTTTGAAAAATTTTAACAAAAATTTCATAATAGAGATTGTCTACAACTTGTCTACGAAATTTTCTATTTATGTAAGCATCTTCATTTCTCAACATATACGAAATAAAATTTGTAGGTAATTAATTATCTACAAGTTATTTGTCTAAAAAAAATTTATAGCTACAAGCAGATTATTTATAGGTGGGAAGTAAGATTCTTATATAACTAGAAAATTTTCTAGGCAATTTATAGCAATTTATGTTGGAGAAAATGGTTGGTGGTATTATTGTGTATTTAATTGGTATTAAAGTATTTTTGAGACTTTAATAGTGGACCAATTAGATTTGGGTGTTGAAATTAATTTCTCGAAAATTAATTATTTTGAGTGTGTTCTACTCGCGAAGTAGATGAGAATGGTGTATTCATACTCGCAAAACCGATTTCCGGTGAGTGAGAAATTGAATCAAAAATTAAATGGTTCAACACCTAATTATGGGATTAATGAAGGAATTAAATGAGTCATTCAATTCTTCATCCCACATTGGATATTTAGAATACTAATATACATGATATTAGTATGGGAACAATGGAGTATAATAAGTTTTAATTGATTGCTACACAATCAAAGTTGCCACACGCGCACGCGCCGAGTCGAGTTGCGCTGCACCCGTGGCCTTGGCCTTGTTCTTGGCAATTGGACTATGGGTGGACTTTGGGCCTTGGGCCCAGCGGGTATTTAATTTTTTGGAGTATGAAAATTCAGGATATCCGGTCCACAAAGTTCGGTTCGATTCGGTTCAAGAGACTCGTCCGGTTAAAGAGTCAAACCGATTCGGTCAAAAGATGTTTCATTGAGCACATTTGACACATGTGCTAAATTCGTGGGCGGTTACCAGTGCATTCAGTGGAAACACGTCTAGTCAACTTCGTCTTTCAGACTTGCCACTAACGAAACATGTCCGTATTAAATGCTCACGCGGGTTTTTCCTTTTGCACTGAGTGGAGGTTCGCCTATAAATAGCATCCTTATGCATTCTTCTGGCCACACTCTGAAAAATTCTTCTCTTCTCTCTCAAGTTTCTCTGCATATAGAGTCCTAAGATACAGTCCAGTTCGAAGCACTCCTTTCGTTTGTCGGTGCTTCAAGTCCTACGGTGCTATACACTTGAAGACAAAGTGTTGTTTTACCTTTGGGGACGTATTTCTGGAACCGAAGAGCACTACCGGTGAAATTTTGTCTTGCGGGAAGAGGCCTTCCTCGACTCGACACACTGCTTTCTTCTCTTTTCTGTTTCAGTGTATTTTTTCAGTTTCGAGTTGTAATTTTCCTATTTTCATTTTGTAATATAATTATTATTTCCATAGTCACTTTCAACAACAATCGCAAGATAAAATTATGACTGATGGAAATAACAATTCTGAATCTTCAAACCAGGGAAACACAGTTGTTCCTTCTGGTAATCCCATTCCTCAAGGCACTACCACCCCCGTTCCCTCTGTAAATATCCTTGTGGGCAGACCTCTAATCCCAGTATGGTGAGCCATTTCCCCTTTGATAACTAGAGATCTTTTATGGTCCAAAGTGAGAGACCCGAAAAGTTTTCGGGTAAGAACTTCAAGAGGTGGCAACAGCGTATGCTGTTCTTCTTGACCATCTTGAGGTTGGCGAGGTTCCTTACTGAGGACCCGCCTGCGGTCATAGAGAACGATCCGCAAAATGAGAAAGTTCATGCCCGATGGTGGGAACACGACTTCTATGCTCAGAACTACATTCTGAATGGTCTGGCAGACACTTTGTACATTATCTATCAGCAGTGCAAAACTGCCAAGGAAATGTGGAATTCCTTGGAGGTAAAATATGTGGCCGAGGATGTCGGTACAAAGAAGTACTTGGTTGGGAAGTTCTTGAACTTCAAGATGGTGGACTCGAAGTCTGTCGTCGAACAAGTTCAAGTGTTTTAGTTGATTCTGCATGATATTACTGTAGAAGGAATGATACTACCAGATGATTTCCAAGCCGCTGCAGTAATTGAGAAACTGCCTCCAAGCTGGAAGGAGTTTTAGAGCCACCAGAAGCTGAAGAAAAAGAGTATGACCTTGCAAGAGGTCATAGAAAACTTCAGATTTGCGAAGGTGGGTTAGAGAGAAACAAGGGTCAGGAAGAGGCCAAAGCTAATTTGATGGAATCAAAGAAGCGCAAGAGGCCAAATTATGACTAGGGCAAACAGCCAGCTGTAACCCAACCCAAATTCACTGGTGACTGTTACAACTGTGGAAAGTCGAACCACATTGCAAGATACTGCAAGGCCCCGAAGAAAGATCCCAATGACAAAGGCAAGGGCAAGCAGTCTAATGCGAACATGGTTCAAGAGGAGATCACTAAAGAGGACCTGGCTGCAGTGACCATTGAAGTGAACCTTGTGGACAACCCAAATGAGTGGTTCATCGATACGCGGGCTATCTGTCATGTCTGTTCTAATAGGAATGCTTTCTCGACCTATGAGCTAGCCAATGGGAGAAAACAGCACATGGGGAATCAAGCCACGTCTGAGGTGGCTGGGGTTGGCAACGTTGTTCTGAAGCTAACCACTGAGAAGAATCTCACACTGAGAGATGTCCTGCATGTCTCGGATATTCGCAAGAACTTGATCACCGGCTTTGTACTTGTGAAGAAAAATTTCAAACTTGTATTTGAGTCGAATAGGGTTTTACTTAGAAAATACTCAATGTACTTAGGTCGTGGCTATCTCCACGGTGGTCTGTTTAAAATGAGTGTCGTTGTTGTACACCCCAAGGGGAAATCAGTTATGAATAAAGAAGTTTATACTTCCTCTTATATTGCTGAGTTTTCTGATTTATGGCATTATAGATTGGGACATGTGAATATTAAATCGATTAAACGGCTAGTAAGTTTAAATTTACTAGATATAAAGAATATTGATTTAAACAACAAATATGAAATTTGTGTAGAATTTAAAATGACTAAGTTACTTTTGCCATTTGTTGACAGGAACTCAGAACCACTAGAGTTAATTTACACTGATGTGTGTGACCTAAAATTCGTACAAACTTGAGGTGGGAAGAAGTACTTCATCACATTCATAGATGATAGTACAAGGTTTTGCCACGTTTACCTTTTGCACAGTAAGGATGAAGCGTTAGGCGCTTTTAAACGGTACAGAAGTGAAGTGGAAAACCAGTTGAATAGACGAATCAAAATGGTTCATAGTGATAGAGGTGGAGAGTATGTAGCACCGTTTGAGAAGACATGCTCTGAATCCGGAATCATAAATCAAATGACTGCTCCTTACCCGCCTGGGTCAAATGGTGTTGCGGAACGAAAGAACTAAACACTTAAAGAGATGATGAATGCTATGCTAATTAGCTCTGGTTTACCGCAAACTTGTGGGGGAAAACCATTCTTTCGGCTAACCACATTTTAAACAAAATTCTACACAAGAGTAAGGATGCAACTTTGGGCTACAGTACACCAGGTATCCTGCTGTACTTGAAGGGTATTGTGATGCCAATTGGATTTTAGACACTAAAGAATCGTTCTCTACTAGTGGATATGTATTCACTATTGGAGGAACTGTTGTGTCCTGGAGATCGACTAAGCAGACATGCATAGCCCGATCTACCATGGAATCAGATTTATAGCTTTAGACAAAGTTGGTGAAGAAGCAGAGTGGCTTCAAAATTTCCTCTAGGATATTCCATGTTGGGATACACCCTTACCTACAATAATGGTATATTGCGACTGTGAAGCCACAATTGGTAGGGCTCTAATTGACATGTATAAAGGAAAGTCTAGACACATTCATCGTAGACATAACTCCGTAAGAAAATTGATCTCAAGTGGTGTGATGTCCATAGATTATGTGAGATCTAAGGACAATCTAGCGGATCTGTTGACTAAAAGTATAAATCGAGATCAGTTGTCCAAACTATCAGATGGAATGGGTCTAAAATCCACAAAAGTAAACTAAAGCAGTGGTAACCCAACCAAGTTGACTGGAGACCCCAAGATCTTGGTTCAACGGGAAAACTAAGATGTGAAAGTCAGAGGATACACTTGGTAACCCGACCATTCCTTAGAGGACAATACACCAAGTGTGAACCCGTTTGTGGTACAGGTTAAGTCTACACAACTTTTAATGAATCCTAAGTCCATATGGGGGACAGAGTATTACGGGATACTCAAGAGGAGTTCACCTATGTAAGTGTGGGGTGATAGACCGCCTCAAATATCAGTGGATATTAAACACTTATGAATTCAAAGGTTGTCCATGGCCGAAATGGACAAAAAGGTGAGAACAAGAAATGAGCGTAGAGATTTTATTGTGTCAGTATTAATGTCTAGGTACAAACCAAGGTGGAATGGTTCAAGGCACTATGTCCACCAAGCTGCCGGTGTACTAGAAAATACTTGACTATGGAAAGTTCAAAGCCTCAATTACCTATCCAAATGCAATAATATCTTGTTTTGAATTGGACTGTGAGTCTGCATGTCTATAGGTTCAATTTCCACACATGTGGGGGATTGTTGGAGAAAATGGTTGGTGGTATTATTGTGTATTTAATTGGTATTAAAGTATTTTTGAGACTTTAATAGTTGACCAATTAAATTTGGGTGTTGAAATTAATTTCTCAGAAATTAATTGTTTTGAGTGTGTTCTACTCGCGGAGTAGATGAGAATGGTGTATTCATACTTGTAAAATCGATTTTCGGTGAGTGAGAAATTGAATCGGAAATTGAATGGTTCAACACCTAATTATGGGATTAATGAAGGAATTAAATGAGTCATCTAATTCTCCATCCCACATTGGATATTTAGAATAATAATATACATGATACTAGTATGGGAACAATGGAGGATAATAAGTTTTAAATGATTGCTAGACAATCAAAGTTGCCACACGCACGCGTCGAGCAGAGCCGCGCCGCATCCGCGACCATGCCCGAACCCTTGGCCTTGGTTCTTGGCAATTGGACTTTGGGCCTTGGGCCCAGCAAGTATCTAATTTTTTGGAGTACAAAAATTCAGGATATTCGGTCCACAAAGTTCGGTTTGATTCAGTTCAGGAGATCCGTTCGGTTAAAGGGTCAAACTGAATCGGTCAAAAGATGCTTCATTGAGCACATTTGACGCATGTGCTAAATTCGTGGGCGGTTACCAGCGCATTCAGTGGAAACGCGTCTGTTCAACTTCGGTTTTAAGACTTGCCACCAACGAAACGCGTCCGCATTAAATGTTCACGCGGTTTTACCTTTTGCACTGAGTGAAGGTTCTCCTATAAATAGCGTCCTCATGCATTCTTCTGGCCACACTCCAAAAAATTCTTCTCTTCTCCCTCAAGTCTCTTTGCATATAGAGTCCTAAGAGCCAGCCCAGTTCAAATCGCTCCTACCGTTCGTCGGTGCTTCAAGTCCTACGATGCTGTATACTTGAAGATAAAGTGTCATTTTACCTTTGGGGACGTATTTCTAGAATCGAATAACACTACTGGGGAAATTTTGTCTTGCGGGAAGAGGCCTTCCTCGACTCGACACACTGTTTTCTTCTCTTTTCTGCTTCTGTGTATTTTTTCAGTTTTGAGTTGTATTTTTCTATTTTCATTTTGTAATAGAATTATTATTTCCACAGTCACTTTCAACAATAATAACTATAAAGTTTTTCGTTGAAAATTTTGTAGGCAATTCTTTATTTCCTATACAATGGTCTTTTAAAAAAATCGTGATAAGTGGCAATTCTAGTGTAGTCCTACTTTGAAGAATTTGCAACATATTTTATGTGTTAAATTTTATTTTGGAATTGTAGGTGCAGAAACGTACAAGAATGCTACATATGGATTTGTAAATGTAAAAGATGTTGCGTTAGCGCATATACTTGCATTTGAGACTCCGTCAGCTAACGGAAGATACATTACGGCTGAAACCGTTGCTCACCTATCTGACGTCGTCAAAATACTGCATCACTTGTATCCTGCTCTTCCACTTCCACAAAAGTAAGTGTCGTGTTACTCTCATTTATTTACAAGCTAAAAACGTTATCAAATAATAGTTAATTTGCATAAATACATTGTCCAAAAGTTAAGTCGGTAAAGTGACTAAATTGTATAGCTTAAATGATAATTGGTAAAGCATTAAAAAACCAGGGTATAAATTTTAGTGATACTTCACGATATTTAGACTTAATTTTAATTTTGACCACAATATTAAATATCCAATCCATGACACTAATGGTTTCAATTTGATATACACTCTCCCTCATTTATGGGCCGAACTCAATTTTTCCTTTTTGGGGAAGCCCAAATGAGTGGACAATTTAATATGGATGGAGTTGATTTTAACGGGAATTAAACCCAGATCTTTGTCTGGGCGTGAGCTTTTTGGCTCTTATACAACGAAAGAATTCTGCTTCATCTAAAAGTCCAAACTTGTAGAAGAGCGTGAAATTAATTCACTAAATTATGAAAAAAATTGTAAATTAATTATAATTTTATTCTACCAATGATTATGATTTTGTCATTTCTAGTTATGTTTTGAATGAATAATATTGATATGTACTCCTACTTCGTCACAAATCATTACACTAGATCAGAAATTATAAATAGTTTACGATGAAATACTTCATAAGAATTAAAAATCAATAAATTTGGATTATAATTAATTCCAATTTAACGTGTTTATAGATGTGCCGATGAGGAGCCATTTGAGGCTACGTATCAAGTCTCGAAAGAAAGAGCTGAAAGCATAGGTGTTGAATTCACTCCTTTCGAACAAAGCCTCAAAGAGACTGTTGAAAGCTTGATTGAAAAGAACTTCTTCAAAGCTGATTGAATGGCCCCAACCCGGCCACCTCAATCTCCTGTTAGTTTAATTGTGTGTTGCTATTCGCACAATAAATGCTAAGAATTAATTAACCTACTTTGATTTCATATTCAGGTGGTATTGCAAATTCACCATTATTGGGTAAACTTTTAATTTCAACAGCTACATTAAGAAAAAAAAAGATTAATAGAGCCTTCAAGGCACCAATAAAAGAAAAAAATAGAGTCTTGAAGACACACCTTAGAAAATGTTCTTTTGATTAAATAATTATCCAGAATCCTTCATTGGACAACAAATTAATTAACCATAATTAGGTAATTCATTAATTTCAACTGGAGGTGGTAAAATATCCAAATTATAGATATACTATCTAATTTTTTTAGTACGATAATGGTACGATGTTTTTGGTACCATAACGTTGCAAAAATTACGCATACTGCGGTATTTCGGCATATATTGAAATACCCCTTTTTATAATTATTATATAATTATTTTATAAAAGTTTATTGAGCCCATAAAATCTTTAATTTATAAATGAAGTTAAGGGTTTGAGGCTTTACTAAGCCCATAATGTCCACCATTCCATATATTGTGATCATCTCATCCAATTTTAAAAGGCCAAATCCGTTCAACATCTATAACTACAATGAAGCCCAGCAGCGCCTTTTCGCACTTTATCTCCTTCTATTTTTTGTCAAAAAAGATTGCGAAGGGAAAAGACAACATCTCTTTCTTTCTTTTCTTAACTACATGTTTGGAGTAAGATTTTGTATGATATTTACAAATTCTATAAATGGGATGTTTCGATTTGGTGGAAGAAAATCGGGAAATTAATGAGATGTTTTAATTTTAATAGATGTATTAACTTTGAGTTTTAATAATTTTTGTGTATAAACTAATTTAGATTTAAGACTCAGATTGCGTTCTTCTACAGATTTGTTCATTTGTTCATTTGTTCATTTATGCATATATTTTATTTTTTGTTAATTTGTATCTAAGACTCATATTGCGTTCTTCTGCAGATATGTTCTTAGCTACATGTAACCTGTAAAAAACTAGTTCCCTATGAAAATTGAAGTTCTGCTAGAATCCACTTACAAGTGGGGATTAGGGTCATAAAGTTGAAAAAAGATGAATTGCTAGATCTCAATGAACTAAGTGGGGTTGAACAAAAATAGAGTTAATCGTTTGTGAAGTACTACTCTGAATCATATTTAGGGAGAAAATGAAAAATATTCATTCTCATAAAAGTAAAATATTTTCTATGCACCCACTTAACATAAAATATTTTTTACCAATTTTGAAATAAAATGAATATATTACCCTTCTTACAAAAACTACTTGGCCCACCCAGTCCCACCCACCCCTCGATTGATACATGTAAGAAAGAAGGGAATTGATCCCCTCATATATATCATGCAATAAAGGAGGCAATCTGATTCCCATCTTCATTTTGAAATACAATCCAAATATTAGTATACATACATGAATTCATCAGTAGACTAAATTGAAATACAATTCCATTTTGTACTATGTATTTTTATTTAATTGATCATTTATATCCATATATCCATATATATATATATATATATATATATATATATATTTGGTGGTTTGAATCCGCTATCATTTGATGTTTGATTTTAGGGTTGGGGACTTATGAATTGTTTGAATCTGGTTAACTTCCTCTCTGTGGATGAGATCGGGAGCTTGGTGAGTTGAATATTTGAAAGACCTGTCCTTTCCTATAAAGTGGCAAGCTCGGAAAGTGTGTCGTCTTGTGAGTTTTGCTCGATGAAGACTTGTGGAACTTTTCTAAAAAATATGCGACGAGATCTTGGTATTTTACTATTTGTTCGTCTCGGGCCTCGTATTCCCCTTTCAATACTTGATTCACAACCAGGAGTGAATCCATTTACATTTATAGTCGGTGAACGCCCACGAGTAAGGTTAGCTCCAATCTACTTACCAAGTTTTCGTACTCGACCTTATTGATAGTAGAAAGGAAAGAAAACCGCACAGTGTTTGTGAAGCATTGTCCATTAGAACCTTTTAGGATTATGCCTACACAACTGCATGCATTGGTCGATGAGTCGTACACATAAAATTTTCATGGTGGGAAGTCCAACCTTAGAGGGTTGGGAGGAAAGTGAGCTCGACCACGAAATTGGCCAAAACTTGTCCCTTGATCGTTGCGAGAGGTGTGTATGAGACCCCGTATTAAGCAATTTTGAGAAACCATTTGAAGAGCCACCCATTTGTAACCGGCATATGTAGGATTTGGAGGAGTGCGCCTGTCAACTTGGTGGGCGAAAAAGTAAGACCTCGACTACCGAATGCTCTTAACAAATACATAAGCGAGCTTCTTCAGTGGGGTGTACCGAATCTCAACATGGATAGCCTGGCTCACATAATTGATCGGCAGGTGTTGTTTTCTGTCAACTCGGACGAGCTCAACTCTTAGGGTGACATCTGAGGGTGCGAGGTACAGAAAAAATTTCTCGCTTGGTATAGGTTTGACAAGGATTTAGGGGTTGGTGAAGTAATTCCTCAATTTCCGGAAGGCGACCTGGGTCTTTTGGTTCCAATAAAATCTTTTATTCTTAATTGTGGCCAAGAAGGGTTTGCTCTTATCCCCTACCTTTGATATAAATCTATTCAAAGCCGATAGGCACCCATCAGATGTTGGACTTGTTTGATGTTTTGGGGTTTTTACATGTCTAGAATGGCTTTGATCTTCATCGAATTGACCTCGATTCCTCTCTAGCTAATAATGTAGCTGAGGAACTTTCAGACCCCACACTGAATTTGCATTTCTTCGAGTTTAATTTCATACTGAAAGTATGTCTCCTAAATGGTCACTTTTCTTTAGACTTTAGATAATTATGTTGTCGGTGTAGATTTTCTTCGTCTTTCATATTTGCTTAGCAAACATCTTGTTGACAAAGCATTGGTAGGTCGCCTCAGTATTTATTACGCCGAAGGGCATCCTCAGCTAACAATACATGTTCTCAGTGTTGGAATTTATAAGCACGTAAACATGCGCAGCGGAAATAAACTTTCTCCAACAACGAACAATTTAATTGTATAATTAAATACGAGATATCTTAAACAAGAAATCTTACAGTGCTTCGTACGCGGAATCCTCTATTACATATCCACGCAACAACTATTCACTGATTTGCACCGAGGTGCCAGCTTTGAATCTCTAGATGAACTTGCTAGGAAAACTCGAACAAGAGATTTTATGGAGAAATTATATTTCTTGTGTGTTTAGGAATTCCCATAAGACACATATTTATAGGGATTAACTTAGCTTAATTCTTATGCAGGATATCGGGCCTAACCCGTAATATAATCTCTATGGATTATATTTCCCTAGATATGTTCCTACGAATAATAGATATGTAATACTAACGGTAAATCTCTATGGATTATATTTTCCTAGATATGTATAAACTAACGGTCTTAATTGAACCCTAGACAATAAATCAGACATTCTCAATATATGAGTTACGTTGCGAGGAAATCTGCAACTACCTGTAATATTGTAGGCTATTGTGATATCTTCCTTTCATTCGCGAATACTCAATTAAGCCTTGAACATGATGAAGTGTCTATTCAAATAACTTAATCATATTATCTCAAATTACTAATTGATTGCTTGTGTCGCACTTGGCCACAAAGTCCAAGTCAACTTGAATCGGTCGATGTCTTAGATCCAATTATGATAAGAAGACGAGTATTCTCTCTAAATCCATATTGAGGAATGAATCATATTCTTGGCTCAACTACCACGCACATGTATTTCGTGATGAACTCAATCCATGCCATATCTACCCGTGGAAGGGTGCAAGCGTCGGTCATGGTCAAAGTTCACCACTCCACACATGTCGTGCGTATTGACCTCAAGTCAGAGGAGTATCACATCGCTCCCACTAACCAAGACACCCGTAGATACATTTTGTGGAATTACATCAAACGGTTTCTCGGATGGGTATACCAATAACCTCTAAGGTATCTGTGCATCCATCATGAGATAACCGGTATCTCGTAGTAAGTGAGATCTTACTACACTCTCTAAGAGTATGATGCAGATCGCACACCAATCTCAATTGCATCATCAATATCCCATTCTTGATGATCCTTGATCGGGGCTATTTTAGAATCGTACTTCGGTCATCTGAGTTCTCACTCACTCAATGACAGTATCGATTCAAGGGAACACATATACGAATAATGCAAACAATCAAACATAATATTCAGATAAGTGTAAAGCCATACATTTAATATTAAACCAAACAATAATATTAAACCATAAACTGAATATCATCTTAGTATTATGTCCTTACAAAGGATTATCTCTAGGACACTAACACTAACAATCTCCCACTTGGACTAGAGACAATCACCCACATGTCTAACCCCTAGACCATCAAAATGTCTAGTGTGTACATGAACACTCAAAGCCTTGGTGAATGGGTCAGCCAAACTATCATCTGTGGGAATGCGCTCTAACTCTATTTCCTTGTTAGCGATCATCTCTCTTATCAAGTGATAACGCCTTGGTACATGCTTGTTTTTGTTGTTGGATCTCGATTCCTTTGCTTGCGCAACCGCACCAGTGTTGTCACAATACAACTTTATTGGACCACTGGCACTCGGAACTACCCCTAGTTCAGTTAAGAACTGTTTTATCCAGACAGCTTCTTTGGCAGCCTCTGCCACAAAAATGTACTCAGCCTCAGTTGTTGAATCCGCGGTTGTCACTTGTTTGGAACTATTCCAACACACCGCACCTCCATTGAGAGTGAGGACGTATCCTGACTGCGACTTGTAATCATCACAGTCGGATTAGAAACTTGCATCAGCGTAGCCGGTGACGACTAACTCTGATTGTCCACCGTAGATAAGAAAATGTTCTTTAGTACGCCTGAGGTACTTAAGAATATTCATGACAGCAATCCAGTGAGGCTCACCTGGATTCTATTGGTATCTACCCGCAATGCTGATAGCGTAGGCCACGTCTGGCCTGGTGCAAGTCATGGCGTACATGATGGATCCAATTGCGGATGCATATGGAACATCCTTCATGTGCTCGATATCAGCTTCGCTAGAAGAACAATCCTTCTTCGACAACTTTATCCCATGATTTGCTGGAAGATATCCTCTCTTAGAGTGCTCCATCGCAAAACACTTCAACACCTTATCTACGTAGGTGGATTGTGATAGCCCTAACATCATCTTGGATCTATCCCTATGGATCTTGATCCCTAAGATGTAGCATGCTTCACCAAGATCCTTCATCATGAAGGCCTTTGATAACCAATCTTTCACGGACTGCATGAGAGGGATGTTATCTCCTATAATCAATATGTCATCGACATATACGACTATAAAGACAATACTCTTCCCACTGCGTTTACAATAAACGCATGGATCTTCCACATTTCTAATGAAGCCAAAAGACTTGACAGCTTCATCAAATCGGATATTCCAACTCCTAGAAGTTTGCTTCAATCCATAGATGGATCGTTTAAGCTTGCACACGAGATTGAGCTTTGGCTTAGATATGAAACCCCCCGGTTGAGTCATAAACACGTCCTTATCAATATTTCCATTGAGAAAGGCTGTTTTGACATCCATCTGCCAAATCTCATAATCATAGTGTGCGGCTATCGCAAGTAAAATACGAATGGACTTGATCTTCGCAACCGGCGAGAAGGTCTCATCATAGTCAATCCCTTCGCGTTGACTATACCCTTTCCCCACCAACCTAGCCTTGTAGGTTTGTACCTTGCCATTTGCATCGGTCTTCCTCTTGAAGACCCACTTGCAACCTATGGGTTTTACTCCTTTTGGCAATTCAACCAAGTCTCAAACTTGATTGATGTACATCGAGTCCATCTCAGATTTCATGGCTTCATGCCACTTCTCTGAGTCAACATCTAATGTCGCCTCAGTGTAAGTCTTAGGTTCGTCCTTGTAGGATCAAGCGCTTACCACTAGACTAAAAGCCCGGACTTTTAGTAGGGTGCTACTTTATTTCCTTTAACCCATATCTAGCTGCAGCGCCACGGGCGGCACCCAACTATGCCTTTAATCGAGCGAGCGGGCAGGACTTGAGCGCTCAAGCCTGGAAGGCAGGAGACTGCTAGGATATTTCCCAACAATCCCCCCCCCCCCCCTAGCAGTATCCTGACTTTTCGCCAAAAATACCACTATTTGCGCCATGGGGGACTCGAACCCGTGACCTGTGCTCTGATACCACTTGTAGGATCAAGCGCTTACCACTAGACTAAAAGCCCGGACTTTTAGTAAGGTGCTACTTTATTTCCTTTAACCCATATCTAGCTGCAGCGCCACGGGCGGCACCCAACTATGCCTTTAATCGAGCGAGCGGGCAGGACTTGAGCGCTCAAGCCTGGAAGGCAGGAGACTGCTAGGATATTTCCCAACAGTCCTTATCCGGTATTTCCACGTCATCGTGTTCCTCCACGAGGAAACCATAATACCTATCGATTGGATTACGAATCCTAGTTGACTTACAGAGCTGTGGTTGTGCAGGCTGTACATTCTGATAGTGAAAATTTTATGGTGCAGTGAATTCATCGTTGACCGGAGAGTCCTCAAGAGCGACACTTTCAGATGCCTCTTGGGCGGGAGTTTAAAATATGTTATTCTCATTCAGCCTACTTGGAGGTTGTTGCAAAGGCAACGCCACTCCAATTATGCTCCCACTGGCTGAAAGAGGATCACCTAGTGATAAACTTCCACCATGAGAGTCGATGAATGCTCCCACTGATTCTTTGTCATGTTGCTTTGACAAGTTATCAGTCTCTATGTTAATTCGTGGTTCTTGAATTTCTTCAAGTACTATCTTCTTACGGCTTTATTCCTTAAAGATATGCTCGTCTTCTAGGAACCGTGCCTGCCTAGAAACAATAACTGTTTGTTTCTCCGATAGATAGAAATAATATCCTCTAGTCTCCTTAGGATATCCCACAAAATGACTTTTTTCACCTTTGGATTCCAACTTATCAGTTTGCATCTTCTTCACAATTGCGGGGCAACCCCACGTTCTTATGTGTAGAAAAGTTGGCTTCTTGCCACACCATAGCTCGTATGAAGTTTGCACAACTGATTTGGATGGAATCCTATTCAGAATGTAGATTGAGGTTTGCAATGCGTGTCCCCATAAGAATGTTGAAAGGGAGGCAAAATTCATCATGGACCGCACCATGTCCAACAGGGTTCGGTTCCTCCTTTTGGACACACCATTCATCTGAGGTGTTCCGGGAGGAGTCAATTGTGATTGGATCCTATGAAGCTTCATGTAATCCACGAATTCATGGCTAAGATACTTACCTCCTCGATCTGATCGAAGAGTATTGATACTCTTACCAAGATGTTTCTCTACTTCGGCCTTGTACTCCTTAAATTTCTCAAATGATTCAGATTTTTGTTTCATAAGATACACGTATTCGTACCTTGAGTAATCGTCTGTAAAGGTGATGAAGTAGCCGAATTGACCCCTAGCTAGAGTGGGCAATGGTCCACAAATATCGCTGTGGATTAACTCTAGAACTTCTTTGGCATGTACCCCTTTTCCAGAAAAAGGGTTTGTTTGTCATCTTGCCCATGAGACAAGATTCACAACTACCATAAGACTCTAAGTCAAATGGGGTTAAGTAGTCCAACTTCCTTAACCTCGCGATTCTTTTCTCGTTCGCATGACCAAGCCTATGACTTGAAGCTAAAATACTAACTTCTACTAGTAGCTTCTCCGCAAGAGTACGGATTCACTGCAGTATGAGTAAGTATAATGACCAGTATATCGAACCCAAGGGAAAATGTGTATGCAAATAGATCCCTGAAGATCTACGCGTCGTAGTTAATATGAGTGAAATATTTTTGGATTTTTGAGAAAAATTAATTATAACTAAGATAAACTAATTAAACAAAAGTATCGAAGAAAACGAATTAACTAAGGTTTGTATTCAAATGAGTGATGGTGATGCTCAGGATAGGAATCCCTACGTATACTAACGGAACAGGTACATAATCAAAATAACCGTGACGCGCAAGAAATAACCTAAGTTAAAGATCGTAAGATGAAAGCTCAAGATTTTAACCCTAATACTTTATCCTATCAACCGACTTCACGAATCCACTAATCAAGTTAGTAGATCGTGTTTAATTAATGAGACCCTAATTTAACTATGGTGATGCGGTCGTCCTCCTTCGTTAAACTGGTAGATGAATTAACCCTTTCTAAACCCTCTAGTTTAATCTACTAGTTATTAAAGAGTGATACGGTCGTCCTCTCCCTAACACGTAAATACGAAATTCAAAGGAAAAATTAAGATTAATTTTAAGAATTCATTAATTAAGAGAATTAAAACTAAACGTCAAGAATTACCCTAATTACGTACCCACATCCTACTTCTACGAGTTCATCCTACCCTAAGCATGCAAGGGTTCTAGCCTAACATGGTGGTTTGAATAATAAAAGCAATCACAAGAACAATAAACATATGCATAATTGAATTAACTAATAAAATCAAGAACATAAACAAAAGAACAAATTAAAGTCTCCAAAGAAATCTATATAAATCTGAAAAATTAGGTTTAATCGTCTCAAAGAGTAAAGAAAGAAAGAATTAATCTAATACGTTCAAAAGAAATACTAAAACTAAGAATTCGTAAATTAAAACCTCGATTACAACGTATAAAATCCTTCAAAACTCCTCCCCAAGCTTTCTCCTCGCTCAAAGTATGTAAAAATATGTGTTGGTATGTTGTTATCCTCCAAAACGAGTTTGGAATGAGTATATATAAGCGTCGGGGCGAACCGGAAACTCATGGGCCGAAAAACGAATTCGGAGGCAAAAAATAGGAAAGTGCTCGAGCAGCTCGAGCATGTAGCTCGAGTGGTGCAATCGGTCGAGCGCTGGCGCTCGAGTGCTCTCGCTCGAGTGGTTTTCGGCTGCTGTACACTTGTTCGTAAAATCTTCATATCTTCTCAACCAGTATTCCGTTTTGGCCGATTCAAAGTCCTACGAACTCCTCTTTTCGCCCTCTATCCATCTATGAAAACCAAAGAGACAAATTAATGATTTTATAAAAATGATACTCAATTGACTCCAAATACTCATAAAAAACACTCAAAACATGGGCAAATCGGGCACCAAAACATAACAATTTCACGCCTAATCAATCCCCCCAAACTTACCATATTGCTTGTCCTCAAGCAATGAAATAATAAGTCAAGTGAAATTGTTAGGAATGAATCAAAGAATCAAATCATGCAAGCAAATGAACTCGAGCTTCAATGATCAATCACAAGTATACTCACTCATCTTCCCTCGTAATACTCATGCAACAACAGCGAGAATCACCAAAATCAAATATGGATGTGCACTCAACGATGTGTTTCACTCCCTCACAAGTGTATATCAATGATAAAGGGACTCACTCAAACAATCAATCACACATATTGGCAGCCATAGGCTTGTAAGCACTCTCAACTCCGACCATGCTCTAGAAATCAATGCCGAATCAAAAAGGACTTTTCTCAAGGTTGTAATGTAGGCTCTTTGGACAGGTGGGGTAACAATATGGGTAAGTGACTTAAGTGAATGGAGAATAGAAAATCAAACCTTGGTACTTCGAGACTTGGAACAGAATACTTCAAACAATTTCAATCAACACACTTTCAATTCCAATACTCTCAACACTTCAATTTTTCTTTTCTTTCTCAGTCTCTTCACTTTTTTTTTTCAATCACTTTTTTTTTCTCTCTTTTTCGCACAAACACATGAGCTCATTTTTTTTTTCTTTTGCTCATTCTCAATTTTTTCTTTTTCCCACAACTCAAAACTCAATTACACCCTTATTTTATCACCACTCAACCATCATAATTTCTTTTTCTCAACTCAATTCAATCCCTTCACTTTCACACTTTCCTATTCTACACTCAAATTGGGACAAAAAGGCTTCGGAACTGGAATAGTGTTTAATTGTGCTAGCAAATGAAATAGGCTTAAGGCTCAAACTGGCTAACAACGGACAAATATCAATGGTAAGGAAAAATTTGGCTAAGTGACTCAATAAAATCAAAGATGGCCTAAGATCACATTCGGCATATCAAACTAGATACAATCAAGAAGCAAGAGCACACACAAGTTCTAGCATCCTCTAAGGTGACGATCCTCTCACAAACGAAGAGATTAATTCATGCATCAAAATCTCATAAGGCTCAAATCTCATGGATTTCACATCCATGCTAGTCCTAGTGAATTCTCACTCTCATCACACAAACACTCACAAGAAAAATTCACAAGCATACAAGTTCTTTCTCAAATCAACTCTTATTCAAACACTCACACAAAAGAGTCCCTAACTCAAATCCACAAATCACCCTACTCATCAAATCATACTCAAAGATAGCAACGAACAAGCATAAGATGATTGATAGGCATGAAATAAGCAACAGCGAATCAGATCAAAATCACCTCAAGGAGCATCTCAAGGCACCAAATAACCAACACACTCAAAGATAAGGGGTGCTCCGGTGCAATGTAACACGAAACATAAAAAAAACTCCACCCCCCCCAAACTTCGACCTTGCGAAGAGGTCTAAGTTTGGGGTTGTGGGTTACCTCATCCAACTAATTCAGTTTCTCTCAACAACGTTGCACACTCCCTTGCTTGAGTTCCTCCCTTTTGAGTACTCCATCGAGACAAGCCTACAAAATTAACTCTCAAGTACGAGGTTAAAATTTACGATTCAAAAACACCCTAATATCATAAAACTCAAATAACTAAAAACACTCAAAAGCAAGTAAAAATGGGTTGCCTCCCATTTAGCGCTATTTTTAAGGTCCTCATGTCGGACCGAGCTCAAAGGAGCTTATGGGACATCATACTCAAATTTACCTCCCTTACTCTCATAAGAGTGGTGCTTGCATATCTTTCCTTGATGCTCTTCCATCATGAACTCCTTTGCTTCCTCCTCATCCCCAAGTGTTATGGGTCTCAACTCCTTCTCACCTTTATCTGGAGGGGTCTTACCAAACAGGTTCTTGAATTTGGACTTTTTCTTCTTATCTCCTCCTTTCCCTTCCAACTGGACCACGTCATCACTTTTCACTTCTTCCTCCTTCAACTTCTTCACTTTATCCCTATCAAAATAATCACGATCATAATGCACATTGGTTAAATCATCAAGTGAAGGATTATAAAACTCATGAATATGAGAAGGATTAGGGATAGGAGGTGTGTCTTCAACACGAGGATCAATTGCATCCATGAAATACAAACTCTCATCCTCCTTCGGGTGCTTCATGGCTTCATATAGGGAAATCTTCACTTCTTGATCATCAACCTTCAACGTAATCTTCCCATTTGCCACGTCTAGCACCATCCCCGCTGTCGCTAAGAACGGTCTTCCCAAGATCAGGGGCACGCGCTCATCTTCCTCCATCTCTAGGACCACGAAATCGGCTGGAAAAATGTGATCCCCAACTCTCACGAGGACGTCTTCAACCACACCTTGAGGTCGAGTAATAGACCGGTCGGCAAGTTGAAGCATCATCATTGTTGGCTGAAGTTCTCCACCTTCTAACTTCTTGAACAACGAAAGAGGCATCAAATTTATGCTCGCTCCGAGGTCGCACAACGCTCCCTTCTTGATCCCGTTCCCGATATCACAAAGAATGGTGAAGCTCCCGGGATCCTTCGGCTTTGGAGGAAGCGCCTTGTCCACTAATGCACTCACCTTATGGTTCAACTGCACCAACTTCGGCTCATCCACTCGCCGTCTTTTCGCGATCAAGTCCTTCAGAAACTTTGCATAGTTGGGCATCTGTTCCAAAGCATCATTAATAGGAATGTTAATATGCAATTGTTAAACAAATCAAGGAATTTAGTGAATTTCTCATCAAGCTTCTTTTTCATGAAGCGTTGTGGATATGGGACGGGGATCACAGATTTGGGTACCCCCCATTCATCTCTCTCGGTCTCTTTCACTTTCTCTCTTGCTTCCTTTGTCTTCTTTCACTTAGGAACTCTCTCAACCTTCTCAATGCCTTCCTCTTCAAGCTCTTTGCTCGCTTGAGTGCTTTCACCCTCAACCTTCTTCTCAACTCTCATCTCTTCTATCTCATCTCTATCTAGGGGCGTCTCAGAATCAGCAGGCATCTGAGGACCTTCATAGTTGGTTCCACTTCTTAACTGGATAGCCTTGCAATGCTCTTTCGGGCTCCCTATTCAATGATTTTGCAATTTGGTTTATCTGGAATTCTATTGAGGTGAACCGCCTATTGTTCTCTTGTTGAATTCGATTAAGCTCTACATCTCTCTTTTGGAGTTCTTGATCACGCTGATCACCTTTCTTATGCAACTCCTTCACATCGTACTCCAAAGAGGATAATCTCTTGCTTCCTTCCTCCACCTTCTGAAGGATAGCTCTCAACATCTTCTCAGTTGAGGAACCGCCTTCTCCTCCCAGAGGTTTCGAACCTGGATCAACACCTGGAGGAACTGTAATACCCGCATTCGGGTTAGCATAAGAAAAATTCTCGTTCTTCCTTCATTGGTTCTGAGGAAGCTGCTGGCCTCCTTGGTACCCTTGTGTGTTCCTCCATTGATTTTGAGGCGGCTGTGGACCTGGAGGTACAAATGGTTGGCCATAAGAAGGTCTTCCTTGAAAATTTCCACCTTGTGGATACCCATTCTGATTGTAATAAGGACCTCTCATATAGTTGGCTACTTCTTGCTGAATTGTGGGCTTGTCCTCTTGCTCATTCTCTGCTGCATTCCCTCCAACCATATTCTTCCCCAACTCAAGATTATTAATCTTTTCCATCATCGCCATCAACAGCCTTCTCGTTCCTTCACCTTCCTCAACCTGATGAACTCTTTGGAAATCTGCATCCACATTCCAAGCCCCGGCATTCGTGATAATGTTGTCCACGATCTCTCTACACCTCACTATTCCCTGATTCAGGAATGATCCACTAGCACAGGCGTCTAGATGGTCTTGCCCAGCCTTGTTGGTACCACTATAGAAAAATACCATCACATCTCCCTCATTGTACCCGTGTTGTGGGCACTCTATCAACATGTTTGAGTATCTCTCCCACGCTTGACGTAGGTCCTCTCCTTGCTTCTGGCGAAAGGAAGAGATCTCAATCCTTACTTTGATCATTCTGGATGGAGGGTAGAACCGCTCGAGGAACAGACGCTCGAGCTCGGCCCAAGTGGTAATACCTCCCCGTGGAAGCGTATTATCGTACCACTCTTTAGCTATTCCCATCAATGAGATTGGGAACAATCTAAGCCTCTTGGCATCTTCAGACATGCCATTGTAATTGAAAGTGGAGACTATCATTAGAAAACTCCTCAGATGTGTATGAGGATTCTCCTTCCCGATCACCCCCTTGAACTGGTTCTCTATAAGCAGCTTTAAAATTCCCGGGAAAATCGAGAAGTTATTTGCCTCTACTGGAGGTAACTCCACTCCATCATAGTACCGTTGCGGCTGCGCCGCAAACCTTCCTCTGATGGCCATATTCTAATCTGCGTTCTGAGGAACGTGTTGAGGATTAGCAGCTGGTACGGGTACTTGTTGGGGTGGTGGTGGTTGATAGACAGGTGTTTGGTTGTAAACAGGAGGTGGAGGGTACGGATATGGCGGATAAGGATAAGGTAGGTATGGGTAAGGTGGGTAAGGTAAGTTATTTTGTGGTAAGTTAGGATGTGGGTAAGCAGGGTTGTTATGAGGATTATGGACAATCTTATGAGCTGGGCTATTTTGGTTCTGAGTACCCGGGTTTTGGCTCTGGCTTTCTCCTAACGGATCTTGATTCTTACTGGTATCGCCATCAGTGCCGTCAACCCGGTTCAATGCCTGATTAAACTCATTCTCGATATCGTCCAACTCATTAGTGATGTCCATGGGTTCTTTCCCTCCTCCGGCAGTATTCACTCTCCTCAAGAAAGCTCGGTTCCTTCTAGCTATCGTCTCAGGGTCCAACGGTATTCTCTCTTCGCTCGTATTCCCTTGTGAGCGTGTTTTCATATACCTGACACACTAGCAGAAGGATCAAAATGCAACTGCCGAATATGTACGAAATATAAAAAAAACAGAAAATAAAATCACTCACTACTAACTACTAAGCTATCTACAAGTCCTATTCAAAAGACATACAACGCCATCCCCAGCAACGGTGCCATTGACTTGAAGCGAAAATACTAACTTCTACTAGTAGCTTCCCCGCAAGAGTACGGGTTCACTACAGTATGAGTAAGTATAATGACCAAGTATATCGAACCCAAAGGAAAGTGTGTATGGAAATAGATCCCTGAAGATCTACGCGTCGTAGTTAATATGACTGAAATGTTTTTAGATTTTTGAGAAAAATTAATTATAACTAAGATATACTAATTAAACTAAAGTATCGAAGAAGGCGAATTAACTAAGGTTTGTATTCAAATGAGTGATGGTGATGCTCAGGATAGGAATCTCTACGTATACTAACGGAGTAGGTACATAATCAAAATAACTGTGACGCGCAAGAAATAACCTAAGTTAAAGATCGTAAGATGAAAGCTCAAGATTTTAACCCTAATACTTTATCCTATCAATCGACTTCACGAATCCATTAATCAAGTTAATAGATCGTGCTTAATTAATGAGATCCTAATTTAACTATGGTGATGCGGTCGTCCTCCTTCGCTAAACTGGTAGATGAATTAACCCTTTCTAAACCCTCTAGTTAAGTCTACTAGTTATTAAAGAGTGATACGGTCGTCCTCTCCCTAACACGTTCGTACGAAATTCAAAGGAAAAGTTAAGATTAATTTTAAGAATTCATTAATTAAGAGAATTAAAACTAAACGTCACGAATTACCCTAATTACGTACCCACATCCTACTTCTACGAGTTCATCCTACCCTAAGCATGCAAGGGTTCTAGCCTAACATGGTGGTTTGAATAATAAAAGCAATCACAAGAACAATAAACATATGCATAATTGAATTAACTAATAAAATCAAGAACATAAACGAAAGAACAAATTAAACTCTCCGAACAAATCTATATTAATCTGAAAAACTAGGTTTAATCGTCTCAAAGAGTAAAGAAAGAAAGAATTAATCTAATACGTTCAAAAGAAATACTAAAACAAAGAATTCGTAAATTAAAACCTCGATTACAACGTATAAAATCCTTCAAAACTCCTCCCCAAGCTTTCTCCTCGCTCAAAGTATGTAAAAATATGTGTTGGTATGTTGTTATCCTCCAAAACGAGTTTGGAATGAATATATATAAGCGTCGGGGCGAACCGAAAACTCATGGGCCGAAAAACGAATTCAGAGGCAAAAAATAGGAAAGTGCTCGAGCAGCTCGAGCAGGGGCGCTCGAGCATGTAGCTCGAGTGGTGCAATCGGTCGAGCGCTGGCGCTCGAGTGGTTTTCGACTGCTGTACATTTGTTCGTAAAATATTCATATCTTCTCAACCGGGAGTCCGTTTTGGCCGATTCAAAGTCCTACGAACTCCTCTTTTCGCCCTCTATCCATCTATGAAAACCAAAGAGACAAATTAATGATTTTATAAAAATGATACTCAATTGACTCCAAACACTCATAAAAAAACTCAAAACATGGGCAAATCGGGCACCAAAACATAACAATTTCACGCCTAATCAGTCTACAATGCAACAAGTAAGTCAGGTTTTCATGATTACTAAGCTTGAGTCTTTTATTTTGTATATTAAGAATATTATATCCACAATGTAACAAATATAAACCATTCACAAGAGGAGCATTTCCATAAACATCACCATTAAGCGAAAAATAATAAGTATTATTTCAAAACAGAAGGAAAATCCTTCAATGTCTAACATAGGAACGGAAATAATGTTATGAGTAATAGACGGAACGAAATAACAATTATTCAATTCAAGTCTAAAACCAGAAGGTAAGTCTAAAATATAAGTCCCAACACGTTCAGCAGCAACTCTTGCTCCATTCCCCACGTGAAGGGCGACTTCACCCGGTCTAACTGCTCTGCTGTCCTTGAGCCCCTGCACATTTGTACAAATGTGTGAGCCACACCCGGTATCCAATACCCAGCAGTTAGAATCATTTGTGGACATGTTTATCTCAATAACAAACATACATGTTCCAGTGGCTGAAGCACCTTGTGCCTTCTTTTCAGCTGCTAGAACCTTGTAGTCCTTCTTCCAATGCCCCTTCTGCTTGCAGTGGAGGCATACATCCTTATCTACCCGCTCCTTCTTTTGAATTCCAACTTTCGGCTTGAGGAAATTAGGCTTAGAGCCTTTCTTAGCCTTGCTTCTATGCTTCTTCTTCCCTTTAGGGGCAGAGGAACTAGAAGTGCCCACCATGAGCACGGGTTTTTCCTTAGCAGTGGAAGACTCAAAAGTCTTGAGCATGTTATGAAGCTCAGGCATGGTCGAAACCGTCTTGTTCATGTTGAAGTTCACAATGAAACTCGAGTATGAATCGGGTAGCGACTGAAGAATGGCATAAACAACAACATTGGTCTGCAGCTCAATGCCCAAACGACCAAGTTTCTCAATTAGCCCTATCATCTTCAAAACATGAGGGGAGACTTTCCCTCTTTCAGATAGCCGACATCTAAACAGATCTCTCACCACCTCATAAATCTCGGAACGAGACTCAGAATCAAAGAGATCCTTCAGATGTCTAAGCATCTCATAAGGAAGCATCCTCTCGTGTTGCCTTTGCAACTCGGGAGTCATGCCGAGCAACATAACACACTGAGCCTGGGAAACATCATCTTGATGCTTCTTTTGAGCTTCGGCGTCAAACGCTTCGTCTTCCTTAGAACCAGCCTCAGGGGTATCAGGGATTGGCGTGTCCAACACGTACTCAATCTTTTCTTGCCTAAGCACCAAACGCACGTTTCCGTGCCAGTCCAGAAAATTTGGCCCAGCCAATTTGTTTGTTTCCAAAACACTTCTCAACGATAAGTTATTCATTTCAACAATCCTAGGAAATAAAATTTAAACGGGAATTAAAACACATAATTCCTATGATCAATATTCAGCAATCAAAATAAACATGGTCTTTTATTTATTTTGTCTCCATTATTTTCACATACTCAACGACCTCATCGGAAGAGTACGAATTTATATCTAATATAAATTGTAATGGACTAGGATCCACATTCCTACTATTACAATGACTGCTTGGGCTGAACATTGCAATAGCAGAACTGGTAGGACTCTAAACCAATTGCCTCACGCAATTCCTAGTTGATTGAACTAGGTTCAATCGGATGTCACCTAATTCTCGTTTCCCTGCTTGGCTGGTGAAACAGAATTAAGTTGGTTTACAACCATTAAGCGGCGACAAAATATGTCCCTATAAAAGTCCCGTTAGATGTAGATCCGAGCAAAAGACTTAGGCCTTAAATACTCATTGGAACGAAATCTCTGGTTTACTTTTAATTTTAATGGAAGACATCTTCCAATTCTACTGAAAAAATCATATTTTAGTGAGGATCATTTTAAAGGCGGGGTATTAATTGCTTAATCGAGATCCGACATGTTAATCTATATCACATTTGAGCAATTATAGGGCGCCGCCTACCCAAAAATGATTTTATGCGGACTAATATTTATTTGGGCGTCGTCTACCCAAAACATATATAACGGTTCGACAATTATTGGGCGCCGCCTACCCAAATAAATATAATGCGGAAGATAAAGCATTAACAAATAATGTTAACCAAGTGGGAATTACCAAATTATTAAAATCTAATTTTAATTTCTAAATAATAATTTTAATTATAAAAAAATCTAATTAATCCAATTAATTTTAATTATTTTGGTCCAACCAAAATACCTTTATTAGGCCCAATACTCATTAATTCATTTTATACAGCCCAAGAATAAAAGTTATTTCAGGCCAACACTTTTAATTAAATTAGGCCTATTCTTTTCGCAGCAGATGACTTTCTTCTTCAGTTTTCACGCAGAAATCGCCGTCCAGAAATCTATGTCCACCGGCGTATGTGTTAGGAAAAGGTGGGGGTGTATTTCGAAACACTGTATGAAATAGAAAATAAACACGAAATGAATTCGTGATAAAACCGAGTCTAGGAATAACCTATTCCCGTAAGGCTAAATACGCCTGTATAGTGCTTACGGTGATTGCGTACAAGTCTCCAAAGGTAAAACGGTTTATCGATTCACACTGGTGGCACCACCAAGTATGAATTTCCGGCGAACTAAATTGGAATTATGAGCGTAAAAGGAATTCTGGACGAAAAGGATGTAGGGAATTTTTCTGGGTTCGTAAGTGAGTTCGAAAGAATGGACGAAATGGGATATATATAGGTGGAAAATTGACCCATCTGAAGGTTGCTGGAGTGGAGTACGTGGTGATCATGGATCACCCACGTTCTGTAGTGGGGAGAAACGCAGTTTCTCGTTCTTGGGAAGCAATACGGAATATTCCAGATACTCTGGAGTGTATTAATCAAATTCATAGGTGTATTAAACAAGTTCGTGGGCCGGCCCAATTCTAAATGGGTCAACTGATGTGGGCCGACTCAATTCCATACGGGTCACCCAATCCGATTGGATCCAAAAAGTTAATGGTCTATTTTATATTTTTTGTACTCTAAAAATATAGGTATGGCACCAAAGCCCAATTGCCAAGAACCACGAACCCGGGCCCGGGCTCGGGCGGGGCGCGCGCGTGGTCCATGGTTAGGGTCCCCATGTCCCAATTTAGAGAACATGAATAATTTCCTACTTATATACAAGACAATCTTCTTGTAATTTTCCAATGTGGGATGGAACTTCATTTTCCATTTCCCATGGATTTATTCAAAACAAATGATTAATACTACAACTTCCCAAATTAATTTCTCATTCACTGGAAATCGGTTTTGAGATATTAAATATACCACGCTCATCTACTCCGCGAGTAGAACAACATCGTTAATTTTATTTTCTAAAAAACTAACGTTTTTACTCCTAAAAAAATTGGTCAAAGTTAGGGTATGAAACCTTTATTAAAACCAATTTCCAACAGTATGATCATCGCCCATTCCATGTCGATCGGCTGCCACCTGTGACATATTCCGGCTGGTAGTACCAGCGACCCGGCGAATTGTGGATACAGGTGAACGGAACATTACCGCCACAGCACAGGTGCCCGGCGGTCACCCGAATTCGACTCTGGTTCCAAACCAGATCGAAGAACAGCGCCGCGATTAACGCCTGAGTGGCCCGTAGCCGCCACAAAGATTTCCGCCATCCAACGTCGTTCAAAACCGCAGCGGATCACCGTCGCTCGGAAAGAATAGTAGAAACCTAGTTCCTCCCGTTCAGGTTATCAACCCAATTTCTGATTGAAAAATGAAACACGTCTGGATAGCTCACGTCAGATGACCGAAATTTCTGAAATAAATAGCCCAGTGAGAAAACAAGATGAAAATTTGATTTTTTTTAAAAAAATTTAATCATTGTTCCCAGAACACGAACAATAATACTTGGAATTGGTCAAATATTGTGGTAATTCAAGGCGCCAGTGATTAGTGGAATCTAATTCCAAAATAATATTAAAAAATAGTTATTCAATTTAACTAAAGCAAAACAATTCTGCAAATTTAAATTGAATAACAAAAAAGACATGAACAGGGTAAAAATAACCACAAATAACAATTTACCCACGAATAATTAATTTTGCAATTAATCAAGAGTCTGAGCTCTGATACCACTGTTGGAATTTATAAGCACGTAAACACATAAACATGCGCAGCGGAAATAAACGTTCTCCAACAACGAACAATTTAATTGCATAATTAAATACGAGATATCTTAAATAAGAAATCTTACAGAGCTTCGCACGTGGAATCTTCTACTACGGTATCCACACAATAGCTATTCACCATTTTGCACCGAGGTGACAGCTTTGAATCTCTAGACGAACTTGCTAGGAAAACTCGAACAAGAGATTTTATGGAGAAATTATATTTCTTGTGTGTTTAGGAATTCCCATAAGACACATATTTATAGGGATTAACTTAGTTTAATTCTTAAGCAAGATATCAGGGCTAACCCCTAATATAATCTCTACAGATTATATTTCCCTAGATATGTTCCTACGAATAATATATTTACCATATCTATTATTCTTGTATAATAATATTTCAAATATTATTATTGAGATTTCCTATCTAATTTAATTAGATAATAATAATAATTAATTCTAAATATAATTATTATTATATTCTCCATAAATTAAATATAATACTTTAATCAACCAACTATAATCAGTGAACTGTCATTGCTTGTTGTGTGACCCATAGGCCCTCGTATATCGAGCGATTAGTCAAACTAACGGTCTTAATTGAAACCTAGACAATAAATCAGACATTCTCAATATACGAGGTACGTTGCGAGGAAATCTGCAACTACCTGTAATATTGTAGGCTATTGTGATATTTTCCTTTCATTCGCGAATACTTAATTAAGCCTTGAACATGATGAAGTGTCTATCAAATAACTTAATCATATTATCTCAAATCACTAATTAATCGTTCGTGTCGCACTTGGCCACAAAGTCCAAGTCGACTTGCATCGGCCGATGTCTTAGATCCAATTATGATGAGAAGATGAGTATTCTCTCTAAATCCACATTGAGGAATGAATCATATTCTTGGCTCAACTACCACGCACATGTATTTCGTGATGAACCCAATCCATGCCATATCTACCCGTGGAAGGGTGCAAGCGTCGGTCATGGTCAAAGTTCACCACTCCACACATATCGTGCGTATTGACCTCAAGTCAGAGGAATATCACATCGCTCCCACTAACCGAGACACCCGTAGACATATTATGTGGAATTACATCAAACGGTTTCTCGGATGGGTATACCAATACCCTCTAAGGTATCTATGCATCCATCATGAGATACACGGTATCTCGTGGTAAGTGAGATCTTACTACACTCTCTAAGAGTATGATGCAGATCGCACACCAATCTCAATTGCATCATCAATATCCCATTCTTGATGATCCTTTATCGGGGCTATTTGAGAATCGTACTTCGGTCATCTGAGTTCTCACTCACTCAATGACAGTATCGATTCAAGGGAACACATATACGAATAATGCAAACAATCAAACATAATATTCAGATAAGTGTAAAGTCATACATTTAATATTAAACCAAACAATAATATTAAATCATAAACTGAATATCATCTTAGTATTATGTCCTTACAAAGGATTGTCTCTAGGACACTAACACTAACACTCATTGTAAAAGGACATGTGTTTTATATCTTTCTCCGCCATCTGATTTTGATAGTAGCCTGCGAAGGCGTTAATGAAAATTATTGTCTCGTGGGCCCAGAACTAGTAGAGAATATGTGGAACCCTTATCTTGGGCCCAAAACGAGTAGAGAAATCTTTGGAACTAATCAATAAAATCTGGGAGAAAATTAAGATTGCCCATGATTGGCAAAAATCGTATGCACACTCATGGAGGAAGGACTTACAATTTGAAAAGGGTGAAGATGTCTTTTTTTAGAGTTTCACTTATTAAAAGAATAATCCAATTTGGGAAAAAGGGTAAGTTGAGACTGAGATATGTGGGTCTGATCGAAATGGAGATGTGTCATATTAACTTGTCTTAAACCTAGAGTTATCTGTTTTTCTTGATATCTTTTATGTATCAATGCTTCGGAGATACGTCCCCGACCCTAATCACCATATCAAACTAAAAAAAATAGAAATATACAAATATCTTACTTATGAAAAGCTACGAATAATCATCCCTAGGAGAAAAATCAGGACCTTGAGAAATAGAGATATATCCTTAGTTCTAGTGTAGTGGAATTGACATTGAGAAAGAGAGGCAACATGGGAAGTGGGGGAGAAATGTTAAGCAAATACCCTGAACTTTTCGCAAAATAAGAGCAAATTTCGGGAACGCAATTTTTAAAAGGTGGGGAGGGTTGTGACACCCCATTTTAAAAAAAAATTGCATATCATATTTTAAACAATATAATTATGTCTTTAAGCATTAAAATTTTAAAAGTATTTTCTAGTTTTTGAAAGCTTATGGTTCATTAAACTGAAAAGCTAACGTTTTCGATGAAGTTTCAAAAGTTTAGCCGGATAGCTTACTGAAGATAAAAGATATTGTAATTTCCTTAACTTTCTCATTCCCAAAGGTATTACATTTATACAAAATATTTACCACTAATTATGCACTAATTTAGGTAACAGAATATCTCACAATCAATACAAAAGATATACAAAATATTCACACAATATTTCTAATCTAATACTCCCCCGCAATCGGAACGGGTGTTTGACGCACGTTGAGATTGTCCCGGAAATCATCAAACAAAACTTGAGGAAGGCCTTTAGTGAAAATATCCGCAATCTGAAACCGAGACGGAACATGAAAAACCCGGACCTCACCCTTCGACACCTTTTCTCGAACAAACAAAATATCCAGCTCGATATGTTTGGTTCGTTGATGCTGAACCGGATTTCCTGACAGATAAATAGCACTCACATTATCGCAATAAACCAAAGTAGCAGTCGAAATAGGACAATGGAGCTCAAGAAGAAGATTCCGAAGCCAACACGTATCAGACACAACATTGGCGACCCCACGGTATTCAGCCTCTGCACTCGAGCGAGACAAAGTCTTCTGCCTCTTCGACGACCAAGACAACAAATTGTCCCCTAGAAAAACCGCATACCCCTACGTGGATCGGCGAGTATCCGGACAGCCGGCCCAGTCAGCGTCCGTGTATGCCACAAGGGAGAAAGAGGACGATGGCGACAAGTGAAGCCCATAATCAAGAGTCCCCTGAATATAATGCAGAACACGTTTAATCGCAGCCATATGAGCCTCACGAGGATCATGCATAAACAAACAAATTTGTTGGACAGCATACACAATATCCGGACGAGTAAACGTCAAGTATTGTAGCGCCCCAGCAATGTTGCGGTACAAGGTCGGATTGGACACCGGCGGACTAGAGGTAAGACCAAGTTTTGGTTTAGTATCAACCGGAGTAAGCGCAGGCTTACACGACAGAAGACCGACACGACTAAGGATTTCTTTCGCATAATTGCGTTGTGACAGAAACATTCCACCCCTGTGTGTATGTAGAGCAACACCCAAGAAATAGTGTACAGGACCCAAGTCTTTCATCGCAAATTCAGAACTGAGTTGTGATATAAACTGTTTCCGAAGAGAATCTGAGGAAGCAGTTAACAGAATATCATCAACATAAAGAAGGAGGTAAGCCATGTGGGTACCTTGACGAAACACAAATAGTGAATGATCACTCCTACTACGAACAAAACCAAGAGATGTAACATAGTCGGAGAAGCGTTTATTCCAAGCACGAGGAGCCAGTTTTAAACCATATAAAGACTTCCGAAGAAGGCAAACATGATCAGGATAAGTGGAACTCCTGAACCCAACAGGTTGATGCATGTATACAGTGTCAATCAGGGAACCATGCAAGAACGCATTCTTCACATCAAGTTGATGGACGGTCCAGTGTTTGGAAAGAGCAAGAGACAGAACAGTGCGAATGGTAGCTGGCTTTACCACCGGACTGAAAGTTTCCCCACAATCAATACCAACACACTGAGTTTGGCCATCACCGACCAGACGGGCCTTGTGTCTCTCAAAAGAGCCATCAGCACGATCCTTATGAGTAAAAATCCACATTGAACGAATAACATTAGCACCGGGAGGACGTGGAACTAACTCCCACGTCTTATTAGCAATAAGAGCATTAAATTCATCCTGCATAGCAAATTTCCAATTAAGGTCATGTAATGCAACAATGGGATTTTTTGGAATATGAGATTTAGAGATGGTGGTGAGAAGATTAAACAGACGCTTAGGACGGAAAATGTCACTCTGGCTTCGAGTGACCGGTCGAAGGGGAACAGGAGGGGGTACAGCCGGTGGAAGTAGCACCGGTACCCGGGAAGGAGGATCACGGCAAGGGCCAGGCGATGCCGGCGGCGTGATGTCAGGAGATGGACCCGATAAATGATTTAGGACATAAGGGGATAAATTGGTATCCAAAAACTGATAAGCGGAAGAACCCGGAGGACCATTATCAAGAAACGGAAATTTAGACTCATCAAACAGAACATAGCGACAGATGATGACCCTGTTAGTTAATAAGTCAAAACACTTATAACCCCTATGGTTGGAATGATAACCAAGGAAAACACAAGGCGTAGAGCGAGGCTGGAGCTTATGTATAGTGGTTTTAGGAAAAAGAGGGTAACACAAACACCCAAAAATCCGAAGATGTGAATAAGAGGGTTGCTTGTGATATAGAGTGGCAAGGGGGGTTTGATACGCCATATGGTGGCGAGGAAGGATGTTTAGTGTATAAGTGGCCATATGGAGGGCGTGATGCCAGAATTTGGAGGGAACAGCCGCACGAAACAAAAGCGTACGAATCATGTTATTGATCGTACGAAATTGCCTTTCGGCTTTCCCATTTTGAGAGGATGTATAAGGGCAAGAAAAATGCATCACCATACCATATGTAGCGCAAAAATCAGCAAACATTTTATTATCAAACTCACGACCATTATCACATTGAAATGACTTTACTTCACGCTCAAATTGTGTACGAACAAAAGCACTAAAAGATAAGAAAGCAGCAAACACCTGCGACTTACGAGCTAAAGGAAATGTCCACAGAAAATTGGAATAATCATCCAAAAAAATAGCATAATACCTATGACCCATGGAGCTCAAAATAGGAGACGTCCACAAATCACAGTGTACAATATCAAAAGGAGAAAAAGATGTAGACATTGACTTAGTAAACGGAAGTTTGACATGTTTCCCCACACAACAAGAATTGCAAAGTGATCTGGTATGCTGTTTATCACAATCAATGAATTTATTCTTACGTAAAGATTCAAAAACAGAAACACTCGGATGCCCTAATCTATCATGCCATACCCCTGGAGACAACGCAGCAAGAGCTGTCGAAGTGCTGGAAGTAATAGGATAAAGCTCCCCCGTACTCTCACATCTCAGGCGAATGGTCCCCGTCCGATAATCCTTTACAGAAAAACCAAATGGGTCAAACTCCAAAGATACATAATTATCACGTGTAAATTGACGAACAGAGATAAGATTTTTAATAATTCCCGGAACATGCAAGACATTACGAAGGGCCAAAGAGGAAGGGGATGAAGAAATTATTGCATTACCAGTACCCAAAACTGGAAGATGATAACCATTACCAACAAGAATAGAATTTAAAGTACTCAAATTGGAATAAGACGAAAGAGTACCTGAACCCGAAGTCATATGCGAGGTCACTCCGGTGTCCATATACCAGCTCGGGTCCGGAAGAGCGAGACCAAGCGTTATCATGGCAGCTTCAATATCAGTAGTAGACGCCCCTGCCTGCGCCGCAAAGGCCTGGGGACGAGGCCCAAGGAGGCCCTGCTGCGGCTAAGGCGGACGGAAACCGTGGGTCGGAGGGCGGGGCTGACTCGACCATGGCATTGTGGGGTAGGGGCAAGGCGGAGCAGACCACTGCCATTGCCACGGAGAGGGGGCAGTCCAAGGAGTCTGCCATGGAGCAACCTGACCCGCCGGCGAACGCTGACCTTTGGAACCATTCTTCTTCTTCTTCGAGGAACGACCACCACTAGAACCAGTTGGGTGGGACGGGCTAACAGAAGGTGGAGCAGCAGCCACAAAAGCCATCGCCGGAGTCGCCTTCCGAGACAACGAGACCTCCTCAAGAACAAGCATGGACCGCGCCTGGTAGAACATTGGCAACGGATCACGCTGGCGGATGAGAGTACCAATACCAGCGTATGCCTCGGTCAAACCCGAAACCAATTGAAGGACAAGACGATCATTCGACACAGGTGCCCCAACATTCTTCAGTTGATCCGTCAAAAACTTCAACTTCTGGCAATAGGCGGAGGCCGATGAAAACGCCTCTATCATAGTGTGAGAGAACTCTTGTTCGAGAGAGATCGCACGAGAATGTTTATTATCCTCGAAGATATCGCGCAAACGCTCTCAAGCCGTAGCAGCCGTCATATCCGGTTCAAGGATGGTATGGAGCAGATCCGACGAAATCGTCGCATACATCCATTGCAAGACCGTGGCATCGAGGGTCAGCCATGTCTCTTTCTCCTCAGGATCGGTCGGTACAGGCGTAGGAGGGTCGGTGGGAATGAGATGGGTCAAAACACGATGAGAGCGAGCATGAATCTTAAAGAGTTCCGCCCATGTACCGTATTGGACATTTTCCATCTCAAGGTTAATAGAGATGTGATTCTTGATATTGGACACAGCCAAGGCCGGATGAAAGGAATTCCGGTGAGTAACCATGGTGGGGCCGTGAACAAGAAATCGGGAAGGAGATCACAGAGCAGCGGAAAGAGTGGAGAGATCACCGTAATCTCATGATACCATAAAAGATATTGTAATTTCCTTAACTTTCTCATTCCCAAAGGTATTACATTTATACAAAATATTTACCACTAATTATGCACTAATTTAGGTAACAGAATATCTCACAATCAATACAAAAGATATACAAAATATTCACACAATATTTCTAATCTAATAGAAGAGACCGAGCTCAATTGCGACTCACTCAACACAAACAAGAAAGAAAAAATAAATACATAAAACAGGCATGTATTAATTAGATATAATCTAATACCAATATATATACATATGTATATAATAAGAATTTTAAAATGTGTTTATAATATAAGAAACACTCTTTTGAAATATTCTACATGTAGAATATGTCTAAAATAGTCAAATATACTAAATTTGTGGGTCATGGGTCGATCCAGATCAAAATTTGTGGGTCAGGTAGGGCCAAACTAATTTTCTAGGAGGAACGCTATTGTGAAATATTCTACATGTATAATATATATCTAAAAGAATAGGTAAGTATACTAAATTTGCGGGTTATGGGTCGACTCAGGTCAAAATTTACGGATCCTAAGCGGACCAGGTTGATTTTCAGAAAAAATTCATGCAAGGCTTAATTCAGCATTTTTGATCCTATATTGTGTTACTATATGGATAGATGAGTGTTAGTGTAAAGGCAAATGTGTGTTACTAGTTCTTAAAAAAATTATATTTTATAGCAACTGTAAAGACAATATGTATTTTTACAAGAATGAATATGTGTTTTTTACTTTATTCCTCATCCCTTTAATTCTAGATTTATTCATGTTGGTACTATTTTGTTAATGTAGTAACACATCTTTTAATATCTTACATATGTTATTGTAAGGAAAATGTGTTACTGTAAGGGCAATATATATTTTTCTAAGGGTAAATAAATATTTGTATGTACTTTAGAGTACCTTTGTTCTTACAATTACATACATTCGCCCCCAGTTTGTGTTACTATATGGGTAAACTCATATTTCTGTAAGAACAAAATGTGTGTTACTAGTTCTTAAAACAAGAAACATTTGTGTTTTATAGTAATTATAAGGACAAACATGTGTTTTATACCAACAATCCAAATTGATGATGTACGATCGGAGTGGACTACCTGTGTTCAAAAATATGTTTTTACATAAAAGTGTGTTTGTGTTTTATAAATTCTGGTCAACTGGGATTGAAGTATACTTTTTTGTTTCATTTATTTGTATTTATATAGAATTTAAGTAAAAATTGATTATATATATGTGTATTTATAGCAGAGTGACGTAGCAAGGAATGGGGTTTCAGATGCCTCCTTGATGATTGAATTGCAGTTCTTTTGACTTTCAAATGGCTTGTTGTTGATGATTGTATATAATTTATATAACGATAGCTACCGTGTAATGAATACTTGGGTATTAATATGTAGGTTTAATTTTTTGATGCAACTGAGATTGATGTTTGATGAATCTTCGGATATTTGGCAAATTAATGAATATATTGAATATTGAATTGATTATGATTTATTATATTTTGTTTTGTCTTTTTATTCTGTATATTTTAATTTTTTAATTACAAAAACTAAAAAAAAAATGGACAAAAAATATAAATATTTGGTTCATTATTGATAATTGATATTTTTTTATAAAAGATAGCATATTTATTCAGTTATCTTTTTTAGAATAGGTAACAGATATATGTATAATTAGATAACATATTTATATAGTTATATATAAACGAGAGATGATAAGCGGAATGCCCACATGTAACGGATATTCTTTAGTTTATATCTATTATCTACGAGCGGGGGTCATAGATTACACATTTCTAAATAATTGACTATTTTCCTCTATAAGTGAAAATGTAGCAGTGGATGTTAACTATTGGTGGGTTAAAACCATTAGTGGTTTGCCTTATATGCGTCCAAGTGGTTTTATTTTTTATTAATCCTTAAAATAATGGGAAACTACCTCTAAGGTTTTTAAAAGAACCCCCCCCCCCCCCAATAGTTGAATTTCCCCTTCTTAATGTTAGATGCATAAATGGACCCCACCCAATTTAATATTTGTTTCTCTCACATAATATCACACATCACTCTCTCATCCCTTCTTTTATCTCTTTAAATATGTCTGCCCCTCAATAATGAACACAAGTGCTATTTGCACACCCGATTAGACATTGATGAGATGGGTGAGATGGGAGATAATAATGTTTAGAGTGATGACGGGATGATGATTATTAGAAAATATTAATTATTTACTTGTTTCATGTACTCTAATTATTTATTTATTTATTTACTCTAATTATTTTACAAAAAATATTAGTACAATGTTTAGGGTGGTGATGGGATGGTGTTATTTTCCTTTATTTATTTACTCTAATTATTTTACAAAAAATATGGATTGTTTCATAAGTATTAATTGTTTAGAGTAACTAATTTTTTTAATATTACAAATATATTCTATACAATTATCTACACAACGATCATACACAACGGCGTAAAGATAAATGTGAGACTGACAAAGAGGCCAAAAAACAGGCCCACAAATCAGTTTTTTTAATGAAAAATATGTAATGAGTGTATTTTTTTTCCTGTAACGAGTGTATTTTTTTTTCCTGTAATGAGTGTATTTTTTTTTCCTGTAATAAAAAATATGTAATGAGTGTATTTTTGTTAGAATTGTGTATATTTGCCCCTCTTCACAACTAATACTTTTGAATTAAATAACTAATTTTTTGAAATACTAAAAAAAGTTACTCTAAAAAAATAATACTTTTGAATGAAATAACTAATATATTTTGTAAAATAAGTAGAGTAAATAAATAAAAGAAAATAACATCATCCCATCATCATCCTAAACATTGTATTAATATTTTTTGTAAAATAATTAGAGTAAATAAATAAATAAATAATTAGAATAAATAAAATAACCAAACAATTAATATTTTCTAATAATCATCATCCCATCATTATCCTAAACATCATCATTTTTCATCCCACCATCCCATCAATGTTTAATCGGGTGTGAAAATAGCACTACTCAATAATGAACCATCAAAATCACTCATCACATCCATCTCTTCAATTTCCCACACCATGGCTACTCAAATAATGGAGCAATTATGGTGAAAATCAGTGTCGGAGGCTGCCCGATTTAGGGCTTCGGAGAGGCGCGACGACGTACATACTTTCCGGTGGAGCCTGAGGTGGGAATCTTTATGACGTCATAGGTTTTCCGGCCACCTTGGACGATTTGGCTGGTGATGGTGGTGGTCATTTTTGCAGGGGTTTAGGTTAAAAGGATGTGAATTTAGTTTATTTTCCGCTTGTTCGTCTATCGCATAGTGAAACAGTTATTCCACGGAGATGATGCCCGATATCTCGAGGAGAGAGAAAGCTTGATTTTGTTTCCATGGCGGTTTGGTTGTTTGAATGCGATTTGAAAGTCATTGGGGGTTAATGAGTCGGAGTTTTAAAAAAAAAGTACCTTGAGCTAATTTAATTAGGTAATTGGGTTCTTAATTTGTTTGAGTCATAGAAGTTGGTCCCGGTACAAGACTGGGTGATACGTGTATGGGGGGGATACACATATACAAATTTTTCTGACTTTCAAACTGACTGAATCCCCTTAACTCAGAGTGATGTAGAACACTGAGTAGATAATCTACCTACTAACAACACTGAGTGCAAGTCAGTTGGATAATTATCTGCTTATGTTCAGTGCGGAATGTGTGAGCCCTGAAAGTTTATAGTCTTATTTAGTTTGCTTACTGAAAACTTGTTTTCTTTCTTATGAAGCTGTGGTTAGAAGGGCAGTGCTCAGTTTAGTGATCAGACTGATTGATTCAGGCCAGATAAACAATGCAATGAATGACTTAATGAGTAAACAATCAAGAGCAATAATCAAAGCAATGAAGAACACAGGGAAGTAATGTGGTTCAGAGACTCAAGCTCCTACGTCCACGGTCCTGATTTAACAGGAGAATCCACTAAGGATTGACTTGTTTTTAACGTGCCAAGGTGCACCAGAATCAGCTACACTTACTGACCCTTACTTCCTTCTTCTAACTCACTAACAACCTCAACCAACAAACCTGACTAGAGGGTTTTTGTTTCAGTTTGGTTTCCAACTAAGATTGTGATTATTCTTACAAGACAATGTTATGCTGAGGATGGATAATCACTCTAAGCTTATAATATAACTAGGTTCGCTCAGTGGAATACAGAATAACTCTCTAACTAAGAAATACTTGGGAAATTTAAGATGTTTCGAGTGCTTCTTTGAATACTGAATGCTTTGTACGCTGAGAGTTTGAGTAATTTCTGGCTTGGAAATTTCCCTACTCCAAGTCTTTTCCCAATACTCAGTGCGATCTTGTTCCCTACAGGATTGAGTTAGCAATGATCTCAGGATCATGCTCTTCATCCTGACACTTACTTAGCCAGCTTAGATGAACTGCCATAAGTTCAGGATGACACTCTTGTGTCTTCAGGTTTCAGTCTTGATTGTCATCAATGAGTACTCCTCTCATTGAGTTCCTGTGAAATGTAAAATAAATTAACTTACAAATCTAACCAAGACTAGTCTGACTATTACACACTTAGGCAAATTATTTTCTCAGGGGCTTTGGGATCAACTCAAAACTGACATTGTCCCAACAATAGAGGTTTTTTTTAATCAGATTGTGTTTGTTGTATGTTTAGATGATGAGTAAGGATGGAGGCAGTAATTTTTAGTCACTATATAAGCACATTTGATGCATGCGTGTAACAGAGTTGTTGTAACCTCTTGTGACTTTGGTAGAGTCCTTGTTTTGCCATTATGGGTTGTGACTTGTGAGTATCTAATTCCATTTTGATCTAGTTTTTATTTTTATTTTTTAGTTTTGGGGTTCATTCCTTCATTGACTTATTGCGATAAAAAATTTGTATGTCTGTGTGTAGGGTTTAATTAGTCATTGATTTGAAGATATTCTTAGTGTAATATGGGATTCTTAATTGCTATTTTGTTAATTTTGTCGATGGTATGAATGAGTTTATGCAGATGAGAAAATGATGGGGATGATTTTGAAGTTGAAGATGAAGTTATGCATTTGAAGGTTGAATATAAGTTTGAATTTTTTCATATATAAGTTTGAACTTGTAGATAAATTACAATTAAAGTTAACAATAAAAATTTGAACTTTTGTTGTGCATTTTTGAACTTCGGTTTCTTTTACAATTTTCTAGACACTGCATATCTTCTTTGTCTTAGAATTTACATTTTCTGTTTCTACTTAGACTTAGAAGTTGAGTGGTGCATAATTTGATTCGCTTTTTCTATAAAATAATTGTCATTCTACTTGAATTTTATTTCCTACCAATCTATTTGAATTTGCATATTAAAATTTGCATTTTTTTTGTCATTCTACTTGAATTTTATTTCCTACCAATCTATTTGAATTTGCATTTTTTGTCATTCTACTTAGACTAAGGGAATGTTTATTTATTTTTTTAGATTTTGTAATTTGATTATAGATATTTTTAACTTTTTTGATTTCAAAACTTATAAATGTTTATTGTTATGTTTCCAAATTATTTTGATTTACACTAAGGGATAAGAAAAAATGGATATGAAAATAATTTTTGGGGAGGGGGGTAGAGTATTAAATTAAATAAAAATGTCGGGAATGAATTCAAAATAATTCAAATACAAAAATGGGGGGAAGAATTCAAAATGAGATAAAAAGTAAAAAGAATATAGTGGGGACCACTTTTTTTATGAGAACAAAAGTAAAAAGTAATATAGTAGGGACCATTTTTTGCACCCAAGAGGAAGTTTGGGTTTCTCAACTATTGGGGAGCAATTACCATCTAAAAAAACTACCTTATAGTAAATGACCCTAAAATAATTAGTACTACTTAATTTAATAATATTTGTTGATATGTTATGACTTGTAATATTAAATTAATTGAACTAAATATATAAACAGTTACTTTTGAAATTTTATACTTGTTATTGTAAATTGTGAAATTTTATATAATTTTGTATATAATCGAAGGAATGAAAGGCAATATGAAAACTTGATTTAAACAATTTATTTTACGTTGAAGAAGATGAAATATCAAAGAACTTCTTGTACTTCACCTAGAAATAATTTGATTACCGCACCACTAATTTCATAATACTAGATCCGCCATTGGGTTTACCGTTGCAATACCTATTTTTTCGTTTGAATAAAGATAACTATAGACGCCCGAGCTCCTTTATGGTAAAATATATATTGCATCAGGAAGCGAGAAAATCGCACTTTTGGTCCCAACAATCACACTCCTCACGATTTTAGTCTCGACACTATCAATGTTGGTCCCAATTTTTATTTTTATTACAAAACTAGTTCCATTTAGAATTTTTCTTATAGAACTGGTCCAATCCCGGTCAAAAGTTAACGGACAGAGCATGTACTTCTTATGTGCCTGTTAAATCTACTTTTTTAAAACGAAAATAAGTAAAAATATATTAAAAAAAATCCCCAAATATAAATATATTGAAAACGCATGCAGCATACAACCCAAAATCCTAAAGAACCCTAAATACCCAATCTTGTGATTCGCCTCCATTCATTCAGATTCTTGCAAAAATGTTGCACAGGAAGAAGAAAATTAGATGTAAACCCCCCCTCCCTCCCGACTACGGTATGTGTCTATATCAATGTCTCGTTTTTGTTTTTGTAGATCTGAAAAAGGATTTTTTTTTTTTTTTTTGCATTGAGCATTACAATAAGTCTAGACTAAACCTATGAACTTCGGATGGTAGGTAGAGATGAGAACATTAGTACAATGACAAGAAGTTTCTTAAACTTCTTAAGTTGTGCAATCTAGATTATTTCTTTAAATTTCTGTCATTTTTGTTTCTTCTTTTCCCGTCTGTATGAGGTCTTCATTCTGACTAATAAGTGAGTTAATTCTCCTCATCATTTCGGAAAACGTCCCTTGCCCAGCTATTTTGTGTTCAGCTGCCGAAATGAAAAAAGAATAACCACCACCGCTTACGGAGTCGGGACAGATATGAAATAACCTACCTTTGCTTCTTTCCCTCTTTAAGACAAACACACGGGCTTCTTTTTTACAATTGCATATTAGAGCTTTATGGACATAAGATGAAGATGCAGACATTTTTTTGTGTTTATGTATTTGTGAAGAAGTGATGAAATTAAAGGAATGATTGGTTTATAGAGAGGCTGCATTTCCCCCCTCCAAATTTGACCTAGATGACATGTTTACGGTGGTTTCCTCCAAAATTGACATGCGTTTGGTGTTCCCTCCAAAACTGACCTAGATAGCATATTTGTGGCATTTTTCCCGCCAAAATAATTTTTTTATTGGTGGGATCGAAAGTGCAAACAATTGTTAACGACAATTTAAAGGTGGAACTAATTTTTAAGAAAAAAAAAATAGTTGGCACTAATTTTAAATTGTTGGAACTAAAATCGTGAGGGGGACGTGATTATTGGGACCAAAAGTGCAATTTTCTCCGTAAAAAACTTTACAAGTAATAGTTATGTGAGCAACAAATATTATTTAAATAGTGACACATGTTATTTTCAAATACATTAGTAGAGAGGATAAAATTATCAGTAAGATGGAATGTAGTGGATTCTCTCTCGTATGCCACATTTTCCATGTGTTCACCATTCAACCATATGCATCATCATTTCTGAAGTACTCCTCAATCCACTCGGACATGTACGAAAAGAATCTTGTTGTATCCGCGGCTAATTCTCATCTTTTCATCACAGTATCTGCACCATATGCACACATTACACGTTTAATAAAATTATTCTGGTAAAGCAGTTTTAAGCCAAAATGATATCACCTGCACAAAATAAAGAATTGTCTATAAAAAAAATTCTAACAAAAAATTATGCATTTGACTCATAGGATATTCTAATGATATAGATACCTTCATTCTTTAACCTACAAATTAACAGTTTGCCTCCAAAGTAAAATTCTGAGTAATTAATTATTTATAAATAATTTGCCTACAAAAATTTATCCACAAACAATTTGTCTATAAAAATTATGTAAGCATTATAGATAAGGAATAAAGATGTCTATATATATATATATATATATATATATATTAATTGTAGGCAATTTCCATTGCCATATAGACAAGAAACTTTTGTTTGCAATTTCGAAGTCATATTAATAATTTTCATAAAATAAATTTTTTTTGTAGTGTTAATTATTTCATTAAAAGATACTCCCTCCGTCCATGAAATATAGTCCTGGTTGCCTTATTTGGCTGTCCACGAAAAATAGTTCTGTTGCCTAAAATGGAAATAATAAACTTTATCTACTTTTTCAACATACACACATAACATTTTTAAAATAATTTATTTTGTACTTGATTTGACACAATATTCTTATTTTTTATATATTATATCAATTTTCTTAATAACCGTGCAAAAAGTAACAAGACCGTATTTCGTGGACGGAGGGATTATTATTATCAAATTACTACTACCTCCGTCCCACTACACTTTGCATAGTTACTATTCCTCTCGTGTTTTCGCGAGCGAGTTTTTTATTAATATTTGAAATGATAAAGTAATTTTAAAATTACTTTATAATAGAAAAGAGGTAGATCTATCATACCCTATCTTAAAGATTATTTTATTATTTCAAATACTAATAAACAACTCGCTGGTTAAAACACAAAGAAAAAATAAATGTGAAAAGTGTTGGGGGGATGGAGTATATATCTTTCAATAAAAAAACTAATTTAGAAATTTCAGAAATCTCACATTTCACAACACATGATTCTGTTAGAATAGTCACCAACTTAGAATTAAATAATTTCTTACAGGAGTTCTAGTGTGAATTTAGTTTCCATTTCCGTTGGGAGCCCATATGCACCAGCTACTATTGCTGCATCATCCATTGTGACTTCATAACTGTTGAAGCCTGATTTCCTTCGCCACACAATTATAAATATATACTTTGTCACTAATAGTTATTCACAGCAATAACATTTCAATCAACTAATTAAAACATTTTTTTTGTTTTTCCAAAAATTCGCACTTGATAATAAACAAGCCTTACTCGTATTTCCCAGTCATGGAGAATTTTACACCAAACAAAATGTCCACCAGGAATTTTATACCACCATTCGCTCTGATAATCTACATTGATATCATAAGATTTAAGATAGATTTTACATGACATAGAATTTTATGATAGAATAAATAAATTAGACAAAACTAATAAAATTGTCTTTTATTCACTACAAGAAAATTGATATTTAATGACTAGGATTCTATCATTATAGCTTCTCGAGGTAATTTTTTTTTTTTAATGACATGATAATAATTTTTAGTGACAAGTTTTATCTGAAGAAGCAATAATGATATAATTTTGGTAATTAAAAGTCAATTTTCTTATAACCATTTGAGGAGCAATATCTTTCTTCCCCTAATATTTTAAAAACAAATATTTAGTTTTTTTGTTGTTGTAATTGATCAAGGAAGTCTTTCTTAATCCCATTCTTAAATCCCCCTAATTTATCTCCTGTTACTCCAAATCCATTATTTTTAGCTGTATCCTCTAATTGCGCCACACTACTATTGTCGCCGTTGTTGCAAACTGTATATCAATTGTATATTTGAGGTGTCAACTATATATCAATCGTATTTTTGAGTTGTCAATCTAAAAATATTTTTTTTTGACATTTTATATTAAAAAGGACTAAAGAAAATTGTTTTAAAATGTTTGGGGAAAAAAATTTGCCCCACAAAGAAAGTGGGCAAATAATAAAAAGGACTAAAGAAAAGTGTTTTAAAATGTTTGGGGAGAAAATTTGCCCCACAAAGAAAGTGGGCAAATAAGATATTTTCTCAATAAATTAATATCGAACAAAAGAGAAGAACGGAAATGTATTAGAATACAAGAGCACCTGTTTTCCCATTAATCCTTTTGCAGCATTCTCTATCCAGCTTTCTGTTACATCCTGTAGGTAGATATATACATATACATATTATTGCAACTTTTCTTAGGATGAAAATAATAATCCATAGTAGATTATTGTCATTCCTAAGATCAAATAAAATTTAATGACATTATATGACTGAATGTGTGTTTGCAAACAATATTACCATTTTTTAAGTGTTTAAAATTGATTTTCATAGTAATATTAAAGGTGGGTATTGTTATAAAACAAAGTACTATTATATCAATTTTTTAATAGTTGAAGTTTTTGCAAAACAAATCACTTTTTTCAACAATTTTACAAAAAACATCCTTTAATATCTCACACTCTGCAAGTAATACTTCCTGTTAGTGAATCTTATTCCCCTTTATATATAATTCAATGAAAACTGATATTTTATTGAAAAAGTGAATAATGTAAAAGTATCATGGGAGTATTGTGGAATCTATTTATTTGTTTGTGAGTGCTGTTTATTTTAAAAAATGAACGTGAATAAGTTTGGTGAATAATTCAAAATGAAAAGTGAGAATAAATTTTGGTGGATGGGGAGGATAAAAATCAGATAGAAGCAGGTGAAGTGGTGCTTCAAGGAATCTGTTTTTTAAGTGATTAAGTTAATCACTAGGCTGTGTTTGTAAATACTCCATAAGTGATCGATTCCAATTTAAAAAAAATAAAAACAATACCCATGGTAATTATTAACATAAAAAACAATTTATTATTACCTTATGTTGAAACAAAAAATATTTTTAGTAAAATTAAATAATACCACTTTAAATAATATCTCTAGAAAAGAAGAGTTGATACCTTTAGTGCAATTCACTAATACCTTTAAATATAATTTACTAATGCCCTCGAATAAATTTCACAGGGAAGTAATGTGGTTCAGAGACTCAAGCTCCTACGTCCACGGTCCTGATTTAACAGGAGAATCCACTAAGGATTGACTTGTTTTTAACGTGCCAAGGTGCACCAGAATCAGCTACACTTACTGACCCTTACTTCCTTCTTCTAACTCACTAACAACCTCAACCAACAAACCTGACTAGAGGGTTTTTGTTTCAGTTTGGTTTCCAACTAAGATTGTGATTATTCTTACAAGACAATGTTATGCTGAGGATGGATAATCACTCTAAGCTTATAATATAACTAGGTTCGCTCAGTGGAATACAGAATAACTCTCTAACTAAGAAATACTTGGGAAATTTAAGATGTTTCGAGTGCTTCTTTGAATACTGAATGCTTTGTACGCTGAGAGTTTGAGTAATTTCTGGCTTGGAAATTTCCCTACTCCAAGTCTTTTCCCAATACTCAGTGCGATCTTGTTCCCTACAGGATTGAGTTAGCAATGATCTCAGGATCATGCTCTTCATCCTGACACTTACTTAGCCAGCTTAGATGAACTGCCATAAGTTCAGGATGACACTCTTGTGTCTTCAGGTTTCAGTCTTGATTGTCATCAATGAGTACTCCTCTCATTGAGTTCCTGTGAAATGTAAAATAAATTAACTTACAAATCTAACCAAGACTAGTCTGACTATTACACACTTAGGCAAATTATTTTCTCAGGGGCTTTGGGATCAACTCAAAACTGACATTGTCCCAACAATAGAGGTTTTTTTTAATCAGATTGTGTTTGTTGTATGTTTAGATGATGAGTAAGGATGGAGGCAGTAATTTTTAGTCACTATATAAGCACATTTGATGCATGCGTGTAACAGAGTTGTTGTAACCTCTTGTGACTTTGGTAGAGTCCTTGTTTTGCCATTATGGGTTGTGACTTGTGAGTATCTAATTCCATTTTGATCTAGTTTTTATTTTTATTTTTTAGTTTTGGGGTTCATTCCTTCATTGACTTATTGCGATAAAAAATTTGTATGTCTGTGTGTAGGGTTTAATTAGTCATTGATTTGAAGATATTCTTAGTGTAATATGGGATTCTTAATTGCTATTTTGTTAATTTTGTCGATGGTATGAATGAGTTTATGCAGATGAGAAAATGATGGGGATGATTTTGAAGTTGAAGATGAAGTTATGCATTTGAAGGTTGAATATAAGTTTGAATTTTTTCATATATAAGTTTGAACTTGTAGATAAATTACAATTAAAGTTAACAATAAAAATTTGAACTTTTGTTGTGCATTTTTGAACTTCGGTTTCTTTTACAATTTTCTAGACACTGCATATCTTCTTTGTCTTAGAATTTACATTTTCTGTTTCTACTTAGACTTAGAAGTTGAGTGGTGCATAATTTGATTCGCTTTTTCTATAAAATAATTGTCATTCTACTTGAATTTTATTTCCTACCAATCTATTTGAATTTGCATATTAAAATTTGCATTTTTTTTGTCATTCTACTTGAATTTTATTTCCTACCAATCTATTTGAATTTGCATTTTTTGTCATTCTACTTAGACTAAGGGAATGTTTATTTATTTTTTTAGATTTTGTAATTTGATTATAGATATTTTTAACTTTTTTGATTTCAAAACTTATAAATGTTTATTGTTATGTTTCCAAATTATTTTGATTTACACTAAGGGATAAGAAAAAATGGATATGAAAATAATTTTTGGGGAGGGGGGTAGAGTATTAAATTAAATAAAAATGTCGGGAATGAATTCAAAATAATTCAAATACAAAAATGGGGGGAAGAATTCAAAATGAGATAAAAAGTAAAAAGAATATAGTGGGGACCACTTTTTTTATGAGAACAAAAGTAAAAAGTAATATAGTATGGACCATTTTTTGCACCCAAGAGGAAGTTTGGGTTTCTCAACTATTGGGGAGCAATTACCATCTAAAAAAACTACCTTATAGTAAATGACCCTAAAATAATTAGTACTACTTAATTTAATAATATTTGTTGATATGTTATGACTTGTAATATTAAATTAATTGAACTAAATATATAAACAGTTACTTTTGAAATTTTATACTTGTTATTGTAAATTGTGAAATTTTATATAATTTTGTATATAATCGAAGGAATGAAAGGCAATATGAAAACTTGATTTAAACAATTTATTTTACGTTTAAGAAGATGAAATATCAAAGAACTTCTTGTACTTCACCTAGAAATAATTTGATTACCGCACCACTAATTTCATAATACTAGATCCGCCATTGGGTTTACCGTTGCAATACCTATTTTTTCGTTTGAATAAAGATAACTATAGACGCCCGAGCTCCTTTATGGTAAAATATATATTGCATCAGGAAGCGAGAAAATCGCACTTTTGGTCCCAACAATCACACTCCTCACGATTTTAGTCTCGACACTATCAATGTTGGTCCCAATTTTTATTTTTATTACAAAACTAGTTCCATTTAGAATTTTTCTTATAGAACTGGTCCAATCCCGGTCAAAAGTTAACGGACAGAGCATGTACTTCTTATGTGCCTGTTAAATCTACTTTTTTAAAACGAAAATAAGTAAAAATATATTAAAAAAAATCCCCAAATATAAATATATTGAAAACGCATGCAGCATACAACCCAAAATCCTAAAGAACCCTAAATACCCAATCTTGTGATTCGCCTCCATTCATTCAGATTCTTGCAAAAATGTTGCACAGGAAGAAGAAAATTAGATGTAAACCCCCCCTCCCTCCCGACTACGGTATGTGTCTATATCAATGTCTCGTTTTTGTTTTTGTAGATCTGAAAAAGGATTTTTTTTTTTTTTTTTGCATTGAGCATTACAATAAGTCTAGACTAAACCTATGAACTTCGGATGGTAGGTAGAGATGAGAACATTAGTACAATGACAAGAAGTTTCTTAAACTTCTTAAGTTGTGCAATCTAGATTATTTCTTTAAATTTCTGTCATTTTTGTTTCTTCTTTTCCCGTCTGTATGAGGTCTTCATTCTGACTAATAAGTGAGTTAATTCTCCTCATCATTTCGGAAAACGTCCCTTGCCCAGCTATTTTGTGTTCAGCTGCCGAAATGAAAAAAGAATAGCCACCACCGCTTACGGAGTCGGGACAGATATGAAATAACCTACCTTTGCTTCTTTCCCTCTTTAAGACAAACACACGGGCTTCTTTTTTACAATTGCATATTAGAGCTTTATGGACATAAGATGAAGATGCAGACATTTTTTTGTGTTTATGTATTTGTGAAGAAGTGATGAAATTAAAGGAATGATTGGTTTATAGAGAGGCTGCATTTCCCCCCTCCAAATTTGACCTAGATGACATGTTTACGGTGGTTTCCTCCAAAATTGACATGCGTTTGGTGTTCCCTCCAAAACTGACCTAGATAGCATATTTGTGGCATTTTTCCCGCCAAAATAATTTTTTTATTGGTGGGATCGAAAGTGCAAACAATTGTTAACGACAATTTAAAGGTGGAACTAATTTTTAAGAAAAAAAAAATAGTTGGCACTAATTTTAAATTGTTGGAACTAAAATCGTGAGGGGGACGTGATTATTGGGACCAAAAGTGCAATTTTCTCCGTAAAAAACTTTACAAGTAATAGTTATGTGAGCAACAAATATTATTTAAATAGTGACACATGTTATTTTCAAATACATTAGTAGAGAGGATAAAATTATCAGTAAGATGGAATGTAGTGGATTCTCTCTCGTATGCCACATTTTCCATGTGTTCACCATTCAACCATATGCATCATCATTTCTGAAGTACTCCTCAATCCACTCGGACATGTACGAAAAGAATCTTGTTGTATCCGCGGCTAATTCTCATCTTTTCATCACAGTATCTGCACCATATGCACACATTACACGTTTAATAAAATTATTCTGGTAAAGCAGTTTTAAGCCAAAATGATATCACCTGCACAAAATAAAGAATTGTCTATAAAAAAAATTCTAACAAAAAATTATGCATTTGACTCATAGGATATTCTAATGATATAGATACCTTCATTCTTTAACCTACAAATTAACAGTTTGCCTCCAAAGTAAAATTCTGAGTAATTAATTATTTATAAATAATTTGCCTACAAAAATTTATCCACAAACAATTTGTCTATAAAAATTATGTAAGCATTATAGATAAGGAATAAAGATGTCTATATATATATATATATATATATATATATATTAATTGTAGGCAATTTCCATTGCCATATAGACAAGAAACTTTTGTTTGCAATTTCGAAGTCATATTAATAATTTTCATAAAATAAATTTTTTTTGTAGTGTTAATTATTTCATTAAAAGATACTCCCTCCGTCCATGAAATATAGTCCTGGTTGCCTTATTTGGCTGTCCACGAAAAATAGTTCTGTTGCCTAAAATGGAAATAATAAACTTTATCTACTTTTTCAACATACACACATAACATTTTTAAAATAATTTATTTTGTACTTGATTTGACACAATATTCTTATTTTTTATATATTATATCAATTTTCTTAATAACCGTGCAAAAAGTAACAAGACCGTATTTCGTGGACGGAGGGATTATTATTATCAAATTACTACTACCTCCGTCCCACTACACTTTGCATAGTTACTATTCCTCTCGTGTTTTCGCGAGCGAGTTTTTTATTAATATTTGAAATGATAAAGTAATTTTAAAATTACTTTATAATAGAAAAGAGGTAGATCTATCATACCCTATCTTAAAGATTATTTTATTATTTCAAATACTAATAAACAACTCGCTGGTTAAAACACAAAGAAAAAATAAATGTGAAAAGTGTTGGGGGGATGGAGTATATATCTTTCAATAAAAAAACTAATTTAGAAATTTCAGAAATCTCACATTTCACAACACATGATTCTGTTAGAATAGTCACCAACTTAGAATTAAATAATTTCTTACAGGAGTTCTAGTGTGAATTTAGTTTCCATTTCCGTTGGGAGCCCATATGCACCAGCTACTATTGCTGCATCATCCATTGTGACTTCATAACTGTTGAAGCCTGATTTCCTTCGCCACACAATTATAAATATATACTTTGTCACTAATAGTTATTCACAGCAATAACATTTCAATCAACTAATTAAAACATTTTTTTTGTTTTTCCAAAAATTCGCACTTGATAATAAACAAGCCTTACTCGTATTTCCCAGTCATGGAGAATTTTACACCAAACAAAATGTCCACCAGGAATTTTATACCACCATTCGCTCTGATAATCTACATTGATATCATAAGATTTAAGATAGATTTTACATGACATAGAATTTTATGATAGAATAAATAAATTAGACAAAACTAATAAAATTGTCTTTTATTCACTACAAGAAAATTGATATTTAATGACTAGGATTCTATCATTATAGCTTCTCGAGGTAATTTTTTTTTTTTAATGACATGATAATAATTTTTAGTGACAAGTTTTATCTGAAGAAGCAATAATGATATAATTTTGGTAATTAAAAGTCAATTTTCTTATAACCATTTGAGGAGCAATATCTTTCTTCCCCTAATATTTTAAAAACAAATATTTAGTTTTTTTGTTGTTGTAATTGATCAAGGAAGTCTTTCTTAATCCCATTCTTAAATCCCCCTAATTTATCTCCTGTTACTCCAAATCCATTATTTTTAGCTGTATCCTCTAATTGCGCCACACTACTATTGTCGCCGTTGTTGCAAACTGTATATCAATTGTATATTTGAGGTGTCAACTATATATCAATCGTATTTTTGAGTTGTCAATCTAAAAATATTTTTTTTTGACATTTTATATTAAAAAGGACTAAAGAAAATTGTTTTAAAATGTTTGGGGAAAAAAATTTGCCCCACAAAGAAAGTGGGCAAATAATAAAAAGGACTAAAGAAAAGTGTTTTAAAATGTTTGGGGAGAAAATTTGCCCCACAAAGAAAGTGGGCAAATAAGATATTTTCTCAATAAATTAATATCGAACAAAAGAGAAGAACGGAAATGTATTAGAATACAAGAGCACCTGTTTTCCCATTAATCCTTTTGCAGCATTCTCTATCCAGCTTTCTGTTACATCCTGTAGGTAGATATATACATATACATATTATTGCAACTTTTCTTAGGATGAAAATAATAATCCATAGTAGATTATTGTCATTCCTAAGATCAAATAAAATTTAATGACATTATATGACTGAATGTGTGTTTGCAAACAATATTACCATTTTTTAAGTGTTTAAAATTGATTTTCATAGTAATATTAAAGGTGGGTATTGTTATAAAACAAAGTACTATTATATCAATTTTTTAATAGTTGAAGTTTTTGCAAAACAAATCACTTTTTTCAACAATTTTACAAAAAACATCCTTTAATATCTCACACTCTGCAAGTAATACTTCCTGTTAGTGAATCTTATTCCCCTTTATATATAATTCAATGAAAACTGATATTTTATTGAAAAAGTGAATAATGTAAAAGTATCATGGGAGTATTGTGGAATCTATTTATTTGTTTGTGAGTGCTGTTTATTTTAAAAAATGAACGTGAATAAGTTTGGTGAATAATTCAAAATGAAAAGTGAGAATAAATTTTGGTGGATGGGGAGGATAAAAATCAGATAGAAGCAGGTGAAGTGGTGCTTCAAGGAATCTGTTTTTTAAGTGATTAAGTTAATCACTAGGCTGTGTTTGTAAATACTCCATAAGTGATCGATTCCAATTTAAAAAAAATAAAAACAATACCCATGGTAATTATTAACATAAAAAACAATTTATTATTACCTTATGTTGAAACAAAAAATATTTTTAGTAAAATTAAATAATACCACTTTAAATAATATCTCTAGAAAAGAAGAGTTGATACCTTTAGTGCAATTCACTAATACCTTTAAATATAATTTACTAATGCCCTCGAATAAATTTCACCGAGAATATCATTTACATAATACTTTCTCATTTAAAAATGAGTGATTTTTCGCAACTAGTTGAGTATACAAATTAATGACTTCTAGAAATATGAACCTCTCTTTCAAATTTGATTAATTAGTTGAAATAAAAAGATTAGTAGACGAGTGAAATGTTAAAAAAACTACCTGTGAACTCCATATCGTTAGCCACTCTCCTTCAACAAGTTGGAATTCATCTTTAGACGTACTTTGATTTGACTTAACAAACTTATCAATAGCCTGCCAAAGGAAGCATTTGTCACGTTGAAGAATTATTTAATTAATCTTTAAAATAAAATTATAAAAACTTATTAATAGTCAACCTTTCTCACTTCTCCACCATTTGAAATGGCTGATAATAACTTTTGCCTTTGTTCAGTTTCCTTTTGCAGAACAAACGTGGTTCCCTGCACTATAGCATTGGTGGAAGATAGGGTGCTAATAAATATTGCCAAGATATGATACCCGCCAGATACGGAACAAAGATTTATGACTATAATAGGGGCAGTGAATATTACTAAGGGCATCCGATACATCCCGAAAATGACATTATTGTAATATTTGAATTTTGTATCACTGCAGTTGTATAAATTACCTCTATTTGAAGATTTGGAAATTTCAGTGTACTTTTAGTTTGAATTTGAATTTCACCCTATTTCTCTCTCTTCGCTTATATTTCCAAGAAAATAATAATAACAATAGCTTTACTATTGAAACATTCCACGTTTTCCCATTAATAACTAAAACAAACTTCTCTAGCAAACACCAATCAAATAAAAATTCAGAACATTTGGATTTGGGATTTTCGTTTACATTTTTAACATTTTAATTTTAATTTTAATTTTATTTTATTGGAATGTTTATATACTTTAAATATATTATAAATTATATTTCAGTTTATTCAAAATTAAGTTATAAATTTAAAATTAATTTACGTTTAAAAAAGTGCATCTTTTTTATAATATTATATATATATATATATATATTACTGATTTAAAAAACTATTTTTAGTAGCCTAATAGTAAAAGTATATTTGCAAATCTAAGTTTATAATATAAATAAAAGTTTAATAAGCATATTAATTTGGATTTTCTTATGATAGAGTTTGTAATTTTTTTTTTTTCAATTTAGGGTTCGAATGGAATTATTCGATAATCGAGACTCATAAAATTGTAATTTTTTATTGCATATTTAATTAAAAAATAAAAATAAGATTAGATGAACATATGAACGTGGAGACTTTTAATTTGGAGTGGTATGATAGAGTACGTGGTTTATGTTTTAGGGTTCGATGGCTTGACTAATATTTAGAGACTCACTAAAGCATGGGTCTGGTAATTCTTAATTTTATTTTTGCACAACTAATTATGTTATTAAATAAACTTAATTAGATAAAAATAAAAATAAAAATAATTAATTTAGTAGTCTGATATGGTTCTTGTTTACGATTTGGGGTTTGATAATCCAATAAGTGAATCGAGACTACATGAATGTGGAGACTTTCAATTTGGAGTGGTATGATAGAGTACTACATGGTTTACAATTTAGGATTCGATGGTTTAGACTAACTAAACTCACTAAAGAGTAGGTCTACTAATTTTTTAATTTACTATTACATAACTAATTATATTATTAAAAAAAATTGATAATTTTTTTTTTTAAATTTGAAATGGTAGGACATATGGTTCGTGTTACAATTTAGGGTTCGATAATCCAACTAGTGAAACGAAACTTGGAATATGGTGATTTTTTTTTTTTTGGTGCGCATCTAATTATAAAGTGAATAAACTTAGATGAACATATGAATTTGGAGACTTTTAATTTGGAGTGGTACGATAGAGCAAGTGGTTTACGATTTAGGGTTCGATGGTTTAACTATTGAATTGAGGTCACTAAAGAGTGGGCCAGAGTTGGCGTATTAATTTTTTATTTTATTTTGACATAACTAGTTATATTATTTGAAACTTTGAAAATAAATTTTATATTTTTCAAATTTAAAAGTGTTATGATATGATTCGTGTTTACGATTTAAATTGAGACTCATAAAATAACATCACTTATATTTATTTCAGATCTAATTATAATATCAATAAATTTTATAAAAATATATTCATTTAGAGAAAATTTAACTTAGAGTACGTAGTACAGAATAATTTGGGGTTTGCTATTTTAGATTCGATGGTTCGATTAATGAGCCAAGATTCATAAGATAATGACACAACTATATTTATATTGTGTGTCTGTTAAAATATATGTAAAAATTATATAAAATGGTAAAAAATGGTAAAAAAAAAAATTAACTTAGAATGGTGTAATATAATTTTTAGGTTATGTAGTAACCGCGCGCACAAGATAGTGACACTGTTTTTTTTTTTTCTTTCATATATCTAGCTATAAAATAAATATAAAACAGGTAAACATATTCGTTATGATTTTTTTTTTTTAACTTAGAGTGGTAAAATATGATTTATTAATTTTGATTTAGGGTTCGATTTGATTTGATTAATGAACTTACGCTCATGAGATATTGACACTAGTGTACATAAACATAGTAAATTAAATAACTTAAATTTAAATTGGTACAATAAGGTTTGTAGTTTATGATTTAGGATTCGATGGTTTGACTAGTGAACTAAAAACTCAAGAGATAATGACACTATTTTTTTGAATATCTAATTATAATATAAATAAAACTTATATAAACATATTATTTTGAAAAAAATGATTTTAATTAAAAATGATACAATAGTGTTCGAGGTTTATGGGGTTTGATGGCCGGTCTATTGATCTGAGACTCACAAGATAGTGATATTACTAATTTATAGTTCAATTATCCAATTAGTGAGCTGAGACTCATATACTATTTGTTTTTTTTTTTTTGCATATCTAATTGTCTAAAAAAAAACTTGTACACATATAATATGCATTTTCAAATCAACTGTAATTTTTAAACTATATTATTTGTATCACTAAAGAGTATTAATTTATTAGTGTTAGATGTTTTCACTTAAAAGTATTGATTAGTTTATTAATTGTATACAATTGCATCATAATTTAGAAGTTTAAGAGTGTTAATCATAATTATTATCTAAGTAAAACTTAGTAATATAGTATTATATATGTTCCAAAAATTTATAAAATATATACCAAATGATAAAGTATATAGTCAAAATAGTTTATACATGAATCGTTGAAGAGCGTTAATGTTTTTCACTAAAGAGTATTAATTATTTTCACTGAAGGGTGTTACTGGTTTACATTGAAGGGTCTTAGGGTAAACCAGTAACACTGGAAACTAAGACTCTTCAGTGTAAACCAGTAATACCCTTCAGTGAAAACAACTAACTGAACAACTAAGAGTCTTCAGTGTAAACCAGTAATACCCTTCAGTTAAAACAACTAATATTTTTCAGTTAAAACAACTAATATATTTTAATAATTTTTATGAACCAATTTCATTCTATGCATACTCATACCAAATATCTATATAATATAGTTTTATATAACACAAATTCTAGCATGCACTAAGTGCATGACATGCACTTTAATTTTAAATTCGATTTTAACTTTTCAAAACACACACTAACACGTCAAATTGTGTGTATATATATATATATTTATTTTTTGCAATTAAGGTATTACTAATTACTTTTTGGGGTATCATTGGTTTCTGCTCGGGTATTTTTTTTAAATTCAAGTGCATATCATGCATTCTAATGCACACTAAAACTACTTTTTATATAATAACTCACCCTAAATAGATTTGCATGTTAGTTTATAATCAGGTTAATTTCTTAGTGCTAAATTATTTAGATAAAATTATATAATTTTATTAGGACACATTATCTAATTATATTTCCCTCCCACTACCTATTCATCATGGGATGCATTGTGTCATTGTGTGTCGGGGTGATCCGTATGTGAATATAGAAGAAATTACATTATTTTTAATTTTGTTATTTTTTAATTTAAGATGATTTGTTAATCACAATTTTAGGAGTTATTTTTTTTTTTACTATATACTAACTTTTGTATTAAAAATAAGAATTTTAATAAGTAAAATTTCAATTATATATATATTTTTTTGTCCTTCAAGAAAAATATGAATGCAATTTTACTTATTATTCAAATTTATATAAAACTTCTATGCTAGATTATTTTGTTTTTTAGAAAAAAAGTATTATCTCAAAATACTAATATCAATGATGTTGTTTTGAGAGTGGAACAGGAATTAATGTCAAATCGAAAAAAATTTGGACTGAATTAATGTCAAATGGAACTAATCAGCTAGAATTTCGGCCCACATTTAGCCCAAATCAAACAATTTTCAAATATCTTATAAATTGTATTAGTTAAATATTTTAACAATTTAAAAATTATATCATATAAATTTTTAAAACAATGTATAAAATGTTAGAGGTGGTAGATTGTTTAAATTAAATATAGTCAAATTACATGAATTGATTAATGAATGTGCAATAATACCTTGTTTCCTGTCGAGATGCGAATATTTCCAGAGGGGGACAAATAAGTAGTGTCTAACCAGCCTTTGGCTTCATCTCCCAGAAGTCTAAAAGGAACAGGATACGGAACTTTGAATGGAAGAAATTTAAATGAAAACGCAGCTCTGTCAAACTGGAATAGTATACGTCTTCCATCTTTGATTGATGCTACCGCCTACACATAGGTAATCAAACGCCATCAAAAAATATTGAATGACTTATATATAAATTATCGATGAATATTAATTATTTTTATTGGAGAGTATTAATTATTTGCTCTGAAGAATTTTAATTTGTTTTCGATAACAATTAACACTCTTCAATTAAAATACTTAATACTCTTTAATATAAACAATTAATATTTATTTAATAATTCATGATATTTTATCATTAATCCATCTTACAATACTTTAAAGTGATGAAACCCACAAAAAATGATGCATGCACCCGCCCATAAAAATAATTAGGTGGATTTAACTAAAATGTGGTGCAATTTGTTATTAAAATAGATATAAGTAACATTCCTGTACCTCCACTATGAGGTGCAATTGTACACAAATAAAAAAAATTCAATAAAAACAACTATCGCTTCAAAAATACATATTTCATTTTTCAATTTACAAGCAATTTTCCAATAAAATGAAATTCAAAGGTAGAAGTATTATTACTTACAACCAATGTGCCAACATAAAAAAACCCACAAATAGTTTGCCTATGAAAATTTCAAAGTCAAATTTTTTATAGGTAAAAAATGGAAATATCTATGTAATTACAAAATTTTGTAGACAATACCCATCATAAATTCTTTCGTTATAAATTTCGTAGTTATATTGACAATTTTCGTAGAAAATGATTAATACTAACAACAAATAATTTTCAGAAAAAAAATACAAAACTAATACTATCATTTAAAAATACACACCTGAATTGTACCGTGTCGAGTGAATACAAGTTTGTCAAAAAATATTAAAATCTATGTACTAACCACACCCTATAAGCTCTATATATACATATTTCATTAACCAGAAAACAAATGAGTAACTTACATATAATATAAATATACCTCAACCTATGAACTTGCGAAAACACAATTTTTTATATAAATAGAAACCGTACCTCTACTTTCAGCTCTACGGTTGCATTAGAGAAATTTACAACATTGGAGACACGTGGATTATCAGTTCGAAGATGTACCTCCTGAAACACACTGAACGAGTCAACCCCAACAAAAGTTCTCTGCATCATTAAAAAAAAAAAAAAATTGCATTATTTAGTGAAAGGAAAAAAAATATATTTGAAAGTAGTAACTAGTGAATTACAAAAACAATAATGTAATAATATTAATACCTGAATTGGGGAAGCTGTTGCAGGTCTTGTTGTGAACATTAACTGCCAACATCCTTCAATTAAGCTTGAACCTGTCTGTTGATTTCAGTTAATACACCAATCTACAGAAAACAAATTACTTGGAGTATTTTTTTCGTCAAACATGACTTATGAGTACGTCTTGCTTGAAACCATCTCACGTTGACATAACACATTAACATTTTGAAAGAGATGAGTGTTGATTTGTGTTAGTTTATAAGACTGTTTCACACAAGTGTTTGCCCATTATTATTATTATTATTATAGTATACAACTAATTTATAAAATTGAAAGAGGTACGTCACGGCTTACTGGATCAGGTACACCCTTTATATCTTCCAACTTTTGCACTGCTCTTCCTACTTCCTGTATGAAGTTGAAATTAAATTTTACTCCATTAGAAAAGAATAAACAAAGTAAAAACAATTGGAAAAAATATATACAGGGAGGGACATATTGGTGATTTAACATTATATACCCAATTTTTTAGAAAAGAAACTTAGGGGGCGCTTGGTTAGCAATTTTTCAATGGTAATGGGAATAAAAAATTATTTCCATCTATACCCTTATAAGAAAAATAATATGTTAGGGGAAAAAGTGTTTCACTGGTGGTACCATTGCTAGTGTCATGCCTCAATTTTGGATTAGAAGTTGACAACAAATGGTTGTTGGTGGAGGAATGAGGAAGTGATTGAGGAGGATGATTGTAGGAAGAGAATACGGTAATAAAAATGGAGTAGTGATTACCTTATTTAAGAGGAGTGGTAGTGATTTTGTTCTCATGAACCATGCTAATTACACTAATTTTCAATCTCATTCTCATTACCATTAAAGAGTTGTTAATCAAGCGCACCCTTAGCCTTATAATTAAGTTAGATTTGACTAGTCCATATCTCTGAGACACGTTCTATATTTACTTATTTTTATGTACTTATTATTTCTATTTTTATGAACGAACTACACATCTCATTTCGTGTAACTAGCAAACTTTGCACCAGAGATGGGTTTTCAATTAGAATTTTACCACTTATAAGAAAATTGTTTCACTTTTCAAACAATATATATATAGTATATATTAATTTGTGGAATTGATTATATGTCCACTGAAAAATACAAACTTATATGTTTACTATTAATGTAAATAATTAATTAATATAATAGTGAATAATTTGTTTATGTATCAATATCAAATTGGTGGTAAATATTAAAATGTGTATCCACCGGTGGTGGACATATGTTCAATTTTGTATCCTTATTAATGCAGAATTTTGAAAGTTGTACCCATTAAATAAATTGTACTCCACATGTCCCCATATTTTTTCTAATTGATATAGGCATGAGTTTTTTTAAAAAATTGGATAAAATAGAAAAAAATAAGAATATTGTGAAATTATTGTTTGATTCATTTATAAATAAAGTGATTGTTTGTAAGAGTGATAGTAAAATAACATTTTTAAAAAGAGTATAGGAATAGATGTTGTGGACGGACTAAACAAGCAAATGACAATAGATTTGGGGAACGGAGAGACTATTACATTTCAAAAAATATATATGTAAAATGTACTCTCTGCGTCCATCAATAAGTTTCTCATCTTTTTAAATCGGCATCCTTCAATAAGCTTCATACAATTTTTGGAAAGTCATCCACGACACTCTTACTTTTTTTATTTTCATACTTCACTTTATCACTATTCAATCGCATTGCTTGTATTATGCTCAATTTTAAATTAATATTCTATAAAGACAACACATTTTTAAGTAACACTATAACACATGTAACACTAGTTAGGTATCACTTTTACATAGTAACACTTTATGATTACTATTTTAAATAAGTACACATACTTTATTGAAAAGATATAAAATAATTATAATATTATATCCACTACATTTATATACATGCCCTAATACATTAATTTGTTATTTTTTGAATAATTTTATACTATGCAGTAACTATCTTAATAAATATTATATTTAACATTTATATAAATATTTAAATATATTTTATATATATTATATTTTATTTAAATAAATTTTTTACATAATCAAATTTGTATGTTTATTATATTTCATTATTTCCACGAAATACTTAATTTATATATATTAAATAAAAAATTATATCATATAATACAATAATAGCACTATTTAGTATTTATTATGAAATTGGTTGGCCCATTAAAAACTGTAGAATATTATCCGTATATGTTTCTAGGTATATAATATATTCCAATTGTTTGTTAATTATTAATATGTTTGTTAAAAAAATGATAATGACTTAAAAAATAATAAATATGATGGTATAGCTTAGTTGGTAAGAGATTGGTATACTACCTTGTAGGTACGGGGTTCACGCAGAGTTATTTGAAAATAATAGGAAAGTAAGGCTAGCTTCCACCGTTTGGGCTGAAATCATTTGGTCCATACGAAATGAATTCATTTTTTAATGATGTTGCCGGGGTAAAAGATCATAACTTTTAATGATGTTGGTGAGAAATGAATTCATTTTCATTCCTAATATTTTGAAAATTGTGGAGGCGAATAAGGGAGAATCTGGTCATGACTTTGTATTAAGGTCCCCGTGTAAAAGATCATAACGGCTAGCAGGTTCTAAACTCTGTTGTAAATCCATTTAATTATCCTCTTTGGAGGTAGGAGAATGCATGCGATTAGAATTTTTTGTATTTTGTTGTAGGGGTTGTACTCCACTTGTTGGTAATAATACCTTACTTTCACGGATATAATAAAAAAATACTCCTTCCTCCCCAGGCTTTCTTCCCACTTCTTTTGGTTGAATGGTTTAAAAAAGTGTATTTGTTTATTAATATATAGTGGGTCACATGTTGACTTTTGGAATAAAGTAATGAATAGTGTTGAAAAGTGAATTGAATGAGTGACACTTTGGTAATATTGTGTGAATTTGAAGGTTAAATATTATATGTAATAAAGTGTTATTTTTGTCATTTATGGAATGAGAAGTTTATTGTGGGACGACCCGAAAAGAAAAGTGGGAAGTTTACTTAGGAACGGAGGGAGTACAATATAGTCCTTGATTTCAAAGCATGACACAAACAAGTGTAGAAAATAAAACATGACACAGACAAGTTTATCAAAATATAACAAATTGTTTTATAGTATAACAAAACTTTGAACATGTTTGTGCCATTTTTTTTTTACACTTACTTATGCCATGTAAAAATAAAATGAACTATAGTATAATTGTTCCATAATTATTTTCAAAAAAACAATAAAATAATTTTACTTTATTAAAAAATTTCAACCCCACGCCAACAAATTTTTCATAAAAGACGAGTCATCCTTTGATTGTAAAAGTAGTACTTCATATCGAAAGTACACTTTCACTGTAATTAATTGGACCGCTAACTGAATTTTCTGCCTGTGGCACTCACTCAATTATCTAGAAAAAAAGTGGGGAAAAAAATAACCCCTCAAAAATGATATATTATGTAAAATTGTATTAAGATTCTAAAATAATTTATGTAAAGTACCTGGAGTTGGGAGGGTGAGGTGGCGCGGCCACGGCCTTGGATGCCAATCAAAGCATTGACCAGCGCTTTCTCTTCCTCTGTGAAAAGCAATGCTGCTTTTTCTTCTCCGACTAACGAACACCGGAGAAATGACCGGCGATATTTCCGGCCAAATGGTATCATCGGTTGTTTTTGTGGCCGGAACCGGAGGAGGCCTGGATTAATAGCTGCTGCTTCAATTCTCGCCATTTGCATGAACATTTTAATGAAATGAAATGAAAGGAGTTGGATTTTTTAGGATTACATGATGACTTTGTTTGATGGGTGTCTCAGCATATAAAATATATGTGGCTCTCGTTTATGGGTTTTTGTTTTTGATCAAATCAATAGCACATTATCTAGTCCCGAGGACAAGTATATCTTATAATAAGGGCGTAGAAATTAATATATATATTTATACTACATATTAATAAAACTTAATTGACAAACAAAAATATACAATAAATTAAGAACATAATTTAAACTCCAAATGCAAATAGTCCAACTAGGTAAACACACATATTTTACATCTAATTAAGTGAAAAATTCTAAATGACGTTTCATGGCCAGAACAAATAAATAAGTAATAGACGCATAGCCCCTCTAGGCGTATTACACAAAACTCGGGTCATTTGAACATCACTGCCTTTAACTAATTTGTTTTCTCATTCAAACTTATTATATATTTAATTAATTTGTTGAAGTAAGCCCGCTATCATCAAAATTTTAAATTTATTATCTTAATGCGATTTAGAGATAAACTTTTCTCAATTGACAAGGTTTTGTATGTATCTGGTGATTTGTATAGTTCAAGTATATATTTAAATAGTTAGGTTGGTTTTCACTAAATAGTTATGGTTGTTTACATTGAATAGTTTGTCCAACTATTGTTAATATTGTTGGTAGTGAATTAATCACTATTCTTTTGAACAACATTCTGAATTTACCCTTTTTATACTAACTAACTCTTTATGATCACATGTTGCATTAGATGTTTTGACATGTAGGTTGAAGGTCTAGAATGTTCTACAAGGATATGGAAGATCCAATTTTGCAGGCAATGTTGCAGGTAATGTTACAACATGACTGTTACAACATCTAGAAGGATCTACACGGACCTAGACGGTTTGAGTTATTCCAGCTTATTTAGAAGGATCTAGATCAGGCGGTTGCTGTCAAATATCCAGAATTTCATATCAACATGGAAAGTTAATAAAGGAGATCATGGAGGTTACGTGTGAAGTTATTTTGGGATGAAGATTGAGACCTTTCATCTATAAATAGAGGACGGGATCTTCAATGTCAAAGTGTGGAATAATCGAGTATACATATTCTAGTGTTGATCCTGAGTTCAAAGGTGATCGAGCCATCATTTCAACTTGTATGTTATGCCTAGAAGTTTAGTACATATCGTATAACAATAGATCGATCATTGTATCAATAGATAGGGAGATCATTGATAGATTGAGAGATCAACTTTGGCGGTGTATTTAATACACTTAGCCAATTTAAATTCGATAGGTGATGTTGAGTCTTGTTTCAGTTGTGGAAGATTTGTCTTGGAATCGTTCCACAAAATATTTTGTATTCACTACTTTGTTATACTGAAGGTTTCGCCGTAAAGCTAGCACAAACTATTTATAGTTTGTGGTAAAAATTTATTCCATCTTGCAATAGTGTGTTTTAGTCTTTCGTTGTATACTCTTTTCATTATGTTCTTCAGATTGTCGTAGTGTTTGTTACAACATTTTTACTTAACACACATGACACACTTTCAATTGGCACCAGAGCAATAAACTTGATGTGCTAAGTTTAGACCCTGTGTTTTAGTGTGTCTTTTTGCTATGGAATATTCTGTAACCACCACTTAGGCCTCCTATTTTATATGGGACCAATTATGCCTATTGGAAACCCAAGATGAGTATGTATATCAAAGTCGATCGATGAACGTGCTTGGACAAGTGTCTTGATTGACTGGGAATTACCAAGGAATCAAGCAAATGATGATGGTGAGATACGAATGAAACAGTTGATTGAATGAACAAATGAGGAAACCACGATGGCGAGCTACAATTTCAAAGCACTCAATGTCATTTTTACCTCTGTTGATGTGTCTATGTTTATGATCATATCAACATGTACCACGGCTAAAGATGCATAGGAGAGGCTTCAAGAACATTGTGAAGGAAGCGAAAGTGTTCGAAGTGTTGGAGTTATACGTGAAATTATGCTTTTACTTTGTATAACTCATGTATTAAATACTTTGTTTATGAGAATAATTATTTTATCACATTTGCTTTGACTATGAATGAATGTTATATATTTATTGCAACCCGTTCAACATATATAGTATGTGTTACATTGTAGTTAATGTGGTGATACCAGATCACGAAAGATCACATTAACGATTTTCTTGTAACTAAACGTACAAATTCACAGTCCGCGAAAGGTCGATGTGTATATCTCAGATTGGTCTGTCTTGACTAAGAGATTGCACTAGCACATTTAGTATGTGTTGAAGAGGACCTACAGCGAGGATAAATTCGTCTGTTCTGAGATGTGAAGAATTAGACATCAGTGGTTATTGATTTCTTAATCTCCGTCACTTAAATAGGACTGTGTGTGGTTAATAGTTATTGCTTTGATTCATGTTGGGTGATAATCATCGTGACTTCGAACCTTGTGTCTTGGGCAGTAATATTAATCATACGACGGTTGCTAAGATTTAATACGGAGAAACGTGTGTGAATACGACTCGTGTGATTTGTCTCCTTGGTGGGCTCAGAAGTTTTATCGTACCAAATCTTGCAAGTGAAGAATTAGTTTCTTCGGTACGGATAATAATGTTAAGTTGTCTTTTACTCCAAGGTGAAAGATTTAATTAATTTAGAGTTATTCAGAAGCTTAATTAATTAATTAACTTGATAATCTTAAACACGGAAAATAATAACCGGGAGCCCATATTATCGTAATATGGATTAAGATGGATAGTGCAATATTAATTTATTAATGGTACTAATTAATATTAATGGGCTGAATTATATTGGGACTCAATATTGAAATTCAAAAGTCCATTGGAGGTTCAATCTTAATTCTCCTAAAGGCCCCTCAAGTAGCCCATTAAGTAGCCCGATAATAATAAGATGATTAAAATAAAAGAAAATATTATTGCTTATTTTTCTTGATTATTTTCGAAAATATTAGATATGGAAAAGAAAAGATTTTTTTGATTTTCTTGGTAAGATATTATGGAAGATATGTATTCTTACAAGATTATCTCATAAATTCAAGAAGATCCAAATCTTGTAATCTTGGACCATAATTTTCGAAAATTACACTTATATTAGGAGGGTGAGATTTTTATGAAATATTTTATTATGGAGAAAATAATATATGAAAGATATTCAAGATTTCTTGAAGGCCAAAAAAAAATTTTCTCTCCCCCCTATTCCATGAAAATTTCGGCCCCCCTCTCCCTTATAAGTAGGAGTTGATTATTTCATCTCCAGTTTGACTGTTTTCACTATTCCATGTGTTGGAAAAATCAGAGCAAAATTATTTTTCTTTCTCCCTTATATTATTAAATTGTTTGTGAGCACTTCCCGCCGGTGAACAAGCAAGGTGAAAGGGATATAATTGAGAAGGTCTTCGGTTGATCGCATCATCAAGCTAGTCCCGTTATTCTCAAAGGCCATATCTACGAGAGGTACGCGATTACATAAATTCCTAGTTTTTCCACTATAGGTTTTATGTGAATTAATTCTGCATGCATGATGATAAAATTAGTTGTTGGAATTATTATTTGAATTAAGTAGGATTAATTCATGATAGTAATAATTAGATTTAAATTCATATTTAAATTTCATCCCGAATAGATCTGGGCACCCCCCCTTTTTTCCCAACAACTGGTATCAGAGCCACAGTTTTCGGGCTCTGATCTTTAAATTGAAATTTAAATTGTTAAACATTAAATTGAAATTGGATAGTAGAATTGCTAGATCTTTTTTGCAGGTATCCAATTGTATGGTTTTAATGTTTTATTTTTTATTAATGCATATGAGTGTTATTTGAGTTTTAATTCCATTCGTTAGAATTCGTTTTTCTCGTGAGAAAATTCACGAGTAGATTAGTTGTTTTATTTGGTTGATTTGATCAATGTAATAGACTAGTCTAGATCTAGTTTTTATTTATTTTTAATAAATAAATTGTAACCATATTGGAACGAAGACGATGAATTAAGATGGCGTACCCGGACGATGCACGCATGCATGGCGCATGCATGGACGTGAATTATGCATGTGGTGGAAAACAAGGACGAACGGCAAAATCCGACGTACGGCATGCGCGAGGCGCACGACACCGTGCGCGACGGGTGCCGGGCGGCACGAGGCGCGCTCGACGCACGGGCTGCCCGGTGGGCACCGTATCACACGCTGTGCACACACGAGGCCGGTCCGCCCGACGGTCGGTGCTCGATGATCAGCTGCGTGTGGCATCCAAAGGCGCGCGGCCCACCTCAGTGGGCCGACGCGCGCCGGATCTTGGGCCGTGCATTTTTTTTGTTCGTGTTTTTTGACGAATTGTCGCTGTTTGAGTGGAAGTTTATCGAGACGAACGATGAAAGCAACAAGGATGATATCTGTGTTTGAATAATTATTTAATTGTCCAAGAAAAACCTTACTTTCGAAAATTACTAAGTATTTTTTTAATCGCAATTTTATTCCAGATAATAAAATTGGATTAATTTGACCTCCATAATTTATTTATTTGTGAAGTCTTTTTGGAATACATTTCCCCCTCGGATCGACCAAAAAGACGGATTTCACATGAATAAATTCTGAAAGGATGATTGTGGATTATTACTAGTGGCGGTATTGACCCTCACCACGAGTGGCTTGCTCAAAGCGAAATAATAATTCTGTATTGAATTATGGTTATTACTTAGGCATAAGAAATTGATATTAACTTACTCCCCGCGGAGTCCCTGTTAATTTTTACGTGGTCAAAGTGGGAGCCGACTATTAATTTTGAATTAAAGGTTTGTAACAATTAATGTTTGTGACCTGCTTGAATGTGTTTAAATTTATAGACCACCCCTCGTGGCGCATTTAAATTATTTCGAGATGACGGTTGATGCATGCTTATATTGTTTTAAGATTTCAATATAATTCATGTGATCGAATTATGTGATAATTTCGTATTTTTCTAGATATTAATATGAATGTATATTTTATTCTCATTTTATCATGTCGCAACCTTTTAATCTACTGTTTAGTATACTTTAAGTTAACAAACTTTCTAGAGAGAATTATATCGATTGGAAATGTAATTTAAAATTTATCCTTACTGCACAAAAACACAATTGAGTTATTCACGTTAATATACCCAGCAAGCCTAATGATAAGTCAAGCAATGGGAAAAGACAGTTTATGATTGGAAGCGTGACAATGAACACATGAAGTGCATTATCTTGACATCTCTGTCTGAGGATTTGAGGCGCATTCATGAAGACATTGTATCCGCTGTTGAAAATATGGAAAACCTTGAAGAGATATTTTCACATCAGAAACCCATGACTAATCAATTCACCAAACATGACTCGGTCAAGTTGGAAATGGTGGAGGGAAAGCCCGTGAGGGAGTACGTTCTCGAGATTATGGCATACCTTAAAAAGTTGGAAGTACTTGGTGCGGATTTTGATGTACCTTCTCAGGTCGATTTCATAGTCCATTCTCTACCAAAAAACTTTGAGCAGTTTCATATGTATTGTCAGATGAATGAACAGACAAATAATTTACCCGAGCTCTTGCAATCTTTAGCTTCGGCGGAGGCGATAATGGAGCACCAGTCCACTGATATGGTGGTTAATGGTCCGCCTATCTCTTCTGGTCCCAAGGGAGGGAAGAAGAGGAAGAGAACCAAAAGCCGGACCCAAACAAATCCAACTGTTGCGAAAGACCAATCTAAGGCTAGCATCGAAGGAGAGTGTTTTACCTGCGATAAATGAGGACATTGGAGGTCTGTCTGTTCCAAGCCTAAGAGGTTAGAATAGTTAGGTAATTCACACGCCCTAATTATCGAAACTTGTGAAGTGGCGTATGCTGTCCATTCGAGGAGAGTGGATACGAGAGTCACTGGTCACATTTGTTTCATTTTGCATGGGTTCAAGCTAACCCGACGACTTAGCGGAAGTGAAATCCCCATCACACCGGGCAATGCTACGAGAGTGGCAGCTGAAGGAGTGGGAGAAGTGCGCCTATCTTTTGAAGATAAAGTTATGGTCTTGAGGACGTTCTTCATGTTCCTAGTTTAGAAATTACTCAACCTTCAGTTTCTAAACAGTTTTTAATGTTGGGAAAAATAGGGGTACCCGGAATCTATTCGGGATGAAATTTAAATACGAATTTAAATACAATTATTACTAGCATGAATTAATCCTAAATAATTCAAATAATAATTCCAACAACCAATTTAACATCATGCATATTGAATTAACTCACATATAATCTATGGCGAAATAAACAAGATAATATGTGATTAACGTACCTCTCGTAGAACTTGGCCTTTGAATAAAACTGGACAAACACATACGCGCTTTATCAACCCAAAAGCCTTCTCAAGTATTCCCTTTCGCCTTATTCGATCACCGGTGGGAGATGCTTTCGAACAATTTAAATAACTAAGGAAAAAGAAAAATATCTATGCTCTTGATTTTTTCAACACATGGAATTATGTCCTTGGGGATGAAATAATCATCCCCTATTTATAGAGTAGTGGCCGAAAATTTGAAGATTTTATGGGCCTGGAGAAAATCTTTTCTTAGACTCTAAGAAATTTTGAATATATCTCATATATTCTTTTCTCCATAATAAAATATTCCACAAAAATCCCACTCTCCTAAATATAGGGTAGTTTTCGAAAATCATAGGAGAAAATCACAAGATTTGGATCTTCTTGAATATATGAGATAATCTTGTATTCCAAGAATACTTATCCTCCATAATATCTTTCCAAGAAAATCAACAAATTCTTTTCTCTCCTAACAAACACAATTTTCGAAAAATATAGGAAAAAATCAGCATAATATTATCTTTTTATTTTGATCACCTTATCATTATTGTGCTACTTAATGGGCTACTTGAGGGGCCTTTAAGGAGAATTAAGATTGGACCTCCTAATGGACTTCTGAATTTCAATATTGAGCCCCAATATAATTCAATCCATTAATATTAATTATTTCCACTAATAAATTAATATTACACTATCCATCTTAATCCATATTACGATAATATGGGCTCCCGGTTATTATCTCCCGCATTTAAGATTATCAAGTCCATTAATTAATTAAGCTTTTGAATAGCTCTAAATTAATTAATATATTTCACCTTGGAGTAAAGACAGCTCAACATTATTATCCATACCGAAGAAACTAATTCTTCACTTGCAAGATTTGGTACGATAAAACTTCTGAGCCTACCAAGGGGACTAATCACACGAGCCGTACTCGCACGTGTTTCTCCGTATTAAATCTTAGCAACCGTCGTATGATTAATATTACTGCCCAAGACACAAAGTTCGAAGTCACAATGAATCTCACCCAACATGAATCAAAGCAGTAACCATTAAGCACACACGGTCCTTTTTAAGTGATGGAGATTAAGAAATCAACAACCACTGAGGTCTAATTCTTCACATTTCAGAACAAAAGAATTTATCCTCGCTGTAGGTCTTCTTCAACACATACTAAATGTGCTAGTGCAATCTCTTAGTCAAGACAGACCAATCTGAGCCTTACACATCGACCTTTCACGGCAGATTGTTCAATTCCACCTAGGTCGTGAATATGTACGTTTAGTTACAAGGGAACTGTTAATGTTGTTTTCCATGATCGAGTATCACCACATTAACTATAATGTAACATGTACCATATATTGAACGGTTTGTAATAAATATTCAACATTCAATCATATCTAAAGCATATGCGATAAAAGAATTATTCTCATAAACAAGTTTTTGATACACGAGTTATACAAAGTAAAAGCATACTTTCACGTATAACTCCAACAATCTCCCACTTATACTTAAAGTCTTCTTTTAGTATACATCACGCATGTCTTAGTGTAGTAGCTCTACGTCACATCTCATGTCAACCTACACTAACCTAATAATTCCTCCCACTTATACTTAAAGCAGATTGGCAATAGTCTTGACTCCCATTCCATCCACATGTCTCTCGAATGTACTCTGAGGCAGACCCTTTGTGAATGGATCAGCTAGGTTGTCACCCGACGCTATCTTTGCCACCTCTATATCTCCTCTCTTAAAGATTTCTCGTATAAGATGTATTTTCTTTCTATGTGTTTGCTAGCCTTGTGGGCTCTCGGTTCCTTTGAATTTGCAACTGCTCCGGCATTGTCACAAAAGACAGTTATCTTGTCGGGCAAATTCGAAACAACGTCCAAGTCCACTAAGAAGTTCTTGAGCCAAACTGCCTCTTTCACTGCTTCACAAACAGCTACATACTCGACTTCCATGGTCGAATCGGCGATGCATTTCTGCTTAACGCTTCTCCATGAAATGGCTCCTCCTACCATGCAAAACACACTACCCGAGGTTGACTTTCTTGAGTTTATGTCTGATTGGAAATCCGAGTCCGTGTATCCCACGGGAACAAGACTACCTGACTGGTAAATCAGCATTCGCTCACAAGTTCTTTTCAGATACCTCAAGATGCACTTTACGGCAGTCCAATGGTCTTTCCCGGGATTACTTTGATATCTTGCCACCATGCCCACGGCAAAGCAGATATCCGGTCTCGTACACAGCATTGCATACATAAGGCTTCCTACGGCTGAAGCGTACGGAACACCTTTCATGTCATCTATCTCCGCTTGCGTCTTAGGGCTCATTTCTTTCGATAGATGGATTCCGTGTCTAAAAGGTACAAAACCTTTCTTGGAATCTTGCATGTTGAAACGCTTCAAAACAGTGTCAATGTATGAAGCTTGCGATAAGCCCAACATCCTCTTCTTGCGATCGCGAGTGATCTTGATCCCAAGAATGTGACCGGCTTCCCCTAAGTCCTTCATATCAAATTGTTTTGACAGCCATACCTTTACGTCTGACAATACCTTTACATTGTTTCCAATGAGCAGAATATCGTCTACGTATAATACTAAGAATACCACCGCAGTTCCGTCATGTTTCTTATACACACAACTTTCGAACTCATTTTGATCAAACCCATAAGACTTAATCACTTGATCAAAACACTAGTTCCAAGTACGCGATGCTTGCTTAAGTCCATAAATGGATCTCTTAAGCTTGCATACGAGATTCTCTTGGCCTTTTTCAATGAAACCTTTGGGCTGTTGCATATAGATGTCTATCCCGTCAAGACTTCCGTTAAGGAAAGCCGTCTTGACATCCATTTGCCAGATCTCGTAATCTAGGTGCGCAGCGATCGACAAGAGAATACGGATGGACTTAAGCATAGCTACAGGCGAAAAGGTTTCCTCATAATAGATCCCTTCTTTCTGAGTATACCCTTTGGCCACAAGCCTCGCTTTGAAGGTCTCTACCCTTCCGTCCGGTCCTCTTTTCCTCTTGTACACCCACTTGCATCCAATGGGTACTACCCCACTGGGTGGTTCGACCAACTCCCACACTTGATTATGATCCATCGAACCCATCTCGGCTTCCATTGCCGTTTTCCACGACTCCGCGTCTTTGTCTTGGATTGCATCGTCGTACGTCCATGGGTCCGATTCATCACCGAGAACCAAATCCGAAGATTCTCCTATCCCCATGAATCTCTCGGGTTGCCTAGCAATCCTCCCACTACGACGTGGTTCCGGTTGTGAAGATGTGACGTGTGGTACATTATCTTGTATACTTGGTATCGAGGTTTGACCTCTCAATTCTTCTAAGGTAATTTCACTTTTAGGCTTCCGATTGTTTATATAGTATTCCTCCAAGAATTTAAAGTGTGTACTAATCACGGTCTTTTGATCCTTGGGACTATAGAACATACACCATTTCGTTCCCGCAAGGTATCCTATAAACAGCCTTAATTCCGAACGTGGATCCAACTTACCGGCTTCCTTGTCTAGCACGTATGCCGGACAACCCCAAATCCGCAAATGTCTTAGACTGGGCTTGCGCCCGGTCCACAATTCCATTGGGGTTTTAGGAACCGATTTGGATGGCACCAAGTTTAGAATGTAAGCCGCCGTTTCCAAGGCATTATCCCAAAACGACTTGGGTAAATCCGAATAACTCATCATGGATCTGACCATCTCTAAAAGTGTCCGGTTTCTTCGTTCCGCCACACCGTTCTGTTGAGGGGTTCCCGGTGCGGTTAACTGGGATACGATCCCTTCGTTCGATAAGTAGTTCAAGAATTCATCGCTGAGGTATTCGCCTCCACGATCTGATCGTAGAAACTTGATACTCTTTTCCCTATGTTTCTCGGCTTCGGCCTTAAACTACTTGAACTTATCAAAAGTTTCAGACTTATGCCTCATAAGGTAAATATACCCATATCTCGAGTAATCGTCAATGAAGGTGACGAAATACTCATACCCCATTCTCGCTTTGATCATCATTGGACCACACACATCGGTATGAACGAGTTCTAACACTTCCGTGGCTCTATTCCCCTTGGCTCCAAATGCCCTCTTGGTCATCTTACCCTCTAAACAGGATTCACAAGTTGGAAATGGCTCGACTTGGAATGATTCCAAGGATCCGTCTTTCACCAATCTCTCTATCCGCTTTAGATTAATATGACCTAGTTTAAGATGCCATAGAAGTGTTTCGTTCATCTCCGAAGAACGCTTTCTTTTATTACTCGAAATGATCGACGTATTATTAGATTCATTATTTGAGTGGTGTGCACACTTAATCGTATAGAGATTTTTTACCAACGTTCCATGACAGATAACATCATTCTTAAAAGAAACAATAACAACTTTATTAAAAGTAACTGAATATCCATCAAATAACAACTTAGAAACTGAAATTAAATTCTTCCTAATGTTCGAAACGTATAAAATATCTCTTAAAATTAAAACTCTATCTTCAAAAGATAGGTGCACGACTCCCACTGCTTCGGCTGCCACCCTCGTAGCATCACCAAAGTGATGGTGATCTCATTCTTGCTAAGTCGCCGGGTTAGCTGGAACCCCTGAAGAGTGAAACAAATATGATCAGTTGCCCCGGTATCCACTACCCAAACGTGGGCAGCATACGCCGCAACATATGTTTCAACGACTAAAGCATGAGACTTACCTTTTTTTTCCGCCTTCTTAGGCTTAGAACAGGTCACCCTCCAATGTCCCTTTTCACCACAATTGAAGCACTTACCCTTAGCAGCTTTCTTTCCACCTCCTTCTCCCTTTGCCTTGGGTTTCGCAACGGTTGGATTTGCTTGGGTCTGGCCTTTCGTCCTCTTCCTCTTCTTCCCTCCCTTGGGACCCGAAGAGGAAGATGAACCGTTGGCCACCATAGCAACGGTTTGGTGATCCATTAGAGTCTCCTCCGACACCAAAGCTTGCAAGAGCTCGGGCAAACTATTTGCCCGGTCATTCATTTGATAGTTCAACTAAAACTGCTCAAAGCTCTTCGACAGAGAATGGAGAACGAAATCGACCTTAGTAGGGAGGTCAAATTCCACACCAAGTACTTCCAACTTATTGAGATAACCCATCATCTCGATAACGTGATCCCTTACGGGCGTACCTTCCACCATCTTCAGCGAAAGCATCTTTCGCATGGTGATTTGCCCAGCTGTACGGTTCTGATGTTTAAACATCGCTTCAAGATTGAGCATTATCTCAGAGGCGGTCTCCATGTGTTGGTGTTGGTGTTGCAACACATCTGACATTGAAGCCAGAATAGTACACCTAGCCATCTCATCGGAGTCTAACCAACTCTTATGCTCTTTCTTGACCGACTTGCTCGCATCTTCGGCAGGCTCTTGGGGCTTAGGAGTAGTAAGTACCCATTTATGGTGTTGAGCGGTTAGGACAATATCAAGGTTACGTTTCCAATCAACATAGTTCTCACTAACAAGTTTGTTATCTTTAAGTATACTAAACAGTGGATTAAAAGGTTGCGACATGATGAACTGAGAATAAAACATACATTCATATCAATATCTAGAAAAATACGAAATTATCACATAATTCGATCACATCAATTATATTGAAACCTTAAAACAATATAATCATGCATCAGCCAACATCTCGAAACAATTTAAATGCGCCATGAGGGGTGGTCTATACATTTAAATACATTCAAGCGGATCACAAACTTAAAAGTTACAAATTCTTAATTCAAAATTAATAGTTGTCTCCCACTTTGACCACATAGAAATTGACAGGGACTCCGAGGGGAGTAAGTTAATATCAATTTCCTATGCCTAAGTAATAACCATAATTAAATATAGGATTATTATTTAGCTTTGAGCAAGCCACTCGTGGTGAGGGTCAATACCGCCACTAGTAATAATCCACAATCATCCTTTCGGAATTTATTCATGTGAAATCCGTTCTTTTGGCCGATCCGAGGGGGAAATGTATTCCAAAAGAACTTCACAAATAAATAAATTATGGAGGCCAAATTAATCCAATTTTAATATCCGGAATAAAATTGCGATTAAATAAATATACTTAGTAATTTTCGAAAGTAAGGTTTTTCTTGGACAATTAAATTCATGCAAACACATATTAACAATTAATAATAATTGCACGAAATAAAACATCCATCAAAACAAAATTAAACACATTGGAGCACTCAAATCCAATTGTCACGGTTTAATTTCTTCACGTCTTGATGCGAAAAATCGTCCTTGTTGCTTTCCGTCGTTCGTCTCGGCACGCTCCCACTCGAACACCAACACTTCATCAAAAACAGCATCGTTTGGGGTTCGGGACGACATTTAAAATCACACACAAAAAAATGCAGAACTGAAAAAAAATTCCAAGGCCCGAGATACGGCGCGCGTCGGCCCACGGAGTGGGCCGCACGCCTCTCGGCCCACGGCAGCCGAGCGCCGGGCGCCGGGCAGCAGCCCTATGCGCGCGCGCGCTAACCGTCGTGCGCGGGTCGTGCGCCTCGCGCACCCCGTGCACCGGGTTTCACCGTTTGTTCTTATTTTTCCACCCCATGCATGATTTTACGCCCATGCATGCGTCGTCCGGGTACGCCGTCTTTAATTCTTCGTTTTTCGTCACGATCCGGTTATCATTTATTTTTCAAAAAAATAAATACTAGATCTAGACTAGTCTATTACAATGATCGAATCAAAATAAAAACAACTAATCTACTCGTGGATTTTCTCACGAGAAAAACGAATTCGAACGAATCGAATTAAAAATAATTAATTCACACGCATGAAAAATATAACAACATTAAAACCATGACAATTGGATACCTGCAAAAAAGATCTAGCAATTCTACTATCCAATTTCAATTTAATGTTTAACAATTTAAATTCCAATTTAAAGATCAGAGCCCGAAACGTGGTTCTGATACCAGTTGTTGGGAAAAATGGCGGTGCCCGGAATCTATTCGGGATGAAATTTAAATACGAATTTAAATACATTTATTACTAGCATGAATTAATCCTAATTAATTCAAATAATAATTCCAACAACCAATTTAACATCATGCATATTGAATTAACTCACATATAATCTATGGCGGAATAAACAAGATAATATGTGATTAACGTACCTCTCGTAGAACTTGGCCTTTGAATAAAACGGGACAAACACGTACGTGCTTTATCAACCCAAAAGCCTTCTCAAGTATTCCCTTTCGCCTTATTCGATCACCGGTGGGAGATGCTTTCGAACAATTTAAATAACTAAGGAAAAAGAAAAATATCTATGCTCTTGATTTTTCCAACACATGGAATTATGTCCTTGGGGATGAAATAATCATCCCCTATTTATAGAGTAGTGGCCGAAAATTTGAAGATTTTATGGGCCTGGAGAAAATCTTTTCTTAGACTCTACGAAATCTTGAATATATCTCATATATTCTTTTCTCCATAATAAAATATTCCACAAAAATCCCACTCTCCTAAATATAGGGTAGTTTTCGAAAATCATAGGAGAAAATCACAAGATTTGGATCTTCTTGAACATATGAGATAATCTTGTATTCCAAGAATACTTATCCTCCATAATATCTTTCCAAGAAAATCAACTAAATCTTTTCTCTCCTAACAAATACAATTTTCGAAAAATATAGGAAAAAATCAGCATAATATTATCTTTTTATTTTAATTACCTTATCATTATTGGGCTACTTAATGGGCTACTTGAGGGGCCTTTAAGGAGAATTAAGATTGGACCTCCTAATGGACTTCTGAATTTCAATATTGAGCCCCAATATAATTCAATCCATTAATATTAATTATTACCACTAATAAATTAATATTGCACTATCCATCTTAATTCATATTACGATAATATGGGCTCCCGGTTATTATTTCCCGCATTTAAGATTATCAAGTCCATTAATTAATTAAGCTTCTGAATAGCTCTAAATTAATTAATATATTTCACCTTGGAGTAAAGACAACTCAACATTATTATCCGTACCGAAGAAACTAATTCTTCACTTGCAAGATTTGGTACGATAAATCTTCTGAGCCTACCAAGGGGACTAATCACACGAGCCGTACTCGCATGTGTTTCTCCGTATTAAATCTTAGCAACCGTCGTATGATTAATATTACTGCCCAAGACACAAAGTTCGAAGTCACAATGATTCTCACCCAACATGAATCAAAGCAGTAACCATTAAGCACACACGGTCCTATTTAAGTGACGGAGATTAAGAAATCTACAACCACTGAGGTCTAATTCTTCACATTTCAGAACAAAAGAATTTATCCTCGCTGTAGGTCCTCTTCAACACATACTAAATGTGCTAGTGCAATCTCTTAGTCAAGACAGACCAATCTGAGCCTTACACATCGACCTTTCACGGCGGATTGTTCAATTCCACCTAGGTCGTGAATATGTACGTTTAGTTACAAGGGAACTGTTAATGTTGTCTTCCGTGATCGGGTATCACCACATTAAATACAATGTAACATGTACCATATATTGAACAGTTTGCAATAAATATTCAACATTCAATCATATCTAAAGCATATGCGATAAAATAATTATTCTCATAAACAAGTGTTTGATACACGAGTTATACAAAGTAAAAGCATACTTTCACGTATAACTCCAACATTTAATAGATACTCAGATTCTTTTAATAAGGATGTTATTATTTCTTGAAACGGTGAGTTTATCTGTTCCGGAACGTTGTTGGATGATCTTTATATCGTTAATTTGGCACACCACTCACAAATTGAATCTAATAACACATCAACTATTCAAGTTATAAAGGATAGTGTTCTTGTGGCACGAACGAAACACTTCTATGACATCTTAAATTAGGTCATATTAATCTAATGCCGATACAAAGATTGGTGAAAGACGGATCCTTGGAGTCTCTTCAAGTTGAGCTGCTTCCAACTTGCGAATCCTGTTTAGAGGGTAAAATGACCAAGAGGACATTTGGAGCCAAGGGGAATAGAGCAACGGAAGTGTTGGAACTCGTTCATACCGATATGTGTGGTCCAATGACGATCATAGCAAGGAGGGGGTACAAGTATTTTTTCACTTTCATTGACGATTACTTAGGATATGGATACATCTACCTTATGTTGAATAGGGAAAGAAGTATCAAGTTTCTATGATCTGATCGTGGAGGCGAATACCTCAGCAATGAATTCTTGAACTACATATCGAACGAAGGGATTGTATCCCAGTTGACCGCACCGGAAACCCCTTAACAGAACGGTGTAGAAGAACGAAGGAACCGAACTTTTTTAGAAATGGTCAGTTCTATGATGAGTTATTCAGATTAACCCTAGTCGTTTTAGGGTAGTGCCTTGGAAATGACGGCTTACATTCTAAACTTGGTGCTATCCAAATCGGTTCCTAAAACCCCAACAGAATTGTGGATCGAGCGAAAGCTCAGTTTGAGACACATGAGAATCTGGGGGTGTCCGGCATACGTGATAGACAAGGAAGCTGGTAAATTGAATCCACGTTTAAAATTAAGGTTGTTTATAGGATATCCCATGGGAACGAAAGGGTGTATGTTCTATAATCCCAAGAATCAAAAGACCGTGTTTTACACACTCTTTAAATTCTTGGAGAAAGACTATATTAACAATAGAAAACCCAGAAGTGAGATTACCTTAGACGAATTAAGAAGGTAAACTCCTATACCGAGTATACAAGATGATATACTGATTAGGCGTGAAATTGTCATGATTTGTAGCTAGAAACGCCCTAGTTTTGGTCGAGTTTATAGGGTATTTAGAGTCAATTGAGCATTATTTCTATACATTGATAAATTTGTCTCTTTGATGCTCATAGGTGAATAGAGGATGAAAAACGGAGTTCGTAGGACTTTGAATCGACTCAAACGGATGCCCGGATGAGAAGATATTGAAGAAATACGATTGGTATTAGTGCGGACGAGGAAAAGTATCATTTGGGAGGATTAGAGGTCACTCGAGCGCATTGCTCGAGCGCCACCGCTCGAGCGTATTACTCGAGCGCGCAAACATACAGAACCATTCTTGCGCTCGAGCAGCTCGAGCGCCACCGCTCGAGCGAATCACTCGAGCGCCCAAAAGTAACAGTGTCATTTCAGCGCTCGAGCAGCTCGAGCGCGACCGCTCGAGCGAATGCACCATTCGAGCTACACTGCTCGAGCGGGACCGCTCGAGCGTTTTGCTCGAGCGCCCCTATACTTTTGCCTCCGGATTCGTATTTTCGGCCCGTTAACTCCCGTTTCGACCCGTGCCTATATATATCTCGTCCAAACACGTTTTGAAGGATCCCCAACTTTAGAAATCACTTTTAGACTTAGTTTTTAGAGAGAGGAAGAGGAGAAGAACGAGCAAGCTTTACTTTTACGTTGTTGAGGTTTTTCATACGAATTCTTAATTTCTTTTCGTTTCTTAATTTCTTTTCATTAGCTTGATTACTTTAAACGCTTTGAACTTCGTTTTAGTTAATTAAATTTCAGTTCTTAGAATTATTTTATTTTAAAACCCTAGTTCATGTTTCTTATTTTCTTCGTTCAATTCATTATGTTTTTGTTCGTTGTTTCTTCTATTGCTTTTATTTTTGTTATAACCATGTCCGGCTAAAACCCTTGCATGCTTGGGTTAGGATGAACTCGTAGAAGTAGGATGTGGGTACGTAATTAAGGTAATTGGTGACGTTAGTTTTAATTCTCTTAATTAATGAATTCATATAATTAATCTTAACTCTACCTTTGAATTTTGTACGAAAGTGTTAGAGAGAGGACGACCGCATCACTCAATAACAATTAGTAGTCTTAACGAGAAGGTTTAGTAAAGGTTAATTCATCTACCGGTTTAGCGAAGGAGGACGACCGCATCACCTTAGTTAAATTAGGGTCTCATTAATTAAGCGCTATCTATTAACTTGTTAGTGGATTAGTGAAGTTGATTGCTAGGATAAAGTATTAGGGTGAGAAATCTTGAGCTTTCATTCTACGATCTTTTACTTAGGTTAATTCTTGTTTGTCACGATTACTTTGATTATGTACCTGCTCCGTTAGTATACGTAGGGATTCCTATCCTAAGCATCACCTTCTCTCATTAGAACACAACCCTTAGTTAATTTAATTGCTTTAGTATTTTAGTTTACTTAGTTTATTTCAGTCTTTTAATTAATCTTTCAAAAACCCAAAAACATTATACTCATATTAACTACGACGCGTAGATCTTCAGGGATCTATTCGCATATACACCATCTCTTGGGTTCGATAATACTTGGTCCCTATACTTGCCCATACTACAGTGAACCCGTTCTCTTGCGGGGTAGCTACTAGTAGAAGCTAGTGTAGTCGCTTCAAGTCAATGGCGCCGTTGCCGGGGATGGCGTTGTATGCTTTTGAATAGGACTTGTAGATAGCTTAGTAGTTAGTAGTGGGTGATTTAATTTCTGTTTTTATTTTTATTTGTATTCAATCGGTAGTTGCGTTTTGATCCTTCTGCTAGTGTTTCAGGTTTATGAAAACACGCTCACAAGGCAATACGAGCGAAGAGAGAATACCGTTGGACCCTGAGACAATAGCCAGAAGGAACCGAGCCTTCTTGAGAAGGATGAACGCTGCCGACTTAGGGAAGGAACCAATGGACATAAATAATGAGTTGGACGATGCTGCAAACGATTTCAATCAGGCAGTAGACCGAGTTGAAGGCACTGGAGTTAGTGGTAGCCAGAATCAAATTCCATTAGGGGATAGCCAGAGCCTAAACCCGGATACACGAAACGTAGGGAATCCAGCTCAGAACCTTGTCCATAATCCTCCTAACAACCCTGCTTACCCACAAAACCCAAATAACCATTTTAACAACCCAGTATACCAACATTACCCATACCCACCTTATCCTTACCCACCATATCCATATCATCCACCACCAGTCTATAACCAACCACCTGTTTACCAACCACCACCCCAACAAGTACCAGTTCCTGCTGCTAATCCTCAACACGTTCCTCAGAACGTAGATCATAATATGGCGATTAGAGGGAGGTTTGCAGCGCAGCCACAACGGTACTATGATGGAGTGGCTTTGCCTCCTGTTGAGGCGAACAACTTCTCGATATCACCGGGGATTTTAAAGCTGCTGACCGAGAATCAGTTCAAAGGGGTGATCGGGAAGGAGAATCCTCACACACATCTGAGGAGCTTTCTCATGATAGCCTCAACATTCAATTACAATGGCATGTCTGAAGATGCCAAGAGGCTTAGGCTGTTCCCATTCTCATTGACGGGAATAGCCAAGGAGTGGTACGATAATACGCTCCCGCGGGGAGGTATTACCACTTGGGCCGAGCTCGAGCGTCTGTTCCTCGAGCGATTCTACCCTCCATCTAGGACGATCAAGGCTAGAATTGAGATCTCGTCCTTTCGCCAGAAGTCTGGAGAGGATTTACGCCAAGCGTGGGAGAGATACTCAAACATGCTGATTGAGTGCCCGCAGCACGGGTACAATGAGGGGGATATTATGGCATTCTTCTATAGTGGTGCCAACAAGGCGGGGCAAGACCATTTAGATGCTTGTGCGGGCGGAGCATTCCTCAATCAAGGCATAGAGAGGTGTAGAGAGATCGTGGACAACATTGTCACGAATGCCGGTGCTTGGGGTGTGGATGCAGATTTGCAAAGAGTGCATCAGGTTGAAGAGGGAGAAGGAACGAGAAGGCTGCTGATGGCCATGATGGAAAAGATCAACAACCTCGAGTTGGGGAAGAGTTTGGTTGGAGAGCATGCAGTAGAGAATGAGAGAGTAGACCAACCAAGTGGACAGCAAGAGGTAGCCAATTACATGGGAGGACCGTATTACAATCAGAATGGCTACCAAGGTGGAAATCAATATGGAAGGCCTTCTTATGGCCAACCATTTGTGCCTCCAGGCCCTCAGCCACTTCAAAATCAATGGAGGAACACACAAGGAGTTCAAGGAGGCCAGCAGCTTCCTCAAAACACATGGAGGAAGAATGATAATTTTTCTTATGCTAACCCAAAAGCTGGTGTTACTGTTCCTGCAGGTGTTGATCCGGGGTCTAAACCTCCTGGTGGAGAAGGCGGTGCATCAACCGAGGAGATGTTGAGAGCGATCCTTCAGAAGGTGGAGGAAGGGAGCAAGCGGTTGTCATCCTTGGAGTACGATGTGAAGGAGTTGCACAAGAAGGGTGATCAACGTGATCAAGAGCTCCAGAAGATGAACGTTGAGTGGACTAGAACTCAACAAGAGAACAATCGAAGGTTCACCTCTTTAGAGCTCCAGATGAGCCAGATTGCAAAGTCCGTGAATAGAATGCCGGAGGGGAACTCGAAAGAGCAATGCAAGGCGATCCAGCTGAGAAGTGGAACCAATTATGAAGGTCCTCAGATGCCTGCTGATTCTGAGACGCCCCAAGTTGAGAAGGGGATTGAAAGTGAAGGGATTGAGAAGCATGAAGACATGGATGAGTCCCAGAAGAGCACTCAAGCAAGCAAGGAGCTTGAAGAAGAAAGCATTGAGAAGGAGAAGGGTGAGAGAGTTCCTAAGTGGAAAAAGGCAAAGGAAGCAAGGGAGAAAGTGAAAGAGACCGAGAGAGATGAATGGGGGGTACCCAAATCTGTGATACCCGTCCCGTATCCACAACGCTTCATGAAAAAGAAGCTTGATGAAAAATTTGCAAAATTTCTTGATGTTTTTAAACAATTGCATATTAATATTCCTTTTTATGATGCTTTGGAACAGATGCCGCATTATGCGAAGTTTTTGAAGGACTTGATCGCGAAAAGGCGGCGAGTGGATGAGCCGAAGTTGGTGCAGCTGAACCACGAGGTGAGTGCATTAGTGCACAAGGCGCTTCCACCGAAGCTGAAGGATCCCGGGAGCTTCACGATCCTATGTGACATTGGGAACGGGATCAAAAAGGGAGCGTTGTGCGACCTTGGGGCGAGCATCAATCTCATGCCCTTGTCGCTGTTCAAGAAGTTGGAAGGTGGTGAACTTCAACCCACAATGATGACGCTTCAACTAGCCGACCGGTCTATTACTCGACCTCAAGGTGTTGTTGAAGACGTCCTAGTGAGAGTTGGAGATCACATTTTTCCAGCCGACTTTGTAGTGCTAGAAATGGAGGAAGATGAGCACGTGCCCTTGATCTTGGGAAGACCGTTCTTAGCTACGGCGGGGATGGTGCTAGATGTGGCAAATGGGAAGATCACATTGAAGGTTGATGATCAAGAAGTGAAGATCTCCCTATATGAAGCCATGAAGCACCCGAGGGAGGATGAGAGCTTGTATTGCATGGATGCAATTGATCCTAGTGTTGAAGACACACCTCATATCCCTAACTCTTCTCATATTCATGAATTTTATAATTCTTCACTTGATTATTTAACCCATGAGCGTTATGATCTTGATTATTTTGATAGGGATAAAGTGAAGAAGTTGAAGGATGAAGAGGTGAAGAAAGTGGACGTGGTCCAGTTAGAAGGGAAAGGAGGAGTTAAGAAGAAAAAGTCCAAACTCAAGAAATTGTTTAGTAAGACTCCTCCAGATAGAGGGAAGAAGGAGTTGAGACCCATAACACTTGGGGATGAGAAGAGAGCAAAGGGGCTCATGATGGAGGGGCATCAAGGAAAGGAGTTCAAACACCACTCTTATGAGAGTAAGGGAGGTAAATTTGAGCATGATGTCCCATAAGCTCCTTTGAGCTTGGTCCGGCATGAGGACCTTAAAAATAGCGCTGAATGGGAGGCAACCCATTTTTATTTGCTTTTGAGTGTTTTTTAGTTATTTTCCTTTTATGTTACTAGGATGTTGTTGAGTCGTATGTTTAACCTCGTACTTGAGAGTTTAATTTTGTAGGCTTGTCTCTAAAGGAGTAAAGGTATCATGGAGTTATTTAGATTGAAGGAACCAACTTGAGACAAGGGAGTGTGCAAAGCTATTGAGAGAAACTGAATTGTTCGGTTAAGGTAACCCACAACCCCAAACTTAGACCTCTAGCAAGGTCGAAGTTTGGGGGGGGTGGAGTTTTTTTATATGTTTTCTTGTTACATTGCACCGGAGCACCCCTTATCTTTGAGTTGAGTTAGTTATTTGGTGCCTTGAGATGCTCCTTGGGCTATTATTAATTTGTTTTGTTACTCAATATTTTATGCCTATCAATCACCTTATGCTTGTTGATTGCTATCTTTGAGTATGATTTGATGAGTAGGGTGAATTGTGAGGCTGAGTTAGGAGTTTTCTTGTGTGAGTGTTTGAATTTGAGCTGATTTGAGAAAGAACTTGTATGCTTGTGAATTTTTCTTTTGAGTACTTGTGTGATGAGAGTGAGAATGCACTAGGACTAGCATGGATGTGAAAGCCGTGAGATTTGAGCCTAATGAGATTTAAATGCATTAATTAATCTCTTCGTTTGTGAGTGGATCGTCACCTTAGAGGATGCTAGAACTTGCATGTGCTCTTGCTTCTTGATTGTGTCTAGTTTGATATGCCGAATGTGATCTTAGGCCATCTTTGATTTTACTGAGTCACTTAGCCAAAATTTTCCTTACCAATGACATTGAATCCATTGTTAGCCCCTTTGAGCCTAAAGCCTATTTTATTTGCTAGCACATTTAAACACTATTCTGATTCCTAAGCCTTTTTGTCCAAATTTGAGTGGAGAATAGGAAAGTGTGAATGTGAAGGGATTGATTTGAGTTGAAAAAGGAGAGTTATTGATGGTTGAGTGGTGATAAAATAAGGGTGTGAATGAAATTTGAGATGTGGGAAAAAGAGAAAGAATATTGAGGATGAGCAAAAGAAAAAATTGAGCTTATGTGTTTGTGCGAAAAAGAAAAAAAAAGTGAAGTGATTGAGAAAAGTGAAAAGAGTGAGAAAGAAAAAAATGAAGTGTTGAGAGAAGTGGAATTGAAAGAGTGTTGATTGAATATGTTTGAAGTAGTATGTTCCTAATCTCGAAGTGCCAAAGTTTGATTTTCTATTCTCCATTCACTTGAGTCACTTTACCCAAATTGTTACCCCACCTGTCCAAAGAGCCTACATTACAACCTTGAGAAAAGTCCTTTTTGATTCGGCATTGATTTCTAGAGTATGGTCGAAGTTGAGAGCATTTACAAGCCTATGGCTGCCAATTTGTGTGATTGATTGATTGAGTGAGTCCCTTTATCATTGTTATACACTTGTGAGGGAGTTAAACACATCGTTGAGTGCACATCCATGCTTGATCTTGGTGCTTCTTATTATTGTTGCATGAGTACGATAAAAGGAATTGAGTGAGTATACGGGTGATTGACTTTTGAAGCTTGAATTCATTAGCTTGCATGATTGATTTTTCCTACTCATTCCTAACAATTTCACTTGACTTATTATTTCATTGCTTGGGGACAAGCAATATGGTAAGTTTGGGGGGGTTGATTAGGCGTGAAATTGTCATGATTTGTAGCTAGAAACGCCCTAGTTTTGGTCGAGTTTATAGGGTATTTAGAGTCAATTGAGCATTATTTCTATACATTGATAAATTTGTCTCTTTGATGCTCATAGGTGAATAGAGGACGAAAAACGGAGTTCGTAGGACTTTGAATCGACTCAAACGGATGCCCGGATGAGAAGATATTGAAGAAATACGATTGGTATTAGTGCGGACGAGGAAAAGTATCATTTGGGAGGATTAGAGGTCACTCGAGCGCATTGCTCGAGCGCCACCGCTCGAGCGTATTACTCGAGCGCGCAAACATACAGAACCATTCTTGCGCTCGAGCAGCTCGAGCGCCACCGCTCGAGCGAATCACTCGAGCGCCCAAAAGTAACAGTGTCATTTCAGCGCTCGAGCAGCTCGAGCGCGACCGCTCGAGCGAATGCACCATTCGAGCTACACTGCTCGAGCGGGACCGCTCGAGCGTTTTGCTCGAGCGCCCCTATACTTTTGCCTCCGGATTCGTATTTTCGGCCCGTTAACTCCCGTTTCGACCCGTGCCTATATATATCTCGTCCAAACACGTTTTGAAGGATCCCCAACTTTAGAAATCACTTTTAGACTTAGTTTTTAGAGAGAGGAAGAGGAGAAGAACGAGCAAGCTTTACTTTTACGTTGTTGAGGTTTTTCATACGAATTCTTAATTTCTTTTCGTTTCTTAATTTCTTTTCATTAGCTTGATTACTTTAAACGCTTTGAACTTCGTTTTAGTTAATTAAATTTCAGTTCTTAGAATTATTTTATTTTAAAACCCTAGTTCATGTTTCTTATTTTCTTCGTTCAATTCATTATGTTTTTGTTCGTTGTTTCTTCTATTGCTTTTATTTTTGTTATAACCATGTCCGGCTAAAACCCTTGCATGCTTGGGTTAGGATGAACTCGTAGAAGTAGGATGTGGGTACGTAATTAAGGTAATTGGTGACGTTAGTTTTAATTCTCTTAATTAATGAATTCATATAATTAATCTTAACTCTACCTTTGAATTTCGTACGAAAGTGTTAGAGAGAGGACGACCGCATCACTCAATAACAATTAGTAGTCTTAACGAGAAGGTTTAGTAAAGGTTAATTCATCTACCGGTTTAGCGAAGGAGGACGACCGCATCACCTTAGTTAAATTAGGGTCTCATTAATTAAGCGCTATCTATTAACTTGTTAGTGGATTAGTGAAGTTGATTGCTAGGATAAAGTATTAGGGTGAGAAATCTTGAGCTTTCATTCTACGATCTTTTACTTAGGTTAATTCTTGTTTGTCACGATTACTTTGATTATGTACCTGCTCCGTTAGTATACGTAGGGATTCCTATCCTAAGCATCACCTTCTCTCATTAGAACACAACCCTTAGTTAATTTAATTGCTTTAGTATTTTAGTTTACTTAGTTTATTTCAGTCTTTTAATTAATCTTTCAAAAACCCAAAAACATTATACTCATATTAACTACGACGCGTAGATCTTCAGGGATCTATTCGCATATACACCATCTCTTGGGTTCGATAATACTTGGTCCCTATACTTGCCCATACTACAGTGAACCCGTTCTCTTGCGGGGTAGCTACTAGTAGAAGCTAGTGTAGTCGCTTCAAGTCATATACCAATTGTCACACCTACACAATCGGAACCCCGTCGTAGTGGAAGGTTTATTAGAAAACCCGACTGATTCATAGAAATAGGAGAATCTTTAGATTTGATTCCCGGCGATAAATCAGACCCATGGACATACAACGAGGCAATTCAAGATAAAGACGCGGAATCTTGACAAATGGCAATGGAAGCCGAGATGGGTTCAATGGATCATAATTAAGTGTGGGAGCTGGTCGAACCACCCAGTGGGATAGAACCCATTGGATGCAAGTGGGTATACAAGAGGAAAAGAGGACCAGACGAAAGGGTTGAAACATTCAAGGCTAGACTAGTAGCAAAAGGATATACTCAAAAGGAAGGGATCGATTATGAGGAAACCTTTTTGCCTGTAGCTATGCTTAAGTCCATCCATATTCTCTTATCGATCGCTGCGCATCTAGATTACGAGATCTGGCAAATGGATGTCAAGACAGTTTTCCTTAACGGAAGTCTTAATGGTTTAGATATCTATATGCGACAACCCGAAGGTTTTATTGTGAAAGGTCAAGAAGCATCTGATATACAAGCTCATGCGATCCATCTATGGACTTAAGCAAGCATCACGTACTTGGAACCAGTATTTTGATCAAGTTATTAAGTCTTATGGGTTTTGATCAAAACGAGTTCGAAAGTTGTGTGTATAAAAAGTGTGACGGAACTGCAGTGATATTCTTAGTATTATACGTAGACGATATTCTGCTCATTGGAAACAATGTAAAGGTATTGTCAGACGTAAGAGTATGATAGTTAAATCAGTTTGCTACGAATGACTTAGGGAAAACCGGTCACATCCCCGGGATCAAGATTACTCGAGATCGCAAGAGAAGGATGTTGGGCTTATCGCAAGTTTCATACAAAGACACTGTTTTGATGCGTTTCAGCATGCAAGATTCCAAGAAAGGTTTTGTACCTTTCAGACACGGAATCCATCTATCAAAATAAATGTGTCATAAGACGCCTGCGGAGATAGGTGACATGAAAGACGTTCCAAACGCTTCGGCCGTAGGAAGCCTTATGTATGCAATGCTGTGTACGAGACCAGATATCTGCTATGCCATGGGCATGGTGGTGAGATATCAAAGTAATCCCGGGAAAGACCATTGGACTGTCGTTAAATGCATCTTGAGGTATCTGAAAATAACTTGTGATATGATGTTGATTTACCAGTCAGATAGTCTAATTCCCGTGGGATACACAGACTCAAATTTCCAATCAGATATAGAATCCAGAATATCTACCTCGGATAATGTATTTTTCATGGGAGAAGGAGCCATGACATGGAGAAGCGATTAGCAGAAATACATCACCGATTCGACCATGAAAGCCGAATAAGTAACTTCTTGTGAGGCAGCGAAAGAAGCGGTTAGGCTCAAGTACTTCTTAGTGGACTTGGACATTGTTCCGAATTTACCCAGCACAATCACTATCTATTGTGATAATGTCGGAGCAGTTGCAAATTCAAGAGACATGTGGTAAAGATAAACATCGGAGGACAACCTAGTATATCCATTCACAAAGGGTCTGCCTCAGATTACATTCGAGAGACATGTGGATGGAATGAGTGGCAAAATTATTGTCAATCTGCTTTAAGTATAAGTGGGAGGAATTATTATGTTAGTGTAGGTTGACATGAGATGTCACGTAGAACTACACTAGACATGGATGGTGTATACTAAAAAACAGACTTTAAGTATAAGTGGGAGATTGTTGGAGTTATACGTGAAAGTATGCTTTTACTTTGTATAACTCATGTATTAAACACTTTGTTTATGAGAATAATTCTTTTATCACATTTGCTTTGAATATGAATTAATGTTATATATTTATTGCAACCTGTTCAATATATATAGTATGTGTTACATTGTAGTTAATGTGGTGATACCAGATCACGGAAGATCACATTAACGGTTTCCTTGTAACTAAATGTACAAATTCACGATCTAGGTGGAATTGAACAATCCGCCGCGAAAGGTCGATGTGTATATCTCAGATTGGTCTGTTGACTAAGAGATTGCACTAGCAAATTTAGTATGTGTTGAAGAGGACCTACAGCGAGGATAAATTCTTCTGTTCTGAGATGTGAAGAATTAGAACTCTGTGGTTATTGATTTCTTAATCTCCGTCACTTAAATAGGACAATGTGTGGTTAATAGTTATTGCTTTTATTCATGTTTGGTGAGAATCATCGTGACTTCGAACCTTGTGTCTTGGGCAGTAATATTAATCATACGACGGTTGCTAAGATTTAATACAGAGAAACGTGTGCGAGTACGGCTCGTGTGATTTGTCCCCTTGGTGGGCTCAGAAGTTTTATCGTACCAAATCTTGCAAGTGAAGAATTAGTTTCTTCGGTACGGATAATAATGTTGAGCTGTTTTTTACTCTAAGGTGAAAGATATTAATTAATTTAGAGCTATTCAGAAGCTTAATTAATTAATGGACTAGATAATTTTAAACGCGGGAAATAATAACCGGGAGCCCATATTATCGTAATATGGATTAAGATGGATAATGAAATATTAATTTATTAGTGGTACAAATTAATATTAATGGGCTGAATTATATTGGGGTTCAATATTGAAATTCAAAAGTCCATTGGAGGTTCAATCTTAATTCTCCTAAAGGCCCCTCAAGTAGCCCGATAATAATAAGATGATTAAAATAAAAGAAAATATTATTGCTGATTTTTCGAAAATATTAGATATGGAAAAGAAAATATTTTTTTTTTATTTTCTTGGAAAGATATTATGGAAAATATGTATTCTTACAAGATTATCTTATAAATTCAAGAAGATCCAAATCTTGTAATCTTGGACCATAATTTTTGAAAATTACACTTATATTAGGAGGGTGAGATTTTACACTTATATTCAAGATTTCTTGGAGGCCAAGAAAAAGATTTTCTCTCCCCCATATTCCATGAAAATTTCAGCCCCCTCTCCCCTATAAGTAGGAGTTGATTATTTCATCTCCAGTTTGACTGTTTTCGCAATTCCATGTGTTGGAAAAATCAGAGCAAAATTATTTTTCTTTCTCCCTTATATTATTAAATTGCTTGTGAGCACTTCCCACTTGTGAACAAGTAAGGTGAAAGGGATATACTTGAGAAGCTCTTTCGGTTGATAACATCATCAAGCTAGTCCTGTTATTCTCAAAGGCCATATCTACGAGAGGTACGTGATTACATACATTTCTAGTTTTTCCGCTATAGGTTTTATGTGAATTAATTCTGCATGCATGATGATAAAATTAGTTGTTGGAATTATTATTTGAATTAATTAGGATTAATTCATGCTAGTAATAATTAGATTTAAATTCGTATTTAAATTTAATTCCGAATAGATCCGGGCACCCTTTTTTTTTCCGAACACGTAGGACTAGACTCGAATGCTTGGGGACCGAGTTTGAGAATCTAAGAATGAAGGATGATGAGACAATCACAACCTATAATGAAAGATTGAGTGAGATTGTCAACGAGTCACACTTAATTGGAGATCTTATTTCCAATGTACGTGTTGTACACAAGATGTTACGATCAGTTCCTAAACGATTTGATGCAAAAATGTGTTCCATTGAAGAAGCCAAGAACACTGATCAATTGAGCCAGAATGAGCTTGTGAGCATTCTCAAAACCTATAAGATGAACACAACTCAAGCCGATGATGCAAGTGATGGGAAGATGGTAGTTCTTTTCAAAGGTGAAACGTCTTCTAATACTGAAAATCAGCCCATTGTGATTGAAGTTGAGTCTGATGAAGATGTTTTAGACCAATGTTACAATAATCCTGACCACATTGCACTCCTCACAAAGAAGTTCAACTCCTACCTGAAGAAGAAGATGAACAGATCCAGAGGGAATATCCAACCAAGGACTCCAGTCAACAACTCACCATCTAACCCGGAGAAAAGAAGAGACCATAATCAATCCAGAAAATTCAAAGGTAACAAATCAAGGTATGATCCTGAATATAGAAAATCAGTTAGATGTGATGCATGTACTAATTTCTGACACTATGGAAATTAGTGTTCAAATACCATATTAAGGCAAAAACAGAATTTCAATGTTACTTTAACTCAGATGATGAACTAGAAAGTTCAAAAGATGAGGAATTAACTTTTTCTGATTGATTATGATGATTCTTTAGATGATGATCGGGATGATTCAGATACAGATGTTGTTTCCAATATTAAAACATCATAAACAACACTTGTAAAAAATCATTCAAATATGAACTGGTTTAATGGGTGTGTTGATGAGACAGGTAAAACATCTGATGACTCAAGGGATGATGTATCAGAATGTGAAAGGATGGCCAAGGAAAATGATGATCTCAAAGAAACTGCGACCAAACTAGAAGTCATACAAGAAAAGACTTAGAAATTTCTAAATTAAAAGAGGAATTGAAAAAATCAACTTTAAGTTTCAAGAAATTTTCTAAGAGCTCTTCTGTTGTGAATGATGCTTTAAATATTTTTGTCAATCTACATCTAGGCTATTTTGGTAATTCTACTTCTAACTGTGTTAATAATCCTGTGAAATTTGTGAAAGCTAAAACTGAGAATTTAGCTAAAGTAAAGGTTCATGTAATTGAAAAGACTGTTAGAAAGTATGTGTGTCACTGTTGTTCTGAAACTAGTCATATTCGTCCTTAATGTCAAAAAGATGAAAAAAGATTTGGAAATTGAAAAAATGTTGGCTGAAATGTCTTCACATTATAAGAAACATTTTTCAAAATCTGCTAAGAAAAAGAAAGAACATGTTACTTGCAATGTTGTTCAAACTTCTCTAAAAGCATGTGTATCTGATTTATGGTATTTTGACAGTGGTTGTTCAGACATATGTCTGGTCATGTTAACTACTTATCTGATTATGAACCTTGAAATAATGTGACTGTTACATATGGTGGTGGATCAAAAGGAAAGAGTGTTGGAAAAGGAACTTTCAATGTTGAAGGTTTTCCTAAGCTTAAAAATGTCTTGCATGTTCATGGCTTACTTGCTAATTTAATTAGTATAAGTTAATTGTGTGATGACAATATGCATATTGAATTTGATAAAGACTCATGCTATGTTCTAGACAAAAGTAATAAATGTCTAATGACTATTAATATATAGATCAACTGATAATTGTTATTTGATTTGAACAAAAAATATGTGTCATTTGTCATATTGTGATGAAAGTACCCTATGACATCAAAGACTTGGGCATGCAAATTACATAGTCATATAAAAACTAATTAGAACTCAAGTTGTGAGAGGATGACCTAAACTGAAGTTAAACAAACTCACTGTGTGTGGTCCATGCCAAAGAGGTAAGCATGTAGGAATGACATGTAAGATGTTATCATATTGCACAACGCATCGTTGCTTTAAATTACTACATATGGATCTTATGGGTCCTTTGGAAACAGAAAGCATTGGTGGTATAAAATATTCACTGGTTGTGGTAATGACTAATACCTGGATTAAGTTTTTAAGAGAAAAATCTGAAACATTTGCTCCCTTTAAAGTTCTTTACAAAAGATTTAAAACTGTTTTGTGATAAAAAGGGTATAATGCAATAGTTTTCCTCACCTAAAACTCCACAACAAAATGGGATTGCTGAAAGGAAAAACAAAACTCTTCAAGATATGGCTAGAGTTATGCTTACTTCAAAAAATCTTGCAAAAATTTTTTAGGTTGAAGCATTGAATACAACATGTCACATTTTTAATAGACTCTGTTTTAGAGTTGGAAGTGATAAAATCCCATATAAAATCTTGAACAATAGAAAACCAAGTGTGAACTATTTTCATGTATTTGGTTGTGTGTGTTATATTTTGAATGACAGGGATCAACTGCATAAGTTTGATTCTAGAAGTGATAAAGGTTTTTTCTTAGGCTATTCTAGAAATAATATAAACTACATAATTTATAACCTGAGAATTAACACTATTTAAGAGTCTGTAAATGTAGTGTTTGATGATGATAAGAATCTAATAGATGTGAATGACAATGAAGATGTGACTGAAGTTACCGAGGTTCCTAAAGAGTCACTGAAAATAGAGAATATTTCACCAAATGTTACAACATCTGGTTCAACATCCCTTTTAAATTCAGGGGATTCTTCACATAACAATTAGTGCACTCCAAAGAAGAATCCAGCTACATGGATTACCAAAAGTCATCCTTTAAATCAAATCATTGGTGATGCTTCAGTTGGTGTTCAAACCAGAAGAAGAGTAAGTTTAAACCGTGTTGATGTGGTAATGTCTGTGTGAATATTTTCTATATGCAATGTTGTGAATGCTCGGATTAGCATATTAGTGCTTTCATTCCTTGATTAAAACACCCTATATTCGAAGAAAATTATTTTATATAATAATCTTTCGACCCTAGTATTATTAGTACTCCCTCCGTCCCGATCTAAGTGTCCCATTTCTTTTGGTTGAATGGTTTAAGAAAGTGTATTTATTTATTAATATATGGTGGAAAAGTAATGAATAGTGTTGAAAAGTAATGAATAATGTTTAATAAAGTAATGAATAGTGTTGAAAAGTTGATTGAATGAGTGACATTTTTGGTAATATTGTGTGAATTTGAAGGTTAAAGTTTATACGTAGTAGAGTGTTGCTTTTTCCATTTATGGAATGAGACACTTAGTGTGGGACAACCAAAAAAGGAAAGTGGGACACTTAGAGTGGGACGACACAACAATATTGCAATCATAGATTTGTATAAACTGCCTCGTATTCCTCACAATTATGTCTTGTAATTAAACTTTAAAAACATTAACAGCATGCTCTCATTATATGGAACTATTAAGAGGTACCCTCTTTAAATTTACTGTACAAATGATTAAATAATCAAATAGTTCTCCCTCTCCATTTCTAAACATCTTCATACATAACGACTTGTTTCAGTGTATAAGAAAGTTTTAGTGTATAATTTCGTGTAGGGATGGGTCTCCAGTGACACTTGCTCATAATATAAAATTGATATTATATATCATTAATATTATAATAATTTACATTGTGATTTCAATTTACAAATTTAATAATATTAATGAATGCACGTAATAATATTAAGTAATATATCTAATTATATTAATTTTATACTATAAAATTTATTCACAGGAAAATTTGTGTTTCTTGTAGGCTCAACTATTATCTAGTCAAGGGGTCTACATATATTGTCGGGCACCGCTAATCACATCAACTAATTTGCTTAGTCCACCCACTACTTAGTACACCCATCTAATATTTTATTTATTTACAATTTTTTCTTAGTATACTTCTTTTAAATTTACAATTATATCCCTAAAATAATATTTGTACCCACTATATTAAACACAACTTATACCATATTCATCTTAAAACCTAACCTCACCAATTAATGATTAAAACATGTGCTTAAAAAAAAGATTAATTACTTCCTAGTACACATATATGAGTCAAAATACAATACACTCTCTCCAAAATGGCCCAACACAGCTCACTACATTTTATAACAAAGGATACATGTGCTGACACTATTAGACTAGACTAGACTAGACATTTTCATCGGTAACCGTGCATCCCGTCTTTCTAAAAAACCCAACCTCCTCCTCCTCTCATATCAGTCACGCTCTCTCTCTCCTCCTAAAAGAAAAATTCACTCTCTCAAATCCCCTTCCCTCTCTAATCTCTGACGACCACCGACGAAGTCACGGTGGTCGCCCCTAAATCAGATGAAATTTTGATGCTGTCTTTCTCGAAATGGGGTCGCCTCCTTCGTCAAGATGGGACAAATGCGATCACGGCGGCGCTCGATCCTCCACCATATATGGAATTTCATCGAACATGGGGCGTCGTCTTCTTCGCCGAAAATGGGGCATCGATTTGATTTCCAGTATTATGGCTCCTACGTTTGCCATTAAAATCGAAGAGTTTTGGGGGTGTACGACAATAACAACCACAAAATCAAAGAGAGAGAGAATTTTGGGGTGTGCGGCCTACACCACCAACAAAATCGAAGAGAGGAGGGAGAAGAAATGTATCTAGGTTTACAAAAATTTGGGGCTTTAAATGTAGTAGTTGATTGCAATAATTTTGTTTCTTTTGAGCTTGTGAAGGTAACTGTATACATGTTTGTGGACGATTTTGAGATGAGATCCAGTATTGCAAATTCGGGCATAATTATATGTGAACATGGATGTTTAATTTTTTTTCCTTGTCAAATGATGTGTAATGACGGTGGTGGTAGGTGCTAGTAGATTGACCCCCTGTTTTGTATATGTGGGGTTTAATTTTAAGATACAATGTAGAATGAAAAATATCTAAAAACTCTCACTAAAATATTATATTAGCATATAATACAAAATGACTATAAAATAGACTAAAATACCCATTTCTAAAATTACCAACCAAAAGAAGGTCATCCCATCCCCTCATAAAGAAGGCGTGAATACTGCAATCAAATTGGGAAATTGAATAAATGAAAATTTCAACTATGCATAATCAACTCCCTTACCACACGCATCAGAAAGAAGATCATCTCGCGAAATAATCAACCTACAATACAACCGAGAAATAGATCAATCAATATCACCGATCGGGAAAATTCTCATCGTTGAAAAAGAAGAAAAAAATCACTAGAGGACAAAAGGTGTTCACAACAGAACTAGATACAATTCCACAACCCATTACACACAATGCTTTCAATCTAATGTGTGAGCGTAAATATGTCCAGATTTTGTGTTAAATGTTTTAAAGAACTCAATTTTTGATCAAGTATAGACATTCACAGAAAAATCTTAACAATTTTTTTTCAAAATATTTAGGACAACAATGCGATGGATTATTCACATGAGAAAAACATTATACAAGATTGAAATGAAAATTTCACATGTGCAACAAGAATTCGATTCAAAGATGACAGTAAGACTACAAACTTTCAAGTAAGAACAATATACATAATTAATACATTTACAATATGAAAAAATGAATGTGCTTGGATGTTGGAGTTTTTGAACTTTTGAAATTAAAGTAACAACTCACGTGTATATATTTAATGTGTGTAATATTGCACATGTACAACATTGTATAAATTGGGAAAAAAGAATTTTCTAAGTGCAATTTTTGTTAGTGGAAAAGAGTATATTTGGAGAAAATTTTCATTTGATGAAAAAAATACATCACTAAAAGAAAACACGTCTAACCAACTGTATGAATTATGAATAATGCACATGTGAAACATGTCAATTTTTTTTAAATGTAAATTGTAATGTGCACTTTTATTGAAAAAGATAATGCACATGAACCTATTTTATTTAAAAAAAAATGAAAATTCACATGATCAAAGATTAAATATTTATAAAAACTCCACATAGTGTACAAAATGTACATTCATATACAAACGATTGAATGATGTGCAACTACTAATACAAAACAATAACCTGAGACAAAATCATTAAATGGTGTGCAACCACTAACAAAAACAACTTACTCTCACCATTGAAATTCACATTGAGAATAATTCAATCTTCCATGAAAACTGCTTCACGTAAAAAACCCCACATAATATTTGTATAATTATTTGACACATCACAGTTACCTGCATCCTTATAACATAACCAAAAACCAAACACAAAAGCATCCACGATATTATATGGTAAACGAAAAGAAATTTTGAACGAAAGCCTCATCAATTGTACATGTGAATAATTTGATCTTGACTAATGAAACTAAATTTCCTACATTACCTCCAAATGAAATTATATTTCTACATCATGCCGTAGATAGATTCATCAATCCAGAAGTAAAACGATGACCATAAAGAAAATAGTATAACAACAAGAGATGGTAATGATTTAAACCCCCTCAAGTGACACTTTGTTTGTATTACTTTCATTTTATGAACTTATGCCTTCCAAACATGTCATGCTTCCCAAATTTACCGTGTTTACCAAACTTCCCATGTTTGAACTTCCCGTGCTTAAACTTTCCATGGTGGCCACCAAATTTCCTATACATTTCCCACTGGCTTAAACTTTCCATGCTTGATCCTCTAAATAAAATTAATTAGTTCGAAAATTCACCCACTAAAAATGCCACTCAATAGTTATCAATCAGTTACAAAACCGTTACAAAAATAAATCATACAAAAGGACAAATAAGTAAACCATCCACTCAAATTGAAGCAACCAGTAATAAAAAAAATTGATAGTAGCTTAAACTAACAACAATTAAAAAATGGTACTAAAAGCTAATTACTCCTTGTATATGTAGTAAGTGAATTATGATGAAGGATAATGTCTATTTTATCAATATTTGAAAGGTTGATGTTGAACTTTATTGTTCTTTAAAACATCAATTTAAATGCAATAATGGTGTGTATTAATTAAAGGGACCATTGCATTGTGCTACAAAAGGTTGTAATTATATTCTAGTTTAGAATCGTTTTTTTATTTTGTTATGTGTTGTATTATGATAATATGTATTGTACCACTACACAATGTGCATATGAATATTTGTACCAAGATATCATGTGGTGTACCAAGGTATTATATGGTTTACTAAATTATTATATTGTGTACCAAAATATTATATTGTGTGGTGTACTATAATATTGTGGTATTATTTTTCGTACAACCTTCAATACGAGACTTGATAAATTACACCAAAATTTACTAATTTTTTTAAAAAACAGTTGGTACAAAAGGAAAAGTAGTGTAAATAGGTGAGGGCACAGTAGCTAGTAAGTCAGTTCAATAGGCTTTAGGTGTCCAATCTAGAAGATGACTGACATGTAAAAGGTGAGGACACAATTGTCTAATTGTAGTCTGATGCAATTACCAAAAATCTATGTAGCTTAATGCTCTTAAGGGGCAAATATTGTGCCTAACTGTAATCGCCCCTAAAAAAAAAAAGCACGACCCACCCCTATCATATTCATGTTCGACAACGATTGTTGAGGACCAAAGCTATTGGTCTTATTTCCAGTTTTTTAGGTTTTACATATTAGTTTTGTTAGATTGTTCGCTTGAATTTTTAATCTTTTTATTAATGTTGGACTGTTGGTTGATTAAACTTTTTTTTTTTTTATCATAGGATGAACTAATACTATTTCTTTCAGATTTATGTATATGTGGAGATCGACTATGTCTATGATAATAGGAATTTGGGAAGAAATTATTTCCAATGATGTTTTTGTATATCAATTTCTTATCTGCTTCTGTTATTTTAATCGGAATTTAACCTACTAATTTTCGATTTTAATTTCTGTAATTCGTTTTCTTTCATGTTGGGGTTAAATGATATTAAAGGTTCAGGATTTTTATAATGTTCAAGAAAAATGAAGATCGTGAAAATAGTTTTTATTTTATGTGGGTTAAATGAAAATGGGATTTGGGTATGAAAGAAAAATGAAATTCGGGTGTGTACGGAAGAAAGTAGGTCTGTTTATTAATTTTTTTATTTTTAAAAAATAAATTTAAAGGATATATTAGTATTTTTTTAAGAATATTTTTGTAAAAATAAAAGGTGGGAATACTAAGCAAATATACGGGGGTGTGTAGCCACGCCACGCCCTATTACCTTTTGTTTCAGTGTATAATTTCTAGTCTACTCTACTATTTTTAATCAAAGAACCGCAATTTCATAAATTCATGTAAAATAATAAATAAAAAAATGGACAATTTCTTATGATGGTCATCACCAATTAGGAGAGTACGCTAAAAAAATAAACTTTTACAAATTATATATCGAATTATTTTTATACATTGATCATTCACAAAATAATATTTAATAACTATTATTTTAAAATAATTGAAATATCTTTTATACAACAAAATTCAATGATTTATCATAATATATATTTCAGAGATATATTCGACCTATTTTTATCACTAATACTCTTTAGTGTAATCAACTAATACCCTTTAGTTAATCAATCAATTCTCTTTGTACCCTTCAACTAATACCCTTCGCTGAAAATAAAATACCCTTTATTGGAAATAATTAATACCCTTCAGAATTAATACTCTTTAGTGAAAATACCTAATAATTTTCAACGAAAATAATTAATACTATCATTTAGTGAAAACAACTAATACACTTCAAATAGTTCATGTATGAACCCTTTTCACTCTATACTTTGCAAAAAATTAAAGAGTGGACTTATTCCTTTTCTTTAGATTAATAAATATCTATTATAATAACTTATACAAAACTAAATTTCTACAAACTATATATCGAATTGACAATATATAGAGTGAAACTTACTTATATATAAACTTTGATCCATTTGACCGCCAAAAATTTTGCGGGTCACTAAATCTCGCGGATCACTACGCTAATTTAGATTGCAGTGTTGTGGGGGCCAAGTTCAATAACCATCCTTGGTTTTTTTATTTTTTTAACGTAATTAGTCATTTTTCATTTTTTTTATTTTTTTTTCTTTTACTTCTATATTTTGTTTACCATAGTTTTTCCATTTTATTTTTTTTGCCATATTTTTAATTATGTATAGAATAAAATTGATTTATACATGAACCAATTTGCAATATTTTTTAGTATAATAACTAATACTTTTAGTGCAATCAATTAATATTCTTCATATCCTTCAACTAATACCCTTCGGTGAAACAACTAATACTCTTTAGTGAAAAATAACTAATACCCTTAAAATAGTTCATATTTTATTTCTGGACCCAGATATTTTTTTAATATACTTAAAATATGATATATCTAATATCCTATGATTAATATAATATTTTATAACGAGTATGTATGAGGTGAAATTGGTCATACATGAATCACCGAAGTGTATTAGTTGTTTGCGTTAAAGAGTATTAGTTGTTTTCACCGAAGAGTATTAGTTGTTTTTACTGAAGAGTATTTGTTTTTTTCACTGAAAAGTCTTAGTTTGTTTTCAGTAAACAACTAATACTCTTCAGTGAAAATAACTAATACACTTCAGTGAAAACAACTAATATCCTTCAGTGAAAACAACTAATACCCTTCAGTGAAAACAACTAATACCCTTCAGTGAAAACAACTAATATTTTTTAGTGAAAACAACTAATACCCTTCAATGGTTCATGTATGGACCATCTTCACTCTATACTTTGTCTTTTATAACATACAAGTCATACTCTCCGATTATAATAACTAGAGTACATTTTAGTAGCATTAGGCATACCCTTCCGTTATCACAACTAATACCCTTTTGTAATATAGATCACACTCTTTAGTTATCACGATTAATACTCTTTTATAATGCAGGTCATATCCTTCAGTTATCACAACTAATACTCTTTTGTAATGTAAGTCATGCTCTTCAATTATTACGACTAATATCTTTTAATAATATAAGTCACACCCTTCATATATCACGACTAATAACATTGTATAACGTAGGTTATAACCTCTAGTTGTCATGATTAATACATATTTATAATGTAGGTCATACATTTCTTTATCACTACTAATATTCTTCTGAAATGTGAGTCATACAATTCACTTATCATGAATAATATTCTTTAGTAATATAGGTCATGCACTTCAATTATAATGACTAATACCCTATTATAATACCTTCCAGAAAAAAAAAATTACAAACATGTATTTAAGGAGAATAAATTAAAAAAAATAAATAAATAAAGGATATTGCACTAAAAAGGGGGAAAAGGAAGCATAAATAAAAGGAGAGAAAAATTAATATATGGGCTCAACACACAAGACGTGAATGCAAAGTAATTAGCCACCATACCATTTAGTCGAATGCGATAGTTTTTTAGTAAATCCGCCTCAACCAATTAACACATTTCACACCGCACTGTGTGTAGCCCATTTATTATTTGGATCCAATTTTACACACAAACCAATTTTACTCTATACATACTCTATCGAATTATTTCTATACATTGATCATTCACAAAAATATTTAATAACTACTATTTTAAAATAACTGAAATATCTTTTACACTACAAAATACAGGGATTCATCATAATATATATTTCAAAGATATATTCAACATATTTTTATATTATTTTCCAAAATTTATTATAAATTATATTTTAAAAATATATCCAATATATTTTGTAAATAATTATTTTTCAATATTTATAATAAAATATATTTCAAAAAGATTTATACCAAAGATTTAATACTCAATTTAGCAATAATTTTGGTGGAAAAATTTAATGGTTTCCAAATGTAGGTCGAAGAGCGTTGTTATTGTTGTTATATCTTTAAAAAAATAATTTAATTAGAAAAATGAAATGGATTAACCCAGTACCCCGAGGTAAACCGTAAACGTGGCTCTTTTTTAGACAAATGATAAATAAATAATCATAGATCATAGTACAACTACCAGAGTAGGTGTGTTTGAAAAGCTACTTTAATTTATTCTCATTCACAATCACACACACAGAGCATAGAATGGCAACGAAGATGGTTTGCGTAAGAGGAGCGTCGGGCTTCATCGCCTCATGGCTTGTAAAGTTATTGCTCTACCGTGGTTACACTGTCAACGCCACTGTTCGCGATCTTCTCTCCCTATCCTCTCTATATATATAACTCATTTGCTACCTTTTCTAGCTTATCGTGTAACACTCTATGATGTAAATCGTAATCTTGATCCTCTATAAGTATTATATTTGATTTTGGTTGGGATAGAGATCTTAAACTTGATATGAGGTAGCTATGTTTGTTGTGTTATTTGTTTGGAAAGGTACAATGAATAACAATTTAATATGGGTGCGGAATTCGAAAATGACTCTAAAAGTTTGAACTTGTAAAGATGTAGAATTAATACCTAAATCCACTCCAGTGTAAGATATTTAAATTGATGAATTTCAATTGCCTAGCTCTGATCCTAGTTCAAATTTACCAAGCAAAACCATGTCATTTGAAATTAATTTATTTTTAAATTTCTTGCATTTAAGTAACTCTATCCAAATGTAACCTATTTTTCTTACCGATAAGAAATGAGGTTGAGCATTTGAAGTTTTTGTAATTAAAATGGACAGATGATGAAAAGAAAGCACAACGCTCGAGGGAGTGAAAGAAAGGCTTAATTTGTTTGGAGTAGATCTATCCGAAGAAGGCTCATTTGATGCAGCAATGGTTGGATGTGAGGCTGTTTTTCATTCCGCATCCCCTTTTTTCTTTGAAACATCCCATCCCCAGGTTGATTCTTATAATCCTGTTTGTGTTAATTTAGTTTGGTTTCATTATTTCCCCCAGAAGGATTTGCTTGTGAAGGGCACACTCAACGTGGTTAAATCCGTCATGAAAATGCTATCTATTAAAAGGGTTATCTTGACATCTTTAGAAGCTGCAATTGTTAATAATAGCACTCCTAAAACAGCTGAGACAGTAGTTGATGAGAGCGACCAGGATTATTGTACACAAAAATGGGTAAATTGCACTTTTTCCTCCCAATAGAATGGACAGTTTTCAATAGTTTTAATCTTATAATTTTTTTTCCGACCCAAAAGATACAAATTAATTATATGCATCCATGCACTTGTATCTAATTAGCTTTAAAAAGTCAAAATTAATTTAAAATTGAACTAGAAATCCAAGTGCATGCTATGCACTTGAGTGCACACAAAAATTACTCACCAAGAAAATGGGTAAACTACACTTTTAATCCCAAGAGAATGTGGTGAAATTGCAGTTCTAGTTCTGAAAATTAATGAATGGACCAAAACTGTCCAAAAAAGAATCACGTTCACACATAGGTACCAAAAGTGTTTTGAACTCATCTTCTTGGAACAAAAAAATACAATTATTCTGAGTAAAATAGGTTAGTATTATCTGTTATATCAAATTCTCTAAATATAATGGTACATTGTAATTCTTCAACTACTGCAGATATGGTATTTTCTTTCAAAAACATTGGCAAAGAAAGCTGCTTGGGACTTTGCTAAAGAAAATGGCATTGACTTTGTCTCCATTAACCCACCTGCTGTAAGTGGTATCACCCTCCCACCAAAAATCAACACAAGTTGTTCTCTGATCTTCAACTTGATCAACGGTAACTCCCTTTATATGTGTATGTGTGTATGTTGTACAGGTGAGGGAGCGATACGATACGAGTGTGGGGATGCAAATTAAAAAAAAATTAGAATACAATTCGTCAAGGATACATTTATTTATTTATACTTTATTATATGTAAAATCTAATATATATATATATATATATATATATATATATATGTGTGTGTGTGTGTGTGTGTATGTATATATATCTAAAAAATTGTAAATCAAATGCATGTAATTCACATTTTACTGACAAAAAATATAAGCATATTTAACAAATCATCAGTTCAACTTTAATTAGTCCAATACATATGTCATGATAGTGAATTCAATTTTAAACGAGTGTCACATTGTAAATTAAAACTAGATTACACAATAAAATTCAATAAAAATAACATATTTAATGCTTAACAAGTAGGATTCGCAAGCCGAATTTGTGAATCCATTAGAGTTGCAGCCAATTTCGCCCCATGGAGAATCGCATCCTTTTTAGGGAGCGGGTGTGAATCTAATACTGCATTATGATAATTTTAGAAGAATATGTGGATTATATTCAGAAATATTGATGACATACTGATTGTTTAGGTGCTGAGACATACCCAAATATGTCGTTTGGATGGGTGGATGTGAAAGATGTGGCTAAAGCACATATTTTGGCATATGAGAAACATGAGGCTAATGGAAGATATTATGTGGTGGAGAAATATTATCACCAGTTAGATCTTGTGAATATAATACGTGAGCTCTGCCCCAATCTTAAACTTCCCCAGAAGTAAGTCCTCAATCTACACGATTATATACCCATTATGAAAATATGTTATAAGAAAATAAAGAATTGTCTAGGAAATTTTTTTATATGACTACAAAATTTTTACCAAAAAAATTTATAATGAGAATTGTCTACGAGTTGACTATATTTTCTAATTATATAGACATCTTCCTTTCCCACGTACAAATAATTTTCCTAAGGAAATTACATAGAGAATTTATTTTTTGTAGGCAAAAGACTTGTAGGTAATAAATTACCTAGAAACTTTATTTCGTAGGCAAATTGTTACATGATTAGAAAATTTTGTAAACAAGTTGTAAGCAATTTTGTATTTTCTTGTAACCTCTGAGATCGTAATGATCAAGGTGTTTATCTTAATCTTGTACAGGTCCGCCGTTGACGGGTGTACAAGGTGAGTAATGAAAGAGCAAAACAACTCGGTTTCGTCTTCACTCCTATCAAAGAAACACTTGACAACTTTAAAGAGAAGGGTTTCTTCAAAGGGGCATATTGAATGTCCCCTTTTTAAGTCTCAACTGCATCGTATGATATGTATATAAATGATTGAGTTTACTAATGCTGGATTTTGGAATAAAACTAAGCTTACTATTAGTTTTAATTATTTTTTCCTTTTTAAATAAAATATTTTGAAATTTATTTAGTTCCAAAGTTTTTAAACCTCATACTTCGCTAACGGGACTACACGCCAAGGTGTGTAGATCACTTAGAAGAATTCTTGAAATTTCCTGTTAATATTGATTACATATTAGGGCTTGAGATCTCTGTCTATCCTTCCACATGCCTCTTCTATAATTGACATAGGATTGGTTTTGATCATTTTGGTGTCAATTTTGATCCTTTTACACGAACAATTCATATTTTTGCTGGAACAATTACCAAGAAAAATGTCGAAAATCATTTGTGGCATTCAAAACAACTTACATAAAAATTACAATAGTATGTAACTAATAATAACATAATTATTTTTTTACCTGAGTGCCCAACTATATTATAAAAAATAAATATACTGTAGTATATTTTAAAATTATATTATGCACTATAATCGATTTTGAAAGAGTTAAACAATTATTTTATTACATTATAATTAATTAACATATTATTTTTATGTTATAATATTATAATGTGAAGGGTGTGTGCGGGTGTTTATCAAGAATGTTGTCAATTGTGTTGAAACATAAACGACAACATACACATCGGAAGACTTAGAAAAACAGAAAGTAATGTTTGCAAACGGGATATCAAAACTTTATCATAGATTATTGAATAATCTATGATGCCTCATGGCGAAACTTCACTATAACGAGTAGTGATACAAAAACAAAGTAAAAACCAACTATAGGAATTTACATCAAGATCATATACCCTAGGTATACAATCAACAGTCTATAATTCTAAAAGTGTAAACCAAATAACCTATTCAAAGGTCGAAATAAAACACTTCTAAAATAACAAAGGAGTAATTCGAAATAGTTACACTCTAAATGTAAAATAGATAACTCGAACTCTTCACTTGAATAAGTCTCATGCGTGTGATATTTATAGAGTTTGTATCTTGCATGTGAACACATAAAATCATGGTTTCCCATGATGTTGAACCGCCCATCACTAAGTCTCCATGATCTTGATAACCGCCCATGTTGTAGCTTCAAGTAACTCACTCTAAACTGCAACCGCCAGACTTGGTAACTGCCACATTTCAATATTTGGAGTTAGTGTTAGGAGAAAGGGCAAATTTTGATGTTGCGGAAAATGTTGTGACATTCTGAACAACATTTGACCTAACATCAACAATCTCCCCCAATTTGACCTTTCTACTACAACACACCCGATGTCTTAAACATGCAGTAAAATGTGTTAAGTAAGAAATACAACTAAATATCAAATAACAGACATTCAATTGTTTAAACCGAATTAAGTGCCTAAACAAAAATTTAACAAATCAAAACAAAACACAAACGGAGTGTTTTGAACAAAACAACACAAAAACAGAACAAACTAAATGTTATCAAACTAGTCTAAACAAAAACAGTAACACTGAATAACAGTTTAAACTAACAAAAACTAAACCAGAGTTTAAATCAGAAATTTAAACTAAACAACAGTAGAACTTTTGAATTTCAAGGTTGAATATGTAAAGAAGAGGAAGGATTGGGCTGATCTTCACAAGTCAGCTGCATCTTCATAGTCCGCACGAACTCCCCCTATCTTCATTCTTCCTTGATCTCTAAGCTCTTTCTTGGTCTCCACCTAGATCACCATATAGTGTGTCTAGGTCTTCATCATCATCTTTTTCAGCAACAGGTTCAACACTTGGAACAACACTATCATCACCAGCAGAAATATCTTCAATTCTTATACCACTGGTACTAGCAACTCCACTCGCATCAACTTCAACTCCCACTGAGTTCAAACCTTCACCATCAGCAGCAGCTACATCAGGTCCTACTCCCCCTGTGGGAGTAGAAAGCAGCAATTCCCAGAAAGCCTTCTGGTTTTTCATATCTTGAATAATAGACTGCATGTTTGTGATGGTTGTCTGCAAAGTCTCAATTTGTTCAGTAATATAATTGGGAGTTAAAGAAACTGATGTAATTGTAGCTTTATGAGGAATGTTGGCAGAAGTATTGCCAACATTTTCAGCGGCATTAGCGGTTTCCTGAGCTTCCTGTCCTTGATGTACATTAGTTGGATCACGATAAGGTAAATCAATCACCCTAGGTCCCGTGAGCAGCACACTGGAGATCCCAAAACTAGCAGTAAAACCACTGATTGTCTCTTCTCTTGGATTTCTCTCAAATTTTTTGTTTTCAAGCATCTTGTATATGAGACTGGGATAAGGTAGTAGCCTTTTACCAGTAATGTCTCCGATATATGATAAGATAGTTTGCCCAAGGTTAAACTTCTTCAGATGTCCAATCTTATACATTAAAATTGCTTGTTCCTTAGTCAAGACTGTAGTGTTTGAGGATGGCAACCAGTTGTACACACATAGTTTATGAAGAACATAATATAAGCTGGTCAACTTAGAGCTACTCAATCTGTTTTCCCAAGCTTCAATTTGCCCACCAGTTATGACCATAACTACCTCATTCATGTCATCACTAGGTTCTTCAATCATACTCCTAGTTCTCAAAAACAGATTGATTGATTTGGGTGTAAACCTGACCTTAGCACCTCTAAACCTGACAGGACCATAGTGCTTAGAATTTATTTTGCCCAGACTTACTCTCAGATTTGCATAGAATTCATAAACCCATTCTACAATATATAGAGTAGCAAATTCAAGAGCATGCAACAGTGATCTTTCCCTAAGGTATTCCACCAGATTTTGCTCTCTAAAGTCAGTCACCTTAACAACTTTTTCAACCACCAATATCCTAGTGCGAATTTTCCTATACTTATCACTCTTCATATCATTATATTCATCTTCACTAGAGGAGTGATCAGATAGTACCCTTAGCAATGTAATCATAATCATCTGGAGATGGATCACTGGAATCAGGGTCAGAACTCTCCTTCTCTTCTTCATCTTTCTGTTCTGGTTCAGATTCTTTGGATGTTGCCATAGGTGATGGCACACTTTCGGCAACAACAGGTTCATTTTCTGTAACAGTTGGCATGTGAACAGTCTTTTTTTTTTGCTTTGCTTCTTCTTTTACTTGTGCAAGTGGCACATTCATCTCGGAGTCAGAATCTGGCACATGAGTGGATCCAGATTGCACTTCTTCAGTTTAAGCTACATCAGGACTTGTAGCTGTTTCTTCTGAGCTTTCATCGATCAGAGCTGGCTTTGACGTATCTTCTTTTCTTCCCTTTCTTTTTGTCTCATCATAATCCACCTTTCTTCCCATATTCCTGTACGATCTCTTTTTTTTTACTCCTTTCTTTGGTTGGCTTCCTTTTCTCTTTTTCCAGGCATTCCTGATCCTTTCACCTAGTCCTTCAGTATCATTTGATGTTTCAGGTTGAGTGCCCATTGTAGGTTCAGCTTCAAATCCTTGATCATCAGCTTCTGGTGATTCATTGAGGTCTATCTCTTCATCACCAAGAAGTATTTTAGGATGTTGAGTTTTAAGTTTCCGAGCTTGATATGTAGCAACTATTTTCTCAAAGGGGGTTCCTAAACTGAAGTTTATGGAGATAGGATTAGGGTCAAGATAATCAGCCACATTTGCAGAGGGTTGAACAGAGGATGAAGGAACATCAGTTGTGTCCTTCATCGAAAAAGGGTTTTGAGTCGAAATGGAAGGATTGATTTCTTGTGGGATTGGTATTTCAAAAGAACCAACAGTGATCGAAGGAGATGTTGGCGGAGAGGCGCTAACATTAGCAGCAACATTATGAGAATCAGGTTTCGAGGCCATTGAAGCTAGCAAGTTGAGAGGGTTTTTGGATGTGGAAGAAGATGCAGGAAACTTGGGGGAATGAGGAGAAGATGGAAGGTTTCCTTGAGATGATATTTTAATCCTTCAAAAGATAACAAATTTGATTTAAAAAAATATGAATAAAAATATTCAGAAATTTACACATATAAGCCTCTTATAGGTCGAAGAAGATGATACTAAATAACATTGCGGATAATACTTGAGTGCTCTATCAAAAATACCTTTAGGAATCTGTAAAACAAGGTTCAAAAATAACTTATGAGTATTTAGAATCAACACTGAATTAGGCGATCTTATATAGAAGAAAACATGGAAGTTATCACATATGCTCTGCCAAGTGTCGTGCGTTATGTGGTAGTTTTTTAGAACTTCCTCCATAACTGGTTCGAACGTGGTGGGTAAAATTGTGTAAAAAAAAATTAAATATATATATTGCCCACAATTTTTATGCAAAATACTGAATTTAAATAAATACTGTAGAATATTCTCAATATATTCCCTTAATATTTATTCTATTAAAAAATAATTAATTCATATAGATCAGTAATTCGAATTCTCGGAATGTTATTATTTTTGTTTGAACACATATTTCAACACTTCAGTAATACAATCAACATTGGATTGTTTTATCAATTAACCACTTTTATCACATAATTTCACATTGATCCACCTTTTGAAAAGAGAACATCGTAGTTGCGAGATCCGTGCCCCATAGTTACTCAGTGGATTTATGAACAAATTGATACATTTTAATCACCTTTTAAAAAAAGTACATCGTAGTAGCGAGCTCCGTGACCCATAGTTACTCAGTGATTAAAGTACCTTATTTGTGATATTTCAAACATTTTTAATATGCAATGATATGTGATCATAAAAAAATGAATACACTTTCAAATTCAAACAACTAAAAGATATGAATAATCAAGAATCAAACAGAATTGATACTTAGAAAATTTATTGAGCTTTTTCTGATGTTGTGATCTATGTCGAAACATCTTTCACAACACAATATTAATTTATTCAGATAGTACATAAACCAAGAGATTTTCTAAGTGAAGAAAATCTCTCAAAATCAAGAGCTTTAGTGAATATATCTGCAAGTTGTTTTTCAGTGGAGATATATTCTAATTTCACTATTTCTTTTTCAACAAGATCCCTAATAAAATGATGTCTTATACTTATATGTTTTGTCAAAGAATGTTTTACAGGATTCTTTGATATATTGATAGCACTCGTATTGTTACAATATATAGTTAGTATATCACTGTCTAAACCATAGTCATCAAACATTTTCTTAAGCCAAAGTAATTGAGTACAACAACTCCCTGCTGCAATATAATCTGACCCAACAGTGGATTGAGAAACATAGTTCTGTTTCCTACTGTGCCATGAGATGAGGTTATTTCCCATATAGAAACATCCTCCACTTGTACTTTTTCTGTCATCACTGTCTCCTGCCCAATCTGCATTGCTATAACCAATCAATGTACAATTAGTGTCCTTACCATACCAGATTCCTATATCACATGTTCCTGCAACATATTTGATAATCCTTTTTACAGCACTCATGTGAGATTCTTTAGGATTAGCCTGATATCTAGCACACAAACATACACTAAACAAGATATCTAGTCTACTTGAGGTTAAATAAAGTAAGCTGCCTATCATTGACCTATACAAAGTTGGATCAACACTTTGTCCAACATCATCCTTACACAACTTTTGTGTTGAACCCATATGAGTTCTCATTGATTTTGCAGTTTCAAGTCCAAACCTCTTAACAAGATTCTTTGCATATTTGCTTTGTGAAAATAAAATACCATTTATGGTTTGCTTAATCTGAAGACCTAAGAAGAAATTTAAGTCTCCAACCATTGACATTTCAAAAGTGGCTGTCATTTCTTTTACAAAAAGTTCAATCATTTTATCACTTGTAGAACCAAACACAATATCATCAACATAGATTTGGGCAATCATGATGTCATTCTCAGTTTGTTTGATAAAAAAGGTCCTATCAGCCTCACCTATAATGAAACCAAAATTAACAAGAAAATATGTTAACCTTCCATACCAAGCTCTAAGAGCTTGTTTAAGACCATATAAGGCCTTGTTCAATTTATATACATAGTCTGGAGAGTCAGGATTTTCAAATCATTTTGGTTGCTCTACATAGGCTTCTTCAATCAAAATTCCATTCAGAAAAGCAGCTTTAACATCCATTTGATGCAACTTAATGTCCAGAAAACATGAAATTGCAAGTAATAATCTTATAGATTCAATTCTAGCAACTGGAGCAAAGGTTTCATCAAAATTAATTCCTTCTACCTGAGTGTATCCCTGAGCCACTAATCTAGCTTTGTCTCTAACAATGTTACCGGATTCATCAGTTTTGTTTTTGAAGATCCATTTAGTGCCTATGTCATTTGTATGTTTTGGTCCAGGTACTAAAGTCCACACATTATTCCTTTCAAACTGATTTAGTTCCTCATGCATAACATTTATCCAGTTCTCATCTTTCAAAACTTCAATAACGTTTTTAGGCTCAATTAAAGAATGATAACACTCATAACCTACCTTGTTGCAGATGGAAGACATACAGATAGTTCTTACCAGATTGCTTACAATACCCATTCTTCTTCTTGTCTGAACTCCGGAATGCTTTTCTCCAATGATTTGTTCTGGAGGATGGTCCTTAATTATCCCAAAAGATGGAACTTTGTTGTACTTAAGAAAATTCCCAGAGCCTTCTGATTTTTCAGTTGTTGTTCTAGTTCTTGGAATATTTGCAACAACATCATTGTTCTGTCTAGAATCTATAGAATTCACAGGTACATCAATAAGTCCAATGACATCATCCTCAATGGTTGGACCTGTAAGACTAGCATAGTCATCAAAAACCACATTAACAGACTCTTGCACAGTATCAACCCTTAAATTATAGATTCTATATGCTTTGCTATTTCTAGAATAACCAAGAAAGAACCCCTTATCACTTTTTGAATCGAACTTGTGCAACTGTTCTCTATCATTCAAAATATAACAAACATAACCAAACACATGAAAGTACTTAACATTTGGTTTTTTGTTATTAAGAATTTCACAAGAGGTTTTTGTAGTTCTTGATCTTAGGTAAACTCTGTTAGAAATGTGACATGCAGTGTTAAGAGCTTCAGCCCAAAATCTTTTTGAAAGATACTTTAATACTAGCATGACCCTAGCCATTTCTTGTAAAGTCCTATTCTTTCTTTCAACAACACCATTTTGCTGTGGTGTTTTTAGTGAGGAAAATTCTTGTAAGATACCTTTGTCTTCACAGAATTTTGTAAAGTCACTATTTTCAAATTCTCTTCCATGATCAGACTTGATTTTCTTGATCTTTGAATTGAAAACATTTTTGAATTTCTTATAAAAAATTTTAAACACAGAGAAGGTTTCAGATTTTTCCTTAAGAAATTCAATCCAGGTGTATCTTGAATAGTCATCAACCAACACAAAAGAATATCTTTTCCCACCTATACTTTCAGTTTCCATTGGACCCATCAGATCCATATGAAGGAGTTCAAAACAATTTTGTGTAGAACAATGTGTCAACATTTTATGTGACATTCTGACTTGCTTACCTTTTTGGCATGGACCACACACTCTTGACCTATTCAACTGTAATTTTGGAATCCCATTTACAACTCATGTCTTAATTAATTTCAGTATATTCTAATAGTGTGTATGTCCTAATTTTTTATGCCACAGAAAGCTCTCATCGGATTTCACATTGTTACACATTTTTGGGGTATCAATTACATAGCAATTATCCACAGATCTATGGCCAATCATAATACATTCACCTTTATCATTTTTCACATAGCATGAATCCTTATCAAAATCAACATGTAGACCATCATCATATAATTGACTTATACTAATCAGATTTGCAATCAATCCATTAACATGCAACACATTAGTCAGTTTAGGGAATCTTGGAACATTTAAAGTACCCTTACCTATGACTGCACTACGAGTACCACCTCCAAAAATCATATGACCATCAGCATCTAGTCTATAATCCGTTAAAAAATCAATATTGCCAGTCATATGCCTAGAACTACCACTACCAAAAAACCACGTACCAGGTGCATGGGCTTTTAAAGAAGTATACACGACATTACAACTTTTAGACTTACTGACCCAGTTCATTTTTTAAATATGTTCTTTTAAATGAGGTGACAAATTTGGTGACACAAATTTAGCATTACAATCTCTTTTCAATTTCTAGCAGTAAGGTTTAATATGCCCCTTTTTATAGCAGTAATGACATAAAAAATCACTTGGTTTTTCAAACAATTTATTTGTAGAGTTAGAAGTGTTTACAGAATCTGCTCCTGATTTTACAAATTTAATAGGTTCATTACTAACTTTAGACTTATCAGAAAAATCAACATATCCAAGACCTTTTCTACCAGAATTACTAAGTACCAAGGCATTATCCAGAATTTCAGTGCCTTTGGTGAATTTTTTGAAGTTCAAGGTTGAACCTCTAAACTCTTCTTTCAGCTTCTCAAGCTCCATGTCATTCCTTGTGAGAATTACTTCGAGCTTGATTAAGGATTCTCTCAATTCAGAATTTTCTAGAGTCATTGACTTAAGAATCTGTGATTGTGACTCAATCTCCTTGATGTTATCTTGAAATAAGATACAACCAGTTTTATCTAGTGAGGAAGTACACATCTCCACAAAAGAACTTGTAAAACAACTCACATCTGGACTGTTATTACCAGATGTATTGACTAATGATGGAACATTTGTGTCAACATCTGTGTAGTAATCGTCCAGATGATCATAAAAAGTATCATCATATACAAATCTAGCAGCGAAAGCACATTCTTCATTTTTCTCAGACTCATTTTCGTCCTCTGATTCATCACTCAAAGTAGCATTAAAGTTCAGTTATTTTCTCAGCAAAGTGTTGGCACATTCATTTGCATAATGACCAAAACTAGTACATGCATCACATCTTACTAACTTTCTATACTCAGGATCATACCTCGGTTTGTTACTATTACTACTTGATCTTCTATTTTGATTAAACCTATTTCTTCTTTTAGGCATTTGTTGATTATTGTTGATTTCTACTTTTGGTTGAATATTGTCTTTTAACCTATTAGCACTGTTCTTTAAAAAAGACTTAAACTGATTTGTTAAAAAAGTAATGTCCTCAGAATTGTCATCACATAAATCAACACATTAAGAATCAGAATCAACTTCAGTTACGAATGAAGGTTTTTCAAATTTTGAAGAAGTTTCACCTTTGAAAACAGATACCTCTTTATTAGAAGACTCATTCTTTTGATCAAGGTTCATTTTATAGGTTTTCAGAATACTTATCAATTCATTTTGACTTATATTATCCGTATCCTTAGCTTCTTCTATAGCACATATTTTAGCATCAAAACATTTTGGAATAGTTCTTAGTATTTTATGAACTAACCTGGTATTCGAAATTGGATCACCTAGAGAGTGAGATTCATTGGCAATCTCAGAAAGTCTCTCACTATAAGCAGAGATAGTTTCATCTTCTCTCATCTTGAGATTTTCAAACTTGGTGCCTAGCATTCGTAGCTTTATTCTACGAACACTCTCAGGTCCTTCACAATGCTCTTGCAAATGATCCCAAGCATCCTTTACAGATATACAATTCGAAATCAGTTTGAACATAGATACATCAACTGATGTAAAAATAGCGTTCAAAGCTTTCGAATTGTAAGTGGCCAAGGTTACTTCATCATTGGTCTAATCCAGTTCACGTTTGACTCATGCTTCGTTATCCTCATCAGCTGGAGTTCTAGGTGGAGTCCACCTGACAGTATACTCATCCATGCTCGTTCATCAAGGGATTTAATGTACATTCGCATATTAGGTTTCCAATATGCGTAATTCGATCCATCTAGAATCGGAGGTTTTAAAGCGGGGGTAAGTGGATATTCCATTGCAAATGAAATTTACACACTTAAAGACACAAGATCTAACTAAGTATATCTGGTTATGGCTCTGGTGCCAATTGAAAGGTGTGTGGGGGTGTTTTTCAAGAATGTTGTCAATTGTGTTGAAACATAAACGACAACATACACAGCGGAAGACTTAGAAAAATAGAAAGTAATGTTTGCAAACGGGATATCAAAACTTTATCATAGATTATTATTGAATAATCTATGATGCCTTATGGCGAAACTTCACTATAATGAGTAGTGATACAAAGACAAAGAAAAAACCAACTATAGGAATTTACATCAAGATCATATACCCTAGGTATACAATCAACAGCCTATAATTCTAAAAGTGTAAACCAAATAACCTATTCAAAGGTCGAAATAAAATACTTCTAAAATAATAAAGGAGTAATTTGAAATAGCTACACTCTAAATGTAAAATAGATATCTCGAACTCTTCACTTGAATAAGTCTCATGCCTGAGATATTTATAGAGTTTGTATCTTGCATGTGAACACATAAAATCATGGTTTCCCATGATGTAGAACCGCCCATCACTAAGTCTCCATGATCTTGATAACCACCCATATTGTAGCTTCAAGTAACTCACTCTAAACTGCAACCGCCAGATTTGGTAACTGACACATCTTTATTTTGCATGTTTAGACATTAAAGATAACATTTCAACATTTGGAGTTAGTGTTAGGAGAAAGGGCGAATTCTGATGTTGTGGAAAATGTGTGACATTCTGAACAACATTTGACCTAACATCAACATAATGCAATAAGTTGAATCATGGAATAAAAATATTAATTTAGTAAATTTTATCATGAAATGCATCTAAAATCAAATTATTGAGATTAATACTTGTATCCACCAATTGCATCGGATAACTAATTCACAACTTATACTTTTCAATGAAAAAAAATACTTTTTAATTCAATAAGAGACCATTTGAAAGCTTTAAGGATAAGGGAGTAACATATTGAATGCCGCGGCCAAAACACACCCCCACCCCCTAATATGTTTCAGTTCTATTCTCTTCTTTTCTTTGTTATATATTACTCCCTCCGATTCGATTTAGATTGACCCAAAGGAAATGACACGGGTTATTAAAAGAGTTTTTTTATTAGTAATTGTGGTATAAAGATGATAAAGTAGTGGCATGGGTTTAAATAAATGGTGTTTTTAAAGGATAAGTTAAAAAGTGCAACATTTGTTTTTTGCTATTCTGGGTAAGGGGAAAAAACCTTCATTTTATAGAAAATGGGGCAATCTAAATCGAATCGGAGGGAGTAACATAAGTAATAACCCAGTGCAATTCATTGGTTTAAATTAATTTTTTTAAGTAATTAAAAAATTCTTTGTACTACTAATATAATAATTTATTTTATTGTTGTAATGTTAATTAAAGCTAAACATTTACACATATTATTCAATATATATTATTTACAAATATATTAAAGTGAAATAAATTTATTTTTTATATAAATAACACTCAACATTAGAGTATTTATTATAAATTTCTAAAATAAATTTTTTTTATGAGTAATATATATTTTTATAATTAATCAATTTTATTGTATATAAACAAAATATTTAAAAAGATGTTGAATTGTTAAAATATATTTTAATTTAAATATCAAAATGTGAGATTCAATATTTAGTATCTCTAAATGTCCAAAAAAAAAAAAAAGTGTAACAAATCAACTACTTTTTTATATAATGAAATAAATATCATATTAATTATTACTCCTTCCGTCCCTTTTTAAATTGTTCAAAACTACGGAAAAACATTTTTACCCTCTAACATTAACCACTTGCAAACATCTCTTATTTATCTCATGTTACTCCATTTTGCAAAATACCGATTAACAATAAACTAAACTACCCTGAATAAAGTAAAAATGACCAAAATACCCCAATTTTACCGCTTTTAATACTAATATATAATTTTTTTATTAAAACTTGCACTATTCTGTATGAGTAACCTAAAAAAGAATGGTGGGAGTACAAATTTCTAAATTTCATTATAAACAACATTTGTTGTATACTTCGATGGTTAACCTTCTGAACCGAGACAAAGAATTTTCAATCCATCTCTGTTTTTTTTTTAACTTTGGATACTGGAATATGTAGTAGGCCGTGAGTGAAAACTGACTTAGGAAGGCACAACCTAATAGTGGAATTAGATTGACCCAGACTTTTCTTGAGATTGGCCACTCCATACAGAGTTTAGCTCTGCCTTGAAATGAAACCCCCCGCTAGTGGATGGTGGGTTATGGGTCCCCCGAATTAGTCGGCCAGTGAGCCGGATACCGAGCACCAAGAAAAAAAAAAGATTGACCCCAACTTTTATTAAAATCCATCGCGAAGCACAATAGAACATGAAATTGTCTTCTCGTAAAATTTATAGGTATCATTATATTCGAATTATCTAATGATGTCATTTGGATAAAAATCATAATCCTGATGTTCCAAAATTTATTTCTGCTTCAAGTATATGTGATTAGTCACAACCAACCTCGCGCATTCCAGAAATTGTACTTTCCTTTATTCCACAAAAGTTTGCATATTCCAAAAGGGAAATATTTCTTGGGGGATCACCCTAAGGTACAAAATAAGAGGAAGAATAACTCATTACTTTGGCCATTTTTTTCAATTACTAATAACAAAATTTGACCTAAAAAGACCCACATACCCATCACTAAATTAACCGGAAAAAAATTCATCAAATCCCCTAAATAATAGCCACAAAATTTGCAATAGATAAGGATTAACTAAAATAAAATATACGAGAAAATACAATTGCTCATCTAGTGAGAATTACCATACAAAAAAAAAAAATACGCATCTCATCAAATTAATTACAACTTTTTCAAGAACCACAACCCCTTCCACCCAAAACCAAAAAACCTTGAAGATCCACCACAAAACCGGCTTTCCGGCGATGTGAGGGAAAAAGTAAGTAGTTAAATATGCATATAATATTAACTGTTGGTCCCGAAACGAGTAAACAGTTGTATGGGGGGGGGGGGGGGAATACACCCGAGGTTACAAATTTAAACTTCTTAAAAACTTATCAGATTACTTCAGATAGTAACTCGTCAGTGGACTTTAGGTCTGCTGAGAATTACTTGTGAAAGCTTACTGAGATAATACCTCCACTGAAAGCTCAAGACTTTCAGTTGAACTACTATCTAATTAGCTTTCAAATGCGGATTAGTGAGCCCTTTAGAAAAACTCATTTTACTTGATAAACTTTGAGTGGATAACACACACTTAGGAAATGGCAGAATGTAAGTACACAAGATATAAAGTGGTTCAGAGATGAATCTCCTACGTCCACTGTCCTGATTAAACAAGAGAATTCCTTTCACTTGGAATCCCTTGTGTTATAGTGCCAAGGTGCACTGATCAATTAATCCTCTCTTAGGATGATTGATCACTAGGATAATTCCAGGTCCTAGTTCCCAAAACAAACCAGTTTTCAGACTGATACAAACAATCAGCTTACTCACACCACTTAACACTAACTCTCAACCTAACAACTGAGTAGGGTTTTGAGTAGGGTTTTGGTTCCAACTGGTGTGAGATAATCCTTACAGTTTAGCTCAAGGCTTAGGATGTATTATCTCTTTCTAAGGTTTGGATATAGCTTTTAAGCTTGGTTACAGAAGGCTTGTTATGCTCTCTACAAATGTGAAACACTTGGGAAACAAAGGTAATTTCGAGTGCTTCTAGTTATGAATGTAGAGATAGCTTTGATCTTGTGAGTTTCCCGTGCATAGAAATGAGCACGTCCTTCTGTATTTATAGGCTTCCTTGAAAATCTTCCCGTTGGATTTAAATCTTCTCAAGTAAGTCTTCTTGTATCTAATTGGTTCAAACGACTCTATTTGAAGCTTTAAGTATTGTCAAGAAACGGCTGAAAACCCATGCCTATTCACCAACTTTCTGGGGAAAGCTAGGGAAAGACTTTTGGTACATGTCAGTCTGGGACAGGTCGGCTGTCAGTAGAGTACACCTACGTGTCATCTTCTCATTGGGCTGTTCAGTCTGCTTGCTCAGAATCCTGTCTTGCTTTAAGGTAGAACTCCTCTGAGAGAGCCCTCTTATTCCTTCATTCATTGTAAGCTTCACTGAAATTCGTTTTGCCTTGTTCCAACTAGATTAACTAACAACTTTTAATGTGTTTACCATTGAATGTGCTTTGTTAGTTCACATCAGTGGACCTTGGTCCTCTCCTGATGGTTTCAGTCTTAGTGAGAATGCACTTAGAAAACATTCTAGACTTAGACTAATTCTCAGATCACTTGTCTTCAGCGGACTTCGTCTTCAGCGGACTTCATTCTTCAATACACTCTAGAAATTTATAACTGCACTCCAGTTCCTTAACATTTGAATTGATATAACTAAGTGCTAACTCTACTGAATATTTTACTTACAAACGACTTAGGAGGAACCTTTTGGCATCTTAATCAAAACTTAAGTCTATACAATTTCCCTCTTTTTGATTATGCCGAAACCTATCTTATTACATATCTTCTTTCAGATGTGGTTCTTCAAATGACATAAATGTTTAAGGATTTTTGTAAGTAAAGGCATTCAAGTACATAAGCCTAAATGATAATGAGATATTATCTTGGGCAGAAACAACAGTAGAGTTTCATTCCATGAAAAATATGACGAGTACATTTACATGAAGTCTGCTGTCAAAAGTTCAAAATCAACACAACTGGGACTTATAAACAAATGCCCAGTACAAACACTGACTTTCTCAGATGGATTCAAACACAGGTTCAAGTCCATATTGCTTGAAGACTCGGATCTTCAATTCATTCTTCCTCTCCATGACTTCTTTTGAATGTCCTTTGAGACCCAACTGCTCACACAGGGACACCCATTCTTCTGTGATCCGATCACTATCAACTGCTCCAGTTGCATCTTGAGGAGGCCAGTATGTGATTGGCTCAGGAGCCTTCAAAGCAAGATCTAGGAATTTATCATTCCAGGCCTCATTGATCTCAGGGTAGAGTTTTGGATATGCTTCAAACAACCATGAATTGAATAATTCTTGTGCATTATCCCTTCCCAATTCTCCACTGACATAAAAGGAATACACAAATTCCCTTTTTGCAGTTTCACATGCATCATTGAGTTTCTTGGGCACCCACGCATCATGGTGAGGGTACTTGGCCTTTGAAGGAGCTACCTCATCTTTCTTCAGCTTTGCAGCCCACCTTTGATAACTGTTCCTGAATTTCTTTGATGTAGTCTTATCAAAGGTGGTTAGCCTCTCCTTCCTCTTTCTTTCAGCCAACTCAACAATGGTCTCCATTTTCCCAACAACCTTGTCTCTCCTGTTTTGCTGTTGAGCAGTTAGCTTTTGAGCTCTCTCATTCAAGCCTCCAGCTTCTTTGATTAGCTCAATGAGCTCTGTAACTCTAGTGGGGGCAGATTTGAGGGTTTCAGAAGAGATAGGATCAGGGTTTAAGATAGGAAGTACCTCAACTGACTCAGTTGACTTTGCAGCCAACCTTCCTGAGGTTCTGGTCTTCTTAGCCACCTTTGCTGAGAGGACATCAGTTGCCTTCCTTTTTGTTGATTCCCCCTTTTGGCAGCTCTCTTTTCCTTTTCCTTCAGATGGGCTTCTTTGAACTTTGACACGTCTTCTGAGGGAACCTCCTTTCCCTTCTTGGCATCAGCAATCTTCTGGGCCTCAGCATCTACGTTCTTTAAGGTGCTCTTTATTTGTTGGCCTCTTTCGAATTCTGGGGTTTCAAGGATGATTTGCATCTTGTTCTTTGGGTCCAGCTTCATATCATTATCACTTACTCTTTTTCCCCCTTTCCGGCATTAATCATAAACTCAGCAACAAATATGTTTAATTTTACCTGATCATGAGCAATGGCCTTCAATTCAGTAGAGCAGTGGTCAACCTCGTCCTCCAGCCTTTCCAAGGTTGCCCCAGCTGTTTGCCCAAAATGCACAAACTGAGCCAGCTATTCATCGATTAAAACGTTTGTCTTCGCATGGGTAGGGAAGTCCACTGCAGCCTTCTTCAGGACTTCACCCAGCTTGGCTCCCAGTTCCTCGTGCTTTGCCTTGAACTCTGTCATCTTTTGGTTCCATAACCCTTCAACCTTCCCAATAAGGTCAGCTGAGAAAGCCTCTACAGAGGACTTTAGGTTAATGGAGACGTTTTCCACAGAATCTTTCAGGAACTGAGTTCTGGCCTCTTCTTCTTTTTGCTCCAGTTTCTTCATGGCCTCTATCACCAGCACACTCTGGCCTTCAACAACATCTAACACCATCTGTTGTGAATCTTCAATCTTTAGTGTTAGGTTTTGGAGTGATTTGGTGGTAGACTCCATCAGCTCATCAACATGGTCTGAGAGGATGACCATTTCATCTACTTCCCTTGAACTATTTCTTGGACATCTCTCAGTTGAGCTTGTAGAGAAGGAAGCTTTTCATCTTGAATAGAATGAACAACATCTCTCAGTGGAGTTAGGTTGATCAGTCTGTACACCTGCATGATAAACAATGTTTGTCTTTTCCCCCTCTTTCTCACATCCTAGGTCACCTGACGTATCTACCTCCATTGCAACTCTCTCCCCCTCTCTCTTCTCACCTTCTTTCTCACTCTCTTTTTCTTTTTCAACTATTTTCTTTTCAGCTAATTCATCCTTTACAGGAATGATTGCTCTTATTTCTCCACTCACAACATCAGTGATTTCTACCTCAATTTCTTTTTCATTTTCTTTTTCGACTCCTTCTTTCCCAGACATCTCAGCTGACTCTGTAGTCACCACTGAGGGCTGTTGTGGGAGAACTTCAGTAGACACCTCTACTGAGCTCTCCTGTGGTAAGTTTTGTGCCTCAGTATCTCTTACCAAAGATACATCCTTGGCTACTTCACCACCACCTTGCTGTGGTGAAGTACCTTCATCTTTCTCCTTGCTTTCCTCCTCACCTTCAGTAGATTTTGCCTCCTCTGGCCCTTTTTCTTGTTCTGCTTCTTCTCCTCCTCCCTCTTGCACCTTATCAACTTCCTCTAACTTCTCCTTCTCTCCTCCATCACTTTTCTTTGCCTCAGCCAGTTTGTCCATAACCAGACTTTGAAAGATCTTCTCATCACAGAGAAGTCTGGTTTTGGTCATCCCAGCAAACTCCAACACTTCCTTCTCCTCCTTCTTCCACTCATCAGTATTGCTGTCTCCAACAGCCATTAAGATCTCACCCAATCTCCTGTCTTTGAGCTGGACAAGGAGTCTTACTCTCATAAACATAGCCTTTAGGGCGGGGTACCCATCAAGCTCAGGATACTTTGACTCCAAAGAGTAAGCCACTTCATCCTTAAGAGTATCCAAGAAGGAGTACTCTTCTTCATCGTCTGAGGGTAGGGAAGGGGTAGGGATTTGATATCAGTAGGCTTTTCTGGGATGGATTCCAGGTGAGTGGTAAGGGCTTCAGGAGGGTTGGGTTCAGATGAGGTTTGGGGTTGGGGTTCAGATGGGTTTTGTTCAGTGGGGGTTGAAGGAATGGGTTCAGAGGGGGTTGAGGATGCCTCAGCAGATGCCTCAGAGGGGGTGCCATTCTGGGAACCACTTTTAGGCTGTTGAGAGCCTTCAGTGGTGGTTTTGGAGATTTTCTTGGTTTTGACAGGGGTTCTGGGCTTGGTTTTGGGTTTGATGGGGGTAGGGGCAGGTACATCTGAGTCAGAATCAGTAGATATAATATTCGGAGATGAGTCAGGGTTACCTGATGAAGACTCATCAGTAGAGTTTGTGGTTCTGACCTTCTTAGAGGCACTCTCCCTCACAGCCTTAGAAGACCTCTTCTTCTCCTTCTGTGCCTCCTCCTCCTTATGCAGGGCCATTTTATCACTTAGTTTGACCAGCCTCCTCTTTAGCTTGGTCCTCTTCCCTTCAGCAGGGTTTGCTTCCTCCTCCTCTGCTGCTTCAAGGCTGCCCTCCGTCATACTCAGCTTTCTTGCCTCCAGGGCCTTTCCAGATTTGAAGAGTGTCTTCAAATTGCTCCACTTCCTATCCTCTATCCAATCCACTCCCACATCAACGTTTTTAATCAGATAGGAGATCTTGGTGGCAAAATTCAGCTTACTAGCCAGCTGGGGAGTTTTGTCAGGCTGAAATTTTGATTGCTCCTTATTCAGCGCCCTTAAGAAAAACTGCTGCCAGTTAAAGCTTTTCTCCTTACTCTCAACTATAGCTTTCATGAATCTCAACTTTGGTTTGCTTACTTGCTCTGTGCTCCCCTGATTTTCCAGAATGCGTTTCCCAACAATCTCACAAAGAACATTGTAAACGGGAAGAAGTAAACTTCTGTTCATTGTGGGACTGTACTTCACTTTCTTTTGCATAATGGTGTAGACCCATTCCTCCTCCTTATCCATGATACAGGTGTCCGAATTTGGGCCTTCAGATGGAAGTCCAAATAGCTCTTTGAGATCATCTCCTTCCAACCAGATCTCCTTCTTTACTTTCTGATGCTCAGTAATTTCATTACCATCTCTCATCACCTTCTTCTTCCTCTTTAAGAATAGACATGACTTGATTTTAGAATCAGTGTTAGCAACACTGAAAAAGAACTCCAGAACTTGTCTATCGAAGCAACTTTTAGGGTGGATAGATAAGATTTTTTCTAATCCTGCAGATTTAACCATTTCCAGGGCCTCCTTTATATGAGCGAATTCCGGCCTGGATTCAATCTCAGGGTTATCGAAAAGGAACTGTAGGCTCATATCAGAAATTATCTTTGTTGATAAGAAAACCTAGATTTACTCTTGCCATTTGAGAGAAATTTGCAGAGAGTATTTTGGAAAGATAGTAAGTGTTTGCTTGAAAGTGTGTTCGAAAAGGTTCTTAGACTGATTTTGGGGGCTTTTATATGAGTAACGAATGGTGAGATTTAATCTCGCAATCAACGTCTGAGATTAATTTGGTTGAAAAGTCGTGGATAGTCGAAGGGGTTAGTGGGAAGTTTGTAATACCCTGTCCCGTTCTATACCCTTTTCTTAATTAGAAACCTTTTTATTTTATTTTATTTTCTCTTCTTTGTTTCTTTTATTTTAATTATTTTGTGTGCTATTTATGTATTTAAATATACATACCCTTTTTTTTATAAAATTCCTAAATTCGAAGAAAGAAAACGAATTCTTTCAAACGAATAAAGGACTACGAGAAATTAATTTTTTCAAATTAAATTAAGGATTTCGATCCGTTTAATTTATTGAGAAAAATCAGAATACAATAAAATATTACTTGAGTTTAAAAACTGTATTATTTTCTGAATCGGGATTATACTCGTGAACCAAACAATCCATGAACCGTATCATTTGGGAACGAAAATATCGAAAATTTTGGATAAGAATTTAGGATTAGATAAGTTTGGAAAAGAAGGGTATAAAAGAAAATTTGTATCTCTCCTCATTCATTTTCTTTCATTTCACGCAGAAATTTTCTCTCTCTAAAAAAAAAAAATTCTCTCTTCCTTCCTTCGGCCTCCTCCTTCCTCCGCCTCCTTCCGCCTCCTTTCTCCTCCTCTGGCCGACGAACCCAGCACCGCCCACCGCACGCCGCGTCGCCGCTGGAGCCGCCTTCCTCTGCCGCTGTCCTCTTCACGCCACCGTGAAGCCACGGCGAACGACGCCGCCGCTCGATCGACAAGCGCCGCCGGAGCTCCGCTCAGCCGCGAAGCCTCCCACCGCCATCACCGCTCCACCGTGGACCAGCCCAGACGCGACGAAACCCAGACTACGACTCCCCTGCTCCCGTCGCGCTCCCCCTCCCCCTGCTGCCGTCGCTCTCCCGTCGCGCCTCAGCCGAAGCACCGCCGCCGCCTCGCCGCCGCCGCCGCCTCTTGATTTCTCCTCTTCCAGTAAGTCTATACAAAAAGCCCTATTTCAATTCCACTCTTTGAAGTTCAATTTCAATTTTCACCCGTAACCGTTCTTTTCGTTTAATTTCCGATCGATTTTGACGCCGTTGAACCGATTGTTATCGCTAAATTTTTGGAATTTCAAACCGACGCCGTTAGGCTGCCCAAATTGTTTTTCCGAATTCCCGAACAACGCCGTAAGGCTGCCCAATTTTCGTGAACATTTTCCGGGTTTCGAAACGACGCCGTTAGGCCGCCCGTTTAACGCCTCAAACTGAAGCTCGTAAGGTTTCTATCTTCGTTTTTATCTTGGGTAGATTTTGGGTTATTTTGTAAATTGTTAGAAGCTTAGAACAAGAAAAGAAATGAAAGAAAACTTACTGTTAGTGGTTAGATGAATTAGTGTTAGTTATCAACCTATTTAGTATTATTGTTTTGTTTCACTTGTATCACTCTTTAGAAGTGAGTTTTTGGATAGATTGTTTCTTTGTTTTATTTTTTCCCAAACCATGAGATTGGATTCTTAGTTTAGTATTTAGTATTAGTAGTTGAATGTTGAAATATTATTGTTTTAGATGAATGGTAGTAATGACTTAGAAGACTAGTATTTTTCTTATGAATGTTTAATATCATTGTTTTTAGTATTATGATGATATTAGCAAAATCATATAGTATCCTTGTTTTGATGTTTTTCAAGGATTAAAAACACGTTTGAATAAATTTCGTAATCAAAGGGAAACTCGTCTTCACCTCGTACCCCTATTAGAATTTTAGAAAACGCAAAAATAAAGTCTTTTAATAAGTTTAGAAAAGAAAAGTTTTATATTCAAGTTTTCGTTTAAAAACGAGAATTAGAACTCTTAAGAAAGAATAACCTTTTCTTTATTTTCATTAAATAATAATCTTATTTTTTTCTCTAAGTATTTTTCCAAGTTTAATAATGATTTTTTTTCCCTTAAAAGGCCTTTCTGAGAACATCACTCAATTCAGTAAATACACCCCCTGTCACACTAACAATTTCAGTAAATACACCCCCTGTTACACCACCAATTTCAGTAAATACACCCCCTGTTACACCACCAATTTCAGTAAATACACCCTCTGTTACAACACTAAATTCAGTAAATACACCCCCTGTTGCAACACTGAATTTAGTAAATACACTCCCCTAATACACCTTCCCTTTAAAAGAGGTGTACTTACCAATTTGAAATCAACCTTTGAAAACTTTAAGTTTTCAATAGTTTTCTAAAGACAACGACCTACTCAATCCTCGAGTTTCGCACTCTTAAGCTTTTCAAATTCAAAAGTCAATCTTTTAATCGAAATACTCCTTATTAGGATTCTGTACCTTTCGGAACACGCACGAAGGACTTGATTGTCTGCCTACCCAATATTCCCGGAACTCAGAACAATCAGGTGGGTGATGATCTGTTGATTGATCTGCTAATAATAACGTCGTGCCGGTATTTCCTGAACTCGATTAAATCAAATAAAAAATAACTAATCCAACATAAATGTAACACCTATCTATATAACTGTTTGGATTATGTGATATAACTATATATGTTATATATTACCTGTTGTTTTGTGAATCGATCACCACTGCATGAGTAAACACCTTACGTGAGCATGAATCAGTTCAGTTATCAGTCAAGTATTATTCTTTGTAAAGTTTATTGAGTCAGTTTTGTGGAGAGTCAGTATGTACGGAGTCGGGATCGAGTTTTAAATCCGACCTCCGGGGCTGCTGTCGGGGACGCCCTCGGAATCAAGGTTGTTGATCAAGTAGATCTGGTCCCCGGTCAGCTGTCGTTTGACGCACTGGGAAGAAGGCCATTGATACTTGCTTATTTTGAGGGATGTTATAAGGTTGGATGATGTGAGCTTGTGTGATTGGATGAAGTAAGTTTTGGTTGGAGTTGAAAAGGATAACTTTGTTGATTTGTTGGAGTTGAAAAGAGTAACTTTGTTGGAAGTGGAATTGTCGTACGTTTATGGTTTGTCAGTTTGTGATAATACGTGATATGACTTTGGGCTTTGCCCTAATGTGAATCAACTTGTGTTATTTCAAGTATACCATGTGAAATATGCTTAAGTACCGTTTAAATTTTATAATCTTTTATATACGTCAACTGTTTAAATAAAATAAACTTTTTATTAATAGGTATAACTTAATATATTTCGGATTTACCAATCCCATGATGTTGCAATCACCCATAAGTGAGAATTCAATTCTCACGCCCCCTTTTCCTAACCCCTTGCAGATTACAATTATGGGGAGCAAGGACAGAGACACAGAAGACACAAAGTCTCCCATTTGCTTAAAATATTATTACTAATACCACGATGCCTACTATTTCTATTTACCGAATAAATGTTATCGCTACTGTCATGCAAGGCGATACTCTTTCCGTGTGTTTAAATTATCCAAACTCAGTGTGTATTATTCTGAAGATACAGAACCCTCTATCCATATATATATATATATATACAAACACACTTACATTCTAATATTCCTTCCCACTTATCCGCTGCATAAACTTCTGTCTCTCAATTCAGTATTATTCCTTCCAAAAATTTTATAATTCGGACTTTTGATCACAATAACACTTCGAATCCGATATAATTAATATATTCTGGGTTCGGGGCGTTACAAAGTTTTTGAGAGATCTTGACGGTTAGGAAAGAACCGCCTAAAATGAAAGGTATGGATTAAAGGAGTTGGTAGCCGGAAGGTCACATCATCCGACTTTTAAGGCGTGTGAGATAGGTAACTGTAAAAGAGAAACTGACTTGTACAACGCACAATAAATGCTTGCCATATCGAAATCTTTTTGAAACATAGTAAAAAGATTTAATTTCCAGGAAAATACTCATTAGCTATTTTTTTTATAAGAGTTTTATATTATAAAACTAAGAGACTTCAAATTTGAAAAATAGCAGAGTTAAAACATTTGACCTCTACTGAGGTGGAACCTCTTCTGAGAGATATAAGCTCTTCTATGATCAGTGACTCCACTGAGGTTGATCCTCTTCTGAGGTTGAACCTCCACTGACTCGAAATCAACTCATCTGAGATTGGCTCCTTCCTCTACTCTCCTGGATCTAGAAGTCCAAGTTCTACTGACAGTTCTTGAAACCTTGCTTCAGCCAAAGGTATAGTAAATATGTCAGCCTTTTGTTTGTCAGTATGAATCTTGAGCATTTTGATATCCTTCTTTTCCACATGATCTCTGATGAAATGATGCCTTATATCCACATGTTTGCATCTTGTGTGGAGAACTGGATTTTCTGAAATAGCAATTGCACTATTGTAGTCACAGAAAATAGGGACTTCATTAGCAAAGATGTTGTAATCTCTCAGTTGTTATCTTAGCCATAGTATTTGAGCACAACAACTTCCAGCTGCCATATATTCAGCTTTAGTAGTGCTTCTGGCTATTGAATTTTGTTTCTTAGAAAACCAAGAGATCAGCTTACTTTCCAAGAATTGACAAATGCCTGAGGTTGATTTCCTGTCAATTCTGCATCCTCCATAATCAGATTCTGAGTATCCTGTGAGTTCCAGATTGTCATCTGAGGGATACCATAATCCCATATTCACAGTACCCTTGAGATATTTAAGAATCCTCTTAGCAGCTTCCAGATGACTTTTCTTGGGATTTGCTTAATATCTTGCACATATCCCAACTGCAAATGTGATATCAGGCCTGCTTGCTGTGAGATACAGTAGAGATCCAATGATAGCTCTGTAGTGATTCTGGTCTACTGATTCACCATCTTCATCGGGTTCCATCTTGGTGTTGGTGTTGAGTGGAACCCTTGCAACTTTGCTGGTCTGGCATCCAAACTTGTTGATCAGCTCCCTTGTATATTTGGCTTGGTTGATGAAGATTCCTTCAGGAGACTACTTGACTTGAAGTCCTAGGAAGAAGTTCATTTCTCCCATCATTGACATTTCAAATTTCCCTTTCATCAGTTGAGAAAATTTCTCCCAGAGGACTTGGTTAGGACAACCAAAAATGATATCATCCACATAGATTTGAACTAGTAGAGTGTCCTCTCCTTTTGTGATCCTGAAGAGAGTTCTATCTACTCTTCCTTTGATAAAACCATGATCCAAAAGCAACTGTGACAAAGTATCATTCCAAGCTCTTGGAGCCTGTTTCAGTCCATATAGAGCTTTCCTCAGTCTATATACTTTGTGACTTTCTTCAAAACCCGGGGGTTGCTCCACATAGACTTCCTCATTTAGTACTCCATTCAAGAATGCACTCTTAACATCCATTTGATACACCTTGAATTTCATGTGAGCAGCATAAGCAAGAAATAACCTTATTGCCTCCAATCTGGCCACCGGAGCAAATGTTTCATAATAGTCAAAACTTTCAACTTGAGAATAACCCTTTGAAACTAGACTGGCCTTGTTTCTGACTATGACATCATTTTCATCCTTCTTGTTCTTGAATACCCACTTGGTTCCAATCACATTGCAATGATATGGTCTGTCAACCAGCTCCCATACTTGATTTCTTGTAAATTGGTTGAGCTCTTCTTGCATAGCAATAATCCAGTTTGAATCTTGAAGTGCTTCTCCAATGGAACCTGGTTCCTGGTTAGATAAGAAAAAAAAAAAGTACTTTCTCCATGAAAACTTCAAGTTTTGACTCCCGAGGTAGGATCACCTAGGATTTGCTCAACAGGGTGATCTGAGAGCCATGTTCTCCTAGGCCGATGCCCTTCAGTAGAGTTTAACTCTTCTGAAGTTGAGTCACTAGATATAGGAATGAAATCAAATTCAGAAAATAAAACAGAGGGTTGAAGTCCTGAGTCATCATTCAAGGTATTCTCATTCTCAATGGTAGTACCATGGGTTCCCCCTTGAATGATGGACTCAGTGGATGTCTTAGCTGTGACCACATCTTCATCGACATTAGTTACCTCTTCAACTGGGATTGTGTTCCTCAGTTCAGTTGTATGTTTAGGAGAGCTCTCGGGTGAGCTGTGAGGAGTGGTTTGACTTTGAGTGTCCTCTTTGAATTGTTGATCACTTAGGTTATCCCAGGTTGGGATGTATGCATCAACACAATTCTCAGGATATCATTTTGACTTGATACTCAGTCTAGTTAGTCTTTTGCTTATTACTTCCTCATTCTCCTTACTCCTGGACTCAAAGGTAGATTCATCAAAGACCACATGTGGTATTTCTTCCACAACAAGAGTTCTACAATTATAAACTCTGAAAGCTCTACTGATTTGGGAATATCCTAAGAAGATTCCTTCATCAGCTTTGCTATCAAAGACTTTCAGTTGAGTTTTCCCATTGTTGTGAATGAAACACTTGCAACCAAAGATATGAAAGTAAGATACCTGTGGCTTTCTGCCATTCCATAACTCATATGGAGTTTTTCCTTGATGTTTGGTTACCATGGATCTGTTTTGAGTGTGGCAGGCAGTATTAATAGCTTCAGCCCAAAATCTTTTAGGAACTTGAGCTTTTGCAAGTATTGTTCTTGCTGCCTCATTGAGAGTCCTATTTCTTCTTTCAGCTACTCCATTTTGTTGTGGAGTTCTTGCAGCTGAGGTCTCATGAGCAATACCTAACTCTTTGCAGAAATCAGATATTATAGAATTAATGAACTCAGTACCCTTATCTGACCTTATCTTTACAATATTTAGGCTCTTTTTATTGCTAACTTTCTTCAGAAGTTCTGGTAGCCTGAGTTGAGTCTCCTTTTTGCTTGCTAGAAATACCACCAAAGTGTACCTGGAGAAATCATCAACAACAACAAGTGTATATTTTCTCCCATTGATACTTACAGGGGTTACTGGACCAAAGAGATCCATGTGCAACAATTGAAGTACTCTGTCAGTAGAGGTTGCTACTTTGCTTTTGAAAGATGCTTTCACTTGCTTTCCCTCCTGACAGGCTTTGCAAATATGTTCTTTGTTGTATACTTCATTTGGCATTCCTTCCACCAGTCCATGTCTTGCTATCCTGTTCATCATCTTGAAGTTCAGATGACTCAGTCTCTTGTGCCATAGCTAATTAGTATCAGTTGAGCTCTTTGCAATAGGACATGCATTTGGTGTGCAAGACTTCCAATCTGCAAGATAGATATTTCCCTTCCTTGACCCAGTTAGTAGTACCAGTTGTGAAGATATATTCTTGACAAAACACAGGTTACATGAGAATTCAACATTGCATCCTTTATCACAAAACTGACTTATGGACAAAAGATTGTGCTTAAGTCCACTGACATAGGATACATTGCTTACTCTTACTGAGCCAATTAGTAAAGTACCATAACCTTTAGTGGCTCCTTGTGAATTATCACCAAATGTGACTTGTGGACCTTCTTTCTCAACAAATTCTGTCAGGAGATCTTTGTTGCCAGTCATGTGCCTAGAATATCCACTGTCCAGGTACCAGACTGAAGATTTGAGGGCTTCTCCTTTGTTGAGGTCCACTGAGCCCTGCAGTCAAAATCAAGTTTTAGGTACCCATTTTGTGTTGGGTCCTACTAGGTTAGCTGTACCTTTCGGAATCCAAATTTGCCTCACTGTTCTAATCACTTTAGAATGGCTAATTTGTCTTCCATAAACATGTACATAGATTGTTATCTCCCTAGGTGCCTTGGGAGTAAACTTTCTATGGGTGTCAGCCTTTGAAGGAACAGGGACCTTCTTTACATTCTTTCTTTTAGGCTTGGGTGCACCTGGCCTAAGTTTTTGTTGATAAAGGTGTGAAGGACCTTTTCCTTTAGGCACAAAAGGAATAGGTCTTCTGTATGAGTCATTCCTTGAGGAGTGCTCATGCCTGGGTGCTTTCAGCTGAGGTTGCTTCATCTGTGAAGACCTCGGCTGATAGTACCTCTGCTGAGATCTAGTCTGATTAGTCAACTGAGCCTTTCCATTTGGTTTTTGCTGAGTTTGACTTCACTTTTGTTGGACCTCAGCTGGTCTTTTACCCTTATCTAAAATCTGTGATTGAAAGGTCACAGATTTAACAAAAACTCTCTTTGTGCCACTTGAAGAAGCAACACTCAGAGGACCTTCTAAAGGTTTTGGAATAAAGTCTATCCCACACTTGTTATTAGGATTGATTTGAAAGTTTTGAATTTCCTCTATGGCAAGAGAGGATTTGTTAAGAGCATCATTCCTTTTTAACAAGGTCTCTTCAGATTTTTGTAAGACATCAATTTTCAGGAGAGAATCCTTTACTTGGCTTACCAGTCTTAAGTTCTCTTCACTTAACTTTATCTTTGATTCAGTAAGATCTTTTATCAGTTGATCTTTGCCATTTCCTTGACTCTTGAGGGTTTCCACCTCTTTTGTCAATTCAATGGTAGATTGAGCTGAGTTAAGATCTGCCTGATTCCCAGACTCAATTAACTTAGAGTTTTCTCTCAGGAGATTTTTGTTTTCATCTTGGAGACAAAAACTTGCTTCTTGCAACCTTGAGAAATCAATCATCAATTGTTCCAGGGCGGACTGAAGATTGAGTTCCTCAGTTGACTCTGAGCTTAGCTCAGGTGTGTGTTCTAGAGAAATGGATGGTTTAGATTGTACCTCTGCTTCTTCTCTTGCCATGAGGCACATGTCATCATCACTGCTGTCTGAGAACATTCCATCAGATGACTCCAGATCTTCATCAACATCCTCAGCCACTATGGCTTTTCTTTCTCCATATCTCCTGTCTCTTTTGGCTTGCCTTTCCTTTTTTTCCTTGGTGCTTAGTTGAGGACAGTCATATTGAAAATGCCCAACCTTCTTGCATTGGAAACATCTATTGGCATCATCATTCTTTTCCTCAGTAGACTCCTTGGTCTTTGATGATGATCCTTCACCTCTGGTATAGTTCTTGTAATCTTTCCTCTTTTCCAGCTCAGTTGAGCTTTTCTCTCCTTCTCTGGTATCTTTTTGTGGATAACTTCTCCCTTCTCTGTTATCCCTGTAAAATCTCTTATACTTGCCAAAACGGCTGTTAAGTTTTTCAAACCTTCTAGCCGTCAGGCTGAGTTCCTCTTGCATCTCAACCTTGCTTTGAGATTTGCTTGCCTTTGTACTCTTCTGTGGCTTTGGAGGTCTCATCAGGAGCCCTTTTCCTGTTAAGATCAAACTCATAAGCCTTAAGTTCAGAGAATACCTATTGCATAGATATGATGGACAAATCCTTGGTATTCTGCATCATCACAGAGTACACATCCCATCTTGAGGTTAAACCTCTCAGGATCTTTAAGGCAACTTCTCTTTTGGTGTAGACTTTTCCCAGAGAGTTTATCTCATTCATGATGTCAGTGAACCTCCCATCAAGCTGGTCAATGGTCTCAGTAGGCTCCCTGGTGAACTGCTCATACTTTTGAACAACTACAGAAAGCTTGTTCTCCTTTATCTTGTCAGTTCCTTCACACATGAGAGCAAGAGTGTCCCAAAGCTCCTTTGCAGTCTTGCAATGGATCACTCTTCCCATTACAGAATCTGGAATGGTGGTGTAGAGAATATTCATGGCTATGAAGGTTGAGATTATTTCTCCTCCTTTCATCTGCAGTGAAGTTATCTTCATCCTTGGGCCATTCTTCTCTTGGATCTGCAATAGACTCAGTTGTGGTTCTAGGGTTAGGGGTCATAAAAATAAATGGACCTTTAGTAATTACCCTTAACATTTCATCATGCACACAGGCAAGATGAGCTCTCATTCTGATCTTCCAGAAGACATAATTTTCCACTGAGAATTGTGGAAGCTTGTGATGGGACATATGGTTCAAAGGATTAACTCCCATATTGTTCTCCGCTGGTGGTGCTACCCTAGCTGCATTGTCAGCCATAATATCTAAACAAGTTTATCAAAAGATCAATTAAGATGACCAAATAGAAAATACCCTTTTAGCACAAGGTATACTTAGAACAATGGTCTTTTGAACCACTGCTCTGATACCAATTATTGGTCCCGAAACGAGTAAAAAGGTGTATGGAGGGGGGGGGGGAATACACCTGAGGTTATAAATTTAAACTTCTTAAAAACTTATCAGGTTACTTCAGATAGTAACTCGTCAGTGGACTTTAGGTCTGCTGAGAATTACTTGTGAAAGCTTACTGAGATAATACCTCCACTGAAAGCTCAAGACTTTCAGTTGAACTACTATCTAATTAGCTTTCAAATGCGGATTAGTGAGCCCTTCAGAAAAACATGTTTTATTTGATAAACTTTGAGTGGATAACACACACTTAGGAAATGGCAGAATGTAAGTACACAAGATATAAAGTGGTTCAGAGATGAATCTCCTATATCCAGTGTCCTGATTAAACTGGAGAATTCCTTTCACTTGGAATCCCTTGTGTTATAGTGCCAAGGTGCACTGATCAATTAATCCTCTCTTAGGATGATTGATCACTAGGATAATTTCAGGTCCTAGTTCCCAAAACAAACCAGCTTGCAGACTGATACAAACAATCAGCTTACTCACACCACTTAACACTAACTCTCAACCTAACAACTGAGTAGGGTTTTGAGTAGGGTTTTGGTTCCAACTGATGTGAGATAATCCTTAAAGTTTAGCTCAAGGCTTAGGATGAATTATCTCTTTCTAAGGTTTGGATATAGCTTCTAAGCTTGGTTACAGAAGGCTTGTTATGCTCTCTACAAATGTGAAATACTTGGGAAACAAAGGTAATTTCAAGTGCTTCTAGTTATGAATGTAGAGATAGCTTTGATCTTGTGAGTTTCCCGTGCATAGAAATGAGCACGTCCTTCTGTATTTATAGGCTTCCTTGAAAATCTTCCCGTTGGATTTGAATCTTCTCAAGTAAGTCTTCTTGTATCTGATTGGTTCAAACGACTCTATTTGAAGCTTTAAGTCTTGTCAAGAAACGGCTGAAAACCCATGCCTATTCACCAACTTTCTGGGGAAAGCTAGGGAAAGACTTTTGGTACATGTCAGTCTGGGATAGGTCAGCTGTCAGTAGAGTACACCTACGTGTCATCTTCTCATTGGGCCGTTCAGTCTGCTTGCTCAGAATCCTGTCTTGCTTTAAGGTAGAACTCCTCTGAGAGAGCCTTCTTATTCCTTCATTTATTGTAAGCTTCACTAAAATTCGTTTTGCCTTGTTCCAACCAGATTAACTAACAACTTTTAATGTGTTTACCATTCAATGTGCTTTGTTAGTTCACATCAGTGGACCTTGGTCCTCTCCTGATGGTTTCAGTCTTAGTGAGAATGCACTTAGAAAACATTCTAGACTTAGACTAATTCTCAGATCACTTGTCTTTAGTGGACTTCATCTTCAACAGACTTCATTCTTCAATACACTCTAGAAATTTATAACTGCACTCCAGTTCCTTAACATTTGAACTGATATAACTAAGTACTAACTCTACTGAACATTTTACTTACACACGACTTAGGAGGAACCTTTTGGCATCTTAATCAAAACTTAAGTCTATACAATTTCCCAACATTAACATCTGTAATTTGTTATCTAAACAAAACAAATGAATAGATAAAAAGTAAGTAGTTTAACTATTAATATACAAATATTGATAGTTAATTGTTTAAAAAAAAATACAATGTGAATACAATAATCAATAAAATATATTTTTTAAAAACACATCTATTAATATCAAACCTTATATGAACAATACACATGTGCAAGTACATGAACAATACATATGTTCAAGTACATGATTTAACATGAAGAATACACATGCGAAAGTACATTGCATACTTCATGAACTATATACATGTGCAACTACATGATTTTATTTAATGCATCATGTGCATGATTTAATACTAAATATGTTGCACATGTGCACAACTAGTAATAGAAACACCTCACATTTGCAACTTCAATAAAAGTTTATATGAAAATTAACATTTACAAAGTTAAAACGAAACAATTTTAATAAAACAATGTGCAATTTTAACATTTCAAAAATTGCATATGTTCAGGTAAAAAGTGTATTAAATAATGCACATGGATAACATTTTACAGTGAACAAATAAAGTAATTTTGTTAAAAAAATATTGCACATTATAAAACTTTCAACACACATGAAACGTCACCTAAATTTACACATGAAAATTGATATAATAAGGCTATATCTAAAAGAATACTAATAAATTAGTGGACAATATTAATGTACAAAAAGTTGCATACATTCAGGTAAAATGTTTAAACATTGCACATTAGTACTAAAAAAAAACTAGGTGCATCATTTATACATAAATCACTAACACTATCACTTCATACATGTACAATATTTATCTGGCTAAAAAATGTACATGTCTTAATCAGCCTGTACATATAAAAAAAACTTAAGAGTACCATATTCAAAACACAATATGTGTAGAAAAATAAAATAAAAAACACTTGCATTTCCTTTAATAATCATAAAAATACATTACAACTTGAACACAACAAACATGATATACATAGCAGTAAAATGGTTAAAAACACAATTTAATGTCTTATAAACATACTAACTTGCCAACATTTTTTTTTTCACATGTTTAGAAAAAAATGTTAAAAATATTGAATATGCACTTATTACACGAATCCTAACCAAACTGCATATGTTTAATAAGATTCAACAAACACACAACGTGTTCACCATTCTAAAGTCTACATATGAATATCAATTAGTGTATGTATAAAAGATCATAACAATTGAGAATTAGAAACACTACAAACATGAAATGCCACGAGTAGTGTAGATTTGATTATTGAATAATATGTGATATCAAATTAAATAAACATAAATTTCTTAAATATATATCCGTGTAGAATAACACAATGACAAAAATATAAGCAAATTTACTAATGTTTTTAGACTATCATAGAATAAAGAGAGCAGAAAGCCTTAAAAAAATAACTAACAACACGATCAATAATCACCACCTATAAAAAATAAAAAATAAAAAAGAACTTAAAACTAATAATTTTTATCATACACATTAACTACAATGCAAAACCAACACAAATATCTAGACCAAATGTATACGAACTGACTTTCATTTAATAGAATTACTCAAACCATTAACAACGTTACAAACACAAATATCAGTGGAAACACCAACAACCCCATCAGTATCACTAATAACATATTCATAATTTTTTTTTGTATACTAACATTACTTTCAACAACTGAATCACAAACAACAAACTTGGAAGACAAAACGACATACACAATTCTCACATCAAGTTGTAAAAAAGCTAATAATAAATTATTCAAATCATTATCAGAATTCAAGCTGCAATTTTCCATGCTTTCAACAAAATAACAACATGGAAATTAATGCCCTCTCAAATCAATCCACTTACCAAAAATATGAGACACCAAACGTGAAAGGTAGTTGCCCGTAGATGTCTTGACATGATTAATTTTTTCTTAAATTTTGTCATTTAATCAGGATTGAATATAATTATGTTATGTTGCTTTGATTTACTATGGGTAGAGAGGTAATGGGATTCGATACTTTGTATTTTGGGCAATATTATAAATTATATGACAATTGCTAAGGATTAATATAGAAAATCGTGTCTTGAAATGTCAAGTTGATTATGTCCCTTGGTGGGTTCAATTTATCATATCAAATCTGGCCACTATCTTAATCTAATTAGATCTCACTAGTTAATTATTTCTTAATTTATGTCACTTAATCAGGATTGTATATAATTAATTTATATTGCTTTGATTTATTATGAGTAGAGAGTCAATGAGATTCAATACTTTGTATTTTGGACAATATTATTAATTATATGACAATTGCTAAGGATTAATATAGAAAATTGTGTCTTGAAATGTCAAGTTGATTTTGTCCCCTTGGTGAGCTTGGAAAGATTATCATATCAAATCTGACCACTATCTTAATCTAATTAGATCTCACTTGTTAATTATTTCTTAATTTATGTCACTTAATCAGGATTGTATATAATTAATTTATATTGCTTTGATTTATTATGGGTAGAGATTCAATGGGATTCGATACTTTGTATTTTGGGCAATATTATTAATTATATAAAAATTGCTAAGGATTAATATAGAAAATCGTGTCTTGGAATGCCAAGTTGATTATATCCCCTTGGTGGGCTAAAAAAGTTTATCATATCAAAGGAATAAAAAATATTGATCAATTAGAGCGTTTGGTGGCTTAAATTAATTAATGGACATTGGAATCGTAAACACGAGAAATGATAACTGGGAACCATATTTCGTTACATGGTTTAGAATGGGTAGTGCAATATTAATTTTATAGTGGAGGGAATTAATATTAATGGGCTGGAATAATATTGTGGCTCAATATTGGTTTTCTGGGCTCATTGGGAGGTCCAATCCTATTTCTCTTAAAGGCCCCCCGAGTAGCCCATAAAAAGTCCATTAACCAATATGATTAAAATATAAGAATTATTATTTTTTTGCATGAATATTGGAGAGAGAAATGAACATATGGAAAGAATATATATGTAGATGATATAAATGGAAAATTCATACACAAGAGGGAATAAATCTTACCATATGTTTGAGATATTTTTTGGGCTCTAATACACAAGATTTTCGTCCACTTTAATATAAAAGGGCTAATTGTTTATTTAACATACCCAAATTAATCACGAAGTGGGGTGTTTTTGTTGAATAAAAAAATTGAAAAAAAAAGGGTGTAACAAAGGAGAAAATAATTCTTCCTTGAGGGTTTAAAAGTTTATGAAGATTTCCCACCGGATCTACGAACTTAGGCTTAGGGAATACTCAAGAAGGTGTTTAGGTTGAAGAAATTATTATTCTCAACTGTCTCTCTCCGATTAAAAGGTAAATACGATATCCCTTAGTTCTGCATGTTTAGGGCTATGTATGTTTTACTGTATTCAATATATGAATTGCATGAATTTAATTGATTTCCATTATTTTAATTCATGATTGATTGATTTATGATAATTCACATTTAAATTACACCAGAATAGATTTATGATATTCTTCCATGTTCTCCAACAAGTGGTATCAGAGCCACAATTTCGGGCCCCGTAATTTAAATTAGAATTTAAATATATTTACATTAAATTTAAAATTAGATAGTAGAATTGCTAGACCTTTTTTTGCAGGTATCCAATTATCATGGTTATTTAATGTATGTTTAAATTAATGTTGTTTGAAAGTTTTTTTTTAATCTGATTCTTTCATATTTGTTTTTCCCGTGAGAAAATCCGCGGGTAGATTATGACTATTTATTTGTAATAGACTAGTCTAGATGTTAGATTTTTTTTTTGTAAAATAAATTTTAACTAATCAAAGACGATGATCAAAGACGGTTTGAAAAAATCGAAGACGTACGACAGGCGTATAGTGTCGGATGCATGCATGTGCATGGAGACGACGGGCTCACACGTGTGTGTATGATGACGATGGGCTCGCATGCATGTGTATGGCGACAATGGACTTGCATGCATGTGCATGGCACTGACGGGCTTGCATGTGTGTGCATGGCGTACGATGGGCGCATGGCGCTGCGCCGGACGTCGTATGGCAATGTATGGGTGCGAGTATGTGCTACCACCCGATAGGGCCGTGGGGCACTGCCACCTAATGGGGCCCGTGCGGCCAATCCACGTGCGACAGACACATTTATGTCAGACGTCGTGCAATGGGTGCGCATGTCGCTGTATGTCGTATAATTGGTACGTGTGTATTTTTTGTTGTGGACGTGCAAAAATTGATCGAGATGAGCGATGCCCACGTGAAATTTTCAAAGACGATGAGTTCTCATTTTTCAAAATGGGAAATTAAACCATGATAATTTGATATATGTGACCAATTATGTTTAATTTTTATTTTATGCTTGAGGTTAATTTAATTAATTTTGCACGAGACTTCGTGAAAAACTTCTACGTTAAAATTACTAAGTAAGAAATTTAATTAATTTAAATTAATTAAATAGCCTCCACAATTAATTTATTTGTGAAGTCTTTGGCTACGCATTGGCAAGTGCCTCCCCCTGTAACGGATAGACCAAAGATAAATTTACTAGGATAAATTTCTTTGGATAATTGTGGATTATTATTAGTGGCGATATGACCGACCAATAAAAGCTTACTCAAAACGAAATAATAATCCTGTATTAAATCATGATTATTACTTAGACATAAAATTGATATATTTGCTCCCCAACGGAGTCCCTGTCAATTTTATGCGGCCAAGTGGAAGCCAACTATTAATTTTGAATTAAAGGTTGGTAATTGTTTTGTTTGTAATTTGCTTAAATGTATTTAAGTAAACGTTCACACTCAACGTGACTTAAATTATTTTAAAATGTTGGCTTGATGCATATTTATATCATGATTTTTTTAAAACTTTTCTGATATAGTACATGTGATCAAATTATGTGATAATATTTGTGTTAATTAGGATACTAATAATAATTGTATGTTTTATTTTCAGTTCAACATGTCTATCTTTAATCCACTATTTGATATACACAAAGAAAATAAACTAGTAGGAGAAAACTATGTAGATTGGAAAAAAGAATTTAATGATAGTCCTAACTGCTGAAGGACACAAGTTTGTACTTGATGAAAACTTGTCCACTGCAGCCTACATATGAAACTAGTGAGAAAGATAAGGAATATCATACGCAATGATTGAGATCCGATGAATTGGCTAGGTGCACCATCTTGACTTTAATGTCAGATATGCTGCAGTACCAACACCAGATAATGGAAACCACTATAGCTATTACGAAGAACCTTAAAGAACTCTTCTCTCACCAGATTCGTACGACTAGGCAGACAACCATGCGAGATTTGTCATCACAGATAATTGTTGAGGATATACCCGATAAGGGAGGTGTCAAGAGGAAAACAAATGAGGAAAAATGTTTTAGCTGTGGTCTGAAAGGATATTGGAGGGTGGCCTGTCCCCAGGCTAAGGAGGCTAGAAGACAAGGTAAATCCGCCGCACTTGTTATTGAAACTTGTTTAGCATTTTGTTCTTCCCATTCGTGGATAGTGGACACTAGAGTCACTGATCATGTTTGTTCTAATACTCAAGGGTTCCAGATAACCCAACAACTAAGTGGGAGTGAGATCACCATCAGCATGGGCAATGCCACAAGAATGGCAGTTGTTGTCGTGGGAGATGTGCACTTATCTTTTAGTGATAAGATTTTAGTATTAAGAGATGTTCTTCATGTTCCAAATTTTAGAAAGAATATAATTTTAGTTTCTAAATTGTTTATGGATGAATATTCAGTTTCTTTTAATAAGAAAGTCATTATTACTCGTAGTAATGAAGTTATTTGTTTTGGAACATTGGTGAACAATCTCTATACTATTAACTGTGCACAACCCACATATATGCAAAATGAATCATATAGCACATTGACTGTTTCTAAAAAAAAAACATTCTTCAAATATTAACGAAACACTAATGTGACATCTTAGACTTGGTCATATTAATCTAAAAAGGATTCAAAGGTTGGTGAGTGACGGCTCGTTGGAATCACTCCATGTTGAGTGATTTCCAACACGTGAGTCATGTTTAGAGGGTAAGATGACAAAGAGAGCCTTTGGGGCTAAGGGAAACTGAGCTAGTGAAGTGTTAGAACTCATTTATACTGATGTATGTTGTCCAATGTCAATTCAAGAGAAAGGTGGTTTTGAGTATTTTGTTACTTTTACCGATGACTACTTGAGATATGGATATATTTTTCTGATGCGGCATAAGTCTCAAAAGGCTGAAGCAGAAAAGTATAGGGAAAAGAGTATCAAATTTCTACAATCTGATCGTGGAGGAGAATTCCTTAGCAACGAGTTTTTGGACTACTTATCAGGGTAAGGGATTGTATCCCAGTTGACTACACTCTAAACCACTTATCAAAATGGGGTGGCAAAACGAAGAAATACAACTCTTTTAGAAATAGTCAGATCTATGATGAACTATTCTGATTTACCCAAGTCGTTTTGGGGTTATGCCTTGGAAACAACGACTTATATTCTAAACTTGGTACCTTCCAAATCAGTTCCTAAAAATCCTTCGGAATTGTGGACCAGACGAAAGCCCAGTTTGAAACACATGAGAATCTGGGGGTGTCCCACATATGTGTTAAACAAGGAAGCTGATAAGTTGGAACTTCTTCAGAATTAAGGTTGTTTGTAGGATATCCTAGAGGAATGAAAGACGATTTATTCTATAGTCCTAAGGATCAGCGAATCGTGGTGAGCACACATTCGAGATTCGTAGAAGAAAACTATATGAGCAATCGAAAGCCCAAGAGTGAGATTAAGACATGGATGCAAATTCCTAGTAAACTGCAATTGAAGTAGAAATGGGATCTATGGATCACAATAAAGTGTGGAAGCTTGTTGTGGCAAAGATCGTTGTTTGATTAAATATTATGAATGTTATTTATCTATTGCAAAAATGTTCATATACTTTACATTGTAGAAAAATGTGGTGTGTAGTATATCAAAAAAGATTACATTGTCAGTTCTTTGTAATTTGTATAAATGTTTCACAACTTAGATGGACTTGAACAATTCATTTGGTAAAAGTTGAGGTGTAAGGCTCAAATTGATTTGTCTTGACCAAGGGATTACACTAGTGCATTTTGATGCACTGAATTGGACCTATAGCGAGATTATTTTTCTAGACTAACTTGGAAAGAAAAATAGATCTCAGTTGTTAATTATTTCTTAATTTCTATCACTTAACCAGGATAGTATATTATGGGTAGAGAGTCAATGAGATTCAATGCTTTGTATTTTGAGCAATATTATTAAATATATGAGAATTGCTAAGGATTAATACAGAAAATCATGTCTTGAAATGTCAAGTTGATTATGTCCCATCGGTGGGCTAAAAAAATTTATCATATCAAATCTAGTCAATAGATTAATTTCCCGTATGATAAGGAATAAAAGATATTAACTAATTAGAGCTTCAATGACTTAAATTAATTAATGAACATTGGAATCTTAAAAACGGTAAATAATAATAAGCGGGAACCATATTTTGTAATATGGGTTAGGATGGATATTGCAATATTAATTTTATAGTAGAGTTAATTAAGTGGGAATATGTCGGGGTGGTGGAGGGATATTATTAGGATTACGTCGGGTTCGGAAGGGGAATGGTTTCACGGGGGTTTACAAAGGGTCGTTGGGGACGGGAAACATACTTTATTTTGGGAGGACGATTGGGTGGGGGAAGGGGGGTCTCTGAAGTCTAGATTTCCCAGGTTGTTTAATTTGAGTTTAGACAAGGAGGGAAGGGTGGGTCATTTGGGGGAGTGGGTTGGGGATTGCTGGAGTTGGACGTGGATGTGGAGGCGTCCTCTGTTAGATAGAGAATATATTGCTCTTAATTTGCTTTTGACATTTATTGACAGGTTTAGACCGTCCATGGGCATCTCAGATTCATGGAAATGGAGTCGATCATCAAGTGACAGCTACATTACAAAGGAAGCATACGAGTATTTGTTCGCCCAAAGTCGAGGAGCGACGCAAATAGGAGAGAAGGAGAAATGCTTCAAGGCTGTGTGGAAAAGCTTGGCACCGGCGAAAGTTATCGGACATGGGTGGAGACTCCTTCATAATCGCTTGCCCACAAAAGATAATGTTCAGAAACGCAATGTTATTGGGTCGGGCGATTAACTCAGTTGTGTTCTATGTGGACACCAAGAGGAGACAGCTAAGCACGTGTTTTTTGAGTGTAACGAATCATACAAAATATGGATGGAAATTCTCAAATGGCTCAACAATGCAACCGCCTTGAATTCCCAGGTTTTTTCACATTTTGAAGCTTTTGGTCAACTTTTGCATGGGAAGGGGGGGAAGAGATGTGCACATAGCATTTGGCTAGGGGTTGTTTGGGTAATATGGAAATGGAGGAACGAGATCATTTTTAATAGTGGAATTTTGGATTCAACGAAAATGGTAGATGAAATTAAAGCAAGGTTGTGGAGTTGGTGCAGTGTCAAGGATCAAGGAGTAGCAAAATTTAGTTTTAGAGATTGGCTTTCTAATCCTAGAATGATTTTGAAGGATTAAATCCTTTTTGTAATAAGAATGTTTTGGATACTCCTTGTACCATTTTTTATATAATTAATTTTTACTGATAAAAAAAAAATTAATATTAATGGGCTGAAATAATATTGTGGTTCAATATTGGTTTCTGGGCTAATTGGGAGGTCCAATCCTAATTCTCCTGAAGGCCCTTTGAGTAGCCCATAAAAGTCCATTAACTAAGGTGATTAAAATATAAGAATTATTATCTTGTTTCATGTATAATGGAGAGTGAAATAAACATATGGAAAAATATATATGTAGATAATACATATGGAAAATTCCTACACAAGAGGGATTAAATCTTACCATATGTTTGAAATATTTTTTGGGCTCTAATACACAAGATTTTCGTCCACTTTAATATAAAGAGGGTTGATTGTTTGTTTAATATACCCGAGGTAATCATGAAGTGGGGTGGTTTTTGTTTAATAAAATAATATTTTTATTGAAAAAAAATGTGCAACAAAAGTGAAAATAATTCTTCCATGAGGTTTTTAAAAGTTCATGAAGATTTTCCACCAATTCTATGAGCTTGGGCTTAGGGAATACTCAAGAAGGTGTTTGGGTTGAAGTAATTATTCTTCTCAGTGGTGTCTCTCCGATTAAAAGGTAAACACGATATCCCTTAGTCCCTCATGTTTAGGGCTATGTTTATTTTACTGTATTCAATGCATAAATTACATGAATTTAATTGATTTAAATTATTTTAATTCATGCTTCATGGTTTATGATAATTCGTATTTAAATTACACTCGAATAGATCCATGGTATTGTTCCGTGTTCCCTAACAAAGTCATATTCCTCAAGATCTCTAAGTCAAACACTTCTTAATTTTGAATAGGGGCGTTGCATCGTGGGCGGCGACGACCCTCTTCTCTGTCATCTCTATGGGCGGTTTGTGGTCTAGCCATCTAGGGTTTATTTTGGACAAAATTGGAAGTTGAATCCATTCTATGACTATTATTTGAATTAAAAAAATTCGACGCTTGACCGCCTTGCTCCCTAGGCGGTGCATAGAGTGGGGAATGATCATTTTGGCCGATTATGTAGAAATTAGGCCAGGAGGCGGTCGCCTAGCCTGATTTCTGCATCCATGATAAATATGAGTTGTATGCTTCAAAATTTATACTGGAAATTTGGTCACTGGTAAAGTCTACCTTGTTCTATAATTTGCTTTCAATTCCTCATATTGGTGCCGCTGACCAATCTATCAAAGTGCCGATAAAATTGTAGCAAGTTGTGTTTGTGGCTGACACATCTTTCAAGAGAAATGTTCATGCTCTAATTACGTTGAATAGTTGTCATATCGACACAAAATGATCTTTTCTGTTGGGATATAGATTAGATGTTTTGAAGATGTTAAAACAAGAACTTGTAATAGGACTAGCTGAACCTGTTAGTCAGCTACAGATTAGTCTTGGTCTAGAATAGGTCTTTGGTTAAGGGGGAAGAAATCTGTGCAGACCAGATGAGGTGACCAGAGAAGGTGACCAGAGAAGGTACCAGAGAAGGTGACCAGAGAAGGTACCAGATGAGGTGACCAGATGAGATGTCCAGAGCAGAAGAGTCACCAGAGCAGAAGAGGCCCAGAGGAGTCTGACCAGAGAAGTCTGACCAGATGAGCTTGGACCAGAAGAGCCTGACCAGAAGAGTCACCAGAAGACCCCACCAGAGGACTTCACCAGAGGACTCCTCAGAAGACCTCTCCCAGATGAGGACCAGAAGACCCCAGACCAGACGAGACCAGACCAGATGAGAGAGACGGATTAGTTCACCTACCAGAAGCATCTTAGTAATCTGGAGACAAGAAGACTTTGGAAATTCATGATGGAGAAGAAGGAAATCTAGAGAGTCAACTGATGGAGGATTTGATTGATTGATTGAAGTCAACTAATCAATCATATAATCAATCTTTGATTGATTATATTCCTCCAATTATGGTTGTTTGAATTGCTAGCACTCCAACGGCTAGTTGATTCTCACAACTATAAATAGGAGTGCTTGGATGAGTTCATTAGATACAAGAGTCGCGCGAGAGCACACCAAGAACACACGAACTCTTCCAATCACTCACCTTGTTTATACAAGTTTATATACACTCTATTAGGAGTTTAGTTGGATTATTACTCAACCTGTTCATCTTGTTAGACAAGGTTGTTGTAAGTTGTAAGAAGGAGCTGGTACTTCGCAATTCCAGTAAGTAAGTGAGTACGTAAGTTGGAGAGTGAGAAAGACCCCTTTGAAGAAAGGGAGAGTGGACGTAGGATCGTTACATCCGAACCACTATAAATTCCGGTGTTCTCTACTTTATGCTTTTTAGATTTCTGCATTTATATTTTAGCAATATCTTCAAAAAGGGTTTTCTTAAAATTAAACTAAAAAACGTTTCCGCTGGATAACCATTTTGGGACCAACATTTTCTCATACACTGTTAGGAAATTTTGTCCTAAGGATTTTCTCACTTTGATTTTGATAATGTCAAAACATATATGTGTATTGTGGAAACTAACATTGCAGGTACTAAGAGATGTGAAGAGTTTTAAAAAACAAAGTCTACATCTGCAAGGATGGATTCAGACCCTACAGTTAGCTCAAGACAAGTTTGCATCTGAAGAGTTGAAGACAAGTCTACAGCCGAAGAGTCTAGATCTGCAGAGTTAAGGACTATTAGCTGTAAACTTGAGATTAGTAGGATTAATTAAGTGTAGTACATTCTATACACTCACTCATTTTAGTTTGAAATATCTCAGTGTTTACCAGAGCTAATTACTAGCCAGTAGAAACAAGTATATCAGTGATTAATAGCTCTTTGAGTAGTCATCACTACAAGACAACTTATACTACTCGAAGGACAATACTATATGACAAGAAGCTTTAATTAAGCTGAAGTCAAAGCTGGAGGAGAAATTATTTTGAAATTTCAATCCCTCCAACGGCTAGAGGACCCCTTAAGACTCCTATAAATAGGAGAGGAGACCTCAGAGGAAAACAACAACAACCCCAAGCTCTCAAGCGCATCTGCACAATATCTACAGCTTTCAAAGTCTACAGTTCTTCAAAGATTAGAAGTTTAGGACTTAGAAGCTAGGATTATTGTAATTTTTGTGTTGTTGTTCCCTCACTATACACACCCCTATATTCTACCTAGAGTAGATATTATTCTTAGTGAGTGTTTAGCTCTGTGTGAGATTGAGAGAGAGTATCTGTGTGAACTTGTGTTTCTGCCTAGATTAGAGTAATCTGAGTGAGAATTCGTCTGAGGGGGAACAACTTTGTGACTGTGTGGAGATTCTTAATGAATTTGGCACCTTTGTGGTGTAACAGTGGACGTAGGAGGATTATAACACCTCTGAACCACTATAACTCTCCTTGCTCTTTTACATTGTGTTCATTTCTACTGCTTTAAGTTATTTCTGTATCTACTATACTTATTTATTTCATTTCATTTCATCTCATTCATATTCTCTGTGTACTTAAGATTTTACAAAGCCTACAACTATAGATTCTTTGAATCATTTAGCTAAAACTTTGTTCATTTGATTTTTCACTTCACACACTTTACTTATTTCCACTGCACAGGTGTTAAAATACTCTAAAGTATTACAGCATCAACTTTGTTAAGTGTTTGAATTATTTTATACAGACTCTGCATTTTAAAAGTCTGCAGCTGCAAACCTTTCGTTTTAAACTCTACAGCTGCAGAGTTTGATATGTATACCTTTAAAGTTAAATTTCTTTTCTTAAAGTTTAGTTTTAAAAACTCAAGGTCTATTCACCCCCCCTCTAGACCTTGATATACCTTTTGGGACCAACAAGTGGTATCAGAGCAGTTGGTTTGCCACTGTTTTGACCAAGTTTTAAAATGTTTTCAAGCCAAATCCAAAAGTATTTTTGAAAAATCATATCTGCACACTAGTTTGGCTCCTAAAATGATGAAATCTAAAGTGCCTATGTTTTCTACAGATGAATATGACGACTGGAAAATAAGGATGCAAGCACACCTATCTGCTATGAATGATGAAATGTGGTCCATAATTGAGGATGGTCCAATTGTGATAGAAAAGACTAACACTGCAGGTGAACAGACTAGCTTAGCCCAAATAATTCCAAAGCCCATAAAGGAGTGGACTGATGAAGACAAGAATAGAGCAAACCTCGACAATGTTGCAAGAAACACTATTTAACACTCCTTGGATAAAATTGTGTTCAGCAAGATAAAAAGTTGCAAAACTGCTAAAGAGATATGGGAGAAACTTGAGATGATCTATGAAGGCATTGATCAAATTAAAGAGAATAAGCTCATGATAGCTGTCCAAAAATTTGAGAACTTCAAGATGAAATCTGGAGAAACTCTTGAAAAGTTTGATTCAAGATTCAATGAGATTCTCAATGAGCTTGAGCTACTTGGAAAAGAGTACTCACAAAGGGGAAAAAACATGAAAGTTCTAAGAGCCCTACCATCTGAATGGGATATGAAAGTGGTTGTTATGGGGGAATCAAAGGACTTATCCAAAGTCTCTATATTTGAGTTGTTTTCTGACCTCAAAGCCTTTGAGTTTGATATTCACAGGAGAAAAGACAAGGACTCAACAAGCTCAAAAGTTACAGCTCTTGTAGCTGCAGAGTCTAACCCAACTGCAGAATCATATTCAGAAAGTGATGAGATGGCCCTGTTGATCAAGCAATTTATAAAATTTGCCAAGAAAGCCAACTGGAAGAAGAATCTATCTAAGAAAAAATGTAAGTCAAGTAAACCAACTCAGATGACTAAGTCTACAGATGCAGACTTAGAAACTGGAGCTAAGACAGGTGAGTTAAAGGAGACTGCTACTAAGGAGACACAAGCCATTGTGCCTTCTCCTGCAAAGATGCCAAGCAAGGACATTGAAGAAAGAGTGAAAGATTTGGTGGAAGTTGAATCTGGAGACATTGTACTAGATGATGAACAGCTCTCTGCAGAGCATGTTCAAGAACTGCAAAGATATGAAGAATGGAGAGATCTTAGGAATAAGCTGGAGATTCTTAAGAAGAAGGAAGCAGAAGAGTTTTTAAGGATTCAGGAATGGAGTAACACCTCTAATACTGAAGTGTTATTGGATAATCAATTTTTCTTTAAAAAGATTGCTGAGATGAAGAAAAAGTAAATTGAGGATAGAAAAGCTTTAGAAGCTAAGAAGGGAAAAGGGAAAGAAATTATCACTGATAGTGTTAAAGGGAAACCATTGAGCAAGTCCGCAGCTGATGCTTTGAGAGTAGTTCTTGCCAATGAGACTGATGATCAAGCAGTCATCCCTGGATCAGAACTGTTATCTACAACTGGTGATGAAGAGAGTACTGATGAGGAAGATATGCCTCATACTGAAGGATTCTTGAGTGGAGAAGGTGGAAGCTCTGCTGTGCCACCTAGCCCTCCAATGGAAGATCTATCAAATTTGAATACACTTGTAGAAGGAGTACAGATTGCAGCTGAAGCAAGCAAGTCTTTTGTTAATCAAGAAAGAGTACTAGAGGAAGGAAATCCTGAGAAAGAGAAGGATGATAAAGATGGAAAGGATGGAAAATCACCTTGCAAAGATGAAAATTTGAAGAAGGTTGATAATGACGATGATGATGGAGATGGAGGTTTACCACCTCAAGGAGGACAGACTGTTGCAAATACTTCATTTGAAGTAAATACAAGTGATGCAAACCCTACATGTCAAGAATTTCAAGGGTCTGCAGATGGAACTCAGCAGCTGCTATATACTGGCAATTTAGGTAAGGATTTGGAAGCTTTTAAAGCCCAATCCGTCTTTATTGTTTTAGATTTTGCTGATCCATCTACTCCCTTAGGTGATGAGACAATGAACGAGAAGGAGTTTGATGATTATTTGAAGGAATTGGCTACACCTGATGTGCCCACACCTTTAAACTTGAAGAGAAAAACACTTGCTCCCATTATGTCTGATCCTAAGAGACCCAAGCTTATGGAAAGGAAAGATAAATCTGAGATTGTGTTGAGGTTGTCAGAAGGTGAAGAAGATACCTTTGATGAAGAGTTAGTCAACAATGAAGAAATCTTGAAGAAAATTACTTCCATTGAAACTACTGTGGATAATATGTCTATAAACATCAAGGAGGAATTGAGAAGGAGACTGAACATGTTATTTACAAGAAAATCAAGGAAGGAATTCAAGAGATGTTGACCAAGTTGTTTGAGAAAGTAAAGGAAGAAAAGCAAGAGATTTAGGAAAAATTCAAGGAATCAATAGAAAATTTGGTAAGCATGCATATTTTGATGAAGAAAGAACTGCAACAAAATGATGAAATGATTGGTGAGTTGAAGAATTCTTTACAGAATGTATTGGCTGACAATAAGCTTATAAAGGATTCTATTGAAGGCATTAACAAGAACATGAGATCATTAGCCGCAAATTCAAATCAGATTGAATCCAACTTATCTAGTAAGATGGATACCCTCCTAAGCTAATTTGGTGATGGCAAAAAGGGGGAAGATGTTGTATCCATGGGTGTTATGGTGAAATCTGATGAGAAGGAGGCTCTTGATAAAGCCTTGTCCAATATTCAAGAATTGCAAGGAAACTTTGAGAAGGAACGAAGTCAAGCGTTCAAATCTGGATTGAGTGGATTTGATAAACCAGTAGGTGGAGTTTCTCTATTTGCCAAACCAGTGGAAAAGCCACAAGCTCGAGGATAAATGTACAAAGGTAGAATTGTTAAGATTCCCAAGAATCAAAATAAAAAATTTGTGGGAAAGTGGGAAGCTAAGGTTAATCAAAGAAGGGAAGCAAGACTTCAAGAAGAAAGATTTCAAGAAAAGAAACTACAGTCAGTTTCAGTATTTACACAAAAACTGTTGGGAAATATTTAAAATCAAGATATTGAGAACCCTACAGTTGTTAGACCTACAGATGAGACTTCCTTTGTGCCTGAAGACACGATTTCTACAGCTGAGGCGAACCCTGCAACTGATATTGTTGAAGAGTCTACAGACACTATTCCAGAGGAAGAGGAGAATTTGGTGGAAGTGACCAAGAACTTGATGGAAGAATTTATAAAAATTGGTCTTTTACACCCTCTGCTAAAAAAGCATGCAAGCTTATCTGACCGGTTTAAGTTGTTTAAAACATTGAGAGGCCAAGGTACTTTGTATTTCAGAGACAATGCCAAACTGCTAAGGAAGCTAGGTGGTGGAGGAGTTCAGAAGAAGCAGGTTGTTAGAAGAAAGAAGTTGTCAAGGACCCTTTTGCCAAGATCCAAAGCAAGAAAGGAAGAAGAGGAAGCTGAGAGTGCCAGGATCGAATTTGAGATGTTGAAGGCCTATGAGGAAGAAGAGATGAGAAATGTTGCCCTGATAACCCAAGGAATCATTCCACAAAACCCTGAGAGGTATGATTCGGATGAAGATGTGGATCCAAAACACAAGAGAAGGTAAGGCAGTTGAAGTCTAAGTAGAATAAAAAGAATTGTAATAGATCAATAAGCATGTACTAATCTACAGTTGAATACAATTCTCTCTATATTTCCTAGATTAGGTTCATTTTCTTTTATGTAATTTTTAGTTTTCAATTATTTTGCTTGATAGGTTTTGCCATCATCAAAATAGGGGGAAATTGTTAGGATATTTTTGTCCTAAGAATTTTCTCACTTTGATTTTGATAATTTCAAAATATATATGTGTATTGTGGAAACTAACATTGCAGGTACTAAGAGATGTGAAGAGTTTTAAAAAACAAAGTCTACATCTGCAAAGATGGATTCAGACCATACAGTTAGCTCAAGACAAGTCTGCATCTGAAAAGTTGAAGACGAGTCTACAACCGAAGAGTCTACATTTGCAAAGTTAAGGAATATGTTGGGACAATGTCAGTTTTGAGTTGATCCCAAAGCCCTGAAAAGATGATTTGCCTAAGTGTGTAATAGTTAGGCTAGTCTTGGTTAGATTTGTAAGTTAGTTTATTTTACAATTCACAAGAACTCAATGAGAGGAGTACTCATTGACGACAATCAAGACTGAAGCCTGAAGACACAAGAGCACCATCCTGAGCTTATGGCAGTTCATTTAAGCTGGCTGAGTAAGTGTCAGGATGAAGAGCATGATCCTGAGATCATTGCTAACTCGGTCATGTAAGGAACATGATCGCACTGAGTATTAGGAAAAGACTTGGAGTAGGATCCATGCAAGTCAAAAGGAATATCAGCGCTGGGAAACATACTTAGATGAGGACAAACCTGAACTCAGTGAAGACAGACTGAACTGAAGAATGAGTTCTGAAATTCTCACCTACCTGATGACGTGGACCAATCAGTGAGAGACAAGTCATGTACGGACACTGACTTGAACCTGACATCCCTGCATATTTTCAATGGGCAAGCATTAAATGCATATTACCAAATCCATGCAAGGACGACTGCTGCATGGGAGGTATATCCGTTGAACAAATCCTACGTAGACGACCTAGAAGGCTATCTCCTCCAACGGATAATTTTCAAAGTTGTCTATAAATACAGAAGGCCTGGAACCCAATCAAGGTTACGGGAAATTTTGAAGCCAAAAAATTATTCAAACTCTCAGCGTACAAAGCATTCAGCATTCAAAGAAGCACTCGAAACATCTTAAATTTCCCAAGTGTTTCTTAGTTAGAGAGTTATTCTGTATTCCACTGAGCAAACCAAGTTATATCATAAGCTTAGAGTGATTATCCAACCTTAGCATAACATTGTCTTGTAAGGATAATCGCAATCTTTGTTGGAAACCTAACTGAAACCAAAACCCTCTAGTCAGGTTTGTTGGTTGAGGTTGTTAGTGAGTTAGAAGGAGGAAGTAAGGGTCAGTAAGTGTAGCTGATTCTGGTGCATCTTGGCACGTTAAAAACAAGCCAATCCTTAGTGGATTCTCCTGTTAAATCAGGACCGTGGACGTAGGAGCTTGAGTCTCTGAACCACGTTACTTCCTAGTGTTCTTTATTGCTTGGTTGTTGCTCTTGATTGTTTATTCATTTAAGTCATTCATTGCATTGTTTATCAGGCCTGAATCAATCAGCCTGATCATTAAACTGAGCACTGCCCTTCTAACCACGGCTTCATAAGAAAGAATACAAATTTTCAGAAAGCAAACTAAAACAAGACTATAAACTTCAGGGCTCACACATTCTGCACTGAACATAAGTAGATAGTTATCCAATTGACTTGCACTCAGTGCTGTTAGTAGGTGGATTATCTACTCAGTGTTCTACACCACTCTGTGTTAAGGGGACTCAGTCAGTTTGAAAGTCACAAAAATTTGTATACGTGCATTCCCTCCAATACATGTATCACTCAGTCTTGTATCGGGACCAACAGATTATTAGCTGTAAACTTGAGATTAGTAGGATTAATTAAGTGTAGTATATTTTGTACACTCACTCATTTAGTTTGAAATACCTCAGTGTTTATCAGAGCTAATTACTAGCCAGTAGAAACAATTATCTCAGTGATTAATAGCTCTTTGAGCAGTCATCACTACAAGACAACTTGTACTACTCGAAGGACAATGCTATATGACAAGAAGCTTTAATTAAGCTGAAGTTAAAGCTGGAGGAGAAATTATGTTGAAATTTCAATACCTCCAACGGCTAGAGGACCCCTTAAGACTCTTATAAATAGGAGAGGAGACCTTAGAAGAAAACAACAACAACCCCAAGCTCTCAAGCACATCTGCACAATATCTACAACTTTCAAAGTCTACAGTTCTTCAAAGATTAGAAGTTTAGGACTTAGAAGCTAGGATTATTGTAATTTCTGTGTTGTTGTTCCCTCACTATACACACCACTGTATTCTACCCAGAGTAGATATTATTCTTAGTGAGTGTTTAGCTCTGTGTGAGATTGAGAGAGAGTATCTGTTTGAACTTGTGTTTCTGCCTAGATTAAAGTGATCTGAGTGAGAATTCCAAGTCTGAGGGGGAACAACTTTGTGACTGTGTGGAGATTCCTCGTGAATTTGGCACCTTTGTGGTGTAACAGTGGACGTAGGAGGATTACAATACCTCTGAACCACTATAACTCTCCTTGCTCTTTTACATTTTGTTCAATTCTACTGCTTTAAGTTATTTCTGTATCTACTATACTTATTTATTTCATTTCATTTCATCTCATTCATATTCTCTGTGTGCTTAAGATTTTACAAAGCCTACAACTATAGATTGTTTGAATCATTTAGCTAAAACTTTGTTCATTTGATTTTTCACTTCACACACTTTACTTATTTTCGCTGCACAAGGTGTTAAAATACTCTAAAGTATTACAACATCAACTTTGATAAGTGTTTGAATCATTTTATACAGACTCTGCATTTTAAAAGTCTGCAGCTGCAAACCTTTCGTTTTAAACTCTACAGCTGTAGAGTTTGATCTGTATACCTTTAAAGTTAAAAAGTTTTTTTTTTTAAGTTTAGTTTTTAAAAACTGAAGGTCTATTCCCCCCCCCCCCCTCCCCCTCTAGACCTTGATATACCTTTTGGGACCAACATACACCATTGCCCATTTTTCTTTTATATTGAACCACCTTTCCAACCACTCATTGTCTTGAATTTCATATTTCTCTAACATATCATACAATCCTTTTAAAAACTCTTTTTCCTCATCATAATTATAAGTACAAGAGTTGAAGTCCTTCGAGAAATATTTAAAGGTTGTAAACACAGTACTCAAATGTTTGACAACATTTTGATATATGTTCCAAATACACAGCCAAGACACATTTCAGGCCATTTAATTGATAAAGTTTTCACCATTGCAATATTTTGATCTGCGAGGATAGTTTTTTATTTTTTTCTACTGACATGTATCAAATAACCAAGTGAATATTGATGTAGTTTCATAATTCAACAATGTTGCAATAAAAATAATAGTTTGCATATGATGATCCACACTAACAAAAATGGAAAACGACATACCCTCTTTATTTTTGTTATATGTCATATCAAAACATACTACGTCACCAAAATATGCATAATCATTTTTCATTTGAGCATCAACCCAAAGAATATTAGCTATCAAATCATTTTGATCAACTTGAATAGTATAGAAATAATTAGGACTATCAAGTTGCCTCTGTTGCAAATACTGCAAAACTCCTCTAGTGTCACCAACCTTCATTTCCATGGTACTCTTTGATTGCAAATAATTTGTAATCTTGATACACAAAGCCAAAATTTTCATGACCACCAACTTGTTTTGAAAACAAGGCAAAACCTGATTTTGGTGCTATTCCAGAGCTATCCAAATCATCTGCTTGTAAAGCTTGAATATCAGATATTCTTCTATGAGATATTTTCAGAAGAACAATTTTTTAACTCACTAAATCATGTTCTCAGTGTTCAGCTATCCGAAAACCTTATATTTAGCACCATATCTAACATTGATATTTATCTTTGTTTCACACCCCGTTCTTTTCTCAGGCTGATTAATGACACTTAATCAATGCATCTCTTTTTGTCAATTTGTCTGTCTCATTGGCAATCACAACAAAATATCCTATTGAGCATTTTTCCATTTTTATCTTATGAGTATATTTTCTAATTCCAAATCCAACTGCATTTGCATATTCATTGTATGAATTATAAGCATCATCTTCACTATCAAATTCCATAACAATTTTGAGAATTTTATCTTCTGAAATATTTATGTATGTTTCTATTCCTCTACACTTACATCCTGAAATTTGTTTTCTTTACCAACTACATCAAAATCATGTTCACGTCGTGAATTTTCAGTTTTGTCAAAATTTAGTTCACATCGTTGATTATCAATTTTGTCAAAATTCAATTCATGGTGTGGATTATCATCTTTATCTATAGCTTGTAAAAAATTTATGAAAATAACAAAAATATATAATGAAAATAAAATTATATGGTATGTAATTACAATTGTAAATTAAATGGAATAATTACAAATTTACGTATGTAAGTCACAACAATAATAGAACCGACAGTTATCCATAAAAGTGACAATTTCTTTATTGTTAACATTAAGTAATAATTAATAACAAAAAAGACATATTAATTAATAAAAGAAGTGAGAAACACGTATTGTTGGTCCCGGGCAAGTCAAAGATACGTGTATGGGGGGGGGGAATACACGTATACAAATTCTTTTTCAAACTGAGTCCCACTACTCAGAATTTAAGTGCTAGGCACTGAATATATAATACACCTACTAACAGCTCTGAAGCGAGTCAGTTGGTTAACTATCTATTTATGCCTGAGTGTGGAATGTGTGAGCCCTGAAAGAATTAGACTTGTTTAGTTATTTCTGAAAATTGAGTTTTTTCTTTTAAGAAGCCGTGGTTAATGGGTAGTGCACTGAGTTTACTAAGTTAGGCTAATTGATTAAACACTGACAAATATGCAATGAATGAATGATTAAACAGTTAAGCACAATATCAAAGCAGTAAAAACTCAGAGCAATTTAACGTGGTTCAGAGACTCAAGCTCCTACGTCAATGGTCCTGATTGAACAGGAGAATCCCTTAATGGATTGGCTTGTTTTTAACGTGCCAAGGTGCACAATGACCAATCATACTGATCCCTAGAATTTACGAGTTCTAGTCCTCATTCTTTAACCACTTTCTACCTCAACCAACAAACCTAACACTGCTCAGCTTAGGGTTTTGGTTTTGGCTTGAATTTCAACTAGGGTGTGATAATCCTTACAAGGCAAAGCTATGCTAAGGATTGAATTATCACTCTTACCTTAGGATATGTATATGTAAGCTCTTGGAATACAGATGACTCTAGACTATAAGAAATACTTGGGAAATTTAGAGGGTTTCGAGTGCTTCTTTGAATGCTTGTGAGTCTTGAGTAATTTCTTGGCTTTGAAATTTCCCGTAACCTTGTTTGGGCCAAGGTCTTCTGTATTTGTAGTTGATTTCAAAAAACTATCAGTTGGAGAGATAGCCTTCTAATCACCTTTCTTGTAGGAGTACTTCAAACGGACAAATGCCTGCATGCAGTCGCCTACTTGCATGGATTTGGTAAATGCATTAAATGCATGCCCGTTGAACTTTACAGGGATGTCAGGCTTAAGTCAGGGTCCGTACATGATTAGCGCTCTCTGATTGGTCCACGTCATCAGGTAGGTGAGAATGTCAAAACTCATTCTTCAGTTCAGTCTTGTTATTTCTGAGTTCAGGTTTGTCCTTATCCATGTACATGGTCCAGTGCTGACATTCCTTTTGCTTGCTTGACTCCTACTCTAAGTTTTTCACAAATACTCAGTGCAACATGACTCTTTCAGGACTGACGAGTCAGCGGTGATCTCAGGATCATGCTCTTCATTCTGCACCCAGTTAGCCAGCTTAGAAAGACTAACTTAAGTTCAGTGATGGTGCTCTTTAGGCTTCAGTCTTGAGTGTCATCAGTGAGTTCTCCTCTCACTAAGTACATGTTAATATAAAATATTCGAACCTGTTTTAATCCTATCAAGACTAGCCCGATTATTACACACTTGGGCAAATTCACCTTTTCAGGGTCTTTGGGATCAACTCAAAACTAACATTGTCCCAACACGTATTCACAGTAAACTTCTTACAACTCAGTAAATAATCATCAACAAAAAGTTTGTGCATCTCCCTTAAATCCTCACACTAGGATTAATTATTGAATTAAAACTAAATATAAACCCCCATGTTGTGTCTGTATTCGTCCACCTAGGCCGAGGTCGAGATAGGACCAGACTCAACGAGATCTTGCAGTCCTTACAAAGGCCGAGATAGACCATGGAGAGCTATGAAGCGCCAAGTCCGCCAAAGTCTATTGCTCGGGGTCTCAGAAAAGGGATCGAAGTTGGCTTTGGGCCAAGGTCTTGGCAAAGAGACTATGAACGAGGTTGTCACGGGTTATCCATCTCATTCTGAAGAAAGGACCTCATGTCGAGGATAAGGTAATGCCATACATTCGATCTCATCTGAGAGGGCTAAGTAAGATGCCACCATAGACATTCATTCTATTATAGGACGATCAATAATGAATCGACACCTACCCCAAATGGACAGGTCATACTTGTGGTAAGACATACCAGAATATCTAGAGATAGTACAACACACTTTACACGCGTCTTCCTCATTTTGGGTTGAGCCCACCTACTCAAGGGATCTCGGTCCAACTTCAAAACTAGGGCCAACCTAAGCATTAAATGTTGGGTTGTCCTGGTAAACTTAGTGCAGCCAAAGGGTATACCATTAGGCTATAAATACAAGCTCTTTGGTATTTAATATAAGATGACCAGCCTTATAATTCCAAGCCTACACAAGGACTTGTCAAATCTTTTTGCATTTATTGCTTCTTGTTCTTCATTAATTACTTCAATCTTCAAAGCAGTTAACACCCAATCAATTCATTTTTTATAGTTGTTAGCCATCTAAAGCCACATCAAATTTGTATTACATACATATTTTGGGTAACAACAATTGGCATTAGAGAGAGGGGTTCCTAACCTAGAAATTCATCAAGAAATTTCGAAGAACTTTCACTGTTCTTCAAAAAAATCTTTAAATCTTTAAGACTACCTAAAGTTTTGAAATATGGCTGAACACGATGCTGGAGAGGGTACATCCAACCCTAACCCCGCCGTCACCACTACACCTGTCAAGCAGATGAGGGACAACCCCATCAACCCCAACGACTTTTATACTCTGGAAAAAGTGGAGTCTATAATCGAACAACTCTCCCACAAGGCCAGGGAGATGAGGCGGAACCTCGGCATCCAGACCACTCCCCCTGGCCTACGGAGATAGAATCCTTCATGGGCAACCCGAGCTAAGAGGAGGATCCACAATATTTATGATGAGAGCTTCGATGAAGCTCCTGGGATAACGAGGTCCGGGGGACCAAGCTCTCGCGCTGTATTCAGCCGCCTAGGAAGCGAGACCTGGTCACCATCCACCTTTCCCGAGATGGAAACAAAGTCCTATACTAGGTCTTTAAGATACCCGACCCTGGCAAGGGCGGCCCCAACCGAGATAGGGGAAAGACACTAACCCCTTGCCCGTAGACAAATTGATGGGACATACAACTCTTCTACCGGCCAGTATGATCGTCGCGTCTCCATGCACGAGCACTACCGGTGCAATTACAAATTCAAGGGAATCATGAGCCCACAAGGCAAGAAAACACATTAAAAGAAAATACCATCTTATTTAAGAAATCGTTAAGAGAGGATATATAGTGGTGACAAAGATCACATTGGAAGACAACCTAGTAGATCTTTTCACAACGAGTCTGGCTAAGAGTACATTTGTGAAATTTGTGAATGGTAGTCAAGTGTGTTGTCACGCTGTTTTGAGTTCAAGTGGAAGAATTATTGTGACATGTAGTAGACTTAAAAACAAACTTTGAGTATAAGTGGGAGATTGTTAGGGATATACTGAAAAGTATGCTTTTAGTAACACTTTGTATATAAACTGATTCTTGCACTTTTATAATATAAAAATACAATTATTTATCACTGTTTGTTTAAATATTATGAATGTTATTTATTATTGCTAAAACATTCATATACTTTACATTTTAGACAAATGTGGTGTGTAGTAGATCACAGAAGATTACATTATTAGTTTTAGAGGCACTTAAACACGCAATACATGCGCAACGGAATTAAACAGTTCACCAACAACAAACAATTGATTGCATAATTAAATACGAGAAAACGTAAATAGATTTCTTACAACGATTCGTACACTGATTCCTCAACTATGGTATCCACACAACAATTTTCTACCAACTTGCACCGATCTACCAGAGTTGAATCTCGAGATGAACTTGCTAGGAAAATTTGAGTCTTGAGATTTTATGGAGAAAATATATTTCTTGTGTATATGGTGTTGGTCCCAGTACAAGACTGAGGGATACGTGCATGGGGGGGGGGGGGGGGGAATACACGTATACAAATTTTTCTCACTTTCAAACTGACTGAGTCCCCTTTGCTCAGAGTGATAAAGAACTCAGGGTTGATAATACACCTACTGACTGCACTGAATGCCGGTCAGTTGGCAAACTATCAACTTAAGTTCAGTGTGGAAATGCGTGAGCCCTGAAAGTTTATAGTCTTGTTAATGTTTGCTTTCTGAAAACTTGATTACTCTTTTCTGAAATAGTGATTAGTAGGGCAGTGTTCAAGTTGATGATCAGGCTGATTGATTCAAGCCTGATAAAGCTAATGCAATGAATGACTTAAACAAATAAGAAGTTAAGAACAATATCAAAGCAGTAACTTATTTTTAGAGACTCAAGCTCCTACGTCCACGGTCTTGATTGAACAGGATAATCCACTACTTGGGATTAACTTATTTTTAACGTGCCAAGGTGCACCAAGATCAGCTAACCTCACTGACCTATACAAACTCCTTCCTTACTTTACTAAACAACTTCAACCAACAAACCTGACTAGAGGGTTTTGGTTTCAGTTTGATTTCCAACTAAGGTTTGATTATCCTTACAAGACTAAGCTATGCTAAGGATAGATAATCACTCTAAGCTTAAGGTATTGCTTGAAAGCTCAGTGGAATACAGAATAACTCTCACTAATCTAAGAAAAACTTGGAAAATTTATCTGGTTTCGAGTGCTTCTTTAGAATGCTGAGTGCTTTGAACGCTTGAGGGTTTGAGTAATTTCTGGCTTGGAAATTTTCCGTAACCTTGAATGGATTCAAGGGCTTCTGTATTTATAGATAGATTTGAAAACTATCCGTTGGAAGGGATAGCCTTCTAGTCATCTTCATAGAGTTGTTCAACGGATATATCTCCCATGCAGCAGCCTTCCTTGCATGGATTAGGTAATTACATTTAATGCTCCATTTAATACTTGCCCGTTGAAAAGTGCAGTCTGAACTCAGTCTTCATGTCAGGTCCATACGTATGTGTCCTTCCTGGATTGGTCCACGTCATCAGGTTGGTAAGAATGTCAGAACTCATTCTTGGACTTCAGGCTTGTCTCATTCAGTTCTTTTTGTCTCGAGCACAACGGTCTTGTCCTGACGCTGACATTCCTTTTGCATTGCTTGGCCCTACTCCAAGTCTTTTTCCATTACTTAGTATCATCATGTTCCCTTCAGGACTAAGTTAGTAATGACCTCAGGGTCATACTCTTCATCACTGACACTTACTCAGCCAACTTAGATAGACTTTCATAAGTTCATGATGGTGCTCTGCGTCTTCAGGCTTCAGTCTTTATTCTCATCAATGAGTACTCCTCTCATTTAGTTCCTGTGAATTGTAAAATAATTAAGTGCTAACCTAACCAAGACTAGCCCGATTTGCTAAGGTGTTATCTTTTCAGGGGCTTTGGGATCTTATCAAAACTGACATTGTCCCAACATATGGAATTCCCATAGGACGTATATTTATAAGGATAATCTTGGCATAATTTCCAAGCAATATAAAAGGCCTAGCCCGTTAAATAGAATCTCTACGGATTTTATTTTCTTATAGATATATTCCTACGAATTATTATCTTGTGAATAATATTCTATATAATAATATTCCAAATATTATTATTGGGAATTTGTATTTAATTAAATCTAAATTAATTAAATATTAATAATAATTAAATCCAAATATAATTATTATTATATTATCCATAAATTAAATATTATATCTAATACAATATTTAATCAACTAACTATAATTGGTAAATAACCATTACTTGTTGTGTGACCCATAGACCCTCGTATATCGAGCGATTAGTCAAACTAACGGCCATAATTGAACCCTAGACAATAAATCAGACATTCTCAATATATAAGGTACGTTGCGAGGAAATCTGCAACTACCTGTAATACCGTAGGCTATTGTGATATCTTCCTTTCATTCGCGAATACTCGATTAAGTCTTGAACATGATGAAGTGTCTATTCAAATTACTTAATCATATTATCTCAAATCACTAATTGATCAAGTATATCACACTTAGGCACAAAGTCTAAGTTGATGTGTGTTGGTCGACGACTTAGATCCAATTACGATGAGAAAATGAGTATTCTCTCTAAATCCACTTTCAAGGAATAAATCCTATTCTTGGCTCAACTACCACACACATGTACTTCGTGATGAACCCAATCCATGCCATATCTACCCGTGAAAGGGTGCAAGCGTCGGTCATGGTCAAAGTTCATCACTCTACACATGTCGTGCGTATTAACCTCAAGTCAAAGGAGTGTCACATTGCTCCCACTAACCAAGATACCAGTAGATATATATTTTGGAATTACATCAAACGGTTTTTTCGATGGGTATACCAATACCCTCTAAGGTATATGTGCATCCATCATGAAATACCCGGTATCTCGTAGTAAATGAGATCTTACTACACTCTCTAAGAGTATGATGTAGATCGCACACCAATCTCAATTGCATCATCAATATCCTATTCTTGATGATCCTTGGTCGAGGTTATTTGAGAATCATACTTAAGTCATCTGAGTTCTCACTCACTCAATGTTAGTAGTGATTCATGGGAACGCAAATAAGAATAAATATAAACAATCAAACATAATATTCAAATAAGGGTAATGCCATACACTTAATACTAATTCCATAATAATATTAAACAAAAACTAAATATTATCTTAGTATTATGTCCTCACAATAGGATTGTCTCTAGGACACTAACACTAACAATCTCCTACTTGGATTAGAGTCAATCACCTAAATGTCTAACCCTAGACCATCAAAATGTCTAGTGTGTACATGAACGCTCAAAGCTTTGGTGAATGGATCAGCCATATTATCTTCTGTGGGAACACATTCGAACACTATTTCTCCTCTAACAATTATCGCTAGTATCAAGTGATAATGTCTCGGTACATGCTTCTTTCTGTTAATTGATCTCGGTTCCTTTGCTTGTGCAACCGCACCAGTATTGTCACAATACAACTTTATTGGAATACTGGCACTTGGAACTACCCCTAGTTCATTCAAGAACTGTTTTATCCAGACAACCTCTTTCGCAGCTTCTTCCGCAATAATGTACTCAACTTCGGTTGTTGAATGCGCAGTTGTTTCTTGCTTGAAACTATTCCAACTAACCGCCACACCATTGAGAGTGAAAACATATTCTGTCTGTAACTTATAATAATCACAGTTGGACTGGAAATTCGCATCAGCATAGGCCGTAGCGATTAGCTCTAACTATCCTCCGTAGGCAGGAAAATATTCGTTAGTACGTCTGAGGTACTTCACAATATTCTTGACAACAATCCAGTGAGGTTCACCTGGATTCTGCTGGTATCTACAAGTGATGCTAACAACGTAGGCCACATCTAGCCTGGTGTAAGTCATGTCGTACATGATAGACCCAATAGCGGATGCATATGAAACGTCCTTCATGTGCTCGGCATCAACTTCAGCAGAAGGATAATCCTTCTTTGACTTCCTTATCCCATGATTGGCCGGTACTGACCCTCTCTTGGAGTTCTCCAATGCAAAACGCTTCAATACCTTGTCTACGTAGCTGGATTGTGATTGCCCTAACATCCTCTTGGATCTATCCCTATGGATCTTGATCCCTAAGATGTAGCATGCTTCACCAAGATCCTTCATCATAAAGATCTTTGATAACCAATCTTTCACAGAATGAATTAGCGGGATACTATTTCCTATAATCAATATGTCATCGACATATACGAGTATAAAGATAATATTTCTCCCGCTGTGTTTACAATAAATGTAAGGATCTTCCGAGTTTCTGATGAAGTCAAAAGACTTGACAACTTCATTAAATCGAATATTCCAACTCCTAGAAGCTTGCTTCAATCAATAAATGAATCGTTTAAGTTTTCACACAAGATTAGACTTTGGCTTAGATATGAAACCCTCAGGTTGAGTCATAAACACTTCCTTATCAATGTTACCATTGAGGAAAGCTGTTTTGACATCCATCTACCAAATCTCATAATCATAGTGTGCGGCTACCGCATGTAAAATACGAATGAACTTGATTTTAGCAACTGGTGAGAAAGTCTCGTCATAGTCAATATCTTCGCATTGACTATAACCTTTCGCCACCAACCTAGCTTTGAAGGTTTGTACTTTGCCATTTGTGTCAATCTTACGCTTGCAGACCCACTTGCAACCTATGGGTTTTACCCCCTTTGGCAACTCAACCAAGTCCCAGACTTGATTGATGTACATCGAGTCCATCTCGGATTTCATGGCTTCATGCCACTTCTCTGAGTCAACATCCAATATTGTCTGAGTGTAAGTTCTAGGTTCGTCTTTATCCGAGATCTCCACATCATCATGTTCCTCCACGAGGAAACTATAATATCTAGTGGGTCAGTTATGATTCCGAGTAGACTTACGGAGCTGTGGTTGTGCAGGCTGTACATTCTGATCGTGAAAATTTTATGGTGCAACAACTTTATCGTTGACCGAAGAGTCCTCAAGAGCGACACTTTCAGATGCCTCTTAGGCGGGAGGTTGAACAATGTTATTCTCATTCAGCCTATTTGGAGGTTGTTGTGAAGGCAAAGCAACCCAATCACGCTCCCACTAGCTGAAAGAGGATCACTTAGCGATAAACTTCCACCATGAGAGTTGTTGAATGCTCCCACTGATTCTTTATCACGTTGTTTTGATAAATCATCAGTCTCTTTGTTAATTTGTGGTTCTTGAATCTCTTCAAGTTCTATCTTCTTACGATCTTGTTCCTTAAAAATGTAATCATCTTCTAGGAATTTGGCCTGCCTAGAAACTATCATCGTTTGTTTCTCAGGTAGATAGAAATAATATCCTCTAGTTTCCTTAGGATATCCCACAAAGTAACTCTTTTCACCTTTGGATTCCAACTTATCAGTTAGCATTTTCTTCACAACTGCGGGGCAACCCCACGTTTTAATGTGATGAAAAAATGGCTTATTGCCATAGCTCGTATGAGGATTGCTCAACTGATTTTGATGGAATTCTATTCAGAATGTAAATTGAGGTTTGTAGCGCGTATCCCCATAAGAATGTTGGAAGAGAGGAAAAGCTCATCATAGACCTTACTGTGTCTAACAAAGTTCACTTTCTCCTTTCGGACACACTATTCATCTGAGGTGTCCCAGGAGGAGTCCATTGTGGTTGGATCCTATGAAGCTTCAATCAGTGAACTCATGGCTAAGGTATTCACCTCCTCGATCCGATCGAAGAGTCTTGATACTCTTACCAAGATGTTTCTCTATTTCCGCCTTATACACCTTGAATTTCTTGAAAGACTCGAACTTGTGTTTCATAAGATACACGTATCTGAACCTAGAGTAATCCTCAATAAAGGTGATGAAGAAGCCGTAGTGAACCCCTAGCTAGAGTGGGCAATGGTCCACAAACATCGCTGTGGACCAACTCTAGAGCTTCTTTGGCACATACCCTTTTTCCAGAGAAGGGTTTGTTGGTCATCTTGCCCATGAGACAAGATTCATAATTACCATAAGACTCTAAGTCAAATGGGGTTAAGTAGTCTAACTTTCTTAACCTTGCCATTCTTTTCTCATTTCCATGACCAAGTCTACAATGCCACATGTAAGTCACATTTTCATGATTACTAAGCTTGAGTCTTTTATTTTGAATATTAAGAACATTATATTTACAATGTAACTAGCATAAACCATTCATCAGAGGAGCATTTCCATAAACATCACCATTAAGCGAAAAATAGCAAGTATTAATCGCAAAACGGAAGGAAAATCCCTCAATATCTAACATAGGAATGGAAATAATGCTACGAATAATAGATGGAACGAAATAAAAATTATTCAGTTCTAATCTAAAACCAGAGGGTAAGTCTAAAACATAAGTTCCAACATGTTCAGCAGAAACCCTTACTCCATTGCCAACGTGTAAAGCGACTTCACCCGGCTTAACTGTCCTACTATGCTTGAGACCCGTCACATTCGTACAAATGTGTAAGCCACAACCGGTATCCAATACCCAACAGTTAGTATCATTTATGGACATGTTTATTTTAATAACAAACATATCTATTCTAGTCGTTGGGACACCTTGTGCCATTTCAGCTAATAGAACCTTGCAGTCCTTCTTCCAATACCCGTCCAAGGAGTCATCCTGAGTGACATAACATACTGAGCCTGGGAAACATCCTCTTGATGCTTCATATGAGCTGTAGCGTCAAACGCTTCAGCCTCTTCAGTACCAGCCTCAGGGGTAACAGGGATTGGCGTGTCCAACACGTACTCAATCTTTTCTTGCCTTTGCACCAAACACACGTTTTGGTGCTATCCAGAGAATTTAGCCCAACCAATTTGTTCGTTTCTAAAACACTTCTCACCGATAAGTTATTTATTTCAACAATCCTAGAGAAATAAAGTAAAGTAAAGCGAGAATTAAACACATAATTCCTATGATCAAAATTAAGCAATCAAAATAAACATGAACTTTTAATTTATTTTGTCTCCATTATTTTCACATTGTTGGTCCCACTAGTCAATATCTTGTGAAATGCGGAAGCTAAAATAATTAATCTTTTGTAAAACCTTTTAAGAGTACACTAAAATAATGAGAAATAAACAAGTAAAGCAGTAAATGAGAAGAGATATATAGTGGTTCAGATGTTAAAATCTTATGTTCACTCTCCCTTATCAAGGGGCCTTACTAACCAATCAACTTACTCACTAACCACTGGAATTGACAAGTACCAGCACCTTGTTACACACTTTAGATCTAGCTTCGATCTAAAGTTATAACTCCAACCTTGTCTATCAAGATGAACAGGTTGAGTATTGATTCCAACTATGAACTCCTTAATGAGTAGATAAGTAATAAGATCCTAAGAGTGCTAGATTGCTTGAGTATAGTAAAAGCTTGAGAGTATTCTTCGTGCGCGTAACTAGAGTTTTTCTTTATACTGTCACTCTTGTATTTATAGAGGTGATTAGGGTTTAGCCGTTGGAGAGCTAATCGAATCAGATCTCTATTTATGGAAGCTTCAATCAATCAATTCCCTAATTGATTGATTGGGTTAGTGAGATCTTTAGATTGCTATCTTCATTTGACTTTCCAATCTGATCAAGTTGACTTTATTCAAAACACCAACGGTCAAATGCTTAATTTGCACAACTCTGATTCTTCCAGAGTAGGCTGAACCAGACACCAGATGACCCAGAGGTCCTCTGGTCTAGAGTTGGTTAAGAAACAGTTTTTTCCTTAGAATCTGGAGATGATTCTAAGCTACTTTTGTTTCACCAGACTCGTCTGGTCTGGGGAAAGGGCTTCTACCTCTGGACTTGATCTTCTCTGTTGTAGTCTTCTGGCAAAGTCCTCAGGTGAAGTCTTCTGGTGACTCTTTTGGTGAAGTCTTCTGGTCTGGCAGTTCCCCCTAGACTAAGTCCCAATCTAGTTCCTCATCTGGCTAACAGGTCCAGATGGTCCTATTACATCTTCTGGTTTATTTTCTAACTCATCAAAACTAACAACATTTTTCCTAACAATTTCCCCCTTTTTGATGAAGTTAAAACAACACCAGAATTGATCAAAAGATAAGCATGAAAAGCACAGTAAGACAAGATCTTAAAATAGATCTTATCATGCAAACAATGAGACAACAAGGAGTTGTCTTTTAAATAGAAGAGATAGAAACTTTCATTAATGTAAAGAGATTAAAAATTACAAGGCAAAGTATATATTCTAAGCATATCTCCTATCATCCTTTGGCATGAGGAACCAGTCCAGAAAGTGATCTTGAACTGCTCTGAGCTCTGCATAACTGGATGGAGTGAAGTCCTTGAGTACCTTGGTCTTGAACAGCTTCTTGAGTTCCCCCAATCAATCTGGTCTCCGTTCATTGGAGTGTTGAGATAGTGAAATTCAGGTGTAGTCACTTCCAGATTGAATTGGATGATGTAATACATCAGTTGCTTGTAAAGAACAGAGTCGTAGGTCTTCATCCAGGTGTGGAATGTCCTGTTGATTAACTCTTTGTCTTCTGGTGGAGGCGTGTGGATGTAGTGCTGGATGAACCAGAGAGTCTTCACATCCTTCCACTGGTTAATCAACGGAACAGGCATAGTCGAATCAAAAGATCCTTCTGTTCTGAGAGGTAGGACATCCATCACTTCAATGGGCTTCTTCTTCTTCTGGCTTGAACTTCCACTTGCACTAGGAAGAGGGAGACCAGCTTCTCTTGCCTTCTTGTTCTGCCTTCGAACATATCTCAGTCTCTGCTCTTCATTGATATTCCTCCTTATCCTAGCAGCTTTCTCTTCTTCAGTTTCTTCTCTGAATCTCTTCTCTGCTTCTTCTACCACTTCTTCTAAGACGGTCTTTTTCACCCTTCTTAACTTCTTCTTAGCAGAACCAGGAACAGTCACTGGATCTAGTTCAGAATCCAGGTTCTCCTCATCTGCAGTAAGTTGCCTGGCCACTGCAATTGATTTGAGCTCATCCTTCTTCTTCTTCTGGAGCACAGCTTGAGCAAGAGTACTCTCCAACAGGTCCAGACGACCAGAATGGTTGAACAACGTATCATTTGTACGCTTTGCCAGATCAGTTCTGGCCTTCTCTTCCCCATTTTTAACTTCATCAAGGAGGGGCTCCACGACCTGTCTGACCAGAACTGGTAACTCAATGTTAGAAGAAGTTTGTAGATCCCTGAGCTTCTTTGCTCCCTCAACATAAGCATGTGCCTCAGCCACCAGGTGCTCCTGCTTGCTCATCATCTCCTATAGGGAGTCCTTCATCTTAGTTGTCTCCAACATCTGAGAAGCCATTTCAACCTTAAGCACAGAGACAGGTCGCATCTGGTCCAGAACATACTCATGCAGCTGTCTTTGGCTATCCATAATGTCAAGTTTCAATAATATACCATTGGCCTTAAAGACAGCCTTAGCAGAGGCAAAGGTAGACTTGATCTGCTTCAAAAAGCATTTCCTCTCCTGCTTGATCTGGTGCTCAATCAAGGCAGGTGCCAGATGCTGCATAGCCTTGCAATATCGTCCAATCTCCTGGATCTGCTCATTGCATGAGTGACATCAAAGTCCTCTTCATCAGAGTACAACTCTGGAGGAAAAGAGAAGTGGGGGCCAAAGGTGTAGGAAGGGCCCTCTGGAGATATCATGACTCCTCTTTGGATTAGGAGAGTCCTAATCACCACCTTGGAAGATGCTGGAGACTCAAGTTCTGCAGGATTCTGAACATTCAGCTTCTTCTTGATCTCTATCTCCCAGTTAGCAAAACTAGATGGGCTCACTCATCCAGAAGCAACAATAAATCTTCAATATCCTCAAGTCTGGCCTTGCTCCAGACTTTTCCACCAGTCAGATCTGCCAAGAGAGGTAAGTGCTCCAAGAGGATAGGGAACTGCTTTCTTAGCTAGAGCTGAGCACTTATACTCATACTCTGTTGGATGGGGCTCATGTCTGTGTCATTGAATGTGAAGAGAGTGGGCATCTGAGTAGAGGAGGATGAGGCTAAGTTGGTAGGCTCAAGGGAAGCATCCTCTTCTTTACTATCATCGCTAACTGAGCTTGTAGGGATGGATGAAGACAAGGAAATCCCAAGGCCATAGAAGAGGAGGGATTTGGATCTATTTGAGTAGGAGGGGGGGATAGGTGTTTGGGTATGAGAGGTAGAGGGGTTTTTGTGAGAGGAAGTAGAGGGCTATTCTATACTAGAAGAGGTAATGGGCACCTCTGGTACAGAGGCTGTTTGTGGGGGTGAAGGGTTAGGGGGTAGGGGTGTTTGAGAGGCAAAGGTAGAGGGTGTTTGAGTGGGAAGGGGAGAGGATGTATGTGGAGGAGTCTGTTCTGGTGCAGGTGCAGATGGTTGTACACCAAAAATAGATGGTTGGGCTACGGTTTCTGGGAGGGGGAAGGGAAGGTGAAATGAGATTAACATGAGGTAGAGAAGAGGAGTTTACCTCGGTTGAGTCAACATCAGCCGGAACCACAGCATGAGCAGATACAGTGGCCTTTGTATCTGGAATGGCAGCAGCAGACGAGGCCACATCCACCTCCATCTCTGGATGAGCTGCTTCTTCAAGGGCCTGATCCAGAGAGGTATCCATAGAAGAGCTGGAGTCTGGATCTTGCAAGATGGCCCTCCTGGCCCTTGGCTTCTTCTTGAGAGGAACCTCTTCCTCATCTTCAGAGCCCTCCGCATCTGTAGGCTCATCTCCAAGAAGAGACTTCTTCTCTACCTTCTTTTGCTTCTTAGATTACTTCCCAAAAGGTTTACTAGCACCACCTTCCTCTGGCCTGGTCCTCTTCTTCGTAGGACCACCCTTCTTAGCCTGTGGTGAAGATACTGATCCTTCTTCACCACCCTTCTGCTTTTTCAAAGCAAACGAAAGAGGAATCTGGTCATCTCCTGATGAACCAGAAATCACAACATTTGAGGAATCAGGGGCATCAGACTTCTTCCTCATATTTCTCTTGCCCTTAGGAGGGGAAGGAACATCTTGAATTGGCTGGGCAGGGATGGCTTCTTCTCCATCCAAATTTGGATGCCCGTGCAAAGGTCCATCCTTGTGGAAAAGGATCTTGGACTTGTTGAACTTCTTGCAACCACTAGCCTTCCACACCTTATCTGGTAGCAGATGATCCAAACTAAGAGTGAGCTTTGTCCCTAAGGACATCTTGGCATTAAAGTAGAATTGCATCTCTCCAGGCTTATCTGGGCACGCCTCCTTCTGGATCTTTGCCTTGTTCTTCCTCATCACATTCCAAAAGAACTCTGTCTAGTCACACTCCACTCCGTCATAAATCGCCCTCATCACGCACAATCTCCTAGTGAAAATCACATATGTACTATGATTTTCACACATCAGGATCTTCACAACTATATCAAAGAGTACCTTTTACTTCTGCCTCAAGTGCTTATCAAGAAATCCCTTAGTCAAGTTCTTGCAAGAGGACCTTGCAAAGATCTTGAACGACTCAATCGCCTCACTCTTCTTGTACTTTAATGGATCCACTCCAGCCATAGGAACATTTCCAAAAAGCTTGCTAAAATCCCTCTTCGAAAGAACCACCGTCTCGTCGTCAATCTTCGAAGCAATCTCATCATCATAAATCCTCATCTGCACCAGGAATTGCCCAGCATAGTGATTCAAGGTGCGAGAATCCTTTGGAATTGCAGAGATAAGATCTTCAACGCCAGATCTACGAAGAAGATGCAAAATCTCTAAAGCAGCAGAGTTGCGAGTGGAATAGAAGTCCACTGTCATCTCCGTCTTCAACTTTTGATAGGCATAAGTAGGGTTTAAGTTGCATTTGGATGCTTTTTCTGTAAGTGAGAAAGAGAGAGAGAGGAAAGCTTTTACAGAGAGAGGTTAGGATTTGAGAATATTTGAAAATGTGAAGAAGCAGATGGAATAAATTTCAGTTTATAAGAGAAATGTACGCGTGGATTTGAAATTAATTGAAATGTGTACGCGTGGAATTAACATTAAATTAAGGGGACGAGATCAATTTGTCAATTGATTGACATATTGCACTTTAATTAAATCTGAAGGCCAAGATCAATTTAGGCAAGATACAAATTTAATTGTGTGCGTGGCGTAGTCATTGGGACTGGGTTCGAGGGGTTTTGTGGCAGTCAAGAGAAAAAGTGAAATGATTGCCTAGGCCCACAACCCTAGTTTTAAACACTCTGAATATGAAACATTTTGGGTGTATTTAGTAATTTGAAAACTGTATCCCAATGACCAGGCACAGAAGAGTAAAAACTTACCTGTCATCTGGTATTGTAACCATATGATACCACAAAGTGCTCTGATGTTACATCTCATCAGGTGAGACTTTTCTGTTATCTGGTATGGACCCAAGGCATGATTTAGGTTATCTGGTCCATGGCTCATCTAGAGATGCAACTTCTATGGTATATCTAATCTGCAAAAATGTTAGTGATAAGGATAAATAATAAAAGATGCATTATTGAAATCAAAGGATACTCTTCTGACGTTCCCCCTAAACCAAATATGTCTCTGGATCCAATAATCCTAACTCAAAGGCTAATTCTCTTAATCTGGTCTCTGCCAAAGGCTTTGTGAGAATATCTGTTCTCTGCTTCTCTGTTGCAAGCTTTTCCATCCTTATATCCCCTTTCTCAACATGGTCTCTGATGAAATGGTGTCTTATATCAACATGCTTGCATCTGGTGTGAAGAACCGGATTCTGGGTAATGGCTATTGCACTGTTGTTATCACAAAATATTGGAATATCCTTAGCTCTAATCTGGTAGTCCCTAAGCTGCTGACTAATCCAGAGTAGTTGTGAACAACAGCTACCTGCGGCCATGTATTCTGCTTATGTAGTTGATGTAGCAACTGAAGTCTGCTTCTTAGAAAACCAAGATACTAATTTATTTCCAAGAAATTGGCATGTACCATTAGTAGACTTCCTATCGATTCTGCATCCACCATAATCTGAATCTGAATATCCACTGAGATCAAAGTTATCATCTGCAGGATACCATAACCCCAAATTAACTGTTCCCTTAAGATATTTCAAAATCTTCCTAGCTGCTTCCAGGTGACTCCTCTTAGGATTAGCTTGAAATCTGGCTCACACACCCACAACAAAGGTAATATCAGGTCTGCTTGCAGTCATATATAGAAGAGAACCAATAAGTGCCCTGTACTGAGTCTGGTCCACACTCTCTCCAGACTCATCTGGATCCATGTTAAAATTTGTCATCATAGGAATCTTGGCAACTTTGCTAGATCCTACTCCAAATTTTTCTAACATGTTTCTGATGTACATTGCTTGATTGATGAAGATTCCCTTCTCTGTCTGCTTCACCTGCAAACCTAAGAAATAATTCATCTCACCCATCATTGACATCTCAAACTGGCTCTGCATGAGATTTCCAAACTTCTCACACAGCTTCTTGTTAGGGGATTCAAATATAATGTCATCAACATATATTTGGACCAGAAGGATGTCCTTTCCTTCTTCTTTCCTAAACAAGGTCCTATCAATCTTTCCTTTAGTAAAACCAGTGTCCAGAAGAAATTGAGAAAGAGTGCCATACCATGCTCTAGGTGCCTGCTTAAGCCCATAGAGAGTCTTCTTAAGCTTATACACCTTGTCACCTTGTTCAAAACCAGGAGGCTGTTCCACATACACTTCCTCAATGAGAATCTCATTAAGAAAGGTAGATTTCACATCCATCTGGTATACTTTGAACTTCATGTGAGCAGCATATGATAAAAACAATCTAATGGCTTCTAGTCTGGCAACAAGAGTAAATGTCTCATCATAGTCTATTCCTTCAGACTGGGAATAGCCCTGAGCCACTAGCCTTGCCTTATTTCTAGTAATGAAATCATTCTCATCTTTCCTATTTTTGAAAACCCACTTAGTGTCTATCACCTTTTGATGTCTTTGTCTGTCTACCAGCTCCCAAACATCCTGTCTGGTGAATTGATTCAACTCCTCCTGCATAGCAACAATCCAATTTGAATCCTTCAGTGCTTACTTGATGTTCTTGGGCTCAATCAAGCACACATAACAACTGAATAAGACAGCTATGTTAAGAGTTCTCCTCGTCTGGACACCCTTAGTTGGATCTTCTATAATCAACTTTGTGGGGTGATCAACCAGGACTTTCCTTCCCTTGGACTTACCTGATTGACCATATACTGCAGCACCTTGGTGATTATCACCAACTGCAGGAGAGCTTCCCCCTACATGAGTTCCAACCTCTTCAGGTTCTGCTCCTTGTGGAGGCTTCTGCTCCAGAGAACCAGAAGATGGGTCACCATCTGAATCTAAATCTGACTCTGAATCAATAACATGTGACTTGACTTTGATGATCTTTTGGGTCTGAGTCTCATCAGGAGATAAGTCTTTTGTTTCCACCTTGCACTCAAGAGTAGATTCTTCAAAAACAACATGAGGTGTTTCTTCCACACAAAGTGAATTCCTATTAAAGACTCTGTATGCTTTACTGGTGCTGGAATATCCTAAGAATATTCCATCTGCCACTTTAGCATCAAAAGTTTTTAATTTGGACTTCCCATTGTCATGGATGAAACACCTGCATCCAAAAATATGAAAGAATGAAACAGATGGGGTTTTACCTTTCCATACCTCATATGGTGTCTTACCATGTCTCTGGGCAATAAGGCAACTGTTCTTGGTGAAACAAGCTGTGTTGATGGCTTCTGCCCAAAATCTCTGAGGAGTGTTGTACTCTGCTAGAGGAGTTCTGACAGCTTCTTTGAGGGTTTTGTTCCTCCTTTCTACAACTCCATTCGGTTGGGGTGTTCTGGCAGCAGATGTCTCATGAAAGATATCATTTTCCTTACAATACTCTGCAATGTGTGAATTCAAGAACTCTGTTCCTTTGTCACTTCTGATCCTCACTATACTCTGGTTTTGCTCATTCTGAATCTGCTTAAAGAACTCTGGCAGCTTAGTGATAGTTTTATTTTTCTTAAACAAGAACACTACCCAAGTGTATCTTGAAAAGTCATCTACTATCACCAAGGTGTACTTCCTCCCACTGAAACTAAGAGGTGAAACAGGTCTAAACAGGTCCATGTGAAGTAGTTGAAGTACTCTGGTTGTGGTTGTGCTCTGGACATCCTTGAAGGAGGTCTTGGGCTGCTTACCCTCCTGGCAGGAACCACAAACCTGATCTTTCTTGAACACTTCATTTGGAAGACCTCGAATTAGACCCTTTCTGGCAATCTTGGTGAGTGCTTTGAAGTTCAGGTGACTCAACCTCTTGTGCCAAAGCCAGCTGTTCTCTGCAAATCCTTTTGCAACCAGACAAGTATTTCTTGGACAGCTATTGGAATCTGCAAGATAAATGTTACCTTTCTTCAAGCCAATAAGCAAAATATCATCACAATTAGAGGAAAATATAGTGCAAGAATCACTAGAGAACTTTACTGAGTATCCCTTGTCACAAAATTGGGATACAGAAAGCAGATTATGCTTGAGTCCTTCTACATAGTAGACTTCATCTACAGATACGTCATTGATGATCAACTTTCCAACTCCTCTGGTGACTCCAAAGTTGTTGTCACCAAACATTACTCTTAGCCCATTCAATGGCTTGAAATCCTGGAGATGATCCTTTTCAAAAGTCATGTGCTTGGAGCATCCACTATCAATGTACCAGACGCCAGTGCTTGAAAGTCCTTTCTCAAATGGGCTCTTGTCTTCCTGCAAAGAGATTAATTAGGTCCTCTACTAGTGTTGGGTCCTGATTGGTTAGTTACAGTTTTTGTAGGAATCCAAAGATAAAGATCATCCCTTGCTGGATGAAGAGATCTTATCTTTCTTCCAAATCTATCTACCAGCACATGTCCTCTGACAATGACAAACTGAGCTGCTGGACTAATACACCTCCCTTTTCTAAACACAGGTCTGGTGTATCTCACTTCGAATCTGGCCTTAGGAATGGTCTGCCTTAAAGACACGGTCTTAAAGGTCTGGTTATAAGGGTACATCCTACAAGAACCATCTCTGGTGTCATAACTATCCAGATCAATTGGTTTTCTGTAGATGGGTCTGGAAGACATCCTCTGGTTCTGATGAAAGTTGGATCTTCTCTGATGATGATACTCCTTATGAGTGTTTCTGTTCTGGAATCTTCTTTGAGAAAACTTCTTTTGAGATCCCTGGTTCTGATTGAGGTTCTCTGGTTCAGTATATCTCCTCTGATATCCCCTATTCTGATTAAAGTTCCTCTTGTTAGAGTATCTCCTCTGAGGTCCCCTAATTTTCTTAGGTTCCACTCTTTGAGGATTCCTCTGAGGTCCCTTAATATGTCTAGGAAACTGAACAGAACCATCAATCTCCATAGGTTCTCCTATTTGACATTTATGCTCTAAGATGTCCTCTTCCAGTTCAGTTAACTTATTTGGAATGTCATCTATATGGTCAGCAGAGCAGTCCTTGTTCCAACTACGATTGTGAACTACTCTGTAACCATTCCCATTATGATCCTTTTCATCCCAGATTTCTACCACTTCACCAGATCTTTAAGACAACTTGCCTTTATTAGTGAAATATTTATAATATCTGGTTGTAGTTCCAGAATATCCTAAACCACTTTTATCACTTATGCGTTGAGAAGATACTATTATAATAGATACAACAGTTGGAATTTCTCTGGGCTTATGTACTTCCTTAGTAGGTTGTTCAATTTGCTTTACCTTGATAAGAGATTGGTATTTGGCTCTAAGTTCATTGAACTCATCTCCTTAGAGTCTCTTTTTCCTTATGAGTTGATCTACCAGAGTATCTCTTTCTGTGATCTTATCCTGAAGTTTAGAGACTTCTTTGCAGTGATCACTCATGAGTTCTCTGGTGGATTTCTGCTCATGAGATAAAGATTGAACTTCTGCTCTGAGCCTACCATTCTCTTTTTCAAGTTTCTAGCATAATTGAACACAATTCTGGAGATCTGATAGCATTTGCTGCATATCAGATTCTCTGGAAGTACCAGATGAGTGAGAGGATTCAGTATATTTAGAATTAGATAAACACAAGGTAGATTCTTGTACCTCAGCGATGTCTGCCATGATGTTAGGATAAATGTTGTTAGTTTTGATGAGTTAAACAAACCAGAATATATAATAGGACCATCTGGACCTGTTAGCCAGTTGAAGAACTAGATTAAGACTTAATCTAGGGGGAACTGCCAGACCAGAAGACTTTACCAGAAGAGTCACCAGAGGACTCCATCAGAGGACTTCACCAGAGGACTCCATCAGAGGACCCCACCAGAAGACTTCACCAGAGAAGATCAAGACCAGAGGCAGAAGACCTTCCCAGGACCAGACGAGTCCAGACTAGACGAGTTTGGTGAACCAAAAGATGCCCAGAATCATCTCTAGATTCTACTGAGTATTCTAGTTCTTAACTGACTCTGACCAGAGGACACAAGGTCATCTGGTGTCTGGTTCAGCCTACTCTAGAAAGAATCAGAGTTGTGCAATGGAAGCATTTGACCGTTGGTATTTCAAATGAAGTCAAACATGATCGGATTTGAAAGTATTTGAAGATAATCAATCCAAGGATCTCACCAACCCAATCAATCAATTAGGGAATTGATTGATTGAAGCTTCTGTAAATAGAGATCTGATTAGATTGGCTCTCCAACGGCTAAACCCTAATCAACTCTATAAATACAAGAGTGCATCATTGAAGAAAGGCTCTAGACAAACGCACGAAGCTCATATCCAAGCCTCTATAATCACTAAGCATTAAGCAATCTTACTTGTTCTTATTCATATCTACTCTTAAAGTGTTAGTTGGAATACTCAACCTGTTCATCTTGCTAGACAAGGTTGGAGTAAGTTAGACTTTAGATCGAAGTTAGATCTAAAGGCTGTAAGAAGGATCTGGTACTTCTCAATTCTAGAAAGTCAGTAAGTTGGTTGGTTGGTTAGTAAGGCCCCTTGATAAAAGGGAGAGTGGACGTAGGATTTTAACATCCGAACCACTATATATCGTGTGTTCTTTATTGCTTTCTTTTACTTTTTGCTTTCACTTGTGCTCTTTGTAAAAGGATATTGAAAAAGGATTTTAAGTTAAGCTTCCGCAACACCTTATTAAACTGACTAGTGGGACCAACAAGTGGTATCAGAGCAGTGTGTCCTAGACCACTGCTTTGAAAAGCTTTTGGTGGTCACCGGGCAGATCCATTGCTCTATTTAAAATTACCTTAAATCTCTTTGAAATTTGCTCAAAATGTCTTCAAAATCTTCTTACAAGAGCCGCAAGTTGCCAGAATTCTCTTTTGAGGATTATAGCCACTGGAGTTTCATGATGAGCAAGCATCTTAGAGCTATTCATCACCGCATGCTTGATGTGGTTGAGAGTGGCCCAATACAATTTTACTAGACTCCGATTAATGATGGCAAGTCAGAGTCCAGGGAAGAAGCCAGTGAAACGACACAGAAAAATGCTGAGGACAGAGTTCCCAGGCAAAGAATCCTCAAGAAAAGAGACGAGCTAAACAACGATGAGAGAAAGTTGTACAACCTGGAGCAGGTGGCTAGGACTGCAATTATCAACACTCTCACCAAGGAAGTGATTGAAAAGGTTAGAACCTGTGCAATAGCCAAGGAGATGTGGGACAAATTGGCTCTTCTTTGTGAAGAAATAGAGAAGATAAAAGACAACAAGCTCAAGGGAGTTCAACACTCATTTGACACGTTCAAGATGAAACCAGATGAGACAATTGACCAACTGGACATGCGTCTCACCAACCTCCTTAACAAGGCTAGTGCCTTAGGTAAAACCTATTCGAAAAAGAAATTAATAGTAAGATATTGAGATCACTAACGAGCATGTGGAGAATTAAAGTCACGGTCATAAAGACTGAAGAAAAGGTCAAAGAGTCTACTGCAGATGACATGAGCCTCAAGGAGCATGTAGCACTTCTAACTCGAAAACTTAATAAAATGAGCTCCAAGTATGGCAGGTACAAAAGACACTGGAAGGAATCGACCAGAGACAGGAAGAGTTCCTTCAAGTCTGCAGACAAAGAGAAGTCATCTGGAGACTCAAGGGAGACCAGATTCAAGTCACCAGAGAAGAGGAGAGATGGCAGCTCTGGCAAATCAAACTACCAGAGGAGAGATGGGAGCTCTAGCAGATCAGACTATCAAAGGAGAGAGAATAGTCCAGCCAGATTAGAATACAACCAGAGGAGCAGAGATCCTAGTCCCAGTCCTAGAGGAGACAACACATGCTACACATGCAACAAGCCAGGCCACTACAACTATGATTGTCCTCAACTTACTCCTATAGAAAGAGAAGAGAAAAGACTCAAAAGAGATAGGAGATATGCAGACAAGAGAGCATTGCTGGCAGAAGGATATTGAAAAAGGATTTTGAAAAAGGATTTTAAGTTAAGCTTCCGCAACACCTTATTAAACTGACTAGTGGGACCAACACATGAGACATACATCATCATCAGATCCAAAGTCAGAAGAAGAGGAACTGGAACTAGTATCCTCCTCCTCTGCTTCTGCCAGCAATGCTCTCTTGTCTGCATATCTCCTATCTCTCTTGAGTCTTTTCTCTTCTCTTTCTCTAGGAGTAAGTTGAGGACAATCATAACTGTAGTGACCTGGCTTGTTGCATGTATAGCAAGTGTTGTCTCCTGCTCTGGAACTTGGAGTAGTGTCTCTTCTCCTGGAGTTGTAATCTGATCTCCCTGGACTGTTTTCTCTCCTCTTGTATTCTGATCTGCCAGAGCTGCTATCTCTCCTCCTGTGACTGAAGTCTCTTCTCTTTTCTGGTGACTGGAATCTTGTCTCTCTGGAGTCTCCATATGACTTTTCCTTTTCTGCAGACTTGAATGAACTCCTTCTGTCTCTGGTAGATTCCTTCCAGTGCTTTTTGTACCTGCTATACTTAGAGCTCATTTTATCAAGTTTTCTAGTTAAGAGTGCTACTTGCTCCTTGAGGCTCATGTCATCTGCAGAAGATTTCTTCACTTTTTCTTCAGTCTTGATGGTTGAAGAGAATGTAACTCCTTTTTGACCAGAAGAGGTTGAGATCTCATTTGAATGATCTTCCTCTTGCAGATCATACTCATAGGCTTTCAAATCAGAAAGTAATAAGTGATGATCAAGTGTGCAGAGATCTTTGTTATCCTTGATGACAGTAACTTTGATCCTCCACCTGCTTGTTAGTGACCTTAAAATTTTGCTATTAATTTCCTTTTCAGAGTAAGTTTTACCTAGAGCACTAGCCTTGTTGAGAAGGTTAGTGAGACGCATGTCCAGCTGGTCAATAGTCTCATCTGGCTTCGTCTTGAATGTGTCAAATGAGTGTTGAACAGCCTGGAGTTTGTTGTATTTGATCTTCTATGTTCCTTCGCAGAGCAGAGCCAACTTGTCCCACATCTCCATGGCCGTGCTACAGGTTCTAACTTTCTCTATTACTTCCTTAGTGAGGGTATTGATAATCTCAGTTCTGGCTACCTGGTCCAGGTTGTATAGCTTTCTCTCATCATTATTCAACTCATCTCTCTTCTTGAGGATTCTCTGCCTTGACACTCTTCCATCCGTTCTTTCTTCAGTTGTCTTTTCCTCCGCAGTTCTACTGGTCTCTTCTCTGGCATCTGACCTGCCATCATCAATTGGAGTCCAGTAAAATTGTATAGGGTCACTCTCAACCTCATCAAGCATGCGGTGATGGATAGCTCCTAGATGATTACTCATTATGAAACTCCAGTGGCTATAGTCATCGAAAGAAAATTCAGGCAATTTACAGCTCTTGTAAGAAGATTTAGAAGACATTGAGGAAAGATAAAAGATTTTATGCAAAAGATTTTCAAAGCAATGGATCTGCCCGGTGACCACCAAAAGCTTTTCAAAGCAGTGGTCTAAGACACACCGCTCTGATACCACTTGTTGGTCCCACTAGTTAATATCTTATGAAATGCGGAAGCTAAAATAATTAATCTTTTGTAAAACCTTTTAAGAGCACACTAAAATAATAATAAAATAAACAAGTAAAGCAGTAAATGAGATGAGATGTATAGTGGTTCGGATGTTAAAATCTTACGTCCACTCTCCCTTATCAAGGGGCCTTACTAACCAACCAACTTACTCACGAACCACTGGAATTGACAAGTACTAGCACATTGTTAAACACTTTAGATCTAGCTTCGATCTAAAGTTCTAACTCCAACCTTGTCTATCAAGATGAACAAGTTGAGTATTGATTCCAACTATGAACTCCTTAATGAGTAGATAAGTAATAAGATCCTAAGAGTGTTAGATTGCTTGAGTATAGTAAAAGCTTGAGAGTATTCTTCGTGCGCGTAACTAGATTTTTTTTTTCATACTGGCACTCTTATATTTATAGAGGTGATTAGGGTTTAGCCGTTAGAGAGCTAATCTAATCAGATCTCTATTTATGGAAGCTTCAATCAATCAATTCCCTAATTGATTGATTGGATGTGTGAGATCCTTGGATTGCTATCTTCATTTGACTTTCCAATCTGATCAAGTTGACTTTATTCAAAACACCAATGGTCAAATGCTTCCTTTGCACAACTCTGATTCTTCCAGAGTAGGCTGAACCAGACACCAGATAACCTAGAGGTCTTCTGGTCCAGAGTCTGTTAAGAAACAGTTTTTCCCTTAGAATCTGGAGATGATTCTAAGCTACTTTTGTTTCACTAGACTCACTGGTCTGGGGAAAGGTCTTCTGCCTCTGGACTTGATCTTCTCTGGTGAAGTCTTCTGGAGAAGTCCTCTGGTGAAGTCTTTTGGTGACTCTTCTGGTAAAGTCTTCTGGTCTGGCAGTCCCCCCTAGACTAAGTCATAATCTAGTTCCTCATCTGGCTAACAGGTCCAAATGGTCCTATTACATCTTCTGGTTTGTCTTCTAACTCATCAAAACTAACAACATTTTTCCTAACACATATACTCAACGATTTCATCGGAAGACTACGAAATTTATATCCAATATAAATTATAATAGACTAGGATCCATATTCCTACTATCACAATATCTGCTGGGGCTGATTAATGTAACCACAGAACTGGTAGGTCTCTAAACCAATTGCAATGTCGCGATTCCTAGTTGATTGAACCTAGTTCAATCAGATATCCCTTAATTCTCGTTTTCCTGCTGGGGCTGGTGAAAGAAAGTTAAGTTGATTTACAATCATTAAGCGGCGACACTACGTGTCCCTATAAAAGTCTCATTAGATGTAGATCCGGGCAAAAGACTGGGGCTTTAAATACTCATTGGAACGAAATCTCCGGTTTACTTTTAATTTTAATGGAAGATATCTTTCAATTTAATAAAAACCCATATTTTAGTGAGAAATATCTTAAAGACGGGGTATTAATTTCTTAATCGAGATCCAACATGATGACTACGTCACATTTGAGCAATTATTGGGTGTCGCTTACACAAACATGACTTGTATGGACAAACATATATTGGGCACCGTCTACCCTAACAATTAATAGGCTCCGATAAATATTGGGTGGCACCTACTCAAACAATTTATGCGGGCTATAACTATTAATTTAAATATCGATTCGCATAAGCAGTTATACAAGTGGGGAGCAACTAATTAAGTTCTCATGCTTTATTTCAAAATTTAAATTTGCATAAATAAACATCTAATAAATATTTTGCACATAAATCTAATAAACATGCTAAATATTTAATATTTACAAATAACACGTAAATCAAATATATGTGTTTAATAATTTATTATTCGTAGGTAAAATATCGCTAAAATTAGAAACATCAACAAGCTCCAAGCTTTTGATTAGTTTGTAAAGTATTTTTAAAATAATTTTGTCCAAAATATTATTTTATTAAAATTTCAAAATTTGGTCCAACTAAACACGCCTCCATTATATTATCCATAATTTAGTCTAACCAAACAGGGCCTTATTTTATTTTTCAGAAATTTAAAATTGGTCAGACCCTTATTAATTTCCAGAATTAAAATGGATCTAACCAAACAAGCCTTTGTTATAATTATTCAGAATTTCACAATTTTATTAAACCAAACAAGTTTCAATATATTTCAGAATTCTAAATTTAACCCAAAGACTTTTCTGCAATTAAATTAATAATTGCATAGAGTGGACCCCATCTCATTCGTATCTCGTTCACGGATAAGGACTATGCAAATCAAATCCGCCGCCCTAATAAGAAAACCCCGTCAGTTCTTGTCAACAGCCATCGACCGCCTATACCGATGCTTGTTCATGGCTTGGCGACGCTACTGCCTGTTCCAAGAACAGTAATGATGGCACGATTTGAAATTGGGAGAGAAAAGGGTGCAATATCCGCCCCTATTAGCCAATTGTTCTGGTTTTCGATCGATACAAGACCGTGATGTCAGATCGAGATGGGATTACCACCGCTATCGATTGAAATCCATTAATAGAGGGAATCCTACGCCCTCAGAAGATCAGCCATCGAGTCACTAATTTTTGGTCTATGCCCGTCGCACGCGACCGTTCTCAGAGAAAAAATGGCGCATCATCAGAAACCACACTCTCTCAGCGTGAATCGAAGTGGAAAGAGAAAAATGGGGGGCACAACTGGATAATCCAATTGCCAATGCCAACGAGCATATTAGAGTAAATGCCATGTATGTACTTGATAATCCATAGAATTAGGGCGGTTAATTATAACAGAATCAGGTTTAGTACTAGCCAATCAGAAATGAGTAGCAGTTTCTCTCATATTGTATAAATATCAAACATATAATTCAACATGGTATCGTGAGTCACTTTTCCATAATTTTCCCTGATTCTGTACCTCGATACTTTCCCATCTTCATAGCTCAATCCTTTGTATCTTCATCCTTTTCATTCTGTTTTTTTTTTTCGATCTTCTTCCTAATCCTTCTGCAATCATGACGAATCCACCAAATCACAAACTACCTACATTCATTACGCTTCACATTCGACCCGATTGTACGAATTACTCTTTTTGGCGGTCACAAGTTCTAGCTACTGTGAGAGCACATGGCTTTGAGGATGTACTTCTTTGCTCCTCTGCACCAACTGATCTTGTGTTGTCCGAAAGATCCTCAAGCAGTGGATTGGACACTGCTAACTGGTATAAACGTGACCAGTTTCTTCTCAGTTGGATGCTAAGTTCGATTATGGAAAATATGTTTGGACATGTTAGTAGATGTTGTTGATAGGGTAGTATAAACGTCATTAGGGCGAGCAGAATTAACCCAAAGTACACACCCTTAAGATAAAGTTAAGCCAACAAAACAAGACTCCTCAAGGACAAGTCCAATAGGACGAACAACCCCTAAATGCGAGCAAGTCTAGTGTAGAAGGATATAATTTAGTTTAGATAAGGTCAAAATAGTCAAAGCCCAAGTGTCACACATGCACACTAGGGAGGCCAAAGGTCATGTACACCTCCTGCTAGGCAAACTTGTATAAATTTTTAGTTTTTTTCAGCTAATAAAATAAGCACAAATTCATATACACGTCCAAACTTTGATTATACGCCCAAAGCAGCTCGATTCTCTTATATACGAATTAAATACGTAATCTATACATGTGTTAATTCTGCCCCATTCCAAATTTTCGTATTCACTAATTACGTTAGTGATCAATCACACGTAATTGTTTGGTGATCTAATTAACAATTAAAAACAACCACTAATCTTTTTTTATTAACAAAGATCATCAACAAATTGGCGCTAGAAGAAGGGTTCGAACCTCCGATTTAAGGATTCAAGTGTGATTAAGTAAGAACTTCAAACTTAAACTTAAAGAATTGAAGAAAGGTGTTCTTGGTGTTCTTCATTTAAGAACTTTTAAACACTAACACCCAAACATCAATTAAAGATGCCTCAGTCTCATGAGACTCAACACTCCCAGCATGTGACAAGGGATTCACGGTCAAGGATGTCCTAGGCTGGTAGGCGAGCAGAAATAGCCAGGCATGAGAAAACCATCCAACAGTTACACATCAACCAATGCCACCTGAACTGGATGCTTTTGTTCGTAATCCTGATGAATTAGCTCGAACAGTCGCAATGCTTCAGGTCTTGCAAAAGCAACAAGCACAGTCTGGCCCATCTTATATCCGAGCAAGGCATAGCCGAACAAGAGCTTGCGAGCATGAGAAGGCCAGAGATGACCATCAAAATGAGGCAGACAGTGCCCAAGTTCGTAAGATGAAGGGCAAGGAGTAACAGCTCGCCGAAGCTACCAGCCATGGAGAATCAACCCCAAACCAAGCTCTGGGGGTTGGTCAGGTCACGCACCAAAGTGCACTGAACAGATTAGGTCGACATGGTCGGGGAGCAATGGAGGTCCATCCAATAGCAGAAGTAGCTCGCCCGGCCTACGTACCAGCTCGCCAGTCAGTCCATGAAAGGCTGACTAGGTCAGCTTTTGGTCGCCTAGGCCCAGATGTGGAGCCCAATCCTAGGAGGCCAGTCTAGGAGGTTCCCATACCAAGCGAGGGACTGCGGCGAACAGATGGTCATACACCCCTGTTCGCCGAACAATCTCTAAGTCAAGGGGGATCCCTGGAGGAACTGGTCTCCATGAGGAAAGCAATTAAAAGCATGCAGGGTTAGTTGGACCTGCAAAGAGGTTATGGGAATACTGCTCTTCCTACCTCACCATTATCTTCAGTAATTCTAAAAGCTCCCATTCAAAAGAAGATCCAATTCCCTGCAAGTATACAATATGAAGGCACGGCGGACCTCCGGGTGCATTTGATGAAATACTCTGATTATATGATATCGATGGGGGCAAGTGATGCAACCCAGCGCTGCAATTTTCCATTGATTCTGGGGGACCGTGTCCATAAATAGTTTTCGGCTCTGCCACCAGCTTCAATTCGTTTGCCCAGCTAGGCAAGGAATTCTTATCCCATTTCTCTACGGCTGGGTCTTATCTATCCCAGAGACATCGGTTATCCGACTTAAAATAAGCTCACGACGAGTCGGACCGTTCGTATTTGGAAAGATTTGACAAGGTCTTGCTAGAAGGGGAGCCAGTCAGCGAAGACACCAAAATTGTAGCTGTCCTAGCTGAATTGAAGAAGGGCTCTGAACTTTGGAAAGATGTACATCTCAGATGCCCAAAAACTTATTCTGAATTTTGTGATCGGGCAGGAGTCTTTGTCTCCAAGCACGAAGCCTTGCCAAAAGACATAGGGGACAAAGGTGAACAGAAGGAGAGTGGTAAAAAGACTGGTGGTGGAGGTTATCGTGCCCCGAAGAACATGAAAGCATTTAACGAGGGGACAGAACTGAAAGACAAGCTGAATCATGTACTTACCATATCAATCGACGTGGTGTACAACATTGTTCGGGACAAGGAATTACTTACTCATCCCAGAAAGATACGTCAAAACGCTAGCAAGTTAAACCAAAACAAGTATTGTGCCTACCATCAAAGCGTGGGGCATTTTACAAGTGAATGTCGTGACTTGCTAAAGCAATTGTGGCGATTTTATGAGGAGGGTAAGCTATCTGAGTTTGTGAAGAGACAACTCGGTAAGAGAGAAAAAAGATGATGATTCCGAAGAAGAGGATATAGAGCAGGCTCCTCGCCGGAATCGAGCTGGGCGACCAGCTCCGGCACCAGCAGGAGGTCCAGTTCCTAAAATCCAAATGATGGAGTCTGCGGGACCTGTTGGTGGATGTTCTGATGGACAACCACCAATATCGAAACGTAAGAGGAAGGCTGAGCTACGTGCAATAGCTTAGGTTCAGGAAATGGGGGTCAATCCATCAATTCTTCAAACAACAGAATTGACCTTCATGGACAAAGATCTGGACGGGATCATGATGCCCCGTAACGATTCCCTCGTAATTTGTGACAAGATAATGGGAACCAAAGTACACCGATTATTGGTGGACACCGGAGCCTACACCAACAGCATCTTCAAGAAAATGCTTGATCAGCTAGGTGACTATGCTAGCTACATTTAAGATTCTAATCCCCGAATCCTAGGCTTCAGAAATGCTGTAACAGAACCGTTAGGAATAATTAGGTTGTCAGTACAACTTGTATCGACCAAGGACCCTGAGAAGAATATAACTAGAATGGTGGATTTTTTTGTCGTAGATCAAGAATCCACCTATAATGGGTTCCTTTGCCGACCGTTCTTGAATGAATTCAAAGTTGTTGTTTCAACCTATCATTTTTGTGTTAAGTTTCCAACAGCCAGTGGAGCTGGAACGTTGAAGGGAGACCAAAGGAAAGCTCGAGAATGTCTCCTTCAACTTTATCCAAACAGAGAACATACATTTGTGATGGAAGCCTCAACCAGTCACCCAGACGATGAACCTTCTGTCCTTAATGATATTTTGGGGACCCAGATGACCAAATGGACATAGACGAACAACCATCATCCATGGGCGAACATAAGTTGCTAGACGGCTAGAAAATCTTGCCAGTAGCAAAATTATCAATGACTACCTATAAACTGAGTCCATGCATCAACTAGGAGGACCCAGTTGTGGTGACCAACAATGGCACTAATCCAACAGAGGATTTTGACCCCCGGTTAGGGGAAGAACCAATGAACATCGAGGATGAGCTAAGCCCGGAAGGGCCAATCATTGATCCACGGTGGAAGGGACAAAAACGGTGAGCAACTCTAGTCGAGGAACTGGAAGCCCTCAAAGTTAACCCTAACCGTGATGATCTCGATCTTTACATCGGATCCGAGCTCCATGAGCCCTACAGGACTCGAATGACAGAATTTTTGAAAACTAACCTCGATGTCTTCGCATGGTCCCATGCAGATATGGTGGGAAATGATTAGGCGTGAAATTGTCATGATTCGTCACTTGAAATGCCCGTGTTTTGGTTGATTTATATGAGTATTTAGAGTCATTTGAGTATCATTTTCATAAACTAATGAATTTATCTCTTTGATTCTCATAGATGGATAGAGGGTGAAAAGAGGAGTTCGTAGGACTTTGAATCTGTTGGGAAAATAGGGGTGCCCGGAATCTATTCGGGATGAAATTTAAATACGAATTTAAATACAATTATTACTAGCATGAATTAATCCTAATTAATTCAAATAATAATTCCAACAACAAATTTTCATCATGAATGTTGAATTAATTCACATATTAACTATGGCGGAATAAACAAGTAAATATTTGATTAACGTATCTCTTGTAGAATTGGCCTTTGGATATACGGGACAATCACGATCTCACTCTATCGACCCAAAAACCTTCTCAAGTATTTCCCTTTCACCTCACTTGATCACCGGTGGGAGATGCTTTCAAGTAATTTAATAAACTAAGGAAAAAGAAAAATATCTATGCTCTTGATTTTTCCAACACATGGAATTATGTACTTGGGGATGAAATAATCATCCCCTATTTATAATAGTGAGGGGGCCGAAATTTTCATATATTTTGGGCTTGGAGAAAATTTTTTCTTAGCCTCTAAGCAATCTTGAACATATCCCATATATTCTTTTCTCCAAAATAAAATATTCCACAAAAATCTCACCCTGCTATTAAGCATGAAAATTTCGAAAATTACAAGAAGAAATCCAAAGATTTGGATCTTCTTGAATATATGAGATATTCTTGTATTCCAAGAATACATATCTTCCATAATATCTTTCCAAGAAAATCAACAAAATCTTATTTCTTCTTAAGCACAAATTTTCGAAAATTATAGGGAAAAAATCAGCAATATATTTTCTTTTTATTTTAATCACCTTATCATTATTGGGCTACTTAATGGGCTACTTGAGGGGCCTTTAAGGAGAATTAAGATTGGACCTCCTAATGGACTTCTGAATTTCAATATTGAGCCCCAATATAATTCAGCCCATTAATATTAATTATTACCACTAATAAATTAATATTGCACTATCCATCTTAATCCATATTACGATAATATGGGCTCCCGGTTATTATTTCCCGCGTTTAAGATTATCAAGTCCATTAATTAATTAAGCTTCTGAATAGCTCTAAATTAATTAACATCTTTCACCTTGGAGTAAAGACAGCTCAATATTATTATTCGTACCGAAGAAACTAATTCTTCACTTGCAAGATTTGGTACAATAAAACTTCTGAGCCCATCAAGGGGACTAATCACACGAGCCGTACTCGCATACATTTCTCCGTATTAAATCTTAGCAACCGTCGTATGATTAATATTACTGCCCAAGACACAAAGTTCGAAGTCACAATGATTCTCACCCAATATGAATCAAAGCAGTAACCATTAAGCACACACGGTCCTATTTAAGTGACGGAGATTAAGAAATCAACAACCACTGAGGTCTAATTCTTCACCTTTCAGAACAGAGGAATTTATCCTCGTTGTAGGTCCTCTTCAACACATACTAAATGTGCTAGTGCAATCTCTTAGTCAAGACAGACCAATCTGAGCCTTACACATCGACCTTTCACGGTGGATTGTTCAATTCCACCTAGGTCGTGAAAATGTACGTTTAGTTACAAGTAAACTGTTAATGTTGTCTTCCGTGATCGGGTATCACCACATTAACTACAATGTAACATGTACTATATGTTGAACGGTTTGCAATAGAAATTCAACATTCAATCATAACTAAAGCAAATGTGATAAAAGAATTATTCTCATAAAATGAGTGTTTGATACACGAGTTATACAAAGTAAAAGCATACTTTCACGTATAACTCCAACAGAATCGACTCAAACGGACGCCCGGATGAGAAGATATCGAAGAAATACGAAAAGTATTAGTTTGGGGGAGAAAAAGTATCATTGGAGTGCACAAGCAAGGAGTACTCGTGCACCCCTGCACGAGCAGTCGTGTATAGTGCACGAGTAGGTGCAGGTCGTGCACTAGTGCACGAGCACTCGTGCACTGTGCACAAGCAGAAGCAGGTCGTGCACTAGTGCACGAGCACTCGTGCAAGGTGCACGAGCAAAAGCAGCTCGTGCACTAGTGCACGAGCTTGCGTGATTTTTCGACCCATACGTTCCCGACTCGACCCATTGCCTATATATACCCCTTCCGAGCACGTTTTTATGGACAACTTGAAACCACCACACACCACTTGATAGATTTTGACTTTTAGAGTTCGATTTTGGAGAGGAAGGAGAGGAGCAAGCTTTACTTTTACGTTTTTTAGGTTTTTCTTTACGAATTCACATCACGGTTTACTTTTTAGTTTCGTTTCTTCAGACTAAAACACTTTAGACTTCGTTTTATTAATCTAATTTCAGTTCTTAGAATTATTTTCTTTCAAAACCCTAGTTCATGCTTTTTAGTTTTTCACTTCAATTCATCATGTTTATGTTTGTTACTTCGTCAATTGCTTTTGTTATCGTTATAACCATGTCCGGCTAAAACCCTTGCATGCTTGGGGTAGGATGAACTTGTAGAAGTAGGTTGTGGGTACGTAATTAGGGTAATTAGTGACGTTAGGTTTCAATTCTCTTAATTAATGAATTCTTAAAATCAATCTTAACTTTTCCTTTGAATTTCGTACGAACGTGTTAGGGAGAGGACGACCGCATCACTCTTTGACAACTAGTAGACTTAACTAGAGGGTTTAGAAAAGGGTTGATTAATTTGCCTGTTTAGCTATGGAGGAGGGCCGCATCACCATTAGTTAAATGAGGGCCTCTTTAATTAAGCACGATCTGTTAACTTGTTAGTGGATTAGTGAAGTCGAATGTTAGGATAAAGTATTAGGGTTTAAAATCTTGAGCTTTCATCTTGCATTCTTTTACTTAGGTTATTTCTTGCGCATCACGGTTATTTTGATTATGTACCTGCTCCGTTAGTATACGTAGGGATTTCCATCCTAAGCATCACCATCACATACTTGCATACAAACCTTAGATACTTAGTTTAATTTTCTGTTTGCATTCGTAGGATAGTTTAGTTTATTTTAATTAATTCTCTCAAAAATCCAAAAAAAAATTCACTCATATTAACTACGACGCGTAGATCTTCAGGGATCTATTCGCATACACTTCATCCCTTGGGTTCGATAATACTTGTTCCCTATACTTGTCAATACTACAGTGAACCCGTACTCTTGCGGGGAAGCTACTAGTAGAAGCTAGCATTTTCACTTTAAGTCAATGGCGCCGTTGCCGGGGATGGCGTTGTATGTCTTTTGAATAGAACTTGTAGATAGCTTAGTAGTTAGTAGTGAGTGCTTTATTTTCTGTTTTATTTTTATTTTTATTCATTCGGCAGTTGCGTTTTGATCCTTCTGCTAGTGTGTCAGGTATATGAAAACACGCTCACAAGGCAATACGAGCGAAGAGAGAATACCGTTGGACCCTGAGACGATAACTAGAAGGAACCGAGCTTTCTTGAGGAGAATGAACACTACCGGAGGAGGGAAAGAACCAATGGACCTCAATAATGAGTTGGATGATGCAGCTAATGAGTTTAATCAGACAGTAGACCGGGTTGACGGCATTGGAGGAAGTGGTAGTCAGAACCAAGATCCGTCAGGGGAAAGCCAAAGCCAAAACCCGGGGACACAAAATCAAAACAGTCTAGCTCATAACATTGTTCAAAACCCTCATAACAACCCTGCTTACCCATATCCTAACTTACCACAAAACAACTTACCTTATCCACCTTACCCATACCCACCTTATCCGTATCCACCATACCCGTATCCTCCACCTCCTGTTTACAACCAACCACCAGCTTATCAACCACCACCACCCAAACAAGTACCTGTACCAGCTGCTAATCCTCAGCACATTCCTCAGAACGCAGATCAGAATATGGCTATTCGAGGAAGGTTTGCGGTGCAGCCACAACGGTACTATGATGGAGTGGCATTACCTCCAGTAGAGGCAAATAACTTCTCGATTTCCCCGGGAATTCTTAAGCTGCTTACAGAGAACCAGTTCAAGGGGGTGATCGGGAAGGAGAATCCTCATACTCATCTGAGGAGTTTTCTAATGATAGCCTCCACTTTCAATTACAATGGCATGTCTGAATATGCCAAGAGGCTTAGGTTGTTCCCATTCTTATTGACGGGAATAGCTAAAGAGTGGTACGATAATACGCTTCCACGGGGAGGTATTACCACTTGGGCCGAGCTCAAGCGTCTGTTCCTCGAGCGATTCTACCCTCCATCCAGAACGATCAAAGCAAGGATTGAGATCTCTTCCTTCCGCCAAAAGCAAGGAGAGGACCTACGTCAAGCGTGGGAGAGATACTCAAACATGCTGATAGAGTGCCCGCAGCACGGGTACAATGAGGGAGATGTCATGGAATTTTTCTATAGTGGTGCCAACAAGGCTGGGCAAGACCATCTAGACGCCTGTGCTAGTGGATCATTCCTGAATCAAGGGATAGTGAGGTGTAGAGAGATCGTGGACAACATTGTCACGAATGTCGGGGCTTGGAATGTGGATGCAGATTTCCAGAGAGTTCATTAGGTTGAGAAAGGTGAAGGAACGAGAAGGCTGTTGATGGCCATGATGGAAAAGATTAACAACCTTGAGTTGGGGAAGAATATGGTTGGAGGGAATGCAGCAGAGAATGAGCAAGAGGACAAGCCCACAATTCAGCCAGAAGTAGTAAATTATATGGGAGGTCCTTATTACAATCAAAATGGGTATCCACAAGGTGGAAATTTTCAAGGAAGGCCTTCTTATGGCCAACCATTTGTACCTCCAGGTCCACAGCCGCCTCAAAATCAATGGAGGAACACACAAGGGTACCAAGGAGGCCAGCAGCTTCCTAAGAACCAATGGAGGAAGAACGAGAATTTTTCATATGCTAACCCGAAGGCGGGTATTACAGTTTCTGCAGGTGTTGATCCAGGTTCGAAACCTCCGGGTGGAGAAGGCAGTGCCTCAACGGAGGAGATATTGAGAGCTATCCTACAGAAGGTGGAGGAAGGAAGCAAACGTTTATCATCTTTGGAGTACGATGTGAAAGATCTGCACAAGAAAGTTGATCAGCGTGATCAAGACCTCCAAAAGAGAGATGTATAGCTGAATCGAATTCAGCAAGAGAACAACCGAAGGTTCACTTCTATAGAGTTCCAGATGAGCCAGATTGCAAAGTCATTGAATAGAGAGCCTGGCAAATATCCTTCAATGCCTGAGGGTAATCCTAAAGAGCATTGCAAGGCTATCCAGCTTAGAAGTGGGACCAATTATGATGGTTCTGAGATGCCTGCTGATTCTGAGACGCCCAAAGGAGAGGTTGAGATAGAAGGAAAAGAGCCTGAGACGGATAGAGATGAGATTGAGGAGATATGAGTTGAGAAGAAGGTTGAGGGTGAAAGCACTCAAGCGAGCAAAGAGCTTGAAGAGGAAGGCATTGAGAAGGTTGAGAGAGTTCCTAAGTGGAAGAAGGCAAAGGAAGCAAGGGAGAAAGTGAAAGAGACCGAAAGAGATGAATGGGGGGTACCCAAATATGTGATACCCGTCCCATATCCACAACGCTTCATGAAAAAGAAGCATGATGAGAAATTCGTTAAATTCCTTGATGTGTTTAAACAATTGCATATTAATATCCCTTTTTATGATGCTTTGGAACAGATGCCCAACTATGCAAAGTTTCTGAAGGACTTGATCGCGAAAAGACGGCGAGTGGATGAGCCGAAGTTGGTGCAGTTGAACCATGAGGTGAGTGCATTAGTGCACAAGGCGCTTCCTCCAAAGCTGAAGGATCCCGAGAGCTTTACCATCTTATGTGACATTGGGAACGGGATCAAGAAAGGAGCGTTATGTGATTTAGGGGCGAGCATAAATCTTATGCCCTTGTCGCTTTTCAAGAAGTTGGAAGGTGGTGAACTTCAGCCGACAATGATGACGCTTCAACTTGCCGACCGGTCTATTACTCGACCTCAAGGTGTGGTTGAAGACGTCCTCGTGAGAGTTGGAGATCACATTTTTCCAGCCAACTTTGTAGTGCTCAAAATGGAGAAAGATGAGTGCGTGCCCCTGATCTTGGGAAGACCGTTCTTAGCGACGGCGGGGATGGTGCTAGACGTGGCAAATGGGAAGATTACGTTGAAAGTTGATGATAAAGAAGTGAAGATTTCCCTATATGAGGCCATGAAGTACCCGAAGGAGGATGAGAGTTTGTATTGCATGGATGCCATTGATCCTAGTGTTGAAGACACACCTCCTATCCCTAATCCCTCTTTTATTTATGAGTTTGATAATCCTTCACCTGTTGATTTAACCCAAGAGCATTATGATCTGACTTATTTTGATAGGGATAAAGAGAGGAAATTGAAGGATGAAGAAGTGAAAAAGGAGGACGTGGTCCAGCTCGAGAGAAAAGGAGGAGTTAAGAAGAAAAAGTCCAAATTCAAGAACCTGTTTGGTAAGACTCCTCCTGGAAAGAGTGAGAAGGAATTGAGACACCCACCGTCTGAGGTGAAAAAGAAAGATGGGAATAGAGCAGAGAACTTAGACACCTTCTCTTATGAGAGTAATGGAGGTATTTTTTAGTATCATGTCCCATAAGCTCCTATGAGCTTGGTCAGGCACTAGGACCTTAAAAATAGCGCTGAATGGGAGGCAACCCATTTTTATTTGCTTTTGAGTGTTGTTAGTTATTTGAGTTTTATGTTATTAGGGTTTTGTTGAATCGTAAGTTTAACCTCGTACTTGAGAGTTTATTTTGTAGGCTTGTCTCGAAGGAGTGCCAAATAAGTGGAGATTGAAGTAACTCAAGCAAGGGAGTGTGCAACGTTGTTGAGAGAAACTGAATTAGTTGGATGAGGTAACCCACAACCCCAAACTTAGACCTCTTCACAAGGTCGAAGTTTGGGGGGTGGAGTTTTTATATGTTTTATGGTTACATTGCACATGCATGCACACCCTCTCTTTGAGTTGAGTTTGATAATTTGGTATCTTGAGATGTTCCTTAGGCTGTTAGTGTTTTGATTCGCTACTACATATTTTATGCATATCAATCATCTTATGCTTTTTGATTGCTATCTTTGAGTATGACTTGATGAGTAGGGTGAAATGTGAGGTTGAGTTAGGAATTCTTTTGTGTGAGTGTTTGAGTTATAGTGGATTTGAGAGAGAACTAGTATGCTTGCAAGTTTTTCTTTGGAGTGCTTGTGTGATGAGAATGAGAATTCACTAGGACTAGCATGGATGTGAAAGTCGTGAGATTTGAGTCTTATGAGATTTTGATGCATGAATTAATCTCTTCGTTTGTGAGTGGATCGTCACCTTAGAGGATGCTAGAACTTATGTGTGCTTTTGCTTCTTGATTGTGTCTAGTTTGATATGCCGAATGTGATCTTAGGCCATCTTTGTTTTGATTGAGTCACTTAGCCTAAATTTTCCTTACCATGGATATTTGTCCCTTGTTAGCCCCTTTGAGCCTTAAGCCTATTTCATTGGCTAGCATATTTAAACACTATTCCAAGTTCCTAAGCCTTTTTGTCCCAATTTAAGTGGAGAATAGGAAAAGTGTGAATGCGAAGGGATTGATTTGAGTTGAGAAAAGGAATTATGATGGTTGAGTGGTGATAAAATAAGGGTGTGAATAAGATTTGAGTTGTGGGAAAAGAAAAAAAATGGAGAATGAGCAAAAGAAAAAAAAAAGCTCATGTGTTTGTGAAAAAAAAAAAGTGTAGTGATTGAGAAAAAAATGAAAGGAGTTAGAAAGAAAAAAAATTGAAGTGTTGAGAGTAGTGGAATTGAAAATGTGTTGATTGAAAATATTTGAAGTATTCTGTTCCTAATCTCGAAGTGCGAAAGTTTGATTTTCTATTCTCCATTCACTTGAGTCACTTACCCATATTGTTATCCCACCTGTCCAAAGAGCCTACATTACAACCTTGAGAAAAGTTCTTTTTGATTCGGCATTGATTTCTAGAGTATGGTCAGAGTTAAAAGTGCTTACAAGCCTATGGCTCCCAATATGTGTGGTTGATTGTTTGAGTGAGTCCCTTTATCATGGATATACACTTGTGAGGGAGTGAAACACATCGTAGAGTGCACATCCATGTTTGATTTTGATGATTCTTGCTGTTGTTGCATGAGTATGATGAGGGAAGGTGAGTGAATATACTTGTGATTGATCTTTGAAGCTCGAATTCATTTGCTTGCATGATTTAATTCGTTTACTCATTCCTAACAATTTCACTTGACTTATTATTTCGTTGCTTGAGGACAAGCAACATGGTAAGTTTGGGGGGGTTGATTAGGTGTGAAATTGTCAGGATTCGTCACTTGAAATGCCCGTGTTTTGATTGATTTATATGAGTATTTAGAGTCATTTGAGTATCATTGTCATAAACTAATGAATTTATCTCTTTGATGCTCATAGATGGATAGAGGGTGAAAAGAGGAGTTCGTAGGACTTTGAATCGACCTAAACGGACACCCGGATGAGAAGATATCGAAGAAATACGAAAAGTATTAGTTCGGGGGAGCAAAAGTATCATTGGAGTGCACAAGCAATGAGTACTCGTGCAGCCCTGCACGAGTAGTCGTGTATAGTGCACGAGTAGGTGCAGGTCGTGCACTAGTGCACGAGCACTCGTGCACTATGCACAAGCAGAAGCAGGTCGTGCACTAGTGCACAAGCACTCGTGCAGGGTGCACGAGCAAAAGCAGCTCGTGCACTAGTGCACGAGCAAATGGGGGTCGTGCAGTTTTTGCTCTCTGGACGATTTGGTGTGCTCGAGTGGAATGAGCTCGTGCACTAGTGCACGAGCAGTGCACGAGCTTGCGTGATTTTTCGGCCCATACGTTCCCGACTCAACCCATTGCCTATATATACCCCTTCCAAGCACGTTTTTACGGACAACTTGAAACCACCACACACCACTTGATAGATTTTGACTTTTAGAGTTTGTTTTTGGAGAGGAAGGAGAGGAGCAAGCTTTACTTTTACGTTTTTGAGGTTTTTCTTTATGAATTCACATCACGGTTTACTTTTTAGTTTCGTTTCTTCAGATCTTTGTTCTTAAACACTTTAGACTTCGTTTTATTAATCTAATTTCAGTTCTTAGAATTATTTTCTTTCAAAACCCTTGTTCATGCTTTTTAGTTTTTCACTTCAATTCATCATGTTTATGTTTGTTACTTCGTCAATTGCTTTTGTTATCGTTATAACCATGTCCGGCTAAAACCCTTGCATGCTTGGGGTAGGATGAACTCGTAGAAGTAGGTTGTGGGTACGTAATTAGGGTAATTCGTGACGTTAGGTTTTAATTCTCTTAATTAATGAATTCTTAAAATCAATCTTAACTTTTCCTTTGAATTTCGTACGAACGTGTTAGGGAGAGGACGACCGCATCACTCTTTGACAACTAGTAGACTTAACTAGAGGATTTAGAAGGGGTTGATTAATTTGCCGGTTTAGCTATGGAGGAGGGCCGCATCACCATTAGTTAAATGAGGGCCTCTTTAACTAAGCACGATCTGTTAACTTGTTAGTGGATTAGTGAAGTCGAATGTTAGGATAAAGTATTAGGGTTTAAAATCATGAACTTTCATCTTGCATTCTTTTACTTAGGTTATTTCTTGCGTGTCACGGTTATTTTGATTATGTACCTACTCCGTTAGTATACGTAGGGATTCCTATCCTAAGCATCACCATCACATACTTGCATACAAACCTTAGATACTTAGTTTAATTTTCTGTTTGCATTCGTAGGATAGTTTAGTTTATTTTAATTAATTCTCTAAAAAATCCAAAAACATTTCACTCATATTAACTACGACGCGTAGATCCTCAGGGATCTATTTGCATACACTTCATCCCTTAGGTTCGATAATACTTGGTCCCTATATTTGCCAATACTACAGTGAACCCGTATTCTTGCGGGGAAGCTACTAGTAGAAGCTAGTATTTTCACTTTAAGTCAGGAATCAATCCAAAAGATGTTTGTCACAGATTAAACATCAATCCAGTCCAAAGACCCATCCACCAAAAATGACAGAAATACGGGCCCGACAAGTATCAAGCTCTGAATGAAGAAGTCAAGAAGTTGTTGGACAACGACCTAATCAAACAAGTATTGTGCCCACAATGGGTTGCAAATCCCGTCCTAGTGCGGAAGCCGAATGGAACCTGGAGGCTATGCATAGATTTCACAGATCTGAACGCAGCATGCCCGAAGGATAACTTTCCACTTCCGTACATTGATCAACTGGTGGATAGCGCAGCAGGGCATGAAATGTTCACATTTATGGATGTTTTTGCTGGTTACCACCAAATCCCAATGCACCCGGACGATCAAGAAAATACGACCTTCTACACAAATAAGAACTTACTTTGTTGGAAAAGAATGTCATTCGGATTAATCAATTCAGGAACAACTTACCAGAGGCTAGTGAATAAAATGTTTGACGAACATATCAGAGAGACGGTGGAGGTGTATGTTGACGACATAGTCGTAAAAAGTACCCAAAAAGAAGACCACCTCCAACATTTATCCCAGGTGTTTGACATTCTCCGAAAATATAACATGAAGCTGAATCCAAAGAAAAGCAGTTTCGGAGTACATTCGGGAAAATTCCTGGGCCATCTGGTTAGTAAACGAGGTATCGAAGCCAACCCTGTAAAAGTCAAGGCAATCGTAGATATGGAACCTCCTCGTTCCGTCAAAGAAGTACAAAGGCTGACAGGGTGCCTAGCAGCTTTAAACAAGTTCATATCACGATCGGGAGGCAAATGCCGTCTGTTCTTTGAAGCCATCAAAAAAGGAAATTTTACGTGGACAAGAAGCTGCCAGAAAGCTTTCGAGCAGTTAAAAGACTATCTGGGAGATGTTAAGATTCTGTCAAAACCAGTCTCCGGCGAGAAACTATATTTATATCTGGCAGCTTCGGATATGGCCATAAGTTCGGTGTTGGTACGAGCAGAGGGCAAGTTTCACCTTCCCATCTACTATATCAGCTAGGCCCTGCACGAAGCCAAGGTGAAATACACACCTATAGAAAAACTGGCATATGCTCTTGTCATGAGTGTTAGAAAGTTAAGACCGTACTTCTTCGATCATCAAGTTGAAGTACTAACAACTTTTCCGCTCAGATAAATATTGTACCGACCCGATACAGCTGGCCGTCTATTAAAATGGTCCATAGAGATCAGCCAGTTCGGAGTAACCTATGCACCTCGAATAAGGATTAAGGGTCAAGCATTAGCCGACTTCATAGTCGAGCTGACTTTTCCCCAAAATCCGACAAGAGGGCTAGATCACCCATAGCATCTCTATGTAGACGGTTCGTCAAAAAATATGGCCTCGGGGGCAGGAGTAGTTCTCATCAGCGTATTCACTTTGACGGTCAGATTCGAGTTTATGGCCACCAACAATGAAGCTGAATACGAGGCCCTCATTGCAGGTCTCCACTTATCACTAGCAGTTGGAGTCAGACGACTCTAGATATTTGGAGATTCTCAACTCATTGTGAGCTAAGTACGGGGTGAATATGAGTCCAGAGATGAACATATGATCGAGTATCAACGAATTGTTACTCATTTGGTATCTATGTTAGACCAAGTATATATCCATCAGGTACCTCAAACGAGCAACAGACAAGCTGATGCCCTAGCAAGATTAGTAACAAGTGACGAGCCAGCAGATCTAACAGACATCATCATTACTAAGAAAACCCAACCTTCGACGGTGGATTACGAAGTAAATCAGGTGGTTGAACAAAAAGATGATGATGATTGGAGAACTCCTATAGCCAAATACTTGAAAGACGGTGAACTGCCAATCAATTCTTTTGAAGCTGCAAGAATAACTAAACAAGCAGCTAGGTATACCCTGGTAGACGAGCAACTTTACAAAAGAGGCTTTTCAGTCCCGCTACTCAAGTGTTTGTCTAGGGGGCAAAGAAGGACTACTTTGGAAGATATACATTCCGGAGCCTGTGGAAATCATGCTGGGGGGCAAGCTTTGGCCTACAAAACTATAAGGCAAGGCTATTACTGGCCGACCTTACGAAAAGATGCAATCCAGATGGCCAGAGCTTGTCACCGAAGTCAAATATTTGCTCCAAGTATCCATACCCCTGCTCAAGAACTTATTTTGGTTTTCAGTCCTTAGCCGTTTCCACGATGGGGGATGGATATTATTGGACCTTTCCCGCGCGGAAAATGAAATGTACGATTTGCTGTTGTGGCTGTGGATTATTATACAAAATGGGCAGAAGCAGAAGCTCTAGTTAAAGTTACCCAAGAAAAGATGATTGGCTTTATATGGAAGAACATTGTCTGTCGGTTGGGAGTTCCTCAAACACTTGTAACAGACAATGGTCCTCAGTTCGATGAAAAAAGCTTCGAGACTTCTGCACAAAGTGGGGATCAGAAAGCACTATTTAACCCCTTATCATCCATAATCAAATGGTCAGGTAGAAGCCATCAATAAGATAATCAAACATATTCTTAAAATACGGCTAACAGAAAGTAAAGACAAGTGGTCTACAGAATTGCCAGATGTATTGTGGGCATACAGAGTATCTCCCAGATCAAGCACCGGAGAAACACCTTTTGCATTAGAATATGGAACTGAGGCCTTCATTCCAGTTGAATTGAAGACCAAAACATTGAGAACGACCAACTTTGAAGAAGTGGCGAACAGCTCTGCCCTATCAGTCGAGCTAGATTTGCTTGAAGAAAAAAGAGTCACAGCTGAACTAAAAATGCGACATACAAGCAGAGAGCAGAGCGTTACTACAATTCTCAAGTCAAAATAAGAAAGTTTGAGATCGGCGACCTCGTTAGAGGAAACAGCTCGCCCCACCTCCAGGCATATTTGGTCCGACTTGGAAGGGCCTATATAGGGTAACGGACAGGTTACCCAATGGTGCACATGACATAGAAGACTTAGATGGCAACTCGACCCAATATTCTTAGAATGCAGCTAATTTGAAGAAGTATTTTCAATAGGCGAGCTACTTTGCCTATGAGAAGTAAAAGTGACACTGCTTAGCTGGGTGAGCTACTAAGTTCCTTAGGCGAGCTAAGACTGCATATGTGCAAGTAAGATCCAAAAACTTGCCTAATTTTTTGAAAAATTTCACCAAGTATTGGTGGTCGAGCAGAATTAGATTGGTCAAGTTATTTGCGATCAGATACTGTTTTCCTCTTGTATATAGTTTAATGTCTTTAAAAAGTTCAGGGTTAGCTCAACAAAATGTATAGTAGTCGAGCTACTTTGACTTTCTACTTTGACTTTGGGTGTAAATTATGTACTTTGATAGGTTGATTGTCATATTTGAGTTCATACATATATTTATTTTGTGAATGTATCATATTTTTTACTATGAAATTCTCCATAGAATGTTTTCTTTCATGTTTTTGACAATATTTTTTTAAATATTAGATCCTCCTTGTATACAATTTTTTTTACATATTTTTCGCTTGAATTGATGTTAAATATGATGGTTGGAAATTCCTATTGAGAGTGCAAATTAAATCTGCCCATGAGAGATATCGCCCTTTCCATCCTTTTGTAATCCGATAAGGAATAGTTTGTGCTCTTCCTCTACCCATTGAACTCCTGTAAAAGAATACTGGGGTTGTAAATAAAATCCATAAAAACAAAATCCACAGAATATTACGATAGATTACCAAATCATGAATTAATGAAATCTCAAATCAATCAAAATCCAATTTTATATATATGTGGAAACCTTTGCACATGATTTCTCATTTAGCAAATTTTGTTTAAGCCAGAGGAATGACAATGAAAATAAAGCAGATAATGGAAGGCGTCCCTTATCATGGTATTCTTTTGCAATGTCTATAGATTGTAAACGACCAACTTATACTTAACTTGATCTAAATTTTTTGCCAAGAATTTTCACCTTCAGAAAGAAAGAAAAAAAAACTGAACCAAGATAAAAAATCAAGCACACATATAACCAGGTTTAAGAGTAGTTGCTCAAATGAAATAATGGGTCATGGCAATTGATTTTGTAGGATGCAAGAGTTAATTAAAATATGTGTTCTGATACGCACAATAATGCCTTTAGATATGAGAAAATGACAGCATAAGGAATCTGCACCAATCCATGTAATTACATCAAATTTGCTACCTTATACTTGTAAATATCTTGAAACTCGGAACCGGTCCCAAAATATGGGGCTGCTTGTCTTTTCCTTGTTGTACCTTTGAAAGACAGGTGTATAAAAAGCATTAGAGACCTCAAATAATAGCCATGTGAGATTGAGGAAGGCAAGTCTTTTGTTTGTAATTGCACTTATTCAAGTGCATCATAGTTCTATTTGACTTTTGGCAACATAAGCCTATCAGGAGCCAAAAAGAAAAAATCATGATTCACAGGTAATGAATCAAATTTATCAAAATATTATGCATACCAAAAACAGGAAAATGTCAGTACTCTCAATTTCTTGAAACAGAGTATATATCACTTATAGGGAATATATAGTTATATATATATATATGTGTATATATATATATAATTTTTTTTTAATCGAAACTATGGGAGTAGCAATGGAAGGACAATATGTTTTTAGTCTAACAATTGAAGGACTATTACTTATTTTTGCACATTTAGACAAGTTTAACTTTCACACATTTGGGCAAAGTTGGTCCGACAATTTGCAAAATTAAATTTTTACGGGTCTAAGTTTTTCGGGTCTAAAAGTGCAAAAATAATATTTATTGTCCTTGCTGAAAACATATTTTCCTTCAATTGATAATTAAAAAATATTATACCCATCACTTTATGTACCAGAAAATGCAATCTTGAGTTGGGTAAATCAACAATCATTCAAAGTTTAACATACCTGAGATGGGCACTGCGGAAGGAATCGTAGTTGTTTTACCATCTATCTGTTGGGAAAATAGGGGTGCCCGGAATCTATTCGGGATGAAATTTTAAATACGAATTTAAATACAATTATTACTAGTATGAATTAATCCTAATTAATTCAAATAATAATTCCAACAACTAATTATCATCATGCATGTTAAATTAATTTCACATATTTAACTAGGCGGAATTAAACAAGTAAATATGCGATTAACGTACCTCTCGTAGTATTGGCCTTTGGATATACGGGACACTTGTAATCTCGCTCTATCAACCCAAAGCCTTCTCAAGTATTTCCCTTTTCACCTCACTTGATCGCCGGTGGGAGACGCTTTCAAGCAATTTAATAAACTAAGGAAAAAGAAAAATATCTATGCTTCTTGATTTTTCCAACACATGGAATTATGTACTTGGGGATGAAAAAATCATCCCCTATTTATAACAAGGGGTGGCCGAAAATTTAAGTGTTATTGGGCCTTGGAGAAAATCTTTTCTTAGACTCTAAGAAATCTTGAATATATCTCATATATTCTTTTCTCCAAATAAAATATTCCACAAAAATCTCACACCTCTAAATAAATATGAAGTTTTCGAAAATTTCATAGAAGAAATCCAAGATTTGGATCTTCTTGAATATATGAGATATTCTTGTATTCCTAGAATACATATCTTGCATAATATCTTTCCAAGAAAATCAACAAAATTTTTTTCCTCCTTTATCATGCAATTTTCGAAAATTATACCTGAAAAATCAGCATAATTATTTGCTTTTTATTTTAATCACCTTATCATTATTGGGCTACTTAATGGGCTACTTGAGGGGCCTTAAGGAGACTTAAGATTGTACCTCCTAATGGACTTCTGAATTTCAATATTGAGCCCCAATATAATTCAATCCATTAATATTAATTATTACCACTAATAAATTAATATTGCACTATCCATCTTAATCCATATTACGATAATATGGGCTCCCGGTTATTATTTCCCGCGTTTAAGATTATCAAGTCCATTAATTAATTAAGCTTCTGAATAGCTCTAAATTAATTAACATCTTTCACCTTGGAGTAAAGACAGCTCAACATTATTATTCGTACCGAAGAAACTAATTCTTCACTTGCAAGATTTGATACAATAAAACTTCTGAGCCCACCAAGGGAACTAATCACACGAGCCGTACTCGCACGCGTTTCTCCGTATTAAATCTTAGCAACCGTCGTATGATTAATATTACTGCCCAAGACACAAAGTTCGAAGTCGCAATGATTCTCACCCAACATGAATCAAAGCAGTAACTACTAAGCACACACGGTCCTATTTAAGTGACGGAGATTAAGAAATCAACAACCACTGAGGTCTAATTCTTCACCTTTCAGAACAGAAGAATTTATCCTCGCTATAGGACCTCTTCAACACATACTAAATGTGCTAGTGCAATCTCTTAGTCAAGACAGACCAATCTGAGCCTTACACATCGACCTTTCACGGCGGATTGTTCAATTCCACCTAGATCGTGAAAATGTACGTTTAGTTACAAGTAAACTGTCAATGTCGTCTTCCGTGATCGGGTATCACCACATTAACTACTATGTAACACGTACTATATATTGAACGGTTTGCAATAGAAATTCAACATTCAATCATAACTAAAGCAAATGTGATAAAAGAATTATTCTCATAAAACGAGTGTTTGATACACGAGTTATACAAAGTAAAAGCATACTTTCACGTATAACTCCAACACTATCTGATCTCTTTCCTGTGCCATCCTCAACTTCTACCTCTAAACCGTCTAAATCATCACCATTGTTTTCATCCACGCTTGTTATCACCAAAGTGAGCTGATCTACAACTCTCATGTATTTTTTACCATCCAAAACATCGTACACCTCTATGTCAAAGAAAGTTGGGAGTTTTTGATCCCTCCTTAAATCACTTCTCATCATCCAATAAAATACATTCTCTCTCCAAGACTCCCACTCTTTTATTTTATTGAAATCACTTATATGATTGCTCCATCTCTAACGACATTGAACTGGGCCCCGGTTCGCTACATGTTCGTAAGCGTTGATCAGGCTTCCCAAACTGATTTGTAAAGACTCTCAACACACGCTATATATAATACTTTAAAAAATTAGAGCAACATATATATAAATATTATACTTGTAGACTACCAGACTTGAGCTCAAAGACATGCACCTTAGAATCAAAAGAACTCAGTTGACCTCTTTCACTGAAACCAAACCACGTTAAACATGACCCATGAGTCTATGTCAAACGTCCTCTTAGAGTTTTTGACCCATTAGGGATGTTAAAAACTCTAAACTCAAGCATCTGCAAGGAGGAAATGTGTTATGGAGTACACAATTGAATACCAATTGCCTACTTCAAGGCATAATTTTGCGCCTCGCAACATAATAAGCACTTATTGTCATAATCATATACTAATTGCTAAAGCAAACATCCAGACTATCAAAGTTTTCGTGGATATTTACATCAAGACTTGTATTAAACTTTCAGTCAATTTTAGATGATGTACAATTTAAACTAACAGAAAAAACCACTCTGTCTGAAATTTAGATGTACATATTATATAAAAGACTAAACAATCCTCAACCAAAGGAAGTAGAAATGTATCCTTCAGATCCTCGACAATTAGATTTATTAGAATTCTCTCGTTTATCTCAGCAATAAACTATCACATGATATTACAATTTTTATAGAATACCTGGTTATCTGTGGGCAGAGTAGGAAAGATATGGCCAACTGCAGAAACCACTGGCCCATCAAGGCAGAGAATGTGCCTCTCGCATGAAATTGAGTATTAAAGTTTAATAAAATTAAAAGTGACAAATTATGATATTATCAAGACGCATTGATAATGCATGCCTACTAAAAAATTACATTGAGCGACATGAATAACTGTCAGATCGAGGCTAAATTAAGATTTTCGATCTATAAATTGCATCCCTAACGATGAATCTAAGTTATGTCGCCCTCGATTTAACCCTAGATTTTAAGAGTATATGGTGAATGATGGTGGTGCTCACCTTTACCCTTCCTCGAAACTTTGGATTCCAAGGCCGAATCATGCCTCGTAAAATGCCGCGCTGGATCAACATGACTGGGCAATTGAAGAGAGAAATCGAGAGGGTTAGGCATGGGATCGAGGAAGACGGAGGCTGGGAAGAAGAGAGATAGGGCTGGTCGTGAATATTTAGAAGCTTTGGATGCGAAGAGAGTGTGAGAGGAGTGTGAATGGGTTCATGGAAGACGTCGGGGTGGGAAATTAGAGAGAGGGGGCTGGGCGTGGGGTTGGTTCGTAACCGTAGTTTTAGGTTTGGGGGTGAGTTGCCCGTCGAGGAAGTTGAGAGGGGCATTTTGGTCCAAAAATATTTCTCAGGAACTTGTCACATTTTAATATAGTATAGATTTTTAAAGCTCACACTACAAACAAAAAACACTGTTTGCGACGGATTTTGCGACGGACACGCGTCAGTTGTTAAAACAGTCGTAGCTAATTTTTGCGACGGATTTTTGCCTTCCGTCGCAAATTTACGACGGATAAAACCGTCGCAAAATTAGCGGGTCAGACCTGGCCTGGTCGCTCTAAATTTGCGACGAACAATAGTCCGTCGCAAAGCATTCGGGTCAGACCCGATCGGGTCTACAATATTTGCGACGGACATAAGCCGTCGCAAATGTTTATTAGTGTTTTTTTTTTTATTTTTTCCCATTATTATTTGCGACGGACAATTTCCATCGCAGAATTATTAATTTGCGACGGAATATGGCCATCACAAATACAGAGCCTGTACAAAAAAAATGTTGTTCGAGCCCGGGCACCCGGGGCGGGCGGGGCGGGCTCGAACCACTGGGCCACCGGCCCATAGCTTATTATATGCGGCCCACCTTCTATATGTATCAATATTAGGCCTTGAACAATTAATCCAAGATTGCGTTCAAGGAGAATCGAACACGCGACCTCTTGTGCATGGGAAGGAGGCGCGGCCGCTAGGCCATGAGCTTCTTTCGTTCATTTTTACGCAATTAATTGTATATAAATTCAAATTAAGTCATTTTTTTTATAATTCACCAAATTAATTTTTTTTCGTATCTAAGTTGTTTATAAAAATATTTTGCCCAACTATTTTTTTTTTATTTTGTAAAATTATTTATTTCGACAATGCATAATTTTATAATTCGTTCATTTGTACGCAATTAATTGTATATGTATCCAAATTGACTCATTTTTTTACCATAATTCACCAAATTAATTCATTTTAGTTTCTCACTTGTTTTTATAAATGTTGTGGCCATTTAATTTTTATTATTTTGGTAAAATTATTTATTTCGACTCCCGCATAATTGATAATTCGTTCATTTGTACGCAATTAATTGTATATGTATCCAAATTGACTCATTTTTTCCCATAATTCACCAAATTAATTCATTTTCGTTTCTCCCCTGTTTTTATAAATGTTGTGGCCATTTAATTTTTATTATTTTGGTAAAATTATTTATTTCGACTCCCACTTAAATTTAAAATTCGTTCATTTGTACGCAATTAATTGTATATGTATCCAAATTGACTCATTTTTTAACATATTTCACCAAATTAATTCATTTTCGTTTCTCACTTGTTTTTATAAATGTTGTGGCCATTTAATTTTTATTATTTTGGTAAAATTATATATTTTGAACTAAAAGTAAATAAATTGTACTTCACAAAAAATTAAATAAAAGTAACATCAATTCAAACTAAAAAAAATTGTATTTCACATTTATTAAAATTAAAATTTTTCTACTCGTCGGAATTAAATCCGGCTTCCTCTTCCTCCTCATCCTCGCCTAGGTTAACAATCGCCTGCTGCATCGGGGGCATCGACGGCTGGGTCGGCGGGATCGGTGGGATCGGGGGCGCAGGCATGCGCACTCGTGGCACATCACAGGCGAACAACCGCCACCACTCCTGCATGACGGCTGTATACTGCTGCATTTCGGCTGTATACTGCTGCATCTTGGCTTCGTGCGCCTCTCGCTGCTGCCTCTCATACTCTTCCTTCTCTCGTTGCTGCCTCTGCATGTTCTTCATCTGCTCCACCACCGTGGCAAGCTGCCTCTCGACCTCATTGGGATGAGAGTCGATGGAAGACTGAGAGGAGGATGAGCCCGAGCCACGAGGTCAGAAAAAGTTCTTTCCGAAGCTGTCCAATCCAGCGAACCGCCCCTTTTTAGCCTTGACGTTCTTGAAGTACAATTCATTTTGAACGTCAACAGAAGACTGTGTGGGGGACATCGACCCCGACCCCTCTGCCGTTTCCTCAGGCTGAGGCTGAGAGGCAAGGTCCTCGAGCATCTTTCTCTGCAAATTAATTATACAAAAAATTAAATAAATTGAACACAAAATATAAAATAATACTTTTAATATTAAAAATTAAAATAATATTATTAATATATCTGGTCATCGTGCTCCGGCGCCCAGACACATTCTTTCTGCAATTACAATTTAAATGTAAATATCTGTTTATATATTTGATATTAATAAACGGTGAATTAATAAATTAAATTAATACCTTAAACTCCTCGAAGTATGTCCGTTTTCTTGCATTGGACACTAGCCCCCAACTGTAAGCGGTGGGATCGAATCCACCGCTAAGGATGAACTTGGAAACCTGATTACTAGCCTCATGACCCGGAATCCAACTGTAAAATTAAAACTTCAAAGTTATTAAAATAATTAGGTTTTAATTAATAAAAAAATTGAGTATAAAATATTAAAACTTACGTTGAACAATGTGGCTGAACAGTCATTCGTTCTTGAACAACCGGATGCTGGTGGGAGGAGGATGAGCCGTCAGCAGTCTGCTATGAGGAGGATTAGCCATCACCAGGCTGTGAAGAGGTCTCTGATAGAGACCTCGGCCTGAAAATAGGTGGAACCACGGGTCTCAGTGAGGCCCGTCGTCTCCTCCCTCCTCGCCCTCCTCGACTCGCCTCCCCATCCCTCGGAGGCTGCTGACTGCCACTGCCACTGCCACTACCTTGTCCGCTGATCTATAACAAAATTCACGAATATTATTCGAAATATTAAATTAAAATCAATGAAATACTTATAACATAATATTCTAAATATAATATTATTCAAACCACTGTCCTAAATTAAACTAAAATAAATCAACTAATATTATTAAACTAAAATCAAACAACTAATATTATTCAAACCACTCAACTAAATTCAATTCTAAACTTAATAAAATTAAATTGATTAAATTAAAATTCGATCAACTAAATTCGATCAACTAAAATCAATTAATTAACTAATATAATTCAAACAATTCAACTAAAATCAATTCTAAACTTAATAAATTTTAAGCATGCTTTAAAATAAAATTAAAATTCGATCAACTAAAATCAATTAATTAACTAATATAATTCAAACAATTCAACTAAAATTAATTTTAAACTTAACAAATTCTAAGCATGCTTTAAAATTAAATTAAAATTCGATCAACTAAATTCGATCAACTAAAATCAATTAATTAACTAATATAATTCAAACATTTCAACTAAAATCAATTCTAAACTTAACAAATTCTAAGCATGCTTTAAAATTAAATTAAAATTCGATCAACTAAAATCAACTAATTAACTAATATAATTCAAACAATTCAACTAAAATCAATTCTAAACTTAACAAATTCTAAACATGCTTTAAAATTAAATTTTAAACAGTAAAAATGAAGAAAACTTACGGTTTATTTGTAGAAGATGACGAAACGAGCACTCGGTGGGGACAGATTGACTCTACAGCGACGGCACCCGACTTCTCCTTCCTTTTTCTCTTCTTCTTCTTCTTTTCTCTCTTTCTCCATCTGCAACGCGGTGGGTCTGTATATATAAGTGGAAAAAAAATTGCGACGAACGCCTTTCCGTCGCAAATTATGCCCGTCAAACGCAAAACGACGCCGTTTTTTACTGATTTGCGACGGCTTTTCCGTCGCAAATCAGTCAACGCACTGTTTCCCGAAAAGTTACGCAAAACCGGGTCGAATTTGCGACGGAAAGTCCGTCGCAAACCAGTCAATGGACCGTTTCCCGAAAGGTCGCGAAAAAAAGGTAAGATTTGCGACGGCCCTTTCCGTCGCAAAAACAAAGTTAAAAATTGCGACGACCTAGTCCGTTGCAAATCAGTCAAATGAGCTGTTGTCCGAACGGTCACTTTTAAACGGGTAGATTTTGCGACGACCTATCCGTCACAAATGTAGCCGGTATAAGACGAAGATCATGGGCCCTAGATTTTGTGACAGACATTCCTGTCGCAAAACACTAACGTTTGCGATAGCTTTACTAAGTCGTCGCAAATTGTCATTTTTTCCAACGGCTTACCCCAATCCGTCTCAAATTCACGAAATTTGCGACGGATATTAGGTCGTCGCAAATTCTCCGTCGTTCAACCCCGTCTTTTTTGTAGTGTCATAATTTCAATTTTTTGGGCCTTGGATCGATTAAATAATAGTGGCAGGTACTAATTGTTTGGCATGCCTTCTACTTTAAAGTTGCTTCCATTGATTCTAACGTTGGCTGTTACCTCACGCGCAAACACAATATTACGATGAAAGTAACAGCCTAGAAAATATTAAAAATTAATTTCCGAAATAAGGGAAGATAAGAATTGACATTTTTTACAGACTTTTTTGTTTTTATATACATATAAAATAAAAGTATAGATATGGATAATAAGATAAATGAAAAAAAAAACCCCTAAAATAGAATTAGGATGTGTGCAAATAAAATTTTTATTTCCTAATAGAACAATATCTCACGTTCTCAACACACCATGAGAAAAAAAAATTTTAACATGCACTTGAATTTTAATTCAATTTTTACTTTAATTTTTTATTTTTCAAAACACACACTAAAGTGCCGAACTGTGTGTATTTCTTTTTTACAATTTGAATATTATTGATTACTTCTTTGAGTATTACGGATTTTTTTTAGAGTATTACTGATTTCTATTTAGGATATTCTTTTAAAATTCCAAATGCATATTATGCACTCAAGTGCACATTAAAACAACTCTTCAAAAAATTGATCAAAAAATTTATAATGAGTATCAATGCAATTTTTTTTTCTCAAAGATAAAGCAGGAACACGTGCAATTTAATTTTATTATTTCATAAATATAAAGTGTTATTCTCAAATCTCAAATGCGTAGTAATTTTACATAATCTTTTAAAGAAAAACTTTAATATCTTAAGCGACATTACATTCATTTTTAGTAGTCATATGTAATCATGTTATTTCTTTTAAGAATTAATTTTGTATTCTCATAAAGAGTTACTAAAGTTAAAATAAAAAACAATTAACTTGACATAAAAAAATATGGACCAGTATAATGGTAATGAGAAAATTATGGATATATTTTGGAATTACAATCAATATACGATTTATTTTTATATATGTGTTGATTGAATTTTTCATACTCCCTCCGTCCAGAGTAAGTTTTCACTTTATTTTTTGGTCATTCTACAATAAGTTTTCTCTTTCATAAATAGTAACACTCCAAATATTAATAAATAAATATTTTTTTATTTTCATAACTATCCATCATTTTTTACAAAAGTCAACATATTGAGCTACCATATATAAATAAATAAATATTTTCTTAACAAAACAATAAAAAAAAATGGGAAATTTACCACGGGACGAAGAGAGTATAATTTAATTCAATCATTTAATTAATATTGAGATTATGTTGGATGTATTGAGATAAATAATGAAAATTTACATTTAATGTACCACATCCTTGGAAAGTTTGCATAATTTCCTTTTTAGTTTGTCTTACAAAAATTTGTATACTTTCATCAAAATTTCTATCTTAAGAATCTCACTCTATACTTTCTACTCATTAGATTTTTCTTAATTTATGTGCCCAAAAACAACGAAAACTTTTTTATCGAGGTAGTATTTTGCCAGGGATATTTTTTTAGTTATAAAGATTCTTTATTGGAATAAGACGTGTGTCTATAAAAGTCACTACAGCTTAAACCGTGAGTCTCATTTCCAATCTTTCAGAAACACTTGACACATATATGGCAACTAAGAAGGTGTGTGTCACGGGAGCATCGGGCTTCATCGCCTCATTCCTTGTCAAGTTATTGCTCCAGCGTGGTTATATTGTTAATGCCACCGTTCGTGATCCAAGTTAGTACCTTTTTCTCTCCCTAGTATATTCTTGTGTGTTTCCACCTACCTTTCCTAGTCTAGTTTATGATGTGTCCTTATATGAAGTCGGATTAAATTTTAATTTTCACTTCATATCCTTGGGGAATCTTTATTCATTATGAGAGTGTTAAAATATATACACCCTTCCGTCTTATTTTACTAGATCTATTTGCTTTTATACGAGTTTTAAGAAAGTGAGTATATTGTGTGAAAAAATAAAATAAGTTGTAAATTGAGAGTGTAAAATGAGCAACACTCTTGTGCACTTGGTGAATGATGCACTCATTCAACAGTTGAGAATGTTTACACTAAAAAATATGATTTGATTACACTGAAAATTATTTTTCATTGTAATCATTTAAGTGTAATTTTACAATATTTTTTAGTGTATCAACATACATTTTTCAGTGTAAACAACTTAAACTGTTAAATGAGTGTATATGTGTTGTGCGTGTAAAATATTTTATTTTTAGAAAACAAGACTAATTTTATTGGACATACCAAAATGGAAGGTAGGATTAGTAAAATTGGACGGAATGCGTATTTGTTAATTTCGTTTATAAATTTTAAATTCATCCTCAAGATTTTTCAGTGTTAATTAAGTTTAATTTGTTGAATGAACATGTAGAAAGTTTTTATTTTTTGGTTTTGGTTCCACCCATACCCGTTTCCAATACAATTTAATTTATTGAAAATCAACTTTTTATGCACGTGTCTAAAAAAAAGCAAAGTGTAGAGTGTATGAGTTGTTTAATCATAAGGTATTAGTTGTAGAGGGTGTAAATCATTTTCACTAAAGAGCATAAATTGAAGGATGTAAAGAGTATGAGTCCTTTCACTAAGGGATATATGTTGTTCACTAAGAAGTACATAGAATTAGTTTCACCATAAACAAATTTCACACTATATTTCCTATAAAAAGGGCAAAGTTTATATGAAAACGATTTATAATAAATTTATCATTATATTGTTTTAAGATATCAAATATTTGATCAAAAATATCAATAAAAAAAGAATAATCTATCCCAAATACAAGAAGTAACGTTGTCTAGCTTCTACAATGCAATGTCTGTTACTTTATAATTCCTTAAAAAATAAATAATCAGTCCCAAATTCAACAAAAGTTAACGTTGTCTGGCTTCTGCAATGCACATGTCTGTACTATGTAATTCTATATGTGTAGTTTTAGTCTCATATCTTCTAATTATATCTAATAATTATTTTTACAAATCTTGAAATTTGTTTCAAAAATAAAAAAATTATGTTTTAAGTTGTCAAAAATAATTTAAAAATTTTAAAAGTATTTTTCTAAAAAATGTAAAATTTATTATAAAATTATACAATTAGTTTCTTAATTAAAGACATAGTATTAATTATTTTCAAAAAGAAATAGACATAGTATTAATTATATTATAAAATCCAATATTCTAATATAGATTTCTTACATAAATATAAAAAATAATATTATAATATGATTATTTTTTATTTAGTTTTTCTTAAACTTTTGGGATTTGTTTAGATTTTCATTCATTATAAAACTTATTTGTTTATAATTTAAGACATATTTTTATATGAAATATTCTACAGATATAAGATCCGTAGGATAACTCATATTAAGAAAAAACTACGGATCTTGACCGGGTCGGGTCTAGTACATTTTTCTCAAAATCTCACGCAAGTATAGTTTCAGAATTTTCGCTCCCAATTTGTGTTACTATATGGACAAATGTATGTTATTGAAGGGCAAAATGTATGTTACTATTAGACTGAATGTTATTTTTTCACCAATTTTTTTTTTATATTTACTGAAATAAGTATTTTTCAATACAATATAAAAGCAAAGTCTATGTTAATATCTATTCAAATATTGGTTTTCACAAATATTTATTTATATTACAAAAATAACACATGTAAGGTAGTGAAAAATGTATTACTGTAATAACACGAATGTCTTACTCAATGAATGAAGATGTATTTGCACAAATACATAAAAGCACCCTCCTAGTTAGTGTTACCATAAGGACAATCATATGTTACTATAAAAGCAAATGTATGTTACAATTGAAGCAAATATGTGTAATGTTGGAGAAAATGTGTATCACTGGTGGAACAAATGTGTGTTGATATTAGAGTAAATATGTGTTACTATAAATGTGTGTTAATATTAGAGTAAATGTGTGTTACTACAAATATGTGTTACTATTGAGGCAAATGTGTGTTAATGTTAGAGTAAATGTATGTTACTGCAAATGTTTGTTAATGTTACAGTAAATGTGTGTTACTACCAATGTGTGTTATTATTGGAGCAAATGAATGTTAATGTTACATCAAATGTGTGTTACTAGTAGAGCAAATGTGTGTTGATGTTATAGCAAATGTGTGTTAATGTTAGGATAAATGTGTATTAATCAGTGTTCTAAAAGTCGCTAGTCGTTAGTCGGTCGGTCGACTGGGGACTAGCGACTAGAGCGACTAATCGGGGACTAGTCGAAACTGCCTAAATAAATAAAATAATTAATATTTAATAAAATTTAATAATTAATAATACATTAAATAATAAACTCGAGCCTATTTTCTTTAATGGCCGACAAGTATAAACTGTTACAAACTAGTGAACTACTGTAGATAGATGAGTTGAAACTTGCCAGGTGTGCATAGGTATTATACACCATAGTAGCATAGCTTTACAAATTTAAAAATTACAACACAAACTACCAGTTACCACTTACTAGGTGCGCGGCGGCGTGAGTATGGAGGATTGCACGGCGGTCGGAGGTCTGACTTTGTTCGTGCGACGGCAGCAAAGGAAAGTTGTGCGGCGGCCAGGGAGTGCTTGCGCGCGATGGTTGCGGCTTGGGAGGGCTTGCGCGTGACAGCGGCTCGGTGGTTAATGACGGCGATGGATTCTCTCTCACAGGCACAACAAGGGCACCGCGATGGGTGATTTCAATTTCAGACTTGTTGGATCCCTAATTCTATTTTTGTTTTTTTAGATTTTGTAATTAATATTAATTTTAAAAAAAATTGGGCGGCGATTACACGGTTAGTCGGCGACTACACGGTCTTAGTCGCCGACTAAGCTCGGAACCGTGTAGTTTGAACGTTTAGAGGGTAATCGGGTCGGCCTAGGGCCGACTAGCGACTAATCGGCGACTAGTCGGCCGACTAGGCCGACTTTTAGAACACTGGTATTAATGTAGGATCAAGAGTGTGTAGTATGTTATTGTTGGAGCAAATGTGTGTTGATGTATGAAACAATAAATCTATATTTAAAGGGATGATGAATAAATTTAGAAACACATTTGTTCTTGGAAAAACGTATATTTGTCCTTATTGTTATCTTAAAGTACGAAAATTTATTTTTTAAGGACTAGTAACACATATTTTGCTTTACAGTAATATACATTTGCTCATATAGTAACACAACCTTGGAGCGAAAATCCTGAAATAAGTCTTGTGCGATTTTTTTTTTTTTTGAAAATCAGTTTGACCCGTTTAGAATCCGCAAATTTTGACATGGAGCGACCCAATCCGCAATTTTTTTAATATTTGCTTATTTTAGGTATATTTTATATATAAAATATTTTGCAAGAGAGTGTCTCATAATTTATGTATTTTATTTATATCATAAATATCTACTAAAGTAAATTCAACTCCAAAAAAATATAAAAATGTAGAAGGCATGAGATTCATAATTCTTAAGAAATTTACAGTGAAATTAATTGCACATGTGAAAATTATTCTAGAACCAAAAAACAGTGTTGGACATCATTTATACGTGATGGGAATAAACCGCAAAAAATGCAAAGTGAGGTTGAGCGCCATTTGATAGATGTTTATGTAAGAATGTTAGTATTTGTAAAGAGTGATATTGGTTTATATATGAACTATTTTACAATATTTTTTAGTGTAACAAATTAATACCTTTTGGTGTAACAAATTAATACTCTTTAGTTAATAACTAATACACTTCGTACTCTGCAACTAATACATTTTAGTGAAAACACCAAATATCCTCCAGAACTAACCCTTTTAATGAAAACAACTAATACCCTTTAGTGAAAACAATTAATACCCTTCCGTTGATGTATGAACCATTTTCACTTTATATTTTTTACAAAATGTCATTATTAACAAATACAATTAATGTTGAGTGAATTGAATCAACAGATGATGTAGCGAAAACACAGCATTTGCTGTCGCTTGAGGGAGCTAAGGAGAGACTTAAAGTGTTCAAAGCAGAACTATTGGAACAAGGTTCATTCGATGCTGCAATTGCTGGCTGTGAGGGCGTCTTCCATTCTGCATCCCCCTTTTCGTTTGCACCCTCGGATCCTCAGGTTGATTCATCATACTTTTACTAAAACAAAATAATGTATTTCCTACCAAAATTTTCATTTTTTTGTGGGGATTGCCTAAGAATTTTTTAATCATGTAGGGTATCTTCATTCTCTAACCTACAAAAATATTATCTAAAAATTCAATTTGGTTACGAAATAAATTTATAAGTCATTAGTTACCTCCAATTTGTCTATGATGAGAAATGAAAATGCTTATATAATTAGAAGATATGTGTCGGCAAGTCTTAGGAAATTTCACTACGGAATTTGATGTTAGAAATTTTGTAGCTATATTATTAACTTTTTACCTAAAAAAATAAATCGCCAACTATTTTTTTTCGCAATGACACTAAAAATCTTCACAGCTTGTTATTTAAAGGCAACAAAATTTATTCAAAAAGCATTGTGTTTAACTTATACAATTCACATACAACACTTTTTGTGACAATTAAATTTCTCTCCTAATGATTCTTCTCTCAATTGAGGTTGGTTTCACTGTTTTTCAGAAAGATGTACTTGACCCTGCTGTGAAGGGCACACTAAATGTGCTTGAATCCGTTACTAAGACACCATCTGTGAAAAGGGTTATTTTCACATCTTCAGAAGCAGCAATTTCTTTTAACAAGATTCCTAAAACTGCCGAGACAGTAGTTGATGAGACATGGTGGAGCGACCCGGATTTTCTCAGCGAAATCCAGGTCAATATTAAATACAAGAATTTGTGTGTGTAGTTGTTGTATATTTTACATATTGCTATTAAAAAAAAGTCATCTCATCCAAAAATCTAAAATAGTATAGATGTGAGAAATCAATTTATCTTAGCCCGTTTAACTAAGATTATTTGAAATATCTTATAAGTGGTTTAAGAGCTTAAAAAATGTAATTTTTAAATAGCTTATAAGTTGATAAAGTGTTTGACTAATACAACATATAAGATCTTTCATAATCTATAAATATATTTAAAATAATTGTTTTGATTTTTTTTAGGTAAATGTGGGTGAGGGTGGGGTAGGGGTTATGTGGGTGGTTGAAGGTGAAGAAAATTAGGAAAATAAGTGAGGTCTCAATATTTTTTACCTGCACATAACTTATTTTTTGATTTTATAAAACTATTAAACATCTTATTTTTCCAAACATTTTGAAGATGTTTGTAATCTCTTAAACAACTTATAAGTTGTTTTAAATAGCTAAAAGCTCGGCAAAACGGGCTCTTATTTAATTTTCCTAACACCTTTCTCACTCATGGGCTGAGTGAACAATTTATTTTTAGCGAGAATCAAAATCAAAATCTTTGGATCTAGGTGTGAGCCTTTTGACTCCCATACCATTAAAAAATTCATCTAATCTAAAAGTTTGAATCTATAAAAAGGTGAAAAATTAATTCATTTATTTAATTTTTAGCTTCTTCAATCAGTACAGGCTTGGTACATTGTCTCAAAGAGATTAGCAGAGAGCTCTGCATGGGACTTTGCGAAAGAGAAAGGCATTGACCTCATCTCCATTAACCCTGGTGCTGTAATCGGTACCCACCTACCAACAAATATCAGTCCAACTTCTTATTTTTTGCTCTTGAGCTTGATCAACGGTAATGTCCATCGGGACTCCAGCTTTCTGTTTCTTTTACATATATGTGTGTGTGGGTGTAGTTGTTAGTTAAGTAAGTAAGCCTTATTTCATGAATTGATAATAATTTTAAGAATATGTATAGAGTTAAATTGGTTCATGCATGACTCATTCAAAGGTGTTTGTTGTTTTTCTTGAATAGTATTAGTTGTTTTCATCGAACAGTATTAGTTGTTTTAACCTAAGAGTCTTAGTTTATTTTCACCGAACAACTGTAAATAAGTAATACTCTTCAGTGAAAACAACTAATACTCTTTAGTGATAACAACTAATATTCTTCAATGATTCATATATAAACCAGTTTCACTCTATACTTTGCCTAATTTAAATTTTTTTTTTTTTTAATATTTTGATATGGTGATTGTGGATAAGTGGTGAAGCATTCTATTGACTAATTGTCACATGGACAATTCATCTATGCCACTTCATTATCAATTAGATATTTATTTTAATCTCCCGCAACTGGTTACTGGATCAAAATGCAAAGATTTGGAAGTTGTAGGTCTATTTCAAAATTAAAATATAATAATTTATAGGACTAAAAACAATTTCCCCAGTGTATTATTATGTCCAGGGATGAGGCATTAATTGTTTGGTTGCAGGTGCAGAGACGTACCCGAATTTGGCATTTGGATGGGTGGATGTGAAAGATGTGGCTGAAGCACATATTTTGGCATTTGAGAAGCCTGAGGCTAATGGAAGGTATTATGTGGTGGAGAAATGTTATCACAAGTTGGATATTGTGAATATACTGCGGGAGCTCTACCCTAATCTTAAACTTCCTAACAAGTAAGTACTCGTTAATTAACATCATTTTTGGTCTTATAAACTACTCCCTACGTCCCTAACCCATTATCTACTTTACTGTTTGTCACTCTAAAATATATTGAATTTAGTTAACAAATGTTAATTAGTATGTGTAAAATAATAATATGATAGGTAAATATACTAGTATAAGTAAGTCTCTTGTACACATGGTGCATGTTACACCCACTAAACAGTTGAAGTTGTTCACACTGAAAAGTGTAGATTTATTACACAGAAAAGATTTCAGTTAAAATTTTCTGTGTAATCAATCCACACTTTTTAATGTAATCAGTCAATACTTTACAACCTCAACTATTAAGTGAGTGAACCGTGCACCATGTGCATATGAGACCTTGGCTACTAGTATAGGGAAGATATTTTCTTAGGTCAAAAGGTGAAATAAAAAGTTTGAATAGTTTTCATGTGAAATGGTCTCATGGTGTGATGAAATAAAATTTAGAAATGACATTTTAACACTTTGAAAGGAACAAGTGTTAAATATTTTGCTAGTTTTTTAATCGTTTCACTCAAGGATTTTCAAAAGAGTTCAACTTTTCAATTTAATCTCATCATGACATTTAATCGGCCTAATTTTGGTCTCAAAGTCGTCAGGATTGGAAGACAAGGCCCTTTTTTACTTTTTGTGTAAAGAAGAGTTATAATACCGTTTTTTCAGTAAGGCAAGTTATAAGAGTTCCCTTTTGAGGGAAAAGACAAAAATTAGAGGACCAAAACGGAGTTCAACTCTACTACTTTTTTTGCAAATTCAAATTGTTTGCAAGAAATTAAATTTACTAATGTTGCACAGGTGCGAGGACGATGGCCCGTTGGCACCTGTGTACAAGGTGAATAATGAAAGAGCGAAAAGTCTGGGCGTCGTCTTCACTCCCATCAAACAATCCCTCAAGAAAACACTTGACTGCTTCAAAGAAAAGGGCTTCTTCACAGGGGCAGTTTGAATGCAGTTTGTTATGTTGGAGTTATGATGTTATGCAATAATCTACATTTTTTTGCTATGCTTTGCCTTATGGAAATTGTGTCGTATCGTGTATCAACTGCATCTTACATTACATGATGTGGATATAATAATGATTATCATTTTAACTACATTGCATTTTTTTTTTTTGGAAGCTACTACATTGAATTTTGAAGTCCTAGACTTGGGAACAAAACTTATCTCAGAATTAGACTCCATTTGACTAAGTTTATTTGAAACATCTTATAAATTCTAATATTTTATAAATTGCTTTAAAAATTTATAAAATGTAATTTTTATGTAGTTTATAAGTTGTTAAAGTGTTTCACCAATACAAATTATAAGATCTTTGAGAATTTATAATAAATAATTTTTTAATTTTAATTTTAATATAATTTTTTAGTATGTATAGGATGAAACTTGTTAATACATAAAATTGGGTCAATTTACGAATATGAGTTACACATAGTGTGGCGTGAAGTGCATGATTAACTTAAAGCATATTTGTTACTCATATTTGTATATTTGTAGTTTGAGTATGTATGGGTGAAATTGCTTCATACATAAATCATTAAAGATTATCAGTTGTTTTTACTAAAGAGAATTAGTTGCTTGCACTGAAATGTCTTAGTTTATTTTCAGTAAACAACTAATATTTTTTAGTGAAAACAACTAATGTCATTCAATGAAAACAATTGATACTCTTTCGTGAAAATAACTAATACCCTTCAATGGTACATGTATGAACCATTTTTACTCTATACTTTGTCATGTAGTTTAATGGTTATGTCCTTGCTTTATCACCTTTTTTTCCCTTATACACAACATAATATTAATTGATTGTTTAAATGTAGTAATAAATTTAATTAATATAGATTATTTATATTAATAGAGGAGATACGAAAAATCTGGAAAATATATGAAATGGTCAAATCATATCAAATCGAATCTCTGTAAATATTGTAGACGGTTTTATTTTCTTTGTATAACTCGTTCCCTTATTTGTAAATCTATTGTAATCCCCTATTATAAATAGTGAGAATATCAGTCACCACTTTACACTGTGAAATTATCATCTGTCTTACATGGTATCAGCAGGATAACGCTGAAAACCCTAAATTTTCTAACTATTCCCGTGCAGTTCATCCACTAGTTTCCACTGTCTATGGATTCTTGGAAGATCATCCATCACCGCCTAAGAATTCTTTTTCTCCACTCACGTGAAGTTCATCTATTCTCAACCCCAATATTCCCTTCATTTCATCTATTCTTTTTTCTTCCTACATCCCTTTTACGCACAGCCTTCATCCATGCCGACTAATGAAACAAATCCAGGTATCATCCACAACAAGGCCATGGCGGGCTTCGACTCTCCTCCATCTTTGGTTGCCTTTTTCACGACAAGGCCCTCTTCCGCTGCTAACCAGACCAGACCTCCCGCTGCTAACCGTCCGCAGCCGTCGTACCAGACTTCCAACCGCGCATCACCGCCGCGCCCTAGGCCTTCCTCCTCCAGCCCCAGGACCGCCCAGTCTGATACCTCCCAACGCTGCCCTGATCCCAGGCAATCGGACGGCGCTCACCATACCTTTACTCTCCGGTGCCAAATCTGTCGTGGTTTGCACTATACGAACCACTATCCTGACAGATACGTTCGCAGCCCATTTCAAGCCTTTCAGTCTCAATGCTCGGTCCAGCCTTCGCCCCCTTCGGCTTGGTACGTCGACTCGGGTGCGTCCGCTCACATGACTTCTTCCACGGAAAATCTGGATGTCTTTGCTCCGTATTCTGGTAATTGTAGTGTTATCGTTGGTAACGGTAACTTCCTTCATATCTCTCATTTTGGTTCTCATTTTGTTCATAACATTCTCCCTTTATTGGATGTTTTAGTAGTTCCCCATATTACTAAAAATCTTTTGTCTATTAGCAAGCTCACATCTAATTTGCCAGTTGATGTTGTTTTTTCTAATAATTCATTTTTTTGTTAAAAAACGGTTGACAAAGGAAGTCCTAACTCGGGGAAGATGTATAGATGGATTATATATTTTAGATCAAGGGTCTTCTGCTCTTGTTGCTGTTGGAGTTATACGTGAAAGTATGCTTTTACTTTGTATAACTCGTGTATCAAACACTCGTTTTATGAGAATAATTCTTTTATCGCATTTGCTTTAGTTATGATGAATGTTGAATTTCTATTGCAAACCGTTCAATATATAGTACGTGTTACATAGTAGTTAATGTGGTGATACCCGATCACGGAAGACGACATTGACAGTTTACTTGTAACTAAACGTACATTTTCACGACCTAGGTGGAATTGAACAATCCGCCGTGAAAGGTCGATGTGTGAGGCTCAGATTGGTCTGTCTTGACTAAGAGATTGCACTAGCACATTTAGTATGTGTTGAAGAGGTCCTACAGCGAGGATAAATTCTTCTGTTCTGAAAGGTGAAGAATTAGACCTCAGTGGTTGTTGATTTCTTAATCTCCGTCACTTAAATAGGACCGTGTGTGCTTAGTAGTTACTGCTTTGATTCATGTTGGGTGAGAATCATTGTGACTTCGAACTTTGTGTCTTGGGCAGTAATATTAATCATACGACGGTTGCTAAGATTTAATACGGAGAAACGCGTGCGAGTACGGCTCGTGTGATTAGTCCCCTTGGTGGGCTCAGAAGTTTTATTGTACCAAATCTTGCAAGTGAAGAATTAGTTTCTTCGGTACGAATAATAATGTTGAGCTGTCTTTACTCCAAGGTGAAAGATGTTAATTAATTTAGAGTTATTCAGAAGCTTAATTAATTAATGGACTTGATAATCTTAAACGCGGGAAATAATAACCGGGAGCCCATATTATCGTAATATGGATTAAGATGGATAGTGCAATATTAATTTATTAGTGGTAATAATTAATATTAATGGGCTGAATTATATTGGGGCTCAATATTGAAATTCAGAAGTCCATTAGGAGGTCCAATCTTAATTCTCCTTAAGGCCCCTCAAGTAGCCCAATTAAGTAGCCCAATAATGATAAGGTGATTAAAATAAAAAGAAAATAATATGCTGATTTTCCCTTTAATTTTCGAAAAATACATGATAAGGAGGAAAAAGATTTTGTTGATTTTCTTGGAAAGATATTATGCAAGATATGTATTCTAGGAATACAAGAATATCTCATATATTCAAGAAGATCCAAATCTTGGATTTTCTCTATGTAAATTTCGAAAACTACCTATTTATTTAGGGGTGTGAGATTTTTGTGGAATATTTTATTTTGGAGAAAATAATATATGAGATATATTCAAGATTTCTTAGAGTCTAAGAAAAGATTTTCTCCAAGCCCAAATATACTATAATTTTCGGCCATCTCACATTATAAATAGGGGATGATTATTTCATCCCCAAGTACATAATTCCATGTGTTGGAAAAATCAAGAAGCATAGATATTTTTCTTTTTCCTTAGTTTATTAAATTGCTTGAAAGCGTCTCCCACCGGCGATCAAGTGAGGTGAAAAGGGAAATACTTGAGAAGGCTTTGGGTTGATAGAACGAGATTACAAGTGTCCCGTATATCCAAAGGCCATTACTACGAGAGGTACGTTAATCGCATATTTACTTGTTTTATTCCGCCTAGTTAAATATGTGAAATTAATTTAACATGCATGATGATAATTAGTTGTTGGAATTATTATTTGAATTAATTAGGATTAATTCATGCTAGTAATAATTGTATTTAAATTCGTATTTAAAGTTCATCCCGAATAGATTCCGGGCACCCCTATTTTCCCAACAGTTGCCGCTTTGCAGTCTAGTGTAATTAAGTCTTCTTTTGAGTTATGGCACTCCTGTCTGGGCCATGCCCTTATGTCTATTATTACTTTGTTAAAAATTTTAGGCTTGTTAGACGTAACTTCTATTTTTCCTAAGCCTACTGTGTGTGAGTTGTGTCAATTAGCGAAGAGTAAACGTCTACCTTTCTCTCTTAATGAAAAACGTGCTTCTAATGTGCTTGATATTGTTCATTGTGATTTGTGGGGACCTTCCCCTATTACTTCTACTGATGGTTTTCGCTACTATGTTTTATTCTTAGATGATTACTCTCGTTTTTTGTGGCTTTATCCCTTATGCTCTAAATCAGAGTTCTTTGATGTGCTACAACATTTTACAACACTTGTTTGCAATCAATTTGAGACTTCTATTAAAAAAATTCAAAGTGACGGGGGTACTGAATTCACTAGTCATAGTGTTAGGAATTTTTTTACTAGTCAGGGTGTCTTACATCGTTTTTCATATCCTTTTACGCCTCAAAAAATGGTCGCGTTGAAAGAAAACATCGTTATATTACTGAAACTGGTTTATTGACTTGGTCGGAGGTTTTCGAAAAATATTTTTCTACTCCCCCGCAAGAGTACGGGATCATCGTAATAGTGAAAGTAGACTAGGACCAAGTAGTTATCGAACCCAAAGGACCTAGGAAACCAGTGGATCCTTAAGATTACGAGTTGTCATAAAGTTATAGATGCATGTTTTGGAATTTTAGCTAATTGAAATTAAAAGAACAATAACCAAATTAACAACTAAAAATTAAATGAACAAATTAAACTAAAAAGCAATTTAAAACTTAGTGAGAACTGCAAGTGGAGAGTAATGCTTCAGGTGTCGTCCTTATGACAGAATCAATGCTACATACATTAATATCACTTTTCTTATGTTATTTCGTTGGTTCTAACTAAGAGTTATCACAATTATATTGAATATCGATCCCTTTTGAGGCTTAGGTGATCAATTGAGCTAACTAGCACCTAATTAGCTACTAAAAGCACCTAAGATAGTGAATAACTTGAAGCACGTGATGCACTCCAAGTATTCCCTCTTCACTAAGCACCCAAACCCTTAAATCGAGGTACCTAATGTCTATTAATGGTAATCTAAGTCATTTACCCTCTCTCGGTTAAGTAAACTACTATGTGAATCCGATTAGTTAATCAAATTCCCCACTACAAGTTTAATTAACCCATACCCAACTCTCGTTGTAGCACGAATCAATCTAACAAGAGCTACTAAACCCAATCAATTAATCTAATCAAGAATAACACATCAATAGAAGTAATCAAACCAACTCAATAGCATAATTCAAGCTAAATCAACATTATAACACTAATTCCATCATAATTTCAACACCCAAAGCATTTGGGGATTAGCCCATGGCTAATTTAACAAAACTCATGGATAAACAAATTAAACAAATCAATAAACTCATGGAAATCATCATAATAGAATTGCAATAAACCATAAATGAGAAAATTATACCAATTAATTGAAAGATAAAGGATAGACGTCACCAACATAGAGTGATTACAACTTGAAATTGAAATTTGACCTTAAAATCCTAGCTAAATTACTCTAATGATTGAAAGAAAAATTAAAATCTAAAGATGAAAATGAAATTTAACTAATCTAGTGTGTGGGGTGTGTGTTATCTAAGGGAGTGTATGGTTTATGTGTGTTTCCCTCTAAAATCTGATAAAATGGTATATATAGCGTGGGAATAGGGTATTGAAACGAATTTTGCAAAGAAATCCCCGAAGAATTATACATTTTCAGATTTTTACCCATATGCTCAGTCAACTCAGGCTTAACTCGGCCCAACTCAGTGAATATAAGTGTAAACTGCCACCAGCTTGGTCAACTCGGCTTCTGACTCGGTCGCGGCTTAGTCCAAACTTGATGCGAATGTGGCTCAGTTTGCATCTTCTTGGCTCGGCCGAGATGAATACCCCCAAACTGAGATGATGTCTACGACATTGGTGCCTCGGTTTACATCTTCTTGGCTCGGCCGAGACGAATACCCCCAAAATTGAGATGATGACTATGACATTGTGCTCTCGGTTTGGCAGTGAGTGTTTCGGTTAGGCAGAAATAGGCTCGGTCGAGATTGTCTCTGACTTTTCATTTTGCAATTTCTACAAATTCCGGCGATTAACTGCGTGAGCTTGTCTTTTTCGGCGACATGGAGATGGTGGCGTATTCAATTTTCCGCATCGCGATGGCGTGGCTCTTGCAGGCCGGCTTTCACTTCCGACGCGGTGGGAGCTTCAATTTTTTGCGCCGTCTTCTTCAAATTCCGGCTAGTTAACAACAGACGTGGAGCTTTGCAGTGCTAAGAGAAGCTTTGATTAATTTCGGCGTCATGGCAGTGATTTTCGGTGAGGTGAATTGCAGATTCCAACATCTTACAGTAATGATTAGGCGTGAAATTATCATGATTCGTAGCTAGAAATGCCCAAGTTTTGGTCGATTTTATTGAGTATTTAGAGTCAATTGAGTACTATTTCTATACATTGATGAATTTGTCTCTTTGATGCTCATAGGTGAATCGAGGGCGAAAAACAGAGTTCGTAGGACTTTGAATCGACTCAAACGGATGCCCGGATGAGAAGATACCGAAGAAATACGAATGATATTAGTGCACGAGAAGAAAAGTATCAGTTGAAGAAGAAGGAAAGCCACTCGAGTGCCACCGCTCGAGCATGTTGCTCAAGCGCCCAAATTGTCCAGAGAGCTTTTGTCATTCGAGCCACTCGAGCACCAATGCTCGAGCATGTTGCTCGAGCACCTAAAACTTACAGAGGACTTCTACCACTCGAGCAACTCGAGCGCCATCGCTCGAGTATGTTACTTGAGCGCTCGAAGCTTACAGAACAATTTGGCCACTCGACCAGCTCAAGCACGAGCGCTTGAGCCCTTGATGCATTCGACCTATACAGCTCGATTGTTAGGATAAAGTATTAGGGTTTGAATTCTTGAGCTTTCATCTTACAATCTTTTACTTAGGTTATTTCTTGCACGCCACGGTTATCTTGATTATGTACCTGTTACATTAGTATACGTAGGAATTCCTATCCTGAGCATCACCATCTCATATTTGAAAATACACTTTTACGTTCTTAGTTTAATTTTCCTTTTTGTATTCATAGAGTAATTTAGTTTAGATTATATTTTCTTTTACAAAACCCAAAAATATACACTCATATTAATTACGTGTAGATCTTCAGGGATCTGTTCGTATACATTCCTTCCCTTGGGTTCGATAATACTTGATCACTATACTTGCCAATACTATTAGTAGAAAACTAGTATTTTCGGTTCAAGTCAATGGCACCGTTGTAGGGGATGGCGTTGTATGTCTTTTGAACAGGACTTGTAGATAGCGTAGTAGTTAGTAGTGAGTGCTTTATTTTTCTGTTTTATTCTTACGTGTTCGGCAGTTGTATTTTTATTCTTTTGTTAGTATTTCAGGTTTATGAAAACACGCTCGCAAGGTGATACAAGCGAAGAGAGACTACAGCTAGATCCTGAGACAATAGCAAGAAGAAACCGAGCCTTTTTAAGAAGGATGAATGCTGCCGGAGGAGAGAACGATAACATGGACATCAGTAATGAGTTGGATGATGCTGCTAATGAGTTTAATCAGACAGTGGACTGGATGGACGATACTGGAGGGAATACCAGTCAGAACCAAGTTCCGTTAGGGGAAAGCCAGAGCCAAAACTCAGGAACACAGAATCAAAACAATCCAGCTAACAACCTTGTCCAAAATCCTCAGAACAACCCTGCATACCCACAAAACAACTTACCTTATCCTTATCTATACCCACCATACCCTTATCCACCATACCCGTACCCTCCACCTCCTGTTTACAACCCACCACCAGTCTATCAACCACCACCAGTCCAACAAGTACCCGTACCACCTGTTATTCCTCAGCACGTTCCTCAGAACGCCGATCAGAACATGGCTATTCGAGGAAGGTTTGCGGCACAACTGCAACGATACTATGATGGAGTGGCATTGCCCCCTGTAGAGGCAAACAACTTCTCAATTTCTCCTGGAATTCTACAGCTGCTTACCGAGAACCAATTCAAGGGGGAGGTTGGGAAGGAGAATCCTCATACTCATCTGAGGAGTTTTCTTATGATAGCATCCACGTTCAATTATAACGGCATGTTTGAAGATGCCAAGAGGCTCAGGCTGTTCCCATTCTCTTTAACGGGAATAACAAAGGAGTGGTACGATAACACGCTCCCACGGGGAGGTGTAACCACATGGGCCGAGCTCGAGCGTCTGTTCCTCGAGCAATTCTACCCTCCATCCAGAACCATTAGGGTTAGGATAGAGATCTCTTCTTTCCGCCAGAAGCCAGAAGAGGACTTACGTCAGGCGTGTGAAAGATACTCTAACATGTTGATTGAGTGCCCGCAGCACGGGTACAATGAGGGACATATCATGGCTTCCTTCTATAGTGGAGCCAGCAAGGCTGGTCAAGCCCATATTAATGCATGTGCTAGTGGAGCGTTTCTGAATTATGGTACAACTAGATGTAGAGAGATCGTAGATAATATTGTTACGAATGTCGGGCAATGGAACGAGGACCCAGAATTTCAGAGAGCTTGTAAGTTGGAGGAGAATGAGGGAACGAGGAAGCTGTTGAAGGCTATGATGGAGAAGATAAGTAACCTCGAGATGGGGCAGAATCTGGTTGGAGGGAATGTAGCAGTGAGTGAGAAAGTGGACCAACCCACGAGTCAGCAAGAGGAGGCCAACTATATGGGAAGGCCTAACTATCCACAAGGCGGGTACCCACAAGGTGACAATCAATTCGGAAGACCTTCTTATGGCCAACTATTTGTTCCACCTGGTCCACAACCTCCTCAAAATCAATGGAGGAATACCCAAGGGTACCAAGGAGGCCAGCAGCCTCCTCAGAACACATGGAGGAAGAACGAGAATTTTTCATATGCTAATCCGAAGGCCGGAATTACAGTTCCTCCAGGTGTTGATCCAGGTTCAAAACCCCCAGGTGGAGAAGGCGGTTCCTCGACTGAGGAGATGTTGAGAGCTATCGTTCATAAGGTTGAGAAAGAAAGCAAAAGATTGTCGTCTTTGGAGTATGACATGAAGGAGTTGCATAAGAAAGGCGATCAACGTGATCAAGAACTCCAAAAGAGAAACATAGATTGGAATAGAATTCAACAAGAGAACAATAGGCGGTTCACTTCTATAGAGTTTCAGATGAACCAGATTGCAAAATCGTTGGGTAGAGAGCCGGGTAAATATCCTTCTATGCCAGAGGGGAACCCGAAAGAGCAATGTAAGGCGATCCAACTTAGAAGTGGAACCAACTATGATGGTCCCAGATGCCTGCTGATTCTGAGACGCCCCAAGGAGAGGTTGGGTTAGAAAGAGTTGAGGGTGAAGGCGTTCAGAAGAGTAAAGATATGAATGAGTCCCAGAAGGGCAAAGACCTCAAGGAGATTGAGAGAGTCCCAAAGTGGTAGAAAGCAAAGGAAGTAAGGGAGAAAGTGAAAGAGACCGAGCGTGATGAATGGGGGTACCCAAATCGGTGATACCCGTCCCGTATCCACAACGCTTCATGAAGAAAAAGCTTGATGAGAAATTTGCTAAATTCCTTGATGTTTTTAAGAAATTGCATATTAACCTTCCTTTTTATGATGCTTTGGAACAAATGCCGAATTATGCCAAGTTCCTGAAGGATTTGATTGCGAAGAGACAGATAGTTGATGAGCCCAAGTTGGTGCAGCTGAACCATGAGGTGAGTGCATTAGTGCACAAAGCGCTTCCACCGAAGTTGAAGGATCCCGGGAGTTTCACGATCTTATGTCATATTGGGAATGTAGTTAAGAAGGGAGTGTTGTGTGACCTTGGAGCAAGCATCAATCTTATGCCATTGTCACTTTTCAAGAAGTTGGAGGGGGAAGAACTTCAGCCAACAATGATGATGCTTCAACTAGCCGATCGGTCTATTACTCGACCTCAAGGTGTGGTTGAAGACGTCCTCGTGAAAGTTGGAGATCACATTTTTCCAGCTGACTTTGTAGTGCTCGACATGGAGGAAGATGAGCACGTGTCTTTGATCTTGGGAAGACCGTTCTTAGCAACGGCGGGGATGGTGCTAGATGTGGCAAATGGGAAGATAACATTGAAAGTTGATGATCAAGAGATAAAAATCTCCCTGTATGAGGCCATGAAGTACCCAAAGGAGGATGAGAGCTGTTATTGCATAGATGTCATTGATCCTTATGTTGAAGACACACCTCCTATCCCTAATCTTTCTTATATTCATGATTTCGTAAGTCCTTCACTTGATGATTTAACCCATGAGCATTATGATCTTGACTGTTTTGATAGTGATAAAGGGAATAAGTTGAAGGTTGAAGAAGTGAAGAATGTGGACGAGGTCCAGTTGGAGAGTAAAGGGGGAGTTAAGAAGAAAAAATCAAAATTCAAGAAATTGATTAGTAAGACTCCTCCAGATAAAGGTGAGAAGAAGTTGAGACCCCCACCAATTGAGGTGGAGAAGGAAGCAAAGGAACTCATGATGAATGAGAATGAAGGAAAGAAAGTCAAACACCACTCTTATGAGAGTAAGGGAGGTAATTTTGAGTATCATGTTCCATAAGCTCCTTTGAGCTTGGTCCGGCATGAGGACCTTAAAAATAGCGCTGAATGGGAGGCAACCCATTTTTATTTGTTTTTCAGTGTTTTTATGTTATTAGGGTGTTGTTGAATCGTAAGTTTTAACCTCGTACTGGAGAGTGTATTTTGTAGGCTTGTATCGAAGGAGTAAAGGAATCATGGAGTTATTTAGATTGAAGGAACCAACTCGAGACCAAGGATTGTGACACGTTATTGAGAGAAACTTAAACTATTTGGATGAGGTAACCCACAACCCCAAACTTAGACCTCTTCACAAGGTCGAAGTTTGGGGGGGTGGAGTTTTTATTTGTTTTATGGTGACATTGCACAGGTGCACGTCCTCTCTTGAGTTGAGTTTGGTTATTTGGTATCTTGAGATGCTCCTTGGGCTGATATTGATTTGATTTGCTACTGCATATTTCATGCCTATCATTCATCTTATGCTTGTTGATTGCTATTCTTGAGTATGATTTGGTGAGTAGAGTTAAGTTGTGAGGGCGAGTTAGGAATTCTACTGTGTGAGTGTATGAGTTAGAGTTGATTTGAGAGAGAACTCGTATGCATGCAAATATTCTTTTTGAGTACTTGTGTGATGAAAGTGAGAATTCACTAGGACTAGCATGGATGTGAAAGCCGTAAGATTTGAGCCTTTTGAGATTAAGATACATGAATTGATCTCTCCGTTTTGAGTGAGTCGTCGCCTTAGAGGATGCTAGAACTTGTGTGTGCTCTCGCTTCTTGATTGTGTTTAGTTTGATATGCCGAATGTGATCTTAGGCCATCTTTGTTTTGATTGAGTCACTTAGCCAAAATTTCCTTACCATTGATATTTGTCCCTTGTTAGCCAGTTTGAGCCTTAAGCCTATTTCATTTGCTAGCACATTTAAACACTATTACAAGTTCCTAAGCCTTTTTATCCCAATTTGAGTGGAGAATAGGAAAAGTGTGAATGTGAAGGGATCGATTTGAGTTGAAAAAGGAGAGTTGTGATTGCTTGAGTGATTATGAGAAGAAGGTGTGATGAAAAATATGAGTTGTGGGAAAGAGCGAAAGAATTTGAGAATGAGCAAAAGAAAAAAATGAGCTCATATGTTTGTGCTAAAAAGAAAAAAAAGTGAAGTGATTGAAAAAAGTGAAAAGAGTTATAAAAAAAATAAAATTGAAGTGTTGAGAGTATTGGAATTGAAAGTGTGTTGATTGAAAATGTTTGAAATATTCTGTTCCTAATCTCGAAGTACTAAAGGTTGAGTTTCTATTCTCCACATTCACTTAAGCCACTTATCCATATTGTTATCCCACCTGCCCAAAGAGACTATATTACAACCTTGAGAAAAGTCCTTTTTGAGTCGGCATTGATTTCTAGAGTATGGTCGAAGTGGAGAGTGCTTACAAGCCTATGGCTGCTGAAATGTGTGATTGATTGATTGAGTGAGTCACTTATTATTGATATACACTCGTGAGGGAGTGAAACACATCGTCGAGGGCACATCCATGTTTGATCTCGGTGTTTCTTGTTGTTATTGCATGAGTATGATGAAGGGGGGTGAGTTAGTATACTTGTGATTGATCTTTGAAGCTCGAGTTCATTTACTTGCATGATTTGATTTTTGACTCATTCCTAACAATTTCACTTGACTTAATATTTCATTGCTTGAGGACAAGCAATATGGTAAGTTTGAGGGGGTTGATTAGGCGTGAAATTGTCATGATTCGTAGCTAGAAATGCCCAAGTTTTGGTCGATTTTATTGAGTATTTAGAGTCAATTGAGTACTATTTCTATACATTGATGAATTTGTCTCTTTAATTCTTATAGGTGAATCGAGGGCGAAAAATGGAGTTCGTAGGACTTTGAATCGACTCAAACGGATGCCCGGATGAGAATATATCGAAGAAATACGAATGATATTAGTGCGCGAGAAGAAAAGTTTTAGTTGAAGAAGAAGGAGAGCCACTCGAGTGGAGTCACTCGAGCTCCACCGCTCGAGTATGTTGCTCGAGCGCCCAAATTGTCCAGAGAACTTTTGTCATTCGAGCCACTCGAGCACCAATGCTCGAGCATGTTGCTCGAGCACCTAAAACTTATAGAGGACTTCTACCACTCGAGCAACTCGAGCGCCATCGCTCGAGCATGTTGCTCGAGCGCTTGAAGCTTACAGAATAATTTGGCCACTCGACCAGCTCGAGCCCTTAATGCATTCGACCTATACAGCTCGAGCGGGTGCTGCTCGAGCACTATTCATGTTTTGCCTCCGGATTTATTTTTCGGCCCATGAGTTCCCGATTCGGCCCGATGCTTATATATACATGTTCCGAACTCGTTTTTGGGGGATTATCACAAAACACTTCATACCACATCACTTTTAGAGTTAGTTTTTGGAGAGAGAAAGAGGAGAAGAGACGAGCAAGCTTAATTTTCACGTGTAATCGAGGTTTACTTACGAATTCATAGTTCGGTTTTGATTTTTAGTTTCTTTCCTTTAGTTCTTTGTTCTTGAATACTTGAGACTTCATTTTATTAATCTAATTTCAGTTCTTAGCATTTATTTCTTTAAACCCTAGTTTAAGTTTAATAATTTCTTAGTTCAAATCATCATGTTTATGTTCGTTATTTCTTCAATTGTTTTTATTTCCGTCAAAACCATGTCTAGCTAAAACCCTTGCACGCTTGGGATAGGATGAACTCGTAGAAGTAGGATGTGGGTACGTAATTAGGGTAATTCGTGACGTTTAGTTTTAATTCTCTTAATTAATGAATTCTTAAAATCAATCTTAACTTTACTTTTGAATTTCGTTCGAAAAGTGTTAGAGAGAGGACGACCTTATCACTCCTTAACAACTAGTAGACTTAATGAGAGAGTTTAGAAATGGTTAATTAATCTACCGGTTTATTTAGGGAGGACGACCGCATCACCTTAGTTTAAATTAGGGTCTCGTTAATTAAGCACGATCTATTAACTTGTTAGTGGATTAGTGAAGTCGATTGTTAGGATAAAGTATTAGGGTTTGAATTCTTGAGCTTTCATCTTACAATCTTTTACTTAGGTTATTTCTTGCACGCCACGGTTATCTTGATTATGTACCTGCTCCGTTAGTATACGTAGGAATTCCTATCCTGAGCATCCTCATCTCATATTTGAAAACACACTTTTACGTTCTTAGTTTAATTTTCCTTTTTGCATTCATAGAGTAATTTAGTTTAGATTATATTTTCTTTTACAAAACCCAAAAACATACACTCATATTAATTACGACGTGTAGATCTTCACGAATCTGTTCACATACATTCCTTCCCTTGGGTTCGATAATACTTGGTCACTATACTTGCCAATACTACAGTGAACCCGTACTCTTGCGGGGAAACTACTAGTAGAAAGCTAGTATTTTCTGTTCAAGTCAAGTAACAGTGGTGCAAAATCAACCACCATTTCCGACCTGTGACGTGAGCTTGAAGCTTTGAATTCCCGGCGAGAGGTGTTAAAGCCAAGAGATGCCATTTCCTTTAATCCCGTGAAGCTAAAAAAAAGGGGTTATATCAATTTACAACCTATACTATTATTACTTTTTCAAGTTGCAACCTACACTAATTTTTTTATCTGATTGCAACCTATACTATACAAATTTGACCGTTTCCAACCTAAGCTCAACTCTAGTTCTATTTTCCGGTGAAATCAATATTTGTTCAAGGCTATATTTGTCATTTTAATTTATTAATCTATTTTAAAATAATCTGGAAATTGACAATCCCTAATCGAAAGCGCCTCTAATTTCCATGGTAGGAGTATATCTTATACATTGTTGAAGGCAAATAAATGTTTGAAACTCCGGCGGAAGGAGTATACCATATATATTGGATGTCATTATATTAAATGAGGATCAAACTCATAAGTAGTCACTATCAATATTTTGATAATGTGAATATCTTGAAATCTTTCAACTCATTAGTATTCCATCAAGTTCATCGCACTATTTAGAAAATTCTCACAATTAAGCACAAAGACTCCAAAATAAAAAAGAAAAAAAAATCCAATCCAATTTTTATTTTCGTCATCGCTACTCTGAAATTCCCAAAAAAATCATCCTTAATCCATTCAAAATCATGAATTTAGCATCACAAAAAATACTAAAACTATAACATCCATTACCAATAAAGTTGGAGCTAGAGAGGGAAGGCAAAATCAAGTTTTCTTGGAGGCCATCGCTCAAACATCTTGGGTTTTGAGTAGATTACCTGTTTGCGCACAAATTTTATGGAGAAAATTGATAGACAAGTTTTTCAATTTTAAAAAGTTAAAAGCTTATTAAAAAAATCATAGTTTAAAAAAACTACTGATTAATAAATAAAAAGATAAATATAACCTTGAAAGAAGATAGCCTTCGCCGGAAAATAACATAAGAATTGAGTTTAGGTTGAAAACGGTCAAATTTATATAGTGCAGATTGCATTCTGATAAAAAATAAGTTTAGGTTGCAACTTGAAAAAATAACAATTATATAGTTAACCCTAAAAAAAAATGTATCAATGGTGGCTCTCCCTCCTCTCTCCTCGTATCAAGCTTTTTCTAATTTGAAAGCAAACATTGACCTTTCTTAATTTAGCTGCGGGGCCCACTAGCTTTTGTTTCTTTCCCCATTCAATTGACAAAGTATACAGTAAAACTGGTTTATATATGAATTACTGAAGGGTATTAGTTATTTTCATTGAAGAGTATTAGTTGTATTTACTGAAGAGTATTACTGATTTACACTAAAGTCTTAGTTGTTCAGTGAAAATGAACTAAGACTCTTCAGTGTAAACCAGTAATACTCTTCAGTAAATACAACTAATACTTTTCAGTGAAAACAACTAATACCCTTCAGTGATTCATATATAAACCAATTTCACTCTATACATACTCCATTCAATTTGGTAGGCACGTGAGGTGAGCTGCTTGCATCTTTCTTCGAGTATGTATAGTGTGAAATTGGTTTATATATGAATCACTGAAGGGTATTAGTTATTTTCATTGAAAAGTATTAGTTATTTTTACTGAAGAGTATTACTGGTTTACACTAAAGAGTCTTAGTTCTTAGTTGTTACAACTAAGACTCTTTAGTGTAAACCAGTAATACTCTTCAGTAAATACAACTAATACTCTTAAATGAAAACAACTAATACCCTTCAATGATTCATGTATAAACCAGTTTCACTCTATACTTTGTCTCTTTCTTCATTTTAATGGCAGCAAATGAATTCCTTTGTGAGGCCTTTAATCATATCAGGTGTGCTGCTATTATTTTTCATTTGGGCCGAATATTGTTGGAATAAAAATGAGCCCATCCCATTTCCTTGCAAATTAAATTGCAAATGGGCCTCTTCTCATCTTTGCTCGTTTTTGCTCACAATTTTTTTTATCCCAACTCGTCATTCCTCATAAAATCAAAAGCTTGTATTTGCTTCAAAAAATTCTACATTTTCCTGCAAAAATAGCAAATACACATTTCTCGACTATTAAGCACAAACAATCTTTAATCCAAATAATCATATGAAATCCAGTAAAATAAGCAAATAAAACATACAAATTTCGAGCAATTTTCACACTAATAATTTATCTATGCTTTTCATGCTCATGTGCCTATCTCTCACTGGCTCGATGCTTTTTCGACTGCTACTTATATCATTAATCGTTTGCCTACTCCTGTTCTTGATAATAAGTCTTTCTTTGAGCTTTTATTTAATTTATCCCTTAATTATATTTCCTTTAAAATCTTTGGTTGTCGTGCTTACCCATATCTCCGAGATTATGCTCCTCACAAGTTAGCTCCTCGTAGCAAATCGTGCATATTTCTTGGTTATAACAGTATTCACAAGGATTTTCGGTGTTACAATCCTGTCACTTCCCGTACTTATATTATTCGTCACGCCCAGTTTGATGAGTCCACTTTTCCTTTTTCTCCCACTTCAGATAGTTGAATGCCTACTGACTTGGATTTTTCTAGGATCCCTCACTCGGCTTACAGTCGAAGTGCGAGCGCACCTCCTCGTCTACCTCAACTCCCACTGCCCCTCCGTCTGTTTCGTCTCCTGTTGCTCCTTGCTCATTGTGTTTACCATCTTCGTCTCCTTCTGAACCTACCGCCTTACCTGTCTTGCCTATTCAGGATACCGTCCATGCTCCTGATCTCCCTGCTATCTCTGCACCAGCTCCTCCCTCGCATTCTACGCAAACTAGATCAAAAAGTGGTATCTTTAAACCTAGCTATTTTTTTGATATTGCTACTACTAGTCTTCTTCATTCGCTAACCGCTTCTATAGAACGTAAGGGTTTTAAATCCACCCTGAAAGTTCCACATTGGTTAACTGCTATGCGCGGGAAGATGGACGCCTTGGATACCAACAACACTTGGGATTTGGTCCCTCGACCGCACGGTGAAAACATTGTTGGATTCAAATGGGTGTTTCGTACCAAGTACAAATTAGATGGTTCCATTGATCGTTACAAAGCCCGCTTGGTGGCCCAGGGCTTCACGCAAGTCCCTGATTTTGACTTTTCTCACATTTTTAGCCCTGTTGTACGGGCTGCCACAGTTCGTGTTGTTAGGATAAATGTTGTTAGTTTTGAAGAAGTTAAAACAAAACCAGAAGATGTAATAGGACCATCTGGACCTGTTAGCCAGATGAAGTTGTAGTATAGGACTTAGTCTAGGGGGAACTGTCAGACAAGAAGAGTCGACCAGAAGACCCCACCAGAAGAGTCGACCAGAAGATCTCACTAGAAGAGGACCAGAACAGAAGCAGAAGACCTTCTCCAGATCCAGACGAGTCCAGAAGACCAGACGAGTATGGTGAAATAAGAAAAGCCTTAGAATTATCTCCTGAATCTAATGAACTCTTCATTTCACTACTCTGGTTTGGACCAGAGGACCCTTGTGTCATCTGATATCTGGTCTTACCCCTTTGAATAGACCAGATGTTGACCAATGAAGTTCTTTACCGTTGGTGTCATTAATGCTGTCAAAAGATCAAGATTGGAAAGTCAATGAAGAATCAATCCAAAGGATCCCACCAACCTAATCAATCAATTAGGGAAATTGGTTGATTAAAACTTCCTTTTATAGAGATCTGATTAGATTATCTCTCCAACGGCTAAACCCTAATCCTTCCTATAAATAGAGAGCTACTGGAAAGAAGTGGTACACGCGCGAAGAATACTTTCAAGAATTTATAATTTTCTAAAGCATTCAAGTACTCTATAAGCACTCATACAAATCTACTCTTAAGGAGATTAGTTGGATAAACAACTATCAACTTGTTCATCTATTAGATAAGGTTGTGTGTTGATCGGATTAGATCGAGAGTGATCTAAGTTGTAACAAGGAACTTGTACTTGTAAAATTCCAGTGAAGTGAGTAAGAAGGAGAGTAAGAAAGTCCCCTTGTCAAAGGGAGAGTGGACGTAGAATTTTATATCCGAACCACTATACATCCTTGTGTTCTTTACTGCTTTATTTACTTGTGCATCATATTTTCTAAAGGCATAAAAAGGTTTTGCTAAGAGTTAATCGTTTAAGCTTCCACATCATTCAAAACAGACTAGTCTGCTATCAGGCGAGTCTGGTATTTCCGAAAAAGACTTAAAAATTATTTTAAGTGTGAGAAGTCTATTCCACCCCCCTTCTAGACTTCTTATTACTTCTCTACTGTTTCTAGTGGGACCAACAAGTGGTATCAGAGCAGTGTGTCCTAGACCACTGCTTTGAAGAGCTTTTGGTGGTCGCTAGGGCAGATCCACTGCATATTTTACCTTTGCAAAAAACCTTTTCCCATACATATCAAAATGTCTTCAAAATCTGCATATAAGAGTCGTAAGTTATCTGAATTTTCTTTTGATGACTATAGCCACTGGAGGTTCATGATGAGTAATCATCTTGGAGATATTCATCACCGCATGTTTCACTACAAGAAATTTGAGAAATCGCGATGAAAAAATTTGTCATGAAAAATTCATTTTTCGTCACAATAAATATTTGGTGATGAAAATTTTCGTCACAAAGAACGTCATTGAAAGTGCGTGGTATTTTGTAAATGTGACACTATTTTAATTTGTCACCATAAAATCATCATGTGGTGACGGTAAAGGTCTTTGTCACTATATCTTTTAATCTATAGTGACATACAAATCGTCACATTTGACATTAAATTTTCGTCACTTAATATGTTGTTTTGTCACTAAAAGTCCATTTTTTTTACGACGATTTGGTTAATTGTCACTAAAACCTAATTCTCTTGTGATGATTGTTCATATATTGCTTAACTTGTCAAATTTTAGTGACGTTATTTTTGTCAAAATTAGATTAATTATTTTGTCATATTTTGTATATTTCGTCATGAAAGCATTGTTCTACCATGACAAAATATTGATTGTTGTTATATGTGTAAATATGGTGATGAAAAAATTCTTCACCAAAGAATAAAAATTAATGTCACCAAAATATGTTGAAATAGTGATAAATTATTTTCATCACAATGATATACTATCTAGTGACGAAAACAATGATCATCACTAAAAGTTTAGACACAGCGACAACATATTTTCTGTCATATTTTAAATTTTTTTGTCAAGAAAAAATTACACTAGTGTGACAAAATTTGATTGTCATTATATATATAGAGACAATGACAACACAATTCGTCACCAATAAATAAGGCTTTAGTGACAAAAAACTTTATCGTCACTTGATGTAGAAATAGTGGTGAAATATTTGTATTTCATATTATTCAATTAAATTATCATGATAAATTAATTTAATTACTATATTGCAAAAATAAATATATACAAAGAATACTAAATTGAAGATCATAATTTTTATTAGCACAAAACAAAATCCTATATGTTATCACATAATATAGATTCTTGTTTACAAATGCTCCTTGCACATAACTTATGAGTAGCAACTAAAAACCAATGACACATTACAATTTGGCCCATCGGGGTAGATCCATGATTTACATAAGTTTTCTCTTGTCTTGATCATTTGTTCTCGCGTTACTAAAAAAAGTTGTGTTCATCCCAATAGCTCGTTGTTACTAGCACCTGCACCATATCACCAACACAGAAAGTAAATTTTACTAATCGAGCACCAAATACTGATGAAAAAATGTAAATTTGGTGGATTTATCGTAATATACCTGAAGTCGAATAAGTGCCAAAATCATCACTTCTCAGTGCTTGACAGAGCTGCACGAGCTTTCCTGCAACATTTTTTATATGTCTATGCAAACAAGGCATCAAACTTCTTTGAGTAGTCCTTTACTTCACGCTTCTCAACTGGAGTTGTCCGTGATATTCTCAATTGCTCCATTTGACTTGCTTAAGAGTTCTATTAAAGTTGTAGTGATATAATTCAGGTGTGCCTAGATTTTCAAATTAATATCCAGCAGTTAAACTAACATAATAAAGCTCTATAGACAAAACAAATAAATAATTTAACAATCATAAAATAGAGGGAGACTGAAGTAAGCATGGGAATATTGAATATGTGGACAATAGTTTCATCCATCTCTACGAACAAAAAAGAACTTTGTTGAGCTCAATTGGCATCATCTCAGTTTTACTTTCGAACATCAACTTAATAAGGGTGTTGATACCATAGAATAATTATGAGACATTGGAGATCTTTAGCACAACTAGTTAATACATGATGAAACAAAGAGCTAACCAAATTGTTATTTCTTCTTATTAACTTCTTAACACCACGAAAGTTTTAAACTTTTCTCTGCAAGTATATATTTAAGTTACAAGGATCTACTATAGTCAACAAATCAAACAAAACAATCAACATATCATACTTCAACTCATCCATTTTGTCTAATATTTTACATTCAAATGTATTACTTGTTAATGGATGAATCATGTATGTAAACCAAAGGAATCTACAGCTCTTAATTTTCTCTGTAATATCAAACCAAAATAAAATAGCTTTAACAACTAACTAATCAACTTACACTGCCTGGAAAAACCTGGACCAAAGCTCAATTAAACTATTAAAGAAAACAAAAAGTGCTACTGTGGCAATTGTGGCTATGAGATATACCGTACAACAATTGTGGTCAAAATGAATCAAATATGTTACTTTATAAACTAGATGTAAGTAGATCTCTTTTATGCATAGTATGCAGCCATGAGACATTTTCAACCTTATGAAAATGACGTCGAAGACAAACATAAGATTTATTCCAGTAGGGTGCATAAAGGTTTATCCAAGTAGGAGTTCCTAAAAACTGCTAAAGTAATGCATCCAGAGTTGGGTAGTGTATACTTGGGATGAATTATATGTCTTTGTGCAGTAACCAATGTAATACAAGTCTGAGTATTGTAGTAAAAGATAGAAAAAACATAGATATGCACCTTAGACTTTTCTAACAGAAAAAGAAAACATGTTACAAAGAATGGAACTCTAAAGATTTAAGGAAAAACGCTAAATGTTATAATAGTTGGTCATCTAGGAATAAAGTATTTTCAACTTAAATTGACTAAGATGATGATTGCATAACTATAAATATTCAAATATAGAAAACAAAGAAGCAAAAAGATTTTATTAGTTAACATGACGACTCAGGGGCAAATGATATTCAATTTAAACCAAGAATTTTCTAAAAAGGTATTTATACAATTATCTAACACTGCCAAAATCAGAAAATTACTAACAAGCTTACTGTTATAATGAATCATTTTTCCTTGTAAAATTTAAATGCAAAAATCATATGACAGATGATGGAAAATAAGATAGAATTCCTCAAAGAATAGTCATTATTAATTGGATTCATTGGGGCAGAATACCAACCGTTTATGTGCAATATAAATAGAGTATAATTTAGGGCATCTAATCATAAATTTCATAGATGTAGAAGAATGAAGATCCAATGATACATAAACCATGCATGTCATTATGGCCATTGAGTATATCAGTCAAACAACCGAGGGTAATTATCTACCCGAAAGGCGAAAATTGAAAATATAGAACTTCATAGTCAACAGCCAATCAGATCGACAAAATAAATTTTGATTTAGATTACCAAATGAGAATAGCAATACCTTTACCCGTTTTGATCTAAGATTAGCAAACTAGAACAGAAATACCTTTATCCGGTTGCTGGCCCGAACGAGCAGATCGAGGATAAACTTTTGGATCGAATAAGAAGACGGAGTAGGAGGGTATGGTTCTTGAATATTTATCTATGAGATGCTTAATTTCATTTTGTTAAAAGAACAAATTGGGAGAATTTTTCCCTTAATCCACTTCTATATTTTAGGGATTTGTTAATCAAAAAATTTAAATTCCCCCTTATGCTAAATTGAAAGACCGTTATCATTCAAAAGAGAAAGACCGCCATTTATCATTCAAAAGAGAAAGACCGCCATTTAAAATTTGAAAAAAAATTAAAAAATGGTTAAAAAAGACTCTAATTACAAATTGGTTCAAAATATTTGCACAGACACATATTTTACACTTCTGTGCAAATGTTTTTTGTGCGTCCGTACAAATATTTTGAACCAATTTGTAATTAGAGTGTCTTTTTTGCACCAATATGTAAACGCCCCTTAAAATTTTGGCTCCCCAATTCTTTTCTTTAGATAGAGAAAAAAAAAAGGAGTTAGTCTTGTAGTATAAATAAGTTTCTTCGTAAAAATTACAACTAATACCTTATATAAAAATAACTATGCAAAATATAAGGTGAATTAGTTTTATAGTATTAAATTTATATCATTACATATACTTATTGATTCCATTGCATTCATTTGTTGATATTATTATATGTATTCACTGGTACTATAATAGTTCATAGTGTAAAAGGTTTGATATCAATGTATGAGTATAATAGTATCAATTTCATGCAATAAACAAGTTTCATAGGAGACGTACTCAAATAACTAATAATCTCTTTAATAAAACATCTAATACTACTATATAACATTCAAAACTATTATCTTATAATATAATAAAAAAAAACTCTTAAAAGAATTAATTGCAAATTAAATTACAACCTTTTTGCAAATTGCAATCTAATCTAAAATTTTGGATCTTAGCAAACAAAATTCCAACTTAACATTTGTTTGCAATTCGAACCAATTAATAAAAAATTTATTGTCTATAAATGATGTTTCACTTACCTGACAATGAATAATTAATAGTATTAATATGTTTAGCTTGATTCGCGTGACAACGCGTAATTTATCATAATTTTTGGGCTAGTTGAAATCTACACTTTGGTTAAAATTGCAACCAAATGTTATGTTGGGATTTTGTGTGCAAAGATTCAAAAGTTTATATTAGATTGCACTTTGCGAAAAGGTTGTGATTTTACTAGCAATTACTCTTAAATTAATTTAAAAGTGAAACTTTTTCCCAAGATACTTTGTAACAGAGATTATTGTTGAGAAATTGAATGTTTTATTACTTACATGATCATAATCTTTTATAGTGTGAACGAATATAAAATTATATGGGGTGAATAAAAAAATATCATTTAAATAGTACTCCCTTCGTCTCCATCTTGAATGTCTCCTTACCTTAAATGTCTGTCTCATTCTCGATTACCCATTTTATAAATAGAAAATTTTTATTTACCAAAATGCTACAAAAGATAATTTTATCCTTTATAGGGATGAACATTCGGTTATTCGGTCACCGAACCAAATAGTAAAAACTGAATTAATTGAAATGCCCTTAGCCGGTAGCCAAAACCGAACCGAATAGCACTAAAACCGAATTCCAACTGAACCGAAATATTTCGGTTCGGTTATTAACCAAAATATACTATGTACTACTTCTTTTTTTAAGATATTTTGGGCCCAAATAATGATTTTTTTAAGTCCATAAAACAACAATAACTATTCATAAATTATTTACAAAAGTATATTAACATCGTAATAAACTAAAAGTCCATAAAAAACTAAAAATAACATCAAAAAATTAGTCATATACTAAAATAACACAATAGTCCAATGTCCATTCTCCAAAATAGATTAATATGTGATTGATAGATTGACTTGATAATATTTATTTTAATTATTAAATATATTAATATAATAATTATTAATTAAATTCGATTTTCGGTTATTTCGGTTAATTTCATACAAAAACCGAAAGCGAACCGAAATACTGAAATTTTAAATTTCAAACACCATAACCAAACCGAATAACTGAACTGAATTGTAAAATTCGGTTTAGTTCGGTCGGTTAATTCGATTTTTAACTAATTAGTGCTCACCCCCAATCTTTTATTTATCATAAAGCCACTAAAAATAATCTTATCACTATAAGTATTAATAAACAACTACTCCCTCCGTCCATGAGTAAACTTCCCACTTTCCTTTTCGGGCCGTCCACGAGTAAGTTTCTCATTCCATAAATGGAAATAACAACACTCTATTATATATAAACTTTAACCTTCAAACTCACACAATATTACAAAAATACCACTCATTTACTTTACTTTTCAACACTATTCATTACTTTATCCCAAAAGTCAACATGTGGCCAACCATATATTAATAAACAAATACACTTTCTTAAACCATTCAACAAAAAGAAGTGGGAAACTTACTCGTGGACGGAGGGAGTATCATATTAAAATTCGTGCCAAAAATAAAGGGGTAAAGCAGGAAGCGAGGTTTAACTATTACGTTGATCTAAATATTATACAATTATTTTAATACTCATGTTTTTTAGAGACTTTTAAAATTTGTGTTATTATTAGAGTCACCAGTTGCACCTAACATTGTGAATGGTCTATTTTGGGTAGAATTTTTTATTAGAGAATTTTTTTGGTAGAAATTTTTAACATAGTAAATGGTCTATTTTGATAACTATTTTTTTTATTATTATTTCGTCTACTTGATAACTCTTGTTCTCTTAAATAAAAAGATTAGACTTTTGGGAAAAAATTATGTAATAACTTAAAAATTATTAAAAAAATCCTTCAAAAAATCTTCTTTTGATCTTCTTTGTGCTTCCAGTAAATCAAATTGTAATTTATAGGGATGCAGTCGAATCTAGTCGAGAATAAAGTTAAGTGTTTAATTTGACTCATTTATTTTCAATATGAGCTCGAGACACTTTACTGAAAATACTATGGCAACATTAGTGTTTTTATAAATGATATTAGTAATTGTACTAAAAGCTATTCATTGAATAGTGTTAATTTTATTTTTAGTTAATGGTATTAATTGTTGATAGTGAACAATATTAGTAGTGCACTCATTGCGGTGTACAATTTGTGTACCTAAGTATTGTTCAAATATTATTGGTTCATGAGCCTTTTTTAGCATATTACTATAATAGAGTAAGTTTTTTGTACACCAGGTGTACGATACAATTGTATACAACTAATTTTTGTTCGAACAATTAATATTATTCAGTGAAATTACTAATATTTTTTTAATAAAAACAAGTAATACTCTTTTGTGGTCTTTAGTAAAAAAATGTAGTTGAGTTACATAGTGCACATAGTGCATGCAATACTGTGTCACTATAATGTCAATTATAAATTCAATAATTCACCATTTCAATACAATGAAAAAATATATTTTTAAAAATTATATATCTACTCATTTTGATAAACATGTGTGAGACGGTTCACAGTCTAATACTCCCTCCGTCCCAAGGAAATTTGCATTCCTTGGTTGCTCGCGGATTAAGAAAAACAATAAAGTAGTGACATATGAGTAAATATATGTATATTTATGTAAGTGTGCACACAAATCGATGTTTCCTATTTAGGTAGTGTGCAAATTCATTTGAGACGGAGGGAGTACAAATTAACATTCATTCATTTCAATGTATTAATGCATCATGTCCAATTTATATACTGTCTCACCTTGAGACAAACTCACACAAGACCTATCCTAGTTGATTTCACTAAGGATTTTCCATTGAACGGTATTAATAGTCGTTCTTAAAAGGTATTAAATTGCAAACCAATTTCACAGTAAAACTTATTCACATTGCTCTACAAAATTAATAAAACATGCTTCTACTCATCGTTGTATCTACGAAATGAGTCTTTAAATAGTAGAGGAGAATTTGATGCACCAATTATAAGAAAACAATTTAAAACAGGTTGTAGTGCTAAATATAAAATCGTGAGAATAATATTTTATAGGTTTAACATTATGTACGAATCATCATGATAATTTTTTTATAAGTAACTTCCTAGAATACTTTCATTCTCATGATGCAGAATTGATGAACTTGTTTCTATTTGTTATGAAATCCACTTGAGGTTGTGTTGTTTACAAACAATTTAGAGAATATATAAGTTTAATAATGCAATATACATCAGTGGGTAGAAAAAATAGAGTTCAAATAAACAATTAAATATTTAAGTTGTACTCTGAGAAATTGCTAATTAAGTTAATATGTATATTTGTCTTCTACGCCACAAAGGATGGAAAAAGGAGAAAACCAGAAATGTAATTAATTGTATATTAGGCTATCTACCTCTGGAACAATCCTGAGTACAATACAGTTAAAAAGAGTCAGGGACACATTTCCTTGGACCTCTTCTTGATCCTCTGAAATTTCTTCGTTCCGCTCATCTTCATCATCAACTATTTCTCCAGCTAATAGCTCTCAACTCATGTGCTTCATGTACCAACTAATATGACATTACAACAATGTAGTCCATAAAAGTTATTGAAATTCTAGTCTTAATTTAGTTTATATCTAAATGCTGCTCAAATTCCCTGTTCTTTGGATGTTTAATCAAGACAATATAAGTACACTAAAACACAAAACAAAGATGTAGAGTGATTAGACACATGTTGCCAAGAATCAAGAATGAATGCAAATGGATAGTTATTCCTCCTAGGCGAAACAAGTGGCGTTTATGGTTAGGGACTGAGGGACGAGGTATTTGATCTTGCCTGACGCACCTCTGCAGCCTGCATTTCTAGCAATGCCATTAGACAAAAGGATTTTGATAGCAGCGACTTTATATAAACGAACTACAAACCACATTATCCATAGTTTCCTCTTATGATTATATTCTCAGCAAACGCCAAATATAATCAGATGCCAGAAGGTAATTATATCAGGTATTCCAAATTAAATTTCACGTAAGTACGCTCAAAGCTTCTTCAAATGCTTTATTCACTAACTCATCCTCCCAAATTATTATTCAGGTGTTTAAGTTTATCCATAAATCTGCTGCTATATTTGAACCCCCAAATCATGTTCTTTAATTTGCTTACCAAGACAATATAAAGTGCAATTTTACACACTTAAGAGATGGAAAAAGATTAAATATTTGTTGCCACGAAAGGAATGCAAAGGGATGATAAGTTCTTCCTCATTAAGGCCAATGAGGGGATAGTTGATCCTGCACTCATCTTCATCAAGAGAACACAGTCCCTTTGAAGCTTTGTTTTCACTTATTGTTCTGTTCTTTATGTTTCACCATTCATCCAACACACACAAGCTCCCCAAGCCCCCACTTGCCTTGGAATGAAACACACAAAACCTCTCACTTGAGAAGTAGAAATATAATCCATATAGCAACAAAAGAAACTGAGAATCGTAGCACAGAACATGACAATTTATTGAAAGCTAAAATTACATTAATAAATAATTTAACCAACATCTTGTAGATTTCGGTTCTTAATCTAGAATCAATCAAACACGAAGGACAAACGAGTAATCACTGTAAAGATAAGCACCATTCACAACAAGAAAGCTTGAGGGATTACAAGCTTCTGCAATAAGTCACATTTTTTTATGCTAAAAACTTAGTTTCCCGAAATCATAATCCAATGTTTATAATGAGCTTATCTTTCTGCAAGTATTCAGCTAGAGAATAGCGGTAACAAGAAAAAGTTTGGCTGAAGAACCTTAGTGAGAGTGATTACAGAAAGCCCTCTCTATTTATAATTAATTATGCATGTCTTCTATAAAGAATACATATGTGGGTATTGAAAAATAGCAATTAGAAGAAAAATTTCCCAGCAAAAGTTACTTAAAACTATTGTTATAAAAACTATAACTTACAATGGAATGGTGAGAATAGTGTTGAGTGACTGTCAGTATGCCCTTTATTCAGATCATCCAACTCAACAAAATGATCTGCCTAATCTTTAACATTTGAAATAAGTTTCAGAGCAAATTAAACCACCCGAGGGAAGTAACCCAAGGGGACTTTGTTGTGGGGGAAAGATTTATTGAACCTCCACACATCAAAACCCAAATTGTGCAAGATAGTAGCCGCTACACATGCTTGGATATTCTGAAACACATTCTTACTGAAAGTAACTCTCACGAGCTATAATTAATTTTTCACCATTTGCTAAAATAAAGTAACTGATTAACAAACTCAATTAAGTTACAAACTAACTAAGATATTAGAGGAGATGACAACTTACAGTGACCATAGGCTGAGCAGATTAAGGGGTCTGGACAGTACAATCATCGTCGTCAATTCAGTAATAAGCTATGATGCTCGGACCCTTCAAATCGGCCGGCGTACCGGTGTCCGGCGGGTACGACACGGACACCGACACGGGACACGTGTCGGACCTGCCGATTTGAAACGGGACACGGCATCTTCCTCTGCCTATCTGCGATTCAGCCAAAAAAAAAAAAAATAGGTTGTTTCTCTGCTAACTTCGCGCTCCGATTCGAGGAAGAAGATGAAGGGGGAAGTCAGAAAGTGAAGATGAAGGGGGAAGATTAAGAATTTAAGATGAAAGATGTACCGTTGGGCTGGAAGCCTGAAGACCGAAAACTCGAAAAGGCGAAAATGAAGATCAATTATCGAGGATATCGATAACTATAGTCATATAGATTAGTTCAAATTTGAAAAATTGTAGTGGGAAGTTATAGAAATTTTAGTGGGAAGTTAAAGAAATTTTAAGGATTAAATTTTGAAATATTAAGGAATAACACGTTTGACTCTTTTTTTTTTTTTTTTTTTTAAATTAACACGGTGGAGTCGTGGATTGTCCGTTTGGAAAGAGCATTTAAAAAAATTAGAATCCTAATTTGTTGGAATTTTAAGATTTTAAATTGTTGGTTTTGCTTTGAATTATTTCCAATTGGATAATTTTATAATTTATTTTTTTCAAATTTGATATGTAATTTTTTATTTTTTTTATATATCAACAAACGTGTCCCCGTACCCGTGTCCTAATTTTGGACACTTTTTAACCGAGTCCCCGTGTCCTAAATATTTAAAAATTGAGAGTCGGACACGCGGACACGTACCCGTGTCCGACACCCGTACCCGTGTCCGAGCAACATAGGTAATAAGGGGTTTGGCTTCCATCTGAAACTGAAATCGCAAATTAAATTAAGCTACGTTGATGTTCAACACAACTACAAAGAAAAGACAAGAATGAATCCAATTTTCTACCACAATAAATTTAACACCTAATATTGACAATAATATATACATAAGCTCACAAAAATGCACTATATATCATAATTAGCTTAAATTTTGGCATAACACAGAATTTGCAAGAAAAAAAGTATAGAAAATTATCAATAAAACAATATCCCTCAACCTGCTTAATTGTAGTCATAACTCTCGTCGTCGAAAACACTATTACCAGCTAATTCTTGTATAATAGTGCACATAACCAATGAAGTACTGGAGAGCAGCAACTGGAAACAACGAACCTGCAGCTGCAATTGCCACCTCATTTAACAAGTCTTGGTGAAATCTGAGAAAATTCAATAATATTAGTATCTCGTGAATGAATTCCATTAAAATTCAATTTTGAAAACACGAAAGATGATATCACAGAATTCACCATAATGCCATACTATCTATTTTATGTGAAGATACACTACAAAATTGAAAAGTTTCTTCCTAGAGATTACATTAAACTAATCAAAATACAAGTCAAGATACAAGCCTAGGAGAAGTCAACTTATAAAGTGCAAGACTCGACTAATACTTTATTTAAGTACAGCAGATCATGTTAGTCATCGATTCATAGCAAATATAAGATTCATCCTGCTCTCCAAACATTATTCATATGCTAGATTTACCAGCATAAGCGTCAATGTTTCTACTATTATTTTCTAGGATTTCGAATTTTCTCTACGTCGTTTTTCTTTTCCTTTTCTTTTTTAAACCCCTCTTTCAATGTGTATCTTTCATGACGTCAAACTACAGGTATTAATGCTGATAAATTTTGCAAAGGAAAACAAGAATTAAAATGAAGAGAGACGTACACATTGTGTTTTCTTCGTTTCTGGAATAATCTCACAAATCCAAACATCAAGAACCAATTGCGGAAACGAAATCCAAGCTTCAAGAAACTGATGAAATTCACTATAGAAAAAGGGATGGAAGAGAGAGCATAATTTCTTGAACGAAGATGACCGACGAAACATGGGGGAATTTCACACCAAAGTATACTGGTAAATTGGGGAGGGTTCTGGTAAATTTCACGCCAAAAAATTAAAGTTGTGTATTTTACAACTTTAACATTTGAAAGAAAAATATATAAACTAGTTTGCTATTTGTTGCAGAACTGGTTTTTAGTGGGCACCTTTATTACCTTCTATTCTATTTAAAAAGGTTCTGTGTTCGATTCCAAAATACAACCTTAATTTTTTCTTCTTTTTTTTTTTCATTAGAAAACACTGATGCTTAAATTATTAAGTAATAAATTCGAACAAGAGAATTAATATTTTCCAGTTTAACTTGGTGTTTCCCAAATTTAATTTAATTTAATTTAGTTTTTACTTAGCATATATATATTTAGAGGTCTTGTCATCAAACTTTAACAACTTATTTTTGACATGGAATAACCAATGCTTAAAAGATAATAAAACTAAATAATAAATTTTGAGTTTCATAAATTTTGAGTTGAAACAACAACATTTTTATAGCTTAGTTGGTGGCCTACTTGAAAAATTCTATCTTAAACATCATAGATTCGAACCTTGTTACTATATGACAAAATTCAAATTCGTCACATTTGTATAACAAATGGTGACGAAGTTTATGTATCACGAAAATTCAATTATAAAATAATTGTCAATCATCACTATATATAAATATTGGTGACAAAAGAAAATGTCATTAACTGTTTCCAACAATTAATGACAAAACAAAAAATTGTCATGAAAATATTATATTATTCGACAAATATGATCGTCATTAATTACCATGAAAATCGTCAACTAATAGTTTTGTGACGAAATAAGTTGTCATTAATTATTATGAATAATAAGCGACAAAATATTGTATTGTCACGAAAATTTTATTTTTCTTGACGTTATATATCGTCACCAATTGTTATGAGTATCGTCACCAAAGTTTATTGTGACAAAATCGTTGTTGTCGTCGTGAAATTTATAAATTAGCGACGAAAAAATAAATTATTGGTGACAAAATTTTATTTTATCACAAATTCTAGTTTTTCAGTGACGAAAATAAAATTTGTCACCTTTAAGTAATAAATTGTGACAAATTTTGTGTCGTTGCGAAAAAATTCGTCACATAAAGTGTGATTTCCTATAGTGTTTGATGTGGTTGAAAGTGGCCCTATAAAATTTTACTGGGCTCCTATTGATGATGGCAGATCTGATGCCAGAGAAGAAACAAGTGCAGATGGAGAAAGAGCTACTGGAGATGCCAGACCTGCAAGACAAAGAGTGCTTAAGAAAAAGGATGAGTTAAACAATGATGAAAGAAAGCTGCATAATCTGAACCAACCTGCAACACAACCAGAGAAATGTGGGACAAGCTGGCTCTGCTTTGTGAATGTATAAGATCAAGGAGAATAAGTTGCAAGCTGTTCAACACTCCTTTGACACCTTCAAGATGAAGCCAGATGAGACCATTGACTAGCTGGACATATGCCTCACAAATCTTCTCAACAAGGCTAGTGCCTTAGGTAAAATCTACTCTGAAAAATGAATTAATAATAAAATTCTTAGATCACTAACAAGCAGGTGGAGAATTAAGGTTACTGTTATCAAGGACAATAAGTATCTGAACACACTAGATCATCATATGCTCTTCTCTGATTTAAAAGCATATAAGTATGATTTGCAAGAGGAAGATCAGACAGATGAGATCTCTTCCTCATCTAGTCAGAAAAGAGTTGCATTCTCTTCAACTATCAAGTCTGTAGAATAAGTGAAGGAACCAGTAGCATATGACATTAGCCTCAAGGAGCAGGTAGCATTCATAACTAGAAAACTTGAAAAAATGAGTTCCAAGTATGGTAAGTATAAAAGACACTGGAAGGACTCAACCAGAGACAGGAGGAGTTCCTTCAAGCCTGTAGAGAAAGAGAGGTCATCTGGAGATTCCAGGAAAATCAGGTTCCAGTCACCAGAGAAGAGGAGAGACTTTAGTCCAAGAAGAAGAGATTCCAGCTCTGACAGATCAGATTTCAGGAGGAGAGAGAGCAGTCCAGGCAGGCCAGATTTCAACTCCAGGAGGAGAGATGTCAGTCCCAGTCCCAGAGCAGGAGACAACACTTGTTACACCTGTAACAAGCCAGGTCACTATAGCTATGATTTCCATCAACTAACTCCTAGAGAAAGAGAAAAGACTCAAGAGAGATAGGAGATATGCAGACAATAGAGCTTTGCTGGCAGAAGCAGAAGAGGAAGATACTGGATCAAGCTCTTCTTCTTTTGGGTTTGGCTCAGATGATGATGTTTGTCTCATGACAGACATAACTGAGGTACAAGAATATACTTTATGCATTTCTAACTCTAAATATACTCAATCCTCTCACTCATCTGGTACCTCTAGTGAGTCTGATATGCAACAAATGCTATCAGATCTACAAAAATGTGTACAACTCTGTCAGAAGCTTGAGAAGAAAAATGGTAGGCTCAAAGCTGAAGTTCAGTCTTTGTCCCATGAGCAAAAATCCACCAGAGAACTCATATGTAACCATGCTAAAGAAGTTTTAACACTTCAGGATAGTGTTACAGAAAGAGATAATTTGGTGAATCAACTTATGAAAGAGAAGGATTATATGGACAAAGAGATGGATGAACTTAGAGCCAAATACCAATCCTTTCTCAAGGGAAAACAAGTTGAACAAGTAATTGAAGAGATACATATGCCCAGAGAAGCTCCAAAGGTACCACCTTTTGTGTCAATCATATTAGAGTCTTCTCAGCGTATACATGACAAGAGTGGTTTGGGATATTCTAGAGTTACGAAAACACATAAGTATATCTATAAAAAGGACAAGTTTGCAAGAGCTGGTGAAATTATGGAAGTCTGGGATGATGAAAATGATCCAAGTGGGCAGGGCTACAGAGTAATCCTAAACCCTAAAAGGCATGACTCTGCAGCTCATGTGGAGTGTACTCTTAAAGAGGCATCTCATCTGATTAAATATTCTTTAAAGAGTAAATCTCAGAATGGGGAACCTGAGCTGATTAAAGGACATGAACAAAGTAACTCTCAAAGAGTGGAACCCAAACAGATTGAGGGACCTTAGAGTAATCCTCAAAGAGTGGAACCTAAGAAGATTAGGGGACCTCAAAGGAGACACTCTAATAAGAGGAACTTCAATCAGAATAGGGGACCTCAGAGGAGATACTATCATCTAAGGAACTTTAATCAGTACAGAGGACCTCAGAAGAAATTTACTCGGAGAAGACAATATCATAATAGATATTCTCAGAAGGACTATGCTTACCAGAGAGGATCAAATTCTCATCAGAACCAGAGAAGGTCTTCCAGACCCATCTATAGAAGACCAGTTGATCTGGGTGATTATGACACCAAGGATGGTTCTTCTAGGATGTATCCATATTACCAGACCTTTAAAACCATGTCCTTGAGACAAGCCATTCCCAAGGTTAAATTTGAAAGGAGATACACCAGAACAGTGTTCAGGAAAGGTGTTGTCATTAGTCCAGCAACTCAATATGTCATAGTAAGAGGACATGTGCTGGTAGATAGATTAGGAAGAAAGATAAGATCTCCTCATCCAGCAAGGGATGTTCTTTATCTATGGATTCCTAAAAATAAGGTAACTAACCAATCAGGACACAGCACTAGTAGGGGACCTAATTGATCTCCTTGCAGGTAGACAAGAGCCCATTGGAGAAAGGATTTTCAAGCAATGGTGTTTGGTACATTGATAGTGGATGCTCCAAACACATTACCTTTGAGAAAGATCATCTTCAGGATTTTAAGCACTTGAATGGGCCAAGAGTGATGTTTGGTGACAACAACTTTGGAGTCACCAGAGGAGTTGGAAAGTTGATTGTCAATGATGTATCTGTAGATGAAGACAATATGTAGAAGGACTCAAGCATAATCTGCTTTCAGTATCCCAATTCTGTGACAAGGGATGCTCAATGAAGTTTTCTAGTGACTCTTGCACTGTATTCAATTCTTATAATGATGATATATTATTAGTTGGCTTGAGAAAAGGTAATATTTATCTTGCAAATTTTAATAGTTATCCAAGGAACACCTGCCTGGTAGCAAAAGGATCTGCAGAGAACAGCTGGCTATGGCACAAGAGGTTGAGTCACCTGAATTTCAAGACAGTTAACAAGATTGCCAGAAAGGGTCTAGTTCGAGGTCTTCCAAATGAAGTCTTCAAGAAGAATCAGACTTGTGGTTCCTGCCAGAAGGGAAAGCAACCCAAAGCATCTTTCAAAGATATCCAGAGCACAACCTCAATCAGAGTTCTTTAGCTACTTCACATGGACCTATCTCACCACTCAGTTTTAGTGGAACAAAATATACCTTGGTAATAGTAGATGACTTTTCAAGATACACCTGGGTAGTGTTCTTGTTTAAGAAAAATGACACTATCACTAAGTTGCCAGAATTTTTCAAGCAGATTCAGAATGAACAGAACCAGAGCATAGTGAAGATCAGAAGTGACAAAGGCACAAAATTCCTGAATTCACACATTGCAGAGTATTGCAAAGAGAATGGTATACTTCATGAAACCTCTTCTTCCAGAACACCTCAGCAGAATGGAGTGGCAGAAAGGAGGACCAAAACACTTAAAGAGGCTGGAAGGACCTTATTGGCAGAATATAACACACCTCAAAGATTTTGGGCAGAAGCCATCAACACAGCCTGTTTCACTTAGAACAGATGCCTCATTGCCCAGAGACATGGTAAGACAGCATATGAGGTATGGAAAGGTAAAACCCCATATATTTCATTCTTTCATATTTTTGGATGTAAGTGTTTCATCCATGACAATGGAAAATCCAAATTAAGAACTTTTGATGCTAAAGTGGCAGATGGAATATTCCTAGAATATTCCAGTACCAGTAAAGCATACAAAGTTTTTAATAGGAATTCTCTTTGTGTGGAAGAAACAACTCATGTTGTATTTGATGAATCTACTCTTGAGTGCAAGGTGGAACTTAAGGACTTATCTCCAAAAGAATCCAAGGATCAGATTACCTCCAAGACAATCAAAGTCAAACCACCTAATCTTGATTCAGAGTCAGATTCAGATGGTAACCCATCTTCTGGTTCTCTGGAGCAGAAGCCTTCACAAGGAGCAGAACCAAAAGAGGTTGGAACTTGATGGTCCCGTTTTTGAAGGGCAAAATGGGAATTCAGGAGCAAAATTTTTTTTTTTGAAAACATTTCCTCAAGGAGTTCAGCAAGAATGAGTAATACTCAAGTCACTGCTCTGCTCAGAGGCTGAGTTACCAAGTCAGTGAGAAGGCTTGGAGGCTCATGCTCTGAGCAAGGACAGTGGCTTGAGGTGCTGAACTCTCGAGTGCGTTATAAACCACAGCTTGCACCCTGACTGAGTTCAGTGACGGAATACTCAAGTCACTGCGTTGCTAAGAGTCAGAGCACTCAAGTCAGTCCAAACTGACTTGTGAGCTCAGGCTCTTAACAAGGCAGTGACTCGAGAGACTGAACTCTCGAGTGCTAGCCTAAGCTTGTCAGTGAGATTGGTTCTCCCTGACTAAAATACTTAGCTAATCTTCTTTTCAAACTTTCCAAGTACACTCAGAGAGCATACACTACAAGTAATTAGCAAGTGCTTAGACAAATAAACAACGCTCAGTTTAACGTGGTTCAGAGACTCAGGCTCTTACGTCCACGACCTGATTTAACAGGAAATCCACTACTTGGGATTCTTGTTTTTAACGTGCCAAGGTGCACTTACAACTGGACTCGCGCAACTCCCTGGGCTGCCTCTCCTCACCTCACTACAAACCTAACATTCTTTTGAAAGGGTTTAGTTTGGTTTGGTTTTCTCCAACTAGGTGAGGTTTTCCCTTACAATGTGTTAGCCTTAAGCTAGGATTGGGAAAACCTCTCTAAGCTATGAGTTACAAGCTTGACACTCAATGAATATAATTGATAACCCTAAAGGTCAGTGTCGTGGGTGTGTAACACTTCCTTATGACTCCCTAACAACTAACACACCCTCACAGCTTGTAGGTGTTTATTTTCTTCTTTCACACAATACAACACACTTTACAATGTAGCTATGAGCTTGTATTTATAGTGTGGATTCAAATGTAACCGTTGGAGGAAATTACATTTGAATCCATACAATTAATGGTTTCAACCACTTTTCTTGGAATTCGGCCTTTGTCAGTGTCAGAGTTGCTGCCTCGTGCTGGTTGGTCCACGTGGCCTGGATTCACGGATCTTTGACTCAGTGGGTTTGACTAAGACCCACTGACTTTAGGTAGCTTCCTCCTTCACTGACTGATGATCTTCAGTGAACTGAACGTCTTCAGTGTAGTTTTCCTTCAGAGACTGTTTGAAGATCATTTCCAAGAAGTTTGTCATAAGGCTGAATGACAAACTTCCCTGACCACAGTAGCCTGACTCCTTCAGGACCTACTTGGTGCAGCACTGATCCTCCTGATCATGCTCTTCACTGAGTGGTCCACCTGACTTAGCTTAGATCAGCCTGGTTTACACTCAATGGGACATCCTTCAGGCTTCCCTTCTGGTTCAGGTTGCAAACATGACTTCAGTCAGTTCTCCTTGGTGTCATCTTGATATCTTCAGGCTGTGTTGCTGAGTTCCCCCTCACTGAGTTCCCCCTCAACTGAACAGCCTATTCTACTGAAAGTTAATCTAGTCTGACCTGAAATAAAAGATACTATCCTGACTGCTTTCAAACCTATTACATGTTGTTTTGGAAAATCATCAAAACTAAAACATATCCCAAAAATTTCCCCCTTTTTGATGATTCCAAAACTTCTAACCAAATGATTTTCTATTACAAGAATAATGTCAGAACACAAGTAATAGTTTGAAATATGCAGGAATTCCCATAGTTTAAAATATTTAAGATCTGTTCGGTTGACCATTTTTCATAACAAAACTGGATCAGTGGTCATGTGAACAACCCGCTCTGATACCAATTGATGGTCCCGTTTTCGAAGGGCAAAATGGGAATTCAGGAGCAAAATTTTTTTTTTGAAAACATTTCCTCAAGGAGTTCAGCAAGAGTGAGTAATACTCAAGTCACTGCTCTGCTCAGAGGCTGAGTTACCAAGTCAGTGAGAAGGCTTGGAGGCTCATGCTCTGAGCAAGGACAGTGGCTTGAGGTGCTGAACTCTCGAGTGCGTTATAAACCACAGCTTGCACCCTGACTGAGTTCAGTGACAGAATACTCAAGTCACTGCGTTGCTAAGAGTCAGAGCACTCAAGTCAGTCCAAACTGACTTGTGAGCTCAGACTCTTAACAAGGCAGTGACTCGAGAGACTGAACTCTCAAGTGCTGGCCTAAGCTTGTCAGTGAGATTGGTTCTCCCTGACTAAAATACTTAGCTAATCTTCTTTTCAAACTTTCCAAGTACACTCAGAGAGCATACACTACAAGTAATTAGCAAGTGCTTAGACAAATAAACAACGCTCAGTTTAACGTGGTTCAGAGACTCAGGCTCTTACATCCACGGCCTGATTTAACAAGAAATCCACTACTTGGGATTCTTGTTTTTAACGTGCCAATGTGCACTTACAACTGGACTCACGCCACTCCCTGGGCTGCCTCTCCTCACCTCACTACAAACCTAACATTCTTCTTGAAGGGTTTAGTTTGGTTTGGTTTTCTCCAACTAGGTGAGGTTTTCCCTTACAATGTGTTAGCCTTAAGCTAGGATTGGGAAAACCTCTCTAAACTATGAGTTACAAGCTTGACACTCAATGAATATAATTGATAACCCTAAAGGTCAGTGTCGTGGGTGTGTAACACTTCCTTATGACTCCCTAACAACAAACACACCCTCACAGCTTGTAGGTGTTTATTTTCTTCTTTCACACAATACAACACACTTTACAATGAAGCTATGAGCTTGTATTTATAGTGTAGTTTCAAATGTAACCGTTGGAGGAAATTACATTTGAATCCATAAAATTAATGGTTTCAACCACTTTTCTTGGAATTCGGCCTTTGTCAGTGTCAGAGTTGCTGCCTCGTGCTGGTTGGTCCACGTGGCCTGAATTCACGGATCTTTGACTCAGTGGGTTTGACTAAGACCCACTGACTTTAGGTAGCTTCCTCCTTCACTGACTGATGATCTTCAGTGAACTGAACGTCTTCAGTGTAGTTGTCCTTCAGAGACTGTTTGAAGATCATTTCCAAGAAGTTTGTCATAAGGCTGAATGACAAACTTCCCTGACCACAGTAGCCTGACTCCTTCAGGACCTACTTGGTGCAGCACTGATCCTCCTGATCATGCTCTTCACTGAGTGGTCCACCTGACTTAGCTTAGATCAGCCTGGTTTACACTCAGTGGGACATCCTTCAGGCTTCTCTTCTGGTTCAGGTTTCAAACATGACTTCAGTCAGTTCTCCTTGGTGTCATCTTGATATCTTCAGGCTGTGTTGCTGAGTTCCCCCTCAACTGAACAGCCTATTCTACTGAAAGCTAATCTAGTCTGACCTGAAATAAAAGATACTATCCTGACTGCTTTCAAACCTATTACATGTTGTTTTGGAAAATCATCAAAACTAAAACATATCCCAACAGAACTCCTGTAGGGGGAAGCTCTCCTATAGTTGATGATATTCATCAAGGTACTGTAGAAGATGGTCAACCAGCCCAGTCCAAGGGAAGGAAGAGTCTGGTTGATCATCCCAAAGAGTTAATTATAGGAGATCCAACTAGTGGTGTCCAGACTAGGAAAACTCTAAACGTTGCTGTCTTATTCAGCTGTTATGTTTCCTTGATTGAGCCCATGAATATCAAGGAGGTACTAAAGGATTCAAATTGGATAGTTGCAATGTAAGAAGAGTTGAATCAATTCACCAGATAGGATGTTTGGGAGCTGGTAGACAGACTAAGACATCAAAAGGTGATAGGCACTAAGTGGGTTTTCAAAAATAAGAAAGATGAGAATGATGCTATAACTAGAAACAAGGCAAGGCTAGTGGCCTAGGGTTACTCTCTATTGAAGGTGTGCATGTGTTGTTAAGTATATATGTTGTAACGAATGTTAGAACAATCACTACAATAATTTGGAAAACAGAGATAAAACGTGTACACAACGGAAGACTTAAACACATTATTGCAAGATGGAATACTTTATAACACAAACTACATAAAATAGCTTGTGCTAGCCTTACAGCGAAATGTTCACTATAATAAGATAGTAATACAAAAGTTGTGTGAAGAGTTAAATCGTTCACAATGGAAACAAGACTCGATATCACCTATCGAATCTAAATTGGTTAAGTGTATAACATTATACACCGTCAAAGTTGATCTCACTCTATATCCATGATCTCTCTATCTATGGATATAGGATTGATCGCAAGTTATGCGAGATGTACTAAACTTCTAGGAATAACATAAATGTTGGAATAACTGCCCTATCACCTTTGAACTTAGGATCAACACTAGAGTAGCTGTATTCGTTTATTCCACACTTGGTACTGAAGACTTTGGCTTCTATTTATAGATGGAGGTCTTCATCCATAAATAACTTCTTCATGTAACCGCTTCATGATCTTTATTTTTGATGTTTAAGACTGCAACCGTCTGATCTAGATCATTCTAAATCATTCTGGAATAGCCTGGATCATGTAGGTCCTTGTAGATCCTATAACAGCTCCATGTTGCAACCAATGCTTGCAACATTCACTGCAATATGAGTATTCCAGAGTCTTGTAGATCCTTCTAGATCTTCAACCTGCATGTCAAAACATCTAAAACAACATTTTATCATAAAGTGTTAGTTAATGAGAAAAAAGGGCAAATTCATGTTGTTTCAATGTAAATAGTGAATGCTTCACTACCAACAACATTAACACTCTCAGTCTGAAGGAATAGACTATGATGAGACCTTTGCCCCTGTAGCCAGACTAGAAGCCATCAGATTGTTTCTAGCATATGCTGCTCACATGAAGTTCAAAGTTTACCAGATGGATGTGAAATCTGTCTTTCTTAAAGGGATTCTCATTGAGGAAGTGTATGTTGAATAACCTCCTGGTTTTGAACAAGGTGACAAGGTGTATAAGCTTAAGAAGGCTCTTTATGGGCTTAAGCAGGCACTTAGAGCATGGTATGATACTCTATCTCAATTTCTTCTAGATAATAGTTTTACTACGGGTAAGATTGCTAGACCTTGTTTAGGAAAGAAGAAGGAAATGACATCCTTCTGGTCCAAATATATATGGTGAAATTATATTTGGATCCCCTAACAAGAAGCTGTGTGAAAATTTTGGTAATCTCATACAGAGTCAGTTTGAGATTTCTATGATGGGTGGATGAACTATTTCTTAGGTCTTTAAGTTAAGCAATCAGAGAAGGGAATATTCATCAATCAAGCTAAGTACACCAGGAACATGTTAGATAAATTTGGAATAGGATCTAGTAAGGCTGCCAAGATCCCTATGATGACAAATTTCAACATGGACCCAGATGAGTCTGGAGAGAGTGTGGACCAGACTCAGTATAGAACCCTTATTGGTTCCCTTTTATACTTGACTGCAAGCAGACCAGATATAACTTTTGCTATGGGAGTTTGTGCCAGATTTCAAGCTAATCCGAAGAAGAGTCACCTGGAAGCAGCTAAGAGGATATTAAATTATCTCAAGGGAATAGTTAATCTGGGACTATGGTACCCTGCAGATGACAACTTTGAGTTAAGTGGATATTCAGATCTAGACTATAGTGGTTGCAGAGTAGATAGGAAGGCTACCAGTGGTACATGCCAGTTTATTGGGAATAAATTGGTATCTTGGTTCTCTAAGAAGCAGACTTCAGTTGCTACTTCAACCACAGAGGTAGAGTACATGGCAGCAGGAAGCTGTTGTTCACAACTTCTCTGGATCACTCAACAGCTTAGAGACTACCAGATTAGAAATAAGGACATACCTATATTTTGTGATAGCAACAGTGCAATTTTCATTACCCAGAACCCATTTCTTCACACCAGATGCAAGCATGTTGACATAAGGCACCATTTAATTAGAGATCATGTTGAGAAAGGTGATATAAGGATGGAGAAGATTGCTACAGTGAAGCAGAGGGCAGGAATTCTTACTAAACCTTTGGCAGAGACCAGGTTTAGTTAGCTTTTGAATTAGGGCTTCTGGAACACAAGAAGAGTATCCTTGTTTATGACGGCATCAAGTGCAACTGGGTGGAGTTTTTCTGTAATGTTCTTAGGAAGAACAAGGCTAAAGTCCAAAAGAAGCATTGCCCAGACGCGGAAGGAGAGTTGCAGTATTTCTTCAATGCCAATATTTCCTTGGCCACAAAGCTTACTCTCATTTTGGACTTTCTCTTCCCAGACAAGGTCTGGAAGGCAGATGGCTGCAAGAAATTCTAGAAGACCAAGTTCCTATTTAACAAGGATGGTCCTCTGAATGGCAACCCAGAATCAGACGGTGAAGGTGCCAACCCTTCCAGGCCTATCCAAGTTATTCCTCTCCACCAAAGTGCAGGAAGGCAGAGAAGAAGAAGGTAGGAGCCAGTGCTCCCGAGAAGGTTGTCATTTCAGCTTCTTCAGAGGAGGATCAACAACCTCTTACCTCCATTCTGAAGAAACAGAAGAGAAATGAGGAGTCTACTCAGGATACATCTCCTAATGGCAAGAGGAGTAGTGCTTCTAAGAAGAGGAATCGTAGAGTTGAAGGAGGAGACGCTGGTGCCTCCTCTAGGAAAAAGAAGAAGCAGTAGAGGGCTGTACAGAAAACCCTCTTGGTTGATGAGGATGATGATGAGAAAGAAGAAGAGGAGGAGGATGTGCCCCTAAAGAAGAAACTCAGGACCAGAAGAGCCATCTTGCAAGAATCAGGGCCAGATTCGCCCTTGAGTACCTCTTCTGATCAGGTGGCACATGAATCTGCTTACCTGGACCCATTGGTGTCCTCCCCTGGTGAGATTCATCCTCCTGCAGACAACCCTAAGTCGTCACCTGTTTTTCCAGCTGATGTTGACTCAGCTGAGGTAAACACCCCTTCCCTTCCTTCTATTAATCTTGTTTCCCCTACCTTATCCCCCCCAGAACTCACTTAAGCAAACCCTGTTCTGGATGCACACCTTTCTGCATCTGCTTCAGAACAAACCACATCTACCCCAAACACCTCACTACCCCCTCAAACCCAACCTCAAACACAAACACCTATCCCATCTGCTATTTCCTCTACTCAGGAGCAGACATTGTTAGGAAAATTAGGGGTGTCCGGATCTATTCGGGATGGAAATTAAATACAAACTTAAATTTAATTATTACTAGCATGAATTAATCCTAAATTAATTCAAATAATAATTACACTAACAATAATTAATCATGCATACAAATTTATTTCACGTAAAATTCTATGGCAGAAAAAACTAAGAATTTACGCGATTACATACCTCTTGAAGCGACATCCAATTGAGATCTACGGGACAAGCGTGATGATGCTATCAACCGTAAAAGCCTTCTCAAGTATATCCCTTTCACTTTATTCGTTCACCGGTGGGAAGCGCCCACGAACAATTAAAATAGCAAGGAAGAAAGAAAATATTTATTACTCTTGATTTTTCCAACTCATCGAATTGTGTGTAACTGGAGATGAAAAAATTATCTCCTACTTATAGGAGGGGTTGCCTGATTTTATCTATGGAATAAGGGGGAGAGAAAATCTTTTTCTTAGCCTCTAAGAAATCTTGAATATATCCCATATATTCTTTTCTCTATAATAAAATATTCCACAAAATCCCAACCACCTCATCTATAGTAATTTTAAAAAATTATTAGGGTGAAATCACAAGATTTGGATCTTCCTGAATATATGAGATAATCTTGTATTCCAAGAATACATATCTTCCATAATATCTTTTAAAAAAAAATCAACAAAATCTTTTCTTTCCTAATCTTGCAATTTTCGAAAATAATAGGTAAAAAATCAACAATTATATTTTCTTTTATTTTAATCATCTTATTATTATCGGGCTACTTAATGGGCTACTTGAGGGGTCTTTAGGAAAATAAGATTGGACATCCAATGGGCTTCTGAATTACAATATTGAGCCCCAATATTATTCAGCCTATTAATATTAATTAGTACCACTAATAAATTAATATGCACTATCCATCTTATTCCATATTACGATAATATGGGCTCTCGATTATTATTTCCCGCGTTTAAGATTATCTAGTCCATTAATTAATTGAGCTTCTGAATATCTCTAAATTAATTAATATCTATCACCTTGGAGTAAAGACAACTCAACATTATTATCCGTACCGAAGAAACTAATTCTTCACTTGCAAGATTTGGTACGATAAAACTTCTGAGCCCACCAAGGGGACAAATCACACGAGCCGTACTTGCATACGTTTCTCCGTATTAAACCTAGCAACCGTCGTATGAATAATATTACTTCCTAAGATACAAGGTTTGAAGTCATGATGATTCTCACCCAACATAAATCAAAGCAGTAATCATTAACCACACACGGTCCTATTTAAGTGACGGAGATTAAGAAATCAATAATTACTGAGGTCTAATTCTTCAAGTTACAAAACTGAATAATTTATCCTCGATGTAGGTCCTCTTCAACACATACTAAATGTGCTAGCACAATCTCTTGGTCAAGACAGGCAAATCTGAGAATTACACATTGACCTTTCATGGCGGATTGTTCAATTCCACCTGGGTCGTGAATTTTATATGTTTAGTTACAAGTAACTGTCAATCTGAGCTTCTGTGATCGGGTATCACCACATTGACTACAATGTAACACGTACTACTTATAATGAACTGGTTGCAATAAATATTCAACATTCATTAATATATAAAGCAAATGCGATAAAAGAAATATTCTCATAAGCAAGTGTTTAATACATGAGTTATACAAAGTAAAATCATGCTTTCATGTATAACTCCAACAATCTCCCACTTATACTTAAAGTCTGCTTTTTAGTTTACACCATGCATGTCTAGTGTAGTTCTACGTGACATCTAATGTCAATCTACACTAACCTTATAAATTCAACCCACTTATACTTAAAGCAGATTGGTAATAGTCTTGACTCCCATTCCATCCACATGTCTCTCAAATGTACCCTGAGGCAGACCGCTTGTGAATGGATCCGCTAGGTTGTCCTCCGATACTATCTTTGCCACCTCTATATCTCCTCTCTTAACGATTTCTCGTATAAGATGGTATTTTCTTTCTATGTGTTTGCTGGCCTTGTGGGCTCTCGGTTCCTTTGAATTTGCAACTGCTCTGGCATTGTCACAATAGATAGTGATCATGTCAGGCAAATTCAGAACAACGTCCAAGTCCACTAAGAAGTTCTTGAGCCATACAGCCTCTTTCGCTGCTTCACAAGCAGCTACGTATTCGACTTCCATGGTTGAATCGGCGATGCATTTATGCTTAACGCTTCTCCATGAAATGGCTCCTCCTCCCATGCAAAACACACTACCCGAGGTAGACTTTCTGGAGTCTAGGTCTGATTGGAAATCCGAGTCCGTGTATCCTATGGGAATTAGACTATCTATCACGAGTTCTTTTTTGATACCTCAAGATGCATTTAACGGCAGTCCAATGGTCTTTCCCGGGTTACTTTGATATCTTGCCACCATGCCCACGACATAGCAGATATCCGGTCTCGTACACAAAATTGCATACATAATGCTTCCTACAGCCGAAGCGTACGAAACGTCTTTCATGTCATCTATCTCCGCTTGCGTCTTAGGGCACATTTCTTTTGGTAGATGGATTCCATGCCTAAAAGGTACAAAACCTTTCTTGGAATCTTGCATGCTGAAACGCTTCAAAACAATGTAAATGTATGAAGCTTGCGATAAACCCAACATTATTTTCTTGCGATCACGAGTGACTTTGATCCCAAGGATGTGACCGGCTTCCCCTAAGTCCTTCATATCAAATTGTTTTGACAGCCATACCTTTACGTCTGACAATACCTTTACATTATTTCCAATGAGCAGAATATCGTCTACGTATAATACTAAGAATACCACTGCAGTTCCGTCACACTTTTTATACCCACAACTTTCGAACTCGTTTTGATCAAACCCATAAGACTCGATAACCTGATCAAAATACTAGTTCCAAGTACGCAATGCTTGCTTAAGTCCATAAATGGATCTCTTGAGCTTGCGTATGAGATGCTCTTGGCCTTTTGCAATAAAACTTTTGGGTTGTTGCATATAGATATCTAACTCGTCAAGACTTCCGTTAAGGAAAGTCGTCTCGACATCCATCTGCCAGATCTCGTAATCTAGATGTGCAACGATCAACAAGAGAATACAGATGGACTTAAGCATAGCTACATGTGAAAAGGTTTCCTCAAAATCGATCCCTTCTTTTTTAGTATACCCTTTTGCCACTAGCCTTGCCTTGAAGGTCCCAACCCTTCCGTCCGGTCCTCTTTTCCTCATGTATACCCACTTGATTATGATCCATCAAACCCATCTCGATTATGGTTCCACCAACTCCCACACTTGATTATGATCCATGGAATCCATCTCGGCTTCCGTTGTCGTCTGCCATGATTCTTCGTCTTTATCTTGGATTACCTTGTCGTATATCCATGGGTCTGATTCATCTCCGGGAATCAAATCCGAAGATTCTCCTATTCCCATTAATCTTATCTAACAAACCTCCCACTGTGACGGGGTTCCGATTGTGAAGGTGTGACGTTTGGTATATCATCTTGTATACTTGGTATCGGGGTTTACCCTCTCAATTCTTCTAAGGTAATTTCACTTTTAAGCTTCTGATTGTTCATATATTTCTCTTCCAATAATTTAAAGTGTGCGCTAATCACGGTCTTTTGATCCTTGGGACTATAAAACATACACCATTTCGTTCCCGCGGGATATCCTATAAACAACCTTAGTTCCGAACGTGGATCCAACTTACTGGCTTCCTTGTCTAGCACGTATGCTGGACACCCACATATCCTCATATGTTTCAAACTAGGCTTACGCCCGGTCCACAATTCTACCGGGGTTTTAAGAACCAATTTGGATGGCACCAAGTTTAGAATATAAGCCGCCGTTTCCAAGGTGTTACCCCAAAACAATTTCGGTAGATCTGAATAACTCATCGTGGATCTGACCATTTCTAAAAGAGTCTGGTTCCTTCATTTCGCCACATCGTTTTGTTGAGGGGTTCCCAGTGCGGTTAACTGGTATACGATCTCTTCGTCCGATAGGTAGTTCATGAATTCATCACTGAGGTATTCACCTCCATGATCTGATCGTAGAAACTTGATACTCTTTTCCCTATATTTCTCGGCTTCGGTTTTAAACTCCTTGAACTTGTCAATAGTTTCAGACTTATGCCTCATAAGGTAGATGTACCCATATCTCGAGTAATCGTCAATAAAAGTGACAAAATACTCATACCCCATCCTTGCTTTGATCGACATTGGACCACATACATCGGTATGAACGAGTTCTAAAACTCCTGTGGCTCTATTCCCCTTGGCTCCAAATGCCATCTTGGTTATTTACCCTCTAAACAGGATTCGCAAGTTGGAAACGACTCGACTTGGAATGATTCCAAGGATCCGTCTTTCACCAATCTTTCTATCCACTTTAGATTAATATGACCTAGTATAAGATGCCATAGAAGTGTTTCATTCATATCCGAAGAACGCTTCCTTTTATTAATCGAAATGATCGACGTGTTATTAGATTCATTATTTGAGTGGTGTGCACACTTAATCGTATAGAGATTGTTCACCAACGTTCCATGACAGATATGTTCATTCTTACGAAAAATAGGAACTACTTTATTAAAAGAAACTGAATATCCATAAAAAATAACTTAGAAATTGACATTAAATTCTTTCTAAAGTTCGGAACGTAAAGAACATCTCTTAAAATTAAAACTCTATCTTCAAAAGACAGGTGCACGACTCCCACTACTTCGGCTGCCACTCTCGTAGCATCGCCTAAAGTGATGAGGATCTCATTCTCGCTAAGTCGCTGAGTTAGCTGGAACCCCTGAAGAGTGAAATAAATATGATTAGTTGCCCCGGTATCCACTACCCAAATGTGGGTAGCATACGCCGCAACATAAGTTTCAACGACTAAAGCATGAGAGTTACCTTTCTTTACTGCCTTCTTAGGCTTAGAACAGACAGACCTCCAATGTCCCTTCTCACCGCAATTGAAGCACTTACCCTTAGCAGTCTTCTTTCCACCTCATTTGCCTTTAGCCTTGGCTTTTGCAATAGTCAGGGTTGCTTGGGTCTGACATTTTGTCCTCTTCCTCTTCTTCCCTCCCTTGGGACCGGAAGAGGTAGACGGACCATTTGCCACCATAGCAACAGCCTGATACCCCATAATTTTCTCCGCCGATACCAAAGCTTGCAAGAGCTCGAGCAAACTATTTGCCCGTTCAATCATTTGATAGTTCAATTGAAACTGCTCAAAGCTTTTCGGTAGAGAATGGAGAACGAAATCGACCTTAGTAGGGAGATCAAATTCGGCACCAAGTACCTCTAACTTGTTGAGGTGAGCTATCATCTCGAGAACGTGATCCCTCACGGGCGTTCCCTCCACCATTTTCTGCGAAAGCATCTTTCGCATGGTGATTTGCCTAGCCGTACAGTTCTGATTTATAAACATCGCTTCAAGATTGAGCATAATCTCTGAGGCGGTCTCCATTTATTGGTGTTGGTGTTGCAACATATCTGACATTGAAGCCAAGATGGTACACCTAGCCATCTCATCGGAGTCTATCCAACTCTTATGCTCTTTCTTGACCGACTTGCTCGCATCTTCGGCAGGCTCATCGGGCTTAGGATTAGTAAGCACCCACTTGTGGTGTTGAGCGGTTAGGACAATATCAAGGTTACATTTCCGATCAACGTAGTTCTCACCAACAAGTTTATTATCTTTAAGTATAATAAACAGTGGATTAAAAGGTTGCGACATGATGAACTGAGAATAAAATATACATTCATATAAATATCTAGAAAAATACGAAATTATCACATCATTTGACCACACCAATTATATTGAAACCTTAATACAATATAATCATGCATCAGCCAACATCTCGAAATAATTTAAATGCGCCACGCGGGATGTTCTATACATTTAAACATATTCAAGCGGATCACAAACTTTAAAAGTTACAAATCCTTAATTCGAAATTAATAGTTGGCTCCCACTTTGACCACATAAAAATTGATAGGGACTCCGTGGGGAGTAAGTTAATATCAATTTCTTATGTCTAAGTATTAACCATAATTCAATACAGGATTATTATCTCGCTTTGAGTAAGCCACTCGTGGTGAGAGTCAATACCGCCACTAGTAATAGTCCACAATCATCCTTTCGAAATTTATTCATGTGAAATCTGTCTTTTTGGCCGATCCAAGGGGAAAATGTATTCCAAAAAGTCTTCAAAAATAAATAAATTATGGAGGTCAAATTAATCCAATTTTATTATCCGGAATAAAATCGCGATTAAAAAAATATACCTAGTAATTTTCGAAAGTAAGGTTTTTTTTCTTGGACAATTAAAATTATGCAAACACATATTATCAAATAATAAATTCATGAAAATAAAACATCCATCAAAATAAAAAATTAAAACACATTGGAGCACTCAAGTCCAATTGTCACGGTTTAATTTTCTTCACGTCTTGATGCAATAAACTGTCCTCGTTGCTTTCATCGTTCGTCTCGACAAGGTTCCACTTCAATAGCAACAATTCATCAAAATGTCCTTCGTTTGGGGTCGGGACGATGTTTGGAATCACACAAAAAAACACGAATGAAAAAAATATCATGGACCGAGATCCGGCGCACGTCCGCCCATGGAGGTGGGCCACACGCCTCTCGGTGCCACACGCAGCCGAGCACCGACCGCCGAGCGGATGGTGCCAAGCGCGCCTCGTGCTGCCAGGCACCCATCGCACACGGCGCCATGCGCCTCACACACACCGTGCGTCAGGTTTCATCATTCGTCGTTGTTTCCACCAAATGCACAATTCATGTCCATGCATGGGCCACACATGCATGCATCGTCCGGGTACGCCCTCTTAATTCATCGTCTTCATTTCGATCCAGTTACAATTTATTTACAAAAATAAATAAAAACTAGATCTAGACTAGTCTATTACATTGATCAAATCAAACAAATAAAACAACTAATCTACTCATAGATTTTCTCATGAGAAAAATGAATTCGAACGAATCAAATTAAAATATAAATAAAACTCATACGCATGAATAAAAAAATTAAAAAATTAAACCATGACAATTGGATACCTGCAAAAAAGATCTAGCAATTCTACTATCCAATTTCAATTTAATGTTTAACAATTTAAATTCCAATTTAAAGATCAGAGTCCGAAACCATGGCTCTGATACCAGTTGTTGGGAAGATTAGAGGTGCCCGGATCTATTCAGGATAAAAATTAAATACGAACTTAAATTTAATTATTACTAGCATGAATTAATCCTAAATTAATTCAAATAATAATTACACCAACAACAATTAATCATGTATACGAATTTATTTCACGCAAAATTCTTTGGCGGAAAAATTAAGAATTTACGCGATTACGTACCTCTTGAAGCGACATCCAATTGAGATCTACGGGACAAGCGTGATGATGCCATCAACCGTAAAAGCCTTCTCAAGTATATCTCTTTCGCCTTATTCGTTCACCGGTGGGAAGCGCTCACGAACAATTAAAATAACAAGGAAGGAAGAAAATATTTATTGCTCTTGATTTTTCCAACTCATGGAATTGTGTGTAACGGGAGATGAAAAAATCATCTCCTACTTATAGGAGGGGCTGGCCGATTTTATCTATGAAATAAGGGGGAGATAAAAAAATTTTCTTAGCCTCAAAGAAATTTTGAATATATCTCATATATTCTTTTCTCCATAATGAAATATTCCACAAAATCCCAACCTCCACATATATAGTAATTTTCAAAAATTATTAGGATAAAATCACAAGATTTTGATCTTCTTGAATATATGAGATAATCTTTTATTGCAAGAACACATATCTTCCATAATATCTTTTCGATAAAATCAACAAAATATTTCCTTTCCTAACCTTGCAATTTTCGAAAATAATAGGTAAAAAATCAGCAATTATATTTTTATTTATTTTAGTCACCTTATTATTATCGGGCAACTTAATGGGCTACTTGAGGGGCCTTTAGGAGAATTATGATTGGACCTCCAATGGGCTTCTTAATTACAATATTGAGCCCCAATATTATTCAGCCCTTTAATATTAATTAGTACCACTAGTAAATTAATATTGCACTATCCATCTTAATCCATATTACGATAATATGGGCTCTCGATTATTATTTCCCGCGTTTAAGATTATCTAGTCCATTAATTAATTGAGCTTCTGAATAACTCTAAATTAATTAATATATATCACCTTGGAGTAAAGACAACACAAAATTATTATCCATACCAAAGAAACTAATTCTTCACTTGCAAGATTTGGTATGATAAAACTTATGTGCCCACCAAGGGGAGAAATCACACGAGTCGTACTCACACATGTTTCTCCGTATTAAACCTTAGCAACCATCATATGATTAATTTTACTACACAAGACACAAGGTTTGAAGTAATGATGATTCTCCTTCAACATGAATCAAAACAGTAATCATTAACCACACACGGTCCTATTTAAGTGATGGAGATTAAGAAATCAATAACCACTGAGGTCTAATTCTTCACGTTTCAGAACAGAACAATTTATCCTCGATGTAGGTCCTCTTCAACACATACTAAATGTGCTAACGCAATCTCTTGGTCAAGACAGGCCAATATGAGAATTACACATCGATCTTTCACGGCGGATTGTTCAATTCCACCTGGGTCGTGAATTTTGTACATTTAGTTACAAGTAACTGTCAATGTGATCTTCTGTGATCGGGTATCACCACATTGACTACATTGTAACACGTACTACTTATAATTAACTAGTTGCAATAAATATTCAACATTCATAAAAGAATTATTCTCATATACAAGTGTTTAATACATGAGTTATACAAAGTAAAAACATACTTTCATGTATAACTCCAACAGACAGCCCCTACCCCACCTTCCACGTCATAAATTGCCATTGTACCCGAGGATATTATCACACTCTCATCCTCTCCTGGTACAGAACAGCCCCCATCCACCTCAACCCAAACACCCATTAACCCAAACACTCTCCCCTCCCCTAGCATGGCTCTGGGATTCCCTTCCCCTCTAGGCTCCCCCAATACTCAACTAGCGATGATAGTAAGGAAGTGACTGCCTCACTTAAGCCTGTTAGCCGTGCCACACACTCTTCTGCCCATAGGCCCATCCTCTTTTCCTTCAATGACACAGACATGGAGCCTATCAGGCACAGCATGAGCAAAGGTGCTCAACTCTGGCTACGATAACACTTTCCTGTTCTTCTAGACCACCTTCCCCTTCTTACAGACCTGACTGATGGGGTGGTCTGGAGCAAAGCCAGAGAGGAGGATATTGAAGATCCCATCCTCCTCCACGATGAAATGGGTGCTTCAAACTTCTCCAGGTGGGAGATTAAGGTGAAGGAGAAACTCAACATTAAATATCCCTCTGAGCTTATGTCTGTGGATGCTGCCAGAGTAGTGATCAGAACCTTTCTAATCCAGAGGGGAGTCATGATATCACCTGTTGACCCTACTTATACTTTTGGGCCCCACTTCACATTCCCTCCAGAGTTGTATTCAGAGGAAGAGAATTTTGATGTCACCCCTACTATGATCAAGAAGATGAAGCTTTTCTTCAATACTCAAATCCAAGAGATTGGCAGATTCTTCAAGGCCATCCAGCACTATGGCCCAGTCATGATTGAGCTACAGATCAGAGAAGAGAGAAAGAAATTTCTCAAGCAGATCAAGTCTACCTTTGCCTCTGCCAAAGCTGCCTTTAAGGTGAAAGGTCTATTTCTCAAGATGGACATTATCAAGAGCCAGAAGGAGCTTCAGGTACATGTGGTGTAGCAGTTGAGACCAATCTCTGTTCACAAGACCATTCTCTGGCTACCCAGATGTTGGAAGTTGCCCAGATGAAGGATGATCTTAGGCAGATGATGAAAAGGCAGCAAGTTCTGGTAGCTGAAGCTCAGTCCTATGTAGAGAAAGTCAAGAAGCTGAAGGAGATGTACTCTTCTTCCTCCACTGAATTTCCCTCCCTGGTTAAGCAAGTGATGGAACCCCTTATTGATGATGTTAAAAAGGGGGAAGAGAAGGCCAGAACTGAATTAGCAAAGTCTACCAATGAGACTCTGTTCACTCATTTTTGCAGACTGGATCTTCTGGAGGGCACCATGGCTCAAGCTGAGATAAACCAGAAGAAGGCAGAGTTGAAGTCTCTTGCCATGGCCCAGCAGCTGAAAGCAGAGGAGTCTCAAGAATCTGAGCAAGAGCCTGATGTTGGTCCTGCCAAGAGAAAATTGAAGAAGGCCAAGAAGACTTTCTTGGAAGAAGTTGTTGAAGAAGCTCAGCAGAGAGCAAATAAGGAGACAAAAGAAGAGAAGAGAGCCAGAATCACGAGGAATATCAATGAAGAACAAAGGAGGAGATATGTCAGGAGACAAAACAAGAAACTGAAGGAAGCTGGTGGAAGCAGCAGTGGCAGCACCAGGAGGAAGAAGAACCAGATTGAGATCATGTCTCAGCTGCCACTCAGGACAGAAGGGTCCTTTGACTCTACTGTGTCTGTTCCCTTGATAGAGAAATGGAGGGAAGCCAAGACCATGTGGTTCATCCAGCATTACATTCACAAGCCACCACCAGAGGATGAGGAGTTGATCAACAAGACCTTCCATTCTTGGATGAAGGCTTATGACAGAGTACTCTATGAGCAGCTGATGCAGTCCATCATTGAGTTCAACCTGGAAGTGACTGCTCCGCAATTTGAGTATCTTAACACTCCTTGACTTGAACACTGTTGGTCCCACTAGATAGATTAATTGCAGAAGCTTAAACTTAAATTAAAGTTCTTTTCAAAATCTTTTTACTAGAGTACAAGTTAAAGCAAATAATAAAGAAAGCAATAAAGAACACACGATATATAGTAGTTCGGATATTAAAATCCTATGTCCACTCTCCCTTCTTATCAAAGGGGCCTTACTACCAACCAACCAACTTACGTACTGGAATTTCGAAGTACCAGTTCCTTCTTACAACAGCCTTTAGATCTAACTTCGATCTAAAGCTTTACAATCTTCAACCTTGTCTTAACAGATGAGCAGGTTGAGATCCAACAACTCCTTAATGAGTATATAAGATTATGAACAATGTAAGAGTGCTTAAAGCGTGGCAAAAGCTAAGGCTTGAATATGACTACGTGCGCGTGAAAAAAATTTCTAGAGCCTTTCTTTAAAGATGCACTCTTGTATTTATAGAGATGATTAGGGTTTAGCCATTGGAGAGCTAATCTAATCAGATCTCTAATTAAGAAAGCTTCAATCAATCAATTCCCTAATTGATTGATTGGGTTGGTGAGATCCTTGGACTGAATGACTTCAAATACTTTCCAATCCGATCTTGTTGACTTGATTTGAAATACCAACGGTCAAATGCTTCCAATGCCTAACTCTTATTCTTCCAGAGAAGGCAGGACAAGATACTAGGTAACATCGGTGTCCCCTGGTCCAGGGTCGATTAAGAACCAGAATACTCAGTAGAATTCATAGAAGATTCTGAGCATCTTTTGGTTCACCAGACTCGTCTGATCTGGACTCGTCTAGTCTGGGAAAGGTCTTTTGCCTCTGGTCAGATCTCATCTGGTGAAGTCTTCTGGTGGGGTCTTCTGGTGACTCTTCTGGTGAAGTCTTCTGGTCTGGCAGTTCTGGTGAAGTCTTCTGGTGGGGTCTTCTGGTGACTCTTCTGGTGAAGTCTTCTGGTCTGGCAGTTCCTCCTAGACTAAGTCCTAAACTATTTCCTCATCTGGCTAACAGGTCCAGATGGTCCTATTACATCTTCTGGTTTGTTTTAACTCATCAAAACTATACAACTTTTATCCTAACAATTTCCCCTTTTTTGATAAAGTTAAAACACTAACCAGAACTGATAAAAAAGAAATTAAGCAAGAAAGCAAATAAAAGGATAAGACCTTAGAATAGATCTTATCAGCCAAACAAGAAGACAACAAGAAGTTGTCTTTAAGACAAAGTAGATATGACTTTCATTAATAATAGAGGACAAAGATGATTACAGATTACATTTTATATCAAAGTCCTAATCTATGCATATCTTCTATTCTCCTTGGGCACCAGAAACTAATCAAAGAATCTGTCTTGAATAGCCTTGAGCTCAGCAGAGGATGTTGGGGTGAAATTCACCAACACCTTAGTCTTGTACAGCTTCTTCAATTCAACCCAATCAACCTGGTCCCCAATCATTGGTGTGTTAAGATAATGGAACTCAGGGGCAGTTACTTCCAGGTTGAACTCAATGGTGGAATCCATGAGTTTCTTGTACAACTCTGCATCGTAGGCCTTCATCCAGGAGTGGAAGGTTCTGTTGATAAGCGCATCATCCTCTGGCGGGGGTCTCTGAATGTAGTGTTGGATAAACCACAAAGTCTTTGCTTCTATCCACCTTTCAATAAGGGGAACAGGCACAGTGGAGTCAAAAGACCCTTCTGTCCTGAGTGGCAGAATATCCATCACTTCAATAGGAGCCTTCCTCTTCTGGCTTGATCCACTGGTACCAGGAGTGATACCAGTTTCTCTGGCTTTCTTGTTTTGCCTTCTAACATATCTGAGCCTCTGCTCTTCATCTATGTTCTTCCTTACTCTGGCCAACCTTTCCTCTGGAGTCTCTTCTTTAAACCTCATCTTTGCCTCTTCAACTACCTGCTCCAAGAAGCTCTTCTTGACCCTTCTTATCTTCCTCTTAGCAGGGCCAGGAATGGAGACAGGATCTTGCTCTGAGTCAAGAGTTTCCTCCTCTGCTGCTAGCTGCTTGGCCATAGTCAAAGACTTTAGCTCTTCCTTCTTCTTCTTCTGCAGCTCAGCTTGAGCCAAGTGTTCTCCAGCAGGTCCAGACGAGCTCCGTGATTGAAGAGAGTCTCATTGGTGCTCTTCGCCAGATCAGTTCTGGCATACTCTTCCCCCTTTTTAACTTCATCAAGGAGGGGCTAAACCACCCGCCTTATCAGATCAGGCAACTCGGTGGAGGAGGAAGAGTGGAGATCACACAGCTTCTTAGCTTCCTCCAGGTAAGCTTGAGTCTCAGCCACCAGATATTCTTACTTGGCCAACATCTCCTGGAGGGAGTCCTTCAATTTGGCAGTCTCAAGCATTTGAGAAGCCATCTCCACCTTCAACACAGAGACTGGAAGCAGCTGGTCCAAGACATGTTCCTGCATCTACTTCTGGCTGTGCCTGACATCCATCTTCAGATAGAGGCAATCAGATTTGAACGAGGCTTTAGCAGAGGCAAAAGTAGCCTTGATCTGCTTCAAGAATTTTCTCCTCTCTTTCTTGATCTGGTGTTCAACCAGAGCAAGCGCCAGATGCTGCATTGCCTTAGAGAAACACCCTATCTGTTGGATCTGTTCATTGAAGAACATCTTCATCTTCTGCAGCATAGCTGGGGTGACATCAAAGTCCTCCTCGTCTGAATATAGCTCTGGAGGGAAGGAGAAGTGAGTGCCAAAGGAGTAGGAAGGGCCCTCTGGAGAGATCATAACACCTCTCTGGATCAACAAGGTTCTAATCACCACCTTGGCTGCTTCTGGAGTCTCAAGCTCTACTGGATTTTAGATGTTGAGCTTCTTCTTGAGACCTATCTCCCAAATCCTCCACGTCTTTAAGTCTCGCCTTGCTCCAGACCTTGGCATCAGTCAAATCTGCCAAAAGGGGCAAGTGCTCCAACAGAATCGGAAAATGCTCTCTTAGCCAGAGCTGAGCACTTACACTCATGCTCTGCCTAATGGGACCCATATCATCATTGTTAAATGTGAAGGGTTTGGGCCCAGAGGCAGAGGAAGATGGTGCTAAGACCTCCGGCTCCAGTGAAGCATCCGCATCTTCACTATCATCGCTGATTGAAACTGCGGGGGAGGCAGGAGGACCAGAGAACCCCAGAGCCATGGAAGAAGAGGGGTTCTGGTCATTTTGGGTTGGGGGGGGTATAAGTGTTTGGGTTTGAGAAGTGGAAGGGTGTGTATGAATGGATGGTTCTGCACCAGAAGAGGTTGAGGGCACCTCTGGTACAGGGTTTGTTTGTGGGGGTGAAGGGTTTGTAAGTAAAGGTGTTTGAGATGGAGGGGGGAAAGGTGTTTGAGTGTGTAAGGTTGAGGGTGTGTATATGGGAGTGTTTGGGAGGGTCTGCTCTGGTGAAGAAATTGGAGCACCAGGAGCAGGGGAGAGGAAATGTGTTTGGGTTTCTGGGGGAGAGGTGGAGGGGGTAACAAGATTGACATGAGAAGGGGAAGGGTTTACCTCAGCTGAGTCAACATCAGCTGGTACATGAAGCTCTGGAGCTGTAGCATCTTCCATCAGCTAAGAAGCCTCCTCAATTGCCTGCTCCAAGGCATCCCCAAGATCAGATCCAGAGTCAGGATCTTGAAGAATGGCTCTCTTAGCCTTGGATTTCATCTTCAGAGGAATCTCCTCCTCCTCTGATTTCTCCTCCTCTGATGACTCGTCCACCAGAAGGGTTTTCTTGGAATCCTTCTTCAAAGTCCTAGGCTTCTTGGCTGAGGCCTTGCTTGCACCTCCTTCTTCTTGCCTCGGCCTCTTCTTAGCTACTGTTGGTCCCACTAGATTGATAAATTGTGGAAGCTTTTAAAGGGAATGTCTTTAGCAAAGTTCTTTTCACAAGAGCACAATAAAATAAACAAGAAAGTAAATGCAGAAAATAGTAAATAAGACCGGATATATAGTGGTTCGGATCTGAATATCCTACGTCCACTCTCCCTTGATTAAAGGGGTCTCACTATCCAACCAACAACCAACTTACTTACTGGAATTGTGAAGTACCAGTTCCTTCTTACAATATCTTTAGATCTAACTTCGATCTAAAGACCACAACCTTCAACCTTATCTTGTAGATGAACATGTTGAAATCCAACAACTCCTTAAGAGTGAATATAAAAGTGTGAATAGAATAAGAGTGATATATGCTTGATAATCAAGAGCTTGGAATATATCTTCGTGCGCGTAGGATTCTCTCTAGCCCTTTTTCTTGAGACTGCACTCTTTATTTATAGAGGTGATTAGGGTATATCCATTGGAGAGCTAATCCAATCAGATCCTCTATTTAAGAAAGCTTCAATCAATCAATTCCCTAATTGATTGATTGGGTTGGTGATATCCTTGGATTGATTGACTTCAAAACTTTCCAATCCTGATCTTGTTGACTTGATTTAAATCTCCAACGGTCAATAGCTTCCAATGCCTAACTCTGATTCTCTTCAGAGAAGGCAAGACCAGACACCAGGCAACCTGATGTCTTCTGGTCCTGATCTGGTTAAGAAACAGAATGCTCATCAGAACCAGGAGATGATTCTGAGCATATTTTGTTTCACCAGACTCGCCTGGTCCGGTCTCGTCTGGTCTGCGGAAAGGTTCTCTGCCTCTGGTCAGTCTCATCTGGTGAAGTCCTCTGGTGGAGTCCTCTGGTGAAGTCCTCTGGTGACTCTTCTGGTGAGTTCTTCTGGTGACTCTTCTGGTGAGGTCTTCTGGTCTGGCAATTCCCCCTAGACTAAGTCCTATTCTAGTTCATCATCTGGCTAACAGGTCCAGATGGTCCTATTACATTCTCTGGTTTGTTTTAACTCATCAAAACTATACAACATTTATCCTAACAATTTCCCTTTTTTTGATGGAGTTAAAACATAACCAGAACTGATCAAATAAAAGTACTTAAGCATAAAAATAATAAGAGGATAAGACCTTAGAATAGATCTTATCAGGAAAACAAGAAGACAACAAGGAGTTGTCTTAAGGACAGAGAAGATATGGTATTTCATTAATAATAAGGACAAAAGTGATTACAGATTACAATGCAAATCTGGTCCTATTCTAATCATATCTTCTGTTCTCTTTAGGCACCAGGAACCAGTCGAAGAATCTGTCTTGAATGGCCTTCAACTTAGCAGAAGATGTTGGAGTGAAATTTGCCAACACCTTGGTCTTGTACAATTTCTTCAGTTCTGCCCAATCAACCAGGTCCCCTATCATGGGAGTGTTAAGATAATGGAAATCAGGGGCAGTGACCTCCAGGTTGAACCCTATGGTGGATTCCATCAGCTGCTTGTACAGACTTGCATCATAAGCCTTCATCCAAGAATGGAATGTCCTCTTGATGAGTGCATCATCCTCTGGTGGAGGTCTCTGAATGTAGTGCTGGATGAACCACAAGGTCTTTGCTTCTCTCCATTTCTCTATTAGAGGGACAGGCACAGTAGAGTCAAAGGACCCTTCTATCCTGAGTGGCAAAATGTCCATCACCTCAACATGACCTTTCTTCTTCTGGCTGGATCCGCTGGCACCAGAAGAGATGCCAGCTTCTCTGGTCTTCTTATTCTGCCTCCTAACATATCGGAGCCTCTGCTCTTCATCTATGTTCTTCCTTATTCTGGCTTGCCTTTCTTCAGGCGTTTCTTCCCTGAATCTCTTTTCTGCCTCCTCAATAACTTCTTCTAGGAAGCTCTTCTTCACCTTTCTGATCTTCCTCTTTGCAGGTCCAGAGATTGAGATAGGATCCTGCTCTGCTTCTGAAGACTCCTCTTCTGCCGCCAGCTGCTTTGCCATGGAAAGAGATTTGAGCTCTTCCTTCTTCTTCTTCTGCAGCTCGGCCTGGGCCAAGGTTTTCTCCAGCAGGTCCAGACGAGCACCATGGCTGAAGAGAGTCTCATTTGTGGTCTTCGCCAGATCAGTTCTGGCCTTGTCTTCCCCCTTTTTAACTTCATCAATAAGGGGCTCCAGCACCTGCCTAATGAGATCAGGTAAGGCAGTGTTGGAGGAAGAGTGAAGATCACGCAGCTGCTTTGCTTCCTCCAGATAAGCTTTTGATTCAGCAACCAGCCTCTCCTGCTTCTCTAACATCTCCTCGAAGGAGTCTTTAAGCTTGGCAGTCTGCAGCATCTGGGAAGCCATCTCAACCTTCAAAACAGAAACTGGCCTCAGCTGCTCCAACACATGCTCCTGGAGCTGCTTCTGGCTATGCATCACATCCAGCTTAATAAAGAGTCCATTTGCTTTGAAAGAGGCTTTGGCAGCAGCAAAGGTGGACTTAATCTGCTTCAAGAAGATCTTCCTCTCTTGTCGGATCTGGTGCTCAATCATAGCAGGGGCCATATGTTGAATCGCCTTGGAAAATCGCCCAATCTGCATGATCTGCTCATTGAAGAAGGTCTTCATCTTTTGCAGCACGGCAGGAGTGACATCAAAGTCCTCCTCATCAGAGTAGAGCTCTGGAGGGAAAGTGAAGTGAGGGCCAAATTTGTAGGAGGGGCCCTCAGGAATGATCAAAACTCCTCTCTGGATCAACAAGGTGCGGATCAACACCTTGGCTGCCTCTGGGGTCTCAAGCTCTGCAGGATTCTGGATGTTGAGCATCTACTTGAGATCAATCTCCCAGGCAGTGAAATTGGGAGGACCCATTTCCTAAAGCAACAACATGAGGTCCTCTACATCTTTAAGTCTGGCCTTGCTCCAGACTTTGGCATCAGTCAGCTCTGCCAAAAGTGGTAAGTGCTCCAACAAAATAGGGAAGTGCTCTCTTAGCCAGAGCTGAGCACTTACACTCATACTCTGCCTGATGGGACCCATTTCTACAGATGAGAAAGTAAAGGGTTTGGGCCCAGAGGTAGAGGAGGATGGTGCTAAGACCTCCGGCTCCAGTGAAGCATTCTCATCTTCACTATCATTGCTGGTCAAACATGTGGGAGAATGGAGAGGGGCAAGAGGTCCCAGAGCCATGGAGAAAGATGGGTTCTGGTCTGAATGAGTTTGGGGAGAGGTAGGATTTTGTGAGGTAGAGGTTGTGGGAAGGGGCTGTTCTGCACCAGAGGAAGATGGAATCTCTGGTACAGAGGCTGGGATGGCACCAGAAGTGGTTGGCACCTCTGGTACAGGGGCTGGGGGAGAGGGATTAGTGGAAAGAGGTGTTTGGGAAGGTGGGGGAGAAGGTGTTTGGGTAGGTATGGTGGAGGGAGTGTATATAGGGGTATCAGAGAGGGTCTGCTCTGGTGAAGCAAAGGGGGCACCAGAAGCAGAAGATGGGTTTTGGGGAGGGTTTTCTGCGGGAGAGGTTGATGGGGTAACAAGATTAATGGGGGTAGGGATAGGTGGGATTACCTCATCAGATGGGACTGGAGCAGTGGAGTCCTGCATGATCCTGGCAGCTTCATCAATTGCCTGCTCTAGAGCATCTCCAAGATCAGAGCCAGAGTCTGAATCTTGAAGAATGGCCCTCTTGGCCCGAGATTTCTTCTTTTGAAGAGGCTCAACCTCTTCTTCCTCCTCATCCTCTGATGGCTCATCCACCAGGAGTGTCTTCTGAACCCTTCTGCCAGTTCTGGGTTTCTTGGCAGATACCTTCCTGGCCTCCTCTGGCATCTTCCTTTTGGGTGCTCCTGCCTTCTTAGCAGCTTCTGCACCATCACCCTTCTTCTTCAGAATATTAAGAAGGGGAATATGGTCCTCATCTGAGGAACCAGAGAAAGCAATGGTTGAGGAACCCGTTGCTTCAGCATGCTTCTTTAGGCTCTTCCGATTTAAGCTTCTTGCAGACGTATTCCGGATCGAAGTTGCACTTGGGTGCCATTGCTGTGAGAGAGAGAGAGAGAGAGAGAGAAAGAAAACTTGCAGAGAGAAATTAGGGCTTTGAAAATAAGGAAACGTGAAAAGACAGATTGAAGCAACGTTTGATTTAAATAGGCAAGACGCGTGTCTTGAATAATTAATGAAGTGTGAACGCGTGGAATTGCCAAATTTAATTTAGGGAACAAAATCAATTTTCGAATTGATTGACATATTGCACATTAATTAAATCTGATGGCCAAGATTAAAAGGCAAAATACATATTTAATCTGGTGCGTAGGCGTGAGCATTGGGACTGGGTTCGAGGGGGGTTTTGTGGCAGTCAAGAGAAAAAGCAAAATGATTGCCTAGGCCCTATACCCTAGTCTTAAATACACTTCTGAAGTTGAAACGTTTTGAGTGTATTAAGTAATATGAAAAGTGTATCCCAATGATCAGAGGCCAGAGAAGTAAAAGCATACCTGTCACGTGATATAGTAACCAGATGATACCACGACTAGTCTGGTGACAGCCCATCTGATGAAACCCATCTGGTTCTGGTCAGAGAAGACTCATCTTATTCAGCACCTCATCTGGGATGTACCTCATCTGGTACAAGCCTAATCTGGTGTGAATCACATCTGGAGATGTGACTTCCCTGATATATATCTAGCCTGTAGGTAAGTTAGTTTGAGAATATATATTAAGTGATAGAATTAAACAAAGGATACTTCTCTGATGTTCCCCCTAAAACAAATATGTCTCTGGATCCAATTAGCCTACCTCAAATGCTAACTCTCTGAATCTGGACTCAGCCAAAGGCTTAGTCAGAATATCTGCTCTCTGCTTCTGTATTGCAATCTTTTCCATCCTTATATCTCCCTTCTCAACATGATCTCTGATAAAGTGATGCCGTATATCAACATGTTTGCATCTGGTGTGAAGAACTGGATTCTGGGTGATTGCAATTGCACTGTTGCTATCACAGAATATTGGAATATCCTTGGCTCTAATCTGGTAGTCCCTAAGTTGTTGACTAATCCAGAGTAGTTGTGAACAACAGCTCCCTGCATCCATGTACTCTACTTCTGTTGTAGATGTAGCAATTGAAGTCTGCTTCTTAGAAAACCAAGATACCAATTTATTTTCTAAAAATTGGCATGTTCCACTTGTAGACTTCCTATCTATTCTGCACCCACCATAATCTGAATCCGAATAACCACTTAACTCTAAGTTATCATCTGCAGGATACCATAACCCCAAATTCACTGTACCCTTAAGATATTTCAATATCTTCCTAGCTGCTTCCAGATGACTTCTCTTAGGATTAGCTTGAAATCTGGCACACACACCTACAACAAAAGTAATATCTGGTCTGCTTGCAGTCAGGTACAGAAGAGAACCAATGAGTGCTCTGTACTGAGTCTGGTCCACACTCTCTCCAGACTCATCTGGATCCATGTTGAAATTTTTCATCATAGGAATCTTGGCTGCCTTGCTAGATCCTATTCCAAATTTCTCTAACATGTTTCTGATGTACTTTGCCTGATTAATGAAAATTCCCTTCTCTGTTTGCTTTACCTGCAGACCTAAGAAATAATTCATTTCACCCATCATAGACATCTCAAACCGGCTCTGCATGAGTTCTCCAAACTTCTCACACAACTTCTTGTTAGGGGATCCAAATATGATGTTATCAACATATATTTGGACCAGAAGGATGTCCTTTCCTTCTTCTTTCCTAAACAAGGTCCTATCAATCTTACCCTTAGTAAAACCATTGTCCAGAAGAAACTGAGATAGAGTGTCATACCATGCTCTGGGTGCCTGCTTCAGCCCATAAAGAGCTTTCTTAAGCTTAAACACCTTGTCACCTTGTTCAAAACCAGGAGGCTGTTCCACATACACTTCCTCAATGAGAATCCCATTAAGAAAGGCAGATTTCACATCCATCTGGTATACTTTGAACTTCATGTGAGCAGCATATGCTAAGAACAATCTGATGGCTTCTAGTCTGGCAACAGGAGCAAAAGTCTCATCATAGTCTATTCCTTTAGACTGAGAGTATCCCTGAGCCACTAGCCTTGCCTTGTTCCTAGTAATGACATCATTCTCATCTTTCTTATTCTTGAAAACCCACTTAGTGCCTATCACCTTTTGATGTCTTGGTCTGTCTACCAGCTCCCAAAGATCCTGTCTGGTGAATTGATTCAACTCCTCTTGCATAGAAATAATCCAATTTGAATCTTTCAGTGCTTCCTTGATGTTCTTGGGCTCAATCAAGGATACATAGCAACTAAATAAGGCAGCTAAGTTAAGAGTTCTCCTAGTCTGGACACCCTTAGTTGGATCTCCAATTATCAGGTCATTGGGGTGATCAACCAGGGTCCTCCTTCCCGTGGTCTTACCTGGTTGATCATCCTTTGCAATACCTTGGTGAATATCACCAATTGCAGAAGAGCTTCCCCCTACAGGAGTTCCAACCTCCTCTGGTTCTGCTCCTTGTGAAGACTTCTCCTTCAGAGAACCAGAAGATGGGTCAACATCTGAATCTGAATCCGAGTCTGAATCAAGAATAGGTGGATTGACCTTGATTACTCTGGGAGTAGTCTGATTCTGGGTCTCTCCAGAAGACTTTAATTCCACCTTACACTCAACAGCAGATTCATAAAAAATAACATGGGGTGTTTCCTCCACACAAAGTGAATTCTTATTAAAAACTCTAAAAGCTTTACTGGTGCTGGAATGTCCTAAAAATATATTCCATCTGCCACTTTAGCATCAAAGGTTTTTAATTTAGATTTTCCATTGCCATGAATGAAACACTTGCAAACAAAAATATGAAAATATGAAACAGATGGGGTTTTACCTTTCCATACCTCATATGGAGTCTTGCTATATCTCTGGGCAATTAGGCATCTATTCTGGGTGTAAAAGGCTGTATTGATGGCTTCTGCCCAAAACCTTTGTGGTGTGTTGTATTCTGCTAGAAGAGTCCTTGCAGCTTCCTTAAGGGTTCTATTCCTTCTTTCTGCTACTCCATTTTGTTGGGGTGTTCTGGCAGCAGATGTCTCATGAAAAATCCCATGTTCTTTGCAATACTCTGCAATGTGTGAATTCAGAAACTCTGTCCCTTTGTCACTTCTGATTCTGACTATGCTCTGGTTCTGCTCATTCTGAATCTGCTTGAAGAATTCTGGCAGCTTTGTGATAGTTTCATTTTTCTTAAACAAGAACACTACCCAAGTGTATCTTGAAAAGTCATCTACTATCACCAAGGTGTACTTCCTTCCACTGAAACTAAGAGGAGAAACTGGTCCAAACAGGTCCATGTGAAGTAGTTGAAGTACTCTGGTTGTGGTTGTGCTCTGGACATCCTTAAAGGAGGTCTTGGGTTGTTTACCCTTTTGGCATGAACCACAAACCTGATCCTTCTTAAACACTTCATTAGGAAGACCTTGAATGAGACCTTTTCTGGCAATCTTATTCAGTGTTTTGAAGTTAAGGTGGCTCAATCTCTTGTGCCATAACCAGCTATCTTCTGGAGATCCTTTAGCAACCAGGCAAGCATTTCTTGGGCAACTGCTAAAATCTGCAAGATAAAAGTTACCCTTCCTCAAGCCTATAAGCAAAATGTCATTATAATCAGAAGAAAAGACAGTGCATGAATCACTAGAAAACTTCACTGAGTATCCTCTGTCACAAAATTGGGATACTAAAAGCAGATTATGCTTGAGTCCTTCAACGTAGTAGACTTCATCTACAGATACTCCATTAAAGGTCAACTTTCCAAAGCCTCTGGTGACTCCATAGTTGTTGTCACCAAACATCACTCTTGGCCTATTCATTGGCTTGAAATCCTTGAGATGATCTTTCTGGAAAGTCATATGCTTGGAACATCCACTATCAATGTACCACACATGTTTGCTTGAAAGTCCTTTCTCCAATGGGCTCTTATCATCCTGCAGAGAAATCAATTAGGTCCCCTACTAGAGCTGGGTCCTGATTGGTTAGTTGCAGGTTTTGTAGGAATCCAAAGATAAAGATCATCCCTTGCTGGATGATGAGATCTTATCTTCCTTCCAAATCTATCTACCAGCACATGTCCTCTTACAATGACATATTGAGCTACTGGACTGATCAGAACACCTTTCCTATAGACAGGTCTGGTGTATCTTTTCTCAAATCTGGCTTTTGTAATAGCCTGCCTTAAAGACATGGTCTTAAAGGTCTGGTTGTAAGGGTAGATCCTAGAAGAACCATCTCTGGTGTCATAACTACCCAGATCAGTTAGTTTTCTATAGATGGGTCTGGAAGGCCACCTCTGGTTCTGAAAGGTAGACCTGTTCTGGTGGTTATAGTTCCTTTGAGTATATCTGTTCTGGAATTGATTCCTCTGAGAAAACCGTCTCTGGGGTACCTGGTTCTGTTGAACATTGTTCCATCTCTGGTAGTTCCTATTCTGATTGGTATTTCCCCTTCATGAGTGTCTCATTTGAGGTCCCCTAATCTGGTTAGGTTCCCTTTGAGGATTCCTCTAGGGTCCTCCAATTTGAGTAAGTTCTACTCTTTGAGACTTATTGTTCACAGAGCCATCAACCTTCAATGGTTCCCCTTGTTGACTTTTATTCTCTAGGATCTTTTCTTCTAGGACAGTCAACTCTTCTGGACCATATTCTATGTGATTAACAGAGTGATTCCTTTTCCAACCAGGATTGTGAACCACTTTGTAACCATTACCAGTTGAGTCTTTATCATTCCAGATTTCTACCAATTTACCAGATCTTATAGACTTATCTTTGTTGTAAAGGTATTTATGAGTTTTGGTAGTAATTCCAGAATATCCTAAACCATTATTATCATTAATGCGCTGAGAAGACTCTGATATAATAGATACAACAGATGGTATCTTAGGAGCTTCTCTGGGCATGGGTATCTCTTCTATGGTTTGCTCAACTTGTTTCCCCTTGATAAGAGTCTGGTATTTGGCTCTAAGTTCATTGAACTCATCTTCCTGAGAGTTCTTTTCTTTCATGAGTTGATCTACCAGAGTATCTCTTTCTGTGATCTTATCCTGAAGTTTAGAGACTTCTTTCGAATGATCTTTCATGAGTTCTCTGGTGGATTTTTGCACATGAGAGAGGGATTGAACTTCAGCTCTGAGCCTACCATTTTCCTTCTCAAGTTTTTGACATAGTTGAACACAATTTTGGAGATCTGATAGCATTTGTTGCATATCAGACTCTCTGGAGTTACCAGATGAATGAGATGATTCAGTATATTTGGAATTAGTTAAGCATAGGGTAGTTTCATTTACCTCAGTGATGTCTGCCATAAAACATACATCATCATCTGATCCGAAATTAGAAGAAGAAGAAGAACTGGAACTAGTATCTTCCTCCTCTGCTTCTACAAGTAGTGCTCTCTTGTCAGCATATCTCCTATCTCTCTTAAGTCTTTTCTCTTCTCTTTCTCTAGGAGTCAATTGAGGACAATCATAGCTGTAGTGACCAGGCTTGTTGCAGGTGTAACAGGTGTTATCTTCTCTGGGACTGGAGCTTGGATCTCTCCTCCTCTGGTTGTACTCTAATCTGGCTAGACTACTATCTCTTCTCTGGTAGTCAAATCTGCTAGAACTGCCATCCTTCTTCTGGTAATCTGATATCCTAGAGCTGCTATCTCTTCTCCTCTCTGGAGTTCTGAATCTGGTCTCCCTTGAGTCTCAAGATTTTCTCTCTTTATCTGCAGCTTTGAAGGAACTCTTCCTGTCTCTGGTAGATTCCTTCCAGTGCTTTTTGTACCTGCCATATTTTGAACTCATTTTATCAAGTTTACGGGTTAGGAGTGCTACCTGTTCCTTGAGACTCAAGTCATCTGCAGGAGACTCCTTTGGTTTGTCATCTGTCTTGATGGTAGAGGAGAAGACAACTCCTTTCTGGCCAGAAGAGGAAACCTCTTCTGTTTGATCCTCCTATTGAAGATCATATTCGTAGGCTTTAAGATCAGATATCAGAAGATGATGATCCAGAGTGTTGAGATCCTTGCTATCTTTAATCACAGTCACTTTGATTCTCCACCTGCTGGTTAGTGAACATAATATTTTACTATTTATTTCCTTTTCAGAGTAGGTCTTACCTAAGGCACTAGCCTTGTTGAGGAGATTTGTGAGATGCATATCCAGCTGGTCAATGGTCTAGTCTGGTTTCATTTTGAAGGTGTCAAACGGGTGTTGAACAACTTGAAGTTTGTTGTCCTTGATGTTCTCTGTTCCTTCACAGAGCAGGGCAAGTTTATCCCACATCTCCTTGGCAGTGGCACAGGGTCTGACTTTCTCTATCACCTCCTTAGTGAGTGTGTTGATAATCTCAGTTCGTGCCACCTGGTCCAGATTATAGAGTTTTCTTTCATCATTGTCAAGCTCATCTTTTTTCTTGAGGATTCTCTGTCTGGGAACTCTGTCCTCAGCAGCTTTCTGGGCAGTTTCACTTGTTTCTTCTCTGGACTCTGACCTGCCACTATCAATAGGAGTCCAGTAAAATTTAATTGGGCCACTCTCTACCACATCTAACATGCGGTGATGAATAGCTCCAAGATGATTACTCATCATGAAGCTCCAGTGGCTATAATCCTCAAAAGAGAATTCTGGTAACTTACGGCTCTTGTAAGAAGATTTTAAGATTTAACAAAAATTTAACCAAAACACAATAAAGAGCAATAGATCTGCCCGGTGACCACCAAAATGATTTACAAAGCAGTGGTCTTTGGACACACTACTCTGATACCACTTGTTGGTCCCACTAGATTGATAAATTGCGGAAGCTTTTAAAAGGAATATCTTTAGCAAAGTTCTTTTCACAAGAGCACAATAAAATAAACAAGAAAGTAAATGCAGAAAACAGTAAATAAGACCGGATATATAGTGGTTCGGATCTGAATATCCTACGTCCACTCTCCCTTGATTAAAGGGGTCTCACTATCCAACCAACAACCAACTTACTTACTGGAATTGTGAAGTACCAGTTCCTTCTTACAATATCTTTAGATCTAACTTCGATCTAAACACCACAGCCTTCAACCTTATCTTGTAGATGAACAGGTTGAAATCCAACAACTCCTTAAGAGTGAATATAAAAGTGTGAACAGAATAAGAGTGCTATATGCTTGATAATCAAGAGCTTGGAATATATCTTCGTGCGCGTAGGATTCTCTCTAGCCCTTTTTCTGAGACTGCACTCTTTATTTATAGAGGTGATTAGGGTATATCCGTTGGAGAGCTAATCCAATCAGATCCTCTATTTAAGGAAGCTTCAATCAATCAATTCCCTAATTGATTGATTGGGTTGGTGAGATCCTTGGATTGATTGACTTCAAAACTTTCCAATCCTGATCTTGTTGACTTGATTTAAATCTCCAACGGTCAATAGCTTCCAATGCCTAACTCTGATCTGGTTAAGAAACAGAATGCTCATCAGAATCAGGAGATGATTCTGAGCATCTTTTATTTCACCAGACTCGTTTGGTCCGGACTCGTCTGGTCTGGGGAAAGGTTCTTTGCCTCTGGTCAGTCTCATCTGGTGAAGTCCTCTGGTGGAGTCCTCTGGTGAAGTCCTCTGGTGACTCTTCTGGTGACTCTTCTGGTGAGGTCTTCTGGTCTGGCAATTCCCCCTAGACTAAGTCCTATTCTAGTTCATCATCTGGCTAACAGGTCCAGATGGTCCTATTACATTCTCTGGTTTGTTTTAACTCATCAAAACTATGCAACATTTATCCTAACAGCTGCACCTGCCTTCTTGGCAGCTTCTTCACCATCACCCCTCTGCTTCTTTAAAGCAGCCTTGACGGGGATCTGGTCATCCTCTGATGAGCCAGAAAACACCAAATTGGAAGAGGCAGGAGCCTCATCCTTCTTCTTCAAGCTCCCCTTCTTCTGCCCTTTAGCAGGGGAGGGCACTGCTTGGATAGGGGGGGGCAGGAATGGCTTCTTCTCCATCAGAGTCAGGATGGCCATGAAGAGGACCATCCTTGGAGAAGATGATCTTGGACTTATGGAAGCCCTTGAACCAGGAGCCCTTCCACACCTTGTCTGGAAATATGGAGTCCAAAATCAGGGTAAGCTTCGTGCCCAATGATACATTGGCATTGAAGTAAAACTGCAATTCCCCTGGCTTGCTGGGGCATTCCTCCTTCTTCACCTTGGCCTTGTTCTTCCTCAACACGTCCCAGAAGAATTCAGCCCAATTACACTGAACACCATCGAATATGGCCCTCATAACACACATACGGCCATTGAAGATTGTATCTGTGCTGTCATTCTCACACATCAGCACCTTCACCACTATATCAAATAAAACCTTGAACTTCTTCCTGGGGTGTTTATCCAAAAATCCCTTCGTCAGATTCTGGCAAGAAGATCAGGCAAAGATCTTGAACGACTCGACTATTTCACCCTCCTTGTATCTCAACGGATCAACTCCTTCCGATGAGATATTCCTAAAAAGCTTGCAGAAATCGTGCTTTGAGAAGACTATATCCTCTTTATCAATCTTGGAAGAGATATGGTCTTCATGTATCTTCATCCTCACTAGGAACTGGGCAGCATACCCATCCAAGGTACGAAATTCCTTGGGAACTGTGGAGATCAAATCTTCTACCCCAGATTTCTGTAGCAATTCCAAAATTGCCAACGCCGCCGGATTTTTAGTGGAATAGAAGTCAAACACCATCTTCGTCTTGAGTTTCTTGCACAAGTGATCTGGGTCAAAGTTGCATTTTGGTGCCATATCTGTAGAATAGAGAAGAAAGAGAGAGAACTGTTTTTGCAGAGAGTGATTAGGGTTTGAAAATAATGAACAAGTGAAGAGACCGATTGAAAAATATTAAGTTTAAATAGGAACAGACGCGTGGCTTTGAAAATAAATTAGGTGTGAACACGTATAAAGTTAAAATTTAATTTGGGGAACAAAATCAATTTGTGAATTGATTGACATTTTCCGCGGTAATTAAACCTAACGGTCAGGATTTAAAGACGATATACAGATTTAATTTGGTGCGTGGCCATGTTCATTGGGACTGGGTTCGAGGGATTTTGTGGCAGTCAAGATAAAAAGTGAAATGATTACCTAGGCCATCTACCCTAGTCTTAAATACACTCTGAATAAGAAATGTTTTGTGTTTATTTAGTAATTTGAAAAGTGTGTCCCAATAATCTGAGGTCAGCGAAGTAAATACATACCTGTCATCTGATATTGTAATCAGATGATACCTTGATTAGTCGTGTGTTACATCCCATCTGATGGAACTCATCTGGTTCTGGTCAGGGTTGACTTCGGATTTCTCTGGAATCTGACCTTGTACCTCATCTGGTACATACTTCATTTGGTACATATCTCATCTGGTACATACCTCATCTGGTGATGTAACTTCTCTGGTATATCTAATCTGTAGGCATGTTAGTATAACAGATAAAAATAAGGTATAATTGAAATAAAGGATACTTCTCTAATGTTCCCCCTAAACCAATTTTGTCTCTGGATCCAATAAACCTAACTCAAATGCCAACTCTCTGAATCTGGTCTTAGCCAAAGGTTTAGTCAGAATATCTGCTCTCTTCTTCTCTGTTGTAATCTTTTCCATCCTTATATCTCCCTTCTCAATATGGTCTCTGATAAAATGATGCCTTATATCAGCATGCTTGCATCTGGTATGAAGAACTGGATTCTGGGTGATTGCTATTGCACTGTTGCTATCACAAAATATTGGAATATCCTTAGCCCTAATCTGGTAGTCCCTAAGTTGCTGACTAATCCAGAGTAGTTGTGAACAACATCTACCTGCAGCCATGTACTCTGCTTCTGTTGTTGATGTAGCAACTGAAGTCTGCTTCTTAGAAAACCAAGATAACAATTTATTCCCAAAAAATTGGCATATTCCACTTGTAGACTTCCTATCTATTCTGCACCCACCATAATCTGAATACAAATAACCACTTAACTCTAAGTTATCATCTGCAGGATACCATAACCCCAAATTCACTGTTCCCTTAAGATATTTCAATATCTTCCTAGCTGCTTCCAAGTGACTTTTCTTAGGATTAGCTTGAAATCTGGCACACACACCAACAACAAAGGTTATATCTGGTCTGCTTGCAGTCAGGTACAAAAGAGAACCAATAAGTGCCCTGTACTGATTCTGGTCCACACTCTCTCCAGACTTATCTGGATCTATGTTTAAATTTGTCATCATAGGAATCTTGGCAGCTTTGCTAGATCCTACTCCAAATTTCTCTAACATGTTTCTGATGTACTTTGCTTGATTGATGAAGATTCCCTTCTCTGATTGCTTAACCTGCAAACCTAAGAAATAATTCATCTCACCCATCATAGACATTTCAAACTGGCTTTGCATGAGATCTCCAAACTTCTCACACAGCTTCTTGTTAGGGGTTCCAAATATAATGTCATCAACATATATTTGGACCAAAAAGATGTCCTTTCCTTCTTCTTTCCTAAACAAGGTCCTATCAATCTTTCCCTTAGTAAAACTGTTGTCCAGAAGAAACTGAAATAGAGTGTCATACCAAGCTCTGGGTGTCTGCTTCAGCCCATAAAGAGCCTTCTTAAGCTTAAACACCTTGTCACCTTGTTCAAAACCAGGAGGTTGTTCAAAACAAGGTGACACGGTGTTTAAGCTTAATAAGGCTCTTTATGGGCTGAAGCAGACACCCAGAGCTTGGTATGACACTATATTTTTCAGTTTCTTCTGGACAACAGTTTTACTAAGGGAAAGATTGATAGGACCTTGTTTAGGAAAGAAGAAGGAAAGGACATTCTTCTGGTCCAAATATATGTTGATGATATTATATTTGGATCCCCTAACAAGAAGCTGTGTGAGAAGTTTGGAGATCTCATGCAAAGCCAGTTTGAAATGTCTATGATGGGTGAGATGAATTATTTCTTAGGTTTGCAGGTAAGACAGACAGAGAAGGGAATTTTCACCAATCAAGCAATGTACATCAGAAACATGTTAGAGATTTGGAGTAGGATCTAGCAAGGCAGCCAAGATTTCTATGATGATAAATTTCAACATGGATCCAGATGAGTCTGGAGAAAGTGTTGACCAGACTCAATACAGGGCACTTATTGGTTCTCTTTTGTACCTGACTGCAAGCAGACCAGATATTACCTTTGCTGTTGGTGTGTGTGCCAGATTTCAAGCTAATTATAAGAAAAGTCACTTGGAAGCAGCTAGGAAGATATTGAAGTATCTTAAGGGAACAGTTAATTTTGGGGTTATGGTATCCTACAGATGACAACTTAGAGTTAAGTGGTTATTCGGATTCATATTATGGTTGGTGCAGGAATAGATAGGAAGTCTACAAGTGGAACATGCCAATTTTTAGGAAATATATTAGTATCTTGGTTTTCTAAGAAACAGACTTCAGTTGCTACATCAACTACAAAAGCAGAGTACATGGCTGCAGATAGCTGTTGTTCACAACTACTCTAGATTAGTCAGCAGCTTAGGGACTACCAGATTAGGGCTAAGGATAATCCAATATTTTGTGATAGCAACAGTGCAATAGCAATCACCCAGAATCCAGTTCTTCATACCAGATGCAAGCATGTGGATATAAGACATCATTTTATATGAGACCATGTTGAGAAGAGAGATATAAGAATGGAAAATATTGTAACAGAGAAGCAGAGAGCAGATATTCTCACAAAGCCTTTGGCTGAGACAAGATTCAGAGAGTTAGCCTTTGAGTTAGGTTTGTTGGATCCAGAGACAGAATTGGTTTAGGGGGAACATCAGAGAAGTATCCTTTATTTCAATAATACTTTATTTTTATCTGTTATACTAACATGCCTACAGGTTAGATATACCAGAGAGATTACATCTCCAGATGAGGTATGTACTGGATGAGGGATGTACCAGATGAGGTACAAAGTCAGATTCCAGAGAAATCCGGAGTAAACTCTGACCATAACCAGATGGGTTCCATCAGATGGAATGTAACACCAGACTAATCGAGGTATCATCTGGTTACAATATCAGATGACAGGTATGTATTTACTTCTCTGCCTCTGATCATTGGGACACACCTTTCAAATTACTAAATACACCCAAAATGTTTCATATTCAGAGTGTATTTAAGACTAGGGTAGAGGGCCTATGCAATCATTTCGCTTTTTATCTTGACTGCCACAAAACCCCCTCGAACCCAGTCCCAATGACCATGCCACACACACAATTAAATCTGTAACTTGCCTAATTCAATCCCGACCATCAAATTTAATTAAAGTGCAATATGTCAATCAATTGATAAATTGATTTTGTCCCCTAAATTTAATTTTGATTTTACACGCGTTCACGCTTCATTTAATTTTAAAGCCACGCGTCTTTTTCTTTATAAACTCAAAATTTTCATCTGTCTTTTCATTTGTTCAAACCTTTCAAAACCCTAACCACTCTCTGCACAATCAGTTCTCTCTCTTTCTTCTCTATCTTTTCAGACATGGCTCCAAAATGCAACTTCAACCATGACTATGTCTGTAAAAAGCTCAAGACGGAGATGGTGGTGGATTTCTACTCCACTCACAACCCCACAGCATTAGCGATTCTGGAGTTGTTGCGAAGATCTGGAGTGGAGAAGTTGATTTCCACTATTTCTCAGGAATTTCGTACATTGGATGGGTATGCTGCCCAGTTCTTAGTGAGGATGAAGATCCATGATGAGCACATTTCTTTGAAGATCGATGTAGAGGACGTGGTATTCTCCAAGCATGACTTCTGCAAGTTGTTTGGGAACATTTCTTCTGAAGGTGTTGATCCGTTGAGAAACAAGGAGGGTGAAATTGTTGATTCATTCAAGATCTTCGCCAGATCTTCTTGCCAGAATTTGACTAAAGGATTCCTGGATAAACATCTTAGGCAGAAGTTCAAGGTACTTTTTGACATCGTGGTCAAGGTTTTGATGTGCGAGAATCATAGCACAGATGTCATTTTCAATGGTCGTATGTGTAATACCCTAGATTTTCATGATCTTATATGCTATACTTAATACTTTATAATTCTTCATGAATCTATGTGATGCATTTACATCTAAATTTATGCAAAGGCACATTTATGTGTTTTAATTACTCGATATTTTATTTGCTCAATACATGCTTATTCTTGAGACTTTATAATTTTTATATGTTCTTTATTTTATGTCTTAAAGTGTTTAATTTAGGATTTAATGTAGTCCTTAAGTATAATAATTTATATAATAAGTTATAAGTTGTAAGATGAATGTTTTTTTAAGAAACAAATTACGTATCGATTACTCGATATTTTCTATGATTAGTATATAGACTTTATAATTTATTTAGAGTCCTTGAAGAGTTTTAATTTTATTTCATAAGATAGTATAGGTAAATTGTATGCATAATGTACCTTAAAATTATTAAATAATTTAGAAAACCACAATTTTTTTTTTTTACTTATTAAATTCAAAGCATACATGTGTCATAACTACAAGACACAAAATTTCTCTTGAAAACTCTACAATTTTCGGCCAAGTAGAGGAAAGTAGGAAGAGTGGTGAAGTTTCAAGAAATTAAGGTCAAATTAGGAGAATCAAAGTCAAAATTAACAACTAACCTAAAAATGCCATGTGTTTAATAAACTAACCTCCAAGATTACTCCACAACCTTCCTCAAAGTCGGCCAAGAGGAGATGGAGTAGCCTCCAAGGTTGGCTTCTACTATAAATACATGTTCATCCATGCAAAAATAAATATAAGAAAAAGTTTAAAGGAAATTTCACAAATACTACTACTCTTACACTTAGAAATTGCAAAGGAAGGAGAAGGAATTTCTTTTATATACCAATCTCTAAGTAAGTTTCTCTTCTTGAATAAGTGATTATTTAAGTTTTAGTATAAAATTTATGCATGAAATATGAATTAAATGATAGAAAAATAAATTATGATAAGTGATTTGCATGATATATATGTTTCACTTCACATTTTGAATGTTTAATTCAATTTCTTCATATGTTATAAACAAAATCATATTTATTACTTGATTATCGATGCTTTAGAAGTAGAAATCATGAAATTATATGGTTTAAAATGGATTTAAGATGATATGTTCCTTCATGTATGCATGAAACCGAATTTCTGGACCAACTTTTGTATAAATTTCGTTTTGACCAATTCCTTTGGTGGAAAATTCTGAAATATTTATATGTAAAAGTAGACTGGTGATGGAACTTAGGTTTTAAATTTTATAGCTATTGGAATAGTATTCGGTGTATGGTGATTTTTCAAAGTTAAACTAGGGTTTTGGACTCTGTAACAGGAACAGTAAGAGTTTGCTATGATCTAAGGATAATCGGTTAGGTTTTTATTGAAAACCAAAGTATATTGATATATTACATGAAGTTAGGAGTTCATGGTTAAAATTTCAGAAGTATTGGACTTATGGTTGATTTATGGTGAATGTTTTTAAAGTTAAGTGATCAAAATCGATAGCAGTTTGTTCATCACGAATTATGTGATATTTGGTAAGGAGTTTGAGAAATCTAAAAATATGGCGATAAACTTTATTGACTTGGGAATCTACTGTTCAAATTTCATAATTTTTGGATGTATAGATGATTTAATATGAATTTTCAAAGTTAGGTGTATAATCTGCCAAAAACCAAAATTTTGTATAAGAATTTCGAAATGGTGCGTTTATATTTTTATGGTCTATATCTATTTATAACTTGTTATTTGATAATTTTACACACTTAATTGATATTTGTATTTTAGTATACAATATTTGAGTATGTATTGAGATTTGAATTCAAGTCATTACAATCGTAGAAGTGTAATATGTGAATTTTACGATTTATTTAAAAATGAAGGGATAAGTAACAATGTTTCTATTGTAAAATTTTTTACTTGTTGGTACAAACCTGCAAGGTGGGAAATCACTTCACTCTTCACCGAGTGATTTATTATTATTTTAATTGCACTTATTAAATGTTGAATGTTAAATATTTTGAGTCTGGCCCGCTATCGACTGGCCCATGAGATAGTCCAACTATATATTGGCAAATGAGATAGTCTGGTCGCTCCGGCACCACGGGTTGGTCGCGCCACCCAAGGAGATACCCGGTGAAATTCCGGGGGCTCACATGTTATAAACAATTGATGTTTAGTTTGTGCAATTAACAAGAGGTTTCCCACTAAGTGTTTTCAAGCACTTATCCCTTCCACTTTTAAATTTTTACAGATGCTGTGGATCCGGACATGGGCGAATGAACTCGGCGGGCTGTGGAGTCTTCTGAAAATTTTTATGTTTAAATAACAATATTGCAAATTTTGGATTGTAACTTAAGCTACAGTCATACTTATTTACTACTTCTGCTGTGTAGATGTGTGGCATGTGTATATTTTAATACAAAGTACTATTTTAGTAACGATCCTACTTATGCCACATCATATTTTCCGTACTATTTTACGTGGGGACGTTACAGGTGGTATCAGAGCAGGTTCGCCTGCTAAAGAATTTTCAAAAAAAAAAGTGTGTGGTTTAAAAATTTAAAAAGAAACAATCGTACCGAGGTCATTCTCCACAACGAGATCAGGTAAATATTTCATAAATGCTTAAATTATGTTATTTGTTTGAATTGTGATCAATTATTTGAAAGTTTGTGTAGTTATTTAAATTGTATTATATTGTTGATTGAACTAACCAATAAAATGTGTTGAGTAATCAGAAATGGATGATGACATTAGAAGACAGAACACTAAAAGATTGGAGCGAGTACGAGAAACTGGTAAAACCGAAGTTGAGGATTTAGGAGCTCATGTTGGAGAAATAACATCACAATATCGACATGCATTAATGAATGGATACTATATGAATGATGATTATTACTGTCACTTGCTTCTTGATACCATGCCATCTACCTGGTTACGTCTATCCGTGGACATACTTGATTATGTGTTTGATAAACATGGTCATCTGTGCTTCCCATGCTTTACTTCGATGTTATACTGTGAGTGGGCTCAGTCAGAGACCGTTCATTTTACCCCACTTCGTCCAAGTTTTGAGATGAGGGAAAGTCAGGAAGGGCGTCTCGATCGAGAATTGGTGCAAGAAAGCTGTGGAAGGCAGGAGGATAATAGCCAGGAAAGTTCTGAGATAGAGGAGGATAGCAGCAGTAGTTCAATCGAGATGTGGGAGGAAAAGAAAAAGGAACCAGAAATAATCATCATTGACGATGATTAAAACTATATTTTTCATGTACTTTATCTGATATATATATATGATATGTGATTATATGAAATTTATATGATATTAGTAGATATATGTACTAAATATGTACTAGATGCTCTTGATGTACTATATGCTTTTGGATGTAATATATGTATTATGTTTTTTAATGTAATGTTTATGCATGTAATATATGATGTATTTTTAATATATGAAATATATGTCATAATTGTAATTTAATTGTTACTAATGAATTTGTTATTGAATAGAACTATGAGTCATAGGTGAAACCAAAACAACTCAGACATGAGCGAGGATCTAGCTTCCGTTTTGAGGGGGTTAGCTCAGCAACTAGGTCAGCAAAGCCAATCATCCCAAACACATGTATCTTCAGCCCAAAACCATGATATTGTTAGTCAATTTCAGAAATTTAGACCCTCAACCCTGACTGGGAAAGAAAACCCTATGGAAGTAGAAAACTGGATTCGGAGCTTAGAGAAAATATTCACTTATCTTAAGTGCACCGATGAGCAGAAAGTTTCTTGTGCTATCTTTCAGCTGACTGAGGATGCATATTATTGGTGGAAATCTCATTGTAGAACAATGACGGAAGAAGCACGAATGTCAGTTACTTGGGAGAAATTCGTAGAAGCAGTGGTTAAGAATTAAAAACCATGATATTCTTGGATAAAAAGGTAATCGAATTTCTATAGTTGAAGCAGGAAAATCTGACAGTGCAAGAATATGAGAGGAAGTTTAATCAATTGGGAAGGTATGCTTCTCATTTGATTAATACTGATGACAGGAAGGCAAAGAGATTTGTTCGAAACCTACGTCCAGAGATTAGTACCATCTTAGCAGCACAAGATATTAAGTCCTATGCCCAGATGTTCGAGAAAGCTCAAACGATAGCAGCGTAACCAAAAGAAGTAAGAAATTCAGAATCACAGCCAAATAAAAGAAAGTGGGTTGGTGCGAAACAAGGAGGAAATTTTAAGTAAGTAAAAAAGACGGGGATGGTACCACAACAACAACATAAGCCATCTAAATGCAGAAATTGTGGAAAAGAACATTCTAGACAATGCCTGAAAGGAACAGGGGTATGTTATAAGTGTAAAGAACCTGGACATCTTATAACTGATTGTCCAAAGTTGAGGGGAGAATAGAAGATGGCACCTGCTCGAGTGTTTGCTATGAGTCAGCAGGAGGCGACAGTAAATCCGGAAGTGATGGCAGGTATGTTCAATATATTCCAAATACCTGTTTTCACGTTATTCGATACTGATGCTACACATTCATTCATCTCTACGAAGATGTTTGAACAATTTGAGACTGCCCATATTATGGTAGAAGAAGATTTCCTAGAAGTAAACATTCCCTCTGGTAGTACGACACAATCCTTAGGACTGTGTAGGAATGTGAAGATTGATTTTGAGCATGAAATACTCCCGGCAAATCTACATATAATAGAAATGGACTTTGATATTATCTTGGGAATGGATTGGCTTATAGCTAATCATGCTCTCATCAAGTGTTAAGAAAAAGAAATATCAGTACGGAGATCAAAGGATGAGAACTTTACACTATATGGTGCTAGAATTGGAACTATACCTCAAGTAATTTCAGCAATGAAAGCCCGGAAATTATTGAGAAAAGGAAAGAATACGGCATTTCTAGTAAATATTGTAGCAACGGAATCCAATGGTCCAACATTGGATGACGTGACAATAGTATGTGAATACAAGGATGTATTCCTGGATGATTTGCCAGGTTTACCCCCAGATCGTCAGTTGGAGTTCACTATTGATTTGATACCTGGAGCCGCGCCTGTTTCTAAAGCACCTTACAGAATGGCACCAAAGGAATTGCAGGAGCTGAAGGTGTGTTGGTCCCACTAGATAGATTAATTGCGGAAGCTTTAAAGTTATGTCTTAACAAACGTCTTATTATAAGAGCACAAAACAAATAAGAGATTAAATAAACGAACGCAATAAATAACACCGGATATATAGTGGTTCAGATCTGAATATCCTACGTCCACTCTCCCTTTTATCCAAGGGGTCTCACTATCAACCAACCAACTTACTTACGTACTGGAATTTTTGAAGTACCAGTTCCTTCTTACAACTCTTTTAGATCTAACCACAATCTAAAGTAATCAACCTTCAACCTTATCTTAGAGATGAACAGGTTAAAGTTCCAACAACTCCTTAAGAGTAGATTTGTAATGTGAACAATAAGAGTGCTAAGAGTGATTATTAAAAGCTTGGAATGTGACTTGTGCGCGTGAAAGTCTCTAGAGCTTTTTCTTGAAACTGCACTCTTGTATTTATAGAGGAGATTAGGGAATAGCCGTTGGATAGCTAATCCAATCAGATCCTCTATTTAAGGAAGCTTCAATCAATCAATTCCCTAATTGATTGATTGAGTTGGTGGGATCCTTGGATTGATTGACTTCAAATACTTTCCAATCTGATCTATTTTGACTTGATTTGAATCACCAACGGTTAAATGCTTCCTCTGCCTAACTCTGATTTTCTCCAGAGAAGGCAAGACCAGACACCAGGCAACCTCGGTGCCTTCTGGTCCAGATCTGGTTAACAACCAGAATACTCAGTAGAAACAGGGGATCAAACTGAACATCTTTTGTTCCACCAGACTCGTCTGGTCTGGACTCATCTGGTCTGGGGAAGGTCCTCTGCCTCTAGTCAGATCTCATTTGGTGAAGTCTTCTGGTGGAGTCTTCTGGTGACTCTTCTGGTGAAGTCTTCTGGTCTGGCAGTTCCCCCTAGACTAAGTCCTAAACTAGATCATCATCTGGCTAACAGGTCCAGATGGTCCTATTACATCTTCTGGTTTGTTTTAACTCATCAAAACTATACAATATTAATCCTAACAATTTCCCCCCTTTTGATGGAGTTAAAACACTACCAGAACTGATAAAAAACAGAATATAAGCAAGTAAAACAATAAAGGGATAAGACCTTAGAGTAGATCTTATAAGGCAAACAATAAGACAACAAGGAGTGTTGAGATAGGTAAACTCAGGAGCAGTCACCTCCAGGTTGAACTCAATGGTAGAATCCATCAATTTCTTGTACAGATCTGCATCATAAGCTTGCATCCAAGAGTGAAAGGTTCTGTTGATCAGCTCATCATCCTCTGGTGCTGGCTTCTGGATATAATGTTGAATGAACCAGAGAGTCTTTGCCTCCTTCCATTTCTCAATCAAAGGCACAGGCACAGTAGAGTTAAAAGACCCTTATGTCCTGAGAGGTAAAATGTTCATCACCTCAATTGGAGCTTTCCTCCTCTGACTAGATCCACCTGCACCAGAAGGAACACCAGCTTCTCTGCTCTTTTTGTTCTGCCTCCTAACATATATGAGCCTCTACTCTTCATCTATGTTTTTCCTTATCCTAGCTTGCTTCTCCTCTGGAGTCTCTTCCTTATATCTCTTCTGAGCTTCTTCCACTACTTCTTCTAGGAAGCTTTTCTTGACTTTCCTAAACTTCCTCTTAGCAGGTCCAGAGATTGAAACGGGATCCTGCTCTGCTTCTGAGGAATCCTCTTCTGCAGCAAGCTGTTTAGCCATGGTAAGAGATTTGAGCTTTTCCTTCTTCTTCTTCTGCAGCTCAGCCTGGACCAAAGTATTCTCCAACAGATCCAGGCGCGCTCCATGGCTAAATAGGGCCTCATTGGTGGTCTTCGCCAGATCAGTTCTGGCCTTCTCTTCCCCCTTTTTAACTTCATCAAGGAGGGGCTCCACTACCTGCCTTATGAGATCAGGCAAGGCAGTGTTAGAGGAAGAGTGAAGATCACGAAGCTGCTTTGCTTCCTCCAGGTAAGCCTGAGATTCTGCAACTAATCTCTCCTGCTTAGCAAGCATCTCCTGGAGAGAATCCTTGAGCTTGGCAGTCTCCAGCATTTGAGTGACCAACTCAACTTTCAACACAGAAACTGGCCTCAGCTGCTCCAGCACGTGCTCCTGGAGCTGCTTCTGGCTGTGCATAACATCCAGCTTCACAAAAAGACCATTTGCCTTAAAAGAGGCTTTAACTTCAGCAAGAGTAGACTTGATCTGCTTAAGGAAAATCCTCCACTCCTGCCGAATTTGGTGCTCTATCATAGCAGGGGCCATGTGTTGAATTGCCTTAGAGAACCGCCCAATCTGCATGATCTGCTCGTTGAAGAAAGTCTTCATCTTCTGGAGCACGGCATGAGACATATCAAAATCTTCCTCATCAGAGTAGAGCTCTGGAGGAAAGACAAAATAAGGCCCAAACTTATAAGAGGGGCCCTCAGGGGAGATCATCACTCCCCTCTGGATCAACAAGGTGCGAATTACCACCTTGGCCGCCGCTGGAGTCTCCAGCTCAGCTGGGTTCTGAATATTCATCTTCTTCTTCAGCTCTATCTCCCAGGCAGTGAAGTTGGAGGGACCCATTTCTTCAAGCAACAACATGAGGTCCTCCACATCTTCAAGTCTGGCCTTGCTCCAGACTTTGGCATCAGTAAGGTCTGCCAAAAGTGGTAAGTACTCCAGAAGAACTGAGAAATGCTCTCTTAGCCAGAGCTGAGCACTCACACTCATACTCTGCCTAATGGGACCCATTTCTGCAGATGAGAAGGTGAAGGGTTTGGGCCCAGAGGCAGAGGAGGAAGGTGCTAAGTGAGCAGGCTCAAGTGAAGCTTCCTCATCTTCACTATCATCGCTGGTAAGGCATGTGGGAGAAGGGGAGGGGGGCAGGGAATCCTAATGCCATGGAAAGAGGGTTCAGGTTAGAGTTCTGATCTGTTTGAGATTGGGGAGGTTTTGGAATTTGTGAGGTAGAGGATGAAGGAATGGATTGCTCTGCACCAGAAGTAGTTGGGATCTCTGGTACAGAGGGTGGGATTGGAATTTGTGATGTAGAAGGAATGGAGGGTTCTGCACCAGAAGTAGATGTCCCTTCTGGTACAGGGGCTGGGGGAGAGGGATTTGTGGTAAGGGGTGTTTGTGAAGGTGGGGGAGAAGGTGTTTGAGTAGGTATGGTGGAGGGAGTATATATGGGGGTATCTGGAAGAGTCTGCTCTGGTGAGGCAATAAGGGCGCCAGAAGCAGATGGAGTTTGGGGAGGGTTATCTGGGGGAGGGGTAGAGGGGGTAACAAGATTAATAGGGTTTGAGGTAGAGATAGGGGGGATTACCTCTTCAGAAGGGACTGGAGCAGTGGAGTCCTGCATGATTTTGGCAGCTTCATCAATAGTTTGCTCCAGTGCATCTCCAAAGTCAGAGCCAGAGTCTGAATCTTGAAGAATAGTCTTCCTTGCCTTAGGCTTCCTCTTCAGAGGCTCAACCTCTTCTTCCTCCTCCTCTGATGGCTCATCCACCAGGAGTGTCCTTGGAGCTCTTCTGCCTGTCCTGGGTTTCTTGACAGACACCTTCTTGGCCTGCTCTGGCCTCTTCCTCTTGGAAGCACCTGCCTTCTTGGCAGCCTCAACACCTTCACCCTTCTTTTTCAAGACATCAAGAAGGGGAATCTGGTCCTCCTCTGAGGAACCAGATAAAGCAATGGTTGAAGAACCAGTTGCTTCAGCAGCTTTTTTCTGGGTCTTCTGCTTTTTCTGCTGCTTCTGCCCCTTTGCAGGTGAGGGAATTGCCTGTAAAGGAGGGGCAGGGATGGCTTGTGCACCATCAGAGTCAGGAATGGCCATGAAGGGGACCATCCTTAGAAAATAAGATTTTGGATTTATGGAATCCTCTGCACCAGGACTCCTTCCATTTCTTCTCCGGAAGTAAAGAATCCAAAATTAAAGTCAGTTTCGTACCCAACGAAATATTAGCAGTGAAGTAGTATTGCAACTCCCCTGGCTGGGAAGGACATGCCTCATTCTTCACCTTCAACCTGTTCTTCCTCAACACATCCCAGAAAAATTCCGCCCAATTACATTGTACTCCATCGTACAATGCTCGCCTCACACACATCCTGCCATTGAAAATGGCATTTGTGCTGTGATTTTCACACATAAGCACTTTCACCACTATATCGAACAGTACCTTATACTTCTGCCTCACATGCTTATCTAAAAATCCTTTCGTGATGTTCTGGCAAGAAGATCTAGCAAAAAGTTTGAATGAATCAACAACTTCATCTTCCTTGTACGTCAGTGGATCTACCCCTTCTGCCGAAATGTTTTCAAATAAAGCACATAAATCCTGCTTGGAAAATACCAAATCATCCTTGTCGATCTTCGAGGAAATATGATCTTCATGGATCTTCATACGAACCAGAAACTGGGCCGCATAACCGTCCAGAGTGCGAAGATCTCTAGGAACAATGGAAATCAACTTCTCTACACCGGATCTTCTTAATATTTCCAAAATAGCCAGCGCAGAAGAGTTCTTGGTGGTGTAGAAGTCAACCACCATCTCTGTCTTCAATTTCTTCATCATCAGTTCATGATCGAAGTTGCACGAAGGGGCCATTGCTGTGAGAGAGAGAAATAGAGAGAGAGAGAGAGAGCTTTGCAGGAGGTTAGGGCTTTGAAAAGATAGGAAACGTGAAAAGACAGGTTGAAAAGAAATTTGATTTAAATAGGGTAATACGCGTGGTAAGAACAATAAATGAAGTGAACGCGTGTAATTTCCAAATATAAATTAGGAAACAAAATCAATTTTCGAATTGATTGACATTTTGCACAGTAATTAAATCCGATGGCCAAGATTAAAAGGCAAAATACAGATTTAATCTGGTGCGTAGGCGTGGTCATTGGGACTGGGCATAAAGGGGTTTTTGTGGCAGTCAAGAGAAAAAGCGAAATGATTGCCTAGGCCCTATACCCTAGTCTTAAATACACTCTGAAGTTGAAACGTTTTGGGTGTATTAAGTAATTTGAAAGGTGTATCCCAATGAGCAGAGGCCAGAGAAGTAAAGACATACCTGTCACCTGATATCGTAACCAGATGATACCACAGCTAGTCTGGTGTTACATCTCCTCTGATGGAACCCATCTGGTTCTAGTCAGAGAAGACTTTGGTCTTTACTGTGATCTGACTCAACACCTCATATGGGACAAGTGTCACCTGGTGCATACCTCATCTGGAGATGTAACTTCTCTGATATTTATAATCTGTAGGTATATTAGTGTTAAAGAACAAAGATTATGGAATAAGGTATAAATAAAGGATACTTCTCTGATGTTCCCCCTAAAACAAATCTGTCTCTGGATCCAATAATCCTAACTCAAGGGCTAACTCTCTGAATCTGGTCTCAGCCAATGGCTTAGTCAGAATATCTGCTCTCTGCTTCTCTGTTGCAATCTTTTCCATCCTTATATCTCCCTTCTCAACATGGTCTCTGATAAAGTGATGTCTTATATCAACATGTTTGCACCTGGTATGAAGAACTGGATTCTAGGTGATTGCAATTGCACTATTACTATCACAGAAGATTGGAATATCCTTAGCTCTAATCTGGTAGTCCCTTAGTTGTTGACTAATCCAGAGTAGTTGAGAACAACAACTCCCTGCAACCATGTACTCTGCTTCTGTTGTTGATGTAGCAACTGAAATCTGCTTCTTAGAAAACCAAGATACCAATTTATTCCCTAAAAATTGGCATGTTCCACTTGTAGACTTTCTATCTATTCTGCATCCACCATAATCAGAATCCGAATAGCCACTCAACTCTAAGTTGTCATCTGCAGGATACCATAATCCTAAATTCACTGTTCCCTTAAGATATTTTAATATCTTCCTAGCTGCTTCCAAATGACTTTTCTTAGGATTAACTTGAAATCTGGCACACACTCCTACTGCAAAAGTGATATCTGGTCTGTTGGCAGTCAGGTACAGAAGAGATCCAATAAGTGCTATATACTGAGTCTGGTCCACACTCTCTCCAGACTCATCTGGGTCCATGTTGAAATTTATCATCATAGGGATCTTGGCTGCTTTGCTAAATCCTACTCTGATTGCTTTACCTGCAAACCTAAGAAATAATTCATTTCACCCATCATGGACATCTCAAACTGACCCTGCATGAGTTCACCAAACTTCTCACACAGCTTCTTGTTAGGGGATCCAAATATAATGTCATCAACATATATTTGGACCAGAAGGATGTCCTTTCCTTCTTCTTTCCTAAACAAGGTCCTATCAATCTTACCCTTAGTAAAACCATTGTCCAGAAGAAATTGAGATAGAGTGTCATACCATGCTCTGGGTGCCTGCTTCAGCCCATAAAGAGCTTTCTTAAGCTTAAACACTTTTTCACCTTGTTCAAAACCAAGAGGTTATTCCACATACACTTCCTCAATGAGAATCCCATTAAGAAAGGCAGATTTCACATCCATCTGGTATACTTTGAACTTCATGTGAGCAGCATATGCTAAGAAAAATCTGATGGCTTCTAGTCTGGCAACAGGAGCAAATGTCTCATCATAATCTATTCCTTCAGACTGAGAATAGCCCTGGGCCACTAGCCTTGCCTTGTTCCTAGTAATGACATCATTCTCATCTTTCTTATTATTGAAAACCCACTTAGTGCCTGATTAGGCGTGAAATTGTTATGTGTCGATGCCCGATTTGCCCATGTTTTGAGCCTTTTTTATGAGCGTTTGGAGTTATTTGAGTATCATTTCTATTAACTGATGAATTTATCTCTTTGGTTTTCATAGATGGATAGAGGGTGAAAAGAGGAGTTCGTAGGACTTTGAATCGGCCAAAACGGACTCCCGGTTGAGGAGATATGAAGATTTTACGAACATGTGTACAGCTGCCAAAAAATGCTCGAGCTTAGAAGTGGAACCAACTATGAAGGTCCCCAGATGCCTGCTGATTCTGAGACGCCCCAATATGGAGATGAGAGTGGGGAAGTAGGAGTTGAGAAGGGGATTGAAAGTGAAGGGATTGAGAAGCATAAAGATGTGGATGAGTCTCATCAGAGCAAAGAGCTTGAAGAGGAAGACATTGAGAAGGGTGAGAGAGTTCCTAAGTGGAAGAAGGCAAAGGAAGCCAAGGAGAAAGTGAAAGAGACCGAGAAAGATGAATGGGGGGTACCGAAATCTGTGATACCCGTCCCATATCCAAACCGCTTCATGAAAAAGAAGCTTGATGAAAAGTTTGCTAAATTCCTTGATGTTTTTAAAAAGCTACATATTAATATTCCTTTTTATGATGCCTTGGAACATATGCCCAACTACGCAAAGTTTCTGAAGGACTTGATCGTGAAAAGACAGCGAGTGGATGAGCCGAAGTTGGTGCAGTTGAACCACGAGGTGAGTGCATTAGGGCACAAGGCGCTTCCTCCAAAGCTGAAGGATCCCGGGAGCTTCACCATTCTTTGTGATATCGGGAATGGGATCAAGAATGGAGCATTGTGTGACCTCGGAGCGAGCATTAATTTGATGTCATTGTCGCTTTTCAAGAAGTTGGAAGGTGGTGAACTTCAGCCAACAATGATGACGCTTCAACTTACCGACCGGTCTATTACTCGACCTCGAGGTATGGTTGAAGACGTTCTAGTAAGAGTTGGAGAGCATATTTTTCCAGCTGACTTTGTAGTCCTAGAGATGGAGGAAGATGAGCACGTGCCCCTGATCTTGGGAAGACCGTTTTTAGCTACGGCGGGGATGGTGCTAGACGTGGCAAATGGGAAGATTACATTGAAGGTTGATGATCAAGAAGTGAAGATTTCCCTATATGAAGTCATGAAGCACCCGAAGGAGGATGAGAGTTTGTATTGCATGGATGCCATTGATCCTAGTGTTGAAGACACACCTCCTATCCCTAATCCTTCTCATATTCATGAATTTTATAATCCTTCACTTGATAATTTAACCCATGAGCATTATGTTCTTGATTATGTTGATAGGGACAAAGTGAAGAAGTTGAAGGATGAAGAGGTGAAAAGTGTGGACGTGATCCAGTTGGAAGGAAAAGCAGGAGTTAAGAAGAAGAAGTCCAGATTCAAGAACCTGTTTGGTAAGACGCCTCCAGATAAAGGTGAGAAGGAGTTGAGACCCATAACACTTGGGGATGAGAAGAAAACAAAAGAGTTCATGATGGAAGGGCATCAAGGAAAGGAATGCAACCACCACTCTTATGAGAGTAATGGAGGTAAATTTGAGTATGATGTCACATAAGCTCCTTTGAGCTTGGTCCGACATGAGGACCTTAAAAATAGCGCTGAATGAGATGTAGAGAGATCGTGGACAACATTGTCACGAATGCCGGTGCATAGAACGAGGATCCGGAGTTTCAGAGAGTTTGTAAGTTGGAGGAGAAAGAGGGTGAAGGAACGAGAAGGCTGTTGATGGCCATGATGGAAAAGATCAACAACCTCGAGTTGGGGAAGAATTTGGTTGGAGAGCATGCAGCAGAGAATGAGAGAGTAGACCAACCAAGTGGACAGCAAGAGGTAGCTAATTACATGGGAGGTCCGTATTACAATCAGAATGGCCACCAAGGTAGAAATCAGTATGGAAGGCCTTCTTATGGCCAACCATTTGTACCTCCAGGTCCTCCGCCACTTCAAAATCAATGGAGGAACACACAAGGGTATCAAGGAGGCCAGCAGCCTCCTCAAAACACATGGAGAAAGAACGAGAATTTCTCGTATGCTAACCCAAAAGCTGGTATTATAGTTCCTACAGGTGTTGATCCAGGTTCAAAGCCTCCTGGTGGAGAAGGCGGTCCATCAACTGAGGAGATGTTGAGAGCGATTCTACAGAAGGTGGAGGAAGGAAGTAGGAGGTTGTCATCCTTGGAGTACGATGTGAAAGATTTGCATAAAAAGGATGATCAACGTGATCAAGAGCTCCAAAAGATGAACGTTGAGTGGACTAGAACTCAACAAGAGAACAATCGAAGGTTCACTTCTATAGAGTTCCAGATGAGCCAGATGGCAAAGTCATTGAATAGAGATCCGTGTAAGTATCCTTCCATGCCGGAGGGGAACCCGAAAGAGCATTGCAAGGCGATCCAGCTTAGAAGTGGAACCAACTATGAAGGTCCCCAGATGCCTGCTGATTCTGAGACGCCCCAATATGGAGATGAGAGTGGGGAAGTAGGAGTTGAGAAGGGGATTGCAAGTGAAGGGATTGAGAAGCATAAAGATGTGGATGAGTCTCATCAGAGCAAAGAGCTTGAAGAGGAAGACATTGAGAAGGGTGAGAGAGTTCCTAAGTGGAAGAACAAAGGAAGCCAAGAAGAAAGTGAAAGTGACCGAGAAAGATGAATGGGGGGTACCGAAATCTGTGATACCCGTCCCATATCCACAATGCTTCATGAAAAAGAAGCTTGATGTTTTTAAAAAGCTACATATTAATATTCCTTTTTATGATGCCTTGGAACATATGCCCAACTACGCAAAGTTTCTGAAGGACTTGATCGCGAAAAGACTGCGAGTGGATGAGCCGAAGTTGGTGCAGTTGAACCACGAGGTGAGTGCATTAGTGCACAAGTCGCTTCCTCCAAAGCTGAAGGATCCCGGGAGCTTCACCATTCTTTGTGATATCGGGAACGGGATCAAGAAGGGAGCATTGTGTGACCTCGGAGCGAGCATTAATTTGATGCCGTTGTCGCTTTTCAAGAAGTTGGAAGGTGGTGAACTTCAGCCAACAATGATGACGCTTCAACTTGCCGATCGGTCTATTACTCGACCCCAAGGTGTGGTTGAAGACGTTCTAGTAAGAGTTGGAGAGCATATTTCTCCAGCTGACTTTGTAGTCCTAGAGATGGAGGAAGATGAGCACGTGCCCCTGATCTTGGGAAGACCGTTTTTAGCTACGGCGGGGATAGAGCTAGACGTGGCAAATGGGAAGATTACATTGAAGGTTGATGATCAAGATGTGAAGATTTCCCTATATGAAGCCATGAAGCACCCGAAGGAGGATGAGAGTTTGTATTGCATGGATGACATTGATCTTCAACCTCCTATCCCTAATCCTTCTCATATTCATGAATTTTATAATCCTTCACTTGATAATTTAACCCATGAGCATTATGTTCTTGATTATGTTGATAGGGACAAAGTGAAGAAGTTGAAGGATGAAGAGGTGAAAAGTGTGGACGTGATCCAGTTGGAAGGAAAAGGAGGAGTTAAGAAGAAGAAGTCCAAATTCAAGAACCTGTTTGGTAAGACGCCTCCAGATAAAGGTGAGAAGGAGTTGAGACCCATAACACTTGGGGATGAGAAGAAAACAAAAGAGTTCATGATGGAAGGGCATCAAGGAAAGGAATGCAACCACCACTCTTATGAGAGTAAGAGAGGTAAATTTGAGTATGATGTCCCATAAGCTCCTTTGAACTTGGTCCGGCATGAGGACCTTAAAAATAGCGCTGAATGGGAGGCAACCCATTTCTATTTGCTTTCATTTGTTTTTATTTTCTTATTATGTTATTAGGGTGTTGTTGAATCGTGAGTTTTAACCTCGTACTTGCGAGTTTATTTTGTAGGCTTGTCTCGAGAGAATAGAGGAATCATGGAGTACTCGAAAGGAAGGAACTCAAGCAAGGGAGTGTGCAAAACTGTTGAGAGAAACTGAATTGTTTGGTTGAGGTATCCCACAACCTCAAACTTAGACCTCTTCGCAAGGTCAAAGTTTGGGGGGTGGAGTTTTTTTTATGTTTCTTGTTACATTGCACCGGAGCACCCCTTATCTTTGAGTGTGTTTGGTTATTTGGTACCTTGAGATGCTCCTTGGGGTGATTTTGATCTGAGTCGCTATTGCATATTTCATGCCTATCAATCATCTTATGCTTGTTAATTGCTATCTTTGAGTATGATTTGATGAGTAGGGTGATTTGTGGATTTGAGTTAGGGATTCTTTTGTGTGAGTGTTTGAGCTAGAGTGGATTTGAGATAGAACTTGTAACCTTGTAAAATTTTCTTTTGAATACTTGTGTGATGAGAGTAAGAATTCACTAGGACTAGTATGGATGTGAAAGCCGTGAGATTTGAGCCTTATGAGATTTTGATATATGAATGAATCTCTTCGTTTGTGAGTGAATCATCACCTTAGAGGATGCTAGAACTTGTGTGTGCTCTTGCTTCTTGATTGTGTTTAGTTTGATATGCTGAATAGAATCTTAGGCCATCTTTGATTTTATTGAGTCACTTAGCCAAAATTTTCCATACTAGTCCTAGTGAATTCTAAGATGGCCTAAGATCTAACAAGGGATTCAAGAAAGCTCAGATGATAGCAGCATATATGAAATCAGAGGACGTGAGAACACCAGAATCACAACAAAACAAGAGGAAGTGGATGGGTACGAACCAAGGAAGAAATTCTAAGCAAGTTAAAAGGACAGAAATAGTGCCACGACAACAACAGAGGCCACCTAAGTGCAGAAATTGTGGGAAGGAACACTTTGGGCAATGCCTGAAGGGAACATGAATCTGTTACAGATATAAGGAACCGGGACATGTCATAACTAATTGTCCAAAGTGGAAAGAACAACAGAAGATGGCACCTGCTCGAGTGTTTGCCATGAGTCAGCAGGAGGCAACAGTAAATCCGGAAGTGGTGGCAGGTATGTTCAAAATATTCCAAATACATGTTTTCACGTTATTCGATACTGGTGCTACACATTCATTCATCTCTACAAAGATGTTTGAACAAATTGAGACTGCCCGTATTATGGTAGAAGAAAATTTCCTAGAAGTAAATATTCCCTCTGGTAGTACGACACAATCCTTAGGACTGTGTAGGAATGTGAAGATTAATTTTGAGCATGCAATACTCCCGGCAAATCTACATATAATAGAAATGAAGGACTTTGATATTATCTTGGGAATGGACTGGCTTATAGCTAATTATGCTCTCATCAAGTGTCAAGAAAAAGAAATATCAGTACGGAGATCAGAAGATGTGAACTTTACACTATATGGTACTAGAATTGGAACTATACCTCAAGTAATTTCAGCAATGAAAGCCCGGAAATTATTGAGAAAATGAAAGAATATGGCATTTCTAGTAAATATTGTAGCAACGGAATCCAATGGTCCAACATTGGATAATGTGTCGGTAGTATGTGAATACAAGAATGTATTTCCAGACGATTTGCCAGGATTACCCCCAGATCGTCAGTTGGAGTTCACTATTGATTTAATACCTGGAGTCGCGCCTGTTTCTAAAGCACCTTACAGAATGGCACCAAAGGAATTACAGGAGTTGAAGGTGCAATTGCAAGAATTATTGGACAAAGGCTTTATTCGACCAAGTGTGTCACCATGGGGTGCACCAGTATTATTTGTGAAAAAGAAAGATGGATCATTGAGGATGTGCATCGATTATCGAGAACTGAATAAGCTCACTATCAAGAATAAATATCCACTTCCCAGAATTGAAGATCTGTTAGATCAGTTAAGAAGAGCTTGTGTATTTTCAAAAATTGATTTGAGATCGGGATATCATCAGATAAAGATTAAAGAAAGCGATATTCCGAAGACAGCATTCAGAACCCGATATGGTCATTATGAGTTCGTAGTGTTACCTTTTGGACTCAGTAACGCGGTAGCTATATTTATGGATTTGATGAATCGGGTATTTCATCAATATTTAGATTAATTTATGATCGTCTTTATTGATGATTTCTAGTATATTCAAGAAATCAGAAGCAGCATGCAGAACATTTTCGAATTACATTGGAAACTCTGAGAAAAGAGAAATTGTATGCTAAATTCAAGAAGTGTAAATTCTGGTTGGATAAAGTTGTATTTCTTGGACATACGGTTTCAGCTTTGGGAATAGAAGTTGACCCAACAAAGGTAGAAGCTGTAAACCAATGGAAGACACCAACTAATGTAAATGAAGTCGGGAGTTTTCTTGGTTTAGCCGGGTATTACCGAAGATTCATTGAAGGGTTTGCTCGGATTGCAAAACCTTTGACTCAATTGACTCGGAAAGAAACAAAGTTTGAATGGACAGAAGAGTGTGAAAGGAGTTTTCAAGAACTAAAGCAAAGATTAACAACGGCCCCAGTTCTTACAATTCCTGAAGATACATAAGGATTTATTGCTTCTAAATAAGGCTTGGGATGTGTACATATGCAGAATGGGAAAGTAGTAGCGTACGCATCAAGACAATTAAAACCACATGAGCAGAACTATCCTACGCATGATTTAGAGCTAGCAGCAATTGTGCATGCACTCAAGATTTGGAGGCATTACTTGTATGGAAGTAAATGTCAGATCTACACAGATCATAAGAGTTTGAAGTATATCTTCGAACAGAAGGAATTGAACATGAGGCAAAGAAGATGGTTAGAGTTGGTAAAAGATTATGATTGTGAAATATTATACCATCCGGGAAAGGCAAATGTAGTGGCTGATGCCTTAAGTCGCAAAGCGAAGATAAAGATTAATGTTTTGATTGTGAAACCAACCTTGAAGGAAAGAATAACAAAAGCTCAATATGACGATGCATTCTTAGAAAAAATAAAACGAAAGATCAAGGAAGGTAAAGCAAAGGAGTTTTCAGTATGTGAGGATGGTACATTGGTATGTCAAGGAAGAATATGTGTCCCAGAAAAAGAAGAACACAAGAAGGAAATATTGGAAGAAGCACATTCTACACCATATACAGTACATCTCGGAGGAACGAAAGTGTACCAAGAATTAAAGAAGTTGTTCTGGTGGAGAAATATGAAGAGGGATATTGGAAATTTCGTACAAAAATGTTTGACATGTCAGCAGGTGAAAGCTGAGCATCAAAGACCATCAGGATTATTAAAGCCACTTGAGATTCCTGAATGGAAATGGGAACGTATTACAATGGATTTTGTGGTAGGATTGCCCAAGTCAATACAAGAAAATGAAGCTATTTGGGTAATTGTCGACAGATTGACCAAGACGGCACATTTCTTACCAATAAAGATGACGTTCACATTGGATAAATTGGCTCAGATTTATATTAAGGAAATTATCCAATTACATGGAGTTCCAATTTCTATTGTGTCAGATAGAGATCCTTGATTTACATCAAGATTCTTGTACAGTCTTCAAGAAGCTATGGGCACCAAGTTGGAATTCAGTACAGCTTTTCATCCTCAAACAGATGGTCAATTGGAAAGAACAATTCAAACTTTGGAAGATATGTTGAGAGCTTGTATCATCGATTTCGGACGAAGTTGGGAAAGGTATTTACCTTTAGTAGAATTTTCCTATAACAATAGTTATCAGGCTACAATTGAAATGGCACCGTACGAAGCATTGTACGGAAGGAAGTGTAGATCTCCACTATGCTGGGATGAAATCGGAGAAAAGAAATTGTTAGGACCAGAATTGGTGGAAGAAACTAACAAGGTGGTAAAGAAAATTAAAGAAAAGATGCAAGCGGCTCAAGATCGACATAAAATGTATGCGGATAGGCGAAGGAAAGAATTAAGTTTTGAGATTGGAGAAAAGGTAATCTTGAAGGTATCTCCAATGAAAGGAATTTTCCACTTCGGGAAAAGAGGAAAGTTGAAGCCTAGATATATTGGACCTTATGAGATTTTGGAAAGAGTTGGAGATTTGGCTTATAGGCTAGCGTTACCTCCATCCGTGGCAGGAGTACACAATGTATTCCATATCTCGATGCTCCGAAAGTATGTACCTGACCCTACCCACATAGTAAACCAACCTGAATTAGAAATTGATGCCAACTTAACCTATGAGGAAGTCCCTATAGCCATACTTGATAGAAAGCTTCATAGGTTAAGAAATAGAGATATTCCTATGGTTAAGGTCCAGTGGAATAGACATGGGGTAGAAGAAGCTACATGGGAACGAGAGGATGAAATCCTAGAAAAGTACCCTTACCTCAATATCCACGGTAACACTTGAAATTTTGAGGACGAAATTTATTTAAGAGGGTTAGACTGTAATACCCTAGGTTTTCATGATCTTATCTGCTTTACTAAATACTTTATAAATCTTCATGAATCTATGTTACGCATTTACATCCAAATTTATGCAAAGGCACGTTTATGTGTTTTATTTACTCGATACTTACAATTAACGTATTATTTGCTCAATACATGCTTATTCTTGAGACTTTATAATTTTTATATGTTCTTTATTTTATGTCATAAAGTGTTTAATTTAGAAATTAATATAGTCCTTAAGTATAGAAATTTATTTCATAAGTTATAAGTTGAAAAATGAATGTTTCTTTAAGAAACGAGTTGCGTATCGATTACTCATTATATTTTTATGATTAGTATATAGACTTTATAATTTATTTAGTGTCTTAGAAGGGTTTTAATTTTATTCATAAGATAGTATAAGTAAATTTTATTAGAATTATCCAATAATCACAATTTCTACTTATTAAATTCATAGTATATATGTGTTATTTCTACAAAACACAAGACTACTCTTGGACTCCTCCCAATTTTCAAAAATTTGGGGATAAATTAGGAGAATTAGAGAAGCTTCAAGATTAAGATTAAGATAAGATAAGAAAAGGTAAAATGAATAGAAAGAAAAGTCAAAATTAGCAACTAACCTTAAGTTGACATGTGTTTAACTTACTTAACCTCCAAGATTATCCAAATTTCTCCACGAGCTTCCTAAAGTGTCGGTCAAGAGTGGGGTTTGAGTAGCCTCCAAGCATATCTTCTTCTATAAATAGAGAACCTTGCATGAAAAATTAAAAATAAGAAAAAGTTTAAAGAAAATTTCACAAATACTACTACTCTTATACTTAGAAGTTGAAAAGGGAGGAGAAGGAATTTCTTGTAGCTACCTATCTCTAATTAAGCTTCTCTTCTTGATTAAGTAGTTATTTAAGTGATAGTATGAAGTTTATGCATGATATGTGAATTAAATGGTAGGAAAATGAGTTTTGATGAGTAATTTGCATGTTATACATGTTTTACTTCATGTTTAAATATTTAATTCCATTTCTTCATGAGTTATGACCAAAATCATGTTTATTACTTGAATATATATTCTTTAGAAGTAGAAATCATGAAATTATATGGTTTAAAGTGAGTTTAAGATGATATGTTCTTCATATATACATAAAACCGAATTTTTGGACCAACTTTGGGGTAAATTTCGTTTTGACGAATTCATTTGGTAGAAAATACTAAAAATTGTATATGTGAAAATAGACTTGTGAAGGAACTTAGGTTTCAAATTTCATAACTTTTGGAGTAGTATTCGATGCATGGTGATTTTTCAAAGTTGAACTAGGGTTTTGGACTCTATAGCAGGAACAGTAGAAGTTTTCTATGATCTAAGAATAATAGGTTAAGTTTTTACAGAAAACAAAGTATGTTGATAAATTACATGAAGTTGGGCGTTCATGGTTAAAATTTCATGAGTATTGGACTTATGGTTGATTTATGGTGAATTTTTAAATTTAAGTGACCAGAATCTGTAACAGTATGTTCGTCATGAAATATTTGATATTTGGCAAAGAGTTTGAGAAATATGAAAATATGATGATAAACTTTATTGAGTTGGAAATATACTGTTAAAATTTCATAATTTTTGGACGTATGGATAATTTCATATGAATTTTTAAACTTAGGTGTGTAATCTGCCAAAATCGTATTTTGTATGAAAGGTTCGAAATGGTCCGGTTACATTTTTACAGTCAATATTTATTTATTTGATGATTTTATACACTTAATTGATATTTGTGTGTTAGTATACAATATTTGAATATGTATGGAGATTTGAATTCAAGTCTTACAATTTACAAAAGTAAAGAGATAAGTAACAATGTTTTTATTTTAAAAATTTTACTTGTAGGTACAAACCTGCAAGGTGGGGAATCACTTCGCTCTTCACCGAGTGTTCTATTATTATTTAATTGCACTTATTAAACGTTGAATGTTAAATTTTGAGTCTGGCCCGCTATCGACTGGCCCCACATATAAGTCCAACTTTATGTTAGCAAGCATATAGTCCGGTCGTTCCGGCACCACTGGTTGGTCACGCCACCCAAGCATATACCCGGTGAAACTCCGGGGGCTCACATGTTATAAACAATTGATGTTTAGTTTGTGCAATTAACAAGAGGTTTCCCACTAAGTGTTTTCAAGCACTTATCTCTTCCACTTTTAAATTTTTACAGATGCTGTGGATTCTGAAGTGGGCGAATGAACTCGGCGGGCTGTGAAGTTTCCTTAAAGACTTTATATTTTCCAGAATAATATTTCAAATTTTGGATTGTAAACTAAGCTACGAGCACACTTATTTACTACTTCCGCTGTGTAAATGTGTGGCGTGTGTATATTTTAATACAAAATGCAAGTTTAGTGATGTTCCTACTTGTGCCACATCATATTTTCCGTATTATTTAAGTGGGGACGTCACAGTACGGACCTAGAGACCCTCGTCAGCAAGTACCGAATCTATATGACGGGGCGGGGAGCCTCGGACGTGACCAAATATCGGATGTTTCCACTGACTTAAAGCGAGCTCGCCCACAAATGGTACGTATCGCTGGCGCCCAGGTCCGTCACCAGCTTCGTCGTACTGAGCGGCCTCTTCATAACCTATTTCGCTGCAAAAATAGCCAGGCCAAAGAGCAGACACCGACTGTTGAGGATACAATAGGAGGAGGACGAGAGCGACAAGTCCAACATCGACCGTCTGGACAAGATAATCCTCACGGGGGAACCGGTGAGCGACGAGCTCTCACTCCACTCCGCTCTGGCCGGGTTTAAGGGAAAATCGTCCATGTTCAAGCACTTAACCAAAGATTTGCCAAAGACAAACACTGACTTCCGTCGGAGGGTAGGAAACGTCGTTACTCGCAACAAACTTCTGGCCCAAAGGTTGGGCGAGAAGAAGGTAGAGGAAAAGGCAAAAGTGCCCTCGACAACAACGAAGAATGGTAACCCGTGGCGCCACAGGGGGCGCAAATCCCAAGGCAACTTCCAGATCTTGGACAGGTTGAAAGAGACCCCATCTTTCATGTTCAATGACATACGCCACACGGATATGCTGCCAAAGCCCAGACCAATCAAGCAAGATGCTACCAAATTGAACCCGAACAAGTTCTGCCACTACCATGAGAGCCCAAGACACAACACGAGCCAGTGCCGCGACCTCCTCAGGCAGCTGTGGAAACTGTATGAGGAGGGGCGGCTAGATGAGTTCGTCAAGAAGCCCCCACCTCGCCAGGACCAGGGACGTGAGGCAAACCAAAGGCAGAACTGGGACGGGGGGCGACACCCGCGCCAGCAGCGGCAGCCAAACCTAGTGGGCGCCGTTGATAACTTTGATAGCGAGGACGATGATGTTCCACTGCTCAATGCAGAGGGGAGGGTGAACATGCTGCAGGCCGCAGGGGGCCCTTTAGGTGGGCTCATACCCGTGTCAATCGTATCCCACAGGAAGAGGAAAGCTGATATCAGAGCCGTAAGCAGAATCAACCTGGTTGGCTCCCAGCCGCCAGAACTCGCGATAGCCCCAAACCTCCCGATCACCTTCACAAATACCGATTGGGAGGGTATCATCCGCCCAAAGAATAACGCTTTGGTCATTTCTGCCAACCTACTGGGCAAAGTTGTCGACCGCATATTGGTCGATAACAGATGTTACTGCAACATCATCTTCAAGACCGCGCTGGACCAGCTGGGTAACCTCGCCGGTTTAATCAAGCCCTACGAAACCCAGCTGTGAGGTTTTGGGGATACACTGGTGAACGCTTACGGAAGGATCAAGCTGTCAGTTGAGCTCGTCTGCTGCAAAGATGATAAGGTCAGGATCTCGGCCTGCTCGAGTTCGTGATAGTGGATAAGCCTCATATGTACAATGGGTTCTTAGGATGCCCATTTCTGGAAACTTTCGAAGCAATAGCTTCTTCTTTCTACTACTGTGTGAAATTCCCGACCCCCGAGGGGATAGTCAGGACTGTAAAAGAAAATCAATCAATGGCAAGAAAGTGTTTGAACTACTCTGTTTCCACTTACATTCCCACAAATTTACTTTCTGGTGTGAATGTCTTGACGGCCCACGAGCAAACTGTTGCCACCGGAAGCCAACTTAGGGCCGAAGTCATAGAAGTGGAGGACCTTGAGCCAAGGCTCGGTTTCGAAACTCATCTCATTGACCTTGACCCTAGGGGGAGACTTGGGATCCAAGAAAAGGAGGCCAGACCTCACCCATCGAGGAGTTGGAACGAATCCCTATGGGCACAGCTCTCCCGGACCTTGAGGTCACGATCGGGGCAAAGGTCCCGGTGGACATGAGAGACGATTTAATCGACTTCCTCCACAAAAGCATTGACGTCTTCGCATGGTCACACCAGGATATGATTGGGATAAGACCTGAACATGCCTGCCATCGCCTGAAGATCGATCCAAAGAAGAAACATGTTTCGCAGAAGAGACGAAAGTTTGGCCCGGACAAATATGCAGCACTGGCCGAGGAAGTAAAAAAGCTTTTGGACAACAAACTAATCGAGCAAACTGAAGGTGAACCACAGTGGGTATACAACGCAGTGCTGGTAAAGAAAGCGAACAACTCGTTGAGACTCTGCATCAACTTCATGGATCTAAATACGGCGTGCCCGAAGGATCATTTCCTGATGCCGCACATCGACCACCTCATGGACGGGACAGTCGGGCACGAAATGATATCGTTCATGGACACTTTCGCAGGATACCACCAAATCCCAATGGCGGAAGAAGACATGAAACACACCTCTTTTCATACCGAGAAGAACATGTATTGCTGGCGAAGGATGCCTTTCGGCCTAAAGAATGTCGGGGCTACCTACCAACGGTTGGTGAACAAGATGTTCTCGGACCAGATCGGGAAAATAATGGAAGTATACATCGACGACATAGTGGTCAAAAGCTTAAGGAAGGAAGACCAACTCCGAGACCTCGCCGAGATGTTCCAAATCGTGAGAGCTTTCAACATGAAGCTGAACCCCAAGAAATGCAACTTCGGCGTGGGATCAGGGAAATTCCTGGGCCACATTGTCAGCCAGCGGGGGATCGAAGCCAACCCCGCCAAAATCAAGGCCATCCTGGACATGCAGGAACCTAGATGTGTCAAGCAAGTACATCGATTGACAGGTTATTTAGCGGCACTTAACAGATTCATCTCCAGATTGGGCGATAAAAGCAAGTTTTTCTTTGCAACCATCAAGGACAAGAAGTTCTCGTGGAACAAGGAAAGTCAGCTCGTCTTCCAGAAACTAAAGGAGTACCTCGCTAACCCGCAAATCCTGGTGAAACCCCTCCAAGGGGAAAAGGTATACCTTTACCTCGCGGTGTCGGACGTCGCCCTGAGCGCAGTCCTGGTACGGGCCGAGGGGCAGACGCACCACCCCTTCTATTATGTTAGCCAGGTCCTCCATGACGTGGAGACGAGATACACACCCCTGGAGAAGCTCATCTACGCGTTGGTAATGAGTGTCTGCAAGTTAACGCCATATTTCTTCGACCACCAGGTGGAGGTACTGACAACCCTACCCCTCAGGCAGGTCCTACACAGACCAGACACAAGCGGACACATGATGAAGTGGTCAATCGAAATTGCCCAATACGATATCTCTTTCACACCGCGCACAACCATCAAAGGACAGGCCTTGGCCAATTTTGTGGTAGAACTGATGTTCCCACCCAACCCGACCCATATCAAATATCCACCGTGGAAGTTGTACGTCGACAGCTCTTCAACTTCCATGTGCGCGGGGGCAGGCGTCGTTTTAATCGGCCCAGGGGGTCAGTGCTTCACCAACGCAATACATTTTGACTTCCTCACCATGAATAATGAGGCTGAGTATGAGGCCCTCGTGAGCGGCCTAGAGTTAGCAATGGCAGTGGGGGCACGCCTACACCATATCTTCATGGATTCCTTACTGTTAATCAAATCAAAGGAGAATATGAAGCCAGGGGCGAGCAAATGGCGAAGTACCTAGAACACGTGTCCAACCTTTGCGAGTATTTCCACCAAGTTCTCATCGAGCAAATCCCGAGGGAGCAGAACTCCCAGGTGGATGCGCTTTCAAAGCTCGCCACCTCGGAGGGGGCAGCGGATCTCTCCAATATTCGGCTACTAAAGCTCACCAAATCTTCCTTCGGCAAAAGCCTGATTGCAGCGGTCATTCCCCAAGGCGAGAACTGGATGACCCCAATCTTATGCTTTCTGTAGAACGGCAACCTCCCGGAAGATAAAATCAGAGCCCGACAGCTACATCTGAGAGCAGCGAGGTACATTCTCATCGATAATCAGCTTTATAAAAGGGGTTTTCGCTGCCACTCCTTAAGTGCATCACGCCAGAGGACGGACTCATAATTATGAAGGAGATACACGAAGGCGTCTGCGGAAATCATGCAGGCGGCCAAAGTCTAGCTCATAAAATTCTGCGGCAGGGATACTTCTAGCCAACCATGAGAAAGAAGGCGAACGATTTTGCCAAAGCTTGCCGAAGTGCCAGGTTTGGGGCCCGAACATCTATCATCCATGTACAGCCCATGACCATTTTCTTAATGGGGGATTGACCTAATAGGACGTTTCCCAACCACCCCTGGGGGCCTGAAGTTCGCTGTTGTCGCCGTCAACTACTTCACCCAGTGGGCTGAAGTCGAGCCGCTGGGCAAGATAGACCAAGCACAGATCATCAGATTCATTTGGAGAAACATAATCTGCCACTTCGGACTCCCCCACGTGATAATTTTCGACAACGGAAAATAGTTCGACGGTCTTGATATGATGAAATTCTACAAAAGATGGAAGATCAAGAGGATGTTCTCCACCCCCTATCACCGACAGACGAATGGGCAGGTAGAGGCTGTTAACAAAATCCTCAAGCATACAATCAAAACAAAGCTTGAAGATAAGAATGGAAAATGGGCTAGCGAGCTCTCGGGCGTGCTGTGGGCATACCGGACGACGACTAAGAATTCAACTGGAGAGACACCATTCACCCTGGCATACGGGACTGAAGTTGTGATTCCGTCAAAGCTCGCCATTCCCAGCCACAGAACCATGCAAAAGCACACGGAGGACAACGATAGAGCCAGACGGGCAGATCTCGACATGCTCGAAGAAAGAAGGCTAACATCGGACTTAAGGAACGCGGCATACAAGCAAAGATCGGAAAAAATTTACAACTCCAAGGTCCGAGTAAGAAAGTTTGCCGAGGGGGAATTAGTCCTAAAGAATGTCCAGGGCCCCAGGGGTGTTTTCGACCCTAAATGGGAAGGACCTTTTCGTATCACAAAAGTCCTTCCCAAGGGGGCATACCAGCTCGAACACCTGGACGGCGTTCCAGATCAATATTCCTGGAACGACTGCTACCTCAAGAAATTCTATCAATAGAAACATCTTGTAAAAGCTAAAGTGTTGTATGTCACACAGGCAATCTCAATAAAATCGCCAGTTTCAGAAAATGTTCTTTTTATTTTGATTTTTACTTAATCAGTTCCATGAAACCTGAAACAAGCAAAAAACAGGGGCCTCCGTAGGTCCAAATCCTCACCCCTCAATGGGAAGAAGGGGGCGGACCGAAAAAGGGCAGAGGTGCTAAACTTGGTTAAAGGCCCAGCCATTCTACTAACCAAGGCACCACCCGCCGTAAGTGAAATGGCAGAAGTCTCACGACGAGCTAGCTCCCATTCGAGCAAAGCCTCTCGATTTCCGCCTTGGTAGTTTCCTAGATTGCAATGGAGCTGGCGATGACGAGACCGAGGCGAAGCGCTAGCACCTCCTATAAACCTAAAAAATGTGTGAACCAATTTACACAAACAATATATAAAGGAAAGAAGCGCTAAGGCATATGCAGTCAAGCATAAGGGCTATGCTCAAAAGTCGACTCGCCCAGATGACAAAAAGACAGAAATGTCAAGTGCCAACAAGGCTAAACAAGTCATGCATAAAACTGATTCAGATGTGCATTAGACAAAAAGAAAAGAAACATAAGGCCAAAAATACAGCCACCCAAATTGTTCGAAACAAAACGAGAAAATAAAAGAGTGCAAACAAAATTGTTCAAAGGCCACATCCGGCCAAACAAATGCCCATTGGGCACATAATTCTCTCTCTTAAATAACGGCGGGTGGGTCACCGAAACCACCAAATGCAGGGATTCTATCATCTACAGTTTCAGCTCCAACCGAGGCAGAATCGGCATCTTCAGGATACATCAGAGTATTGGGTCTGGGCCACCAAGACAGGTCTACTCCAAAATCTCTCTCTAGGTCCCGAAAATAGCACGAGATCAAGGGATGTAGACGATGCGCCAGGACATACTCATATAAGTAAGCCTTTATTGCCACGGTCGGGTAACCCGCTCTCCTAGCCTCACGGATAGAATCAGCAAAGGCCTTGTAGTAGGCGAACTCCCCGATTTGGGCGGGGTCAAGAAAGGGGTCATCCCGGTTTGCATCTTGCATGGCTCAAATGCGCTCCGAGGCAGCAATCAAATCTTTGATAGTCTCAACGTCCTTGGCGGCCTGAAGCTGGAGGGTCTCTACCTCATTTTGTGCTGCCTCCGCGGCACGCTCTGCCTCCTCTTTAGCATGTTTCACCTCCAGCGCTTCCACCCGATACCTCCGAACCTCTTCAGCTGCTGCCGCACTGCCCTCGATTCGCTCGGCTTCCATCCCACATTTATGAGCATCAGACACTTCTTTATCCAGAACGGCCATAGCTGCCACCCGACCTCGCTCCTGCCCCTGCTGCTTTGCCTCCGCCAGCTCAGCCTTCCAGGACATCTCCATCTGTGTCACCTTGCCCTCCAACTCCTTCACCCTGTGATCCTGCCGTGTTTGATGCGAGGATTTCTCCTTCTCCGGATCTTCCAGACGACGGTAAAGGGTGAAGATTTCGTCTTCTTCCTGGTCACAATGGAAAATAGTATGCTGCACCATAGTCGCCATCTAGCTGGAAAGCAGCAGGACAGTAAAGAAGCAGTTGTCCGCAGATGGATGGGCAGCGATAGTTTCAAGCTTGTGGGTTCAAGCCGAGGGAATATCCCGCATCGCCCGAGCTAGATGCAGGGGCAGCCCCTCGGACGACCTAACCCAGTGAGAGGCAAGGAAGTTGGCCATCGGAGTCGGACGGGTCAGATCATCTTCCATCAGCCTAAAAGAATGAATAAAAAAGAAACAATACACAGTCAAACGTTCGTTCTCAAGATTAAGACGAGGAACAGAGTCACAAGCGAGTCCAGAATTCTAGTTTCATACCTCCGAACGCGCTCAGGGTCATGCCCCAGGATGGGTCCAAACGGGGCCGATCCCGATGGCACGGGGGCATCTGCTGCGGGCATGGCAGGCTCAGGAGCAGCACCGCCTCGGCCTGTCTTCTCCGCCGAGGAAGGATCAGCTGTGTCAGCACGATGTTCAGTGGATGGTACATTGGCAGCAGAGGGCTCACCATCTCTATGCTCTGATTCCTCGGGCTCATTCAGCTCAGTCACTTCATCCTCATCAACCAGCAAAATGCGACGGCTTCTCCTATGCTACGAACTTTCCCTCGGGTCACCCCTCGACCCACGAGGTCCACCCTCCTCACCTCCTCCTTCGCGACCCCTCTATAAAGGAGCACGCGGTGGAGATGGCGGGTCTGGGCAAGCCGTTGACGGGCTCACCTGCCTGAGGGGAACCCCCATTAGAATGGGCAAGGGCACAACCGGCGGAACTGGGGTACCTCCTTGCTCCCGACGGCCACGGCGCATGGCTGCAAAGACTCCTAGGGCACTCAACATCACTTGAGAAGGGCAGTGAGTGTATACACGAAAATCGGGCCCTGCAGCATCGATAAATTTTGAATCGCCACTATGAGGATAACATGGTCAGATGTGGAGAACACTAAACAAAGACTCACCGATCTCCTGATTCAAGTGACGCGGGAACTGGAATAACCGCGCCCAACGACGAGCTATTCCCGTATTAAGGGAAATTGGCTGACGTTCGTTGGCTGGGATTTTCTCAACCCGTAGAAGCGCAAGGTCAAAATCCCAATTCAAATCTCACGCCGGGGCACCAGATAGCCTGCAAAGTAAAAAGAGGAAAATTAGATCTGTACAAAAGGCACGAAAAAAGACAAGGCAGAACTTACTCTTCCTTTTCCACTGGAAGGTCGTGGGCACGGCCATTTCTTGGCCAGTTGCATCTGTGGGCCTCCGGGCGCCAGCCACCCAAAACCACCGATGAGCGTACTCGCGCAACTTCAGCGGAATCCCGAGGATTATCCTCTCCAAAGATACCCTGTTCGGGCGGCCCCTGACATAGACATTGCCCAGAAACCGATTCTCGGCATTAATCCCAAAGAGGAAATTGACCTCCCCTGGGGTGGGCATCCGGTAGAGCCGTTGTTGGCTGAGCAGAGTGAAGAGGGAGATGATGTTATACCAGGAGTTGGGATGCAGCTGTGCTGGCGCCAGTTCCCAGCAATTCAGGAGATGTACAAGATTGTGATGCAAGGGAAAGTGCAACCCCGCCTCCATGGTGTAAAAATTAACAGCCACCATCCCAGGAGGCTGCTGGTCCGCCCTCTCCAGCGGATTGGGGACGTAAAGATGCACATTGATTGGAACCTCCTACCGGATCCGCCACGCAGCCAACTCCCCAGCCGTGACGGAACTAGCTCTCTCTCTTCGAGAAGCGAACCACTCGGAGCTCTGGGCCTCCACGATCGACCCAGGATTACACCTCTGATAGACGTAAGGATGCCTCCTCAGATAATCGACATAGTCGGAGAGTGGAGGTGGACCGGCGATTCGATCGATGAACTCTTCCCAAACCCTAAACCCTAAATCCCAATTCAAATCTTCATGCCGGGGGCAACAGATAGCCTGCAAAGGAAAAAGAGGAATATTAGATCTGTACAAAAGGCACGAAAAAAGACAAGGCGGAACTTACACTTCCTTTTCCACTGGAAGGTCGTGGGCATGGCCATTTCATGGCCAGTTGCATCTGTGGGCCTCCAGGCGCCAGCCACCCAAAACCATCGATGCGCGTATTCGCGCAACTTCAGCGGAATCCCGAGGATTATCCTCTCCAAAGATACCCTGTTCGGGCGGCCCCTGACATAGATATTGCCCAGAAACCGATTCTTGGCATTAATCCCAAAGAGAAAATTGACCTCCCCTGGGGTGGGCATCCGGTAGAGCCATTGTTGGCCGAGCAGGGTGAAGAGGGAGATGATGTTATACCAGGAGTTGGGATGCAGCTGTGCTGGCGCCAGTTCCTAGCAATTCAGGAGATGTACCAGATTGTGATACAAGGGAAAGCGCAACCCCGCCTCCATGGTGTAAAAATTAACGGCCACCATCCCAGGAGGCGGCTGGTCCGCCCTCTCCAGCGGATTGGGGGCGTAAAGACGCACATCGATTGGAACCTCTCACTGGATCCGCCACACAGCCAACTCCTCAGCCGTGACGGAACTGGCTCTCTCTCTCTGAGAAGTGAACCACTCGGAGCTCTGGGCCTCCACGATCGACCCAGGATTACACCTCCGATAGACGTAAGGATGCCTCCTCAGATAATCGGCATAGTCGAAGACTGGAGGCGGGCCCGCGATTCGATCGATGAACTCTTCCCAGGCCTGGAAGGCCACAGAGACCTGTTCGTCATAAGTCTCCCAATCTTGTGCGTACTCCAAAATAACCTCCTCTTCACCATCGTCAACCACGGGGCCTCCCGAAGCCCCAGTTTCGGCGGAGTTCCCGCCAGGGACACGGTCCTCACCGACAGACTGGGGGGAGGGGTTTGCGGGGCCGGCAGACTGAAATTCTCTGACGGACGACCCTTGGGTTCCCAGAGTTGATTCCGGGGGCAGCGGGTAACCTCGACGGCCTGACGAACTGACACTATCCCCCGCCATGTTAAGATAATTAGAAGTTATGAGATTGAGGGAATTTGGAAAATTACCTTAGAGAAAAGAACGATTTCAATGGAAGGTTTCAAAGCTAGGAAGCGGGAAACGAAAGATTTGAAGAACGAATGAAACCCCCTTTTTAAAGGAGAAAAATCGAGGCCAAATTGCAAATAAAGGCGGCAGAAAAGAGGCGACTTTTCGTCTTCAAACGCGACCGCCGGACGCGACCACAAATGATTGCGTCCCTCCAGTAAAGACGCGTCCAATCAATGAGAATGACGCTTTTCAGACCATCATTACTTTTCCTCTTGAAAGCGGCAAAAAGAATCAGCGTCTTTCCAAGAAATCTTTTCGCGACAGACGCCTTTCGGAATGCCCAAACCCCGTTTCGACACGTGGACCGACGCAGATCGTGGAGGAATTCAAAGGATCACATGTGAAGATTCACCCTGGGAAAAGACAAAACCCCACCAGGGGCAAAGATTCACCTTGGACCCCTCCTCAAACTCGGCGACCAAGCTGAGGGGCAATTGTTATAGGCAGAAAATAACGTGTACCACGCAAATCTAGGAAGCCGAGGAACCCCGCCTCTACCTAGCGAGCTCGACCGACCTCGACCTCGCCCAAGTAGGCAATCCCGACGAGAAGCAACCTCGCCAGCCTAAGAGACCCCGCCTCCTCGACCGACCAGGAGTGGTCCCTCCGAGCCGGGGAATGTTTCGGACTTGCGCAAGCCCGCCGCGAGCTCGCAACAGGTGAGACATTTGGAGATCAAGACAGAGGGGAGGACATAACCACTAGCCTGCAGCGATGCCCGCGCCTGGAGAAAGGACGAATGCAGATGCAGATATAGGGAAAGGACTGGCCGACACCTGACAGTGCCCATAGGCCAGCTGGGGCCATCTTATTGGACAAGGACGATCCTCGGACAGGGCCAGAAAAGGCCCTGGCGCCTCGATGACTAGGCAATAGCAAAGAGACGTAGAATGATTATCAATCATTGAAAATTCTATCCAAATAGCTAAGACAACACAATGTATCCTAGGACTTACTATAAATAGAGCCCTTGAGCTCATAAATAAACAGACACAACTTAAGACCGGGCCTAAACCCATCGGCAATCCTCTGATTCATAACTTTTCATTTCTTTATTTTGTTTTATCCGATCATTGCCACATAAAGTTCTTAAAATCATCAATCGGGTAACAACATGCATCAACGTACCAATTTTTATAACGTACCAAATTATAAATATTTTTTATAATGTATCAATTTTTGTACATGTTATAAACCTTATTAAAATTAAATTGAATTAAATTAAATTAAATGTAAATTAAATCATTCGATTTTTTAAAAGAATTATTTATTTATTTTTTAGATAAATAAAACATATGGTAAATTATTTTTATTGAACAATCAACATAAAAATGGATAATATATTTTTTTATGTGGGGCATTGTTAAATTTTAGGAATGAAACAAAAGAATTATGCTTTTATGTGTAATCGTTAGTGGATATATAATTTAGAGATTGATTAGTGAACTATTAATTAAATAAGATGTTGAGAAAATTATTATTTAAAATAAATGGCATAAAAGTTAAAAAATTGTTCTTATATTCTAATTAATTTATTTATTAAAATATAATATATATATATATATTATTGTAAAATAAAAATAAATTTGTATATATATTGTAATTATATTTCTTTTTAATGTGAGTTTTTTTATCTTATAGACCAAATCTGTAAGAGTATCCTATGGGACCAAATGTGCAACTCTGTTACCATCCGTTATATATGTTAGTCAAAGTTAACTTTTGGGACCAATTTTGTAAATTTTGTAACTTTTAGGACTATAAGTGCCAAAAAAAAATTCATATGGAACAAAATGTGTTTTGGGTGGGATTGAGATTAAAACATCACATGTCCAATGGAATCAAAAGTGTAGGAAAAAAAAAAAAAACTCTAACACTCATATTCATATAATTGATTAATATTGAATTGACCATTTACTCTCATCATATTCATCTCTGCCTGTCTAAAAAGGAGACACGACGCAGCAGCAGAAATGAAGACGGTGTGTGTAACAGGGGCATCCGGCTACATTGCTTCTTGGCTAGTCAAATACTTGCTCTCCTGTGGATACACTGTCAAAGCTTCTCTTCGCCATCCCAGTTCTGTAACTTTTCTGCATCATTTTCGGATTTCCGCTCTCATATAATACGCTGCTTTTTATGTAGATTCAAAAGATCCCCTTTTCCCTTTTAACGATGGCCGCTTTACTCTCTGTGGAGTGATTTCAAAGTTTTTGTGCTTTAGTATTTGCCAATACACTTGGAAATAAACATGCATTCCTTGTTCATTCATTCATACCGTCTTCAATTTCTTGTTCATCCAACTTCTAGGCAAGAAAGTAGCTGAAAATATCAATTAAAAAAAAAAAAAAATTGGAAGGGGAATTTCTAGTGGTTGTTTAGGGGTGTAATTAACCTTTGGGCCAACATGGTATTTAGTAAAATCAATTCCTGAGTATTATATGTGTTAAAATTACCAGTGAGAATGCATTGAATTGAAGATACAATAACTTGAAAATTTACTGGATGATAACATGATCTAAGACAAATTTTTATTTATTTTAGTTTGCAATATCAAAATTGACCGAGTGATTACATGATCTGAGTCAGCTAATTTCTCTTTACAAGAATTTGCGCTCCTGGATCTTAACTTGATGCAAACGTAGAAGTTTAATTTCTATTGATTCTCCACTTTTTTTTTTCAATATTACCTGAGTTTCTAAAAATGGAATCATAAAACTTGCCGGGTTGACTTTTTAAGAATTTTAGAATGAGAATTGACTTGTATTATTTAAATGGATAAAATAGTTTTTTTTACGAGGGGATATTGTTCACTTTAAGTGAATAAAAACAAAAAAAAGATATTTTTGTGTGTAATAATTAGTGGTAATGTAATATAGAGGTCTGAGATGAATAGTATGCCCCACAATGTCTTTTTGGGAATGTTAGTTACAGATCTCTATGTAAGTAATGCCACATTGACTGTTTCTTTTATAAGTACCCTTATTATTTGACGTACGTCATTGTGTACTCTGAATATGCTGAGATGGATCCTCGTAGCTAATACAACGTTAGTGAACCACTTGAATCTATATCGTGTATTTGTCGTTTATGTTTCTTTCTCACATCTCGTTATAATAATTTCATTCGAATATTAATTATTCTGTGGATATAGCAGATGATCCAAAGAAGACAGAGCACTTGCTCTCGCTCGATGGAGCCAAGGAGAGGCTTAAATTGTTCGAAGCAGATCTTCTTAAAGAAGGGTCCTTTGATGCTGTAGTTGATGGCTGCGATGGTGTTTTTCATACTGCTTCTCCGTTTTTCCTTGCAACTAATGATCCACAGGTTCCCGTCTTCTTTCTCCCTAGGTTTTCATTCTTTAACTTACAATTCAAATTTGGCTAAGAAATCATAAGTTGAGCTTCTTAGATAAAATGTATAAAGGGTTTATCAAGTGAAAGAAAGAAATTTTGAAGATTTGATTAGTTGACAATGTTAAGCCTAATGATGATGAGCAGCATCTAGTTATAAATATAATTTACGTAGTAGGACTAATATGTATATAGTGGCCTTTAGGTTTTTCAATGAAGTTTAAGTTCTTCTGATATATGTGATGACAATGAGACATTTTTGTCATATCTTGATGCATATAACTTCAATTCATCATGTTTCTTGACAAGTTTATTTCACTGATTTTGGCTTTGACTTTCTTCAGACAGAACTGAGACACTCAATGTGCTTCAATCGTGTGCAAAAGCACCATCCATCAAAAGGGTCGTTTTGACATCTTCCATAGTTGCAGTTCTTGCTAATGGCAAACCCCGAACACCTGAAGTGGTTGTTGATTTGAGCTGGTGGTCTGACCCTGTGTTTTGCAGGCAAACGCAGGTCAATTTTCTTTCCCTTTATTCATGAAATGTTGATCATGTAGAAGCAGTTTTTGGAAGTCTATACATTTATAAGGTGGGGATTGTTTTGAAACCTACTTCCAACGTCTTCTGCTCCGTACATTTTGTATATTTTTACTGCTGTTGGTTAAGAATAAGATCGTTTACTCTCCCCTTTAAATATTTCATTTCTTATCATAAGTGACCTTTTCTGTAAATTTGCATTATTCGAGATATTAGCTTTATTTTCATGTTCCGCCAAAAGTAAGGCACTTGTAGCTGGGGGCAAGTATTTGGGAAAAAATGGCTAAATTCTTCCAAGGCAGTTAAGCTAGTTATAAATATAGTCATTGTGAGTGCATTTTAAGTTAATGTGTGAATGCTAAATTGTTGTCATCACTTTGCTTCTTTCAGCAATGGTATATGCTTTCAAAAACATTGGCCGAAGATGCTGCTTGGAAGTTTGTAAAAGAGAAAAATATCGACATGGTTGCTATAAACCTGTCTATGGTAATTGGTCCTATGTTGTAGCCAACACTCAACACAAGTTCTGCTTCAGTTCTGAACTTGATTAATGGTAAGCCTTCTCTAAATTACTGATCTTATGGAAATTAAAGTAGACGTCAATATTACTGAAATTCGACGAATGTGAAATTTGTGTTGGAATATGCAGGTGCAGAAACATATCCAAATGTTACAACTGGGTGGGTAGATGTGAGGGATGTTGCTAATGCACACATTCTGGCTTATGAGAATTCTTCAGCTTGTGGGAGATATTGTACGGTGGGGAATGTCGTACACTTTTCCGAAATAGTGAGCATATTGCGGAAACTGTATCCAACTATTCACCTTCCTGAAAGGTAATTATATACTTTGGTCGAATTCAGAGGGAAATGTCTCAAAAGATATTAGGACCCAGTTTGGCTAAATTTATGTTGAAATTCCTTCAACAGGTGTGCTGATGACAAGCCGTTGGCGCCTACATACCAGGTTTCGAAAGAAAAAGCAAAAAGCCTCGGCGTTGAATTCACTCCTCTTGAAGACAGCTTAAAGGAAACTGTTGAAAGCTTAAAGGAGAAGCATTTCTTTAAAGAAACACCAGCTGTTTAAACGTACATTTCTTTCAACACGGGACCATTATTTTCTTTCCCCAGCAGTTAACACTTATGTAATTTTCTCTGCAATTTGTCTTCTACTTATATATATGCTGAATTTGGTATCTGATTTGTTTGTGAATAAACTGCAAAACAATATATACCTTAACCTTTTTTTTTAAATGCGTACAAATATATATATACCTTTACTTGTTAGTTTGATATATACAAAAAACACGTGCATTACCTTTTATAACTTGAAGAACCTCATATATTGCATAGTAAACGAGTAAAGGACAGTGAGAGAACCATTGAGCATTGGAAAAATGAATATTGTTATTGAAAAGAGCAAGAGTAACATTGGGTGGCACACAACTAATATTGTTCAATAAAAATAACTAATATTTTTTAGAAATGCACCAATTTATTCCACGGTTTAAATTTACACATCACTTCACTTTGAGGAGGGCATAGAAATACACAAATCAGCCCAGGAAGCAACTGAATTCATAGAGGCATCACCTGATGAAATCATACAATGCTTAGGACCTGATAGAGACATGGAATCATACAATGTTGATATCCCTAAAAGAATCGATTCCATTACTCTGCTCGTTTTCCATCGAAACCTGGGAGGACAAGAAGAATAGATCCTTCAACAGATGGCCTCAAAGAAGCAGGTAATAAGCACTTTTCAATCATCTTCTTTACCTTAGCATTCCTCACTGTATCTTCTTGAAAATCTGTGCTGCATCGGTGCACTTAGAATAGGGACATTCTAAAGTAACCAACTCCATCAAACACATTCCAAAAGCATAAATATCTCCTCAAGAGCCATGTGGGCCCGCAACGGCCCCCCTCCATGCCCTTTGAAATCTCCTATCACCGGTGACAACATCTACAAATATGTTGTCGCACTTGAGATCACGATGGACGATGCATGTGTGGAGATAGTGCAGCTAGCCCTTGTAAAAGTTGGCTGCCCCAATTTTTTATGGTTCCCACATCAATGCTGCTTAGTTTCTTCAAGCTATCGCAGCTGAACAATGTTCATCGATCTGTTGTCGTAGTTGAGCCAGAAACTGTAGCATTTCATGATGTTGGTGTCATCCAAGGCCTTCAGTAAAACAGCCTCAGAGTAGAATGATTTCAGGGCTTCATCATCGTCCATGCATGAGACCTGGCTCCATGTAACCCCGACGTTGTGCACGTCTTTGAATGCTCATCTGCCCAACATCTCGAACGTAATCTCCGCAAGGTGAATTCTCTGCAATATCAGTTTCGCCGAAGAGAAACGCATGAATGACAGAGGATATTTGATTTTAACTTCGAGGAATTAAAAAAAGTGGTGTTCAGTGCGACTGTGAAAGAAGAAGAAATGCTCCGCCGCAGATATCAATTTTATTATTAATGTGAAAGAAGAAGAAAAATCCAATCACCTATCAATTTGGAGTTTATGTAATACGAAGAAGATAAAGAGTATGTTAATGAATTCGTGAAGAAATCACAGAAGCCGCAAGCAAAACTCAGATGCAAGAAACAAAACCTGAAAGTTAAAGGACTAAAACAAGAAATCAAAGTATACGCGCGATTTACGTGGTTCGATCAAAATGATCTACATCCACGGGAGAGAGGAGGAACTTCTTATTATGAAATTGAGGACGAATTACAGAGTAATCTTCACTAATTGAACTCAAGAACTCAAGAACCCTAAGTATGAAAACTATCTCTAAATTCTCAGATGAATCATCACTATTGGAACCGATTGATACAAGTATATATTGCCCACACCATTCCGTAACTAACCCCATAACTGAAATCGCACGCCATTGCTTCAAGAAGAAACGCCCAATTCTGTTTCGCATAACAGAAAATCTGTTATAACCGCCGCGCTTATATACACTCCCAGATTTAGTAAGTGCACACCTCAGTTAACAAAGTAGTACTAATGCGGCAATTGCAGTGATACTTTTCAATATACCAATTGTTACAATCCTCCTCCTCAATGCATATTGCCCATTCTCCTCTCTCCAAAACGTACCAGAATGTTAGTGCACATCCCATACCACCAAGTTCATCAACTTCATACAATGTTTGAACTTAACACTTGACAAAACCTTGGTGAACATGTCTGCAGCATTTTCTTCAGTGGCAACCTTCTTCACTTTGACCAATCCTTTGTCCACAATGTCTCGGATGAAATGGAGCTTCACATCTATATGTTTGGACCTTTCATGGAATACTTGGTGCTTAGCTAAATGTATAGTACTTTGGCTATCACACATAACATCAACAGCTTTCTGATCAATTCCAAAATCCCTAAGTATTCCCCTCAACCACATTGCTTCCTTCACAGCTTCTGTAAGTGCAACATATTCAGCTTCTGTGGTTGATAATGCTACCACAGGATGTTGCACAACTCTCCATACAATGGTTGTCCCATATAGAGTGAAAACATAACCTGATATTGACCTTCTTGTATCAATATTTCCAGCAAAGTCTGAATCTACAAAACCTTCCAAAGGATCAGTTTTGATTTCACTCCTCTTGAACATAAGACCAGCATTGATAGCTCCTTTCATGTATCTAAACATCCACTTCAATGCCTCCCAGTGCTCTTTCCCAGGGTTTGCCATGTATCTGCTTACAACTGATATACCATGTGTTAGATCTGGTCTGCTACATATCATGGTATACATGATACTTCCTACTCCACTTGCATATGGGATCTTCTCCATCTCCTTCAGTTCTTCCTCATTCCTAGGTGATTGAGCAGCTGATAGCTTCAGATGTTGCCCAAGAGGTATAGATACTGTCCTTGCTTCATGCATATTGTACCTCTTTAACACCTTGTGTATATAGTTCTTTTGAGATAAGAACAGGATCCCATCTGCTCTATTCCTGTAAATGTCCATTCCCAGAATTCTTCTTGCATTGCCTAGATCTTTCATTTCAAATCTTGTTCCCAGCTTATGTTTCAAGACCTCTATCATTTTCATGTTTTTGCTTGCAATGAGCATATCATCCACATATATCAATAGATAAGTGACCACCTGCCTTCCTTGTCTTTCAAAGTACACACAATTGTCATATCTTGACCTTTCAAGCCCTATCTCTGTCATGTAGCTGTCAAACTTTATGTTACATTGTCTGGAACTCTGCTTAAGGCCATAGAGTGATTTGTTTAGGTAACATACCTTTTGCTCATTACCAGGCAGCACAAATCCTTCAGGTTGATTCATGTAGATATCCTCAATTAAGTCACCATTTAAGAATGCAGTCTTCACATCTAGCTGTTGCAATTCCAGATCCTCTTGAGCCACTCTTGCAAGTAAAATTCTTATGGAGCAATGCTTTACAACATGTGAGAAAACTTCATTGAAATCAACTCTCTCTTCCTGTGTAAAACCTCTAGCAACAAGTCTTGCTTTGTACCTTATCTACTCACTCTTTACAACCTCTATTTTCCTTTTGTATATCCATTTGCAGCTGATAGTCTTCTTACCATTTGGCCTTGTTACTAGTTTCCAGGTGTTGTTCTTCTCAAGAGATTGCAGCTCTTCCACCATAGCTTGCATCCAGTGATCTCTATCCTCACTGGTCACTGCTTCTTTGAAACTCTTAGGCTCATGATAATCCACATTTTCTGCTGTGAAAAGTGCATAAGACACCATATCAGCTTCTGCAAATCTGATGGGAGGATTGATATTCCTCCTAACTATATCCCTTGTGAGTCTATAGTTGCTGAGATCTTGAACTTCAGTATCCTCTTGGTTAGGATCATCTTGTTCATCCTCTAAGTCTGAGTCTACTTGCTCATCATGATTTTGATCATATGGTTGTTCTTGAGCTTGATCATTCTTCTCAATCTCAAAAGTAGCTTTGTCCAGAGAAATGTCTCCATCTGTTTCTTGAGTACCTGTTGTATGCTTGTATCCCATTACAGCCTCATTGAAGACAACATCCCTGCTTATTATACACCACTTGTGTCCAGGTTCTAAGCACCACAGCTTATAACCTTTCACCCCTCTAGGATATCCAATGAACACACATTTAAGAGCCATTGGTTCAAGTTTGTCCTGCTTAATATGCACAAAAGCTTGACAACCAAATACCTTAAGATCAAAGTAATTTGAAAGCTTACCATACCAGATTTCATCTGGTGTTTTGAACTCAATGGCTGATGATGGAGTCCTGTTTATGAGAAAACATACAGTGCTTACAGCTTCCCCCCAAAATGACTTTGGCATTGCTGCATCAGCTAACATGCACCTTACCCTCTCAAGGATAGTCCTATTCATTCTCTCTGCAAGTCCATTCTGCTGGGGGTTAGATGGAACTGTTTTATGTCTTGTAATTCCTCTTGTCTTGCAGAAATCACTGAACTCTTGTGAAAGATACTCCAGTCCATTGTCAGTTCTCAAATGCTTGACCTTCTTTCCAGTTTGATTCTCTTGTTTTGTGATCCATTCCTAAAACTTTTGAAGAGCCTCATTCTTGTGTTTCATCACATAGACCCACACCTTTCTGCTGTAATCATCAATGAAGGTTATGTAGTATCTCCCTCCTCCATGAGTTTCTGTTCTTGCAGGACCCCACACATCTGAGTGTATGTAGTCAAGGATCCCTTCAGTCTTGTGAACCCCCTTGGGATAGGATTGCTTCTTGGCCTTTCCCAAAACATAGTGCTCACAGAAATCTAATTTTGTGATATTGTTGCTACCAAAGACATTCTTCTTTGCTAGTTCAATCAGGCCTTTCTCACCTATGTGACCAAGCCTTTTATGCCACATCATTGTTTCCGCACTGTTCATTACAACATTCACAGATCCCTTTACAGAATTCCCCATGAGAAGATACAGTCCATTTTTTTCTTTCCTGTCATTAAAGTCTTTGATTCCTTTGTTATGATGATGTCCCCATCTTTGGTGCAAAATTCACAACCAGCAGCATTCAAGGATCCAAGTAAAATCAGATTTCTCTTGAGGTCAGGCACATACCTGACTTGTGTTAATATGACAGTTGATCCAGTTTTCATCTTGATTTTCACAAAGCCTACCCCCTCCACTTTACATGACTGATCATTGCCCAGAAGTACACTACCTCCATCAATATCTTGCAAGTCTTGAAACCAGTGTTTATGAGGACACATGTGAAAAGAACATCAGAGTCAAGCACCCATTCATTGTGCATTCTGGCCTCAGAAACTGTAAGGACTTCAGCACTATCATATCCCTCTTCAGCAACTGTAACATCTGCCTTTTGATCTTGTTTGTCCTTTCCTTTACTTGGGCAATTTTTCTTCAAATGCCTTACCTTATGACTGTAGAAACACTTCCTTTTCTCCACAAAGCCTGTTCCAAATTTTGACTCTTCCTTTTGGCTTTGTCCTTTCTTGAACTTACTGTTCTTCTTCTTGTTCTTGAATTTTACATTCAAGCTTTCACCATCAGTATTGGATTTCTTATCAGTGCCATTTCTGTCCCCTGATAATTGTAAAAACTTTGTCTTGATGGCAGTTTGAACTTGATCAAAGTCCAGCTGATCCTGTCTTCCAAACAACAGTGCATCTTTGAAGTTTTCCAATGATTTAGGCAATGCATTCAATAACATAAGTGCCTTATCATCATCCTCAACTTTGACTCCCAGATCTTCAAGATCATCTATGCACTTGATGAATTCATCAAACTGTTCATTCATGTTCTTGTCCTCCTTCATCTTGAAACCATGTAGCCTCTGCCTTGCATACAACTTATTTGAAACCGATCTTGTTTGGTACAGGCTATCCAGCTTTTCCATGATTTCAACGGCTGACTTAGCCTTGCAAACCTCCCTCAACAGCTTGTCTCCCAAACACAAAATAATCGCACTCAACGCCCTTTCCAGAATCTCAGCCTTGCGGTTCAAATTCGGAGCACTTGCCCATTGCTCATCCGTTAAGAAAGCATTCGCCAATCCGTGCTGTGTCAACAGAGCTCGCACTTTGATTTTCCAAAGCCCATAATCATTCTTACCCGTGAACTTATCAACTTCTAACTTCAACGAGGTCATCTTCAAGTCGTGGCGTTTCCCACAGACGGAACCAATTTGTTAATGAATTCGTGAAGAAATCACAGAAGCCGCAAGCAAAACTCAGATGCAAGAAACAAAACCTGAAAGTTAAAGGACTAAAACAAGAAATCAAAGTATACGCACGATTTACGTGGTTCGATCAAAATGATCTACATCCACGGGAGAGAGGGGGAACTTCTTATTATGAAATTGAGGACGAATTACAGAGTAATCTTCACGAATTGAACTCAAGAACTCAAGAACCCTAAGTATGAGAGTAGTTTTTTTTATGAAGAAAAAACCCATCCACAAACAAAGAGGGTAACCATCTCAAAGATGAAAGGGTGGAGAAAACATTTTTTAACATGTTGTAGGTCCTGAACGAGTTAAGAGAAGATTAAAAATTTAGAGGGGAGAGGTGAATAGACTTTTAAACAAATTTTCATGACTTAGTAAGGGTAAACAAACTTAAGGTAAGCTGCTTCAAATAAGTTTAATTGTATGGAAGTGTTTAGCCCAAAATTATAATTATTCAACTAACTGCTTATTCAGCTGATTAGTTGGACAACTATCAGATTGGGTGGGTGCGGAAATGTGTGTGGACTTAAACTCATGTAGATGAAAACTCTTGCAAAATGATTAAGTTTAAAATCAAGTTTGATTACTTAGTGTAGGTCAGACGAGTTTCATGCAGATGAGATATGCTAATGACAGTTAATATAAAGCGTACAAAGCTCAAAAATATTTATAGTGGTTCGAAGGTCTATCTTCTACATCTATTCTTCCCAAACAATGCAGGTGTAATTTCAATACCTAAGGAATCTTGGTTTTGAGTGTCAAGTGACGCTTTACAACTTTCTGCTAAGTAAACTCAGTTTACTTCATAGAAAACTATCTTATCTCTCGAAGGCAGAGTTTGATGTAAGGTTTCCAACTAGGTGAGAATCCTTCTTACAAAGTTTGAAGAATTATCTCTAAGCTTGAATATAAGCGTGTAAGCTCGGGAAACATATCTGAACACTAACTTAAATAAATCTAAAGGTTTCTTAATGTGATTAACAGTGTTCTTGGAAATTTACTCGTTTATTTGAATACTTGGTCGCTTGTGAAACTGGCAAAATTTATGTAACCTTGCTCCAAAGTTGTGATCTGTATTTATAGAGATATTTCAAATAGATCTGTTGGAGAGATTACTATTTGAAATAATCCTATTTTAGGTAGCAATCATTGCTTTGACTAGGAGTTCAGTCTCCCCATACCATTTCTGGTAGTTCTCACCTACTCTTGTACTTTGTCCACTTCTCACTGGACAAGGCTTAAATGTGTCAAACAGACATTTTTGAATATATCTGAAAAGACAATAGCAGATGAGACTTATTCACTTAAATGTTTTTTGTCTTCATCTTAGCTTTTTGGCTTCCTGACACTTAGCGAATATTCTTTTTGTCTTATTTGATTGCTTGATTATTGTCCAATGGATCAGCCAACTTCAAACCTCTTTTTGTCCAGCTATGCTTAAAACAACTTAGGCTTAGAAACTAAGTTGTCTCAACTTAGGACGGAAAGACTTCAAGTCTTCAAGTTCTTCGGCTAATTCTTGAATGTCTTCATGTCTTCTGAACTCTGCTTCACAAGTTAAGTGTCCCCTTGACTTGTGTTATAGAAACTAACCTAAGTCTAAACTCAGTTGACTAACAGGTTTAGTTGATCCTAAAATAAAGTTGTGCTAACATTCACAGCTTAAGAGTAATCACATATGTTTTGACAAATCATAAACACTAATATAAATATCCCAACACAGGTTTATGCAATTGAATTTTATTAAGCTTTGGAATTTGATTTTATTAGTTCTTATTTTTAAGGTTTTTATTATTATTAAATTAAATATTATAGTAAGTTTTATTAAATATTTTTTATTTAAATATGTGCAATGAAGCTGGGTTTTATCTAACTAAAAATAAATAAAAATTAATGTCAAGCCACTTTTACTTGTTGGATTACTTGATATAACAAGTCGTATGATCAAAAACAAAATATTGTGTAAGTTATAGGATGAAAATCAAAATTGAAAATTAGCAGGAGAAAAACCAAAATTTAGTAAAGTTACAGGATGAAAAAAATAATTTTCCCAAAAAATAAATAAAAATCGAATAACTATCAGCACTGCAATCACCCAAAATTCTAAAAACTATTATGCAGAATGAGAACTAGAAGCATTGTGTCTGATTTCTATATAGGTAATTAAAATTTTGAACCATGCAACTCTCTTAAAATAAGTCCCCAAATTTTTTTGGGTACTTGTTGCAGAAAACAAAGAGCATAGAACACCAACTTAAAAATACACACCTTGAGTTGTATAACATCATAATTTCTGAAGGAGCACTTCTTTCTCATTCTATCAACTCCTTTCTTAATTAACAAGTTGAAGTCGTTGTCAACTATTTGTTTGAATTGAATAAATCATTAGATACCTTCGGGATGGTTGAGATACATCCAATCTTGAAATTTTAGAAAATCATATGTACTACTATGCATATAATAATATTCTGCGAAGACTCGCCATTTAGTCATCAAATTTCTAATATTTCCATTATTAGGTTTCTTTGTTATGGCTAATGTTGTAGTCTAACAACATAAATGTCAAAAATAGTCTATCTACTAAGCTAGTAAAATGATCATGAACTTACAAAGTTGGCTTGTTATCAATTGAGGGCAATCTTCCCATTATGGTATACTACAGGGAAATTTTCAATTGTGGTAATGTAATTTAGGTTGATTCGATTTTTGGTTTTGTATTTTTTCACTTTTTCAATTTTAGTCTTAAATCTATCAATTTCAGTCTTTCTTCACTTGTAATTATTAATTCTCGTTGTAATTATCAAATGTAGCTCACGTGACTACACGGGGATCCACATCACACTATCGGGTTTGGTTTGAGTGGGTCGGATAGTGTGACGTGGATCCCCGAGGCACACCACGTGTTAAAAAAAAAAACCAATTGAAAGTGTTCATGTGCGCCACATGTGATGATTCCGGCAAGAATTAACAATTTCCGGTGGAAAGACTGAAATTGATTGCTTCAAGACTAAAATTAAAAAGATATGGGACCAAAAATGGAATCAGCCTAAGTTACAGGATTGAAAATGAAAATTTCCCGTATACTATACCTAACTAAGATAGACATGTAATATAAAGATTCTTACTGTGTCACCATCTTGAACATTCCAACACAACTGGTCAACAACCTGCAGATTTGACCAACGTCGGTTTTAACTTCATTTGGTACTAGTCTTTATATTAAATAAAATAAAAAGGCACATACATAACTTCTTCTATTGGGAACAAGAACTCAACACACAATATTGGTTCAAAGCAAGTTTTAGATGCATGCAGAAATATGAAAACTTTATGTACATTTGTTAGAAGTATTTCATAAGAATTATTGATGCCACATAACAACTCTCTTTATAAGAAAATGAAGAATAGGTATTAAAAGTCATAAAGTTTAGAACAGAGGAAATAAATCAATAATAGAAACCAAACTTATGCACTTGTAGACCTTACCTAATGCTTTTGGTCAGATGTATCATGAGCAATATATAAAATGTACATATTTATCAACAAAATGTACATGCCCAATAATAATAATTGAGCTAAAAGTTAACAGGAAACCTTTGATTACTTGCTTTAGCCTAACCATTTTTGTGAAGTGTCAACCAAATGATGTATAATGATTACCATGGATAAATGGAGCAAGATAAAGATCTAAATACACACAAAAAAAATATCAATAACTTAAGGGTTAATTGCAAAGTAAATCATAACCTCTTCTGAAATTGCATTTTAATCTAAACTTTTGAATCTTGTTAAAAAAAGCTCAACTTTAACATTTTTTTGTGATTAAAGCTTACGGGCAGATTTACTCCTGCCCGTGGCGTCTACGTGGCAATGACTGTAAATTTAATTTCTTTTTAACAAAAATTTATTTGAATTTAATTATACCTAGTAAATAAACTAAATAAAAACAAACTAAAATAAACCTGATAAATACAAAATCAAAACAAATAGGAGCATCTTTTGATCTTCTTCATCACGATGATTTTGGAGAAAAAGAAAAAAGTCCATGAGCAGTGAGGACCTGAGATCCAATATGGAAGTGGAGAAGTTGGGAATAATCTATTATGTCATGGTCTCGTAATTGCTCTACCAATACAAAAAATCGGTGTTTTCCTTCTTCACTGTAAGTGAGTAACGCCTTGAAGTATACCAGAAAGGATGAGTACATCTAATATTACAAGGGGAGGAAAACCTGTACACCAAAAACACTTTTGGACTTCCATTACAGAGACAACTCATCTCCACAACAAGCTCGAATCATATTAAAAATTCCTCCTTGTTAATCGATTTTGGATTCACAAGAAAACTTGTTTCCGGGAATCGAAATATGAAAGCAATAAGAACGAAATTGAAATCACACAAGAACACCAGATTTACGTGGTTCGGAGATGAATACTCCTACGTCCACGGGATCCGAGAGGATATCTTTTCACTAAGATGGGAAATTGGAAGTTACAAGTTACAATCACACTCAATCTCTCGTGTTTGCGCTCACAGATGAAGTTCTCAAGTTGTTCTCTCAGTTGAGAAACCCCCCTTTTATAATACAGAGATTGGAAACGAACCCTAGGTTCGAATCAGTTGTAACAAACTCAAAGTAAAGGTAGTTATCCAGCTGGCTAACAACTTCAATAACCGCCATGGTTGATTCAGTTAGAACCGCCTTCGAATTAGCTTCAATTTGGTGTATTTTGCGTAAAACGGACTTCAGGATCAGATGACAAACCTCCTCTGGCTCTGGTCACTTACACCAGATGACCTCTGGTCCCAGACCTCCTCTGATAGACCTCCTCTGATGACTTATCTACCAGACTCGTCTGACCAGACCTCACCTGATGGACCTCCTCTGATAGCTCTCCTGTCAGACTTCTCTGATCAGGCTTCTCTGGTCAACCTCATCTGGTCCACCTCCTCTGGTACCCAAATTCACTAACTCCCACGGCTAACACTTTATCAACTTAGCCTCTTATTGAATTAAGCTCAGCAGACTACATACTTCACATTTGACCCTTCACAATTCTCCACCTCAGATGAGAAGTATCAATCCTCTCCTCCTCTCCTCCATACTCCAGCTTGGGCCTAAGGAACATCCCATACACTCATCTTTACCAATTCAACACAGAACTTGAATTTCGTACCTGGTAAAGACTTTGTACACATATCTGCAGCATTGTCCTCTGTAGATATCTTCTGGATGAGAACCACTCCTTTATCAATGATTTCCTTTAAAAAATACAACCTTACATCAATATGCTTTGACCTCTCATGGAATACTTGATGTTTCACCAGATGAACTGCACTCTGATTATCACAATGAATGACCACAGCCCTTTGACTTATGCCAAAATCCTTGATTATGCCTTTCAACCACAAAGCCTCCTTAACAGCCTCAGATACTGCAACAAACTCTGCTTCTGTAGTAGACAATGTAACTCCACTCTGCAGGACAGATCTCCAGCTTACAGCAGTATTGTACAGAGTAAAAATATACCCTGTTAAGGATCTTCTGGTGTCCAGATTAGCAGCAAAATCAGAATCTACAAATCCTTCCAGTGGACTCTTCTGGTCAACCATCCTCTCAAACATCAAACCCAGATCAGATGACCCCTTAAAGTATCTGAATATCCATTTCAAAGCTTCCCAATGTAATCTTCCAGGATTAGCCATGTATCTGCTCACCATACTCAATGCATAAGCTAAGTCTGGTCTGCTGCAGACCAGAGCATACATCAGGCTTCCAACCCCACTTGCATAAGGTACTTTCATCATAGTCTTCTTCTCTTCATCAGACTTTGGTTCCATTTCCTTAGATAATTTGAACTGTTGTCCCAGAGGAGTTGACACAGCTCTACTCTCATGCATGTTAAACCTCTTCAAGACCTTCTCAATGTAACTCTTCTGGGATAAGAATAGTCTTCCAGCTTTCCTGTCCCTAAGAATATCCATTCCAAGAATCCTTTTAGCATTTCCCAAGTCCTTCATATCAAATCTGGCGCTTAGCTTCCTTTTGATACTCTGAATCTTCAGAAGACTCTTACTGGCAATAAGCATGTCATCCACATAGATCAGAAGATAGGCTATCACATCATTACCTTGCCTTTCCAGGTAAACACAAGTATCATACTTGCTTCTTACAAAACCAATGGATAGCATAACTTCATTGAACTTCTTGTGCCACTGTCTTGGACTTTGCTTGAGGCCATACAATGATTTCTTGAGCAGGCACACCTTCCCTTCTCTCCCTGGTTCAACAAACCCTTCTGGCTGGTGCATGTACAGATCCTCAATAAGATCACCATGCACAAAAGTTGTCTTTACATCAAGTTGTTGTAGCTCCAGATCCTCTTGGACTACTCTGCTCAGAAGTAATCTGATTGAACAATGCTTAACAACAGGTGAGAAAACCTCATTGTAATCAATTCCTTCCCTCTGAGTAAATCCTCTGGCAACTAACCTGGCTTTAAACCTCACCTGATCTTTCACACCAGATTCAAGCTTCCTTTTAAACAGCCATTTACAACTGATTAGCTTCTGCCTAGGTGGCTTATCAACAAGAATCCAAGTTTGATTCTTCTTAAGAGACTCCATCTCTTCTGTCATGGCTGTAATCCATGACTCTCTATCATCACACTCAAAGGCTTCCTTGTAGCTTTTAGGTTCTTGGTACTCTATGGCTTCTGCTGTAACAAGTGCATAGGAGACCAGATCCGCACGGCCAAACCTTGCTGGAGGATGTATTTGTCTTCTGGATCTGTCTCTTGTCAGACTATAATTTCTCAAGTCTGCTTCTGGCACTTCTTCCTCCTCTTCTGCAGGTGCACTATCCTCATCTGATAACCCATTCTCTCCAGTTTCCTGCTCTGGTTCAGAACCAGATGCTCTCTCATGATTGTCATGACCAGGCTCCACCTCAACTTGAGTAATTGGCTCAGAAATAACACCATCCATCTCTTCAGCTGATGGCTCTCCATCACCTCCACCAGACTTGTATCCCATCTGTACTTCATTAAACACAACATCTCTGCTGGTAATACACTTCTGGTTTCCAGGCTCCAGGCACCACAACTTATACCCCTTAACACCCTTTGGATACCCAATGAAAACACATTTTAAAGCTCTAGGTTCAAGTTTGTCTTGCCTTACATGTACATAAGCTAGGCACCCAAAAACTTTCAACTTTGAGTAATATGATATCTTTCCATACCAAATCTCATCTGGGGTTTTAAACTCAATAGCAGATGATGGCACTTTATTAATGAGATACACAGCTGTGTTAACAGCTTCCCCCCAAAAACTCTTAGGTAAATGAGCATCAGATAACATACACCTAACCCTTTCCAGAATAGTTCTATTCATCCTCTCTGCTAGACCATTCTGCTGGGGGTTTGAAGGAACAATTTTATGCCTAGTAATACCCTTATCCCTACAAAATTGTTGAAACTCCTCTGATAGGAATTCAAGCCCATTATCAGTCCTTAAGTGCTTGATAGTCCTGTCTCTCTTATTCTCAAGTTCAATCAACCATTCTTTGAACTTAGAGAATGCATCACTTTTCTGTTTAAGAATGTAAACCCAAACTTTCCTGGAATAATCATCAATAAGGGTAAGGAAATACCTGCCTCCACCATGAGTGGATACCCTAGCTGGTCCCCATACATCAGAATGTATGTAATCCATCACGTCCTTGGTGGTATGCTTCCCCTTCTGGTATGCTTGCTTCTTTGATTTCCCAAGAACACACCTCTCACAGAATTCCAGCTTACATATCCTCTTCCCAGGGATTGATCCCTTCTTGGATAACTCCACCAGACCCTTCTCACCAACATGTGCCAATCTCTTGTGCCACAAATTGACCTCAGAAGACCCCATGGTAACATCAGCTGATCCTGTTACAGTTCTTCCAATCAAAGTGTACAAACCATTCTTGATCATACCCCTCATAACAATTCTTCCAGATTTGGTTATTGATAGAATTCCCTTTTCTGTCTTGAATTCAAAGCCCTTAGAATTCAATGTACCAAGAGAAACCAGATTTCTCTTCAACTCAGGAACAAACCTGACATCAGATAAGATCCTATCAACTCCATCAAACATCTTGATCTTGATAGAACCAGATCCTTGCACCTTACAGCTCTCATCATTACCCAAAAGAACAAGACCTCCATCAATCTTCTCAAGATCCAGAAACCAGTCTTCATGTGGACACATATGAAAAGTACACCCTGAGTCCAGGACCCACTCTTGACTTAGTCTCTCATGACTAACCATCAAGACCTCTGCACTATCATATCCTTCAACCTCCACAACAGCTGCATCTCCATCTTGATCACCTTGATTGTCTTTCTTCCTTCTCTCAGGGCAATTCTTTCTCAGATGACCTTCCTTATGGCAAGTGAAACACTTCCTCTTCTCAACAAAATCTGACTTCTTCCCACCCTTATTCCCTTTCCCACCATCCTTCTTCTTGGACTGAAACCCCTTCTTCTTCTTGGATTGAACATTCAATCCTTCAGCAGGTTTCTTCCCATCAGTTTGGATCTGTAGAAACTTGGTTTTCAGGGCAGTTTGAACATCATCAAATTTCACCTGATCTTGTCTACCAAATAACAAGGCATCCTTGCAATTTTCCAGAGACTTAGGTAGGGCATTCAACAACATCAATGACTTATCTTCATCATCAATTGCAACATCCAAACTCTCCAGATCATCCACCAATCTGTTGAACTCGTCCAACTGATCACCAAGATTCTTATCTTCACTCATTTTGAAGACTTGAAGCTTCTGTTTCATGTATAACTTGTTCGTAACAGACTTGGTCTGGTATAACTGCTCCAACTTATTCCAGATCCCAAGAGCGGTTTCCTCCTTCGATACTTCCCTAAATGGCTTGTCCCCAAGACACAAGATAAGGGCACTATGCGCCTTCCTCTTGTTCTCCTCCACCTTCGCCGGATTAGATCCAGAAGCCACCTGAGCCGGTGGCAACAAGGCTTCGTACAAACCATTGTGTACCAGGAGAGCCTTCATCTTGATCTTCCATAAGCTGAAATCGTTCTTCCCCGTGAACTTCTCAATATCGAACTTAGTTGCAGCCATGATTGCTTCCCACAGACGGCGCCACTTGTTAATCGATTTTGGATTCACAAGAAAACTTGTTTCCGGGAATCGGAATATGAAAGCAATAAGAACGAAATTGAAATCACACAAGAACACCAGATTTACGTGGTTCGGAGATGAATACTCCTACGTCCACGGGATCCGAGAGGATATCTTTTCACTAAGATGGGAAATTGGAAGTTACAAGTTACAATCACACTCAATCTCTCGTGTTTGCGCTCACAGATGAAGTTCTCAAGTTGTTCTCTCAGTTGAGAAACCCCCCTTTTATAATACAGAGATTGGAAACGAACCCTAGGTTCGAATCAGTTGTAACAAACTCAAAGTAAAGGTAGTTATCCAGCTGGCTAACAACTTCAATAACCGCCATGGTTGATTCAGTTAGAACCGCCTTCGAATTAGCTTCAATTTGGTGTATTTTGCGTAAAACGGACTTCAGGATCAGATGACAAATCTCCTCTGGCTCTGGTCACTTACACCAGATGACCTCTGGTCCCAGACCTCCTCTGATAGACCTCCTCTGATGACTTATCTACCAGACTCGTCTGACCAGACCTCACCTGATGGACCTCCTCTGATAGCTCTCCTGTCAGACTTCTCTGATCAGGCTTCTCTGGTCAACCTCATCTGGTCCACCTCCTCTGGTACCCAAATTCACTAACTCCCACGGCTAACACTTTATCAACTTAGCCTCTTATTGAATTAAGCTCAGCAGACTACATACTTCACATTTGACCCTTCACACTCCTAATATCAAAAACACATTATTACATACTGGAAAAGATTTCTCGCAAATTGTTACAGATTGAAATACATTTATGGACATCAAAAACTCATTTTTCCAAGATATTCTAGATTTGAAAAATCAATTGTTAAGAGTTGGAGATTATCGAGAGATTTGTGGGCTCGGAGAAACAATGGCACATATCTTCCCCTAGTTCTTCCTCAAAAATTCCCAAGAAATTCAACAGAAAGAATTGCAATAGAAAAAAATCTAATAAAAATTGTGGAAGAATTACACATTTCTCAATCTAATTCTCCTCAAGATTGATGTCACAATATTAGGATTAAGAGGATTTTTTTTTTCAGATTTCCTTTGATGAAGAAGACGTATGGAATTCTGTGATGAATAGAAAGAAGGCGTAACCCTGTTTCTTTTTTCTTTTTTTTTAATCATTTTATTTATAATTTTGACTTTTTATTCATTTTATTTATTAGGTGTAATTAAATTCTAATAAAAAATTTAAAAAGAAAAATAAATTTACAGCCATCGCCACGTGAGCAACGAGTAAATCTGCATGTAAGCTTTAATTGAAAAAAAGAAAAAGTTATAGTTGAGCTTTTTTAACAAGATTTAAAAGTTTAGGTTAAAATGCAATTTTGGAAAAGGTCATGATTTAATTTTCAACTAACCCATAACTTAAAGGTCCATTTTTCCGGTGTATGAAAAGCAATTTACAGCTCATTGAAAAACATATGGCATTTAAATCTTAAAACATGTTACTGCAACTAAGCAACTTGTTGGGATGGTACAATCTTCAATTTGGTCATCCGAGTAAGGATGGCAGGTTCGGAGACAACTTTTGCATCCTCAACTGTGCCTCATTCTCGTAAAGTCTTTGAGCCTAGGAAAATCAATAGATATAAGTTGCTAAATAAAAGAAATAATATGATCAGATGTTAAACAAAAATAAGACTTATCATACTTCTGTTAAAGCCTACACATACTTAAATCGAGTGCTCTACCTTTTCTAAGCTAACTGTCTTGTTCATTTTAAAATTTGAGGATGAGGCGGAGTAATTACATTTCCTCCCCTGTTCGGCAAAAAACTCTTCCGCGTTAGTACAAGATTTGGAATCTTCCAATAATCTATGTATGCTACAAAAAAAAAAAAACACTCAATATCATTATGCTTCCTACACATAAAGTATACAATTTTAAGCATGTATATAAATATGAAGGTTATTACCGTCTTTTTATTTGTGGATGTCTCTTTAGGAATTATTTCCATACTTGATGATGTTGACATTGGTTTAACAATCAATGAAAAGAAAGTTCCCTGTCAAATCTCACAAGAAAACAAAATCTCAAGACATTTACAATGTGTAGTTTTTAGCTTTACTATGCACACAATATGTGTTATAAATAATCTATGAAAATTAAATGGACTAGTAAATATGTGTGATCAATGGTTGTGCACGACTATATATATTCTAAAATCTAATAATTTCGATCGCGCATAAAACATGCACAAAGTTTTCACGGAATGTGCATGTACGGATGGATCGTGCAAAAAATGTGCACATATCATTTATACTTTTCTATTATAATATCTACGCATAATTATTGCATCTGAAATATCGAAAAGAATGTGCAACACACATTTGGGTACTATAGTATCTCGTTCATTTTAATCTTTACATTCAATCACACAAAAGATATTTAAATAACTTAAAGGTCCATTTTCCCAGTCTATAAAAGGGAAATTACGCCTCATTGAAAAACGTATGACATTTGAATCTTATAACACGTTACTGCAATTAAGGAACTTGTTGGCAATTTACGGTGCATTGAAAAATGTATGACATTTGATAAAATAATTTAGTTGTTTATATTGCAGCAATTACTTTAGTCCTCAGTTGATAATACTGCCTTACTCACATAATAATTATGGTAAGTTCCTGCATTTAGAAATTATTTACTATAAGTATATATTACTGAATATATCGGATAATTTGAGATGTGTTGTATTTAGAAAAATTTAGACTCAAGGTTGAGGATAACAAATTTCATATTTTTATGTATGTTAAATACAAAAAAGTGCAAATACAAAATTAAATCTTGCAAATTCTAAATGCATTTTTTAGAAATATAATGTCTCTCTGTCAAACAGAATTATTCAAACGTAGTAACTTTGATTTTTTTTATGTTTGTGTCTCCATAATAAAAATATTTACACTTAGGTGCATAGCTGTTTGACTCTTGTATGATTTCTTTTTTCTTTACTTTTTGTACTATAAAATAAAGGTTTAAAGAGAGAAACATAACAATGGACAATTAACAAATTAATATGAAATAGTTTACTCCTAAAATTAAATTTTACTTTATGCATACAACAAAAGAAAACAATCTATAAATCATCAACAATTGTACTATTAATTACACTGTCTAATTAACCGACATATCACAATGTACGACTATTAATCGATGGATGAAAATTATTAATTCTAACCAACTAAAATGAATAATTGCGTAATTTAACAAGATTTTATTGTTATTGTTTAATTTTATAAATATATGTATATATATAAGAGCTTATCAATAGGGAATGTGAAATCAACTACCTATTAAATCTTAATCAAGTGATCATATTCTTTTTACTTGCATTAACTAATTCTGTAATTTTTCTTTTCAGCGTACTCAACCTGGCCGATGCCCCAACCCCGGAGAACGAAGTAACTGCGATGGTGGGCGTGGAGGCGGGTAAACGATTGGGCAACCACTTAACAGCTTTCGGCATTTTAGTCATAATCATTCTACTTATGACATGTTGTTTACTCTGGTAGCTTCTACGAGTTGGAGACCACAAATAGATACATCATTTAATCTCATAAGTTTCACATACACATCATGCAAGAAGTTTGCCTAGAATGTGCATGTACGGATCATATGCACAAAATTATTTATATTTTTTTTATTACAATATCTATGTATAATTATTACATAAGAAATATCGAAAAGAATGTGCAACACACATTTTAGTACTATAATATCTCATTCAACTCAATCTTTATTTCATGTAACGTTCAATCAATAAAATAAAGTTTTATTATAAAGAAATTTAAAATAAACTTATAATGTGCATGTATGAATCGTAAAACACATATTTAGGTTTACATTGTTTAAGAATATAGAGAGAAAATAGATGAACACAGGTTTGTTGACCCAATTCGTCAAGAATGACTACGTCTGGGAGCGTACCAAGCCAGGAGAGTTCTTATTCTTTCATCTGGATGTGGTCCCTATATATAGGTTAAAATTAGGGGTTTAGGTGTGTATATAGGGTATAAAGGAATGAATAATTTATCCCTCCATCAATTACCTTTGATGAAGGCACAATAATATAATTTCCTTCAATACTCCTGTTGATAGGCGAACATCAATCATTGTTGGGCGAATAAGGATTAAGGCCGTAATAGGGATTACGAAGAATCAACTCCAAATCAAAGATGATTAACAAAGAAAATCAAAGGGGAGTGTACAAATCAATCCAAGGGGTGTACTAAACGGCGAACAACTCCCACGACGAACAACATACTGGCGAACAGGTCCTGAGACCCGAGGCCAAATAGTGACCCTACATCAAGTCATTAATGACGAGCAACATTATCAAAATGGTGGTGTATTTACCAGCCTAAGAGGTGCATGTAGACGAACAAAGAACCAAGATTCCAAAACTTATCTCAACATGATGCGCATGCGAACAACTTCCAAGCCATATCTACACAAGGCAAACAACTCTTATTGAAAGACCATACTGGATCAATCAAGCCGACCTAGACGAACAACAATGAAGTCCGAGATAAGACCAAAAAAAGCTTTGTAACTAAGATTCAGCTTAAATAAGGTCAAACAAGGTCAAAGGACATTTGTCTAGCATGCAAGCTAGGAAGTCCAAGAGTCTTGGACACCTCCTGTTTGCTAGTCTCTATAAATAGTTGTTCTCCAGCTAAGAAATACAAGTTCAAATACACAAATACTCCCAAAACACACACAAACACACCTAAACATGCACACATACGAAATAAATACGAATTCGACTCTCGTATTTACAATTTCACAACCCGAACCTTTGATTTATCATTTACGGTGATAATCAATCACACGTTCTTATTTGGTGGTCCTAAACCGAACTAAACAGTCACTAATCCATCCGATTAAATTCGATCACCAACAACTCCCCCTTGTGCCAAATCAAAGGGGAATAAGACAATGCACGTGTGTTGAGACTCCCCCTGAATTCTACACCTGTCATCTGATATGTACATCTAATCAGTGAGCTCAGAAAGTCGACGCATTGCGATTCTTCTTACATGTTTCTCGAAAATGGTCTTCGGTAATGATTTTGTAAACAGGTCAGCTACATTTTCTTCAGAGCTTACTTGAGTTACTTGAATCTTGAGCAATTCTTGTTGTTGTTGGTTATAGAAAAACTTCGGCGATATATGCTTCGTATTGTCACCTTTAATGTAGCCCAATTTGTTCGATGCAAGCAGCATTGTCTTCGTATATACATGTCGGCTCTTCAGTGGTAGAACTCAGACCACTACTTCTTCGAATATGTGTGATGATAGGCCTTAACCAGATACACTCATGAACAGCTTCATGTAAGGCAATGATCTCCAAATGGTTTGATGATGTAGCTACAAGAGTTTTCTTAGTTGATCTCCATGATATCGTCGTGTTTCCCATGGTCAATACGTAACTAGTTTGAGAACGCCCCTTATGTGGATCAGAAAGATAACTAGCATCAGCAAAACCAACTAATACATCATTTGGCTTATCAGTGTAGTGGGTAGACTCAACATTTTCGTTAGGGGTTACTTTTTCATCAATGGCCCCCTTTTTCTCTTTGTAAGGAAATAACAAACCCATATCAATGGTTCCCTTTAGGTATTGAAATATATTTTTGACACCATTCCAATGACGATGCGTTGGTCCTGAACTAAATCTAGCTAACAAGTTCACTGAGAATGCAATATTTGGTCGAGTACATTGGGCTAAGTACAATAATGCACCTATTGCACTTAAATAAGGAATTTCAGCTCCCAATGACTCTTCGTCATCTTCCTTGGGACGGAATGGATCTTTCTTTAAATCCAAACTTCGACCGATCATGAGAGTGCTAACGGGATGCACTTTGTCCATGTTAAATTACCCAAGCATCTTCTGGACATATGCAGATTGGTGGATACAAATTCCACAAGCTCGGTGTTCTAGTTCAAGGCCTAGGCAAACCCGAGTTTTCCCAAGATCTTTCATCTCAAATTCGGATTTCAAGTAGCTCGCAGTTTCTCTTATTTCATGAAGAGTACCTATTATGTTCATGTCATCAACATAAACTGCTACAATCACAAATCCGGAACATGTTTTCTTTATGAATACGCAGGGGCACTTTTCATCGTTCTTGTAACCTTTCCCAATCAAGTAATCACTTAGACGGGTATACCACATCAGTCCAGATTGTTTCAATCCGTAAAGTGAGTGTTTCAATCTGATTGCAAACGCACTTCGTGGTTTAGAGTCACTTGACTTGGGTAATGGAAGGCCATCAGGCATTTTCATATATATCTCTGAATCAAGATCCCCATAGAGATATGCAGTAACCACATCCATAAGTTTCATTTCCAGTCCTTCGGAAACTACTAAGCTAACTAATTAGCGGAACGTTATAACGTTCATCATGGGAGAGTATGTCTCCTCATAGTAAATTCTAGGGCGTTGTGAGAAACCTTGTGCTACAAGACGAGCTTTATATCTCAGGACCTCATTTTTCTCATTACGCTTTCTGAAAAAGACCCATTTATGTCCTACAGGCTTTACACTTGGTGGGGCTAGCACTACCAGACTAAATACCTGTCTCTTTGTCAAAGACTCAAGTTCTGCCTAGATTGCTTTTTTCCATTTAGGCCAATCTGCTCTTTGTTGACATTCTGCAACCGAACGTGGTTCGATATCGTCATGTTCTATAATTTCTTAAGCAACAGTAAAAGTAAATATATCATCAATTTTAGTGCATTATATGTCCATCAACTCATATGCACTCTCATAATTCAAGGAGATTTCTTTATTCTCTGGAATCATATCAAACATCGGAGCGTCCTCCAGTAATGATTCTTGGACATAACTATAATTGGAGATAATCTCGTGAGATGGATTCTCGACATTGATGATTAATGGAATGGGTTGTGCCGCACCTACCCTTTTCTTTCTTGGGTGGGTGTCAATCGAACCAGGTGGCCTCCCCCTTTTCCTTTTGGGAGCCATGGCTGTTGATATGTGAGCTACATCTCCACTTAGGCGAACAGGTTAAGCAAGATAATCACCCCAGAATTAGGATTAAACAAGTTAAGATAAATTAGGCAAAACTGGAATAGCAACGCGAGCTACTCAAACAAAGCGAGCTAGGACTACTCCAGTTGGGTGAGCTACCTCGCCTAGACGAGCTGCTCCTAGATGAAGATTACCAAAACCCAAGCAAGACCCCGGCGAGCAACTTTAGCCATAAAACCAGGGCAGAATATAAAGCGACCAACGAAGTCAAGCTAGTAACTCCACAAGGACAAGTCTAAAGTGATGAACAATTCTCTAATACAAGCTGATCCAGCTTAGAGGATAGAAATTAGCTTAGATAAGGTCAAATAAGTCAACATTCCATGTGTCATACATGCACACAGGGGAGACCAAAGGTCATGCCACCTCCTACTTGGAGGACTTGTATAAATACCTTGATTTTCAATTAATAAAATAAGCACAAATTGACAAATATAATCAAACTTCATCTACGCATACCAAAGCACCTCGATTTAAGCATATACGAACCATATATGTAATCTATACACGTACTAATATTTTCTTAACCCGAGTAACCGAATTCACTATTTACGGTAGTGATCAATCACACGTTATTGTTTGACTATCTAATTAGCAGCTATAAACAGCCACTAATCCACGTGATTAGAATCGATCGTCAACAAATTGGCGCTAGAAGGAGGGATCGAACCTTCGATTAGGTGTGATTGGTAAGAACTTCAAGTTTAAGACTTGAAGAATTGAATAAGATCTTGAGTTTCCTTTGAAAACTCAAGTAGGAGTGTTCTTAGTGTTCTTGGTGTTCTTTATTTGAAGATTTGAACATTTGAAGATTCATACAACACCCTAGCTAAGGATGCCACAGTCACGGGAAACGCAATGTTCCCATCTTTCTATGAGGGCCTCACCCACCAGGGGCTCCTCGGCTGGCCGGCGAGCTATAACTGCTTGACATGCAGATGAGACTAGACCGACAACAGGTCAATTGATGCCATCGGAGTTGGAGGTTTTTACTCGCAAACCCGGCGATCTTTCTCGCACAATAGCGATGCTCCAAGCATTGCAGAAGCAGCAGGGGTTGTCTGGTCCTTCTCATGCCAGAGCAAGGCATAGTCCAGTAAGAGCTCACACGCATGGGAAGGAGCAGGATGAACATCCGAATGAGGCAGATAGTGCCCAAGCCCGGAGAGAAAAGGGTAAGGAAAAAGAGCTGGAAGAGCTCGCCAGCCACGGGAAGTCAACCCCGAGCTAGGCTATGGGGGTGAGCCACGGGACACCACGCTAAAATGGGCTAGATAGGCTTGGCCCAGGTCATGACAAAGAGATAGTTCGACCAAGAGCTGAAGTAGCTCGGCCAGCTCATAATCTAGCTCGTCAGTCCATTCATGAAAGACTTACTAGGTCGGCTTTTGGTCGCCTGGGTCCAAATGGGGCTGGGAATCCTAGGAGGCCAACCCATGAGATCCCCCTCCAAGCAAGGGACTGCGACGAACTGACGACCATGCTCCGTTATTCGTTGAACAGCCTCCGAGTCATGTGGGGTCTCTTGATGATTTGGTGTCCATGAGGAAGGCCATTGAAAGTATGCAAGGTGTTGATAGGCGAACATCCGTCAGAGTCGGGCGAACAAAAATTAAGGTTTTAATAAGAAATTAACGACGAAAACAAAAGTGGTGTATAAAGTGACGAACAACTCCGGTGACGAACAACATGCTGGCGAACCGATTTTAAGACCCGAGACCAGACATGAACATTCTGCCAAGCCACTGATGACGAGCAACATTGATAAGAGGTGGTGTATCAATCAGCCTAAGAGGTGTATGTAGACGAAAAAAAGAACCAAGACTCCAAAGCTCGGCTCAACAAGAAATAAAGGCGAACAACTTTGCGAACAACTTTGAAGTCATATCCTCAAAAGGCGAACAACTTTTACTGAAAGATCCTTCTGGACAAATCAAGCCGACCTGGACGAACAACAATGAGTCCGTGATAAGACCAAAGAAAATTGTGTAACTAAGATTCAGCTTAGATAAGGTCAAACAAAGGTCAAAGGACACATGTCTAACATGCAAGCTAGGAAGTCCAAGAGTCTTGAACACCCCATGCTTGCTAGTCTCTATAAATTGTTGTTCTCTAGCTGATAAATACAAGTTCAAATTCACAAATGCTCCTAAAACACACACTAACACACCTAAACGTACACACATACGAAATTAATACGATTTCGACTTTCGTATTTACGATTCCACAACCTGAATCTTTAATTTACCATTTACGGTGGTAATCAATCACACGTTATTGATTGGTGATCTTAAACCGAACTAAAACGGTCATTAATCCTCCCGATTAAATTTAATCACCAACATAAAGCCAGCTGGACTTGCAGAGGGATCTTGGGGAAACTACTCTACCTTCCTCCCTGTTATCAACTATAATTCTAAAAGCCCCAATTCAGAAGAAAATCCAGTTCCCTGCCAGTATCCAATACGAGGGAACGGTGGATCCCTAGGTGCATCTGACCAAGTATTCCGACTATATGATTTCTATAGGAGCAAGTGATGCAACCCAGTGTCAGAACTTTCCCCTAACACTTGGGGATCGTGTACATAAATGGTTCTCGGCCTTGCCGTCGACTTCCATTCATTCGTTTGCCCAGCTGGGCAAAGAGTTCTTATCTTATTTCTCTACGGTTAGGTCGTACTTATCCCAGAGGTATCGGTTATCGGATTTAAAACAAGCCGATGATGAATCAGACCGGTCGTACTTAGAAAGGTTCGATAAGGTTCTACTGGAAGGAGAATATGTAAGCGAGGACACCAAGATTGTGGTTGTTCTAGCTGGATTAAAAAAGGGCACCAGCCTCTAGAAGGAAGTGCATCTCAAGTGCCCAAAAATTTATGCTGAGTTCCGCAATCGGGCGGGAGTCTTTGTCTCCATGCATGAAGCATTGCAAAAAGACATGGGAGACAACAAAGCAGGCCCGAAGGAGAATACGAAAAAATTTGGCGGAACCGGTTACAGGATCCCCAAGAATATGAAAGCATTCAATGAGAGGATGGAGTTGAAGGATAAGCTCAACCAGGTGCTAACCGTATCAATCGATACGATCTACAATAACATGAATGAGAAGGAACTGCTTACCCAACCCAGGTTCACCAGGATACTGGCAAGTTGAATCCAAACAAGTATTGTGCCTACCACCAAAGTGTGGGACACTTTACTAGTGAGTGTCAAGACTTGCTGAAACAGCTTTGGCGATTCTATGAGGAGGGTAAGATGTTCGACTTCGTCAAAAGGAAGACTGGCAAGAAGCCTCGGACAGACAATCCCCAAAACTCTAATGAAGATGAAGAAGAACAACCCCACAAGAACAACAAGAGAGGGCGACCTAACCCAGCTGCTGCAGCAGGGCCTCCTCCAGAAATTTTGATGATGGAGCAGTCGGGACCTGTAGGGGGTTGCTCGGATGAGCGACCTCCGATTTCAAACAGGAAAAGGAAGGCTGAGTTGTGAGCCATAGCTCAAGTATAAGAAATGGGGGTCAACCCATCAATTTTACAAACATCTGAGTTGACCTTCACCGAAAAAGATCTTGATGGAATCATAACTCCCCATAATGAATCCCTCGTAATCTGTGCCAAAATAATGGGGACTAAAGTATACCATTTGCTAGTGGATACTGAAGCCTACACCCACATTCTCTTCAAGAAAACGCTCGATCAACTGGAAGACTATGCGAGCTACATTGAATATTCCAATCACCGAATCTTAGGCTTCAAAAATATTGTAATAGTCCCAATCGAGATAATTAGGTTGTCTGTACAACTTGTATCAACCTAGGAACCCGAAAAGAATATAACTAGAATGGTGGAGTTTTTGGTTGTAGATCAAGAATCCACCTACAATGGGTTCCTTGGCCGGCCATTTTTAAATAAATTCAAAGCTGTAGTTTCAACCAATTACTATTGTGTTAAGTTCCCTACTGCAAGTGGAGCTGGGACGTTAAAGGGAGACCAAAGAAAAGCTCGGGAGTGTCTCCTTCAACTACAACCAAATGAAAGACGGGTGTCAATGATGGAAGCATCCACCAAACATCCCGCAGACGAACCTTCTGTCCTGGATGATATCCTGGAATCTCAGGATGACCAGATGGATGTTGACGAATAGCTCCAGACCTCAGGCGAACTACTCTTGCATGAGGGTGAACTACTCCTGCCAATGGGGGAACCATCAATGGCCGATGACGAGCTACCTTTGAATACTGGCCTGAAAAACCCTAATCTGGAAAGCTGCAGTAGCCCAGGGCCAGCCGAAGATGTCGAGCCCCGCCTAGGAGTTGACCCCATGGACATCGAGGGTGAACTAAATCTATAGGGACCAATCATCGATCCACGGTAGAAGGGACAAAAACGGTGAGCAACTCCAGTCAAAGAAGTGAAAGCCCTCAAAGTTAACCCTGATGTTTTCCAATGGTCACATGCCGATATAGTGGGGATCGACCCGAAACATGCCTGTCATAGGCTGAAAATTGACCCGACCCGGAGACCAGTCCATAAAAAAAGATGGAAATACGGGCCGGACAAATATCAAGAGCTCAACGAGGAAGTGAAAAAGCTGCTAGACAACGACTTGATCCGGCAGGTGATGTGTCCTCAATGGGTTGCAAATCCGGTGTTAGTGCGAAAACCAAATGGAACCTGGAGGCTCTGCATAGACTTTACAGATCTGAATGCAGCCTGCCCAAAGGACAACTTTCCACTTCCGCACATCGACCAATTGGTGGATAGTACAGCTGGGCACGAAATGTTTACCTTCATGGATGCATTTGCCGGTTACCACATGATCAGGAAGATACGACTTTCAAGATACTGGCAAACTCAACCCTAACAAGTACTGTGCCTACCATCAAAGCGTGGGGCATTTTACGAGCGAGTGTAGAGATTTGCTTAAACAGCTTTGGCGGTTTTACGAGGAAGGAAAGTTCTCCGACTTTGTTAAAAGACAACCTGGAAAGAGAGCCCGGGAGAACAACTCTGAAGATGAGGATGACCAACCCCAGAAAAATAATAAACCCGGGCGACCAGTTCCGGCCGTTGCTGCTCGTCCACTTGAAGACCTATACATGATGGAACCCGCGGAACCGGCGGGAGGATGTTCTGATGGACGACCACCGATCTCCAACCGAAAAAGAAAAGCCGAATTACGAACGATCGATCAAGTACAGGGAATGGGGGTTAAGCCATCCATCATGCAAATAGCAGAACTAACCTTTACCGAGAAGGATTTGGAAGGAATCTTGACCCCTCATAATGATTCACTCGTGATTTGTGCCCAGATTATGGAGACCAGAGTGCACAGATTGTTGGTAGACACCAGGGCCTACACCAACATTCTTTTCAAGAAGACACTTGATCAACTTGGAGACTACTCAGGCTACATCCGACCTTCAAATCACAGAATTTTGGGCTTCGGAAATGTTGTAACAATCCCGTTAGGAGAGATTAGGTTATCCGTTCAGCTTGTAATGGTCGAGGAACCCGAGAAAAACATAACAAGAATGATTGATTTCTTGGTCGTCGATCAGGAATCAATCTACAACGGGTTTCTTAGTCGACCTTTTCTGAATGAATTTAAAGCTGCATGTTCAACTTACCATTATTGTCTGAAGTTTCCAACAGCAAGTGGGGCAGGCACAATAAAGGGAGATCAGAGAAAGGCTCGGGAATATCTCCTGCAGTTGTAGGCAAAGCATGCACTGGTATCCATGATGGAAGCCACCACCAGTTATCCTGCCAATGAACCATCAATGCTAAAGAACATGATGGACATAGAGGAAGACCACATGGATACTGACGAACAACATCTTGACTAGCAAATGTTGGACGAGCAACTTATCACCACCCAAGGGGAACCTCATTCTGACGAACAACAAAAGGGTGGTGACGAACAACACCCACCAGGTGACTCGGAGGGCCAGGTGTTGACTAACAATGACGAATCAGGACCAACAGATGATCTAGATCCCCGCCTAGGAGCAGAGCCAATGAGCATCGAAAATGATTTCAACCCTGAGGGACCAATGCTTGATCCTCGTTGGAAAGGACAAAAACGACGAGCAACTCCAGTTGAAGAACTGGAGGCGTTCAAAGTTAATCCTGAAAATAAGGATCTCGAATTGTACATAGGATCTGAGCTCCCTGAGCCTTACAGATCCCGAATGAAAGAGTTCCTCAGTAAAAATCTAGATGTTTTTGCTTGGTCTCAAGCAGACATGGTGGGAATAGATCCAAAACATGCTTATCACAAGCTCAACATCAATCAAGCAAAAAGGCATGTCCATCAAAAACGAAGAAAATATGGCCCAGATAAATATCAGGCTTTGAATGAAGAAGTAAAGAAGTTGTTAAACAATGACCTAATCCGACAAGCACTTTGTCCACAATGGGTAGCAAACCCAGTCCTTGTGAGGAAACCAAACGGGGCCTGGAGGCTATGCATAGACTTTACAGATCTGAATGCAGCATGCCCAAATGACAGTTTTCCTCTCCCTCATATTGACCAATTGGTGGATAGCACAACAGGTCATGAAATGCTAACATTCATGGATGCCTTTGTCGGGTACCATCAAATTCCGATGCATCCAGACGATCAAGAGAACACAGCATTTTATACGAACAACAACTTGTTGTGTTGGAAGAGAATGCCCTTCGGCCTCATCAATGTCGGAGCAACATACCAGAGGTTGGTGAACAAGATGTTCGACGAATAAATCGGAGATACGATAGAAGTCTATGTAGACGATATCGTAGTTAAGAGCCCCCGAAAAGAAGACCATCTTCAACATTTGACCCAGGTGTTCGATATTCTTCGACATTGCAATATGAAGCTAAACCCGAAGAAGAGCAGCTTTGGAGTCCATTCTGGAAAATTTCTGGGTCATCTTGTTAGTCAACGTGGGATTGAAGCCAATCCAACAAAAGTCAAAGCTATCGTGGATATGCAACCACCACATTCGATAAAGGAAGTGCAAAGGCTTACAGGATGCCTAGCAGTATTGAATCGATTCATATCCAGATCGGGGGACAAATGTCGTCCATTCTTCGAAGTAATCAAGAAAGGACAGTTCACATGGACTAACAATTGTCAGAAGGCGTTCCACCAACTTAAGGACTACCTGGGAGATGTTAAAATTCTATCAAAACCCATCCCAGGAGAAAAGCTATATCTGTACCTGGCAGTGTTAGAAGTGGCAATCAGCTCTGTTCTGGTGCGAGAAGATGACAAATTCCATCAACCCATTTACTACGTCAGCCAAGCTTTGCACGAAGCGGAGATCAAATACTCCCCAACCGAAAAGCTGGCGTACGCACTTGTCATGAGTGTGAGGAAGTTGCGGCCATACTTCTTTGATAATCAAGTTGAAGTGCTAAAAACTTTCCCACTCAGACAAATTCTCCATCGCCCCGACACAGCTGGTCGTCTGTTAAAGTGGTCACTAGAGATTAGCCAATTCGGGGTAACCTATGCTCCTCGAACAGCGATCAAAGGGCAAGCGTTAGCCGACTTTATAGTTGAACTAACCTTCCCACCAGATCCGACGAGAGGACTTGATCATCCCTGGCATCTCTACGTTGACAGATCTTCAACTAATGTAGCCTCGGGGGCAGGAGTAGTTTTGATCAGTCCTGACAGACAAGTATTCACCTCGGCGATCAGATTTAGTTTCATGGCAACCAACAACGAAGTTGAATATGAAGCTCTCATTGCTGGTCTCCACATATCCCTTGCAGTAGGTGTTAGACGGTTACAAATATTCGGCGACTCACAATTGATTGTGAACCAAGCCCGAGGTGAATACGAAGCGAAAGACGAGCATATGATCGAGTATCAGCGAATTGTTGCTTACCTGATGTCCTTATTAGATCAAGTCTTCATTGAACAAATTCCGAGGACAAGCAACACGCAAGCAGATGCGTTTGCCAGACTATCAACAAGCGAAGGACCTGCAGAGTTGGCAGACATTATAATTACAAAGATGAATGATCCATCAACAAGGAGTTATAATGTCAACCAACTTGACGAACAAGCAAGTGAAGAAGAAGACTGGAGAACAAGTATAGTCAAATACTTGAAAAGTGGGGAAAAACCAAACAACCCTTTTGAAGCTGTCAAGCTAACAAAGTAAGCCGCCAGATACACTCTGGTGGGCGAGCAGCTTTACAAAAGTGGAGTATCAATCCCACTTCTCAAATGTTTGCCTAGGGGGCAAGGACGAGCAATACTCGAAGAAATACATGCCGGAGTATGTGGAAATCACACTGGGGGTAAGCCTTGGCATACAAAACTATTAGACAAGGCTATTATTGGTCGACTTTACGTCAAGACGCAATCAAGAAAGCAAAAACATGCCATCAATGCCAAATTTTTGCCCCGGACATTCATACCCCGGCCCAACAGCTCATATCAGTTTATAGCCCATGGCCATTTGCAAGGTGGGGGATGGACATTATTGGTCCCTTTCCAGCAGGTGTTGGAAATGTTCGATTTGCCGTCGTGGCAACTGACTATTATACGAAATGGGTGGAAGCAGAGGCCATGGTGAAGATTACGCAACAGAAAATGATCAACTTCATTTGGAAGAACATTGTCTGTCGCTTTGGGGTTCCACAAACCATTGTGACAGACAATGGTCCGCAGTTTGATGGAAAAGAGTTGAGAGACTTCTGTGCGAAGTGGGGGATCAAAAAATATTACTCTACGCCCTATCATCCCCAATCAAATGGACAAGTCGAAGCCGTGAACAAGATAATCAAGCATACATTAAAAGTACGGCTGGCGGAGAGCAAAAACAGTTGGTCTGAAGATCTTCCGGAAGTCCTGTGGGCATATAGAGTTTCTCCCAGGTCAAGTACCGGAGAAACACCTTTTGCAATGGCTTTCGGAACAGAAGCCGTCAATCGAGTTAAAGACCAACACATTCAGAACGACCAACTTTGATGAGCATGCGAACAACTCTGCTCTAGCTACTGAAATGGATTTGCTCGAAGAAAAGAGATTAAGTGTCGAGCTAAAAAATGCTACCTATAAGCAGCGAGCAGAACGCTATTGCAATTCCCATGTTAAAATCAGGGAATTCAGAGTTGGAGATTTGGTTCTAAGAAAGTTGCTCGCCCAACCTCCAGGTGTATTGGGACCAACTTGGGAGGGCCCGTATCGTATAACGAAGAAATTCGTTAATGGTGTATATGATATCGAAGATATGGAAGGCAAGCCGGCCCAATACTCCTGGAATGCTGTACATCTAAAGAAGTACTATCAATGAGTCGAACAAGTTCTTGATTGGGCAAACAAATGTCTTGGGGGGCAAGTGAACCAAGTGAGGCAAAAGTGAGGCAAACCAAAAAAACTTGCCTAATTTTTTGAAAATTTTGCCAAGTATAGAATGAAAAGTTGTTCGGCACATTGTATAGTTTAGTGCTCTTTTTTATTTCAGTCAAAGTTTCTCGGCAAAAAATATTATAAGCGAGCATGTTTTAGCTAGTGTTCAAAGTTGTTCATCAGATTATATATGTTAGTGACGAGCAGTCTTACAACACTTGTAATTTTTTTACATTATGTATATATAGTTGTTCGTTGAAAGAAAAGTCCAAAAGCTCGAGGTACAAGTCCATCTTTAAGGACCAAAGCCACTTAAAGGTTGTTCGTTTTTTAATGAACAGAACCTAAGGCTAGACCCTGATTCCATTAAAAGGCAAAGTTCAAATCGAACAAAGCCCAAAATTATATGTTATAATTGCAAAAGCAATGACAGAAATGTAAAGGCAATTAACATATAAAAAGAAAATGAGCGAACAAGATAAAGACATTCATTAAATAAAAGACTTTGAGCCTCAAAAATAGTACAAGGATTCAAGAAGTGTACTACAAAAAGAGCGAGCAAATATTACAAAATAAAGACTAGTCTAAGTTCTAAATTTAATGTTGTTCGGCGGGGGGAAGGTCTTGAGTCTGATCTGCAGGAGGATCAATGATCATGTCGCGAACCAAGTCCTCAGCTGCTTTCTGCTCCTACTCGTGGATAATTTGCTCGGCAGTAGCACCTTGCTCGCTTACTGCAGCAGCTTCCTGCTCGTCTTCCACAGGGGCAGGGGGACGAGTGATGGTGATACTGGGATCAATTTTGTCAAGATTGATCCCATAGTCCACCATATCCCCCAATTGAAGCTCGATACTGTTGGGGGGAGGGTAATGCTCGACGAATTCAACAAGATCCTTACCTAGCTCGGCGACCATATCCAAAACTTCATAGGAGTGGGCCATACGGATGCAGTCGGCATATGCACAGATATAGCCCAGGTTGGATATAGGCCCACTCCGAAGCTGGAATTCTTGCTCGACTTGGTCTCTCGTGGCCATCTCAGCCATTTGCTCCTTCAGACGAGCAAGTTCGGTTTCAGTCTCTTCTCTTTTTCTCCTCTCCTCCTCCAACTCAGCCTGGGAAGAGAGTAGCTCGGCCTTCTTTTCTTTAATCTCGGCAGACACCAGTTGGTAGTCTTCTGTATGTTTCTTCTCGATGTCATTTGCTACCTTGAGCTGGTTGTTGAGCTGAGAAATCTGGCCATTGAAGTTGTTCGCCATCGTATCCTTCTCTTCAGTAAGTTGGCGAACAGTGGCAGCGTGATGACGATTAGCTTCTTCCAGCTCCACTACTTGAGCCATTCCCTGTTGAGCGGATACGAGGGAGTTAGCGGCTTGCACCATTGACAAGTGAAAGTTATCAATGGCCCCTTGGGCGAGGACGGCCTTATTCAGCGGCCTTGACCAGGCGCGAGCAACCAATTCAGTCGCCCGGCAAACATGATCATCTGGGATGTCTCGAATGTTCGTCGGGGTTTTGGAGCACGCATACTGGTGGATCATATCTGCTCGTCCTGGGTGGTCGTTAGGCCAATACCTGCGAACAAAGAAGTTTTGAGACTTAGGAATTTCCCAATTTTTTCAGTTCTTTGAAGAGTTTCGAGAAGAATCCTTACTCGGCAAATTTGGCTACATCCCACCCTAGATAGGTGATATCCTCGGGTCCCCGGGGAGGAGTGTGCCTATCCTTGCCCGCTTCCCCTCCTCTCTCCTCGATAGGAGCGTAGCGAGCAACTTTAGCGGTAGGCTGACGAACAGAAGATCCATCTGCCTTGGATTTTCCTTTATCGGCAGTGAGAGATGGTTGAGACACGTACGAACCGTCTCCTTTCTTTAACCTTTTATGGCCATGTGGAGAGAAGACGGGGGCTGGAGTCGGTGACATGCTCGGCGGGAGAGCTGTCCTTGGATTCTGCTCGGCGTTGGAGGTCTTATTAGTCATGGCCAGGACCTTCAAAGGGGGGTCTCCTTTCATCCGTCGTCCTCGGGGCGGCGCCATCTCGAACACCGTTTGTTCTAAGAGAGCAAAACTTGGAGGGATGGCAATAGTCACCTGCTCGGCTAAAAAAAAAAAGAGTTAAGCGAGCAGGAGTATGGTAAAGACGAACACGAATGGGGGCAGGAACTTAAAACCTTACCAGGAGGCACTTCGGCTTGGGCCTCCAAATGATGAGGATAAGTGTAAAGACGAGCAGTTTTTTTACACTTATCCTGATTTAAATATTCCACCGTCCTCTCAGAAATATTGCAAAGAGACACGAGGCAAGATGTGAAAAGAAACTCAGAGTTGATCTCCTCTTCTTGGCTCGCCCACTTCAAAAGCCGAGGACCTGCATAAAAGAAAAGAAAAGTTAAAATTAGTCCCACTTGTATTATTTTAAAAATACATTTGGGGCTCACGGTGAAGCGTTCCATAGGAAACTGGAGTTTAAATCCGTATTCTATCCCCATGCTCGTTCGCAGCTGCTCGCCAATCGCCCCCAATGAAGAAAAATTGGTGCTTCCAATCCCGAATCTTATTCGGCACTCCCTCGATAATTTTCAATCCAGGGCGAGCCTTCAAGTAATAATAACCCTCCTCGCCAGCTATACATTTGGATATGGTCATCATGTAGTTCACCTCATTTGGGGTAATTCGGTCAACGTACCCCTCGAGGGCGAACAAACTCATCACGCCTAGAAGATTCATCCATCCAATGGGAGTGATTTGAGTGATAGCAAGGTTGGTCGTCTCCAAGAAGCGACCAACAATCGGAGGGAGTGGAAGTCTTAGCCCCGCCATGAGGGTGTGAATGTTGATCGTTGTACACCCTGGAGGTGGCCGATCTGCTCGCTCTTTCTTATGGGGAGCCCACATAAAAATATCCAAAGGAATTTGGTATGTCTCCCGTATGCCCACCAGATCCTCTGGGAGAACAGAGCTCCTAATCCCAGATGCTTGAAAAATAGTCCTAGGAGACTTAAATTTACGCCTATGAGGGGTTGGAAAGTTGCTCGCGTATTGATTCACATACGCTCACCACTCAAATGGGCGAGCAACTCCTACAGGGGTTTCGTTTTCCATATACCTAGGGTTTGGAAATTCGATCCCTTCCAAAAATTCCCTTGTGAGTTCGTCAAATTCGGGATCCTCCTCTTCACCAGAATCTGAGCTGGACGATTCAGATTCGCTCGCCGCACGGGAAGGGTCGTTTGTTTCCTCCTCGCCCGGCTGATTCCCAGAATCAACTACTTCCCCCTGTACACCAATCTCCCATTGAATTTCGGATGAAACTTCAAAAGGGGGTTGGTCACCGTATGGGATTACCCTTAAGGGGTCGGCTTCGAGGACTTCGGAGGGGGTTCTGCTACTGGAATGGGATGACATTGAGTTTTGAGACGGAGGAAGGGCGGTGTAATTTTTTTCCGATGGGTTTTTGAAGAAGCAGGTGATGAAATCCTCTCGAGAGAGATACGATTACTATGTCTAAAGAAAAGAAATGAAGAGAAAAGGAATAAGAAATAAAGAAAATTTGAGATTAAATTCCTTGAAGTAACAATAAAAGTCGCCGGAATAAACTCAGAGGTTGCCGGAAGAAGGAGAGGGTCGCCAGAAAATTAAAGAAAGGAAGAAGTGGGAAATAATTCAATTCCCGTCCAAATTTATACTGAAGTAAAAAATGGGTAAAAGATGTAATTTCCCTCAAAATTTGGATTAGATTGAAGAAAAATGGGGTAATTTTCGAGCACAATAAAAAATCCAGGGACCTGCATGCAAACTTTGAAGCGCGTGGCCTAGGGATTGCTCGCGTGTGGGCGGCGTGTAATCATGCGGCCCACATCATCCTCGTGTCCCCCCCAGAGCCTGGGAAGACATAACGGCGGCCCCCGTGATGCTCGTCCATGTAAGGTTGTTCGTCTAGACCACTACTAAGAAGATATCCCAACTATAGTTGCTCGTCACAATATTGCTCGTTAGAGGCAACATCTAGTTGGGATATGGGGCAATTGTTGATAGACGAACATCCGTCAGAGTCGGGCAAACAAAAATTAAGGTTTTAATAAGAAATTAACGACGAAAACAAGAGTGGTGTATAAAGTGACGAACAACTCCGGTGACGAACAACATGCTGGCGAACCGATTTTAAGACCCGAGACCAGACATGAACATTCTGCCAAGCCACTGATGACGAGCAACATTGATAAGAGGTGGTGTATCAACCAGCCTAAGAGGTGTATGTAGACGAACAAAGAACCAAGACTCCAAAGCTCGGCTCAACAAGAAATAAAGGCGAACAACTTTGCGAACAACTTTGAAGCCATATCCTCAAAAGGCGAACAATTTTTACTGAAAGATCCTTCTGGACAAATCAATCCGACCTGGACGAACAACAATGAGTCCGTGATAAGACCAAAGAAAACTTTGTAACTAAGATTCAGCTTAGATAAGGTCAAACAAAGGTCAAAGGACACATGTCTAACATGCAAGCTAGGAAGTCCAAGAGTCTTGAACACCTCATGCTTGCTAGTCTCTATAAATAGTTGTTCTCCAGCAGATAAATACAAGTTCAAATTCACAAATGCTCCTAAAACACACACTAACACACCCAAAATTAATACGATTTCGACTTTCGTATTTACGATTCCACAACCCGAATCTTCGATTTACCATTTACGGTGGTAATCAATCACACGTTATTGATTGGTGATCTTAAACCGAACTAAAACAGTCATTAATCCTCCCGATTAAATTTAATCACCAACACAAGGCCAGCTGGACTTGCAGAGGGATCTTGGGGAAACTACTCTACCTTCCTCCCTGTTATCAACTATAATTCTAAAAGCCCCAATTCAGTAGAAAATCCAGTTCCCTGCCAGTATCCAATACGAGGGAACGGTGGATCCCTAGGTGCATCTGACCAAGTATTCCGACTATATGATTTCTATAGGAGCAAGTGATGCAACCCAGTGTCGGAACTTTCCCCTAACACTTGGGGATCGTGTACATAAATGGTTCTCGACCTTGCTGTCGACTTCCATTCATTCGTTTGCCCAGCTGGGCAAAGAGTTCTTATCTTATTTCTCTACGGTTGGGTCGTACTTATCCCAGAGGCATCGGTTATCGGATTTAAAACAAGCCGATGATGAATCAGACCGGTCATACTTAGAAAGGTTCGACAAGGTTCTGCTGGAAGGAGAATCTGTAAACGAGGACACCAAGATTGTGGTTGTTCTAGCTGGATTAAAAAAGGGCACCGGCCTCTAGAAGGAAGTGCATCTCAAGTGCCCAAAAATTTATGCTGAGTTCTGCAATCGGGCAGGAGTCTTTGTCTCCATGCATGAAGCATTGCAAAAAGACATGGGAGACAACAAAGTAGGCCCGAAGGAGAATACGAAAAAATTTGGTGGAACCGGTTACAGGATCCCCAAGAATATGAAAGCATTCAATGAGAGGATGGAGTTGAAGGATAAGCTCAACCAGGTGCTAACCGTATCAATCGATACGATCTACAATAACATGAAGGAGAAGGAACTGCTTACCCCACCCAGGTTCGCCAGGATACTGGCAAGTTGAACCCAAACAAGTATTGTGCCTACCACCAAAGTGTGGGACACTTTACTAGTGAGTGTCAAGACTTGCTGAAACAGCTTCGGCGATTCTATGAGGAGGGTAAGCTGTTCGACTTCGTCAAAAGGAAGACTGGCAAGAAGCCTCGGACAGACAATCCCCAAAGCTCTAATGAAGATGAAGAAGAACAACCCCACAAGAACAACAAGAGAGGGCGACCTAACCCAGCTGCGGCAGCAGGGCCTCCTCCAGAAATTTTGATGATGGAGCAGTCGAGACCTGTAGGGGGTTGCTCGGATGAGCGACCTCCGATTTCAAACAGGAAAAAGAAGGCTGAGTTGTGAGCCATAGCTCAAGTATAAGAAATGGGGGTCAACCCATCAATTTTACAAATATCTGAGGTGACCTTCACCGAAAAAGATCTTGATGGAATCATAAATCCCCATAATGATTCCCTCGTAATTTGTGCCAAAATAATGGGGACTAAAGTATACAATTTGCTAGTGGATACTGAAGCCTACACCAACATTCTCTTCAAGAAAATGCTCGATCAACTGGGAGACTATGCGAGCTACATTGAAGATTCCAATCACCGAATCTTAGGCTTCAAAAATGTTGTAATAGTCCCAATCGAGATAATTAGGTTGTCTGTACAACTTGTATCAACCAAGAAACCCGAAAAGAATATAACTAGAATGGTGGGATTTTTTGTTGTAGATCAAGAATCCACCTACAATGGGTTCCTTGGCCCACCATTTTTAAATAAATTCAAAGTTGCAGTTTCAACCTATTACTATTGTGTTAAGTTCCCCACTGCAAGTGGAGCTGGGACGTTAAAGGGAGACCAAAGAAAAGCTCGGGAGTGTCTCCTTCAACTACAACCAAATGAAAGACGGGTGTCAATGATGGAAGCATCCACCAAACATCCCGCAGACGAACCTTCTGTCCTGGATGATATCCTGGAATCTCAGGATGACCAGATGGAGGTTGACAAATAGCTCCAGACCTCAGGCGAACTACTCTTGCCTGAGGGTGAACTACTCCTACCAATGGGGGAACCATCAATGGCCGTTGACGAGCTACCTTTGAATACTGGCCTGAAAAACCCTAATCTGGCAAACTGCACTAACCCAGGGCCAGCCGAAGATGTCGAGCCCCGCCTGGGAGTTGACCCCATGGACATCGAGGGTGAACTAAATCTAGAGGGACCAATCATCGATCCACGGTAGAAAGGACAAAAACGGCGAGCAACTCCAGTCAAAGAAGTGGAAGCCCTCAAAGTTAACCCTGATATTTTCCCATGGTCACATGCCGATATGGTGGGGATCGACCCGAAACATGCCTGTCATAGGCTGAAAATTGACCCGACCTGGAGACCAGTCCATCAAAAAATATGGAAATACGGGCCGGACAAATATCAAGCGCTCAACGAGGAAGTGAAAAAGCTGCTAGACAACGACTTGATCCGGCAGGCGCTGTTTCCTCAATGGGTTGCAAATCCGGTGTTAGTGCGAAAACCAAATGGAACCTGGAGGCTCTGCATAGACTTTACAGATCTGAATGCAGCCTGCCCAAAGGACAACTTTCCACTTCCGCACATCGACCAATTGGTGGATAGTACAGTTGGGCACGAAATATTTACCTTCATGGATGCATTTGTCGGTTACCACATGATCAGGAAGGTACGGCTTTCTATAAAAACAAAAATTTACTTTGCTGGAAATGAATGTCATTCAGACTAATCAATGCAGGGGCAACTTACCAGAAGCTCGTAAACAAAATGTTCGACAAGCACATCTAAGAGACGGTGGAGATGTATGTCGACGACATAGTCGTGAAAAGTTCCAGAAAGGAAGATCACCTTCAACATCTCACCCAGGTGTTTGACATTCTCCAAAAATACAACATGAAGTTAAACCCGAAGAAAAGCAGGTTTAGAGTACATTCGGGGAAATTCCTGGGCCATCTAGTCAGTAAACGGGGGATTGAAGCCAACCCCGTGAAAGTCAAAGTCATTGTTGATATGCAACCACCTCATTTGGTAAAAGAAGTACAAAGACTAATGGGGTGCCTAGCTGCTTTAAACAGGTTCATATCCCGTTCGGGAGATAAGTGTCGTCCTTTTTTTAAGCCATTAAAAAATGAAACTTTTTGTGGGCGGGCAGCTTCCAGAGGGCTTTTGAACAGCTGAAGGACAACCTGGGAGACGTGAAGATCCTGTCAAAACCTATCCCAAGAGAAAAGCTATTCTTGTACCTTGCAGTGTCAGAGGTGGCCATTAGCTCTGTTTTGGTCCGAGCTGACGGAAAGTTTCATCAGCCCATCTACTATGTCAGTCAGGCTCTACATGAGGCCGAAGTGAAATATTCACCCACTGAGAAGCTGGCATATGCACTAATCATGAGTATTAGAGAGTTAAGACCGTACTTCTTCGACCATCAAGTCGAAGTACTAACAACTTTCCCACTCAGACAAATTCTGCATCGACCTGACACAGCTGACCGCTTACTAAAATGGTACATAGAGATTAGCCAATTTGGAGTGACTTATGCACCTCGAACAGCAATCAAGGGTCAGGCATTAGCCGACTTTATAGTCGAACTAACCTTTCCCCAAGATCCGACGAGAGGGCTAGATCACCCGTAGCATCTTTATGTGGACGGTTCATCCACAAATACGGGTTCGGGGGCAGGGGTAGTTCTCATCAACCCCGACAGACAAGTATTCACCTCAGCAGTCAGATTCGAGTTTATGGCAACCAACAACGAAGCTGAGTATGAAGCCCTCATAGCAGGTCTCCATCTATCACTTGTTTTTTGAGTTAGACGACTACCAAATCTTTGGAGATTCTCAGCTCATTATAAGCCAAGTTCGGGGTGAATACGAAGCCAAGGATGAACATATGATGGAATATCATAAAATAGTTGCTCACCTGATATCAATGTTAGATCAAGTATACATTCAACAAGTACCATGAGCGAGTCATACACAAGATGATGCACTAGCTAGACTGGCCACCAGTGAGGGGCCAGCAGAATTGGCAGACATCATCATCACTAGAAGGGCCAATCAATCTACTTCAGACTACAGAATCAACTAGGTGAACGAACTACTTGATAATGATGATTGGCGAACTCCTATAGCCAAATACTTGAAAGATGGGGAACTGTCAAGCAATCCTTTTGAAGCTGCCAAAATAACAAAACGAGCAGCCAGGTATACCCTGGTGGGCGAACAGCTTTACAAAAGGGGTTTTTCGGTTCCACTACTCAAGTGTTTGTCTAGGGGGCAGGGGCAAGCTACTCTAGAGGTCATACATTCAGGAGCTTGTGGAAATCATGTTGGGGGCAAGCTTTAGCCTACAAAACAATAAAGCAGGGCTACTATTGACCAACTTTACGAAAAGATGCAATTCAGATGGTTAGGGCTTGTCATCGATGTCAAATCTTTGCTCTGGGAATCTAGACACCAGCCCAAGAACTCGTCTTAGTTTTCAGTCCTTGGCCATTTGCACGATGGGGGATGGACATCATCGGACCTTTCCCACCCGGAAAGGAAAACGTAAAATTTATCGTCGTAACTGTGGACTACTATACCAAGTGCGAAGAAGCAGAAGCTCTGGTCAAAGTTACCCAAGGAAAAATGATCGATTTCATCTGGAAGAATATTATCTGTCAATTTGGAGTTCCTCAAGCACTTGTTACAGACAATAGTCCTCAGTTTGATGGAAAGAGGTTAAGGGACTTTTGCACCAAATGGGGAATCAGAAAACGTTACTCAACCCCTTATCATCCGCAGTCGAATGGCCAAGTGGAAGCTGTTAATAAAATAATCAAACATGTTCTCAAAATACGGTTGACGGAAAGTAAACGAAATTGGTCTTTAGAACTCCCGAATTATTTGTGGGCTTACAGAGTTTCTCCCAGGTCTAGCACCAGAGAAACACCTTTTGCACTAGCATTTGGAGCCAAAGCAGTTATCCCAGTTGAACTAAAGCCAAGACTTTGAGAACATACAATTTTGAAGAAGAGGCGAACAACTCTGCTTTGTCAACTGAGCTGGATTTGCTCGAAGAAAGAAGAATTTCTACCGAGCTAAAGAATGCAACATACAAGAAAAATGCAGAGCGTTAATACAATTCCCATGTCAGATTAAGGGAATTCGAAGTTGGTGACCTCATCCTAAGAAAGAAGCTCGCCCCCCCCCCCCCCTCCAGGTGTATTTGGACCGACTTGGGAGGGCCCATACAGGGTAACGGATAGGTTACCCAATGGTGCTTATGATATTGAAGACCTAGAAGGCAACTCGGCCCAATACTCCTAGAATGCAGTTAACTTAAAGAAATACTTTCAATAGGCGAGCTACTTTGTCTGAAGGGAATGATAGTGTTGCCCATGTACTGGGCGAACTACGTTGACAAATGAACGAGCTGAAGTTGTATATGTGCAAGTGAGGACCAAAAACTTGCCTAATTTTTTGAAAATCTTACCAAGTGTGGGTAGTCGAACAAGTTTAGTTGGTCGAGCTACTTTAAGACTAGCTACATGTTTATCCTTGTATAGTTTTGATCTTTTAACAGGTTAAAGGTTGTTTGACAAAGTGTATAGTGGTCGAACTACTTTAGTTTGGTTTGTAAAAATTATGTAAGTTAGGTCGTTATCTATACTTGTAATTTTTATCAAGATCAATCACAAGTTGTTCACTCAAAGGAGGAAGTCTAAGCTCAAGGCACAAGTCTATTATATGATCAAGCCCATTTAAAGGTTGTTTGTTTTCAAATGAACATAGCCTAAGGTCAAGGCCCTTATTCCATTTTTAAATGTAGAGTTCTTTAAGAACAAAGCCCAACTACATGCATTAAGATTGTAAAGCATAAATATAAATTCAAAGACAATTAATGTATGGAGAACAAATTGTGCAAAAGAAAATAAAGTCCATTGATGATAAGGCAGTTCGCCCAAAATGATTACATAAACTCCATCAAGGAGCGAACAACAAACAGCGATTACAAAAAGAAAAAGGCAAAAGGCCTACTCTAGCCAACTCTCTAAGACTCTTGCCCAGCTGGAGGGGGGAGGTTATCATGCTTGGGGTCTTCCAAGGGCGTCCCAGTGATGGAAGGATCAATGGGGACATCTTCAAGTCAACTCAGCGATCAACCCCTCCGTATCAGCCTGCTCTTTTTGAGCTTTTTCATTCTAACCGGCGGGCGATTTTGTTCGCCCTCGGCGACCTCCTTCTGATCATCCTCCGGGGATGTGTAATTTCAATCGCAGGGTCAAGAAAGTCTATCTTGACCCCATACTCTGGCAGGTTGCCGATCTGGACTGAAGTACCGATAGCTGGAGAGTTGCTTTCAAGGAAGTTGGTGAATTCTTTGCCAATTTCTTTCACGATGTGTGGCACGTCGAACTCATTAACTGCCCTTATGCATTCGGAGTAGGCACTCACGAACCCTAGGATCGAGCTCGTCTCCATCTTTGACAACAACTCTTCGCAAGAAACAGAGTTGGTGAGCTTCTCCTCCAGGCTGGTAATTTTGGCCTCAGCCTCTGTTGCAAATTTCTCGGTGGTCTCCTTCTGTTGGCGCTCGCGAGCAAGCTGCTTCTTGAGTAGCTCGACCTCGGCCTCTTTGACCTTAAGCTCTTCTGAAACTTTAACATGGAGGTCGAGAGCTCGTTGTTCACCCACTTGATAGGCCTTCACTTTGTCATGGAGGTTGGCCACCAGCTTTTTAGCCTCCTCTTTCGAGTCATCCCTCTCCTTGGCAATACGACTAATAGTCGCCGCATGCTGCCAAGCATCCCTTTCTAACTCCTCTACCTGGTCGACCAGTTTCTGAACGGTGACCAGGGTATTGCCCCCTTCGATTATGCACAATCAGCCATTGTCGCGGGGCGTGTGAGATTTCACGATCTCGTATAAGTCTTTGCTCCAGGAGTGAGCTACGGACTCAAAAGCCCGCCAAACAAAGGAGTCAGGGATCTCGCGGAAGGAAGTGGGCACCTTTGAACAGGAGTATTGGTGCACCACATTTGAGCGACTTGGGTACTGGTCGGGCTCATAACTGTAAGAAAAATAAAAGAAAGGTGTTAAAAAAATAACAAGTGAAGCTAAAAGCGAAGAAAGAGAAGAAAACTTACGAGTCATGGCGGCTTTTATCCCAGCCGAGATAGGTCGCATCGTGGGGATGATCAACATTCCCTTTGGGAGAAGCAGCGACCATATGCTGCTCGGAATATTGCTCTACTCAAGGAGCTCGCCCAGCTTCAGGCTCAATTTGGCGGGCTCCGGTGGCCCCACCTCCTTGGGCAACCTTACTCTTCTTGGCCGCCCTTTCTGTCTCCGAGACGAGAGTGTCGTCCCCATGAAGAAGCCTCTTCGTCTGGGGGGTTCTTGCCGCCGGTGGGCTACTTATAGGAGCGGGCTGCTTTGCCGAGCTCGACCCCCCAGTTTGGCGGGGGTCATCCTTACCCATCTTCGCCACTAGGGCGATCATCTTCGATATCACGCCCCCCTTCTTCCTCCCTCTTTTGGTCGGCATCTCCCAGACGTGTTGATCAAGTACGTAGAAGGATGGAGGAATAGCAACTGTGACGAGCTGGTCTGCGCAAGGGCGAACTACACAAGTTAGAAAAATAAAAACACAAAAGTTGAAGTAAAGTATTTCGCCAATTAAAGAGTTATTGTCTGGAACTTGGGCTTGAGCCTCAAGGTGATGGGGATAAGTAGTGAAGTGAGCTATCCTACGAGTTTCCTCCAAGAAAATATGATGAATAGTACGATCAACTCGGTTCCTCAGGGCAATCTGGCTCACAACGAACAGGAATAGGTCGTCGGCTTCGTCCTTAGCGCTCCTCCACTTGAGAGTTTTGGGACCTGAAACGAAAGTAAAAATATTAAAATTGGTCTTTCTTCTTCAATTAAAACGAAGAAATAAAACTCATGCTTAAGGGCCCCAAACTCCGCCGGAGTATTTATCTTCTCCTCGTCGCCGTATGGGTGAGCTGAAGCACGCCAGTCTCCGCCGATATAGAACCAGTCGTGCTTCCAGTCCCGGACCTTTTCGAAAAAATCTTCAACTACCTTAAGGCCAGGACGAGCCTTAAGGTAGTACCAGCCCTCCTCGTCTCTGGTACAAGCGGTGGGCATCATGAGGTAGTTCACCTCCTCCACGGACAACTTGTTGGGGTATCCCTCAAGGGCGCACAGCACCATGAGGGACATGAGATTCATCCACCCAACCGGAGTCAATTGGGTGATCGCCAGATTCGTTTGTTCAAGGAAACAGCTGATCAGTGGGTGGAGTAGCAGGGTGACCCCAACATTAAGGGCAGCCAGGTTGATCGCCGTGAGCCCGCGAGGTGGGCGATCTGCTCTATCATCGGCTAATGGCGCATACATGTACACATCAAAAGGGATCTTGTAATCCCTCCTGATTTTGGGTAAATCCTCTTCGGTAATGGCAGAGACAATGCAGCTTACTGCAAACTCAGTTGCCTAGAGTCTCCGCCTCCCGCGAGTTGGGAAGGTGAACCGTTTGGAGTACTCCCTCTCGTAGGGGCAGGCTGCTGCACCTCAGCCTCCTCTTCGTGTAGATCGAAACTCGTTTCTTTCTCAATTTGGTGGGCAGGGTTTATTTCGACGACCTCCTCCCTGGACGGGACTACAGAGGCCGCCTCTAGATCCGACTCAAAGTTTACCACGGGAACGGGAATTGAGGATTCTTGACTTGAACCTAAAATACTAACTTCTACTAGTAGATTCCCCGCAAGAGTACAGGTTCACTATAGTATGGGCAAGTATAGGGACCAAGTATTATCGAACCCAAAGGAGAGTGTGTATGCAAATAGATCCCTGAAGATCTACGCGTCGTAGTTAATATGAGTGAAATATTTTTGGATTTTTGGGAAGAAATTAATTAAAATAAACTAAACTATCCTACGAATGCTAACAGAAAATTAAACTAAGAATTTAAGATGTGTTTTCAAATAAGAGATGATGATGCTCAGGATAGGAATCCCTACGTATACTAACGGAGCAGGCACATAATCAAAATAACTGTGACGCGCAAGAAATAACCTAAGTAAAAGAATGCAAGATGAAAGCTCAATATTTTAACCCTAATACTTTATCCTAACATTCGACTTCACTAACCCACTAACAAGTTAATAGATCGTGCTTAATTAAAGAGGCCCTCATTTAACTAATGGTGATGCGGCCGTCCTCCATAGCTAAACCGGCAAATTAATCAACCCTTTCTAAACCCTCTAGTTAAGTCTACTAGTTGTTAAAGAGTGATGCGGCCGTCCTCTCCCTAACACGTTCGCACGAAATTCAAAGGAAAAGTTAAGATTGATTTTAAGAATTCATTAATTAAGAGAATTAAAACCTAGCGTCACGAATTACCCTAATTCCGTACCCACAACCTACTTCTACGAGTTCATCCTACCCCAAGCATACAAGGGTTTTAGCCGGACATGGTTATAACAATAACAAAAGCAATTGACGAAGTAACGAACATAAACATGATGAATTGAAGTGAAAAACTAAAAAGCATGAACTAGGGTTTTGAAAGTAAATAATTCTAAGAACTGAAATTAGATTAATAAAACAAAGTCTAAACGTGTTCAAGAACAAAGATCTGAAGAAACGAAACTAAAAAGTAAAACCGTGATGTGAATTCATAAAGAAAAACCTCAAAAACGTAAAAGTAAAGTTTGCTCGTTCCTTCTCTTCTTTCTCTCTCTCAAAACTAAGTCTAAAAGTAATTTGGAATGTGATGATCTCTCCAAAACGTGTTCGAGAGGTATATATAAGCGTCGGGCTGAAACGGGAACGTATGGGCCGAAAATTCACGTATGCTCGTGCACTACTCGTGCACTAGTGCACGAGCTCATCACACTCGAGCACCCCAAATCATCTAGAGAGCAAAAACTGCACGACCCCATTTGCTCATGCACTAGTGCACGACCTGCGATTGCTCGTGCACCCTGCACGAGTGCTCGTGCACTAGTGCACGAGTGCTCGTGCACTAGTGCACGAGTTGCACCTTCTCGAGCGCCTTGCACGGCCGCTCGTGCACCCTTACACGAGTACTCATTGCTTGTGCACTCCAATGATACTTTTGCTCCCCCGAACTAATACTTTTCGTATTTCTTCGATATCTTCTCATCCGAGCGTCCGTTTGAGTCGATTCAAAGTCCTACGAACTCCTCTTTTCGCCCTCTATCTATCTATGAGCATCAAAGAGACAAATTCATCAGTTTATGAAAATGATACTCAAATGACTCTAAAAACTCATATAAATCAACCAAAACACGGGCATTTCAAGTGACGAATCATGACAATTTCACGTCTAATCAACCCCCCCAAACTTACCATGTTGCTTATCCTCAAGCAACGAAATAATAAGTCAAGTGAAATTGTTAGGAATGAGTCAAAGAATCAAATCATGCAAGCAAATGAACTCGAGCTTCAAAGATCAATCACACATATACTCACTCACTTTCCTTCATCATACTCATGCAACAATAACAAGAAACACCAAGATCAAACATGGATGCGCACTCTACGATGTGTTTCACTCCCTCACAAGTGTATATCAATGATAAAGGGACTCACTCAAACAATCAATCACACATATTGGCAGCCATAGGCTTGTAAGCACTCTTAACTCCGACCATACTCTAGAAATCAATGCCGAATCAAAAAGGACTTTTCTCAAGGTTGTAATGTAGGCTCTTTGGACAGGTGGGATAACAATATGGATAAGTGACTAAAGTGAATGGAGAATAGAAAATCACACTTCGGTATTTCGAGATTAGGAACAGACTTCTTCAACATATTCAATAAACACACTTTCAAATCCCACACTCTCAACACTTCAATTTTTTTTTCTTTCTTTTCTTATTTTTTTACTTTTCTCAATCACTTCACTCTTTTTTTTTCACAAAAACATGAGCTCATTTTTTTCTTTTGCTCATTCTCAAATTTTTTTTTTTTTGTCTTTCCCACAACTTTTTTCATCACGCCTTCTTCTCATAATCACTCAACAAACAACATTTTCCTTTTTCAACTCAATTCAGTCCCTTCACATTCACACTTTTCCTTTTTTTCCATCATAGCCATCAACAGCCTTCTCGTTCCTTCACCTTCCTCAACCTGATGAACTCTCTGGAAATCTGCGTCCACATTCCAAGCCCCGGCATTCGTGACAATGTTGTCCACGATCTCTCTACACCTCACTATTCCTTGATTCAGGAATGATCCACTAGCACAGGCGTCTAGATGGTCTTGCCCAGCCTTGTTGGTCGTGCTGCGGGCATTCTATCAACATGTTTGAGTATCTCTCCCACGCTTGACGTAGGTCCTCTCCTTGCTTCTGGCGGAAGGAAGAGATCTCAATCCTTGCTTTGATCGTTCTGGATGGAGGGTAGAATCGCTCGAGGAATAGATGCTCGAGCTCGGCCCAAGTGGTAATACCTCCCCGTGGAAGTGTATTATCGTACCACTCTTTAGCTATTCCCGTCAATGAGAATGGGAACAACCTAAGCCTCTTGTCATCTTCAGATATGCCATTGTAATTGAAAGTGGAGGCTATCATTAGAAAACTCCTCAGATGAGTATGAGGATTCTCCTTCCTGATCACCCCCTTGAACTGGTTCTCTATAAGCAGCTTTAGCCATATCCATCATAGTACCTCTGCGGTTGTGCCGCGAACCTTTCTCGAATAGCCATATTCTGATCTGCGTTCTGAGAAACGTGTTGAGGATTAGTAGCTGGTACGGGTACTTGTTGGGGTGGTGGTGGTTGATAAACAGGTGGTTGATTGTAAACAGGAGGTGGAGGGTACGGGTATGGGTGATAAGGGTATGGTGGGTATGGGTATGGTGGATAAGGTACGTTGTTTTGTGGTAAGTTAGGATGTGGGTAAGCAGGGTTGGTCTTAGGATGTTGGACAATGTTCTGAGCTGGATTATTTTGATTCTGTGTACCCGGGTTTTGGCTCTGGCTTTTCCCTGACGGATCTTGGTTCTGACTACCACTTCCACCAATGCCGTCAACCCGGTTCAATGTCTGATTAAACCCATTCTCAACGTCATCCAACTCATTAGTGAGGTCCATTGGTTCTTTCCTTCCGGCAGCATTCATTCTCCTCAAGAAAGCTCGGTTCCTTCTAGCTATCGTCTCAGGGTCCTACTGTAATCTCTCTTCGCTTGTATTTCCTTGCGAGCGTGTTTTCATAAATCTGAAATACTAATAAAAGAATCAAAACGCAACTGCCGAATATATACGAAATAAAAACAAAAAAGTAAAGCACTCACTACTAACTACTAAGCTATCGACAAGTCCTATTCAAAAGACATACAACGCCATCCCCGGCAACGGCGCCATTGACTTGAACCGAAAATACTAACTTCTACTAGTAGATTCTTCGCAAGAGTACAGGTTCACTGTAGTATGGGCAAGTATAGGGACCAAGTATTATCGAACCCAAGGGAGAGTGTGTATGCAAATAGATCCCTGAAGATCTACGCGTCGTAGTTAATATGAGTGAGATGTTTTTGGGTTTTTGAAGAGAATAAAACCTAAACTTAATTACTCTACGAATGCAAAAGGAAAATTAAACTAAGTATCTAAGGTTTGTGTTTTCAAATAAGAGATAGTGATGCTCAAGATAGGAATCCCAACGTATACTCACGGAGCAGGTACATAATCAAAATAATTGTGACGCGCAAGAAATAATCTAAGTTAAAGAATGCAAGATGAAAGCTCAAGATTCTAAACCCTAATACTTTATCCTAACATTCTACTTCACTAATCCACTAATAAGTTAATAGATTGTGCTTAATTAATGAGACTCTAATTTAACTAATGGTGATGCGGCCATCCTCCATAGCTAAACTGGTAGATTAATCAACCCCTTCTAAACCCTCTAGTTGAGTCTACTAGTTGTTAAAGAGTGATGCGGTTGTCCTCTCCCTAACACGTTCGTACGAAATTCAAAGGAAAAGTTAAGATTGATTTTAAGAATTCATTAATAAAGAGAATTAAAACCTAACGTCACGAATTACCCTAATTCCGTACCCACAACCTACTTCTACGAGTTCATCCTACCCCAAGCATACAAGGGTTTTAGCCGGACATGGTTATAACGATAACAAAAGCAATTGACGAAGTAACGAACATAAACATGATGAATTGAAGTGAAAAACTAAAAAGCATGAACTAGGGTTTTGAAAGTAAATAATTCTAAGAAATGAAATTAGATTAATAAAACGAAGTCTAAACGTGTTCAAGAACAAAGATCTGAAGAAACGAAACTAAAAAGTAAAACCGTGATGTGAATTCGTAAAGAAAAACCTAAAAAACGTAAAAGTAAAGTTTGCTCGTTCCTTCTCTTCTTTCTCTCTCTCAAAACTAAGTCTAAAAGTAATTTGGAATGTGGTGATCTCTCCAAAACGTGTTCGGGAGGTATATATAAGCGTCGGGCTGAAACGGGAACGTATGGGCCGAAAATTCACGTATGCTCGTGCACGAGCTCATCACACTCGAGCACCCCAAATCATCCAGAGAGCAAAAATTGCACGACCCCATTTGCTCGTGCACTAGTGCACGACCTGCGATTGCTCGTGCACCCTGCACGAGTGCTTGTGCACTAGTGCACGAGTTGCACCTTCTCGAGCGTCTTGCACGGCCGCTCGTGCACCCTTGCACGAGTACTCCTTGCTTGTGCACTCTAATGATACTTTTGCTCCCCCGAACTAATACTTTTCGTATTTCTTCGATATCTTCTCATTCGGGCGTCCGTTTGAGTCGATTCAAAGTCCTACGAACTCCTCTTTTCGCCCTCTATCTATCTATGAGCATCAAAGAGACAAATTTATCAGTTTATGAAAATGATACTCAAATGACTCTAAAAACTCATATAAATCAACCAAAACACGGGCATTTCAAGTGACGAATCATGACAATTTCACGCCTAATCAATTCTCCAGGTGCTTCCCGGGGTTGCGAGGTGGACAGGATCCCATTTCTGAGTGTAAGGACATTTAATTCAAAAGTTTTGGAAAGAGGAGATTAAGAAGCTTTTCCTGGTGTTAGAGGTTTCCGACGGGGGATATGAAAAGGCAGCGGTGATTTTGCGGAAGAAATGATGGAGTTTGGGAATTTTTTACTCTAATAAAAGAAAATTAAACCAGAAAATAAAACGATTGTTACCTTAGAAGCTTGGAAGAACGGAAATCGACGTCGAAAGCAGCAACGAAGGTTGCCAGAATTTTGAAAGGAAAACAGGTAAGGGTTTTTTGGCGTTGGAAATCGAAGGAAAAAGAGTGAAAATAAGGAAAAAATTCCTTTTATAGTAATGGAAAGGCTGGGTATTAAGCGAAAAAGATGAAAAAGTGGGGGACTTAATTGCAATTGTCAGGCGCGTACGCCCCCATTCCACAAAACTTGGGGCGCGTTGCCTTGAATTACCGCGTGTGTGGGCGGCGACAATCATGCCGCCCATGTCACGCCTCGGAACGGCTTCAATCCTCGGAAACCCAACCGCCATTCGACCAGTTCAGCCCGCCCATACTAATGCAGTTCACCCCTGATGATGTAGTACGCCCGCATGGAGCAAGATGATAGCCAATTCATTAGTAGTTTGCCCACGTCGTACCTCAACCTAATGACTGGCTAGGGGGCAATTTTTGATAGGCGAGCTACATCTCTACTTAGGCGAACGGGATTAAGCAAGATAATCACCCAATAATTAGGATTAAACAAGTCAAGATAAATCAGGTAAAATAGGAATAGCAAGGTGAGCTACTCCAACAAAGCGAGCTAGGACTACTCCATCTGGGCGAGCTACCTCGTCTAGACGAGCTGCTCCTAGATGAAGATTACCAAAACCCAAACAAGACCCCGGCGAGCTACTTTAGCCAAAATACCAGGGCAGAATATAAAGCAAACAACGAAGTCAAGCTAGTAACTCCACAAGGACAAGTCTAAAGTGACGAACAACTCTCTAATACGAGCTAATCCAGCTTAGAGGATAGAAATTAGCTTAGATAAGGTCAAATAACTCAACATTTCATGTGTCATACATGCACACAGGGGAGAGCAAAGGTCATGTCACCTCCTACTTGGAGGACTTGTATAAATACCTTGATTTTCAATTAATAAAATAAGCACAAATTGATAAATATAATCAAACTTCATCTACGTATACCAAAGAACCTTGATTTAAGCATATACGAACCATATATGTAATCTATACACATACTAATATTTTCTTAACCCGAGTAGCCGAATTCACTACTTACGGTAGTGATCACTCACACGTTATTGTTTGATGATCTAATTAGCAACTAAAAACAGCCACAAATCCACGTGATTTGAATCGATTGTCAACAATGGCCTCAACCACACTTCCACCAAGTGTGGTTGCAACACCTTTATCTGTGGTGTTGTGCCCTTTATTAGGGACTTCTAACCTTGTAGGCACATTTGCAGCTGGTATATGAGACATAGTCACTTTAGCAATATCAGTAAACAAATTTGGCATCGAATCTGCCATGTTTTGAAAATCAATTATTCTTTTTACTTCACTTTCACATTGTGAAGTTCGGGGATCAAAACGAGATAGAGTGGGGACAGACAACGATAATTCCTGTCGTTCTCTTAGAAAATTCTTTTTCTTATCTCCCCCTAACAACGGAAAGATTGTCTCGTCAAAGTGACAATCCACAAATGTAGTGGTAAATAGGTCGCCTGTCAAGGGCTCTATATAGCGGATAATTGTTGGGGATTCATATCCAACATAAATACATAATCGTCTCTGAGGACCCATTTTAGTGCACTGTGGGGGCGCAATAGACTCATATACTGCACAACCAAATATGTGTAGGTGTGAAATATCAGGCTCATATCCAGTTACCAACTGGTACGCAAAAAATGGTTGGTCAATAGTGGGTCTGAAATGAATAAGTAAAGTTGCATGTAATAGTGCATAACCCCATGCAGAGAGAGGCATGTTGGTGCGCATAACCAGTGTCCTAGCCATCATTTGTAGTCTTTTAATGGTGGCTTCTGTGAAACCGTTTTGTGTATGAACATGGGGTACAGGATGCTCTACGTCGATCCCGGTAGACATGTAATAATCATCAAATGCTTTTGATGTAAACTCTCCAGCGTTATCAAGTCTTATAGACTTGATAGGATGATCAGGGTGGTAAGCCCTTAAACGTATTATTTGTGCTAAGAGTTTTGCAAATGCAAAGTTTCTAGTGGACAATAGAGCGACATGCGACCAGCGTGTCGAAGCATCAACCAGAACCATAAAATACTTGAATGGTCCGTATTCTGGATGAATTGGTCCACAAATATCACCTTGTATTCTTTGTAAGAATGGAATATTTTGTTTTGTGTCTTTAGCATAAGAAGGTCTGGATGTTACTTTGGCTAAAGAACAGGCTTTGCAAAATGAGGGACGTGCCTTCGAAATTTGTAATGAGGCAGAGTGTGATGTAGATAATGCATCTGGTGCTTCAGATGACAGAGTTTGTGATGGAGCAACAACACAACCGACATCATTCATTATATCAGATTTTTGTCCCTTTTTATTCTTCACTCGAAAGAAAGGATGACTGTGTGAATTTTTTAAAATGTGAATCATTATATCACAACCTGAATGTCCAAGACGGTCATGCCAAAGCCTATATAAATCGATGTCACTTAGTTCATCATTAGTGACAACATACTATTCAAAAACTTGAACGGTAGTGAGATACAACCCAATAGATTGGCTCATTAATTTCTCTAAGATGTGTTTTCTTCCACATTCATTAGAGGTGATAAATAGATATTCAATTCCATTCTCACTGTGAGTTTCCAAATGATAACCGTTGGAACGAATATCTTTAAAACTTAACAAGGTTCTATTAGCTCTTGGTGCATATAGAGCTTCTTTGATTTTTATTAGTGTGTCGTTAGGCATCAAGAATTTGGAAATCCCTCGCCCTTTAATAAATTGAGATGATCCAATCATTGTAGTTACAGGATAATTGTAAGGAATAAGTTCAATTAATAATTGTTTATTCCTAAAAATTGTATGGGTGCTCCCACTGTCAGCTAAAAACTCTATTTCTCTGTGAGACATTCCTACAAGCCAATGTAATACTATTATTAATTAAATGGGAAAGTATCTCATATCCTGTTGAGATTCAATTTGAGTAGAAAGATTTACTTTTCATTCCATATTTCCTTTTATTCCTCAGATGTATTACTTTACATCGTGACAATGCTATTTTTTTTTAATCATATAAATAAATTCAAAATAAATTCAATACTTTAGCATTAACTCAAATTTATAAATAAATCCACAATAATAATAGTACGGTGTCATAATAAAATCTAATTTAAAAATAAAAAACATGGTCCAAAATGAAAGGAGGCATCATGCCTAAGCAACATTATTGAATAAAATGATAAATTGATCAAACAAATCAATCAAAATCAGGGGTATCCATTGACTGATCGGGGTACTTGTTGCCATTAAAGTCAGCAATTGTGAGGTTGACATCAGTGGGATGGTCCTCGCCATTCATGTAGTGGGTCTCTTGTTCTTTAGATTCCCGAAACCTCTTGTAGTTGGCTGCAACTTTGTTGCTTACTTGACAATTCTTGTACCAATGAACAGACTCTCCACATCTATAGCAAGGTTCATTGCCAACTCGTTCCTTTTTGTTCGATGGGTTTTGAGGTGCGTTTTGCACCTTGGTGCCACGACCATTGAATCTCGCACCACCGTAGCCACTAGATGTTCCAATACCTCCTTGACGCCATTTAGTGGGAGGGCCACCATGACCCCTACCACTGCCTCTACCATGACCCCAACGACCTCTACCACGTGGTGCATTATTCTCGCATTGGTAGGGATGAGCACATACTATCCTCTTTCCATTGGGGTTCTTTCCACTATTCCCTTGACCAAAGTTAGCCTCGGGAATTTTCTTTGTCCCAGCAGGCCTGGCATTATTTTTCTGAAGAACCTTGTCATGCCTCTCAGCTACTTGCAACATGTTAATCAGCTTGTTGAATGTGGTATTTCTCATGTTATCATATTCAAGCTTGTACTGGTTAGCCAGTATAAGTGCTGAAGTAGGAAAAGTGGAGAGAGTTTTTTGTATCATATCATCTTCTGTGATTTTCTTTCCACAGAAAGTACGTGCTTAAGGCGTAACATGTACTTATTGAAATTGTTGAGCATTTTGTAGTTCAGGAAGCAAAGTATCATGAATGTTTCCAAAACGTCCCTTCAGGGCATCCCACAGTTCTTTGGGTGTTTTCAATTGAAGGTATTCCCAGCGTAAACTAGGATCAATATGTCGCCTTAGAAACATTAGGGTATTAGCTTTGACCTTATCAGACGGTTCTTTGTCCTTGTTAGTAGGTTCAATAGTGGAAAGATAATCCTTCTCCAAGAAAGTCGTTTCCACATCAGAAACCCAACGATGGTACTCAATTCCTTCTGAGTCCAATAGTTCAAATTCAGGTCGAGTTGGTTCAGTCATCTGTGTAATCAAGGAGGAATATATATTAATTGTGCAAGCGTAGCAAAGTATAATTTTTTTTTTCAAGAATGTGAAATTGATTTTGAGACCATGTGTCACATAATATTCGATGTTTTGTGAATTTACTTTATCACATTGATTTATATTATAAATATCATCCATGAATGTTCTTTATCATGGAGGTTAATAATAGTGAACATGTATTTATACTAACATATAATTATATTGCAATCAATATGTACATGGTATGGATTTTCACAGAAATTAACAAAGAGTCAAAATCAGATGGCATAGGTTCATGAATGGCCCTAAAGACATAAAATTTTCACATGGCCAATTATATTAACAGTATAATTAATGTACATTAACTTAACAATTCATTTTGACGACTCGGTTCGTATTAATACGGGAAAATAGGAGAGCAGCTAACCAGCTTATATTAATTTGACTCGTCCTTATACCACAATATAGGATCAGACGATCAATTCTTAATTTTAATATATTATACAATATATGTCTACTATCAACAAAGACGTATACGATTTCCATGATTTTATGAATCAAACTTAATCATCCAATAAAGATTTTTATCAGTATGCAAATTGAATTGCATCAATGAATCAACTGATCATGTTTTAAAATAAATAAATCATTTACAAAACATATATTATGTATAGATCATAAAATAAAAAAATTCAAAATGTATTGAAAATGCACCGGTTATGCATATGGGTCTTAAAAAAAACTTGAAATTAAAGTCTTCGTAAGTTGAAATTAACGAGTTCATTTGCAATATATGTGATCATAAATTTTAAAATTCTGATCTATTCTTCCGTAGAAAAGACAATTTTCAAAAAAATATGAATTATCTAGGTTCCTAATTGCACTTTGAATACCAAATATTTAAATTTTATAGAATAGGTAGCGAAATTTTGTATTACCGAAACAAACAAAAAAAAACTTTAGCAAATTTAATAAAAACAAATAGGATCACGGATTATATATATATATATATATATATATATATATATATATATATATATTTGGTAGAAATCCACATATGAATCAACACTTTAAATCTGTAAAAGTAAGTTTAAAAAAGTATACAACAGTATATTAATTAGACAGATTAATGCGTGAAAGCTTAATTTGTATTCATTACCAGTGGCTTACACAGCAATAAAAAAACAGATTCATGAACGGAGGATTAATTATGATCTAATGATAAAAGCACATGAATCAATAACTTGAAAAAAATTATCGCATGAATTTAGTATTGCGATAATTAAGTAGATCAATAATTAAATCAAGTTGAGAATTGTTGTGGCGTACCTCGGTTTGCTTCAGGCGGCTGCGGAATTATGAAAGCCTAATCGGTAGAACACTCATGCTGATAACGTGCTTAAGAATCTAGAGAGGAAATAGATGAACGCAGGTTTGTTAACCCAGTTCATCAAGAATGACTACATTTGAGGGCGTACCAAGCCAGGAGAGTTCTTATTCTTTCATCTGGATGTGATTCCTATATATAGGTTACAATTAGGGTTTAGTGTGTACATAGGGTATAAAGGAATGACTAATTTACCCATCCATCAATTACCTTTGAAGAAGGCGCAATAATATAATTTCCTTCAATATACATCTTATTTTTTTATTTATTTATTTTTAACATTTTTTTTTCCAGGTGGTTGTGCCGAAAGAAAGTGAAAATCTGGCTACTCCCCTAGATTACCAAGATACTTATAACCAGAATATTACCTTTGAGGAAGTTGTTGATAAACCATAAATTTATGTATGATTATAGATTTAACTTTTACAACTTATCTTTTGATTTATTATTTTTAACACTTTTTTTTTTCAGGAGCACCTGGAGCAAGGACGAGGTGGATATCCAATATTAATATGGCATGAGTAATTTCAAGATGAATTTTTGGCGCATTACAAACTCCATTCTCTTTATCTAAGAAGGATGTATTTAGTTAATACTCTTAACTATCTTACAAAGGGAACTATTAATCAGTAAATCACATTTGTCACATAATTGATCTCTGAAATGAAATATTAATAAATTAAAAGATTAACTTATGTCGATAGATTGATGGAACCACATGAAGGATGTTGAAAAGAGAGTTACAACGAAAAAAGAATTAAATCAATTGGAGTTTGGGAGCTCAAATTATGAAAAAAAAAAAAAAACAAGCTCGAAAATTGAAAAAAATGCAAAAAAAATTATTTTTTTATACTTGGGACCAACATTGCTAAAGACAGACTAACGTTGGGACAAAAAGTGAAGTCATGGGACCAAAAATAGGGAGGTGTCAAATATTATATGATGACAAAGTATAGAGTGAAATTGATTTATACATGAATCATCGAAGAGTATTAGTTGTTTTCATTGAAGAGTATTATTTATATTTACTAAGGAGTATTACTGATTTACACTAAAAAGTTTTAGTTGTTCGGTGAAAATGAACTAAGACTCTTTAATGTAAATTAGTAATATTCTTCAGTAAAAATAACTAATACTCTTCAGTGAAAATAACTAATACCCTTCAACGATTCATATATAAACCAATTTCACTCTATACATACTCTTATATGATTTGGATACTTCCCGAAATTTTAACGCGTGTATTTCATGTATTAATATATCAACTATTTTACCATTTATCGAGAATTAAAATTGATTAAATTTTCAAAGTAATAGAAAATCTTAAATTTAATTCAATGTAAATTTATCTACATATTGTTATTTGACTGGGCACACGGTTTGATTTGTTTATTTTGATTCAACGATTATTTTTGTTCATTAATTGAGATGTTTATTTTTTCAATTTTTTTTTATGAGAATGAAAATAAAAATTTATTATCTTTTATACGTCCTCATATGTTGCAGGGAAGATTGTCTTCATAATGGATATATCAATAATGTATATACTTTTTTTTTCTTAGGCATAGCGAAATGATTTAGTTGAAAATGATTATAGAAGAGAAGATATTTAATCAAAATGGACAATGAGGAGAGAAAACAATGTCATTAATCATCAAAATTATCCTATATACATTCTCATTTCTAGTTCCATTAAAAAAAATTCAATCAAGCATCCCCTGAATGACTTAATGTAAATCGTGTACTTAAATGATTTTTATTTTCATTCAATAGACAAAATGTGTTTTTTTAGAACGAAGGGATTGTACATTTAAGGATAATTTTTTGTTGTATAAAATACTCCCTTCGTCCGAAGTAAATTTCTCATAATTATTTGTTGTTTTGTTTAAAAAATTATATTTATTTATTATATATTGTGGGTCACATGTTGACTTTTAGGGTAAAATAATGAATAGTACTTAAATGTGAATGAAATAAATGACATTTTTTGTAATATTATATGAATTTGGAGGTTAAAATTTATGTGTAGTGGAGTGTTGTTTTTGTCATTTCTTGAATGAAAATTTAATTGTGGGATGACCCGAAAAGAAAAGTGGAAAACTTGTTGGAAAATAATCGACTGAGGAAATAATAATTCAAAAATAAAATTAAAAATAAAAATTCAACTCGATTCAAGCGATTACAAAGAATACGAAAAGTAAAAGAAACTGCAGCGTGTCGAGTCGAGGAAGGCCTCTTCCCGCAAGACAAAATTTCCCCGGTAGTGCTCTTCGGTTCTGGAAATATATCCCCAAAGGTAAAACGACACAAGTCTCCAAAAATGGAGCACCGCAGGTTTTGGAGCACCGGCGAACAAAACGAACTGAACTGGCTCTTAAGACTCTATATGCAGAGAGACTGAGGGAGAAGAGAAGATTTTTTAGAGTGTGGCCAGAAGAATGCATGAGGACACTATTTATAGGCAAACCTCCACTCATTGCAGAAGGAAAAACCGCGTGAGCATTTAATGCAGATGCGTTTCGTTGGTGGCAAGTTTGAAAACTGGAGTTGACCAAAAATGCATTTTCATAAATCGCGCTGGTAACTGTCCCACATATTTAGCACATGTGTCAAATGTGCTCAATGAAGCATTTGACCAAACCGGTTTGACCCTTTTAACCGGAAGGTTCTCTGAACCGAATCGAACTAAACTTTGTGGACCGGATATCCTGATTTTCGTTCTCCAAAAAATTAGATACCCGCTGGGCCTAAGGCCCAAAGTCTAATTGCCAAGAACCAAGTCCAAGTCCACGGGCGCAGGCGCGGCTCGGCGCACCCGCGCGTGTGGCAACTTTGATTGACTAGCAATCAATTAAAACTTATTATACTTCATTGTTCCCATACTAATATCATGTATATTAGTATTCTAAATATCCAATGTGGGATGAAGAATTAAATGACTCAGTTAATTCCTTCATTAATCCCATAAATAGGTGTTGAATCATTCGACTTCCGATTCAATTTCTCACTTACCGAAAATCAATTTTGCGAGTATGAATACACCATTCTCATCTACTCTGCGAGTAGAACACACTTGTAACAATTAATTTCCAAAAAATTAATTTCAACACCAAAATTTAATTGGTCAACTATTAAAGTCTCAAATATACTTTAATATCAATTAAATATAAAATAATACCACCAACCATTTTCTCCAACAAAACTTTCTCAAATATACTTTAATATCAAACTAATATAAAATATTAACAATATTATCTCCTCCACGGCTCCACCTCATTGCCACCTCACACTTCTTAAAACAATAACCACATCATGCTAACCTATACAATGGTGTAAGAAAGTTATAAACCAGTTTTGGGACCACCATCAACACATATTATTTTTATTACTATATTTTATTACTATTTTGGTGTATGAGAAAACGTTTTTTGGTTGCAGAGGGTTACTCTACAATAACCAAAAAGAAGTGAGAAAAACTCTTGTGTAGTTATAACTCCAATTTATATGGGTAGTAATTCATTCTTGAGAATTATAATTTTGTGGGCTACTACCATGGTAGATGCTCTTATGTGGGATTTGGTAAAAGAAAGTGTTGTAGTTATCAAAGTATCATTTTTTGTTGGGTGTTCAAGAATTAAGTAATAGGAGCTGATAGGATTTACGTGAAAGAGGCTTTTGGAATAGGCTTTGTAATGATTTTTTTTATCATTCACTTGCTTGAACAATTTGAATGAGTACAAGCACTTTATATAGGCACACAATATTTAATATAGAATCAATGTGGTCAAGTTAATTGACCATCTTACATATTCCAATTGATAGACTATTTAGCTAATGGATATAATTTTTTACTGGTGACTTATGAATATGATTTTTGACTCATGAAGTAGAAAAGTTATGTGCATGTACCACAATTATGAAGAAATTTTTAGAATTAACAATTAATTTTCAAGACCCTCTCTTAATTTGTAATTGGAACATAATTCTGGAGGTGCTCAAGTTTTTCAGAACTCACTGCGCTGCTATTGGAAAAGTCATGCATAATCTTTTCCATATAGGATATTTGACCAAATCTTCCATTTATGAAATGGTTGAATAATTGTATTCAAGATTGATTAATTAGTATCCAAAGTTGATGCATCTAATTATGTTAATAATCACTATAAGTATGGTCTTCTAGTCAGATACGTAAGACACATAATATAGAACATATATACGATATACAAAACTCTCAATTCTCTCTGCACTTCTTGGAGTATCACCTAAACCTCCATTAGGTTAAAGTGTGGATATCAAAGGTGAATAGTCTTGTAGTATTCATCACTAGAGAGGGCTTGTAGACGAGCTACACAAAGATCCTAATCGATGCATTTAATTTCGCTAAAAATCAAAGGTACACGTCGATTTATCCTATACAAATAATTCTAACAACTATTATAGTGAAGCCCTCAGCTAACTATTCTTTTGTGTTGACAAACTCTAACTGAATATCTTGATCATTCACAAGATTCCTTGTGAAGTGGTGACGAAGTTCAATATGCTTCGATCTTGCATGAAAGACGGGATTCTTCGTCATCACAATAGTAAACATATTGTCGCAAAATAAAGATTATTGTAGGACCCTCTTTCTTTTGCTCAACACATCACTAAAAAATCTTCTTAACCAAATTACTTCACAAGAAGCATCGTTAGCGGCCATGTACTCTGCTTATGCGGATGAAAGTGCGATTGTTTTTATTTTTTCAATGCCCAAGAAATAATTTCAAGCCCAAGTAAAAAATGTAGCATGGAGTACTTTTTCAATCAACCAACAAACCAGCCCAATCACTGTCGGTATATCCAACGAGCTTATTTTTTCTTTCTCTTTGACATATTCAGTGCTAAATTTCTTCGTACCTTGAAGGTATCGCAAAATTCATTTTGCAGCTGTAAAATGCAATTTTCTTTTATCATGCATGCACCTTGATATAAGGCTAACTGACAATATACACCCTTGTGTTTGTCAAGTAGATCAATGAGCCTATAAAACTTTGATAAATCTTTGCATTGGCTTTAGCAGCTCCATCATTTAATTACAATTTCTCGTTGACAGCAAGTGGAGTCGAGATCGGCCTGCAATTATATATTCAAAAAATTTTTAACACTCCTTTAAGATATATTTCTTGAGAAGTGAAAATTTCTCCTTTTGATTGACGAACTTGAATCCTAAGGAATTATTTCATCAATCCTAAATATGTCATCTCGAATTCCACCATCATTGCCTTTTTAAACTCTTGCAACATGACTGGATTTGTCCCCATATAAATTAAGTCGTCGACATAAAGGCAAACAATAAGAAGATCTTGCTTCACATTTCTTTACATACAATAATGACTCATTCTGTCTTCATTCAAATTCATTTGATTGAAAGTAATCGTCAATCTTGCTATTCAAGGCCCAGGTGCCTGTTTGAGCCTGTACAATACTTTTCTAAGGCGATAGATTTTTTCTTCTTTTCCTTGAACAATATAGCCTACCGTCTGCTCCACATACTCTTCTTATTTTATCTCGCCATTGAGAAAATTGGATTTAATATCTAACTAGTAAACTGGCAACTCCAATTGTGTAGGAATAGCTAAAATAATATGAATTGTCTCCATTCGTGCCACAAGTGCAAATGTTTCTGTGAAGTCAGCTCCGGATTGTTAAGAGTACCCTTTTACGACTAAACTGACTTTATGCTTGTGAATTGAGCCATCTTCTTTATATTTTGTTTTGTAGATCCATTTGACCTCGATCACAATTTTTTCCTTCTGAAAGGTCTACAAGATCCTATGTATTATTTTTCTCAATGTTGGCAATTTCTTCATTCATTGCATTTTGCCAGATTTCTTCCTTTGCAGCTTCCTCATAATTTTGTGGCTCGCCAGCAAAATATGCAACATTACATAATTAATAGATATCTCATAAGCTTCAAAACTTTCTTAGAGGACTCTCCGACTCTAGATCAAAATCTCCATCACTTAAGGATCTTGCTCCACCACTTGTACTTGGTTGATCAATCGATGTTGGTGGTGTAGGCTGAGGTGCAAGGTTTTGATCATCTCCCCATTTCCATAACTGCAATTCACAAAAAAAAAACATCTCGAGAAATTGTAAGTTTATTAGTCCTCAGATCCAATAATCGATATTCTTTGGACTCATCATTATAGCCGACAAGGATAAGTTTTTCTCCTTTTGTCATCAAATTTTACCCTCTATTGAGACGGGACATGAGAGTAAGCAATGGAACCAAAACTATAAAATGATTTACCTGAGGCTTTCGTCGATGCAACACCACATGTGGTGTCTTATTTGGAACCGCCTTTGTTGGTGACCGATTCAAAATGTACACCGCTGCATTAACTTCTTCTAACTAAAAAGATTTTGGGAGTCCTTTTACCAGCCATCATGTTTCGAGCCATTTCCACAATAGTACAATTTTTTTTGCTCGGCAACACCATTTTTTTGCGGGCTATAATGTACTATCAACTACCTCTGGATCCCCCTCTCTATGCAAGAATCCATGAAAGCATTTCCAATGAATTCTTCTCCATGATTGGTACGGAGAATTTTTATTTTGTTGCCTAACTGATTCTCCACTAGTCTCTTGAACTCTAAAAATTAGTGAAACACTTCTGACTTTTGATTGAGAATGTAAACCCACATCATCCTGGTGCAGTCGTCCACGAACAAGAGGAAATACATGTAACTATTGAGAGATGGAGTTTGCGTTGGTCCACAAATATCGGTGTGTACTAACTCAAGAGGAGCTTTGACTCTATAAGCTATCTTCGGAAATGGTAGGCAATGAATTTTTCCGAAAAAATATACATCCTTCACATGGTCGATCTTGATCTGGAAAATTTGGAATCTCAAATACCATATTATTTTTCTTCAATAAACTTGAGCCTTTATAACTCAAGTGGTTGTACCTTAAATGCCAAAGATTATGGCCTCCATCTATTGTGTTTTGCAAAGCAATTTCCTGAGAAAGTGGAAGATTGAGAGGGAACACTTTGTTTTGATTCATCTTGATTTTTGCAACTGTCAATTTCTTTTGTTTGTCAATAATGATGCAAAGATCATTATTGAACTCCATCTTGTAATTTTTCTTTAACAGATGGCCGACACCCAACAAATTTTGAATCAATTCTAGTATGTAGAAGACGTCTTTGATGATATTGGACTCGCCTTGTCTTGTTTGCACTACAATTGCTCCTATTCCACTGATTTTGAGAGATCTGTTGTTTCCAAGTTTTACTTGAGATGAAAAAAATTCATCGAGATCTACGAACATATGTTTATTTCTGGACATGTGATTACTGCACCCACTATCCACACACCAAATATTATCATGTTGTTGCTGAGAATTTAGACAAGAGTAAAGTACCCGATCTCCTTCATTCTTTTCCATGAAATTGACATCCTTTGTCTCGTCATCATCTTGATACCAACAAATTCTTTGAGAGTGAGTTTCATTTCTGCACCTTTTGCATCTATACTAGCTGTTGTTGGTGTCATGGGTATTTTTTCGGCAAATGCGACAAACAAGAATTTGAGTTTTGATTGTTAGATCTCGAGTTAGAGTTGTCTCTTCCTCCTTGACCTCAACCGCGAGAATTTTGATGTCTACCACGCCCTCTTCATCGTGGTTGTGCTGACATATTCTTTTTATCTTGTTGGTCTTCTTTATGCTTTGGTGAAATAATCATTTTCCTTTGAAAAGTTTGCTCTATGGACTGAGTCATGAATCTACTCATCCTCTTTTCATGGCTTCAAGAGAACTCATGAGTTCATCTAAAGTTAATTTAGATAAATCTATGGATTTTTCAATTGCTGCAATAATATGCTCAAACTTCGCCGGTAAGCATCGTAGGACTTTCTAAATGATTTTTTTCTCTTCTAAAGTATCTCCATATCCTCTGATTTGATATACTAGGGATGAAACGCGAGAGAGAAACTCTTGTACATTCTCTGGATATTTCATGGAAAGATTATCGAAGTCTCTCCATAGGTTTTGTAGCTTGATCGTGATCACTTTCTCATGTCCTCCAAACCGATTTTTCAGAATTTGCCATGCCTCTTTTGCAGTCTTAACACTCGTAATGTGCGGAAGTATTGATCGATTCACCCCTTGGTGCATAAAGGACAAGGATTTTGCATCTTTTGTCTTGTTCTTTTTATGGTTTTTTTTTTTTTTTTTTTTTTTGCGCATATGAAAATGTAGTTACCTCCTCTGAAGTATAAGAAATATACCCTTCTTCGACGATATCCCAAAGTTCGTGAGATACGAACAAAGTCTTCATGAGAACGATACATAATTCGTAATCCTGACCAGCAAAGATAGGACCACCTTGTTGGGAATATGCGAATGCAAGCTCTTAGTTGCTCGTAGATGCCACTTATATATTTTGGGGAAGTTAATTAGAATCAAAAGGTGATTTTTTTTTCATTCACTTGCTTGAGAAAATTCGAAAGAGTACAAGCACTTTATATAGGCACACAATATTTAATATAGAATCAATGTGGTCAAGTTAATTCATCATCTTACATATTCTAATAGATAGATTATTTGACTAATGGATAGAATTTTTGACCGATGGCTTATGGATATGATTTTTGAATCATGAAATAGAAAAGCCATGTGCATATATCATAATTATGAAGAAATTTCTAGAATTACAAATTAATTTTCAACAATTTCCACATAATAATATTTATTTTCAACAATATCCACTTAATAATATTTATTTTCTTCAAAAATGAGAAAACATTAACACATGACATGATGAAGGGTTGTATTTAGAATGATAGCAGGGTAGTGATTATTCATTATTAATTTCATAAAATAAATGTATAATCTAGACTTACTACAATGGGGGTAACATCAAAGAATGAAAAAGATTAGCATTGTAGTTTTACGTATTATATTATACTAGTACTTTCTAAAACTGCGTGTAACAGGGGTACGAATGGGATTTTGTCTTAACAAGGAAGATGAATTTCCAATTTCTGTGAAAGGTTTTCTTCTTCCATCTTCTTCTTCTTCCGGTAGATTTTCCTTGAGACGACAAAAAAGCATTCGCTTTTCGTTCGCAAGTTGTTTGCCAAGGGAAAGAGGAGCACCAAAATGATTTGTGTCTTCTTTTACCACTTGTACTTTACACTTTTGCATCTCCTCTTTAAGTAGGGACACTTGTAGCTCATGTTTGTTGGCCTTGTTTTCATAATCAAGAGCTTTCTCTTTCCACTCCTCCACCTATATATACATATAAACACTAGTGAGATGGTATATATAGTTTAAAAGAAAAAAAATTGTGTGAGATCGTCTCATGTCATAAGACAACACAAATTAACACTCATTTATATCAAAGTAATAATGCATCCAATTTATACCTCATCCAACAATCTCATGAAATGAGACAGTCTTACAGCGATATTTCTCAGCTTAGTGATTACATAGAGAAAAACTAATTGTACGTCATTTTAAGAATTGGTAGAATGACTAAAGGAAAATGATTAAATGAGAGGTTGATAATCAGAAATTGGTAATAATCAACTTATTTTAAATATCGAGAAATTTTGCCTCTTGTGTTCTTTTTTAATTTTAAGTGACTTCTAAAAATCAGTTTTTGAAAACCAGTTGTTTCTTAATCAATGAAATTTTTAAATAGAATAAATTTTAACTTTATATATTATGTAAAGAGTATTGGTTGTTTTCTCTAATGAATATTAGTTGGTCGGTGAAAATAAACTAAGACTCTTTAGCGAAAACAGCTAATCATGCATGAACCAATTTCACTCTATACATACTCTTTCGAAAATCTAATTTTAAAATTCAAACTAAAATGAGTCATAGACCCAAAAAGGCGTTGAAATTACTTACGGCGTGAGTTAGGGATTGGATTTGGTAATCAGAATGGTTGGCTCGATTTTGCCAGAAATCGCGGGATGTGTGCAGGTGTTCCATTTCTGCACGGACCAGCAGCACCATTTCTTGCATTTGGGACCATTGCTCCGTCTCCGCTCTCACCTGCTCCACTATCTTCCGCACTACAGCTTTGCAATGTCCCGAGCACCTATTCTCATCTCCCACTTCTCCCTGATATCATATATATTATATATCATTTAATTAACTTATTTACAATATCCAAATCATTTTCACTACAAATTTCTACTGCATGCCTACACACAATTAATAAAATTGCAATTTGTTATTGATTCTCCATCCATCAATTTTTTTTTTTTAATAAACAATACTCACAATTGAAATATATGATCCTTATTTTATCAACTTTTATCTATTTTCTAATAAAAAATACTATATTTTTGGTTAAAGAATAAAAGATTGGTAACGAAGAAGTAACTAACTCAAGTTTCAAATTTTATTGGCCAGTATGTTAGAACTCAGAATGACAACATGTTACCGTTTCATCTCGTGGAAATCTTATTGCAGCTGAGATTCAGCAGAAAACTGGGGGAAAATATCAAAATTAGTCCTGTAACTTAGGTTGATTCCAATTTAAGTCCTGTAACTTTTTATTTTCTCAATTTTAGTCCTGGGGTTGTCAATTTTAGTTCTGTAACTTTTTATTTTCTCAATTTTAGTCCTAGAGTTATCAATTTCAGTCTTTTTTTGTATTAAAATTAAAATATTCATCGGAAGAATTGGAGTTTTTTTATTTTCGGCAAATTGTACACGTGGACTACCACATAATCAAAAAATTAAACGACCATCTAATTATAATTGGCCCGTTTGGAAACAAAAATGGTCCCGACCCAAATCAGTGAGTTTTTTAATTTTGAGGCAATATAAGGACTAAAATTGACAACTTCGGGATTAAAACTGTGAAAATGAGAAATTTACAGGACTAAAATTGAAAAAAATGAAAAGTTATAGGACTAAAATTGACAACTCCAGGACTAAAATTGAAAAAATAAAAAGTTATAGGACTAAAATTGGAATCAACCTTAGTTACAGGACTAAAATTGACAACTCCAGAACTAAAATTGAGAAAATGAAAAATTACAGGACTAAAATTGGAATCAACCTAAATTACAGGACTAGTTTTGATATTTTCTCGAAAACTGTAGCCAAATCAGATACTATTGCTAATAATAGAGTATTAGATACTATATATGCTGCTTCCGGGTTACTTGATATTTAAAAAAAAAAAATTACATTAACAAGTGGTACAAAATTACTTTTCTGGAAAAGCGAATCTTATGATAAAACATCTTATCTCTCGTGATATTAATATGAGGGCAATATCAAAGTTTTAGTGTTGTATACATCAAATATATCGTGCTATTCAAATGAATTTTTAAATTATAGTGAAAATAATGTATATTTCATCCATTCCCAAACACTCTTTATAATTTGGGTGCACACTTTAAAAAACAAATATATATGTAATAAATAGATAGAGTATAGAGGGATTTTTATTAAAACAATGAAGGACGTAAAAGTAATAATATTTTGTGTAAATATTTGAATATTGTAAAAAAAAAAATTAATAGAAATTTTCATTTATAAAATGTGCAAAGTGTTTGAAAATGAAGGAAAAAAAATGTGCAAAATATTTAAGAATGAAAAAAGTACTACTTAAAAATGCATTAAGTTCAACCTTGCATAAGTGACTTTAGATTAGATGGTGGTTTGAAACTCAATTTTTTTAAAGTTGGTGTGACCCAACCTTTTAAAAAAATAAGTAATTCCCACGATTCCAAATGAGTTTATTAAAGGACTGAGCATATTTTAAATTAATAAAAACATCAAGTAGTATATGTGGCAAACATTTTTTACACTAAATTAATAAAAACATCCAAGTAATTTGTGACAAACAAATTATTAATTTAGTGGACCCAAGCTTAAGTTCAGTACAGTAATTAAGTTGAGTAGGTTTTGGGCAGTGTGAGGCAACGATTACAACTAATACTAGACTTAATTAGCACCAAAGTAGATTTAAAATTATTGTTAGTAGCCAGGATTTGTACATGTACTACTAAAATCTATACTCGTATTATTGAAATGGGAAATTTAAAAAAAAGTAGAGAGAGAGTTTGCCTGATGTCTGGTACAAAACTCAATTCTCTTGGAAGTAGAAGCTGAAGCTGAAGCTGAAGCTGAGCTGGCTACTGAACTGTTTCCTGACTTATTGTCATCCTTTGACACTCCCTCCATTTTCTTCTTCTCCACATTCTATTTCAAATTAAAACACAAAACATTACTCCTATTTTTTTTATATTCTCATTTAATTTTAAATGGTGTTTTTTTCTAATTGTTACCTTACTAGTATCAATACATATTTTAAAACCATGTGCCTAATAAATTAATCATCATTTTGTATAAGAGTGTGTCTTTTAATATCTTAATAATGAAAAAGTTAATTTGTATTAATGAATTAAATGACACAAATAAAAACGACGGATGAATTACAAACAAATGAGGCTATCGAGCTCAGCCAAGTATTTGAAGTTTGAATTTGATTTGAATGACGAAGTATTATATAAAAATAGTTAATGAAAAGCTTATTATGAAACAATTTTAAATTATTATAAATTTCATTATGAATATCATTAATCTTATCAAGAGTGTTATTAATTTGAATCAGTGGTATTATACTGTAATTATTGTAAATTTTATTGAACTCAGATTAATTATGCTCATGATGAGATTAATGATCAAATATTCAAAATCTGGAATTATAATTGGAGTCGGGTTGAGTATTTGGTTTATGCCGATGGCCGAGTATGTTGGAAAGAAAATGGCTTACATGAATGGATAATTCTCCATGTTTTTGTAATCGACGCTGCAAAATGGATGCTTTCTTGTCAAAATTACTGGACATAACATCTTGGGAGTCTCTAATTCTTGAGCTCTTGCGCAATTCCTCCAACTTTTCTTCCAAATCCTCCAGAACTGCTTTCGCGTTCTTCCCTTCAAAAATATTGTCTCTCCCCTGCAAATCAATCAGGATATACATACATACATACATATATATAAATAGAGAGAGAGCAAATAAAATTAATTTGGAGAGGGAGAGAACAGACCGAAAGAAGCGTTTGAACAGCTGATCTCAATGTTGTCTCCATTTTGAGTGTATTCTTGTCCAGCTTTTTCAGAGCGAACTCTCTTTCCATTCTCAACAAATTGCACTCGGCCCTAAGCATCTCCGCTTGAACCCTCCACTTATCCTCTTCCTCCACTCTCTCTCTCCTATTGAAAGAAAATCTGCGCCGGCGGGGGAAGTGGATAATCTTGGGCGCCGGAGTTGGATGCCATTTGATTCTCCTTGACATTTTTGTGTTTTATGACAAATTTTAATTCTCCCACATATATGTGTATATTGTGCATATACATACACATACCCTAGTATTGTCCTATTCTTTCCTTGTCTTTACATTATTTTAAGGCTTAAAACATACCCCCTTCATCTAATGATTATTTGTGCATTTTCTTTATTCTTTCATCCCAAATTATTTGCACACTCTATAAAAAATATTGATTCACATATACAGTCACAAGAAAATGTACATATATTTATCTATATATCATTACATTTATTCAAAAATTATATTTTTCTTATAAAAGTGAGCCGCTTTAAATGTGCAGATAATATCGAAACGAGGGTAGTATATTTTATGCGCTTATATAAATACATTGGATCAATTTATGATTAGAATTTTTTTAACCAATATGTAAAGGCCCATTAAAAAATTGATTGTGAATTTTGAAAAAATTTAAACCTAACAGTTAAATATATTTAGTTTGTTCGATATGAATGGACTTTAAATGACTTCCCTTTTTTTTTAACAAACGCTAATATAAACTATTTTACAGTAAAATATATTCCAAATTGAAAAATTCCTAAATCCTAACCCATTCGGGTTACATTCTCAAAAAATTCTTGTAAAGATAAAATTTAAAAGTTCGCCTCCAGGTTGTGTTACTGACTTATTGTAAGGAAAAAATATATATCACTCTAAGAACAAATACTGGTTTCACACAAATATTTATTTATTTTTATCAAATATTTATTTATTTTTATGTAAATAAATATTTTTCTCTTACAGTAACATATGTAAAGTATTGAAAAACGTGTTATTATAAGAACACAAATGTATTATTCTCTTTGTGCAATAAAAAAACAAAAATTTACACTATCACCTTACAATGCTATTTACTTTTACACATAATATACTTACTTGGGCTTTTCTACGGTCAGGAAAGGTGTTCTCCCTTTCTGACATCAGGAAACTAGTAAAACACTGATACATTATTTAATTTCGCCTTTGGCGACACAGTTTAGCCATGGACGAATTAATTAATTTAAAAAATATATATGTATAAAGTTACGAAAATATCCTTATAATATTTTTAAAAAAAGAACAAATTTTTATTTATAATTGTTATATCTTAATTATGTCTTATTTTATTTAAGTATACAATATGGGATTTAATTTTTTTTGTTTCGTAATTGAGTTGATTCCGATGGCCGGAAAACACTGTGAATGGCAGGCCCACAATCCAAACCTGCGTTGTTCTCGTCATAATCCCCACCCCCTGCTCTCTAACCTCCCCCAATCTGTAACCCCCTTTCTTTTTCTTTTTTCTTTTTTTTTTTTTTTTGATCAATTTTTAAAGATAAGTAAGAAGTTTATTTGTAATTTGAGGTGAGTTTCTTCACCTTGGATTTTGATGCATAATTCTGCAAATTTGATAGTGGAATTTTTTATTTTGCAAAATTTTAGCACTAGTTCTTATTGTAGCACTGTTTAATTCTTGTAGTAACACTCATTTATTCATATAGTAACACATGAATTACTTAATCATATAATCTTTTTATTGTTCATATTCTTCCATTTTTATATAGTAACACATGAATAAGAATATTGATGTTACGATTATCTAAAAGTTTTAAGATCTTTTTGTGTTTATCAAGTTTTTCTTCTTCATGATTTAAACATCTGTTTTTTCACGATTCCACGATGTTTTTGATATAGTAACACATGCATACTCTTATAGTAACACTTACTTGCTCTTAAAGTAGCACAGAACTGAGAGCGAGATTTTTTGTTGCTTTTGCGCAATTTTTTTGGGAATATCTATTTGACCTAGAATTTTATTATGTTGACCCGCAAGTTTTTGAACTTTCCTTTATTGGTGGAATATTGCACGGTGCAATATTGCACCAAGACCCTCTTTATTTCTAATAAATAAATAAGTGTGTCCGTATATATTATTTATTTATATAACATCTAAATAAAGAAATTAAGTAAAATACAAAAAATAATTGTAAGAATAAAATTAAAACCTCCACATGATTAGTATATGTTGACTTGCCAAGATTAATACTCCAATTAAGTCATTAGTTATAAACAATAGGAAAGATATAAATTAAGGAATGATGTTTACATTATGACATTTTATTTGTATTAATTCTATTAAATTAAACACAGTCCATGGAAAATAATCATATTATATGTTAAACTATTGATCGTCCTACCCGTGCTTCGCACGGGCAGAATTTGTTACAATTTTTTAACCATGATAATACCTTATTTTTAGTTATAAAACTTAAAAGTAATTTTTTTTTAATGAAAAAATTTAACATAAACTTTTTTTTTATCCAAGATCAAATATACTTCTAATGAAATTTGTTATGTTACCGATTAAATATTCAGTAATTTAAAATAATTTCTTGATTAACTTAAGATGATGTATTTTCTTATATAAACCATAACTGATATAGAACATAACAAATTAACATTTTAATAGATACGGTTGTTAGTATGCATTGTCCAATATAGTGAGACAATTATACATAAATTCAGCATATAATTAAAATTACTTTAAACACTAAGCCACAATTTAATATATATTTTTTAAAAATACTCTCTCCGTCCCTTTTGAACCATCATTTTTATCCAAAACAATGTCCTTTTCTAATTGACAATTCATTAATATAAATCCATTTTTTACCTACTTTTTTCAACAATGCCTCTAATATATCATGAAGATGACCATCATTTTGTAATAAATAGGAATTTTAAATAGATATGTAAATGTCTTATGATATCCTAATTAAAAAAAAATGGTTTGTCTAAATGGATGAAATGGGACAGATTATAAAGGATGATAGGAGTAACTATTTTCTTATAATAAAAAGTAAAAGTAAGTCTTGTATGAGACTGTCTCATCCCATGAGACAATGGGATGGGGTATAACTTGGTTGTTGATACATTAACAATTTGCCATGGATGGATGTTAATTTGTATTGTCTAATGCTATAAGACGGTCCCATATAAAGTTTTACAAAAAGTAAACACAAAATGAATTACAATATATATTGTCTCCCACATTCAAAGTTCAATGTTAGACCAAATTATTTAAGGTAGATCAATTCTTTACTCCTCTATACTGTAAGTGGAAGAACATCATACTCCTTGTTCCACCATCACTTTGCATCTCATCACCGATCTAAACCAATAAAGAAATTAACAAAGCCATTGACAACCAAAGCCAAAAGTCACCACCTAAAATTCCCCCATATAAAAAAACTTCATTAGATTTCGAAAGCAGTTGAAATCAGAATTACATGCAGAGCAAATTTCTTTACGAAATTTAAGGTACTTTTCAGACATTTAAATAGATTTATATTTTTGTGCTTCAAATTTTTTTCAAATCCTCATCATTTTTAGGTTAGACCCAAAAAGAGGATCATCTTCTAACTGGTGAAAGTTCAATGGATTATGAAAGGATTACAAAGACATTGGTCTAATTCCATCCAAAATTTCGGTTGCATGTTGGATTCCAGGTGATTTAATCGGTTATTGTTTGATCTACAAAATATAAATTTCAATTTAATCCTAATTATATTATAATTCTTTAAAAACTTTAACAATTCTTCCCAATTGCATAATAGATCAATTGGATAAATAATGAAATCGATCAGGATTCGAAGAAACTCACTGAAGTATAAAGTTTCACACATTAGACTGTTTAATACTTTGGTGTACTTTTGCTGCATGTCGAAGATAAGGTGATCTGACCACTTTAGAAACCATATGTTGTTAATTTACTGGTAACACATAAATTTTCCAAAGGTAAATATAGTTTTGATTTCATCTGATTTCAATTTTATTTAATTAACACCTTAAACATTCATCTCAGTGGCAGAGTTGACGGATTTGAAACGAAGGCCAGATTTCATACAGAATGGTAACAACTATTCTTTTAGGACATGAACAAATACTAAAACATACTATGAAGGTATAAAATTCTTTGCATTTTCATTTGATTAAGTAATTAAATAATTATTAATTTTAAGTGAAAAAAATAGAATATTTGGTAATAATATATTACACTGAAACAACGGTCAACATATATAAAAGGACTGTTACAGAACACTACAACTTCCATAGTAGATAATGACATTCGGGTAATTTTACATTGTTTATTCTATTTTGATAAATCATGATGGTAGTGATTATATCAAGATAATTTTATAGTATTTCTTATATGTGATGAATTATTATTAGCCAGTATTAAGGACGGTAATCTACGAAAACAAACATTAATACTATTATTAAAAAATGATTGACACTATAAATAAAGTTATAATAACCATAACACTCCAGAAGCATTAATCTAGACTCAACACCTTATAGAATCATCCTTGAAAGATAAAAAAAAAAATGGGAAGAATCATTTTATTCATTGGGCTCCTTGTAGAAATAAATTTTATCAGATATTTTCAAAAAAACGCTCAACGCCACACATTTCCAATTGTCACATAGATGCATAAAAACAGAATGTCCACCATGAAATTCTATGAAACGATGATCATAACTAACATTAAAATTCTCCATTGATTGCGTTCTTCAATCGAATAGTAAGACTAATAGATCCAAAACCACTAACTGCATTCCTTCGAAGATTCCGGAGTAGAACGAATAATATATTAAAATTAGAAATATACACAATTTTTAAAAAATATGTAAATAAAGTTTCTATAAAATAAATTTTATTGAAAAAATAAGATATAAAATATAATCAATACGTACCAAATATATATAAACTCAGATTGATTGCAATCCACCAAAACTTGAGAATAATAATTTTTAGAAAAAATAACCGAAAAAGAACAATGTTGTGTTATGTAAAATATAAAAGAACATTAAATAAATATGTATATCAAACAAAGACAACGTAAAAATGTAAAATTACTGTGATTAATATAGCGAGACCATGTAGTAACCTCGTAATTATTGTCTAAAAACCCTGACATAAAATGTTTGAACACCATTATATAATAAAGTGAAATTTTAAACTTTATCATAACAATGGAATTCATCATGGCAATTTTTTTTTACTTTCAACTGAAATCCATTATCCTTCACTGTATATGTACTCATATACTGGTTTCCAAATGTAGTTCTAAAAAAGAAACACTTCGGAAGTGTATTTCCATATAATTGAACAAATGTTCTTGGGATAAGCTAATAAAAAAATTAGTCCAGACCAAGAAAAGACATCGACTGCACTATAACAATTATACTTACATATTGATCAGAGCATTCAACAACAAATTCAGGAATAATCTTGTACAACTTGACAGCACCTGTTATGAAATGAACAAAAAAAAAGAATTAAAATAATTTTGTATAAATATTTAACAAAAACAAATAAAACAACATACATAATAACTTTATTTTTAAATACATACTCATTATTATAACCGGGCATTTTAGTAGACATTCACCTATCTTTTCATACAAAAATCCATCAGAACCATTGATATTATGAAGGAAAAAGAACCTCCATGGTCTTCTTCCAAAAATAATAGATCACCAACATGAATATCAAAATAATTTTTTAAACCAACATCAACTTTAAACTATATATACATATAAAAAAAACATACTCATGCAACCTGGTAGAGATATGCTATGTTTGAACTAATCCTTATATGAAACGACAATTGACTGGAAATGATTTAATGTTATGGCAAGAACAAAGTTGTCATAAACAAAAGACAATATACAATACATAACAATCTATAAACTCTACATATAAAAATAATTTGGACTTTGAAAAAATTCACACATTTGCCCGGAAAAAAAAGGTAAATAATATAAAGTCAATTAATAAATATGAATGGATATTTTGAAATCATATCATATCAAATAAATAATAAACAAAATAATTTAATTTCAATCAAAGAGATTATATCTTAGTCTTACATATGTACATACCTTACATATTGTTATATATTATAATAAATAAATTTATATTTCAGAATATATTTTTTAGTTGAAAAATTAAATTATCATGTCCATACCTATATAAAGATGTTGCTGCAATTTATTCCACACTACTTGAATGAGTACTACAACCGACCAAAATATGGTAGATCTCAATTCTGGGAAAAAAATTGTAACAATAATGTCTACAATAGTGAGAATTGCACGGTTTAAAGAAAATAAAATCTGAAGGAATCAAAGATACACTTAAACAATGAGTTGAATAATCATTAATAATAATGGACCAAAAAATATTTTCGTTAAAAAATATTGCTATAAAACTTACTCACACTGATTAATTAACATATGCACATGGTCGATAACGTAAAAGTCCAATTATTAACATGAAGAAGTGCGCCAATTTATGAAAAATTATAAACTCAAGTACGAATTGTGAACTACACAAAAGTCTATTTAGTCAAAATTAATCAAAGGGTGTAAACAACAGAAAAGTCTATTCAGTCATAATTGTCCAATAAAAACTACAAATAAATAAATATTACATTGCAGGTAATACAGAAATAACTCAATTACCAAAAAGTTAGAAACATTAAAAAAATACGAATACAAAATTTATAGATAAATTAACAATAAAACAATAAGACATCAATGGTCAAACAACCGTTCTTAGAAAATGACATCACTCACATCATTATTAACCACCAAACCTTATTACAAATAATATATCTATAAATATAAAGACAAAGTTCAAATAATTCTAAGAAAATCAAATATTGTCCAACTTCAAAATAATAGACTTCAACTTATTTAAAGAATCATAGCAAGAGGCTCATCGGCAAAAGATCTTCTCAACCCAATTTCATTTTCATAACAATGAACGCCATCTTCATCAAAAAGTACACCGTTGACAGGAGCAATAGAATGACCACCCTTTTATAATATAATATAACGTAGTCAATGAAAGACGTACGAACAATTAAAAAATAAAATTATCATAATGAATACATAGTTAATTAATATAAAAAAAATGTTGTTCACCTTTGAAATTTGAGAATCATCACCTGATACATCGTTGATCACCTGCGGAAAAAAAAAGATTTAATAGTTATTTAATAATACAAAAGTACATTGGAACTATAATAAATTGTAAAACAAAAATACCCGATAGACAACATTAGAAGATAAATATCAACTGATCATATATGAATCTGTATATATTTTGGCGATATTAAATATTTCACTCTGACGTGAAATGTCATCTGGTTTAATTTGTATTCTAAATAACAGCGTACACTCAATAAGATCTTAAATCTAAACAAAAACATAAGAACCATCTTCCTACATTTATTTATGTAGAAAATATAATTAAATAAATATTACTTAATAAAAGCATAGACATTACTGGACAATAAACTGATACAACAAACTATTAGATCAAGCAAAAAAAAAAAAAAAAACAAAATACCATAACAATCTAACAAAACATAAATAAAAAAACGTTGACTCATTCCAAAATTTATTAAGATAAAAAGCATACCCTACAATCATTCTGCAATAACTGGTATGCACTCTTTTGTATGAGTTCAAAGAAAATATTATCTCACAAATTAAGATAAATAATGCATGTGCCATCCACAACTATGACTTTCAATATTATCATTATGACACAACATTATCTTCAAGCCCACTCGACTGGTAATACTCGAGATTGCGACAACAATTGACCATGGCTAATATTTTTTTTTTTAGAAATACTCCAACATGAGAAAATTATTAACCTTAACTTTTATTTATTGACATATCATATGAAAAAATTAGCGGCATCTGTTTAGGCGTAAATTTGAATGACAAATCTATGAGTTAGTGACAATTTAGGTATTAATGCTAGTTCACCAGTGCTGCTACCAATTAAGATTCTTAACCTCAATTACACTGTCGCTCAACCTAATGATAATTAACCTATAAATGAAAAATAATGTATTAAACTTTAATTTGTAAAAAAAGATAAAAGTTAGTGATTAATAAATTTCAAAATGAATATATGATAATAAACTAAGTTGGAACCATTACAGAATCCTCTTAAATCATCTATATTTCTCTACAACATAACCGGTGTTTCAACATGGTCAGGCACACCAGAGAACTTTAATGTGTTGAAAAATCTGGGAGTATGCATGACAGCAAGAACTTTAAAATTAATTTAAATCGGGTCTGCAAACACTATCGGAATATTTAAGTGATTTATTTTCATTTAACCAAAGCACGTAGTCGTTTGTAAATCTAACATAATCAATTGTCGGTGCAAGGATAACTCCTGCAGAAATTCGTGATCAAACTTCATAAATATGAATTCGGGATAAATATAATCAACAATAGTAGCAATAGAATCATCAATATTACCAATAGAGCTGGTGAAGTGAGTATGCTTGGCTAGTTTTGAAATTAAATAAGATTGGTGGTTATTGGTTAGTATATCTAGGGATGGGAATGTAAGTATTTATGATAGATTAATTAAAATCTTATAGTAGGTGTAGTTAATAAAAAATATAAAATGAGGTGGTGAATTTAGAGGTGGATGAACCGAGTAAAATAGTGATATAGATAGTTGTGCTCTATAATTGTTCTTGCTTTATCATTATAATAAATCGAAAAAGCTCAACTTCGTAATTTTTAACTATGCAACATAATACATTATTTTAATTTAAAAACTATCTAATTAATCATATATTTGTTAATTTTTTTCAATTAATTTTGGGTTGGAAATAAAATATATTACAATCAACCTTAAACACTTAATTATATATATGTTCAGTGTGAAATTTGTTTATACATAAATCACTTTTCACTATTTTTTAGTAGAACGACTTACACCCTTTAGTGAAAATAATTAATGCGCTTTAATGAACAACTCATATCCTTCAACTTATACTCTTTACTGACAAAAATTTGTACTCTCCATAACTAATATTACCTTTGTTTCAGATCAATTTTTCACACTCACGATAAATAAATAAAATTATTTTTCTTATCGGTAAAATTGTGACTCGAACTCATGACCTTTGGGTCTTAGGTAGTGGGACTCTAACCACTCTATTAAAGTGATAAAGTAAGTGCATTGGTCAAATTAACTTTATTTTTGTTGTTGTGCCTTGTCAATTAATGTGTAGAAAAAAAGTAATGTTATAAAATGTAAATAAATGAGAATTTTGATGGTAAAGGTTGTGAGAACAATTTTAATTTTTTGGATGTGAAAACTAATTTGGGACAACACAAAAAGGAGAGTGTAAAAATTGATCTGGGATGAAGGGATTACTCTTTAGTGAAAATAAATAATTTCTTTTAGGCTACGTTGTTTCGAGATTTGAGTAAAAAAAAAACTCCATAAAAATTTAAATGTTGCACTAAATATAAAATTATATCTAACTGATTTATAAAAATCAAATTTAAAATCAATCTGTGAGATAAATATTTGATTTTTTTTAAATAAATTTTTATTTGATTTGAAAATATTTATATTTTGTTTTAATTTGAAAAAAAAGGTTTGGTTGTTTGATTTTATTAAGATGAGAGGTATATTTGACCCCAACTAAAAAAAAAAGGAGTTTAGATGTACAAAATAAGTAGTTGAGAGACTTATTTAATCTAATAGATATATTTGACTTTTTTCCATTTGAGGTGCAAATATTTCGGCCTTTCGGGGTGGTAAAATACATCTAGCAAATTAGATATTCAAAATATTTATTATTAATGTTGCTTCATTAAAATTATTATTTATATGATTTGTAATAATCTATTTTATTTAAAAACTTAATATAATTATAACATTTAAAATAAATGGTTCATGTTTGACAATAATGAATAAAAAATTAATGAGACAATTATTATTATGTATTTAAGAGTTTACTCACTAATCTTGTATTTAATATTTTCTTTCACATATAACTGATAATTATCAATAGATATAATTATAATTAATTTATGAACGAAATTTTAACCTAAACATATTAGTAAACATATTTTAGAATATATGTCACTATTTAAGAACCAATCAATAATTACTAAAAATTAAGTAAATTGAGCATAGATTGAGAGATTTAAATTGATAACAAATTTTGTTATGGTCAAATACATTATGTGGAAATGAAATCAGTTTGTAATTAAATGTACAAATATAGTACCAATTTAAATCACACACAAATTTGTAATTAGTATTCTTATGTATTAATTGGATTACAGAAAATCACGCCTAAAGTTTTTATGAATAAAGAATTTGCATATGTCGATAAAAAATTGCAAATTCATTAAACTAAGTACATTAACATACAATAAATTTTGTTAATTAAATAATTAGATTGCTACTACAATGACATATTTTTATTGATTAATTGTAAAATGAATAAATAAGGATGACATTAATATTGAGTGTCCAATCGAATAAAAAGTACACCTTAATTTCCTAGAAGATTAATGTAAAAAAAATTGATTTCTTAAATGTTAATGATAGATTATTAAATTAGTTTCTTATTTTATATATTGGTTTTGATCTATTTAATTATATCTGAAACAACATAAATATTTAATATTTGAGTATTTTTTATTTATTATCCACACACATATATATATAATAATTGGTTGTTATATTTATAAAAGATTTAATATTAATTTATAAAATATGTGGAGAAGACACTTTGTATGGTTTGGGAGCAAAAAAAAAAAAAAGGGATGAATGTACGTGCAAACTTGGTTTTTTCTTTAGTAATATAAAAAAAAATCTTAATAAATTTATGGTCAAACTTTAGAATATATATTTTAATTAATTTAGTTATCAAAGCCAAGAATTTATGGCCAAACCCTAAATTGCAGATTTTTTTAATCAAATTCATAATATAAATTTTAAATAATTTTTGTTGAATATTTTTTAGAAATCTCTTTTGAATTATTTGTAAATGTAATTCATATTTCATTCGTTTATAAAGATTTCTCTTATTAATTTTTTTTTGAACGGAAAAAAAAGATTTATTATAAAAAGATTTCTCTTATTAATTTGATCGTTAGTATTTTTCATTTAATTAGCTCCAAAGCTTAAACAAAATTTATAGATAATATAATTAAATTATCTCTTTTTATTCTTGCACATGCTAAATATGTAAGGTAAACATTACTCGCGCGGTTGATCATATTAGTATATGATACATAAAATTTACAAAAAGTGATGGAAATGATAAATAAGATATGATGATTAAACGATTAATGTAAAAAAAATGAATGCTCCAATGATTAATATAATTAAAATTAAACTTAGAAAATTATAAGAATGTTAAATAAAAGAATATAGCACTCGTTCATGAAAAGATCTTCAAATTTCAAAGTTTTTATATTCGTGTCTTGAAAAATTCTTGAAAATCTCTAATTAATTTTGAAATTCTTCAAACTTCAAGTGGTCGAGGAAGTCCGACGGACGGGTGAAGATGGAGACGGAGATGGATCCATGGAAGATCATGATGAGTACGGAGGCCACCATGTTCGTGTCGTAAAATTTTCTGGTGGAAGTCATGACACTGAAGCATAGACATAACCAAAAATATGCGGGTGATCATTATGATCTGTTGAAGGATGAGGATAAGGCCGTGTAAAATGTTTATGATCTTATGAAGAGATTGAGGTTGTATTGTGGGAAAAATGATGAGATGAATTGTGAATGGTGATGATATGTGATTAAATAGAAGGCTGAAGAAAAACGTACCCTAAATTTCAGCAATTTTTACCAAATGTGAGAATGTGAGAATAAATATATAGTCAATCATACCATAAAATCAACAAAATAAATTGAATGGTCAAGATTTAATATAGAAAATGATCTAATGGTCCACAATCTCTCCCTCCAAAACTATTTAAGGAATTCATTTTGCTATTATATATTTATGATTGGAATGTGTAAAATAGTTAACTTTTTATTTTTCAATTAACTGACAACTTAAAAAAAAGTCAATATTATTTATATGAAAGTGTTATTCGAAGTTTATAAAAATTAATTAACTCTTATTTATCAATTAAACGGAATTTTGATTTAATTAATTGGTATTTTTATTTATGTAATTGAATCAAAATATCAAATATTGCTCGGATAATTGTTTTAGATAACAAAAAAAAAATGTGTAAAATAGTAAATATAAATTGTTTGACAAAGTTTACGATTTATATGTGAAGTGGTTGAAAAGATATATTCCTAAATTTATGGGACATGGAGTGAAATATGATATCAATTATTTCTTTAACTATATAAATTAATATTAATTAAGTTAAATACATATAATGATTGTATTATTTTTGGTATATGGTGAGATTAACATGGCATTCTCATATTAATTTCTGATAAATAAGTTTTAACATTAAAAAATTATAAAAATCAAATTAATACATGTACTTAGTATATGATGGAATTTATACTCGTATGACAAATGTAATAGGGTTTTTTATACTCAGATATGTATAATTTAGTGTATGCATCTACTTTTTGTTTGTTTGCACCATTCTAAATTGGATTAAAACAGCAAACCTTCATTTGTTATGCAAAATTTTCCAAAATCTGCCCTAATATGCATCTCTACAAAAACAGAAACTTGAACTAGAAGAAGAAAGACAAAGTTTGCAAATGAGAAATAAAAAAGGACTTTAGATAAGTAATAAAACTTAAAGACTGTGTTTCACTACTAAAACAATTTTGGAATGAATTAAACAATATTCCAACCAACATAAGGATATAATTTCTTACATGAAAACAGTTGATATTATTTCTTCTAAAAGCACTCAAAGACACCACAACCCACAAACTATCACATATTTACATTCTCTAATCATTAAAAAAAATAAAAATCTAAGACTCCTAATTTACTGAAGGGGCAACAAGTTGAAGTTGATTCCCCCTTAACAGATTAACCACAATTATATTGACATCCTCCAAACCAAAAACTATCCACAACAAATTCATCGGAGCTCTCACCAAAATATTCACGTTCACCAACCCTTATGTTAGACTCATCTTTGCATTTCTCCATAATAACATTACATACAAAAAAAAAAAAAAAACTCGTAGTAGCTTTGAATTCAATTAAATTGAAAGAAAATCATCTCCAAAATTCCAACTGAAATTGAATTCATGATGGATTGTTGATAACTTGGGCGAAGAAGAACTATTTCTCATCAAAATAGATTTGGTGAAGAAGAAAATGTCACTAATTTCTTAAAATATTTTCTAGTACAATAAGACATAATTTTCTGATTTCTTCGTGGTTTTTCAACAATAAAAATTAACATCTAAAAAAATTTGCATAGCAACAATTAAAAAATCAATAACATATGAATATTTTACATACAAAAACTAAAAGAATAAATCAAAATATATTATCAATTTGTAAATGGTGGTGAAAATACTGAGGAGAGGGTAGAAAGTACAAATATATAGGATCCAAACATTAATGGTTCCTAAATTGTAGATAATGATAGGCAAATTAAATCATAATTTACCATAATAATTAGACAACAAATTGAACTATGATGATCGGATGAAGAGAAGATGATCAACTGATCTGGAAAGTTCCCACCGAAACTAAATATGTCAAAGTAGAGTGTATTATATTATTATTATTAGTATTATTATTATTATTATGATTATGATTTCAAAGTGGTTTATGTATGAATAACTTTCACACTATATATATTCCTTTCCCAAAACTTGTGCAAAATGAAACAAGTTCAATTTTATTGGACAAAGAGAGTACTCTATAGAGAAAAATGTGTTCACACAAAATTATAAAAGTTCACTCCTAGGTTGTGTTTCTATAAGGACAAATTTTTATCCTTACAGAAAGTAATATTTTGTCCTTATAGTAACATGTGTAAGTTATTGAAAAAATGTATTACTATATGAACATAAATATATATAGAGATAAGTGTGTTGCTACATGAACAATATCAGTAGCAACATGAAACAAAAAAAACTAGACTTGAAAAGATGAAAAATAGATTAAGAAACATATATTTGTCCTTATAGAAATACATATTTATTATTATAGCTACTATAAATATAATTATTTGTTGTCGTAAAGGCTAGTAATACATAATTGCCCACATAGCAACACATTTGGGTGTGAATTTTTAGTTTATGTCATGGTAAGTTTTTTTTTTTTTTTTTGAAAATCTACTTGACCCGGTGTGATCCACTTATAACCTGTGAGTTTTGACATGTATAGACTCAATGACCCTTGAGATTTGTCTAATTACGTAATTTTACAGTAGAATATTTTACAAAATTATTGTCTTTTTTTATTCAAAATACATTTTTCTACTGCGTGTACATTCCCATAATGGTGGTGTTTTTCCAAAATCAAATTTTGTTATTCAGCATCTTGAACTAGTCATCTCTTCGAGGGTATTGTTAAAAGATAATCAATTCCTAATGAACTGGATGTCGCAATAGTTTGTTGAAAATCCAAAGACTTTACTTAATCCAGGATGTGTGATGTATATGCCATTCCGAAGTGATTTTATTAATCTATTAATAAGTTGTTTCATGGCAATTCCATCTATCACTTTATTGCGAAATACCAGATTGACATGTTCTGTTATAAGTACCTCCATATTCTGTTGAGTATGACAATGGGTTTGAGTCAGTGGTTGGAAAACTTCCCCTTCTCGATCTTGATTCGCGTAGAAATCCTAGAACTACGATAGTCAGAATTATAATTAAGAGCAAACCTATTTTTCTATCCATTTGCATTCAACACAACTTTATTATTTTTACCAATCAAATAAAAAAAATCTAAAATGTCTTAAATACCTTTAATAATTGTTCTCTCATTCATCAAATTAATGTCAACCTTTTTGCACTGTCGCACACCATTCTGACCACCTTGTGTCAACCTTACTGACCACATTTTATTCATTTTCTCCGCTACTTTGCTGGCACTCTATTGCTCACCTTCTCATCCACTCTTTTGTTATCACTTTTTTGTTTGGAGGATGGGTGATGACTAAACCTAAAATGGATAAATTTTTAAATATAATTGTAAAATAAATATATATTTTTATTTGATGGTTAAAAAAGAATTTAGGTTGTGGAAAATAGGTAATTATGTCCATTATAACTATGGATGTAAAAATTTACATAGGCTGCCGATGTACGCCCTGATCTACCCTAAATTCGCCTAATAAATCGTTTCGGGGGTTCAGGCACTGCCTAGACGGCCAAGTCGGGCTAGATGGTTACCTTACTTTTTTATTTATTTTTTATTTTTTATAATTAAACTAAAAGAACACAATCAATCAGATTCAAAATGTATTTTAGTAGTGACTCGTGTGTGAGATGGTGATGATGATTGCGTTTATGGAGATGAGCAATCATCCGATCATCGTACCACTTAATTTGGGTATTGTCAATTCATTGATGAAATATTTATTTTGAGTTTTGACCTTTGAGTTTTTATGTTAATTATTGTGATTTTTCATGTTGAAAATTTCAATTTAAAATTATAATCTAAAAAAAAAAACTATGCAGCCGTATAGGCATTAGACGGCAGCGTTTTTTGACTTCTAAACCCTTGATTATAACTAGAATTAATGTAAATGTTCATTATTTGTGAGAAAAAATGAGTAAATGATTTAGTAAAACAATGAGTTTGAAGGTGTTCCTTGAGAGGCTTGATAAATTCATTGGGCAGGGGAATATGAAATAATAGAAAACCTTCGCTACAGCCTCTTTAAAATAAAAATAAAAATTATAAGTTGGATTATTGTATGATGAGAATGCAATGTATAAGGTTCACTATTCCCACATTCTCCAAGCAAAGATGTCTCTTCTTTGATTGAAAGTGGTTGGAATTCATGGTTAAATTCAAGGAATATTTCGGATATATGAATTCAACGTAGTGAAGAGGAATTGCATTTGAAATAAAGGCCGGGAGTTTCGTGGCTTCAGGCAAGGGACCAAAACTTGAAGTTCTTTCATTTGGTGGCATCGGTTTGTGGAAGGAGAAACTTAATGACGGGGCTTCCAATGAGGATTTGTGCATTACAGACGTTGGGATGCTAGAAATTATTTGAAAAACTATTTTAGAGACTTGTTCACCTCGTCTTTGCCATTGGAGAAGGCTTTTGTGGAAGTGTTGAAGTTTGTAGACTGTACTTTTACTAATAGATAAGCAGATTCTTGGAGTGCACTTATACATAAATATGTTAAATATTCATGACATGTAGGACCTGTTTGTTACTTTGTTTAAATTGATAAAACTAGGGTTATGGCTAGATGATTCATGTCGTTGCAGCCTAGATCTTTTAGCTCAAAGCTTTATAGTAATAAGCTTTATTAGATTAATGTCAATGCACCAGCCGTTTTAATCTAATTATATGATAAGCTTATTAACAATTTATATTTGTCGTTGAACATATTTTAGATAAAATGAGTTATAAGATAACATTTGTTCAAATAGGGATAAAATTGTCGAGTAATAGTGACGTTAAGTATTAAATTGTTGTTATCTTTTCAAGAATGCTTGATTTTCTTATATTTGGTTGATGTGATTAGTTTAAATTGGAAAAACATGTTAAATTACTATATATCTTTTAACTTTTTTATGTGAATTTAAATTCCATCACATTAAATACAAGGTATATTGTATTTGCATTCAATTTTTGTATTCCATCATTTTCGTTAGTGGCCCATTTAGCCCGGGCCTACTAGGTTTAATTTTAGATTCTCATTATTAGTGAGACGTTTTAAATGAATAGCTTGTGGCCCTATAGGGCTGTCTCTAATGAGTTAGAGTTATCTCGTTTAACATTCATACTCACACGACAGTGGATATGTGTAGACCCATTAGCCTAAACAACGTAATCTACAAAATTGTGAATTGGGCTACCATAAACTGTTTGAGGCTGATAATGAATATATGGTAGATCATCAACAAATTAAAGTGTGCCTTTGACCGTGAGATTAATCACAAAAAATATCCTTATGGGGTTTAATCGTATGCATCTTTTTCATTAATAACAAGCGAATTTTTTTTATTCATGTTGCACTTAAGCATGACACAAGTAATACTTATGGTTGAGTGGGATGTATTTTTCTATAAATAATATGGCTAAGATGATATTGTATTTTTCTTAGTTAAGGGGGCCGTAGTTGGACGTATTACACTGGAACAAGAAATTCGGCAGGGAGATCCTTTATCGTCATATTTATTTTTTATTTGTGCCTGAGGACTTTCTACTGTGCCAAACAGTTTCGATGCTAGAATATTTTTAAAATAATTCATAATATTTTTACATGTCCGACTATTATCTATCTGTTCTTCATGAATGATAACCTACCTTTTTTCGTGTTGAAGAGGCAAATATTGTAGGTTTTAAGAAGTACCTGTATAGGCATCCGGACAACTTATTAATTTTGAGAAGTAGATGCTGATGTTAAGCCTCATGACCTCGTATGAATAATTTTATCCCAGTGGTTAAGGAGCATGAACTTATCTAGGTTTACCGGCGATTTCCCGATTACATTATAAGCTATAGTTTGGCTTCTTACGAGATAAATATGTTAAGGTTATGTTTGACTATGAATGGGGTGGATTGATTGATGATGAAGATGGAAAAATGAGGACGGAGGTAATCCAGTAAATAGTAAATATGTGTTGTGTTAGTTATTGAGAAGTAGAGTTTGATGAAACTATATGTCAATAAGAAAATGATGTTTTATTTTATTAGTTTTATTTATTGAGATAGTGATTGAGAGAGAGAAAAGCAAGAGAGATGATTAGGAAAAGTATGAGCGTCTGGTAGTTGAGATCTTATTTTGTTTACCATCAGGCCAAAATCTTGACAATACTCCCACTTTGGCAAGTCTTGCACATGTCAAACACTAGTGGGTGGCTCCTCGTATGGTAGCTCGAAATTGCCTAGTATGGTGTCGCATATGCCCCTTGTACGATAATTAAGGGACATGCTCTAGTCGATTGTGTGGTTGAACTTATATTCTTACCCAACCCGTCAAGGTTGGATTTCCTACCTTGGAAAATATACGTAGATGGCTCCTCGACCAACACATGTATGGGAGTTGGGATAATCTTAATTGGTCCAGATGACCAATGTTTCACCAATGCAGTCAGATTCAGCTTTCTCGACACGAACAATGAGGCCAAGTACAAGGTACTAGTCGGTGGCCTTGAGGTCGCCCTGGCTGGTGGGCGCCTGTCGACTACATATCTACATGGATTCGCTTTTGGTTGTTAACCAAGTGAAAGGCGAATATGAGGCAAGAGGCGAACAAATGGTAAAATATCAAGACCTCGTCGTCAGCTTGTGCGAGAGATTCCACCAAGAGTTCATCGCATAGATCTCGCACGAGTAAAACTCACAAGCAGATGCACTGTGCAAGTTACCCACTTCGGAGGGAGCGTTCGACCTTTCATATATTCAACTCACAAAGTTATTGAATTCGTCCATTGAAAAAAGGTCGGTCTCGACCGTCTCAACAATTAAGGACAATTGGATGACTCCAATCATTCTATACCTAAAGACAAGGGCACTGCCAGAGGAAAGAGTGTGAGTTTGGCAACTGCAATTGAGGGCGGGGAGGTACATACTCCTCGGCGATGAACTTTATAAACAATGTTTCTTTTTGTCCCTTCTCAAACTCATCACACCAGAGCAAGGATGAAAAGTTCGAGCTGAGATCCATAACGGGGTTTATAGAATCATGTTGGGGGGCAAGCACTCGTTTATAAAAAAATGAAGTAAGGTTACTACTAGACGATCCTCCGGCGAGACGTCATATTTGATTTATATATATACTCTTCGAGGATATGTAACATGTCTTCAATTTATATATACACACACTTCGAGGATTTATAATATGTCTTCAATTAATATATATATATATATATATATATATATACACACACGCACACCATTCAAAAGTGTAATCTTACCAAATTTTCCTAGAAATACTACAGTGCACTCTGCAATTAGGCAGGAAGGGTAAGATCCTGCGATTGGGAACATAGAGAGAAATCGTGCAAACTAAGAGTGGGAGAAAGAGGTGTCATACTGGAGAAGAGGAAAGAGAGAGATGTAGAAAAATGATAAATTTTTAATTTTAATTTGATGGTTTTATTCATGGAAATAAAAAAATGTTATTAGGGGTGTTTTTGTAATTTAGATATATCTTATAAGTAAACAAAAAGTTGGGACACTTTTTTTTTAAGCTTATTTTAATATCTTATAAGATGTTAAAAGTTTTTTTTTTTTTTTTTTGCCAAATAAATTTTAACAACTTATAAACTCTTAAACATTGTATAATATATTTTAAAGAGTTTATAAGTTTTCCCAAACACCCCCTTTATATGGAGTAATGGAAGCACTCTCTTGCGAAATATTTCACACGTAAAATATGCCTAAAATAGCCAAATATTAAAATAAAATATCGCGGTTCAGGTCTCCAGGTCAAAATTCGCAGATCCTAAGCGGGTCAAACTGGTTTTTTTTTTTTAAATCACACAAGGTTTATTTCAGGATTTTCGCTCCCAAGTTGTGTTACTATATGAACAAATGTGTATTACTGCAAGGAAAAATGTGTTTTACTAGTATTTAGAAATTAATTTTTGTACTTTAAAATAACAATAGGATAAATATGTGTTTTTATAAGAACAAATATGTATTTTTTAATTTATTTATCATCCCTTTTAATCTAGACTTATTGTTTCACACATTAACACAAATTTGTTCCAACAGTAAAATACATTTACTCTAACATTAACATACATTTGCTCCAACATTAACATACATTTGCAGTAACACGCATTTACTCAAACATTAACACATATTTGCTTTAACATTTGTACACTTTGCTCCAATAGTAACACACGTTTCCTCTAACATTAACACACATTTACTCCGATGATAACACATATTTATAGTAACACACATTTAATCTAATATTAACGCACATTTGCAGTAACACATATTTACTCTATTATTAACACACATTTGTTCCAATAGTAACACATATTTACTCTAAAATCAACACACATTTTTTCCACCAATAACACACATTTGCTCTAACATTAACACATATTTGCTCCAACAGTAACACATATTTGTTTTTACAGTAACATATGATTGTATTTATGGTAACACAACCTGGGGGGTGCTTTTATGTATTTGTGCAAACACATCTTTATCCATTGAATATGACATTGTTATTAAATAATACACTTTTCACTACCTTACATGTGTTATTGTATGGAAAAATAATTATTTTTGTAAAAAATAAATAAGTATTTGTTAAAAAATAAAAAATAGTTTTGACTGCGGAAATAATAATTCAACAATAAAAAAAAATACAACTCGAATAACAGATTACAGAGTGAGAAAAAAAAATAAAGAAAAGAAGCAGCAAAGGTGACGAGTCGAGGAAGCCCTCTTCCCGCAAGACAAAATTTCCCCGGTAGTGCTCTTCGGTCTCGGAAATTCATCCCCAAAGGAAATATGTCACAACGTCTCCAAGAGTGTAGCACCACAGGTCTTGGAGCTCCGGCGAACAAAACGAGCGCTTCGAACTGGACTGGCTCTTAAGACTCTATATGCAGAGAGACAGAGAGAGAGGAGAAGATTTCTGAATGCGTGGCCAGGCAAATGCATGAGGACGCTATTTATAGGCGAACCTCCACTCAATGCAGAAGGAAAAACCGCGTGGGCATTAAATGCGGACGCGTTTTCGTTGGTGGCAAGAGTTGACCCAGAACGCGTTTCCGTAAATCACGCTGGTAACGTCCCACGAATTTAGCACACGTGTTTTATGTGCTCTTATGAAGTATGGTCCAGTTTGACTTTTCTAACCGGGTGGGTCTCTGATCTGAATCGACCCAAAACTTTATGGACCTGATATCCTAATTTTTGTTCTCCAAAAAATTAGATACCCACTGGGCCCAAGGCCCAAAGTCCAATTGCCAAGAACCAAGACCAAGGCCTCGGGCGCGGGCGCGGGCGCGGCGCGGCTCGGCTCGGGGCGCGCGCGCGCGCGCGTGTGGCAACTTTGATTGACTAGCAATCAACTACAATTTATTATACTTCATTATTCCCATACTAATATCATGTATATTAGTATTCCAAAAATTCAATGTGGGATGAATTAAATGACTCATTTAATTCCCAAATTAGGTGTTGAACCTTTCGACTTTCCGATTCAATTTCTCACTCACCGAAAATCGGTTTTGCGAGTATGAATACACAATTCTCATCTACTCCAAGAGTAGAACGCACTTGTAACAATTAATTTCCGAGAAATTGATTTCAACACCAAGAATTAATTGGTCAACTATTAAAGTCTCAAATAAACTTTAATACCAATTAATTATAAAATAATACCACCAACTAATTTTCTCTAACAATCCCCCACATGAGTGGAAATTGAACCTATAGACATGCAGACTCACAGTCCAGTTCAAACACAAAATATTACTGCATTTGGATAGGTAGTTTGTGGCTTTGAACCTTCCATAGTCAAGCATTACCGAGTACACCGGCAGCCTGGTGGACACATTGCCTTGAACCATTCCGCCTTGGTGTGTACTTAGACAGTAGTACTGACACAATAATATTTCTACGCTCATTTCTTGTTCTCACGTTTTTGTCCGTTTCGGCCATGGACACCCTTTGGATTCATAAGTGTTTAATATCCACTGATATTTGAGGCGGCCTCTCACCTCACACTTACATAGGTGAACTCCTCTTGAGTATCCCGTAATACTCCGTCCCCCACATGGACTTAGGATTCATTAAAAGTCGTATAGACTTAGCCTGTACCACACACGGGTTCTCACTTGGTGTACTGTCCTATAAGGAATGGTCGGGTTACCAAGTACATTCCCTAACTTCCACAGCTTAGTTTTCCCATTGAACCAAGATCTTGGGATCTCCAGTCAACTTGGTTGGGTTACCACTGTTTCAGCTTACTTTGTGGATTTTAGACCCATTCCTTCTGACAGTTTAGACAATTGATCTCGATTTATACTCTTAGTTAACAGATCCGCAAGATTGTCCTTAGACCTCACATAGTCTATTGACATTACACCACTTGAGATCAATTGTCTCACGGAATTATGTCTACGACGAATGTGTCTAGACTTTCCGTTATACATGTCACTTAAAGCCCTACCAATTGCGGCTTGACAGTCGCAATGTACCATTATCGTAGGTACGGGTTTATCCCAACATGGAATATCCTCGAGGAAATTTCGAAGCCACTCTGCTTCTTCACCAGCTATATCCAAAGTTGATTCCATGGTGGATCGGGCTATGCATGTTTGCTTAGTCGATCTCCAGGACACAGCCGCTCCTCCTATAGTGAATACAAATCCACTGGTGGAGAATGACTCTTTAGTGTCTGAGATCCAGTTAGCATCACAGTATCCTTCAAGTACAGCAGGATACCTAGTGTACTGTAGCCCAAAGTCGAGAGTATACTTTAAGTACCTTAAGACTCTCCTGAGTGCATTCCAATGCTCATTGCTTGGATTGCTTGTGAATCTACTAAGTTTATTCACCGCACATGCTATATCGGGACGCGTACAATTTGAAATGTACATTATGCTACCGATAACTCTAGCATATTCTTGTTGAGCTACAGGACCACCTCTGTTTTTGCTCAAATGCACACTCATGTCCAATGGGGTTTTTGCAGGTGGATCGTCAAAGGCATTGAACTTCTTTAGCACTTTCTCAACATAGTGAGATTGCGTTAAAGAGATGCTATTTGATGTCCTGCTGATCTTGATTCCTAGAATCACGTCAGCAACACCCAAATCTTTCATGTCGAAGTTTCGACTTAACATGCGTTTCGTACTAATGAGTAAGTCATGATCATTACTCATAATGAGCATATCATCAACGTATAGACATGATATGACAAACCCTTTCGGTGTACTTTTCACGTACACACATTTGTCACACTCATTAATACGAAAGCCATTTGACAACATGGTGCTATCAAATTTCAAATGCCATTGTTTTGGAGCTTGCTTAAGCCCATACAACGACCTCACTAGTTTGCACACCTTTTTCTCATTTCCAGGTGCTACAAACCCTTCTGGTTGATCCATATATATATTTGTATCCATTTTACCATTTAGAAACGCAGTTTAACATCCATTTGGTGAATTTCGAGATTGTGCAAAGCAGCAATCGCGATTAGCACCCTAATGGAAGTAATCCTCGTTACCGGTGAATAGGTATCAAAGAAATCGTACCCTTCGATTTGTTTGAACCCTTTTGCCACTAAGCGGGCTTTGTATTTTTCAACTGACCCATCTGCTTTATACTTTCTTTTAAGGATCCATTTGCATCCTAAGGGCTTGCAACCTTGTGGGAGATCAACCAACTCCCACGTGTGGTTTTGCATGATAGAGTCGATTTCACTGTTAATCGCCTCTTGCCAGAGCGGAGCGTCTGGCCTAGATAGAGCATCTTTGATAGTCCTCGGTTCCTCTTCCAACACGTAAGTGATGAAATCGGGACCAAAGGTTTTAACTATCTTAGCTCTCTTGCTGCGTCGTAACTCGTCACTATCTTGAGTGGATGGACCAGCATCATTATCAACCTCCTCATTACGAGGTCTTTTGGTTGATATCTCATCTTCCTTGGACTTGCAAGGAAAGATATTTTCGAAAAACACAGCGTTTCTCGACTCTATATAAGTGCCTTCTGTCATATCGGGAACTTCTGATTTGTGAATTATAAACCGATAGGCACTACTGTTTAATGCATACCCAACAAATATGCAATCAATTGTTTTAGGGCCGATTTTAATTTGTTTGGGTAGAGGCACTTCAACCTTTGCTAAACACCCCCACACTTTGAGGTATTTATATGACGGTTTCCGCCCTTTCCACAATTCATAAGGAGTAGCATCTTTACTCTTATGTGGAATTTTGTTCAAAATGTGGTTAGCCGACAGAATGGCTTCTCCCCACAAGTTTTGCGGTAAACCGGAGCTAATAAGCATAGCATTCATCATCTCTTTGAGTGTTCGGTTCTTTCGTTCCGCAACACCAATAGATTGAGGCGAGTAAGGAGCAGTAGTTTGATGTATGATTCCGGATTCGGAGCATATCTTCTCAAACGGTGCTACATACTCTCCTCCTCTATCACTACGAACCATTTTGATTCGTCTATTCATCTGGTTTTCCACTTCACTTTTGTACAGTTTAAAAGCGTCTAACGCTTCATCCTTACTGTGCAAAAGGTAAACATGGCAAAACCTTGTACTATCATCTATAAAAGTGATGAAGTACTTTTTCCCACCTCTAGTTTGTACGAATTTTAAGTCACACACATCAGTGTGAATTAATTCTAGAGGTTCTGAGTTCCTTTCAACCGAAGGGAAAGGCAACTTTGTCATTTTAGCTTCTACACAAACTTCGCATTTGTTATTTAAATCGATATTTTTTTATGTCTAGTAAATTTAAGCTTACTAGTCGTTTTATCGATTTAACGTTTACATGTCCCAATCTGCAGTGCCATAAATCTGAGAACTCAGCGATATAAGAAGAAGTAGAAGCTTCTTTATTCATAACAGATTTCCCCTTGGGGTGTACAACAATGACACTCATCTTAAACAGACCATCGTGGACATACCCACGACCTAAGTACACTGAGTACTTGCTAAGAACAACCCTATTAGACTCAAATACAAGTTTGAAATCATTCTTCACTAGTACAGAGCCGGAGATGAGGTTCTTGCGAATGTCCGGGACATGCAGGACATCTCTCAGTGTGATGTTCTTCTCACTGGTCAGCTTCAGAACAACGTTGCCAACCCCAACCACCTCAGACGTGGCTTGATTCCCCATGTGCAGCTTTCTCCCATTGGCTGGCTCATAGGTCGAGAAAGCATTCCTGTCAGAACAGACATGACAGGTAGCCCCCGTATCAATGAACCATTCCTTTGGGTTGCCCACGAGGTTCACTTCAGTGGTCACCGCAGCAAGGTCCTCTTCAGTGAACTCCCCTTCAACCACGTTCGCATTGGACTGCTTGCCCTTGCCTTTGTCATCTTTCTTCGGGGCCTTGCAGAATCTTGCAATGTGGTTCGGCTTTCCACAGTTGTAGCAATCACCCGTAAATTTGGGTCGAGTTACAACTGGTTGTTTGCCTTTGTCAGAATTTGTCCTCTTACGCTTCTTTGACTCCATCAAATTAGCTTTGGCCTCTTCCTGACCCTTGTTCCTTTCCAGCCCACCTTCGCGAATCTGAAGTTTGCCTATGACCTCTTCCAAGGTCATACTCTTCTTCTTCAACTTCAAGTGGCTTTGAAACTCCTTCCAGCTTGGAGGCAGTTTCTCAATGACTGCAGCGGCTTGGAAAGCGTCTGGCAGTATCATTCCTTCTGCAGCAATGTCATGCAGAATCAACTGGAATTCTTGAACTTGTTCAACGACAGACTTCGAGTCCACCATCTTGAAGTTCAAGAACTTCCCAACCAAGTACTTCTTAGTACCGGCATCCTCGGCCACATATTTGGCCTCCAAGGAATTCCACATTTCCTTGGCCGTTTTGCACTTCTGGTAGACACTGTACAAAGCATCTGCCAGACCACTCAGAATGTAGTTCTGAGCATAGAAGTCATGTTCCCACCAGCGGGCACGAACTTCCTCATTCTGCGCATCGTTCTCAACGACCGCAGACGGGTCCTCAGTAAGGAACCTCGCCAACCTCAAGGTGGTCAGAAAGAACAGCATACGCTGTTGCCACCTCTTGAAGTTTTTACCCGAAAACTTTTCGGGTCTCTCACTTTGGACCACAAAAGGTCTCGAATTGTCAAAGAGGAAAGGGCTCACCACTGAGGGATTAGAAGTTTGCCCAAAATGGACAGTTACAGGGGAAACGGGGGTAGTGGTGCCCTGGGGAGTGGGGTTACCAAGAGGAACAACAGTGTTTCCCTGGTTAGCAGACTCCGAATTGTTATTTCCGTCAGTCATTTTGAAAACAGAAAAGAAATTTTGTCTTGCGATTGTTAAAAAATAAGAAAATAGTTTTGACTGCGGAAATAATAATTCAACAATAAAAGAAAATACAACTCGAATAACAGATTACAGAGTGAGAAAAAAAAATAAAGAAAAGAAGCAGCAAAGGTGACGAGTCGAGGAAGCCCTCTTCCCGCAAGACAAAATTTCCCCGGTAGTGCTCTTCGGTCTCGGAAATTCGTCCCCAAAGGTAAAACGTCACAACGTCTCCAAGAGTGTAGCACCACAGGTCTTGGAGCTCCGGCGAACAAAACGAGCGCTTCGAACTGGACTGGCTCTTAAGACTCTATATGCAGAGAGACAGAGAGAGGAGAAGATTTCTGAATGCGTGGCCAGGCAAATGCATGAGGACGCTATTTATAGGCGAACCTCCACTCAATGCAGAAGGGAAAACCGCGTGGGCATTAAATGCGGACGCGTTTTCGTTGGTGGCAAGAGTTGACCCAGAACGCGTTTCCGTAAATCACGCTGGTAACGTCCCACGAATTTAGCACACGTGTTTTATGTGCTCTTATGAAGTATGGTCCGGTTTGACTTTTCTAACCGAGTGGGTCTCTGATCTGAATCGACCCAAAACTTTATGGACCTGATATCTTAATTTTTGTTCTCCAAAAAATTAGATACCCACTGGGCCCAAGGCCCAAAGTCCACCCAAAGTCCAATTGCCAAGAACCAAGACCAAGGCCTCGGGCGCGGGCGCGGGCGCGGGAGCGGCTCGGCTCGGCGCGCGCGCGTGTGGCAACTTTGATTGACTAGCAATCAACTACAATTTATTATACTTCATTATTCCCATACTAATATCATGTATATTAGTATTCCAAAAATTCAATGTGGGATGAATTAAATGACTCATTTAATTCCCAAATTAGGTGTTGAACCTTTCGACTTTCCGATTCAATTTCTCACTCACCGAAAATCGGTTTTGCGAGTATGAATACACAATTCTCATCTACTCCAAGAGTAGAACGCACTTGTAACAATTAATTTCCGAGAAATTAATTTCAACACCAAGAATTAATTGGTCAACTATTAAAGTCTCAAATAAACTTTAATACCAATTAATTATAAAATAATACCACCAACTAATTTTCTCTAACAGTATTTGTGAAAATCAATATTAGAATATATAGTAACACACATTTTGCTTTTATATTGTATGAAAAAATATTTATTTCAATAAAAAACATATAAAGATTGGTGGAAAAAAAATATTTAGTCAAATAGTAACCTAGATTTTACCCTTCAGTAATATACATTTGCTCCTATAATAACACAAATAGAAAGCGAAAATTCTGAAACTTAACTTGTGCAGAATTTTTAAATAATTCATCAAACCCGACCCGTTACTCTCACCAAAGCGTATTACTTCACTTGAGAATAATTAAACATTGATTGTGAGAGAGCACGAGGAAGCAAAATCCGAGAAAAGGCAGAGATTAATTAAGTCACAACTTGCGAGGTGGAGTGCGTGTGAATATTTATGTCTTCATTTAGTAAAAACACTTCGATTTTCATGACCTCTCGTCGCTTCACATTTTATTAATATTATATGTATACAATTCGTGCCGTTTAAGCTGTGTTTGTTTCCCTGCTATACCCCACCAATTTTTAACTTCTTTATTACTAAGTAGTACTGCCCTGTTTTTTATTGCCTTGTCTAACTTGCACGTATTTTGTTGGAAAAGTGTAGAATAATATATTAAAATTTACTTCATTCAAATTTGGTTAAAAAAAATTGAAGTCAATCTTGTTTTTTTTAATCGGTAAATGTTAGTTGTTAGTAGTTAGATTAGTTCACCAAGTCTCTAAACACTCCAAGAAATCTCCAAGCCCACCTTATAACTCCCATAATTCGTTCCCAAAGGGAATCGAACCCGGGTCGCTCACTAGAGTGAGGAACCCGGTAGCCAGGTGGGCTAAGCCACCTGGTTAATTGAAGTCAATCTTGTATAGTATATAATGAGACTCCAACCTCATAATCCATTCTTATTTCCCAACATTTTTGTCTGCAGTCATGAACTACCTTTTCAATTCCGCCAAAATGATCTCTACTAACATGTTTTATATTGTTTATATAAAAACTTTATATATGGGTATTTAGGATTACATTTCTAACATGATTGAAGATGAACTTGTTTTTTAATTGAAGTATCTAGCTAAAATGTATCATAGAATAGAGTATAAAGTAGAAAGTTAGTTAGATATAAAATAATATACTAATACAATATATTTTATATATTTGAAATTGTTGAAAATAATAGTCCTTCTGTCTTTTCCAAAGGTTTACACTTCTTTTGACGCTGAGATTAAAATTAAATGTATATTAATAAGAGAGATAGAGAGGAAGGTAGAAATCATAGTCATCAAATAAGGATAAACTTTTGAGTGAGACAGATAAAATTTAAAATTCTTAATCTTAAAGTGGGACGAGGAGAGTATTTATAGAAATAATTTTCTTAATATGAAAAAGTGATGTTATAAATTTTAATAGATTAGGGATATAGTGATATATTTACAAGACTAATTGAACAACTAATATTAATTTATTTTAATACATATATAATATACTTAATTTTTTTATCACATAAATTAATTTTCAACTACTCTCCCCCCGCTATATAGGGTAGAAATAGGCCGAGCCGAGCTAGACTTCTCGTTGGACGGTCTGAGCATGCTATTTAATTTTTGGGCTTAAGTCTAGCCTGTTAACTGTCATAGGTTTTTTTTTCAGAGTCTTGGCCTAGCCTTTTTAATAAAGGTATGGCCTAAAACCTTTTAGTGGTCTTTTTAATCATGTTTACAAAATTATATTTAATAATTATATAATTATTAAATCATAACAATTAATTCTTTAAATCTTAAAATGAAGAATAAAAACAATTTACCAAAGGATTATCAAATAATAACATAATAACAAATTCAAATAATATTCTAATTTATATTTAGCAATATTCTTACAAACACATATATATATATATTAAATATTTATTGTATTATATTATATTATATTATATTATATTATATTATATTATATTATATTATATTATATTATATTATATTATATTATATTATATTATATATGTATTGTATTATTATATATATTATATTATATTATATTAGTTAAATAGGCCGGCATGTCGGACTTAAAAGACTTACAGAAAAACTCAAGTCTGACCTATTTAAATAAATAGGCTTTTAGAAAAGCTTGAGTCTGACTCGTTTATTAAACGAGTCGAGTCGAGCCGGGCTTTAGATAGGTCAAGTCGTAGGTCCCTGTCGGATAGTCTGACCCATTTCCACCCCTACCGCTATACATTATTCTTCACACTTAATGTGGTATATTTTTTAAAAGAAAATGTTGAAAAATAATTTTTTTGAGGGTTTTATTTAAAATAAACTAATATTGTGAGGGGCCTGACGTAGAGTATTAATTGTGAAAAAAATAAACTAATAGTTCCCTGTAACTTAAAAAAATTCATGGTTTTTGGAAAGTGTTATTTTATATTTTAAGTGTGCGAAGAGTATTAATTGTGAAATGGGCGATAAAAAAAGTGTAAAATTTTATATTGAGATCGAAGAAACATTATTTTTATCTTTAGAACTGCCCTTGGAAGCATGGCAGCACAATAGAACATCTTTTTAAACATTTTATGGGAATTTCATGACTATGAATTATGCAAAACGAAGGGTTCGTTAACCAATGTCCTGTCAATGAATATTTCGAACAAATCCTGTTTGGTTTAGTATATCAATACAATTACCGATATATGTTAAATTATTGTTCTTGAAGATTATATTATATTTATACCTACTGCTGATGACCGTTTGAGGACCTAACATTCTCATTATTGTGAATTGAAATTCAAATTTTGAAAGGGCATGCAAAAGTCAGAGTATGATATGCTCAGAAGTATATATGGAGGGAAATTATTTTTATACATAAATTACTGAAAAGTATTAATTGTCTTCACTAAAAAGCATTAATTGTTATTATTGAAGAGTATTAGTTGTTTTCACTAAAGGGTCTTAATTTCTTTTCATTAAATAACTTATACTCTTCAGTTAAAACAACTTATACTCTTCAATTAACACAACTAATATTTTTTAATGAAAACAACTAATACCCTTCAATGGTTCATGTATGAACCATTTTCACTCTATATTTTGTCTATGCTCAGATTAGTATAAAGGTTTAGTTGCAAGTAAATGGATGATTTGTCTAATATAAAATACTCCTATCACTTAGGCCTTGGTTGGCAGTTGATACAAGGTAATAGTCTTATAATAGAATCAATATTCCTTATTTCATTCCATATCGCATGCTTGATATATTTTATTAAATTGGAATCATCAATCCTTTAAGGAATGATCATTCCAAAAATAAAGAATTATGATTCCACACACTCCCTTTATCTTTGCGTATTCCATTTTGTGTGGAATTAATTAAGGAATAAACTTTTCATTGATTAATTATTTTCGGTCAATACGAGTCATGATAATTGTTATTCTTAAATCATTCATTTTTATTTTATTCATAAGTTCATTACATTAAATCATTATTTTATTCAGTCATACCAGTCGGACCATTAGTGATGACCAAAATAAGGTGAATAATATAGTACCCCCGTTTTTCGTACATATTTGTTACTTGTGTGAAATGTCTCTCTCTTGCTGAATACTCCCTTCTTCCCATAGAACTTTTCGTACTCTTTTTTTTCATTCGTCCCACAACATCTTTTACATTAAAGATAAATAATTTTCTTTCACAAAAGTCAATAAAGTTTTAAAATATCATTATTTTATTTAAACTCACACTCACATATTCATTTTTTCTTAAAAATCGTGCATTTTAGGATGTGAAGGGTTCTATGGGACGGAGAGGGTAGATATTTTCTTATATAACAATAAAATAATATTATTTTTTATAATTTATCATTCCAACACTATTATATTTACATCTACTATTAATTTACACATATTAATTTATATTTTTATTAATAAAATTCAACTTAGTTTAGAAGACAAATTATAAAATTACAAATAAGTTTAGACGGGTAAATAATTCATTTGATGGCATAAGAACTTGAATAATATATGGAGTAATTTAGCAACATATCATTATTTTCTTGATTGATAATCAAGTGTTTGATTGTATTGAAGCTTTTGTTTTTCAGTGTCAGAAAGTTTATATTTTAAATTAATAATATATTATTCTTTTTTGAATTGATTCACAGGTTATTAGTTATCACACTAACAAAGAGCTTTCTTATTGTCGCATTCCCATTCCTGGATCCCAGCGAGGAAGATTCTTAAATAAATCATTCTTTTATGTTCTCAAACAAATAAGAAAAAAACAAATTTGTCAACAATATCTGCCCCGATTATATATTCTTAGATGGTAACGCTGGGAGAACCTTTCTCAATCTCGTTAGTTCTCGGAAAAATATCGACAATGAAAAGTAAAAGAACAATTTTATCATTAAAATTTTAAATTCAATTTCAACTTGATCAAAATGAATTACTATTTGAAATTTAAACAGCAAACAAAATAATTATATATATGAAAATAACCTAATTAAATACTAATATCTAAAATATTAAAGATTCTAGTTTCTCAAATTTCTTGATTCTCCAAATCTCATAAATCTTGTCTTCATCGTTCTCTCTCCTTTTGAAACAATTCATTCTTAAATCAGAACCGATCTCATCTTCAGAGGAGTAAATTAACGACATAAAAAAATTCACCTAAAAATGTTGTCGTTCGAGTGTGAGCCAAAATCCTGAGGCGATAGAACTTAAGGTCTTCATTTCAAGCATGATATCTTGGATCCGATGATAAGATAAATGTCACAAATAATTATGTATGACTATATTAAATTGCAAGATAGAATGATTCATTATTTAGTATGTATATAGTGAAATTGGTTCATACATGAATCACTGAAGATTATTAGTTGTTTTCACTAAAGAGTATTAGTTGTTTTTACTGAAGAGTATTAATTGTTTTCACTGAAGAGCATTAGTTTGTTTTCTCTATATAACTAATACTTTTCAGTGAAATCAACTAATACTCTTTAGTGAAAATAACTAATGTCCTTCAATAATTCATGTATAAATCATTTTCACTCTATGTTTTGTCTTTATTATTTAATGGAAGTCTCGGAGGCGGGAACCCATCATCTTGCCACCTTATTATATTAATAATAATATGGATAATGTTGGGACAATGCCAATTTTGAATTAGATCTCAAAACTCTGAAAGATGGATTTGCCTAAGTGTCAATTAGTCAGGAGTAGTCTTGATATGTTAGAACTATTTTATCTTTACAGGTACTCAATTAAGGGGGAACTCACTGAAGTCAATCAAGTCGATGACCCTGAAGACACAGAGCACCATCATTGAGTTGTAGTTAACTTTTCTAAGTTGGCTAACTGTGAGTCCAGATGAAGAGTATGATCCTGAGATCAATGCTGATTCATTAGGACCTGAAGGAGTCGGGCTTCTTCGACTATTTGGGAAGACTTGGAGTAGGAGCCAAGCATTGACAAAATGAATGTCAGGATACGACAAGTTGGATCATGTACTTCAAGTAGATGAAGACAAAACTGAACTCTGAAAAGACAAGTTTGAACTGAAGAATGAGTTCTTACATTCTCACCTACCTGAAGACATGGACCAATCAGAGGCAAACGACGCACGTATGAACCTGACACTGAACCTAACAGTTCTTGCAGTTTTCAACGGACAAGCATTTAATGCCCATACCTCAAACAATGCAAATGACATCATGTAGTACGGAAGATGGTTGTTGAGTGTGCGTGGTGTTTTTCAGAGTTGTGTAACCTTGCCCCAAATAAGGTTACAAGAAATGTGAGTGTGTGTGGTGTTTTTTAGAGTTGTGTTAACTGAAATGTTAACAACATGTACGGCAACACAAGACAGTTACGAATAGTTATGAACAGCGGAAGACTTAAACACCTTGCAAACGGAATTCAAAAAAATTTCATAGACTTAAATAAAGTCTATGATGCCTCATGGCAAAAAGCTTCACTATAACCATGTAGTGATACAAACAAAGATCTAACATAAGATCTCAAAGTGAGGGTAAGGTGTAAACACACCGTCTAAACAGATCTACAATGACTAAAAAACTGATCACACTCAGACCTTAATCTAGTCTATTTTCGATCTCAATATTGATCGGAGCGTTGCAATGCCCGACCAACACAAAAGATAGTAATAACTGCCCTTCTACACTAGATGTACTTGAACACTCGATAGTGTAGCTCTCGTTTACTACTTCCTGGCTTATTTCCCCTGATTTTTCCTTTGAACATCTTTTGGTATTTATAGATGTAGGATCAACTAAAAGTTACAATTATTAGGTCAGACTGGAATGACCTAGTAACAATTTCTCCACTAACTTCATAACCGCCCATGACGTATTTGATTTCCTCACTTGATAACTGCAGCCGCATGACCTGGAACATTCTAGATCTTCATCCTGTGAACACAACATAGAACAAAAGTGTTTGTTAGGAGAAAGGGAAAATTCACTAATGTTATCCAGAATGTTGCCTAAACATTTTTTACAACACTGACATAACATTAACAATCTCCCACAATTTGGTCTTTCTACTACAACATACCTGATGAAAATCTCAGTAATATCTGTGTAATAGACAATGACAAATGAATATCTTAGAATAGATATTAGTTTGCCAAAAATGTCTTTTAAACAAAAGAAACAAGATTTTTAACTAAGCATAAATCATGCTTAGCCCAAACAAAATCCAAAACAAGTTGTTCTTAAGATAAGACAACAACAACAAAACATAATTATTGTTCAGAGCCTATATAAAGTGCAAACACAACATCCAAACAATAAACTATGCTCAAACAACTATTGTTCAGAGTAAGCTGAGAACATAGGCAAATGATTCGTAAACGATAGAAAAACTAACAGAGCTAGAGAGCTATCAAAGCTAACCTAGCTACATATCTAAGAGAGCTATTACAATAAAGAAAAATATAAATCAAGATGGGAAAGGATTGAGCTGTAGAAAATTAACAGCTGCATCTTCAATAAATCTGCACAGACTCCCCCATACTTGAATCTCCCCCTATCTTCAAGCTCTAGTTTGACCTTCAAAGGTCACCATACAGTGTATCAAAATCTGGATCACCGCCTTCATTCCTTGGTCTAGCATCATCAGTAACATCTCATCTGACTTCAACATCATTACCAGCATCTTCACCTTAATTACAACCTCCATGTCCAGATGGTCCAGCAATATCTTCAGGTCTTTGTGGAGCATTTTCATCAGCTACTCCCCCTGTTGGAGTAGAAAGCAAGAATCTCCAAAAAAAATTTGTTGTTCCATCCTGGATAGAGTTTTCTTCAAGTCTGCAATAGTCTTGTCCAAATCTGCAATTTGATTAGAGATATGTGGAGCAGATATGGTAACAAAAGAAACAGATGACCCATCAACATTGATGTTGGCAGGTATGTTGATAACATTGGGGTCAACACACCCTCTATTTTGAGTAGACTGTAGTTCTAGTTTAGCTTCAGGCATAAGTACATCATCTCTTGGTCCTAGAAGGGGTAAATCAATCACTCAGTTGTTTGCAATCAACAACTAATGGTTGATTCCAAGAGTAGGTGCATAACTACTGATTACTACATCATCAGCTCTTTCAAACTCCTTGTCTTGCAACAATTGGTGTATCAAACACGGATAGGGCAATAAACCTCTTCCCCTAATTCTCCAGCATACCTCAACATATTATTAAATATAGTTTAACCTAAATCAAACTCATTCATCTCACCTATCCTATACAAAAGGATAGTTTGTTCTTCAGTCAAACATGTTGAATTAGTTGTAGGCAGCCCATTGTGGATCACCAATCTATGCAGTGCAGATTATAAACTTGTTAATCTTGAAGTCAAAATTCTCTTTGCCCAGACATAGAAATCACCAAATTCAGATCAGTGATAGACCTCTCCTCCATGTTCCTTGATCTTAGAAAAACCATTGATCACCCTAGGATTAACCATAATCCTATTACCTCTAAATCTCACATTCCCATAGTTTTCAGAATTAACTCTACCAACACTCCTATGCAAGTTAGCATAAAACTCATACATCCAATCAACAAAGTATGGTGTAGCAAACTATAGTGCATGCATATGATGTCTCTCAGTGAGAAATGAAATGAGATTCATGGTTTCAAACTCAGTTACCTTAATGACTCTTTCACTTATAATCATTCTAGTTCTAATAGTAGTGTACCTAGAACTAATCATGTCATTATATGTTTCATCATCTGTCTCAGAGTATACCTCTTCAGGTTCAACAACTTCTTCTTCTGGTTCTGATGTTGTCTCAGGTGAGGCAACAATTTTCGGCAACATGAGTAGGATCACTTCTTCTTTTGCTTCTGATTTCTCTCCTGACAGTAGAAGGATCATGTTTGTGCTTTGTCCTTCCTTTAGTCCTATTTGCAAAGAAATCTTTGAGAGAGACTTCTATGTCAACATCTTCTTCAGATGACATCTCCTCCATCACAGTATCAGCTTCATCATCAACATCTTGAGCAGCTTCATTCTCAGGTTCACTTTCCCCCTTCTCAGATTCAGGCACTTGAACAAGCTTTGAGCTTGTTCCATCATCTCTTGGTTTCTTTCTCCTGAACTCAGAATAGTCCACATTCTTTCTTAATGTCCTAAAAGACATCCTCCTTTTGCCACCATACCTTTTGAAAGGTGTTGGATCATTTTTCTTCTTCTTTCCTTTGGCAGCTAGGTTCTGTAGTTTCTTGGCGAAGCCACCATCTGAGTCAGATGACTCTTCACCAAGATCAGAATCAGTTTCACCTTTCTCAAGGTTAGAAGGTTCAACAGTTTCTTTCCCTTTCTTAGCTTTCTCCTCTCCAGCTTTCTTTTTATCATCTCTTTCTTTCATAACTTTCTCCTTGATGTAAGCAAACTGGTTCAAATTTACTTTCCTACCCCAATAGTGATTCTTTGCATAGAAGAGCATCGAACCATATCTTCATAGGTTTTGATGATATCAAGAACAGTTGCATTTACATCCAAATCAACATACATAAGAAAGTTTTCATCTGGTAACAGTGTTGGGTCAACAATTCCAGCAACATTAGAGGTTTCAGCAGGTTTAGGTGAGGTTTGAGTGTGGTTTGGTTCAACGATAAGTGTAGGTTCATCTGTTGCCATGGGAGTTGGAATTTCAGTAGGTTTAGGGCTTTTTGAAGGAATTTCTGGAACTGGGGTTTTCAGAAATGGGGTTTTCAGTAGGAATTTGTAATTGAGATGAAGGGTTTGAAGGCTCACCACTTGATTCTGGCATAAACTTGGTTAGGTCAATGGTACAGTCCCAATCGTGATCGTGGGAGGCACAGGTGCGCTACCAACATTGCGAACGATTCGCTCGATTTCCTCCGTGGTTGTGGATTCAGGAAGAACCATGGAGAGTGGAATGGGTTGTAGTGTTGTCGCAGATGACACAACACTTTGGTCGACACTAGCAGAGTCATTTCTAGTAGCCATTGAACAAGTAGATTGAGGGGATTTTCGGAGGTTGTGGATGTGTTTGGTGAATTTGGTTTGCTTAAGCTTTGTGAATTCGAAGGAGCTTGAGTGTTAGACATTATATCTGCAATAAAATAAAGCACCCAATTAAAGTAACATTAAATTGTAATCACAAAAGCAAGAAAGAAACTGAAATAAACACATATGCAATAATACTTAAAACCAAAAATACCTTCTTAATTAACTTTGTGTTGTATCACTAAATTAATTTCAACTCTTTTTATGTTTAACACACAAATAAATTCGATATTTATGGATTAATAAGCAGTTAATTGAAGCACATAAAGAAGAGTAGAAATTGTGGGTTTGGAGAGAGATATCCGTCGGTTATGTTGAGTGAGGTGAGGAATGTGGGTTTGTGTGTGGAGTTTGTAGGATAATTAACTGAATAATTAATTATCTGCCTTAATTATAAATATTGTAATTGATCTAAAATCAAGAAATAACAGTGTAATTATCACATTAATATTCTAAAATCTACCTTTTTGGAATTTTAAGCAAATATGCATGAGAAAATTTCGAACATTTGAATCAAAACAGTGATAGCAAAAATGATGGCGCACACACACCTCAATATACGTATAAAATTAAACTTTCAAGCACAAAATCACTTGATCATATTTATCCACCTTTTTGAAAGAGTACATCGTAGTTGTCAGCTCCGTGCCCTATAGCTACTTAGTGGATTATGACCATATTGAATTAATTACCTTTTGAAAAGAGATCATCGTAGTAGCGAGCTTCATGTCTCATAGTTACTCAGTAATTAATCCAATATTGATGCATATTTAATCACCTTTTGAAAAGAGATCATCATAGTGGTGAGTTCTTTGTCCCATAGTTTCTCATTGATTAAGCATTCATTGTGGTTTTTTAAATATACAACATTTAAGAGATGTGTGTCCAGAAAATAATTTTCAAGGTCTAAATGGTAAACTTTCTACAAGAAATTCACTTAATAGATAAAATAGGTTTGACACTTAGAAATAAAAACATGACTCATACTGATGTTGTTTAAAATATTGTCAACATTTTGCACAACATCTTGTTAAAACGGACTCAGATATTACATAAACCAAGAGATTTCTTAAGGGAAGAAAACCTCTCATAATCAAGAGCTTTAGTAAATATATGAGCTAATTGTTTTTTAGTAGAAATATACTCTAATTTCACAAATTCTTTCTCTACAAGGTCTCTTATTAAATGGTGTCTTATACTAATATGCTTAGTTAATGAGTGTTGCACAGGGGTTTTAAAGATATTTATGACACTAGTATTATCACAATAAACAGTCAGAACATCGCTATCAATGCCATAATCATAAAAAAAAAATCTTAACCACAGAAGTTGTGTACAACAACTTCCTGCAACAACATATTCTAACTCAGCAGTTGATTGTGAAACACAGTTCTGCTTCTTGCTACGCCATGAGATCAGATTGTTTCCCATGAAGAAACATCCACCACCGGTGCTCTTCCTATCATCTGCATCTCCTACCCAATCAACATCACTATAGCCAACTAAAGCACAGTTATCATCTTTTGAGTACATTATACCCATCTCACTAGTTCCGCCACATATTTTATAATTCTTTTCACAGAATTTAAATAAGACTCTTTAGAATTTTTCTGGTATTTTGCACATGAAAAAAATATTAAACATGATGTCAGGTCTACTAGAAGTAAGATATAGCAAACTTCCTATCATTGATCTGTACAGTGTTGGGTCAACATTCTGCCCATCACTATTTTTACTCAGTTTTTGTGTAGAAACCATGAGTGTTTTCATGCATTTAATCTTTTAACCAGATTCTTAGCATACTTACTTTGTGAGAAAAAATATACCATCTTTACTTTGTTTAATTTGTAATCCAAGAAAGTAATTTAGATCACCCACCATAGACATTTCAAATGTTGAAGTCATCTTATGCACAAATTTATTCAGCATATGTTCACATGTTGAACCAAATGCAATATCATCTACATAAATTTGAGCAATTAAGAGATAATCATTTGAATTTTTAATAAACAAAGTCCTATCAACTTCTCCTCTAACAAAACCAAATTAAATTAGGAAATCAATTAGTCTCAAATACCAAGCTCTAGGTGTTTGTTTGAGTCCATACAAAGCCTTATTCAATTTATAAATATGATCAAGATATTCAGGTACTTCAAAGCCTTTTGGTTGTTCTACATAAGATTCATCTTTAAGTATTACATTTAATAAGACAACTTTGACATCCATTTGGTGTAGCTTAATGTCAACAAAGCATGCAATAACGAATAACAGTCTAATAAACTCAATTCTTGCTACAGGAGCAAATGTTTCATCAAAATCTATTCCTTCTATTTGAGTATAACATTGAGCTACTAGCCTAACTTTGTTTTAAATTATATTACCAGATTCATCAGTCTTATTTTTTAAAATCCATTTTGTTCCTATGACATTAGTATGACTAGATCTAGGAACTAGACTCCAAACTTCATTTCTTTCAAACTGGTTTAGCTCTTCATGCATTGCATTTATCCAATTTTCATGTTTAAGAGCTTCAACTACATTTTTTTGGCTCAATTAGTGAATGATAACATTCAAAAATTTACATGATTGCACATAGAGGACATGCAAATAGACCTTACCACATCCTTGGAGTGAGTTTCAAATCTCCTTTTGGTTTGTACTTTAGTGTATTGTTCACCAATTATGTGATTCATTGGATGAGTCTTTAGAATCCTAGAAGAAGGTGTTCTTCATGTTTCTAATACGTTTTCTGACTTAAAAATCTTTTCAGATTTTTTAGGCAGTGTTGTCCCAGATGATGACTCATTTTGGGCAACATCCTTTCTCCGGTCAGAAACTTTTGGAGTTTCAATTAGATCAGCAACATCATCCTCATAATTTGTACCTGCAATACTAGAAGTATCATCAAATACCACATTATTGGATTCTTGAACAATATATGTTCTTAGATTGTAAATTCTATAAGCTTTGCTATTCCTAGAGTAACCCAAGAAAAATCCTTTGTCACTCTTAGAGTCAAATTTGTGCAATTGATCTTTATCATTAAGTATGTAGCAAACACATCCAAAAACATGAAAGTACTTTAGATTAGGTTTCTTGTTATTTAGGATTTCATATGGTATTTTAAAAGTTCCAGACCTAAAGAACACTCTATTTGCAACATGAAATGTAGTATTCAAGGTTTCTGCCCAGAATCTTTTTGAAAGATTTTTAGAAATAAACATGACTCTAGCCATCTCTTGAAGACTTATATTCTTTCTTTCAGCAATGTCATTTCGTTGTGGTGTTTTGGGAGAAGAAAACTCTTGAAAAATACCTTTGTTTTCACAAAATTCAGTGAATGAGTTATTCTCAAATTCTATCCCATGATCTGATCTTATCCTGTTTACTTTCAAGTTATAGACAATCTTAAATCTTTTATAAAGAATTTTGAATGCAGAAAAGCATCTAATTTTTTTTTTCAAGAATTCAACCCATGTAAATCTAGAAAAATCATCTACAATAACTAAAGAGTATCTCTTACCACCTATACTTTATATTTCCATAGGACCCATTAAATCCATATGTAACAGTTCTAAACATCTTGTTGTTGTGTATGAAGATAACACTTTGTGTGGAATTCTTGATTGCTTACCTTTTTGACATGGTCTACAAACTTTCACATCATTAAACTGTAATTTAGGTAAACCAACTACAACATCAAGTTTAATCAATTTGTGAATGTTTCTGTAATTAGCATGACCCAGTTTTTGATGCCATACGATTTCATCAGTTTTCATGTTATTACAAACATTGTTTGAACCAATCAAGTAGCAATTATCAGCAGAGTTATTTCCAGCATCAAACATTCATTGTTTTGGTTAAAAACATTACATGCATTCTTGTAAAATTTAACATGCAAGTTATCATCACATAACTGACTAATACTAATCAAGTTTGCAAGAAAACCATCAACATGTAACACATTTGATAACTTTGGAAAACCTTTCACATTAAGAGTTCATTTTCCTATAATTTTTCCTTTAGAACCACCACTTTAAGTTACATTACCACCATCATATGAGTCATAATAAGCTAAATATTCTATTTGTCCATTCATATGTCTTGAGCAACCTGAATCAGAATACCATAAACCTTGTACACATGCTTTTAGTGAATTATACACAACATTACATGAGATTTTAGTTTTAGAAGTCCAAGATTTATCAGTATGTTTCTCAGAATGTTGTAACACTTTGGATAACATGACTTTATCATTTTTCAATTTTGCACAATATGGCTTAATATGACCTATTTCAGAACAGTAATGACATATATAGACTTTATTATTCTATGCTTTTCAGAATTATCATAATTAACATTTTCATGTTTTGTTTTAACAAATTTAACATGCTTATCAGAATGAGAAGGTTCAGAAGTGTCACCAACAAAGCCAAGTCCAACTTTGTTTTTCTGTCCAAAAGTCAATAACATCATCCAGCTTCATTTTCCCTTGTGAGAATTTCTTGAAACTCAAATTGATCTTTTCAGATCCTCCTTAAGTTTAGACAGTTCCAAGTCCTTTCTAGTCAAGATCACTTCCAACTTTATGAGAGAATTCCTTAAATCAGAATTTTCCAAAGTCAAAGACTCTAGAATCTGATTTTTGCATTCAAGCTCCTTACTCATCTTCTGTCATTCACACTCCTAGTGAATTTCTTTTGTATTACCTGTCTCATCAAGTAAACCATTAAAATAATTCACATCTGGACCATTTTCACCCAGTGTTGTCTCAAATGACATGTCATTTTCGTCAACATCAGAGTAATAATCATCCAGATGATCATCAAAAGTATCATCATACTCTATCCTAGCAGAAAAAACACATTCTTCTGTTGGGATATAGGTTAGATGTTTTGAAGATGTTAAAACAAAGAACTGGTAATAGGACTAGATGAACCTGTTACTCAGCTACAGATTAGTCTAGGTCTAGAATAGGTCTTTGGTTAAGGGGGAAGAAATATGAGGTGACTTGACCAGAGCAGATGAGTCTGAGCAGATGAGCTCTGACCAGTGAATTCTGCCAGATGAGCTCTGACCAGAGGAGTCTGTCAGAGGAGCCTGACCAGAGGAGTCTGCCAGAGGAGCCTGACCAGAGGAGTCTGACCAGTGGAGTCTGCCAGAAGACCTCTCCCAGATGAGGTTCAGAGCAGAAGTGTTACCTGACCAGACGAGTCCTGACCAGAAGACCCTGACTAGACCAGCCGAGTCCTGACCAGATGAGTGTGACAGATTAGTTCACTCACCCAGAGGCTTCGTAGTAATCTGGAGACAAAGAGATCTTGGAGTTCAATGATTGAGAAGAGGCAATCTGGAAGTCAACTGATGGAGGATATGATTGATTGCTTGATTGAAGTCAACTAATCAATCATACAATCAATCTTTGATTGATTATATCCCTTCAATTATAGTTGTTTGAATTGTTAGCATTCCAACGGCTAGTTCATTCTCACAACTATAAATAGGAGTGCATAGTGATGAGTGTTGGTGATCAAATTTAATTGATAGGATTAGTGGTTGTTTTAGATCGGTTTAAGATCACCAATCAATTACGTGTGATTGATTACCACCATAAATAGTAAATCGAAGATTCGGGATGTGGAATGGTAAATACAGAAATCGAAATTGTGTTAATTTCGTATATGTGTGTGTTTAGGTGTTTAAGTGTGTGTTTTAGGAGTATTTGTGAATTTGAACTTGTATTTCTTAGCTGGAGAACAACTATTTATAGAGACTAACAAGCATGAGGTGTCTATGACTCTTGGTCTCCCTAGCCTGCATGCTTGACAAGTGTCCTATTGACCTTTGTTTGACCTTATCTAAGCTGAATCTTAGTTACAAAGTCTTCTTTGGTCTTATCTCGGGCTCATTGTTGTTCGTCTAGGTCGGTTTAGTTGATCCAGAATGGTTCTTCCATAGAAGTTGTTCGCCTTTTGAGGTTATGGTTCAGAAGTTGTTCGCCTTTGTGTTTTACACAGATTGGCTTTGGGATCTTGGTCCTTTGTTCGTTTCCATACACCTTTTAAACTGGTAAATGCACCATCTTTCATAATGTTGTTCGTCATTATTGACTTGGTGGAGGGTTCATATTTGGCTTCGGGTCTCTAGACCTGTTCGCCAATATGTTGTTCGTCGGTAGAGTTGTTCGTCAGTTTATACACTCCCTGGATTGATTTATGCACCCCAACTTGATTTTCTTTGTTAATCATCTTTGATTTGGGGTTGGTTCTTCATAATCCTTTTTAAGGCTTTAATCCTTGTTCGCTCAGCAATGATTGATGTTCGCCTATCAACAATTGCCCCCTATCCTGACTAAATGTTGCCCTAGACGAGCAACTTTGTGGTGAGCAACTGTAGTTAGGATACTATACTGGTGAAGATTCGGACGAACATCATTGAATCTGGCGAGCAACTCCGGGTGCACCGTTTCGTCTTCCCACGATCTGGGGAATGTATGAGGATGACGTGGGCAGCATGATTGCGCGCCGCCCACGCGCGATCAATCCCGAGGGGACGCACCCCTATATTTGCTCGTAGACCCTTTGGCTTTTTATTGATTTCGCAAATTGATCCCGTTTTCCTTCAATTTGGTCCATATTTTTCTGGGAATTGCATCTTGTACCCCGTTTTTAGCTGGGGTATAAATTGAAGGGGAAAACAAATATTTTCCCACTTTTTCACTCCTTGCTACAGTGCTCCGTCGTCTTCTTCCATTCCCGGTGATCTCCAGCTTTCCGGTGATGTTTCTTCAGCACTTTGGCCTCCTATTCCGAAGCAAGGTAGTTATTTTTCTTATCTTTCTCTTTCTCCACATTTTTCTTTTGATATTTTCTTCAAAAAATTCCCATCGCCGCCGTGTGGGACCTTGCACCATCATCTTCTCCGGGAATTTTCCGCCGTCTGGTTTTTTTCTTTCCCTACCTCCTATGTCTTCACACTCGAGTAATAAATCGGAGGAAACCCTTGATCCCCTCTTTCCCACTGTGGCACACGATAATCAACCCCCCTTTGAAATTTCTTCGGAATCGGACCCCCACGTGGACTCGGTTGTTCGATCGGTGGAAGATATTGGTGCTCGCCCGTCAGGGAGGGAGGTGGTGATCGTTACGAACAGGGATTCCGACGAGGGCTCTTCGTCCAGTACCGAATCGGAAGAGGATCCCGAATTTGACGAGTTGACTCGCGAATTTTTCGAGGGGATAAACTTCTCATCTCCAAAAATGCTGGAAAATGAGATTCCGGTTGGAGTTGCTCGACCTTTCGAATGGCGAGCATATGTTGAGGAACACGCGAACAACTTTGCTCGCCCACAAAGACAAATAATGGACTTGGTGAAAACTGACTTCCAGGCGAGCAAAATCAAGAGTGTTGTCCTCGAGGAGGATCTTGATCTGATCCGGGAGACCTACAAGATTCCTTATGACATTCATATGTGGGCCCCTGGGAGAAAAGAAAGAGTTGATCGCCCACCTCCAGGATGCACAGCGATCAACATTGATACACTGATCGCAGGCTTGAGGCTGCCGCTACCCCCAGTTGTTGGTCGCTTCCTCGAGGCAACCAATCTTGCCATTACACAGATCACGCCGATTAGATGGATGAATTTGCTCGGCGCAATATGCTTGTTTGCCTTAGAGGGATACGTTGATCGTCTTACTGCTGAGGAGATCAACTATCTAATGACAATTACCAAGTGCCCAGTAGGTGAAGAAGGTTACTACTATCTCAAGGTCAGAACTGGACTTAAGATGGTAGAAGGAGTGCCAAACAAAATTAGGGACTGGAAGCAGCACTTCTTCTTCATTGGGGGTGATTGGCGAGCATCTTCCGGTCCACACGGTGGCATTGGGCGAATTAATTCTCCTGCTTCTTATGGAATAATTAAGCGTAAGTTTATCTTTGTTCGCTTTTGAACTGTATTGTTCTAATTTAACTTTTCTTGTTTGTTCGCAGGCCCTCGATTGCCCAAGTGGAACTCAGAAGAGGAGGAAATTGGTGCGGAGTTCCTGTTCACCTCCTGTTTGGTCGGCCTACGCAACAAAGCGGATAGGACCATCCAGTACTTGAGCGAGGAGAAGTGTCAAAAGGTTGCTCGCCTATTTACATTTCCTCACCACCTAGAGGCCTAAGCTGAAGTACCCCAGGTATAGAAAATTTCTAACTTTTCCTTTTACAAGTTTGTTCGTCATTTGTTTCTCAAACTTGCTCGTCTAATTTTTTAGCCGAGCAAGTTACCGTTGCCGTCCCTCCCTGCTTTGGACTCTTGGAGCAGAGAGTATTCGAAATGGCACCACCGAAAGGACGAAGGAAGAAGGGTAACCCGTCTTCCAAGGTGTTGGCGATGACCAACAAGGCCTCTGCTGCCGAGCAAGCCCATCGGACAACTCTACCGCCGAGCACATCGCCTAAACCGGCCCTTGCCTCCTCTCCTCACGGTCCCAAAAGGCTGAAGAAAGGTGATGGCTCATATCTATCCCAGCCACCCCCCACCACTGACAAATGGAAATCCAAGGTGGGAGGATCTGGTCGCCTGCCCTTAGCAGAAGCTGCTCGCCCTCCTGCAGCTGATGAGAGAGGAGGAAAATCGAGCAAAGATAGGCACACTCCTCCTCGCGGGCCTGAGGACATCACCTATCTTGAATGGGATGGAGCTAAATTTGCCGAGTAAGGACTTTTTTTTAAACTTAGAACCAAGGACCATAAGTTAAAAATTTCCTAAGTCTCGAAACTTTCGTGTTCGCAGGTACCGGGCCAGTGACCATCCAGGGCGAGCAGATATGCTCCATCAATACGCATGTTCGAAGACCCAAGTGAACATTCGTGATATCGCCGCCGATCATGTTCGTCGGGCAACTGAGATAGTTGCTCGCGCCTGGTCAAAGCCACTGAACAAGACCGTTCTTACCCAAGGGGCCATTGATAACTTTCATTTATCAATGGTGCAGGCTGCCAACTCCCTCGTGTCTGCTCAACGGGGAATGGCTCAGGTGGTGGAATTAGAAGAAGCTGCTCACCATCACGCTGCTACTGTTCGCCAACTCTCCGAAGAAAAAGATATGATGGCGAACAACTTTAATGGCCAGATTGCTCGGCTCAATAACCAGATCTCCCTCTACATCGATAATGAAAAGAAATACCTTGAAGAAATTCAAGGTTTATCTAGTGAATTGGGAGGCAAAGATGTCATGCTCGGCGAAGAGAAGAGCAAATTGTCTGCTGCCGAGCAGAAGATTGCCGAGCTTGAGGCGGAGGTCACTTGCCTTAGGGAAGTGGAGGCCAGCACTTTTACCCGCGATCAACTCGAGGCAGAGCTCCAAGCCCGGTCTGCCCCCATCTCAAACCTGGGATACATCTGCGCTTATGCCGATTGCATCCGCATGGCTGACGCGTATGATTTTAGAGATATGGTGGAGGAGATGGGCAAGGACCTGTCCGAATTTCTGGAGCACTATCCCCCTCCGAACAACATTGAAATGCAATTGGGGGATATTGCCGAGCTGGGGGTTAAAATTGACTGCCTTGACCCCAGCATCACCATTACTCGCCCTCCACCTATGGTCGATGAGGGCGAGCAAGAAGAGGAGCCGGCCGTTGCGGACGAGCAAGCCGAGAGGGAGGAAAAAGCTACCGAAGATATGGCAAGAGATATGATCGTCGACCCACCGGCCGACCAGGCTCAAAGTCCTACTCTTGCCGATCAAACTCAAGATCCTTCTCCCGCCGAGTAGCAATAGATTTAGGACTAATCTTTATTTTGTAATAGTTGCTCGCTCTTTTTGTAGTACATTTCTTCTAAAATCCTTGTACTATTTTTAAGGCTCAATGCCTTCTATTTAATGAAATGTCTTACTTTTGTTCGCTCATTTTCTTTATACGTTAATTGCCTTTACATTTTTGTCAATGCTTTTGCAATTATAACATATAATTTTGTGCTTTGTTCGATTTGAACTTTGCCTTAATCGAATTTGGGTTTAGCCTTAGGTTCTGCTCATCTTAAAAGACGAACAACCTTTATTTGGCTTTGGTCCTCAGAATGGGCTTGTACCTCGAGCTTTTGGACTTTTCTTTTAACGAACAACTATATATACATAATGAAAAATTTACAAGTGTTATAAGACTGCTCGTCACTAACATATACAACCTGACGAACAACTTTGAACACTAACTAAAAACATGCTCGCTTATAATATTTTTGCCGAGCAACTTTGTCTAAAACTAAAAAAGATGAAACAACACTAGACTATACAATGTGCCAAACAACTTTTCATTCTATACTTTGCAAAATTTTCAAAAAATTAGGCAAGTTTTTAGTTTGCCTTACTTGGTTCACTTGCCCCCCAAGACATTTGTTCGCCCAATCAAAAACTTGTTCGTCTCATTGATAGTAGTTATTCAGATGTACAGCATTCCAGGAGTATTGGGCCGGCTTGCCTTCCATATCTTCGATATCGTATACACCATTAACGAATTTTTCCGTTATACGATACGTGCCCTTCCAAGTTGGTCCCAATACACCTGGAGGTTGGGCGAGCATCTTTCTTAGAACCAAATATACAACTCTGAATTCTCTGATTTTAACATGGGAATTATAATATCGTTCTGCTCGCTGCTTGTAGGTAGGATTTTTTAGCTCGGCACTTAATCTTTTTTCTTCGAGCAAATCCATCTCAGTAGCTAGAGCAGAGTTGTTCGCCTGCTCATCAAAGTTGGTCGTTCTGAATGTGTTGGCTTTTAAAGTCATTGCAAAAGGTGTTTCTGTTCCGAAAGTCATTGCAAAAGGTGTTTCTCCGGTGCTCGACCTAGGAGAAACTCTATATGCCCACAGGACTTCCGGGAGTTCTTCAGACCAACTGATTTTGCTCTTCGCTAGCCGTACTTTTAATGTATGCTTAATTATCTTGTTTACGGCTTCGACTTGTCCATTCGACTGGGGATGATAGGGCGTAGAGTAATGTTTTTTGATTCCCCACTTTATACAGAAATCTCTCAACTCTTTCCCATCAAACTGCGGACCATTGTCTGTCACGATGGTTTGTGGAATTCCAAAGCGACAGACAATGTTCTTCCAAATAAAGTTGATCATTTTCTGCTGCGTGATCTTTACCATGGCCTCTGCTTCCGCCCACTTTGTATAATAGTCGACTGCCACGACAGCAAATCGAACATTTCCAACTCCTGCTGGGAAAGGACCAATAATGTTCATCCCCCATCTTGCAAATGGCCACGGGCTGTACATTGATACGAGTTGTTGGGCCGGGGTATGAATGTTTGGGGCAAAAATTTGACATTGATGGCAAGTCTTTGCTTTCTTGATTGCATCCTGGTGTAAAGTCGGCCAATAGTAGTCTTGTCTGATAGTTTTGTATGCCAAGACTTGCCCCCCAGTGTGATTTCCACATACTCCGACATGTATTTATTCGAGTATTGCTCGTCCTTGCCCCCTAGGCAAACATTAGAAGTGAGATTGATATTCCCCTTTTGTAAAGTTGCTCGCCCACCAGAGTGTATCTGGCGACTTGCTTTGTTAGCTTGGCAGCTTCAAAAGGGTTGTTTGGTTTTTCCCAACTTTTCAAGTATTTGACTATACTTGTTCTCCAGTCTTCTTCTTCACTTGCTTGTTCGTCAAGTTGGTTGACATTATAACTTTTTGTTGATGGATCATTCATTTTTGTAATTATAATGTCTGCCAACTCTGCAGGTCCTTCGTTTGTTGCTAGTCGGGCCAATGCATCTACTTGCGTGTTGCTTGTCCTTGGAATTTGTTCAATGAAGACTTGTTCTAACAAGGACATTAGTAAGCAACAATCCGATGATACTCGATCATGTGATCGTCTTTCGCCTCGTATTCACCTCGGACTTGGTTCACAATTAATTGTGAGTCGCCGAATATTTGTAACCGTCTAACTCCTACCGCAAGGGATAGATGGAGACCAACAATGAGAGCTTCATACTCAGCTTCGTTGTTGGTTGCCATGAAACCAAATTTAATCGCCGAGGTGAATACTTGTCTGTCAGGGCTGATTAGAACCACTCCTTCCCCCGAGGCTACATTAGTTGAAAATCCGTCAACGTAAAGATGACAGGGGTGATCAAGTCCTCTCGTCGGATCTGGTCGGAAAGTTAGTTCGACAATAAAGTCGGCTAACGCCTGCCCTTTGATCGATGTTCAAGGAGCGTAAGTCACCCCGAATTGGCTAATCTCTAGTGACCATCTTAGTAGACGTCCGGCTATGTCGGGGCGATGGAGAATTTGTCTGAGTGGGAAAGTTGTTAGCACTTCAACTTGATGATCAAAGAAGTAGGGTCGTAACTTCCTCACACTCATGACAAGTGCGTACGCCAGTTTCTCGGTTGCAGAGTATTTGATCTACGCTTCGTGCAAAGCTTGGCTGACGTAATAAATGGGTTGATGGAATTTGCCATCTTTCCATACTATAACAGAGCTGATTGCCACTTCGGACGCTGCCAAGTACAAGTATAGCTTTTCTCCTGGGACGGGTTTTGATAGAATTTTGACATCTCCCAGGTAGTCTTTAAGTTGGTCGAACGTCTTTTGACAGTTGTTAGTCCATGTGAACTGTCCTTTCTTGATGGCTTCGAAGAATGGACGACATTTGTCCCCGATCTGGATATGAACCGATTTAATGCTGCTAGGCATCCCGTGAGTCTTTGGACTTCTTTTATCGAACGTGGTGGTTGCATATTCATGATAGCTTTGACTTTTGTTGGATTGGCTTCAATCCCTCGTTGACTAACAAGGTGGCCCAGGAATTTTCTGGAATGGACTCCAAAACTGCTCTTCTTCGGATTCAATTTCATATTGTAATTTCGAAGAATATCGAACACCTGAGTCAAATGTTGAAGATGGTCTTCCTTTCGGGGGCTTTTGACTGCGCTATTGTCTACATAGACTTCCACCGTATCTCCGATTTGTTCGTCGAACATCTTGTTCACCAATCTCTGGTATGTGGCTCCGGCGTTGATGAGGTCGAAGGGCATTCTCTTCCAACATAACAAGTTTTTGTTCGTATAAAATGCCGTGTTCTCTTGATCATCTTGATGCATTGGGATTTGATGATACCCGGCGAAAACATCCATGAATGTTAGCATTTCGTGACCTGCAGTGTTGTCCACCAACTGGTCAATGTGAGGGAGAGAAAAGTTGTCCTTCGGGCATGTTGCATTCAGATTTGTAAAGTCTATGCATAGCCTCCAGGTCCCATTTGGTTTTCTCACAAGGACTGGGTTTGCTACCCATTGTGGACAGAGTGCTTGTCGAATTAGGTCGTTGTCTAACAACTTCTTTACTTCTTCATTCAAACCCTGATACTTGTCTGGGCTATATTTTCTTCGTTTTTGATGGACATGCCTTTTTGCTTGATTGATGTTGAGCTTATGGCAAACATGTTTTGGATCTATCCCCACCATGTCTGCATGAGACCAAGCAAAAACATCTAGATTGTTGCTGAGGAACTCTTTCATTCGGGATCTGTAAGGCTCAGGGAGCTCAGATCCTATGTATAATTCGAGATCCTGGTTTTCAGGATTAACTTTGAACGCCTCCAGTTCTTCAACTGGAGTTGCTCGTCGTTTTTGTCCTTTCCAACGAGGATCAAGTATTGGTCCCTCAGGGTTGAAATCATTTTCGATGCTCATGGGCTCTACTCCCAGGTGGGGATCTAGATCGTCTGTTGGCCCTGATTTGTTGTTGTTTGTCAACACCTGGCCCTCCAAGTCGTCTGATAAATGTTGCTCGTCACCACCCCTTTGTTGTTCGTCAGATGGAAGTTCTCCATGGGTGGTGATGAGTTGTTCGTCCAACACTTGTTCGTTAGAGTGTTGCTCGTCAGTATCCATGTGGTCCTCTATGTCCATCATGTTCTCGAGTATTGATGGTTCATCAGCAGGATAGCTATTTGTGGCCTCCATCATGGATACTAATGCATGTTCTGCCTGCAACTGTAGGAGACATTCCCTGGCCTTTCTTTGATCTCCCTTCACTGTGCCTGCTCCGCTTGCTGTAGGGAACTTTAGGCAATAATGGTAAGTTGAACATGCAGCTTTGAATTCATTTAGAAAAGGTCGACCAAGAAACCCGTTGTAAGTTGATTCCTGATCGACGACCAAGAAATCAACCATTCTAGTTATGTTTTTCTCGGGTTCCTCGACCGTTACAAGCTGAACGGACAACCTAATTTCCCCTAATGGGATTGTTACAGCATTTCTGAAGCTTAAAATTCTGTGATTTGAAAGTTGGATGTAGCCCGAGTAGTCTCCGAGCTGGTCAAGCGTCTTCTTGAAAAGAATGTTGGTGTAGGCTCCAGTGTCCACCAACAATCTGTGCACTCTGGTCTCCATGATCTTAGCACAGATCACAAGCGAATCGTTATGGGGGGTCAAGATTCCCTCCAAATCCTTCTCAGTAAAGGTCAATTCTGTTGTCTGCATGATGGATGGCTTAACCCACATTGCTTGTACTTGATCGATTGCTCGCAATTCGGCTTTTCTTTTCTGGTTGGAGATCGGCGGCCGTCCATCAGAACATCCTCCCGCTAGTTCAGTGGGTTCCATCATGTATAGATCTTCAAGCGGGCGAGCAGCAACAGCCGGAACTGGTCGTCCAGGTTTATTATTTTTCTGAGGTTGATCATCCTCATCCTCAGAGTTGCTCTCCCGGACTCTCTTTCCAGGTTGTCTCTTAACAAAGTCGGAGAGCTTCCCCTCCTCGTAGAACCGCCAAAGCTGCTTGAGCAAATCTCTACACTCGCTCGTAAAGTGCCCCACGCTTTGATGGTAGGAACAATACTTGTTAGGGTTGAGTTTTCCGGTGTCTTGACGGATTTTCCGGGGAGGGGAGAGCAACTTCTTCTCTTTCACGCTCTCATAAACAGTATCGACTGACACTGTTAGCATCTGGTTCAACTTTTCCTTAAGTTCCGTCCCTTCAGTAACTGCCTTCATGTTTTTCGGGACTCGGTAGCCGGTTCCGCCGGGTTTCTTATTGTTCTCCTTGGGATCAACTTTGTTCTCCCCCAAGTTTGATTGTAAGGCCTCGTGCATGGAAACGAATATGCCGCCTTGATTTTTGAACTCGGCATAACTTCTTGGGCACTTCAGACGTACCTCCTTCCATAGCTTCGATCCTTTTTTCAACCCGGCCATAACGGCAACAATTTTCGTGTCCTTGCTGATAGCTCATTCAAAGATGCCCCCTGACTTGGAGGTTGTTCGGCGAGCAAAGGTACAAACCTTTCTGCTCATCGCAGTCCCTCACTTGGAGTGGGCAAATCCTGGAGCTATTTTCTAGGGTTGCTCGCTGCATTTGGCCCTAGATGCCTGAAGGCAGACTGGGAGAGTCTCTCATGAACTGAGGGGCGTGGTTGTTCAAATGTTGCTTGCCCACGCTCTGCTTCCCGGCGAGCAACTTTCTCCTGGAGTTGGGGTTGACCAAGTCTATCCTGGGCACTGGAACGAGTTGTTCCATGGCTTGACACTGTTGTTCGCCCGCGAGCAGACTCAGTTTGGCCCTCTCTCGGTTCGACCACCTTGGCTTTGCCCTTATCCCGCCTGGCTTGGGCACTATTCACTTCGTGTTGTTCGCCCCTAACTGACCTGGCCCTAACAACTTCCAGGGGTTTATCCTTAGGCCTTACTTGTGAAGGCCTATTTTGTTCTTGCTGTCTCTGGAGAGCTTGGAGAGCAGCAATGGTCTTGGCCAGTTCATTAGGGTTGTTCGCTAGAGCCTCCATTTCAAGCGGGAGATTATGGGTTATAGCAGTATACTGTGATCTATTCGCATGCCTGGGATTACGATCCTGGTGGTCGGCCGACGAAGCTCGGGTAGGAGATGCTCTCCTCGACAAGCGTGATCCTTGTGTTTCCTTGGATTGAGGCATTTCAAATTAATTTGTCTTAATTCTTATGATGAAGAACACCAAGAACACCAAGAACACTTTTGTTTGAATCTTCAAAAATTGACCGTTAAAGTTAGGATTGAAAAAGTTGGACAATGTTTTTTAATGATTTTAATAGAGACAAGTTCTACTTGGAACTCATTTTGATCGATGAACAGGTATTGTAACGTTAAAGTTTATTTCAGATTTTGTATTGTTTCTTATATAAATTAATCTCTTACCGTATACTCTCAATAACTAATAATGTTGATTTCATTTCAATATTGAATAATTTATAAATTAATCAACATTATTAGTTATTGAGAGTATACGGTAAGAGATTAATTTATATAAGAAACAATACAAAATCTGAAATAAACTTTAACGTTACAATACCTGTTCATCGATCAAAATGAGTTCCAAGTAGAACTTGTCTCTATTAAAATCATTAAAAAACATTGTCCAACTTTTTCAATCCTAACTTTAACGGTCAATTTTTGGCTCTCACTCTTGATATTAGAAATCAGAGAAAATTGAGGTGTCATACTCTTGAAATCTAAAATGAGATTTAAATTACAACAATTAAACCATCATAATTATTCAGATAAAAATATATGATATAGTTAAATATATTATTTTTGCACATTAAGAATATTTAAACTGAACGATGTAGAGCATAAATCAACAATCATTATTACATTCATATTGATATTAATATTTAAATCTAATCAAATTGTGAGCACTTAAAATGAAGAATTTAATTATAAAATAAATATACTAATAACAATAGATATATAACTAAACAACAATTGATGGGAGAAATCTCAGCAAAAGAGTGGAACAAAAGAAACTTTGATGTGAAAAAATGAAATACAATATGCTCTTATTTATAATTAAAAAATATGCAATATTATCTTACCCATAATAAGAATATATCACATAAGAATATTCTTTGGAATATATAACTATATACCTTTTATTTTAGGAAAAAAAAAAAATCAAACATTATATTATACTATATATACTAACTCAAACTTAGAAATGATAAATTTAGATTCATTCAATAAGTAGATCATATTTAATTACATTAAGGTTTGGAAAAAATATGATTTATAATAAATTCCAAAAATAACTAAATAAGAAAATGGAAAAAATATCTATTTGCATTAATTATGCATCTATAAATTAATGGTTTAGATTTAATGATATAGAACGAAGGGTTTAGATTAAAAGTTTAACCAACTTTTAATGAGAGCGCAGTATTTCAAAATGGAGAGATTTGAGACATGCCACATCAACCTAAGAATAAGGTGGTGTTGACACATCATCTTGAAGAGGTTTGAAAATATATTATTATAAGATTAGTCTAAGTAATGTTATTCAATAATTATTATTAATTTATGTGAATTTTGATGTCTTTTTTAATTATTTAGTTTGTAGGATATACCTATAGGATTTAGTGAAGGACACGGGCTACAACTAAACAAACCCTATAATTTATTGTATATACCTCGAAAGTTTTTAGATAAAAATACTCTTATATTAAATGTCTACAGAAAATAAAAATAATATTTTTTTTTAGTACGCGAAATTCGCGTGGGTACACACTAGTATATATATATATATAGATTAATTCTAAAAATACAAATTATTTTTACCAAAGAATAAAAATTAAAAATATAAAAGATATAAGTTATTTTACTGTATGAATTATTATACTAAGAAATATTGTAAATTAGTTTTCCCTATGACCAATTTTCACTATATATAGTTATAATAAAGTGAGAATCTCATTTGCTGAAAAGAAAAAGAAAATTAACAATCTATCCAGCACCATAGATGAGGAAGGGAGAGAGTATTTAAAATGAGAGCCATTAATCTAAAGCCTCTTTCACCGCCCGAGGAGGCGACGCTGTGGTGAAGGTGGTGGAAGAGAGCAGCAACGGGCCGGAGGAGGGACTTGATTTTCGGAGCCCAACCCGATGCTAAAAAGAAGTACGCCCCAGTTTGTGTTACAAATCCTACGGCTAAAATTTGTCGCTATTCAGCCTTGATAAAAATGGGAGTGACTTGTGTAATGTTTTTCTTCCTCAATCTCACCAAAAATCGTCTTCCTGCTGCTAAATTTATCTTCTCTTTTCTCCGTTTGAATTACTTAACTATTTGTTGTTTAAGGTTTATGTGAATTAATGAAATTTGTTTTGCACAATGGAGTAGCATTTCAAATTATTACTATCTCAGTCTCTGAAAAATAGACCTGTTTTTTGTTCCACGTAATTTAATGCGATATGTCGAAGAGTATTACAAAATTTTCTGAGGTTCGTTTTTTAATAAAATAATTGTAAATGAAAAGTTTGTTTTACATACTTTTCATAAACTATCACTTTATTTAAAAAAAAAAAAAAAAAACAGCCCTCAGAAAACCCCGTAATACTTTTCGACATATCATATTAAATTAGGTACAAAAAACAAAACTATTTTTCAGGAACGAAGGTAGTATTACATCTAAATGACACCTAAAATTAGACAGATGGAAGGATGATTGCAATTGCTAATTGGGCATCTTATAATATCTTCCATATAAAAGATGTAACATCTTACTTTTTACTATCCTATAATTACTTGCACAATTTTTTTATTCTAAATGTTCCAAAATAACTTGCACATCTCAAGATTAGAAAACTCTCCATAAAATTCATCCTTATAATATTCATAATTTTACATAAAATGTTATTACTTTTAGATCCACGCTTACACACAATCCAATCTATTTTTTTACTTTATCATAAAAAATTAGGGGCGTTTACAAAATGATACAATCTCAAACCACTATTTACAAGATAGCACAATGTTCAAAAAATATGTTCTTATGTTCAACTTTTTTTTGTGCTTCTGTTCAATTATGTTGTATCAATTTGTAAAAAATTGTTTGATATTGTATTATCATGCACTTATTCCAAAAAATTACAATATTACACTTTAAAATTCCACTTATTACCTTTTCTTATTTTTGGTGTTCCATCAAATGGTGAAGCTAATCCGCAACCGGGAAGTATTTCACAGGAATCCCAACCGGTATCCAAAATGTTTGAATGAATTCAAGTTTACTGATATGCATATACTTGTGGCAGAATGGAAATGGAATGAGGAAGGGTTGTTTTGTACAAAATTTTGATTACTTGCTATAGTGGTTTTATATCTAAAAACTAAAGGAGCGCTTGGTTAAACACACTTTAATGGTAATGTGAATGAAAATTTGTTTTCCATCTATGACCCTAAAATAAAAATAATATGCTGGGAGAAGGACTGTTCCAATGCTGATTGCATTGCTAGTGACATACCTAATTTAGGAATAGAAGTGGATAAAAAATGTGTGTTTGTAGTTGTTGGTGGAGGAATAAGGGAGTGATTGTAGGAGGAAAATAGGATAGTCTAAATGAGTGTTGATTACCTTATTTAGAAGAGAGAATGGATAATAATTTTGTTCTAATAAACCCTCATAATTACACTATTTTTTAAACTCATTCCATTATCATTGAAGAGTTACCAACCAAGCCTCTCCTAAAGTATCATGATTCCATGACACTTTTGGTGGAGTTACTTTCGTGCCACATAAATATTGCACTCAAATCCTTCAGTTGATTCTAGCACTAAATATTTCAACAAACCAAAAAAAATTTATAGGAATGATAATCATTTCTTATAATAATATCATACCCTTCGGTCCTTACTCTTCTTCACCACTATCATTCTCATATATATATATATATATATATATATATATATATATATATATATATATATGAGCAAATACTCATTCCTAGCATATACTCATTTCTCAAAAGAAATCAACAAACTCCTTCACTGCTACTATCATTCTCATTCATATACATCCTCAAAAGAAACCAACAAAAAACATTAATGCGCACCTTTTTAAGTAGACTGTTCAAACTCCTGTTTATTAAAATGAAAACAGCAAAATTACAGTAGACGCAAATTATAGTAGAATCATAAACATCAAATGATTCCAAAAAAAAAAAATAAACATGGTGGTCGCTTTAGGACAGTAGTGTGATTAATTAATAAAAGAAACAGAGGGTCGATATGAGTTTTAATCCAGTGATGAAAAGCCAAAAATAGCACCCAGCAGCAGTACAACAATTATAATACACACACTTCAATTTAAAATATCAACTTCTTAACACTCATCGTTCAGAAGGCATTGATAGACTCAATTCTAAGTTTCACAATGACCCCATAACCTTAGAAATAACACCAAAAGCACAAGGATTGAATGTGAAAACTTTGTGTTCTTAAATTTTATCAGAACAAACAAAGTCCCAAAATTGTAAAATACAATAACCCCATTTAAACCTAACAAAAAACAGCCCATGTCCTAATAAAAACTAGAATTCCAAACTTCCAAAAACATTAAAGAACAAAAAGTAAATCAAATTAAACAATCAGTCTGGACTAGACAATGCAGACAGTCGTATTTCGCCAAGAAAGCGAGATAGCAGCTGTCTCCAGCAGAATCATCACTAAGATAAGGCACAAGGTGCTTGACATTAGGTTAAAATCCTAAATTACAGACAAATGAAGACTCCCAGAACACATGCATAATACTGATCAAGAAAAGGTACATCACATGATGACAATATGATTCCCCGAGTTACACAAACAAAGGGGGCGATTGGTTAGCAATTCTTCAATGGTAATGAGATTAAATGTAATTATGGTGGTTCATGAAAACAAAATCATTACGTCCCCTCCTAAAATCATTTGTAGTCCACGCTACTATTCCAAAATTAGGCATAGCAATAGCAATGTAACCACCACTGGAACAATCATTCCCCCAACATATCATTTTTATTACGGGGATGAAAAATAAATTTTTAGTATCATTACCATTGAAGAATTTGAACCAAAAGTACCCTAAGTGAAAATATTTCAACAACAATAATGAAAGTTATTCAAGAAGAATCGCCAAAGGTGCAAGGTAGTTGTATTTGCCCAATTGATATACAGATTACACGAGCTAACCTACAAATGAGATCAACAGACCTGAAACTCTTCAAGAAAAACCAATATGCACAATTATATCACACGTCCAACATCTAATCAAAGAATCATTAACATCCCAAGAACAGAGCAAAAACTACCTAAATAAAACAGAAATTCGGGTCCTTTAAGGGTATGTTTGCTTTGTCAAATTAGGAGGGATTGCTATTTTAATTTCATTTCTCATGTGTTTGTTTCATTTGACACTGGCTCGAAATAATCGTCACAAGGATAATTTTCACATGAAGGGGCTGGACTAATAATCTCATGAACATGAATGAGCTATAATTATTTATCAATCATATCCTTCAAGGCAAACGAGCCCTAAATAGGTAAAATAACCCATCTCTAAAGAATACTATCTTAAAAGATTCAAAAAGAAAATCAGAGTTCTTGAAATTTTTATCCCTTTCCTTGAAGGTTCTTACTATGGACAACCATACAATTTACAACAATTGGAAAGATTCAAGAAGACTTCAAGTCTTCTACAAAAGCAAGCTTCTCTAATGGCAATCTAACCAAGAAGAGATTCAGGAAAAAAGACGAATCAAATTTCGTCATTGCATAGGTCACCAACAGACCAAGCTCTGTTCATGAATAGTATTTACTATTCACTTTTGACTTTTTACTATTCACTTTTTTGTTTTGGAATCCGGGGTTTCATGTCCAGCTCTTCTTTTTCTATAAATAAGTCTTTTTTTTCCCTAAACCCTAAACCCTAATAGCCTGCTCAGGACACTCTTATATTTCCCCTTTTGATTATGAGGTTAACTTTCTCTCCGTCTAGAGCTTCTACTTCTCATTTAAGAGAAGACATGTTTTCTAAAAACAATGATTTTGACAATAATGATATTATTATTAATAAAATATATATATATAAGCACCAGACATATCAAAGGTAAAATGCAAAACATAAAGACTAGTTATCACAATTATCAATCCACAACATGAAGTAGCATCAGTATTACAAGCATATTAATCAAATTCTACTTCCTTAGGATTAAAATAGAGAAAGCACTTATCTATGGGAATCATCAGACCACCTCCTTGGGCGGCGGTGCAGACTTCTTGAGGTCCTCTTCAACCTTTGTAGGGATCGCCAAATACCCCAACTTCTTTTTGGTAGCGGTGACGTCATCGTCGAAGCGGCTGGGCGAGAAGAGGGCCCACAAGAAGTACATGATGGCCGCGGTGAGGGCCCCACAGCCGACGCCGAAGAGCAGCGCTCCGACGACGCTCATGATGTCCTTGGTGCTCGAGACGGAGGAATACAATTTTTGGGGGAAACCGGATGACGTCATCGTTTGAGAATTGTCAAAATTGATCGGATTACTGAAGATGAGGGTGAGATACCGGGGGTTTTGGATTCGAAAGAAGGAATTGGGGTTAGGGTTGTTGTGAGGGTAAAAGGTGGTGGTACTGGTAGCGGTGAAATAGAAAATAGTTTTGCAGGGTCGGGCTGAGGCAGTGGCCACGAACAGGGATAGCAGGAGAAGCAGAGGGAGAGGGAGAGCGTAGGTCGTCATTATCGGCTCTTCTGTTCTAGAGAAAAGTAAAGTAAAGAGAGAGAAAGCCGAACGTCAGTGTGAATTTTATTCAACACATTTCGTCCAATGCCTCTTATATACAAATAGAAATAGAATAGTGGGTTAAATTCACATTTTCCTATTTTCAAAAAAAAAAAAAATTCACATTTTCCTACATCCAATTTAGGGGGCAAATTTTTTAATTTAGGCCAATTCATAAAGTTGATTGAAAAAATAGGGAGGTTTGAAATTTTTTTACGAAAATAGGGTTGATCGCGCCTGGAAGTGGCGATCAAAGGAGAGGATCGCGCTCACCAGGCGCGATCTATACATAGCTAAAATAACAACCCCTTGATCGCGTCTGGCAGAGGCGATCAAAAGAGAGAATCGCGCTCCCCAGGCGCGATCAACACCAAGGGGTGCCACGTAGTAGATCGCCCTTACGGGAGGCGAGTCTCGACAAGAACTGACGCACGCACATGGCGAGATTCCCAGTCAACTCCGCGTGCTGCGCTCCACCACCCCACGCCAGCTGCTCTCCACTACTATTTTGGCATATAAGAGTACCCTTTCACCCCATCTTCCTCCTCTCCTCATTTCAATTCTTTCTGCTGCATTTCTGCTTCTCCTCCTCATTTTATTTCTGCTCTTCTTCCTCCTCATTTCATTTCTGTTCCTTCACCCCCCATTATTATGTTCGAATTTTAGCAAAAAAAAAAAACACAAGGGTTGCTTCCAAAATACAAACCAATCCAAAAAGAAAATGTAAGTATTTTTGTCTTTTTAAATTTTTTGCAGTTTTTTATTTTATTCTAAAATTTATTTTTCTCAACTTGCAGTCTCACATATACACAAAATAAAAGCTAGTTGGTATTTTGCTATCTACCTGAGGAGTACAGACACTACTATCAAAAGGTAAATTCTTCAAAAAATAATTAATAATATTTTTCGAATTTATTTGCATGCATATATTATCTTTTTTTTTTTAAATAACGGTACACATGAAATATGCTACTAGATGAAAAATTCTCAGTATATATATGTAAATTGCAATTATTGTACACATAGTATTTGTTCTTGGTTCTAAAGGTTTTAAATCTTGATATTGAGTTTATGTTGTAATTGATAAATATTATTAAGTTCGTGAGTTTTTTTCCAATTAACCCAATTAAATATGGATATAAATTAATTATTTGTACAAATTCACTCTTTTTTTCCATATAAGGATGTGCTAATTTAGTGGGTCAAACTTACATTATAATTATAAGACTTTATTTTAGAGGGTGTAAATAAATAAAAAAAAGTTGAGAAAAATTATATAAACATAACAAATATTTTGAAATAAGATTTGAGGCCAAAAGCAGCAAAAGTTTTGGATAGGAGGGAGTATTTCTTTTTATCATAATGGAGACTTGAATATATGTTGCATGACCGGCTTTTGACCGAAAATAAATAAGGGAAATTATGCATGTACACCAATTTCATCGTAAATTTATTTATATTTTATATATATTTTATTAAAAAGTATTAATTTAATGGTAATAATATATAATGAAAGCATGCAACTAATCGTTTTAATTCTTGCACAATAAAATTGGTTATAAGAAGCTCAGTCTAAACATTCATATCAATCATGGTCATGGTAATATTTTCTTTAAACGATTAATTTTAGCTAGCATTTAACTCAAATCAATGACTTGAAGCGACTTTACTAGCTTCTACTAGTAGCTACCCCGCAAGAGTACGGGTTCACTGTAGTATGGGCAAGTATAGGGACCAAGTAGTATCGAACCCAAGGGATAGTGTATATGCGAATAGATCCCTGAAGATCTACGCGTCGTAGTCAATATGAGTGTAATGTTTTTTGGGTTTTTGAAAGATTAATTAAAAGACTGAATTAAACTAAGTAAACTAAAGAATGAAAAAAGAACGAATTAACTACGGGTTACCCTCAACGAATTAACAAAAATAAAAGCAATAGAAGAAACAACGAACAAAAACATAATGAATTGAACGAAGAAAATAAGAAACATGAACTAGGGTTTTAAAATAAAATAATTCTAAGAACTGAAATTTAATTAACTAAAACGAAGTTTAAAACGTTTAAAGTAATCAAGCTAATGAAAAGAAACTAAGAAACGAAAAGAAAACTAAGAATTCGTATGAAAAACCTCAACAACGTAAAAGTAAAGCTTGCTCGTTCTTCTCCTCTTCCTCTCTCTAAAAATTAAGTCTAAAAGTGATTTCTAAAGTTGGGGATCCTTCAAAACGTGTTTGGAAGAGGTATATATAGGCACCGGGTCGAAACGGGAGTTAATGGGCCGAAAATACGCATCCGGAGGCGAAAATACGTGCGCGCTCGAGCAAAACGCTCGAGCGGTGGCGCTCGAGTGATTCGCTCGAGCGCTAAAATTGTTCTGTAAGTTTTTGGCCGCTCGAGTGATTCGCTCGAGCGCCGGCGCTCGAGCAAATCGCTCGAGCGCTGGCTGCTGTGCACTCGTTCGTAAAATCTTCATATCTCCTCAACCGGGAGTCCGTTTTGGCCGATTCAAAGTCCTACGAACTCCTCTTTTCGCCCTCTATCCATCTATGAAAACCAAAGAGACAAATTAATAATTTTATAAAAATGATACTCATTTGACTCCAAGCACTCATCGAAAACACTCAAAACATGAGTAAATCGGGCACCAAAACATAACAATTTCACGCCTAATCAATCAACCTCAGATCTGGATTACACTTAAAAATCACCCTCCTTACTTCTATTTGAATATGAGAAAATAACTCCCCTCTAAAAAAATATGAGAAGATATTATTTTAATGATATTCTTGTTAACTATAACTGTGAACTACAATTTTATTAACATAATAAAACAATTAGTATTATTTAATGAAATAATATTACCTCTCCAATTAATATTTTTAGTGAAAACAACTAATATCATTTAATAAAATAATTAATACTCTTTAAATAAATTTCAAGATAAATATTACTCACAAAATATATTAAAATTTAATAAACTCACTGTTGCCTTGCTTATAATTTAAATGGTGGCATTTGGCTTTATAGCAAAAGTTGGATATATAAGTATAATTACTCAAAAATTGGTGACATTTGGCAAATTTAAACGGTAGCAGCAAAAAAAAAAAAAAAAAAAGATTTAAACGGTTGCAAATTTTGTGCAATATAGATTAAAGTTATTTAATGCATTAATAGTTTAATCCCGCCATTATCTCTAATCTACTTTAAAAGTCAATTTTATTGTAGTGTTAATTATTTGTAAAACTCTAATATACTATTTATGGTTTCATATTACATTTACGCGAATGTTGTAATTATAGATGACTTTATGGTTTAATATACACTATCATTTATGTGTCTGAGTTTTAATATTTTACAGGATGGATGCTGCAAAAGAGACACTATTATATGGACCGGCGAGCCGATCTGTACTCACGATGCAAAATGAACATCGCTCGAGACTAGACCGTATTAATCGGGAATCGAGTGAAACTGTGCTCAGTACATACCAAGGAGGCGATGGGGTGTTTTGGACATTTAGGCAAGATGACCCCGATCCTCGAAAGATTGTACTTCACCCCCGTGTAGTGGAGAGATTGAAGACGATGGGTTTTTACGGTCCACTTCGTTGTGGGTCGTTCAGACTTGATCGACATCTCATCACTGCATTAGTGGAGAGATGGCGTCGAGAGACGCACACATTCCATTTTTCCGTCGGAGAGGCCACCATCACACTACAAGACATTGCCATTTTGTGGGGATTACCCATAGAAGGAGAGCCAATTATATGCAAAGATGAAAAACGTACTTTTGGTGAATGGCAAGCTAGGTGTAATGCGCTTTTGGGCATCAACGTACAACAAGTTGATATCAGGGGCAGGAGTGCGATCATGTTTTCTTCTCTGAAAAATATGTTGAGAAATGATATTGCTATTTACGACGAATCACCACAGGAGGTAGTTGATCAATATGCACGGGGGTGTGCACTTTTACTTCTGGGGACAGTAATGATCCCCGACCACACTCGAAATGCTATCCCGTTAGTGTATTTGAACTTTCTGGAGAACGTGAATACATCAGGGGAATACAGCTGGGGAAGTGCTGTATTAGCGACTTTGTATCGGGAACTCTGTATGGCTTGCCACGCTAATGACAAGATTATCGCTGGAGCATTATGCTTGTTACAGGTAATTCTTGATTTGTTTTAATTACTTTTAAACAAATCATTGATTAGTTGTATGTTGAAACTAATTTACTCATGAATACAACAGATATGGGCATGGTCAAGGATAATACCAATACAACCAAGGAACGTATATCCTATGCTCCAAGAAGGACACATCTTGAGTGTAGATGGTCGTAATTTGGGGCTTCCACCGTATGGGGCTAGGTATTTTTCTCTAAACACATTTATCTATAAATCGCATAACATTCGTTTGGCTATGCATACTTATTGTGATACCTACTTAAATTATAGGTGGATACATTATCACAGTCACACTGAAAGTGCGGGCAACTCGATTCGTGTATATCGCGACATATTTGATCGTTTGTCTGATGGCCAAGTAAGTTATTATTATAATGATCCGCACAAATATATAAGTGTGTTAGAGGAAAATTAATTTTTTTCGTCTACACACAGTTAATCTGGGAACCCTATGATGAGCAAGCTGAGGAGATCTCGAGTCTTGGACCTCGTTGTTTGACCCAAAATTGGAGGTCACAATGTCCGCTGATCAATATTTGGATAGTGGAGCTTCATTATCCAAATAGGGTGTTAAGACAATTTGGAATGGTCCAAAACATTCCGAGTGATGTTGAAAGTAGAGACCAGGACTTGCATAATCATACCCGCCAGGGAAGATCCGGCTGCGATTGGACCATTAAACATCAAAAATGGATTACTTATTGGAGGAACAGACGACCATTCATGCCTTGCACTCCTATCAACAATGGTAATCCGGTCTCCAATGACTATATGCAGTGGTACTATGGAATTACACGACGATTGATTTCACCAGTGGAGTATACTGCAGTGGCCCGAGGTTTCCAACCAGCAAAAACATCTACTCAAGATCTTTTGGTAATATATATATCACAAATTTAATTTTATAATGTTTGAAAATTGAAACATGAATAACACTAATTTTTTTTGGGTTACAGGTAGGCTGGTTTCGGAAGCTCAAAATTAGTAAAAGACAGTGCAATCCTGATGATAGAGCATCAGTAGATAGTCATTTGGAGCTCACTGAGAATTACATCACTGAAGTGGAGCCTTTCATAGAAAACCCTGCTTATCTACAAGATGTGGCCTCAGATGAAAACGTAGAAGTTGAGGAAAGATCTACAAGACAAAGAAGAAGGAGATCCGTAGGACGTGAAGATGCGGGTCCTTCAACGTCTAGGAGTCGGAGAAGACATTCCTCAGCAATGCCATCAGAGTCCCCTTTTCCCCGACAAGGTATTCAACATGGGATACCTCAGTCTGCTCCACGCACGCAGTATGGTGCTGGAAATGGTATGCAATTTACAAAATTACACTTGAGTGGATTTACATTTATTTAGTTATTATAATTTTTTTATAACATGTGACAGATGCTTCCACGTCTGAATTTTTGGGTAACACACAACCAACTACATATGGTATGTAATTCAATATTAAGAAATTATATTTATTATTTTATTTATTATATATGCATATCACTGTTAATTTGATAGCAGCCTGGCAATCAAATGAGGGGGCGTCTCAGCCTACGCCTCACACACATTATGGGTTACCCTCATTTGGACATGGAGCTTACACACAGCCTGCTGGAGATGGTATGCAAGTTACTAAATCCTGAAATTACACAAATAAATAATATTTTTTAAGAGATAATGTTTATTTATTTATAATATATTATTGTTAACTTGATAGTTGGTTGGGGTAGCTATGAGGGGGTACCTCAGTCTGCTTCTGCATCGACGTTTCAACAGGAGGTGCCTCAGCCGAGTTTTCACACACCTTATAATGAACAAGGTATTTAATATCAACTTATATAAGTAAATGTATATATTGTAAAATATATTATTGATCTAAATTCATTAAATGTGTGACAGATTTTCTTACATCATGGGGTGGTTCATTTACTGAGATGTTAAACACGGGTATTGATTTGAATACCTATTATCAACCTCAGTTCTCACAAGAACAACCAAATTACACTTCAACGCCTATACCATTTGCGGGCACAAGTGAGAACCTTGGACCAAGCCAAGATGAACAACAACCTCGTCGTGTCCGACACGATGTGGCACGGGTGGTCATTTACGTCGTCACTAATTGTATGATATTTTGTATATATATTTATTTTTAATTGATAATTTTTTTATGTATGCAATTTTAAATACCGCTACTTGTGACATTTTTTTAAGTAGTACTACCTCCGTCCCAATTACACAAATAATTTAAGTAACACAAAGAAAATGGGACAAGGAAGAAGAAGAAAGCATCATAAAGCATTATATGCATATTAGCCAACAAAGAAGGACAAAATAGACCCACTAATTAGGAAGCAAGTTACTTTTAAACAACGAATGTACATCTCATTAGATACAACAAGTTGATTCACCAAAGGGGTTCAGAACATCAATGCGAAGGTCCAGCTCTATCTTGGGCTTGGTACTGTTGTCTAGCGCGGGTTTGGGCCCAATCCATCTCATTGTGAATCCTGGACGTCACATCTCGACCACGACGCCTTATCCTGCGATCTGGATTATGCCTCAGTTGGAAATTGGGTTCATCCCACTCCTCAGGATCCGGCAATGGCTCAAAAAACCTAGATGTGTAAGTCGAAGTATACACATTTGTATTGTAACAGTCGGGCACATACACACTTGGATCAATCCTGAACTGTCTACACACCTCCAATGCATGTGAGCATGGGATACCATCCAACTTCCATAGCCCGCAATCGCACTCGTGTCTCGATAATGCAACTCTGTATGTGCGACATTGTACTGAGCCCTTAATACGAGTAGAAACTCTGGCTGATCCCACCTCCTGATTAAAAAGGTCTACTTGATGTTTCATCCCCTCTCGCTGCCCTGAATCAAACCTGTCATGAACATATTTAGGCCACATCCGATTTCTCAACACTAAAATCCCTGCTTCTTTAGCACGTTCCATAAATGCATTTTTGGATCGTGTGAAAGTTGCACTGACGATGGCAGTGATTGGGAGGCGTCGTGCACCCTTAAGAACACCGTTGATGCATTCTGAGATATTAGTTGTCATAACACCGAAACGGTGACCTCCATCATGGCAAAATGTCCACTTGGTAGGATCGATGTTTCGTAGATACTCATGACCTTCTTCGCTTAAAACTCGTATTTCGTTCATCCTTATCTCAAAATATCTTACAGACAATGCTCTTCCTGCAACATAACACAAGTCCTTCAGCTTTTGACTTTTGAACTGAGTATTGAAATTTGAAGCAACATGTCTTAAACAATAACGGTGCACTCCTCTTGGTGGTGAAAATACTGGGACTTCGTCCACTGCCTTCAGTATACCCTTATGTCTATCGGAAATAAGGCATACCCCCTCCATATCACCGACAACATGTGTGGCTAACATATTAAGAAACCATTTCCAAGACATATAACTTTCATCGTCAACAATGGCATATGCTACTGAAATGATCTTCTGATTGGCATCAAGGGTGTTAGCAATCAACAATTTGTGTTTATACTTAGTGTAAAGGTGAGTACCATCTACACAAAGTATTTTGCGACAATGCATGAATGCTTCAATGCATGGCTTGAATGCCCAGAAGACATAGCCCAACGTGTGCACATTCCACTCAATCGTTGCCTTGTGCTTCCACTCCACAATGGTCCCGGGATTGTATTTCTCCAAGGCCCTCATATACTTGGGCAAATATTGACATGAACTCTCCCAAGTTCCGAACACATTCTCTCTAGCACGTTTCAATGCTTGCCATGCCTTTTGATATGAAATAGTGTAATTATATTTCTTATCTGCATGCTCCACGACACATTTAACGTCGTATGCTGGTTCAACTTGTATGAGACTCTCCAAGTCAGCTGCAAGCAAGTTTTTACATAGATTTGAATGACTGCGTGAGTCAATATCCATCAGACAGGTATGTGGCGGTCCCAACCTGGTGATTTCCCAATGACCAGATCTTTTACGGTATGAGGCGCGCAAATGCCACTCACAGTGTTGCAATGTCGAGCAATTGTCATTTTCACTTGCATAGTTCTGCTTGCACACCAACTTCATTGACTTCGAGTTGCTCTCTTCGACTCTGTACTCACGTCTTGCATGTTGGACCGAGTAATTCTTCACGACATTGATCGCAGTCTCTTTGTCTTTGAAGATCATTCCTAACCTCAAAACTCCATCATCCGCATCGTAGCCCAGATCACCACTTGGAACGCCTACTGAATCAACAGGTACATCATCACATGACCTATCAAAAAATGGCACTCCAACCAAATTTGGATGAGGTCTCACTCTTGGCATTAGAGAATTTGGTACAGCAATACTTGGCATCCAAGGATTGTTAGTGGTATCATCCTCATCAGACGGCCCCTCGTCCTCAGAACCATTATCGCTTGGTTCAGAATTACAAGTAAAGTCTGGATATAGATCACCTTCTATATCAGCTATGGAGGTGCCGACAGGGGCCATTATCTTAGTGATACCAGAAGGTCCAACACTAGGATCTGAACCACCGGCATGACTAGACCCTAAACGTTGGTAGGGTTCATCTTCCCAAGCACCCCACTCATTATGGTTCACTTGCAAGGCCTCGTATGCAATGTTTGAAGGTCTATCCATATTGGCTCCCCCACGACCTGACCCTTCAGAAGGATAGTATTGGTTCTCCCACTGACCATGGGATGCTGGGTACTGCACCTTCATTTCAACCTCTACTAATAGCTCAACTGAATTGAGCCCCGCTTGTGGATGGAAGAAATAGAGAAGGTCGTTGTTGTTCCTAATAGGACAACTAGAGGAGGCATTCTCATTATTTATTATGCAGGACACATTCAAAGAATACACTCGCAAATCTAATCCCGTGATCTCAGACAACACACGTAATAGACCATAGAAATCAAGCATATGATCAACTCTTCTTGTTCCAATAACAGCTCCACAAGAGCGCACAAGGATTCCAATATCGCGAGAGATTGGCATATCTTCAAAAACACAACACACTTATAATTAATATACAAATCTATATTAAATTTGATACTTAAAATGCATCAAATAATTATATAATATATTGACGTATATAACAATTTTTTAAGTCCGTTTTGTGTAAACTAGTTTCACGGTTAAATTGGTTTACAATTAATATCTTATAATAAAATAACTAATATCTTTTAATGATACAATTAATATTCTTCGACTAATTTTTTTAATGAAACAATTAATATTATTCAAAATTACTATATTATAGTGTAAATAATTAATACCCTTTAAATAAGTTTTACAATGAAATTAAGACACTACTATTAAAAATAGTTTATTGTAATATAATATATTTATTTATGCATGATATATATTTTTTTAATTAAAATTTAACTTTTTATAAGTTAGTTCCTATCAAAGAGTATATTTTTATTAATAATTTTAGGATATATTCCAAATAAATTTATAATTCAATAAAATTTATAAAATGATGTACAAAATAATTGTATTTTTTTTTTTGAAAAAAATGGGTGAATCATATAATTATGTCAAGGAACATGCACCCTAAACCCTAAATATGATATTCCTTAATTTGATTGATGTTTCTCCAAGTGAAATGATATTAAACACCTCAAAATAAGTTATACTCCCTCCGTCCATGAGTAAACTTCCCACTTTCCTTTTCGGGTCGTCCACAAGTAAGTTTCCCATTCCATAAATGGAAAAAGCAACACTCTACTATTTATAAACTTTAACCTTCAAACTCACACAATATTACCAAAAATGCCACTCATTCAATTTACTTTTCAACACTATTCATTACTTTATCCCAAAAGTCAACATGTGGCCCACCATATATTAATAAACAAATACACTTTCTTAAACCATTCAACAAAAAGAAGTGGGAAACTTACTCGTGGACGGAGGGAGTATATTAGAATAATTAAATTACAAAAAAAGACACCTAAACTAAATTCACAGCAAACACAATTACATGCATGGACAAACTAAATTCATTAAAATATTTAATAACATTGTTTGTTTCTTTAGAACCAAGAATAAATACTATGTGTACAATAATTGCAACAGTGAGTTTATTAAATTTTAATATATTTTGTGAGTAATATTTATCTTGAAATTTATTTAAAGAGTATTAATCGTTTCATTAAATAATATTAGTTATTTTCACTAAAAATATTAATTGGAGAAGTAATAATTTTTCTCAACTTTTTTTTATTTATTTACACCCTCTAAAATAAAGTCTTATAATTATAATGTAAGTTTGACCCACTAAATTAGCACATCCTTATATGGAAAAAAAAGAGTGAATTTGTACAAATAATTAATTTATATCCATATTTAATTGGGTTAATTGGAAAAAAACTCACGAACTTAATAATATTTATCAATTACAACATAAACTCAATATCAAGATTTAAAACCTTTAGATAGAAGAACAAATACTATGTGTACAATAATTGCAATTTACATATATATACTGAGAATTTTTCATCTAGTAGCATATTTCATGTGTACCGTTATTTAAAAAAAAAAAGATAATATATGCATGCAAATAAATTCGAAAAATATTATTAATTATTTTTTGAAGAATTTACCTTTTGATAGTAGTGTCTGTACTCCTCAGGTAGATAGCAAAATACCAACTAGCTTTTATTTTGTGTATATGTGAGACTGCAAGTTGAGAAAAATAAATTTTAGAATAAAATAAAAAACTGCAAAAAATTTAAAAAGACAAAAATACTTACATTTTCTTTTTGGATTGGTTTGTATTTTGGAAGCAACCCTTGTGTTTTTTTTTTTTTGCTAAAATTCGAACATAATAATGGGGGGTGAAGGAACAGAAATGAAATGAGGAGGAAGAAGAGTAGAAATAAAATGAGGAGGAGAAGCAGAAATGCAGCAGAAAGAATTGAAATGAGGAGAGGAGGAAGATGGGGTGAAAGGGTACTCTTATATGCCAAAATAGTAGTGGAGAGCAGCTGGCGTGGGGTGGTGGAGCGCAGCACGCGGAGTTGACTGGGAATCTCGCCATGTGCGTGCATCAGTTCTTGTCGAGACTCGCCTCCCGTAAGGGCGATCTACTACGTGGCACCCCTTGGTGTTGATCGCGCCTGGGGAGCGCGATTCTCTCTTTTGATCGCCTCTGCCAGGCGCGATCAAGGGGTTGTTATTTTAGCTATGTATAGATCGCGCCTGGTGAGCGCGATCCTCTCCTTTGATCGCCACTCCCAGGCGCGATCAACCCTATTTTCGTAAAAAAATTTCAAACCTCCCTATTTTTTCAATCAACTTTATGAATTGGCCTAAATTAAAAAATTTGCCAATTTAGGGGGGTGTATTGGTTGTAGAGTCTGTAGGATTTTTTTAGACTTTTAAAGTCTAGGTGTATTCAATCTGGATTTTAAAAAGTCTTTAAAAATCCTGAGGTATTCAATACGGATTTTAAAAAGTCCATAAAAATCCGGAGGTATTCAATACGGATTTTAAAAAGTCTTAAAAAATATTTAGGTATTCAACAATCTATAGATTTTAACAATCTATAGATTTTATTTGATTCTTTTCCAAAACTATAAATAAAATTCACTCTCCAAAATCTCTTCTAATGTGTAAAGATTTCTACGGATTCTCTTCTTCTACCAAAATCGTGCAGCCCCTTCAAGAGACGTCGCGTCGTCGCCTTCATCCCTTCACAACGGTGTCATCGACGAATCGTTGTGCCCAACGCTCACGTCCAAATAAATCTCGATGTCCACCGCCGACGCTAGCCTTATTCAAGCACCGCCACTCTGCTTGGTTCGATCTATTCTTCCTGTTTTTTTTTTATGATTCATAGGGCTTTGAGTTTCGTATTTTCCTATTAAGGTAGGAGATTAGTAAACTGTGAATGATATAGTGTTTATGCTATGATTGTGAATGACAAAGTTAGGGCTCAAAATCGTTTATCTACATAAAATTATGCAAAATGAATTTGGGGAAAAGACTCTTACTGATATGCACAAAAATGGAGTGAGTCAATTTATTCACTAGAAATTGCAGCAAATCATCTAACATATGTGTACGAATTTGTATTAGAAATTTGCCTTTGTAATAATATAATATGTAACTCTGTGTCTACTTATGCTTCTGCTTTCCTGGAATTCATTTTATCACGATTCTTCAATCTTTTAGTTTTCACTGTCTGATATGAAGATAACATGATTTTAGCTCCTTTCGTATGATCATTATTTCTTAACGACACTATCACAAGGTTGCTGTGATTTTTACACCTATTTGTTTCGGATGTTGTATGGTTAATTTTTTGTCTATTAATGTTTCTCAATTCACAAATTTCAAACTTTCAATTAATTAATTAATTGGCTATAATATAATAGCAACATATTGGAAAATTTAATTCCAGATGGTGGCGTTAATATTGCTTAAGTTGTGGGTGTGCTTCTTTTTCTCTGTGGCCCGTACAAACACATTTTTCACAATTAATTCTATGAGATTGAGAGTTTATAGTTATTGTTCTACTTTTTTTTTTTTAGAGGTGTGCCTATTTGGGGGTATTACCCTATAGAATATTTAAGATTTGATTAAATAATTAGGAGAGGTAGCTAACTAGTATGTTTATTCATATATAGTTGTAGTTAGAGTTATGTCTTGTGTGAAGACGTATACCTCAATTTTTTCTGAACCACTTCTAATATTTCATTATATGTTTAGATTCTCTGGATTAATATAGTAATATTATCATGGGGGATTCACAACAAGATACAAAAAAGAAGGCATCCTATGAACAATGGACTAAGGACCAAAGCGACTTATTGTTAGAACTCATGGTTGATGCTGCGACTCGGGGATGGCGTGATAATAGTGGTATTTTTACCAAAGCAACAGTGGAAGAAAGAATACTTCCTGTTCTTAATGAAAGACTTGAGTGTAATAAGACATATAACAATTACCAAAGCCGCCTCAAATGGTTTAAAAATCGTTGGTTATCTTATTCAAATCTTATGAGGTTTAGCTCTGGCTTTGGGTATGACCAAACTACTAAAAAGTTTACCGCTACAGATGAAGTATGGGATGCGTACTTTAGAGGTAAATTTCTTAAGCATCATATTACAATAAATATTATAGAATAATTTAATTTTGAGAATATAGTGAATTAATTAAAAAAAATATTTATTTATGCTAGGCTCACTCAAAAGACGCGAACTTGCGCTATGGGGAATGTCTTGATTACGAGGACTTGGAAATTGCTGTAGGAAATGGTGTTGCTGTAGGAAAAAATTCGATTGGGTTGGGTAGTGCTACTGATGCAAGGACATTAGGAGATGATGAAAATAGAGATGTACGCATAGAAGATTTGAATTATAATGCTGAAAATGAGATGTTTGTAGGACTATCTCAAAGTGATTCACCATTTGGTTCCACACCACCTTCAGGGTTCCCTGAAGTGTCCGAGGTCTCCACTCAAAAAAGAAGTCAACCCAAAAGAAGTAGAGCTCAGTATGAAGCAAATTCTAGTTCCACTGAAAATATCCCTCAGAATGGTCTCATGGAAGAGATTAAAAAACTAACCAGCACTTTTGAAGGAGTTCATAGCCTCTTGGAGAAAAGAGATATAATACTAGAGAAAAGAGAAAAAGAAAGAGCTTATACAACTTGGGATGCTATCAAAGAGATCCCAAATTTGGATGAAGATATTTGTCTCAAGGCATTTGACTTGCTTGACACCAAGTCAAAAAAAGATGGTTTTCTGAAGATGACTATTCAGGAAAGAGCTAATTGGATAGCTTATAAGATTAGAGGATATTGATTATTTGAGTCATGTATTAGATATTATGCTATATTTTGTTAGGGATCGTTTTAAGACTTTCTTTTTTATCACTATTTTGTTTGGGATCTTTTTAAGATTTTCTTTTGATCATATATTTGAAATTAATGAATTCTATATTTTTTATTATTATTTGAGTCATATGTATGCATTTGAATATATGAATCCTTGGATTTGTGCTTGAATCAATTTATTTGTTTAATTCATAGCGTGTTATTTAATTAATCTTTATCTGTGTAGCATGGAAAATCGTGAAATATTGGAAGAAGAAATAGAAGAAGAAGAAATGGAAGAAGAAATAGATGAAGATTTGGAGATGGAACTTTACGAAAAAATTAGGCTCTTGATGTTGGCAATTAAGGCAGTGATAGTTTTATTAGAAAAAATTACTATGATGCCTCGACGTATTGAACCTTCTTTGAAGCGACGTCCAATTACTAGAATTGGATATCATTTTGTACGTAATATGATCGAAGGAGATCCACAAAGTTTTAGACAGTTGTATAGGATGTATCCGGATGTGTTTCTAAAGTTATGCACTATCATTAGAGAGAAAACTCATCTAGAAGATACAAGATACATATGTGTTGAAGAAATGGTGGCAACATTCTTGATCATTGTAGGACACAATGATCGATATGGTAATGTTCGCCAAATGTTCGGTCGTTCGCATTTTGCTACTAGTCGAAACTTCAACAAAACCTTAAAGGCATTGAACACTATAGCACCAGAAATGATGGTTAAGCCGTCTACAGGGATGCCCGCAAAAATTCAGGAAAGTACAAGGTTTAACCCTTTCTTTAAGGTATGAATCCTCTTGGTAATATTATATATATATATATATATATATATATATAACTTATATCAAATGTAGTAGTTTTTTATTTATCAAATGTTCACTTTATTTTAGGATTGCATCGGAGCTATTGATGGAACTCATATCCCGGCAACGGTAACAGGCCGAGAAGTAAGCAGTTATCGTAACCGTCATGGTATTCAATCGCAAAATATTTTGGCAGCTTGCAACTTTGATTTGCAGTTCATATATGTGCTTAGTGGGTGGGAAGGTTCAGCACATGACTCAAAACTTTTAAATGATGCACTATCAAGAAGAAATGGGCTTCAAGTCCCTCAAGGTACCATATTTTTTTATTGTGTTTATATTTTTTAAATGGTGAGAAGCTAACTAATTAAATAAAATTGTATTTTTAGATAAATATTTTCTCGTAGATTGTGGATTTGCTAATCGACGTCAATTTTTAGCTCCATTACGTGGTGTTCGATATCATCTAAAAGATTTTGGTGGTCAAGGTCGTCACCCCAGAAATGCAAGTGAGTTATTCAATCTTCGTCATGCATCATTAAGAAATGTGATTGAGAGAATTTTTGGCATTTTCAAATCACGTTTCACAATTTTCAAAACCGCACCTCCGTTCCCATTTCAAACACAAGCAGAGTTAGTATTGGCCTGTGCTGGATTACACAACTTTCTTCGGAAAGAATGCCGCTCTGATGAATTTCCAGTCGAATATGAAGAAGATCAAGATTCACCACATCTCGACATGGAAGAGGAAAATTTGGAAATGCTTTCTCAAAGCCAACTACAACAAAGAACGAAAGCTAATGCATGGAGAATGAGTATTGCTAATGTTATGTGGGAAATGAGGCCGAGGTATAACGGTGATGGAGATGAAGATGAAAATAATAATGATGAATAATAATGTATTTTTTTTCTTGACTAATATATTTTTGGTATTTTTTTCTAAATAATTTGGATTTTTTATATACAAGTGTGTTTCATATATATCTGCATCAATAGTTTCAGATCCGGAGTCTATGAAAATCTATGTAAATCAATAAAAAAGTATATTTTAAAATCCTGTAAAGTCTATGAAAATCCATGTAAATCAATAAAAAAAGTCAGTCAAACTCTATATGGAGTCTATGGATTTTCAAAATCCATAGACTTTTTAAAGTCCAAAAAAATCCAATAAAATCTCAATTGAATACACCCCCTTAATTAATCTCAAACTTTTCAATTTTCCATAAATAAAAATTTACATCTAAAAATTGGGGGAGAAGTTAAAGCGTATATTATATCAAGAAAAAATGCTAGAACTGATTTTTACTTTTGAGACATTTTCTTGTGAAATATTTTACATGTAAAATATATTTAAAATAAAAAAAATATTAAAAAATTTGCAGGTCAAATCGCTTCAAGTCAAAATTCAAGAATTCTAAGCGAGTTGGATCGCTCCAGGTAGGGATGGCAATATTAACCTGCCCCATGCGGTTTGGGTCGCCTCGGCCCGTGCCCCGTAGTAGAATGGGGCGGGTTTGATCTATAAATGTGTCACTTGTCATCGTACTGTATCGCACTGACCTACTACCTATTGAGCTAAGTTTTTTTTTTAAATAATTTTTATATTGTAATTTCTAATTTACTATTATACCCCTTTAAAATTAAATTACCTAAATTAATAACATTCATTTATATATAATTTTCTTTTACAAAAAAATCATATATTAATTAATTAAAACCACTTAATTAAAATTTTAGACGATGGATTTTTTTTGGGGGGGAATACTGCTCCCGCCTAACACCGCCGCTCACCGCCATCCGTCGCCGCTCCCGTCTCACCGCCAGCCGCCGATAGTTCGTGTAGGGCTTTCCATTCATCTAACAAATTAATTTGGGTTTTGCTATCCGTTTATTCATCGAACGAAGACAGGTCTCTCCAATCGGCCACTGCTTTAGCCGGCGGTCGTGACGTCAGGCTCACGTACAACCGCTACTCATATTGGCATTTTCATTGGCGTCTCCAATTCTAGGCAGTGGCATTTAGAGTTATTTGAACACATTGATTCTGGATTCTTGAGCAATTCCAAGTAAGCTTTCAATTGCATCTATTTTTTATTTTGATTTGTGGATTTCCTTGCAATTTTTTCACGAATTCATTATGAAATTTATCGATAAGAATCAAATTTCAGTGTTGTTGTTTAAATCCCTTGAGTGAGTAGATTCACTGCATTTTAGAGATTATCTTTTGCATCAAAGTCTTTCTTTGATATGTCAATAATTATTATAAAAAAAATAAAAAATTCAATTGAGCCTAAGAGTGTTGGTGAGCCTAACAGTATTGTCAATGCACTGTTAAACATTTGGTTTCTTCTATTTACTTGTTCATTATCCTCTTCAACAATCTTTTTTTTTTTTTTTATCTTGAATTAAGGATATTAATATGAAATGTCTTGTGAACATACTCCTTATACTTCCTGAAACTAAAAATACTATATTTTCTATCTTAGAGAGTACAATATGGATGAACACAAGGACTTGCATTTGTATAAATTGACCTTGTGGTAGCTTGTATGATTCCCCTCATAGAGCCTAGCATTCTTTAGTCTTTTTTTTTCTAAGTGAATGTTCTTCGCAGAACACAAGAACCTGATACTAATATTAAAAGATCATAGTACATATGACATCATATTACAAGGGTCAACTAGATGTTGGTAACTTTCATATAACTCGGACATGAATGAACTTTGTTGATGTTCATTGCATGCATAAGATCATATATAGAATAGGGGTCAATGTAGGATCTAACATGACATGAAAGACCCACTGCCAGTTTTCTAAAGTTAAATCAAGGTTCAAAGACACAATATACTACCAGCAATCAATTAAATCTATATATATATATATATATATATATATATATATATATATAAACAGAATAATGACTTCTTGTGTAAGTTTCCGCCTAAATATTAGTATTGTGGACCTCCCAGTAGAGTATTGGCCCTACTTTGTACTGCACGCTTTTCGCAAGTGTACTATCTCATTTTTAATTTATTCCTTTACTAGAGATTATTCTCCTCCCTGTGTTGTTGTTAAACAGATCCTTCCGTTTATTTTTCAAAAAAAATTAGATTGTTGCCTTTGATATGTGTAATATTAATTTCAAGGATTTATTGAAGATTTCATCAAAGATTATTTTTCATCGTCCTATACAATGAGATTTACTCCCTGGTAAATTTATCCTTCTTCAAATGAATTCTCGCGTTATTTCGGTTTGAATTACATAGGTTGATTTCTTGTGAATTATTGAATGAAATTTTGGTTTTTAGTTCCAGCACATGGAAAAATTTGCTCGATTGCTCATCTTGAAAGGGAATTTTAAAACTAACTGTTATTTTTCCAAATATTAGAAGAATCGAGGTTTTAGTTTCAAATTTATTAAGACGAAATTGACGAATCTTGGATGGTAGATTTAAAGTGTTCGAACAGAGGAAATTCAAGATTGAATTTTGGACGTCTTTTTCGGCGGTTTGTTTCAGACGACTTTTCAAGGTTTTGCCAGAATTATTTTTTTTTAAATGGGAAGAGCAATCTCCTTACCTTTATTTTTTCTGGACTTTTGAATTCTAAGGTTAATGAATTTCATAAAAATCCAGATTTAGGATTTGTTGATTATTCGTCGGAAATGGACGTTGTTCGTCTTCGTCGATTTGCAACTCCATCATTGGTTTTATCGTCAGTTTCTATTACTTTCTAGTTTCTGGTGTTCTTCATTTATCAGTACAGATATTTCTTCATTTATCAGCACTAGCCAGCTTAGTGTCTTTCTTTATCTTTCACAAAATCATTTCTACCTCTAATTTCAATTTGTTTAGTTTGATTTATCATTTTTTTAGCAATTACCAAATTTGGATACACATGACTTTCAATGCCTTTTTTAAACAAAACTTAAGCTAATGAATATATTTAATAAAAGTAGATAAATATGGGGCACTACACTACTTATGCCCTGATTAGTGTCCCCCCATAACTCTATTTATTGTGAACTCCAGAGAAAGATGAGAGAGAGAGAGAGAGAAAGAGAGAGAGACCTGCAGGTCTGTAACACAACTTTATCACTCTCGTTTTTTTCCACATAAACAGACTACATTAAATCTCTGCCCATTTATCACTGCCTCAATAATTTTTTTACCTTTGATTGGGTTAAACTTAATTTATGACCACAGTGTTCCATTGGGGAGGTAATTATTGGCTAATGGGCACAATTAACAACAGTTGTGAATTGAATGAAGACAAAACATAGAACTGAACAAAATTCTTGAAAAGAAAAACCTGGAAAAGAAAGATGGATTCCATTTCTATATCCTTTCTCTCTCTCTGAGTCCACCAATCACTCTCTCTGCTCAAACCCCTGTTGCAAGATTACTTGTCTTTCTCTTATCTCCTCTGTTCCCACTGCTTCAGCCGGCGGTCGTGACGCTAGGCTCACATACAGCCGCTGCTCATACCGGCACTTCCATTGGCGTCTCCAATTCCAGAAAGGCTCACGTACAGATGGTGGGCTATGGTCGGCGGCGCAGGGCTGGTGACTGTCGGCGCTGGGATGGTGACTCTCGATGATGGGCGTTGTGGCCGTGGTTGGCGATGGGCACTGGGTTAGCCTCTATGTTTGAACTGGGCTGTGGTTGGTGCTAGGTTGCTGACCGTCGGTGTGTTGGAGTTATACGTGAAAGTATGCTTTTACTTTGTATAACTCGTGTATCAAACACTCGTTTTATGAGAATAATTCTTTTATCGCATTTGCTTTAGTTATGATTGAATGTTGAATTTCTATTGCAAACCGTTCAATATATAGTACGTGTTACATTGTAGTTAATGTGGTGATACCCGATCACGGAAGATGACATTAACAGTTTACTTGTAACTAAACGTACATTTTCACGGCCTAGGTGGAATTGAACAATCCACCGTGAAAGGTCGATGTGTAAGGCTCAGATTGGTCTGTCTTGACCAAGAGATTGCACTAGCACATTTAGTATGTGTTGAAGAGGTCCTACAGCGAGGAGAAATTCTTCTGTTCTGAAAGGTGAAGAATTAGACCTCAGTGGTTGTTGATTTCTTAATCTCCGTCACTTAAATATGACCGTGTGTGCTTAGTAGTTACTGCTTTGATTCATGTTGGGTGAGAATCATTGTGACTTCGAACTTTGTGTCTTGGGCAGTAATATTAATCATACGACGGTTGCTAAGATTTAATACGGAGAAACGCGTGCGAGTACGGCTCGTGTGATTAGTCCCCTTGGTGGGCTCAGAAGTTTTATTGTACCAAATCTTGCAAGTGAAGAATTAGTTTCTTCGGTACGAATAATAATGTTGAGCTGTCTTTACTCCAAGGTGAAAGATGTTAATTAATTTAGAGCTATTCAGAAGCTTAATTAATTAATGGACTTGATAATCTTAAACGCGGGAAATAATAACCGGGAGCCCATATTATCGTAATATGGATTAAGATGGATAGTGCAATATTAATTTATTAGTGGTAATAATTAATATTAATGGGCTGAATTATATTGGGGCTCAATATTGAAATTCAGAAGTCCATTAGGAGGTCCAATCTTAATTCTCCTTAAGGCCCCTCAAGTAGCCCAATTAAGTAGCCCAATAATGATAAGGTGATTAAAATAAAAAGAAAATATTATGCTGATTTTTTATGAAATTTTCGAAAAAATGCATGTGTAGGAGAAATTAGATTTTGTTGATTTTCTTGAAAAGATATTATGGAAGATATGTATTCTAGGAATACAAGAATATCTCATATATTCAAGAAGATCCAAATCTTGGATTTTATCCTCATATTTTTCGAAAATAATAACCTTATAAGCTAAGTGAGATTTTTGTGGAATATTTTATTTTGGAGAAAAGAATATATGAGATATATTCAAGATTTCTTAGAGATTAAGAAAAGATTTTCTCCAAGGCCCATATTCTTCATAATTTTCGGCCACTATGCTTATAAATAGGGGGTGATATTTTCATCCCCAAGTACATAATTCCATGTGTTGGAAAAATCAAGAAGCATAGATATTTTTCTTTTTCCTTAGTTTATTAAATTGCTTGAAAGCGTCTCCCACCGGCGATCAAGTGAGGTGAAAAGGGAAATACTTGAGAAGGCTTTGGGTTGATAGAACGAGATTTCAATTGTCCCGTATATCCAAAGGCCATAACTTCGAGAGGTACGTTAATCGCATATTTACTTGTTTAATTCCGCCTAGTTAAATATGTGAAATTAATTTAGCATGCATGATGATAATTAGTTGTTGGAATTATTATTTGAATTAATTAGGATTAATTCATGCTAGTAATAATTGTATTTAAATTCGTATTTAAAGTTCATCCCGAATAGATTCCGGGCACCCCTATTTTTTCCCAACAACTGGTATCAGAGCCACGGTTTCGGGCTCTGAATTTTGAATTGGAATTTAAATTGTTGAACATTAAATTTGAAATTGGATAGTAGAATTGTTAGATCTTTTTTGCAGGTATCCAATTGTCATGGTTTTTAATGTTGTTAATTTCATGCGTGTGAATTAATTTGATTTTTAATTCGATTCGTTCGAATTCGTTTTTCTCGTGAGAAAATCCACGAGTAGATTAGTTGTTTTTATTTTGATTCGATCATTGTAATAGACTAGTCTAGATCTAGTATTTATTTTTTTTGTAAAAATAAATTGTAACCGGATCGTGACGAAGAACGAAGAATTAAAAACGGCGTACCCGGACGACGCATACAAGCGTGGAGCGTGTATGGAGGTAAAATCATGCTAGGGGTGAAGAAAACGAGGACGAACGGCGAAAAAACGGCGCACGGGGGTGCACGGCGCCGCGCGCGCCTCGGCAGGCAGCTGCAGCGCCTCGGGCGCCCCGGGCAGCGCCTCGGCGCGCTTCTGTGCTGCGCCTCGGGCGCGCCTCGGGTGCGCCTCGGGGCTGCGCTTCGGCGCGCCTCGGGCGCTTTTCCAGCGCTTCTCGGGCCGGGAAGCGCGCTGGCCCACTTTGTGGGCCGACGCGCGCTGTATCTCAGTCCGTGGAATTTTTTCGGTTCGTGTTTTTTTTACGTGTGTTTTTAAACGTCGTCCCGAACCCCAAACGATGTTGTTTTTGAAGAAGTGTTGCTGTTCGAGTGGGAGCACGTCGAGACGAACGTCGAAAAGCAACAAGGACGATTTTTCGCATCAAGACGTGAAGAAATTAAACCGTGACAATTGGATTCGAGTGCTCCAATGTGTTTAATTTTGTTTTGATGGATGTTTTATTTCGTGCACTTATTATTATTTGTTAATATGTGTTTGCATGAATTTAATTGTCCAAGAAAAACCTTACTTTCGAAAATTACTAAGTATGTTTTTATAATCGCAATTTTATTCCGGATATTAAAATTGGATTATTTTGGCCTCCATAATATATTTATTTGTGAAGTTCTTTTGGAATACATTTCCCCCTCGGATCGGCCAAAAGAACGGATTTCACATGAATAAATTCCGAAAGGATGATTGTGGATTATTACTAGTGGCGGTATTGACCCTCACCACGAGTGGCTTGCTCAAAGCGAAATAATAATCTTGTATTTAATTATGGTTATTACTTAGGCATAGGAAATTGATATTAACTTACCCCCCTCGGAGTCCCTGTCAATTTCTATGTGGTCAAAGTGGGAGCCAACTATTAATTTTGAATTAAGGATTTGTAACTTTTAAGTTTGTGATCCGCTTGAATGTATTTAAATGTATAGACCACCCCTCGTGGCGCATTTAAATTGTTTCGAGATGTTGGCTGATGCATGATTATATTGTTTTAAGGTTTCAATATAATTGATGTGATCGAATTATGTGATAATTTCATATTTTTCTAGATATTGATATGAATGTATGTTTTATTCTCATTTCATCATGTCGCAACCTTTTAATCCACTGTTAAATATACTTAAAGTTAATAAACTTTTTGGAGAGAATTATATCGATTGGAAATGTTTTTTTAAATTTGTCCTTACTGCACGAAAACACAATTGGGTTATTTATGTTAATATACCCGGCAAGCCTAATGATAAGTCAAGCAATGGGAAGAGGCAGTTTATGATCGGAAGCGTGACAATGAATGAAGTGCATCATCTTGACATTTCTGTCTGAGGATTTGAGGCGCGTTCATGAAGACATTGTATCCGCTGTTGAAATCATGGAACACCTTGAAGAGATGTTTTCACATCAGAATCCCATGACTAATCAGATCACCAAACATGACTCGGTCAAGTTGGAAATGGTGGAAGGAACGCCCGTGAGGGAGCACGTTCTCGAGATAATGGCATACCTTAACAAGTTGGAAGTACTTGGTGCGGATTTTGATTGATTTCATATACCATTCCCTACCGAGAAGCTTTGAGTAGTTTCATCTGAACTGTCAGATGAATGAACAGACAAGTCGTTTGCCCGAGCTCTTGCAAGCTTTAGTTTCGGTGGAGGTGATAATGGAGCACCAGTCTAGTGCTATGGTGGCTAATGGTTCGTCTACCTCTTTTGGTCCCAAGGGAGGGAAAAAGAGGAAGAGAACCAAAGGCCGGATCCAAGCAAATCCAATTGTTGCGAAAGGCAAATGCAAAGGCAAGCATCGAAGGGGAAGTGTTTTAGTTGCGGTGAGAGAGGACAATGGAGGTCTGCCTGTTCCAAGCCTAAGAGGCTAGGAAAGTTAGGTAATTCACACACCTTAGTCGTCGAAACTTGTGAAGTGGCGTATGCTGTCTATTCGTGGATAGTGGATACGAGAGCCACTGATCACATTTGTTTCATGGGTTTAAGCTAACCCGACGACTTAACGGAAGTGAGATCCCCATCAATCGGGCAATGCTACGAGAGTGGCAGCTGAAGCAGTGGGAGAAGTGCGCCTATCTTGTGAAGATAGAGTTATGGTCTTGAGAGACGTTCCTCATGTTCCTAGTTTAGAAAGAACTCAACCTTCAGTTTCTAAACTGTTTGAATAGATACTCAGTTTCTTTTAATAAGGATGTTATTATTGCTTGAAACGATGAGTTTATCCGTTCCGGAACTTTAATGGATGATCTTTATACCATTATTTGGGCACACCACTCACAAAATTGAATCTAATAACACATCTATTATTTCGAGTAATAAAAGAAAGCGTTCTTCGGAGATGAACGAAACACTTCTATGGCATCTTAGACTAGGTCATATTAATCTAAAGTGGATAGAGAGATTGGTGAAAGACGGATCCTTGGAATCATTCCAAGTCGAACCGTTTCCAACTTGTGAATCCTGTTTAGAGGGTAAAATGACCAAGAGGGCATTTGGAGCCAAGGGGAATAGAACTACGGAAGTGTTAGAACTCGTTCATACCGATATGTGTGGTTCAATGACGATCATAGCAAGAAGAGGTATGAGTAATTTGATGATTACTCAAGATACGGATACATCTACCTTATGATGCATAAGGAAAGAAGTATCAAGTCTCTACGATTTGTTCGTGGAGGCGAATACCTTAGCAATGAATTCTTGAACTACCTATCGGAAGAAGGGATTGTATCCCTGTTGACCACATCGGGAACCCCTCAATAGAACGGTATGGCGGAACGAAGACTCTTTTAGAAATAGTCAGATCCATGATGAGTTATTCGGATTTACCCAAGTCGTTTTGGGGTAACGCCTTGGAAACAATGACTTATATTCTAAACTTGGTGCCATCCAAATCGGTTCCTAAAACTCCAAATGGAATTGTGGACCGGGCGCAAGCCCAGTCTAAGACACTTGCAGATTTGGGGTTGTCCGGCATACGTGCTAGACAAGGAAGCCGGTAAATTGGATCCATGTTCGGAATTAAGGTTGTTTATAGGATATCCCATGGGAACGAAAGGGTGTATGTTCTATAGTCTCAAGGATTAAAAGACCGTGATTAGTTCGCACTTTAAATTCTTGGAGGAAGACTATATGAACAAAAGAAAGCCCAGAAGTGAGATTACCTTAGACGAGTTAAGATGGCAAACTCCTATACCAAGTATACAAGATGATATACCACACGTCACACATTCACAACCGGAACCCCGTAGTGGGAGGATTGCAAGGCAACCCGAGAGATTCATGGGAATTGGAGAATCTTCGGATTTGATTCCCGGTGATGAATCAGACCCATGAATGTACAACGAGGCAATCCAAGACAAAGACGTAGAGGCGTGGCAAACCGCAATGGAAACCGAGGTGGGTTCGATGGATTATAGTCAAGTGTGGGAGTCGGTTGATCCACCTAGTGGGGTAGAGCCCATTAGATGCAAGTGGATGTACAAGAGGAAAAGAGGACCGGACGGAAGGGTAGACACCTTCAAAGCAAAGCTTGTAGCCTGTGGTCTGTAGCTATGCTTAAGTCCATCCGTATTCTCTTGTCGATCGCTGCGCACTTAGATTACGAGATCTGGCAAATGGATGTCAAGACAGCTTTCCTTAACGGAAGTCTTGATGGGATCTATATGCAACAGCCCAAAGGTTTTGTTGAAAAAGGCCAAGAGCACCTCGTATGCAAGCTTAAGAGATCTATTTTATGGACTTAAGCAAGCGTCGCGTACTTGGAACCAGTGTTTTGATCAAGTTATTAAGTCTTATGGGTTTGTGATCAAAACAAGTTCGAAAGTTGTGTGTATAAAAGGTGTGACGGAACTGCGGTGGTATTCTTAGTATTATACGTAGACGATATTCTGCTCATTGGAAACAATGTAAAGGTATTGTCAGACGTAAGGGTATGGCTGTCAAATCAGTTTGATATGAAGGACTTAGGGAAAGCCGGTCACATCCTTGGGATCAAGTTCACTCGAGATCCAAGAGGAGGATGTTGGGTTTATCGCAAGTTTCATACAAAGCCACTGTTTTGAAGCATTTTAGCATGCAAGATTCCAAGAAAGGTTTTGTACCTTTTAGGCATGGAATCCATCTATCTAAAGAAATATGCCCTAAGACGCAAGTGGAGATAGATGACATGAAAGACGTTCCGGACGTAGGAAGTCATATGTATGCAATGTTGTGTACGAGACCGGATATCTGCTTTGCCGTGTGCATGATGGCAAGATATCAAAGTAACCCCGGGAAAGCACATTAGATTGCAATTAAATGCGTTCTTTAGTTTCTGAAAAGAACTTAGTATGGAATGCTGATTTAACAATCAGACAATCTAATTCCCATGGGATACACGGACTCAAATTTCCAATCAGACATAGACTCCAAAATACCTACCTCGGGTAGTGTGTTTTGCATGGGAGAAGGAGCCATGACATGGAGAAGCGATTTGCAGAAATGCATCGCAGATTCGACCATGGAAGCCGAATAAGTAGTTGCTTGTGAAGTAGCGAAAGAAGCGGTTTGGCTCAAGTACTTCTTAGTGGACTTGGACGTTGTTCCGAATTTGCCCGACAAGATAACTGTCTTTTGTGACAATGCCGGAGCAGTTGCAAATTCAAGGGAACCGAGAGCCCACAAGGCCAGCAAACACATTGAAAGAAAACACCATCTTACACGAGAAATCGTTAAGAGAGGAGATGAAGAGGTGGCAAAGATATGCGTCGGGGACAACCTAGTAAATCCATTCACAAAGGGTCTGCCTCTGAATACATTCGAGAGACATGTGGATGGAATGGGAGTCAAGACTATTGCCAATCTGCTTTAAGTATAAGTGGGAGGAATTATTAGGTTAGTGTAGGTTGACATGAGATGTCACGTAGAGCTACTACACTAAGACATGCGTGATGTATACTAAAAGCAGACTTTAAGTATAAGTGGGAGATTGTTGGAGTTATACGTGAAAGTATGCTTTTACTTTGTATAACTCGTGTATCAAACACTCGTTTTATGAGAATAATTCTTTTATCGCATTTGCTTTAGTTATGATTGAATGTTGAATTTCTATTGCAAACCGTTCAATATATAGTACGTGTTACATTGTAGTTAATGTGGTGATACCCGATCACGGAAGACGACATTAACAGTTTACTTGTAACTAAACGTACATTTTCACGGCCTAGGTGGAATTGAACAATCCACCGTGAAAGGTCGATGTGTAAGGCTCAGATTGGTCTGTCTTGACCAAGAGATTGCACTAGCACATTTAGTATGTGTTGAAGAGGTCCTACAGCGAGGAGAAATTCTTCTGTTCTGAAAGGTGAAGAATTAGACCTCAGTGGTTGTTGATTTCTTAATCTCCGTCACTTAAATAGGACCGTGTGTGCTTAGTAGTTACTGCTTTGATTCATGTTGGGTGAGAATCATTGTGACTTCGAACTTTGTGTCTTGGGCAGTAATATTAATCATACGACGGTTGCTAAGATTTAATACGGAGAAACGCGTGCGAGTACGGCTCGTGTGATTAGTCCCCTTGGTGGGCTCAGAAGTTTTATTGTACCAAATCTTGCAAGTGAAGAATTAGTTTCTTCGGTACGAATAATAATGTTGAGCTGTCTTTACTCCAAGGTGAAAGATGTTAATTAATTTAGAGCTATTCAGAAGCTTAATTAATTAATGGACTTGATAATCTTAAACGCGGAAAATAATAATCGGGAGCCCATATTATCGTAATATGGATTAAGATGGATAGTGCAATATTAATTTATTAGTGGTAATAATTAATATTAATGGGCTGAATTATATTGGGGCTCAATATTGAAATTCAGAAGTCCATTAGGAGGTCCAATCTTAATTCTCCTTAAGGCCCCTCAAGTAGCCCAATTAAGTAGCCCAATAATGATAAGGTGATTAAAATAAAAAGAAAATATTATGCTGATTTTTTATGAAATTTTCGAAAAAATGCATGTGTAGGAGAAATTAGATTTTGTTGATTTTCTTGAAAAGATATTATGGAAGATATGTATTCTAGGAATACAAGAATATCTCATATATTCAAGAAGATCCAAATCTTGGATTTTATCCTCATATTTTTCGAAAATAATAACCTTATAAGCTAAGTGAGATTTTTGTGGAATATTTTATTTTGGAGAAAAGAATATATGAGATATATTCAAGATTTCTTAGAGATTAAGAAAAGATTTTCTCCAAGGCCCATATTCTTCATAATTTTCGGCCACTATGCTTATAAATAGGGGGTGATATTTTCATCCCCAAGTACATAATTCCATGTGTTGGAAAAATCAAGAAGCATAGATATTTTTCTTTTTCCTTAGTTTATTAAATTGCTTGAAAGCGTCTCCCACCGGCGATCAAGTGAGGTGAAAAGGGAAATACTTGAGAAGGCTTTGGGTTGATAGAACGAGATTTCAATTGTCCCGTATATCCAAAGGCCATAACTTCGAGAGGTACGTTAATCGCATATTTACTTGTTTAATTCCGCCTAGTTAAATATGTGAAATTAATTTAGCATGCATGATGATAATTAGTTGTTGGAATTATTATTTGAATTAATTAGGATTAATTCATGCTAGTAATAATTGTATTTAAATTCGTATTTAAAGTTCATCCCGAATAGATTCCGGGCACCCCTATTTTTTCCCAACACGGTGAAGGCCTGTGGTCGGTGGTAGGCTGTTGCCGGCGATGAATATTGTTGGCGATAGGCCGATGACTCTCTTCCCAGTTTGAAGAATGATATGATCGGGGATGATCTAAAGGAATCTAGAGATGTTTTATGATAAAATTAATTAGAATATATTTTTTTATAAATTAAATAAGGATAAATTAATAATTTTAGCTTTATAAATTATTAAAGTAATATAATATTTAAATAAGACGACACAATTTGATCTACTCGATGCAACTCGATAAAAAATTATATCATTAACTCAACAGGTAGCAAGTCATAATATATAAACCATTAGATTTTAATAGATTTTAGATGTGAAGGTTTATAGAGCATACCTGATATCAACCAACTCGACCAGGTGTCTGACCTAAGAAATCCCCATCTAAATATTTTGAGAAAAATCTTCATAGTTAATTTGTTTTAACATATCTTTTTTAGTACACAAAGTTGCTAAGTCATTTAACATTTCTTGCGACATAGTTAATTTATAAGTACATATAGTGGTGGAAAAATACCGAAAATACGGGTCTAATGTGTTTGTCGAACCGAAAAATACCCGAAAATACCGATTTTTTTGATATACTGAGATTTTCAGTATGGTATGATACCATACCACATGTTTTCGGTACGATAGCGGTACGCTCTTTTGAAATTCTTGGTATTTCGGTATATATCTAAATATCGAAAAAAATTGGCATTTTTAATAAAAACATGTAACGGAATTTTGGTATTTGCGGTATACTGTTATTTCGGTATGAAATGGTATACTAAAATTTTCAGTATGGAATGGTGTACTGATACCATTTAAAATTTTGGTACGACATCGATAAGTAAATTTTACATACCAAAAGTTTAGGTACAGTAACGTATGGAAATTTACATACCGAGAATTTCGATACGGTATGAAACTGTATTTTCAGTGTACCATACCGAACCACCCTAAGTACATGTATAACAGTTTTAGTTTAAAGATCTTTTTCTTTAGATCCACAATAACGAAAATATAAAATTAAGACATTAGCATAGCGAAAAATTACAAACTATAAAGAATTTCTCAAGTATTGTTTTACCGATAAAGTTACCAATAATATTTTTTATTTAGAAAATGAATCAGTCGAGTTTATATTTAAAAAAAATCATGTATTAAAGAATTTCAATGTTTAGAAGGAAATTCATCGATAATATTTACATATATAATTTATCGTAACCATTTTGTTCTTGAAACGTTATCCATTAATTACTAGCGTCTTGAAAGTCGCAAGATGATCGAGATTCAAAAATTGCAAGGATTTACTCTTGGCCATGAAACATGTTATGTTTCAGATTGTGTAATTTCATAGTCTTTTTCTATTCTAAAACAACTTTGGATCTTTCCAAAATATAAGATAAATACTAATTAAATATCTTTGATTTGTGTTTTTATGAAAATTTAATTGCAGATATTTCAGTTCAGTTACCATAGTGGACGAATGATGGTCATCTTGATATGAATGTACCGATATTTAATTTTATTCTATAATTAATCTTCATTTCAATTGACATCCACAAAACTTATCTGTGATTTCTTCGTGTCCACCCACGAAAGGCAAGGATCTTCATTCCTTTTTCAACCACTTATCAACTCATATAAACTTGTCATTAAAAAAATTACAAAATATCGAAGATTTTCAGTGATTCTATTTTGTGAAAACTTATTAACATTTTTCACTCATTCTTTATTCACAACTTATGAAAAAAATTCATCAATTCTTAACGATAACAATAGTTGTTCAAACACTTTACATAAAAAAATATATATTATAAAAACTTTTTATTTATTCAGTGTTGACAACTTATCAAGACTTTCACCAATTTTTTTCAACAACAATACCGGTTATACTCACCTTTAATTAATTTTTTTTTTTATAATTTATCAAGATTTTTCATGACTTCTTTGTTGACAACTTATCAAAGACTTTCATCAATACTAGTTATACACACTTTTAATCATTTTTTTTAGCAATTTAACAAGATATTTCATCAATTCTTTGTTGACACACACACACAACACACATATATAAATAATAGTAGGCCTCTGATTATCTTGGGCCCAGGGTGGTCGCCCTTCCCGCCCCACCTCAGGGTCACCCCTGGTCTTTTCTTATGAAATGTTGTGTATAGTCCAACTATGGAGAAGCATAAGAAGCATATTCAACAGGTGCTACAAGTATTAAGTGATAATCAACTTATGGCAAAAGCAACCAAGTGTGTTTTTTGTCAAAACCAAGTTGAGTACTTGGGACATATAAACTCTGATAGGGTGTTATAGCAGATCCTGAGAAGATTAAAGTGATTAAGGGTTGATCCTCACCACAAACATTGAAGGTTCTAAGAGGAATCCCTAGACTAACAGGTTATTATAGAAAGTTCATATGGCATTTTGGTATTAATACCAAGTCTTAACTTTCTTAACTAAGAAGGGTCGGTTTATATGGAGTGAAGAGGCTGTAATTTCAATCCAGAATCTAAAGGATGTTATGATAGTTGCACCTATTCTTATTAAACTTTCAAATTCTCTCAGAAATTTATAGTAGAAACTAATGTTTATTACTTAGACTTGGGAGCATTATTGATTCAGGAAAGCAGCATATAGATTTTACTAGCGAAGTTTTAGGTGTAAAAAATATGGGGTCGTCCATATATGAAAAAGTGTTTCTGGTAATCATTATGGCAATAGACAAGTGGATAAACTACTTAGTTCATGCAGTCTTTACAATCATAACTGAGCATCAGGGTTTAAAATATTTACTTGAGCAAAAGATATATACACCGCTGCAGCATAAGTACGTAACTAAGCTAGTAGGTTTTGACTACAAGAATGAAAATATGGTTTGGAAAGAGAATACAACGGCAGATGCATTGTCTAGTAGGAAAGCTACAAATGGAGAGTGTCAAGCTATGACCTTATTCAAGCCAGCTTGGGTAGAAGTACAAGAAAGCTATGAGAATGACCCTTTTGATGTCTCAGGTCATCACTGAAGCTTTGATGTGTCCTTAAAATATATCAAAGTATTCTTATTCTGAGTGGTTAATTAGATCAAATGAGAAATTATATATTAGTTTTAGTCATGGTTTGAGAGAGAAGCTTGTTACCTACATTCAGACCTCTTCAGTAGGGGGAGCACTCATGGGAGGAGGTTACTTTTTAGAGACTAAGTATTTTTTTGGTGCCCTAACCAAAGGGGAGATGTGCATCTTGTGGTGTCACAATATCATATACTCCAGCCATGTAAACGTGAGCTAGCTGCTATAGCCTCTAGCAGTCCCTAATTAAGCATGGACATATATCTCTATGGATTTCATAAAAAAATTAGTAAAGTCGACTGCAAGAGATAATATTTGGGTGGTGGTAGATAGAATGGCTAAGTATAGTCATTTCATTTCCTTTACACACCCTTACACAACTTCAGATATACCTAAATTTTCATAGATCATATCCACAAATTGCATTGTCTACCAGCTACAGTTGTCTCATATAGAGATAGAATATTTACAAGTGAATTTTGGCAACAATTGTTTAAATTGACTAGAGTGCACGGATTATCATCCTCAAATAGATGGACAAACTGAAATGGTAAAGCAATGCTTGGAAGTTTACTTGAGTGAGGTGCATGTGCGGGCAGAGCTCCAAGCATTTGATGAAATGGTTTCTTATGGCAGAGTTTTGGTATAATATGAATTTATATACTACTCTCAAGATTAATCTGTTTAAGGCAAGGGGTGGAGGGTGTTTTACAAGAAAACGACTAGTTATTCAGTAACTTAAGGAGCTACTACATAAGGTTAGGGAGTGTATGAGCAAGACAACTAATGCTTATAGAAGTGAAAGGGGGTATGATATTGGCAATTAATTGTGTCTACGACAGAAGTCATTGCACAAGAGTCGTACCTGGAAACTTGATCCCAAATACACTTGGCTCATTTCAGATTATTGGCTCTACCACAAACAACTAAAGTGCATCCGGCATTCCACGTGTTTTGATGATGGGAGGAAAATTCAAGGTTCTGGCCTAGCTAATGGTGAGGAGAGCAATAATGAAGGTCTTGGTACGATGAAACTGAAGGTCTTGGTACGATGGTTTCAGTTGCCCAACGTTGAGACTACTTGGGATGATGTACCCTCAATTGTTTGTTTGATTGATGGTATTGCTTGGAGACAAGCAATGGCGATCGCGTATGTGACTTTGGATGGTGATACCCGTGATTTGCTTCAAACCACCCTATTATTATTATTATGCACTAAACATGAGATTGGGTGAGTAATAAAATTACAAAAATAACAAAAAGACACTAAATTACTTACTATTTACAACGAAAACTATTCATATAGCAAATTATAGTCGCCCACAAAAAAGCCTTGTATATTTTCGTGAGTAGACATATATATACAACGCATGATACTATCCATCTTTGACTTTCTTGTCAAATGCTACCTACTTACAAACAACTCTCCACCTAAACACAAGAATAAAAAAGAAAGCACTTTCACCTAAGCCTCACCCTAATGAGCCTATGGTGCAAGGGAGAGGAACACAAAAAGGAGAACACTTTAAAGAAAGAGGAAAAATTAATTTTAGGAAAGAAGAATAAAGAGATAAAGAGACTTGGGGAGCTTCCCTTCTAGCGCCTTTCTCTATCGTAATCTCCGTCTATTTCAGCAGTTTATCTACCCTCGTTACCTAAGTGTAAAGAGCCGTCCCTCATTAACTTCAAGCTAAGACTATTGAATCTCTCCCGGGAATATTGCCTCGATGCTTTTCTCCAATCCGTACCAGCTTTCATCATCGCACAAAATTCTTCATAACTTATGCGTCCATCCTGTAAACAATATGCAACGAAATTGAATCATGTGAAAGTAAACTAATGCAATTGATGACTCTAAGAGCCCAATTGTACTTCTTATTTTCTACACATTTTGCCCCGCGTACTTAATAATCTTGCTCTTAATTTTCCTTATACTTTCAATAATCTTGTATTTTACCCCATGTACTTTGTTTCCTCTCATGTATTGTGCTATAATTTCAATCAGCTTTCATCCTCTTCATTATTAACCAAGGAAGGGGCAGAGGATTACGGGGGCCTCCAAAAAACAAAAAGAGATGTTTAACAAAGAAAAAGGAACATACTATCACATCTTCAAAAAAGAGAGTCTATTTTCTACAACATTTTTCACAGAAAAGAGTTTTTATACTAATCTGGTGAAAGAGCTTAAAAGTAATGAGATTGAATAGCATTAAACCAACAAATAAACGTAGGAACACGAGTGGTTCTACAATTAGTTGACCAAATATAAGAAGTGCTTTAGGGAAAATTGACTCTTCTCTTGGACAGAGGGAGTAGAAAAATGAGTGTTGTGACGCAATAGAGGGCAAAATATGCATTTTTTCAATATTCATTTCAGCAGTATCCATGTAACGAAATACTGAAAGAGGGATGAGGATATGCAAGAAGATATTATCCAAGTACAAACAATTCAAAAATAAATAAAATTATAATGTGAGCCAACAGAAAATAGTAGTAATACTTATGTCTAGGATGCACATTGAGCAAATAAACATCATAAAAACAGTGTGTACCTTATCTGTGTCAACATCATGCATGATAGCACTGATAATTTCATCGCTATTGCCATCATCTTCATCACTTAAAGCATCTCGAAGCTCTTGGATCTCTATATATCCGCTTTTATTTCTATCAAAAAAGGCAAACGCTTTGTGTAGGTGCTCATCATTGGCCATTTTTCTTAGATGCACTGAAACGGCAACAAACTCCCCATAATTCAATGTCCCATCACCATCAACATCAGCCTGTAAAACAAACACACGAGTGCTAATGATAAGAAAAGGAACAAAATCAATAGTCAAAGAGCCCAAGTGTTTGGAAATAGAAAGGAAAAATTAATTAGTAAGTTCAGTCCCACTGCTGAAATCAATATGAATTTTACGTTCATCCAAAAGACTAAGTTTTGTAAAAATTCACTTTTATCATCTAACAACTGACAGTGATCCAATTTATACCTCCGAATGATAATAAGGGACAAATAAGTCGTGAAATTTTTGGGTATAAAACATGAAAACTGTCATAAAAATGAGTGCAAAAATGTTTTGTCCAAGTTAAATCATCAGAACCTATCACTGGATAAACTAGAAAAAAGAGCACGATAACTCCAAGTCTTTCATAGAAGATTGTTCAGTCCTCATCCAGAACATGGAGAAGAAGAGTTGAATATTATATTTATCAGGAACTAAATTAACTTTGCTAGTCATAAAGCAGAAATAAAGAAAATGTAATCATTACAGCTTCCATTAGAATTTGAACATCTGTATCAGGTATCTGATGGCCAAGCTTTTGCAGCCCAATTTTGAATTCTCCAAGGTTAATTTTACCCCGCTTCTCAGAGTCCATCGTATCAAACGCTTCCTTAAGTCCAGCCACCTCCTCCACAGACAAATGCTCAGCTATAACCTACAAGTGTAAAAAGCCAAAGACATTATCAAGCAATGCATTTTTCCCTGAAACCATTAAAAAAAAAAAAAAAAGGTTTTCTTCTAGTTCTATCACTAAGATAGAGCAATCAGGGAAACTACACAGTACCCTTAGAGCTCTCTTTTTGAGCTTATTCATTACGGAGAATTGCTTGAGCCTTGCTTTCACAGTCTCACCTAGAGAGACATTTGGTGCCTTCTTTATGTTTTGCAACCAAGAATGCTCTGCGTTCAGATAAACAGAATCCACACAGACATACTCTTAGTTCAGGTTTCACACTGACAATAAGCACAAATGCATTGAAATTAAGTTAGCAACCATTACCGAGAACTTGCTGAGCTGTGAGACGACGACGAGGATCTGGATCGAGCATTTTCTTTACGAGATCCTTTGCACTTTCAGATACTTTAGGCCAAGGATCTCTCTTAAAATCAATTACTGATCGGATGATAGCTTGTGCCACTCCTTGCTCGGTTTCTACAGATTTTAGTTAGAGTATGAGATTCAGTGGCTAAAGAAAGGAAGGATCTAAATGCTCTAAACTGAAATGACACATTAAATTGGAGTATAAGATAATGCAAGCTAACAGTCATCGTTCCCAAGCAGGCATTAATATGACCAATGAACACCCAAATCATCATTTGAATAGTTTCAACACTCAATGATTTAAAGGTATAACTTATAAGTCACATTCTTGTGCTACAACAAGTGGTGATAACTAACCTGCCCAAAAGGGAGGAACGCCACAAAGTAGAATATAAAGGATAACCCCAGCACTCCAAATATCAACCTCTGGGCCATAATTACGTTTGAGAACCTCTGGAGCCATGTAGTAAGGGCTTCCAACTATCTCGTTAAACCGCTCACCTGATGGCAATGCAGTGTCAGTAAAACTCCAAAAAACACGCTGTGAGGAGAGTATTAGTATTACTTACCAGGCTTGAAAAAAACTGACAAACCAAAATCAATTGCTTTCAGAGGGCTGGTTTCTTTGTTGTTTGAAAAGAGGAAATTTTCGGGCTTGAGGTCACGGTGCATCACTCCTTGGCGATGGCACGTCTGCACAACTTGGAGAATGGTCTTGATGACTTGCGCAGCTGCCCTCTCGGTGTAATGCCCTCTGGCCACGATACGATCAAACAATTCGCCTCCTTCACACAGCTCCATTACAATGTGGACTGCGTGCTCGTCCTCGTAAGCGTCCTTCAAGGTGACGATATTCGGGTGTTTAGGCATTCGCTTCATGATCTCCACCTCCCTCCTCACATCCTCAATGTCAACTGCGGTCCTCAGCTTCTTCTTCGAAATGGATTTGCACGCGAATTTCTGTCTCGTTTCCCTGTCACTGCAATAATAGGTGACCCCGAATTCACCTCTTCCGAGCTCCCGCCCCAGATCATATCTCTCCTTCACGTCGTGCCCTGTTGGATCTTTCAACACCACCACCCTGTTTGTGCCCAAATCAACTGAATACGGATTCGGCTTCTTCTTTTTCTTCCTCACGTCGGAACAACCAGAAGGCGTCACGCAGCAATTTCCCATGATGATATTGATACCCTAATAAAACATCCAACAAAAATACAAATCTCTCATTCATTTATGGTGAAAAGTAATGCCCCCAGTATAACATGATTCCAACAAACAAAATAAAACTCTTGAACGAACCCATTAAAAAAAAAATACGAAATGCAGGATAACAAGGAAGAAAAACCCACCGAGGATTTCGCTGTGAAATCAAGGACGCATGAAGGTATGAATTTGGTGATGAGGGAAGCGAGAGAGTCAAAAAGCTCTTTTGCAGAGATTTTTCTCTCTCATCAAGTTCCGACCTCCTCTTTCTTTCTCTCCCTTTCTTTATCTCTTCATTTCTCTTTCTTCCCAAGGCATTCCACGTGAATTCACCTTTTACTATTGTTTATTTTATTTTATTGTTTATTCATTCATTTTCTATTGGAAAAAATATACTCATATCATAATCATCATCTACCATCTATATGTTAATCTTCCCCGTAAACTCTTACTTCAAAATTCTAAAATTCTATGGACTTATTTATGAAATTAATTTAATTTAGTTATCAATCATAATCGTCCATCTTTTAATTTTAGGCCCCCTTTTTTTTTTTTTTTTTTTTTGAAAGAAATTTTAGGCCCCCTTTGGTACGTGATATAAGGGTGAGAAAAGGGTGAGAAATAGAACATATCACCTCTTGTCCCTCATTTGGTAGGAGCTCTTCCCCATCTCCTTTACCCGGTAAAAGCCTCGACCCGACACGGCAAATCTCGTCAATTATCCCCAAGTTACTGTTCTGGTATGCATTACCTATACCACCAACTTGGTGGTATAGTGCTATCTCGCGACAGATGCACAATAGATTAGGGTTCGTTTTTTGTTTCGAACTCATAATTTACATTCTTGGCTTCCACTCAAGCAAAGGCGACGACAAGCATCTTTAACAGTTTTCCACCTCATCGCGGCGCGGCCAAGATCCAGTGCCGGCGACTAGTCCGATGTCTCTTGCTCGAAGACGGTCTCCACAATAGGTATGGCTCTTCCCTTGCTTCCATTTGAATTTCACGAATTAGGATTTCTGTGTTGCTTACTTAAAAATTTCTCCATTTTTGGCGAATCGAACCCCAAATTCATACGGCCGTGGGGTGGGTTGCCGGAATTCAACTCCGATTCTTCGATTTGTCACTTTCTCCGGTGGAAAGAAGCCCTTATTTTACACTGTTGCAATTAATTTCTAATTTCGGCACCGCAATAATTTCGGAATCAAGGTATTGTGTAGTTACTTCCTATTTTCCTACACTTGTTGGAGTTGCAGTTTGTATAATTTGTGCCGAAAAAACAAGAAAAATAAATTGGGGCTCAGGAATGCAGTTTCTAGGGATTTTGTGATTCTGTGAATTTTTCCTCCTGTTATTGTTGGGCAAAATATGCATCCAGTTTAGTGATTCATGATTTTGGTTTGGGAATATGCATTATATAATTGCATTATATAGAGACAAATGAAGTAGGTACTTTCATGTTTGGGCAATTTTTTGGTCCAGTGTACTTGTCTCTCGGTTGTGGGCATTTGGATAGATTAGTACTCCTTTTCTACGTTGTTATCTCGTGCTTTGAAGGAATTTAGTTGCTATGGATTTTGTGATTTTGTGAATTTTTCCTGATCTTATTATGATTGTTGGACACAATAGGCATCCAGTTTTGTGATTCATCATTTTGGAATTTGTATATGTATTATGAGGTAGACAAATGAAGTAGGTACTTTCATGTTTGGGCAAATTTTTAATGCAGTCTATTTGTCTCTCAGTTGTGGGCATTTGGATAGATATCATCTCCTTTTCTACGATGTTATCTCGTGCTTTGAAGGAACGTTTTTTAAATTTTATACTATGGGAGCAAGTAATGCACGAACGTCTTATTATGTTGTTCATTATTGCGCACATATTGCGTGAAGAGTCCCGAGATGTTAGGAGACGGACTAACGGTGAGAAAACTTATAGTATGAAAGCTCGAATGCCTGAACAAATTTCCCGTCGTACTCGTTTGTATTTGCTTAGTGATAGAACTTGTATTGACAACCTACGCATGGATCGGAATACATTTGCAAAATTGTGTGACTTAATGAGAACTGTGGGAGGGTTAACCGACAAAAGATATGTTTTGGTTGAAGAACAAGTTGCCATGTTCTTAACCATTTTGGCACATCACACCAAGAATTCTGTTGTGAAGTTTGAATTCTTGAGGTCCGGCCAAACTGTGTCCCGTTACATGCACTTGGTCTTGAAAGCAGTTCTAAGGCTACATCACCTATTCTTGGTTAGGCCGACACCTATTCCAGATACCTCAACTGATCCAAGATGGAAATGGTTTAAGGTATTTTTTAGCATTGTTGCTATTGTCGTACTCTATGTAAACAAGCTAATTTGTAAAAATAACAGGGATGTTTAGGTGCTTTGGACGGGACGTATATCGATCTCACTGTGCCCTCAGGTGATCGCGCTCGTTACAGGACTCGTAAGGGCCGTATATCCTCTAATGTCCTGGCAGTTTGTGATCCCCACATGAAGTTCGTTTATGTCCTTCCCGGATGGGAAGGCTCTGCAGCCGATTGTAGGGTGCTACGAGATTCTATTAACAGGCCGCAGGGGTTGAAAGTTCCAAAGGGTACTTCATTTACAACTCCCTATGATTTGGTTAATTTCATATCTCTTTTAGCTCACTAATTTCTTCTGGTGCCCACACTGTTTGTTAGGGAACTACTACTTGGGTGACAACGGCTATGCGAACAGCGAAGGTTTTCTCGTCCCCTATCGCAATACTCGGTATCATTTGAGTGAATGGGGCCCACATTCTGGCCGACCAACAAATAAGCAGGAGCACTTCAACATGAGGTATACTAGAGCCCGAAATGTAATCGAGCGTGCTTTCGGTGTGTTGAAGAAACGTTTCGGGATCCTGAGTAGCCCATCGTTCTACCCACTAAAGGTTCAAATACGACTTATTATGGCGTGCTTTCTACTACACAATTTCATCCGGACGAAGATGCCCATCGACCCGCTTGAGCAAGGTTTGGAACCTGCAATACCCGGAGTTGACTTTGAAGATAATGAGGTTGATCCTGTTGAGTATATTGAGACGCTCGACTCAACTCCTGAGTTTAACCTCTGGCGTGAAGAGTTGGCAACGTCTATGTACAATGAGTGGAGATTCCTCCCACCCCATTGAGACAACCGTGGCTTTACAATTTTTTTCAGACATCCATATTGCTTTATGCCTTGCTTTATTGTGTCCCAATGTATAATTGGAACTGTTGCACGTTATTTATTACTTGTGTTGATTATGTGCTAGGACAATATCTATTTCCCAAACATTAGAGATGGGGCTTTTTATAGTAGTGTTTTTTATTATTCTGTTATTCATTAAAAAATAGAATTTTAATGATGTATTTTCTATACATTTATGTCCATGAAGATTCTGCAAAAACTTATTAAATTGATGTGTTAAATATTGCAATAAATATAACTCCAACACAATTCTGAGAAAATTCAATTGGTATTTGATGACAGCGGACCCACGCATATTTAATTGATGGTGTAGTTGGTGTGATCAATCAATCACACCATATCAAAAGTTATTGAACTTGCAAATTAACTAAGGCATAAAAGGTGCGTTTACTTGATGGTGTCAAATCAGAGAAGAAGAGTTGATTGAACTTGCATATTAAAGTTTGACCATACAAGTTTCCATAAGTACTACTAGAGCTAACTTCTACCCACCAATATTTATTTGCGTACACAACAATAACTACATTGCCGAAATGCTCTATATATGTTGCTTGCCAACTATCAAATACATCCTAACCATTCTATAACAAACCAAAGAAATGAATCGTCCCATTATACCTCCTCAACATGAAATCTTGTATAATGGGGATTGGTCTTATGAAATGGATGGTTGTTTCCTTGGTACTCTACTCGATCAGAAAAAACGGGGCAACATTGCAGTACCCGTCGAGCGACACTTCCATGCAGTTTCCATCGCAATCGGGGCGGTCAATGAAATGTTTTGGATAAACTTGTCGTACGATGATGCTGTTAAAAGGATTGGTGAGCTACGCAAACGCCATGATATCTTCAAGCAGTTAATTTCAACTTCTGATGTGTGGTGGGACATGTCTTTGAACGTACTGCATGCATCTCCCTCGTTCTGGATTCGCACATTCGAGGTTATTTGTCACCCAAGCCTCGTTTGTCATTTATTTTGTACAGTTACCTCTTAACCATTCATCTTGTCGGTTGATTTTTTTGTGTTTTCAGCGTCAAGAGTTGGCTAGAGCTTATTTTCATGTAGGTGAACCGGAATGGGAAAAGCTTAAACAGATTTTCGGTGATGGGGGAGTAGATGAACCGGGTCAGCATCAAGAAGTAGACATCATCAACCTAAGCGACGGAACACAAACCTATGTGTCTGAGATGAATTTACGAGGGCCCGGAACTATTGTTATTTCGGACGACGACGAAGATGAGGTTATCTCTCCGGCTGTAAACAATCGTCGTAACTCTCGCATGAGATTGTTTGATGAGCCTTCTGATAACATTCTAGGAGACGAACCTATAGATGCGACGCCGTTGCAACAGTATAACTCTTCTCTTGAGTGGACAAACCGGGTCATAACACGACCATCAACCGAGGCTTTACCTGGGGCCAGCTCAAGTGTCAGACCATCTACCAGCTCTGTTGATTCATGCAGTCCCATGAAGTGGTTTTGGTTTGCCAATAGAAACAACCGTTAAGGTACCACGTTGGATGTTGTTGTCCTAGGTTTATTTTACCGTTGTTTTTGCGTATTGTATTTCTTATTTCGTACTATTCCACAATTTTGGATATTCAATGTTGTGTGTTGCACATGTGCGTGCACATGAACAAGTGGTAGTACGTATGTATTTATAGGGCATCTTAACTTGATTGTTGAATATATGTAATGTGGAATACTGTGTGGGTCTAAATGTGGGCAGAAATGTGGAACAAGTGGTAGACAACATTTTAAATATATCCATACACAACCACATTCAACAAAAGTAGTGTTGCGATACATTAAACAACCAAGATATAAAGTGTAACTAGATGCCCACACACGAGCTCATCCAAAACTAGTCACTAAAGTACACAAAATACTAATCACGAATTGTCTTCCCTCCAATTAAGACGGGATAGATATCAAAATAGTAACACATAATGGACTTAGAAATTAATGTTTTCAGCCTTATATAGCTCAGTACAATAAACTTTCCTGAACTCGTCGCACCTTGTGGGGTCGATTTCTTCCAAGGGGGTATAGCATAGAAGACACTCCAGCATCTTCATGCACAACACTCCACAATCGCTGCTATTTGTTTGTTGGGGGGAATCTACGCAAATCTGTACCGGCCACGGTGCACCATCATCAACCTGAGTAGCATCTCCAAAAGCCTCGTGAAATATACTACCCAAAACCTCAGCAAAACGTCTTAATGCAGCGTTGTGTTTCGCATTCATACGACCTTCTCCTCTCTGCGAATCGTACACAACAATGAGCTTCGTCTTTATCCGTAATTCATACAAGATCCAATGGCTTCCACCAACATTCCCCACCCCGTACACAAAATCAACTGCAGACCATGGCTTGCCGTTACCAAGTCGAGGGAGGCGACCAAAAACATACTTCATAACAGTCTTTTCCCGTTGGGCCCAATTAAACCAAACTTTTGCCTTTTTTGATTTGACCCAGTGGTCCCAACATCGGTTTGTTAGAAGCTCCTACGCACATCCAATTATGTAATTAGTATACGGTAAAAAACATTCTTGGCACTTACATACTAAAATAATGGGTTCATAAAATTTGCTATTCAATAAAATCTCACCCAAAACATAGTATCGACACACGTCCAGTTAGGTACGAAACTGTCCGGCCATCTCGCCACCTTCGTCAACAACAAATGCAGTAACGCATCGATGTTCTGGAAAAATACAGTGAGAATTTCATAGATGTAAATTTTCTGATTTGAATAATTCATTCAATACGAGAATATTAAATATAATGGACATTTAATTACCTCTTCACTCAACCACCCATTTGATTCCCAAATATTGCTAAACCACTTTGCATCAACTTGTTTGAATGTCGACACTGAAGTGTCTATCTTGGTGTTTTCATCCTTCTCCGTACCCCACCACCTTGCAAAGTCGGCTACTTGTCTAGGTGTAACATGTGCCACCAAAGGCTTGTAAATTGGTAAAATATCTTCAGGTGGAATCTGATATTGGTGCAACACAATATCCGTACACACGACTCGGTCCTACAAGCTCATATTAATGGAGACTTACTATGCAACAGTATTACTTGACAAAAAAATTGATATTTCAAGCTTTTATTATAATTTTAGTCGAACAAAAAAGATATTTTTTTACCTCATTTACTCCTTGGTTTTCTTCATGGGGTACCTCTTGTCCATGAGGTTTGTCGGTAGTTGGTGTGACATTCTTAAATGGTTTAGATTGCTCATCCCCAGTGCTTTTTGCAACGTCTGGATGTTTGTCACCTTGGCTACTAACATCGGCCTCTTCCTCGGGCTTAGTTCCCGTCGGTGTTTTGTCCGAGGATGGCTGATCATCACATTTGACCTCTGTATCCTCCTCATCGGCTTCCCTAGATGGCTGCTCCTCATTTCCAATTGGTATATCATCAACCGGGTCATCAGATGCGTGATCCTCAGACCCGACCTCGGCTCCAGTGTCTCCTTTTGGTTGGCCTCATTCTTGTCCTTTAATCCATCACCGTCGACATCCGACTCCCTCAACTCTTCAACCTCCTCATCGCTTTCAGTTGAACACTCTAGTTTGAGCAGTATTCGCATAATGAATTTTTCAAGCCGCTCCTGTTTCTTCTCGATTGCACCCAACTTCTGCTCGACACGGCTCCTAAATGATTCATCACCTTCTTCAAATTTACTATCCTTGGATGAACCCTCCTTGGATGAACCCTCCTTATGAATCGGTGTCTTTCCTTTGCGTTCCTGCTTACGGGGTACTTCTTTGCATTCACTTGGACCACAACTTGCTTCTCTCTTCCGCTTACGTGTTTCTCGTACATCTGCCGGTGGTTCTGCCTCATTCTCCTTCTCGATTTCCTTCTCCCAATCAAGGATACTACGATAGTAGGTCGTGTTTACTTCAACCGATGTAGGAACTAATTTGGGACGGGGAATCATCTGTGAAAAATATAGAAGGATATTTGTACTAAATATCATAATTTTATACGCCAATAAAAAATTGCTACATTAAAAAGTCTGACCTCTGTGCTTCTCTGGTCTCCACCCTTCAAGGCCGGGAAACAATCCGTCCTTAATACATCCGATCTAGGACTTGACGTGGCTTTCCATCGCAGCATCCGAGGTGTGGCATTTCGTGATCGACTCGGTTGTTTGGCACATACGCGTGCCACAATAGGTATGGCCTCGTACGCCCACAGTTGTAACACAAAACCAAAACCGTATACATCGACGTGGTCTCTATTCTCTCGACCATTCAAAAAGTTATGAATATTATCACGTACCATGTCGAATGCAACCCTACCCCATGGAAACTTATTGAAAGTTTCTAAGTCATCGACCAGATGAATGTAGCGAATATCAACCTTCTTAGATGTCCTTTTCCGTATGATTAACAATCCATACACAACCAACAGTAGGGCCAACTTGAGACTTACTTCTCCATCTCCTTTCTCCTTCTTTGCAATATTGGTGAACGTCTGTCGAATTGTGCTAACCATTATGTCTTTTTTTCCTTTGAATATTTTCTTGTGAATTTTTGATTGAGGAGGAATGGCCGGTTTTGGACCGAAATGCAACCCGGTCAACAAGGCGAACTCTCTTTGTCCCAACTCGGTCTCACTGTTGTTAATATGAAAGACAATCTTATCATTGTACTGGACATGCGATTGTTTCAGCAGTAGTTGAAGATGTAGTTGTCCTTGGAATTGTAGTTCATGTAAATCGAGGAATGCCCCAAAACATGACTCACGGAACCGTTTCAAGTTTTTCGAGGACAATGAATTCTTTATGTCCTGCAAAACGTCCAACATCGCCCGACAACTCAATCTCACCGGTCCCTCTTCTTCCATGCTCAACTGAGTACAATCCGTCCTTAAAACAAGGAAACTAGATCAATGAATGTATAATTACCACACAAAAATATTGCATCCCAAGCATTTGCCCACCTACTCGTGTTCGGCTATTTTAACAAATTAATGGCCGATGACAAACATTAGCATAATACCTTGGATAGTATTCATGATATACAAGATATCTTCAAGACTAGTGTAAGCTTATAAATCAATGTGATACACCCAAAAACCTTTATAATGGCCGAAGACATTAGTTTTTTCATTGAGACATTTCTTCGAACACTTACAATGCGACATTATTAACACAATAGCAATTCTAAATATCTTTCCTACATCGTTCTTTTTTTAATATTAACAAATTAAAGCAAGATGCAAAGCACTAATTCACCCAACAAAGAAGTCAATTACGAAAAAAATATTGGGTATAAACCATTGACAAACACAACTAAATATCGAATAGAGCGTCTTTTGAACTATACTATTTCAAAACCCAGATAGAACCAAAAAGAATTTGTGTACACTCTTACCTTATTACAAATGTTGCAATATTAGTCTTGCCTAAAGCCCTACACTCGCGTGCAACTCTCGATTGCGTTTACCGGATGGATAACGTTCTTTTTCTCAAAGGCACCACATTGTATTGTATTAAAATGGGAAAACCGGTTATAGAAATGAAGACGTGGGATAACTTGTGTCGGGGTGGATGAAAAACTGCTACATTGAGTGGAAATGGTGGAGCCGATTTAGGAGGGAAGTGGGAAGCTGAACCGTCAAAACCACATTCTTGAGCATGGGCATGCGATTCGTGGGCAAGGAGGTGGGCTTTGGCGTCGGTGTTGTCAAGGAGGTGGGGTTTGGCGTCGGTCAATTTGTGGGCCTTTCGTGTTCGAACTTTACGGGCTTGGCTGGGCTTGGCTGCAAAGTTAATAATGTTAATCACAATTTTGGACCCTAATATGTCGGTAAGTACATTCCATAAACCATAAATTAAATTTCCAAATGGTAATTTAATACTCCTTCATGGACTGCACCAAAAGAAAGATAGTATGTATGCTATGACACACAAAAGCAGCTTCCAAAACCTGAACTCACTGTACTAATTTGTTTCTTCTATATATCACACTGAAGTGACCATACACACCCAATAAATCCAAATTTGACCATCACAATCCTATCTTTTGACCAAGTCATGCTAGCACCCTAAAGGCCTAAAGCCACCCACGCCCTTATGATCTATAGGTACATGGGCATTTATAAGAAACACAACACTTGCATTTTCCACTACATTTCCAAAAGAAAAAATATATTACTCAAAATATCACTCAATTCCATGCATATTCAAGATCGTTATTTTTATGAAAACTCTTCCTTCACCAAGGAGATCACTACCTTTCTAGTTGAAGGACTTGTCGCGGAGAAGGCTTCGGGGAGATGGATTTGGAATGGTAGAAACACGGTTGCCATAGCCAAAATGAAGGACCAAATCAATGCTACGTTCCAAAAAAATTGGAGCTATCAGCAGATTGCACATCAAGTTCGGTGTGTTCGGATCCGGTTCGGTTATTTCGAGGAGATCATTCAACATACGAGCGTCTATTATGACGAAGACGTGAACTTTGTTCATGCATCACGGGCCACATGGGAAGAACTCAAACGGGTAAAAAATTTATTGTCAGAAAAGATATGACCGATTTGATAATGCCTTGTATGCGAATTTGATGTCGGTGAGTTTTCATATATTCATAATATTTCATATCTTGCTTTGTGATTGAAGGAATATCCTATAGCTAGAGCTTACATGTATCGAGGTGAGCCATTCTACGTCGAAATGAAGGCCCTATTCAAACCTCCGGAAGCACGTGAGTTCGAGGAAGATGAAAATCGGAATTTAAACTTACAACAACAATTGGCGGAATATTCGGAAAATTTGAGGAACACTATAGCAGCCCAAGCGTCGACTCCCACACCACCACCCGTGCCCACACCAGTGCCCACATCCTCACCCACAACCGTTCCTCCACCAACGTTATTCGTGCCTTCTCGATTTGATCATCACCGGACACCGATCTTGAACTTCTTCAGCGACGACAGTGGTAGCTCAACCTCTTCTTGAGATTCTAGTGGTTGGTTGGTTAAGTAGATGTCAGTTTGTAACTTCTTAAGATTTTCATGTTTTTCTTTAGTATTTGCATTGTTTCCGTTTGTTTTTATTATATAAAGGTCCAATGTGGCCGTTTTTCCATATTCGACCCTTTCTAAGAAACATTAGACAAAGAGAATTAGGGGACTCACATGAGAATTTCAAATGGAATTTAAACATCAGTTCCAAAATATACCCTGAAATGCCCAAAATATATTAAAGAAACCATGGAATTTAAACATCATGACAAAATATACTAATCGTCAGCAATACAACAAAAGAGAGAATCTATCATCCAACCTACTGCTTAACAGTTTAATACCCATCGACTAGTGAAGTTCGATTAACAAAAATCATAATAATTCACATTCAAAAAGACGATGTCCACAACCAACGTCTATACCCCTCCATAAGCACCTGCTAGCATACGACGCACAAAACGTGGCCGAGCATCAATTGGGAACCCGACAAACATCTCCAAAAGGTCACTTTTCTGGGCGAGCATTGCCCCAGCATCAATGCGTTCATCCATAGAAATTTCTGGTACGGAACCCATCAGTTGGAACAGCTCTTTCCTAGATTGGCCCAAGTCACGATGATACCCCATAACTTGTACCATGCTATCCAGACGTTGTTCAGACGAGATACAAAACCTATCGAGAACTTCAACCAGTGCATCGCTTTGACTACTTCCTCTTTTTCTACTAGACGTTGCACGTGGATTAGGGGGTGCTTCAGCTGCAGTAGGAGCCTGACTATTGTCATCCATGTCGCAAGGTCCGTTGTCGGTCGATTCATCAACTTCTTCAGGGGCATCAGGTGCAGTACCAACATACTCAAAGGGAACATCGTCATCTATTATCTCATTTACAGCTTGCATAACATCCTCAGCAGTCTCGCCGGTTGCACGGTCCTTTCCAAACACCTCATACCAGTCATTGTACATTGGCCACGACTTGAATCGCATGTGAATAGCAGACGGGTCTTTCTGCCAAAAATTCAAACCCAATTCAAATTCTCCAATAAACAGGAAACAAATCTGAACAAGTAGCAGAGAAACTACGTGCAAGTTAAATATTACCTTCACGACGGTATCCCAAGCCTCGTTATTGCACTCAACCATGTTTGTAACGGTATTGAAGCCTACCCCAGTACCATGCATTATCATCGTTTGAAGGGACCCGAGTGCTCTCTTCCAAATAGTTAGCCTGGACTTTATGTGTGGATATTCCCGAAGATCAGTCCCCGGAAATTGCACCAAAAGCTTCTCCTCAAGTTTCTTCATGAATCCAGGTCTGAATCCATTCTCCCCCTTCCAACCATCTTTGACGAGCTCCTTCATATTTTCTAGCAGTGCAGCATCTTCAACATCGGACCAAGTCCTCCTAGTTCGATCAGTTTTCTTAGCTTTCCCTTTCGATTTCACACCCGTGTCCATGCTACTGCCACCTCCCTCCATCTGTTCAAAGTTTCATTCATTAGGGCGTATTAAATTTTAATAACACAATTTCATACGTAGAGGCACACCAATGCAAAATTTGTACCACAGTAGATATATAACATCACCATCTTTCAACCGAAAAAACTGGTGAACAAACCATATTTCTTACAAGCAAACATACTCATTTAATTAACCGCATATGCAACATAGCGAGACTCTAAACAATCATAAGCACTCACATCAATATCGACTAATTTCATCACTCAATTAAGCATGCACCGTAAACCGACAAAATTTAAAAACATCACAGAACCCATCGACATCGACTACTAGCAAATACCAAATACCAGCACGAACCAAATACCAGCAACCCTAGAAACGAACAATGTTTCACCAACGTCAAGACTTTCACCCCCTCTTCATCATTGTGCTGAAAGTAAATTGAAATTAACAGGAGGAAATCGTTCGAATAACTCAAAAATTAACAACACACCTTTGTTTCTCGATTAATGGACTTAACTGTGAATAGGTTGAATGGAATTATGGCGGCGACGGCGGTGTGCTCGAATCAGCAGCAGCGATGAGCTCCGTGCGAACAACGATCCGTCGAACTGGTTTAACTTTTGGGAACGAAAGCCCTAGCTGGGTTTTTCTTTCTTCCCAATCTTGCAGAGGAAGAATCGGTGGTAGTTGTGTGTTTTATTTCCTTCATTAGTTGCTACTTTATTTTATTTTTAAAAATTGGAAATACTATATACCCTACCAAACAATTGAATAAAAATAATAGCAATTAAAGTATCTCCTACCAAACACTCAAAATAATATAGTACACAAGTTTTTATTTGTTACCAAACACATGTAAATAATACTTATCTCACTAATTATACATAGAAAATAAAGTTAGCTACTAATTTATTAACCCATACCAAAGGGAGCCTTAATCTTGACCTTTATCTTGATTAGTCTACCTTATAAGTAAAGTGAGTAAGAAATCGTTTTTTTTTTTAAATGTTGTGTATTCTTTTTTATGTTCATTTCCTGATCTTTTTCCTCGATTTTCGAAAACAGATCTCCGCGGGTTTAAATCTTCATCTCAATTTAATGGATTCTACTATTGATTTATCATGCGATTTTTTGTTCCAGGTTTCTGTTCCAGGAACATCAATTTGAGAATCACTGCTCTCGCTTATTTAGCTACAATCATCGACAAGATACAATCCGCTGCAAAATACATCAAGTTGCACATCGTTTGGAGATCTTGTTTGTGGCAATATTATTCGGCCTCTCTATTATATGGTTTTGGTTAAAGAATGTAACGTCTTTCTATAATTGAGAGAGTACCACTATTCAAATCCCAAAATTCTTTAAATCTATCCCAGCTATTAAACATACCCCATTAAAATTTAAAAATCAACATATATTACTAAACATACCTCATTTCATTCTTATAATATATTTCCTCCATTAATATTACCACAATTCCATTAAATTTACATAACTTACTAAAAATTCTCAACATTCTATATTCTCATTAAAAAAATTCTTTTATTTTTTTTATTTTTTCATATTCTTTGGTTTTAATCAAAATTTTAAAAAAATATTAAAAATTAAATATATTTTGATTTTTTTTAAATAATTAACTAACTCTTCTAAATAAGTATTTTTCAAAATTAAAATATAAAATAAATATAAAGATAATTTTAATAATCAATTAAATTGTATATTATATTTAAATAAAATATTAAAAGTAAATTTGAAAATTATTTTAAATAATTCAGAAAATAAAATAATTTTAAAAAAAAAGTCTAGTTAATTTTTTTTTAAATCATTTAAACCTAAATAAAATTTGACAAAAATTAAATAATAACAAATCTAAAAAAAATAATTAAATAAATAATCAAATAAAATGAAAATTTGAAAAATAAAATAACTACATAAATATAAGAAAAATATCTAAATCTAAACAAATTAAATTTAAAAAAGAAAAAAAAATAAAAAATATTCAAAAGGGAAAAAACTAAAGGCTAAAGATGAATAAAATCAGAAAAATATTTTATAAATGTTAATTAAATTGTCGTAAATAATTAAACTAAATAATTAATAAAAATTTTATTTTTATTTAGCTTCAATTGAATTTTTAAGATTTTCTTAAATAATTTTCTTAATTTAATTAATTTTTTAAGATTTAATTGATTTTTTAAACTATTTTTTAGTTTTTTTTAAATTGGATTTGTTTTAATTAAATTATTTTGAAGATTTAGTTGATTTATTTTCTTTTGTTTTCTAAATTTTTGAGGATTTTTTAATTTCATTTTATTTGATTATTTAAATATTTAATATAGTTTTAAATATTATTTTTAGGGTTTAAAATTTTTTAAGAAAAACAATTGATCAATTAAAAGTTAAAATACTAATTTTGAAATTAAATTACTTAAATGACTAAAGTCAAAATCAACATAAATTTAGAGTATAATTCATTCTATATATATAAGGATAACTTAGTCATTTTATTTATGTCTATTTTTGTCTTTAAAATTATGGGGTTTGTTTAGAGAATTTTGGGATTTGAGTAGTGACACTCTCTACTAAATTATACTTTAATGGGTTTTGATTAATTCCTCTTTGTTTGATTTAATTTTATTTTTTGTGGTTCAATCATTCAAAATATTTCTATTTTTTTATCATATATGATCATATATAGGATTTGATGTATGCTGATGGATTCGGTAAGATGTGATTCATTTAGTAGCGGTAATTTGTCTCTATCACATGTTAATTTGTTCAACTATTCTAAGATCAAATTCTAATTCCCTTACTTATTCGTATAAACTATTATGTTGTTGTATGTTCATTGATGTATAGATATTCATACTTATATATAGAGGAAGCATTCTATGTCTATGTGACAATATTTACTTTCCTCTATTTCAAAATCCTTCTTCTCTCATTTAGTCAATTGTCTACTTTTTATCTAAGTCGTTCATTTAATGTTTTTAATCTTAACCGCTTATTTCATCCAAACCTTTCTATAAAATTCCAAAAGTATTGCATTGATCTCACTCATCCTCTTCTTTTTTTCTTTTTTCTCTTTTTATGGTTCTCAAACTTCTAAAATTTCGTTTAGAAATGGATATTTCTTATTTGTGTTGTTATGGTGTTTTTTGCAATTGTAAATCTTCAATGTGTATCGAGATTTTTCATTTAGTGTTCGTATGTGTTTAGATTATGTGTTTAGATTGTATTTTGTTTTTATATACTCTTTTTAGTGGATGTAGGTTGCAGGCATTCATAAGATGTTTGAAGATTTTCCAAGACCTTCATGAGAGTTTGATTATTATTCAAGGAGAAGATTCATAGAGATTTGAAGATTTATTTTAGATTAAGAAGATATTCAGCAGAGGAATATATATATGAAGAAGTTACGTACATGGCGTTTAAATCTTGGTCCAAGTGAAATGATGTCGTATAAGTTGTATTTCTCTCCTTGATCTCTTTCTCTTTTTTCTCTTAAATATTAATATCAGTAAATTAGAATATTATTTTGCATAGTAAATTGTAATTGAAATGATGAAGGCTTGATTTGCATAAAGTCAAAACTATGAGACGATAGTGTATAATATTTTTTTTTTATCTTTATTGTATATTAAAGATTAAATTAGTCTTTTTTTTTTTCCTTTTAGTTTGATGCATATGGCTTAATTGTACAAAATACGGATCTTTTAATTTAGAAAATAATTAATTTACAATTAACTTAATATCCAAGTCAAAGATGTGATTCCTATAAATCTGTAAGAAATATTCAACATTATTTCTTTCTATCATGAATTACTATAAATAAGTTTTGGTAGGATTAAAATTCAATTAATTAATTTAATTGAAATACAATGATCATCATATTAAATAATTCAATGTTATATTTAAGAGCATACAAATTTGATATTTATTAGTACACGTATTATATATGCCGGTAATAAATAAGTTAATAACGTGTAAGGTGTAATCACTACAATAAGCCGAATTGGTTATTTTAATTTAATTACATATTTTCCAAATTTTAGTGTCTCAATGATATTTTGTCAATTTTAAATTCCAGTAAACACAAGATTAATTTAAGCAATTATATTAATAAAAAGCCTATGAATTCGCATCTCTTAACTCTCTTACTTTATTTCCTATTAAAAATGTATTTTAATTTCCTCTTAATTTTATGGGATGTTGTATATTTTTATGACTTACATTTTTTTTCATGAGTGTGGACATCTTATGTATATTACAACAAGATCAAAGAATCCTAGAATAATTGAATAATTTGCAATATAGTTACATTTTTTTTTGTGTGGAATTTTTTCTTTTACTTTTTTCAGATCGGTTTATTAACAATCAAGTACGTACATACTATTATTATTATTAAATTAATAAATTAAATACTCTTTGTTATTATTCATTGTAATCCTTAAATTGCTCATCACAATTATTAATTGAATTATGTCATCTGCCATTTTTGTTCATAATTTTAATTAAAGTCAAAGTGATCTTAATATTCAGTATATGAAAATAAAATTTGTTTATTTTATTTTTATTGTAAGTGCGTAAAAAAAATCAAGAAACAAGAAACTTTTATTAGGTGTGAATTATAATTATTAGTGTGATAATTTATATACGGTATAAATAGACTAATTTGTTTTATATAAGTAAAATTGTTAATTAACTGTGAAGACTAAAAGTATGCACTTTATGTTGATAAAATCTATTTAAAATTTTGAAACAGGATTAATTGTATTGGATATATATGGTATATTAGAACAATTTATTAAATATATCATAATAGATTGATAATTTATAGTTAATGCAAAACGGATGCAGAGGAATCAAGAATGCTTCTTATAATTATATGATATGATGTTATATATGGCATGGTTGACAAATGTAATTAATTATTATAAATTATACAAAGGTGTGACAATTTATATATTGGTATAGTAGACTAATTTATTTAATAATAATTAAAATTGGTAATCAATTGTGAAAGCTAAATGGATGCACGTTATAGATAGTATGGTTAATAATAAATTGCATGTACATAGCCTCTGATTAATTAAGGGGATGTGTGTTTACATTTAGAAAACTAATAAATGTTGTGGTCTTTGTAACAGACAATAATACAAGTATTACAATTAATAAAAATAATTGATTTTAAAATGGAGAAAGGTATTACATATTAACAAAAACAATTATTATAATTAATTTATAATAGTTAGAGCTATTGCAGGTTAATTTATAATATAATATTCTAATTGTATCACATTATATCCTATTAGCCCTCATAAATATATTAATATTTATATATGGGATTGTTAATTATATTCACTAATGAGTTATATATTAATGAGTATTATTATTAATCACATTATATGTGTGTAACTGTTATATACACATTATACATATATCTTTTATGGGCGCGGCTATTAACACCCAAAGAAATACTTTGTTCACCCACTATTAAGTTAACCAGTCATATATTTTACTTATTTTTTTATTTTGCTTAATGTACCCCTTAAAATTTACAACTATAATCTTAATATAATAATAGATCATTCACTAAATATACACACCCACCAATTTAAAATTAAAAAATAGCACACCAACACTTTTATTTTTTTTGCAGTGCCGACCCACAAACCACCATCACCAACCTCATTTTCTTTCTTTATTTCTTCCTTTTATTTTCATGGTGTACCAATTTAAAGAAAATAATAACAATTTAATTTTATTAAATTGTGTCTCTATGGTATATACTTTCATGACCATACCCTTTTTCCCCCTTTTTTTCTTTAATGGTGTAATTGTGTGTGAGAAAAAAAATGCGTGAATTCTGAAATTTTGGGCAGAGTGTTGAAAGTGTGAACGTTTAATAAATTTAATGTTTATTTTTTTTATAAAGAGTATATTAGTATTTTTTTTATTAAATATATTCTTATTAAAAAAAAGAAGTGGGTGAATAGAGTATTTGCATGTGGGTGAATAATATTGCCCATCTTTTATTTTTTAATATATAGCTATAGGTTTATTTGTATTTATTAAGTGTATATAGTGTATATAAATATAAATTCTGAGGATTTAATTTACACAATCGTCTCTAATTTCATTTTTTCTTGACCGTACTTACAATTATTCTAAAATTAATTAATTGTTCACTATCAATAAAAATTATCACACTACCATAAACCTGATCCAATGTTAGTACATTTATTTTCTCACTTTACTACTGATATATCTCATCTTCTTCTTTTTTGGAAGATTTTTTTATGGCTATGGTTGGATTATTCGGTTTTCATGTACCATATTGCATGTGATTGGAACTTTATTATTAATAGATGGTATTTATTTGCATGTTGAATCTTTATTGGTTTTTTTGAAATAAATATGTTCAATTTGTTAGTTATTTTAATATATTCAAAATTCTAAGTAAACGTTTAGTTATAAGCAAAGTTTATAATTAGTTGGACTATATAGTATAATTAGGTTTGATCTTTATAACATAGTGCATGAATGAATATGTTGATATTAAAATTTTTATTTTATTCTCATGTTACAAATAATTTTTATAATATCAAATATGTTATTTCATTTACACGATTTCTAATCATCTACATTTTTTTTAACGAATTGTAAATATCTGCAGAATAATATTGTGGAATTTACATTTAAATTTCTTTTTTTCATCGGGATTTTTTCTTTGCCAAACTTGTCGTACAAGTACTAATTTATTTTATAATTAATTGTCAAATACATGTAATATATTTTTAATTTATTTTTGGTATATGTAAACGTATTACTTTTAATCACAATTTTAACATGGCTAAAATGTTTGAATATTTAATAAGTTTATATAATTGTATTCGAAAATTGATATTATTCATAATATTTTATAGATTATGCATGACATCTCTATTCTAATACACAGAACTGGACAATCAAAGTAAAAATTGCAAGATCTTGGTTTGTATTCTCTAAAGATTCAACCAATGAAATGATAATTTTTGAATTATTTCTTATAGATGAAGAGGTACTATGTGCTTATATATTTTGTGTCTTTCAATTACAATGCATGTATATAGTAAAATAATTAATCTCAGATATCATTAAAAAAAACACTACGCTACTTCATCATGAATCAACATTAAGTTAAATATATTTTAACTGTCCCTCCATCCCTTTTAATTTTCAGAGGTGAGTGGACACACTTTTTAAGAAAAACTGTGTTATTAACTTTTTGTACCAATGAATGAAGAATATTTTGAAATAAATTAGTTATTGTGTGAGTATTTTATTTTCTTATTTGGTGTGTGACAATTATTGTTGGACATCCCAACTAGAAAAGTGTGAAAATTAAGAGGAAACTGAGGGAGTATTGTTTTTAGTGTGGCATATTTCTGTTTAGTGTCTAATTTTTTAACCCCCTTCTAATGCTTAATGTTATTAGAGAGGTAAAATGGAAGTGGATAAGTAGAGGTTTATTTATAGTTTTGTCCTGTAAATTTTCGAATTGCTATAAAAAAATATCGAGAGACCAATATTAAATGTTTAGGAGTATTAGTTAGTTTTACTTTACTGAAGGGAGTTTAGTTAAAAAAATTGCTAAATGATATATTGAAAAAATTAGTGCAGTGAGAGATAAATATAAGATGTTTGGAAATGATTAGTTTAAGAGAGTAAACTATTTTTCCATAGTTTAGAATAATCTAAATTGTAACGGATGAGTATCAAATAATATTTTAATTTTATCATGTATTATGTATATTTTTTCATAAAATATTAAAAAAAAAGCACAAAAATATATTTAAATCATCATTTTTATACATATAATTTTTTTTCAGCTCGCAAAATTCGCGAGGTCTTTTTCTAGTATTTTTATAAACAGAATGCTCACTGATTTATATTGAACTAGATGTAGATCCCGCAAATTTCGCAAACTTAAAGTAAACTTGTATGTCCAATAAAAAAAAATAGTATGTGTAGAGTTAAATTAGTTCATACATGAATTATTAAAGAGTATTAGTTATTTGTCAAAAGAGTATTAATTTTCACTTAAGAATATTAGTTGTTTTCACTGAAAAATCTTAGTTTGTTTTCAGTAAACAACTAGTACTTTTCAGTGAAAACAAACTAATACATAATATCTTTCAATGGTTCATGTATGAATCATTTTTCACTCTATACTTTGTCAAAAAAAAAAAAATTATTTGAATATATTTTTAGTTATTTAATTTTTTTTACAAAAGCATTATGTTAATTTATTACATTATCAGTAACTAGTACGATACCCACCCGTGCGTTGCACGGGAGCTAGTTTTATCGGTATATTAAAAAAATTATGTGTCATTTGTTTGAATTAAAAATATGAAAAACATGTTACATTTTCAGTAAGAAATGAAAAAAGAAATATGTGCATAAAAAAATTATAATCTCAACAAACAACGTATAATTTCAGCATTATTTTTTTCACATAAAACTCAATGATTTCACCAACGTCTAATGGTTTTAATATTCCTTCCACATATCTTCAAAATGATCAATTTAACTTTCAGTTAAAATTTTTGGAAGAAAACTAAAGTTGTTTATATATGGCCCAATAATTATTTTTCACCAATGTTCAAATAGAAATTAATAAAAAAAATATGGTATAATATTAAATAGTAAAATCAATGTTATTTTTTAACTTTTCAAAAAATTAAATTTATATTAATAACAGTAACAAACACACACATATACAAAATTAATAACAAATCATTTAAGACAAACTTAACAAAAATAAGTATTTTAAATTTTAATAAAGATCACCAAACTTAAATGTTCGTAACTCGAGAGTGATATGTTTCTAATAATTAACATCCACATAAAGTAATACAAATTTAATAGAATAAAAAGTAAGTATATCTTCATTGAAAAGATTAATTTCAATTTCAAGTACTCAGGTTTGTCATACAATTAATGAAAATTATTCTTGCTCTGACATCAATATCGTTATATTTTTTAAAAATAATTTATTATTTTTACGTAATCCAACATGTCTAGCAAATTTTTACCAAGTTTTAGTGAGACTAATTATGCGATGATTTGTGTCACTGAGAAACTTGAATTCATAATAGACAGAAACAAATCATCATTCATGGAGAAAAAAAGTTAATTGGTCCCATAACTTATCAAGTGTCTGATTTTGGTCCCAAAAATATTAGCTCTTCGATTTTGATCTTGTAACTTATAGGGTTTGTCCAATTTTGGTCTCATTTTCGCCAAAAATACAAAAATGACACCCTTTTTTGTCATGTGCAACTCACATTCTGGTCGAATTTGAGGCTTTCCAGCACCCCTTCAGATGTGGCAAAACAATATTTTTTTTTCATTGTATTTTTTTAATTGTTAATTTCATATCACTAATACGTGAATGAAAACATAGGGGAGAAGAAGCTACAAATGGGAATGGAGGGGAGGGGTGAGGTGAAGGGGGTTAGGGCTGGGTTATCTAGGGAATAAACACACAGGTTTCAGGAGTTGGAGAATTATAATATGTTTATTTTAGTTTAGATTTAAATTCTTTAGTTTAATTTAGTTTTATTTTATTTTTAATTAGTTTATTTAGTGGAATTGAATTAAAAAATATGCCACATGGCAGACATGTCAGTGAGGAGAATGAAAACCTTCCAATTCCGCCGGCACGTGCGCCACGCGTGATAAGAAACGATGTTGTTTTATATTTTCAGCAAAAATGAGAAAAAAAATTGCACAAACCCTACGATCTACGGGACCAAAATTAAAGAGTTAAAATTTTTGGGACTAAAATAATACACTCAATAAGTTATGGGATCAAAAAACTTTTTTTTTTTCGTCAAGAATGAGACCAAAATTGGAAAAACCCTAGAAGTTATGGGACCAAAATCGGACACTCGGTAGGTTATAGGACCAAAAAATTTTTATTTCCTTCATTTATGACATACTTCAATATTAAACCCGAATCTTCTAATTTTTTTTTATCTTGAACGATAAAGAAAACATAGTGAATTTACAACTTCAGGAAAAAAATATTAAAAAGAAGATATTCATTCAAAGAAATATTAATCCATCAAACAACGTTTCAACTCTACATTGTTGCATATTATGAAAAAATCATACATTTCATTGGTTCTAATTTTCTTTCTACTTAAATTTCAAAATGATAAATTTTACTTTAAGCTGAAATACTCTGGAGAAAATCTTAAATTGTCTATACATAGTAAAATAACAATCTTTTTCATCGTTCAAACAAAAATTAATAAAAAAATGCAACACAATACAAAGAAAAAAAATTATAACTTTAAGAATAAAAAAATATAAACTAATTACCTTGATTTTTTAAGTTCTTAGATACTTTTGTGCAAAAATGTTAATCATATTTTTTAACATTTTATTAAAGAGGTGGGGACATATATATGTTTGGTGGTTGTATTAAAATTGAATGAGACTGATGATAGGGATATGTGTGTATATATTATATGTTGAATAAATTAAATTTTTTAGTAAGTATGTTTAGTAATAATTATAAATATTGAGGTGGATAATCTTAATAAAATAATGTGTGTACATAGTTGCGTCCTATAATATTTTCATGACTCGATAACCAGCCCAAGGATCGACTAATCCGGGGGAACAAAGTTGCGCCTTATAATAATGCTTATTTTTAAACAATGGGAAAAAATGCACGTTTGCCCCAAAGATAATGAGTACAAACACTTTTTTTTACCTATGTGCGAAAATAATCCTTTTTTTTATTGTAGTTTTGGTCTCATTCATTAAATTTCAAGACCAAAACTGCATTTTACCCCTTTCTTTTGGGATCGAAATTGCAATTAACCCACTTGAGATAAAAAAAATATCAATTCTCTTGGAACCAAAAGTATCAAAATACAGGACTAAAAATGAAAAAAAAAATGATCATTTTGAAATGAATTCAATCACTTGGGACCAAAATGCAATTTTAACATAAACAATATCATATTTAATTTGAATAAGAATTTACAATTTCATTATTTGATATATGACTAAAAAACAAACTTATTTATTTTTAATACAACTACATAAAAATAAATTCAATATTACTTTAAAATTTCAAAATATCACTTTTATATTAATAACAATGAGAAACACACAAACAAAAATAAATAACAAATAATTTAAGACTATAATAGAATAAGAACTTCAAGTCATAATTAAAAAAAGAAGAAGTGAAATGTCTATAATCAGACAGCGAACTGTTTCTAAATCTTAATATTCATATAAAATAATGGATTTTTTACTAAGTGAATTAATTAAAAGAATTAATATCAAGTACTCAACTAAATGGAATTTAAATTAAGCATTATTGCATTTCACAATAGTAAAATATTATATCATCGTTAAAATTTGAAATGCAAATAAAAAAAAATCAACAAAGTAACTTAATTAAAATGATTAATATAAAGTATTCAACATCGACACACGAAAAGTTAAAATCATTCTTTTTTTTGACATCCATATTGTAATACTTTTTAAAAATAATATTATCGTTTTTACGGAATCTAACACTTCTAACTAATCTATACTAAAGTTTTGATAATATAAAGTATGTGATGATCAGTATCACCAATAAACCTGGATCCAAGATAAACTGGGAACAATTATTCAGTTGTGTCATACTTTAATAAAACCTGATTCTTCTTCAAACAAAGTAGTATCGGACATTGGTAAGTGCAAAAAGAAAAAAAAAAGATGAAAAGCATGCATATTAAATTTACTGATTCAATTAGAAATTAATAAATAAAGATATACATCCAACTATGTATAAATCACACAAAATGACATTTAAATTAAGCATTATTGCATTTCACAAAAAACACAATGATTTCACCGATATTTACTGGTTCTGATTATCCTTCAACATGATCATCTTCAAAATGATCAATTTGACTTTCACCCAAAATATTTGAATGAATACTTAAATTGCCTATATATGATGTAACAACACTTTTAATCACTGCTCAAGTAGAAAGTAATAAAAAATATATTTAAAACCAACAAAAAATGACCATCACTAAAAATAACATAATACATATAAAATACTTACCTTGCTTTGTTAGTTTCTTTCATACTCAAAATCCAGTCCCTCTACCTAATGTCATGTGCAAATACATTAATCATTTTTTCACTACTAGTTGGTTTTCATGTGCGTTGCACGTTGTTAATAACTTTGTAAGAATATTTTTTTAATTATATAATAATTTACGTGGATATTTTGTGAAAAAAACTAAAAAAAAAAAAGAAAAAAAAATTCACAACCACGTATTAAAACTTAAAAGAAAATGTTTACAAGTTATATTTTAATAAGTAATAAGGTGAACCATTACAATAGTGACATATGATCACCAAAAATGGAATTAAAAGAAAAGTACTACTTGAGATTTAATTTTCCACTATGCACTTTTCATCTTCTACCAAACCCCTATAAAATCAATATGGGAATTTTAAGTTATTAATTACGGCAAAATATTATATGAAAATATTTCATGATAAGTTTATCATAAAATTATATTAAAGTATCGAATGTTTGATCAGGAGTATCGATAATCTCGCCAGGAGTATCATTAATCTAGGTCGGTGATATTATATTGTAATTGTTGTAAATTTTCTTGAACCTAAATTAATGATATTTCTGGTCAGATTATCAATTCTTTTGGTCAAATATTTAATACTTTAATACATTTTCATGATAATTTTATCATGAACCATTTTCATATAACACTTATTCACTACATATATACTTGTCAAAGATAAGTAATGTATGTGTGTACATATATAAACAGTCAGATAACTAAATAGTAAAGAAATAATCAAAATATGGTCAAATAAGGCAAAATCATAGATTAAACTGTTAATTCTCCAATGACCTTGCAAGCTGCCCTAAAACTACAGAATATCACTCCATTAGCCAGTGAAGTGAAAAAAAATAAATTGATCTTCTAGCAATATATCACAGCGCATTGCACATTATAGGTAAATAATTCTTAATTTTTTTTTACTAAGTATTATTAATTTATTTAAACCCAAAACCCGCTTGGTTGAGGTGATGATTATAGGGTAATGAGAATTAAAGTAATTGAGGAGTCATTTAAATAGAGGGTAATGAATGAATTGATGAGTCATTCGATAGGTAAATTATAACTCATTTTCAATCTTATTTACAATATATTGATAATACATACACTATTAATGAAATCATTCTCATTACCCATAACCAAGTGGCTCCTTAATCAAGCTAACAATCATAAGTATGATAAATTACAAATAAAATAAAATACCATGATTGAGTTTCAAATAGAGTAAAACTTGCATCTTTTTGGAAGACCAGAAAAGATTGACATCTCAAAATATAATTAAATTATTCGCATACTTTGTTGATCATGTACATTATGACTTAAAATATATTGAGGCAGCCTCTAGCATCAGGCTTGACGATATTGTTGAAGCAAAAATAGAGTTTCCTTAATTTTACATAAATGTAAATCTTATATATCTTTTAACCCCATAATCTGCATTTGATTTTGAATGAGAGTATATAAAACATGCTTCATATGTTTTTAGTTTATTCTATATTGTGTGAGAAGGGTGAAACAATATAACCACTCCCATAAAAAGGGTGCAGTTATCGATAAGCTATACAATCACGAAGTAAATAGTAAGGTTTGAACAACATCTTGGACCCAACCTTAGCAAATCTTTCTTAATCTATAATCCTGGAATAGAGAGAATGTCCTATTGTTTCTATTATATACTTGAACAGTGGGACACCATCTTAGATTAAAAGATTTTTCCAAATCATGAGTTTGTTTATCACATGATTAAAACCTTGAATCTGAAAATCTTTGACCTCTGCAAAAGCGCAGGCGCAAGAACCGTCATTTTGATAGGAATTTTTCTAATTCACATACAACTTATGTTAATTACTTAGTGCCTTTGACGATTAGCAGTGACCAGTAAAAGCTAAGCATATAAATTTGGATTTTCCTCTAAAAAAGAATAATTGATACCTTACCCTGTAAGTATTTCTAGTGACTGTGTGGAGGTGATTAAACATGAATCTCAAGACATCAAAAAATTTCCAATGGCAAAAAGAAGAAAAATCAGACATACTTTTAAATTGAAAATACAAAGAAAAAAAAAAAGTACTGGTAACTTGATTTACAATCAAATAGATATTGTAGTGTTGCAAAAGAAGCATTGAAAAAATTAGACATACTTTTAATGAAAATCAAAACAATCACGACAAAAAAAAAGTTGAATCTAATACCCCCAAAATATTTACTTTTATTTGCTTACTTTTACGTCTCATCTTCTTAAGACAGGTATTCCCAAGGTGTCAACATCATGCACTAATATAGCTTTTTCTACTCACCCTCAAAATCTAAAAAGAATATGAGTTACGATTGTAAAAAATATAAGAAAAGAGGGACTTGGACGTCTATTAACATAGGCATGTAGCAGGTCTTCTACATGGTCTATATAAACGTCTGCACACAAACAAATAAATAGTGATACCCTTAAAATTTTGATGTATCATATGGAATATAATATTAATGCAACCATAGTAACCATTGCATATGAATTGCAAATTGAAGATGGTTCAATCATTAATTGGATTCATCTATTACAGTTAAAAATCCTTTGAAATTTTGTATCATTTTGGGGTTGGAACTATAACACTTGAAAATGAACGTAGATAGTCTGGAGGCTTGAGAAGTCTAAACTTTTTTTATAGTTGCGTAATAAAATTTATTGGAACATGATAAAGGAATATTTGATAAAACTTGCATAAAAATATTATCTTATTTTAACATAGAGTAACTCATACCCACTTCAAAGACCCAGGACATTCTCAAATTCATGCATACGTCGACCCCCAAACACTAAATAATGCAACACAGATGCTAAAATTGAAGCAAAATGAGTCACTCTCCTTTTGTTGCAGCTACCCATGAAGAACAAACAAAAAGCCTCATCATAAGGAGAGGGAAACATTGCTTTGCTAGTATCTCAACAATATAGCTTTAAGGGAACAAATAGAAATTATATACATATTATATAAAATCATAACTCAATCTAAAAGAATTTATCCAATGTCAACTTAATGGCACCTTACTAACTTTATCCTCCCCCTCTATTTTTCTAATTTTTTTTATCATAAAATTTCTTGTCAATTATTGATATCCATACAATTGTAGGTATTATGAAGTCGTTGTTCCTAAGCGGCAATTTACAAGGTAGTATGCTTAAATTCAAAATCCCCATGCACACAGGGCTTTAATTCGTCACACATTGCAGATGCATAGTATGTGCTTTGACAAAAATTATCAAAGGAATGGACCTGTCTTCGACTTTAATATCTATGAGATATAAGTAGAGCACATATATGATACCATCTATCGACAATATCTTCCGTTTCGTCCAAGCAGGATCCGAAGTCTTTAAACCTTCCCAGTTATAATCAACCTCTAAAAATCCCCCAGAATCATGTGAGAAGAGAGACATGTACATGTCTTTTGAAAACCAAAGCCATGAAGATAACAGTGTAAAATTCCTTGCAAGTTAGACAATAAAGCCAATGGAGCATAATTAGGAATTGTCTTCACAAATATTAATTGCAATATTGTGGTACTTATCATGTAAATTTTATATAAACCAGAAACTTAATTAAAAATTGATGGAAGAAATGTTTTACCCGCTTAATTGCTAAGTGTCTTCCTATCAGCTTGACCAATCATCATAATCTTACCCTATATTGATATTGATAAGGTGAATGCAGTAGAGATGTTAAACATTTGACAGAGACTACATAATTTTTTATTTATGCTTTCTCAATTGACACAATGGGGGCATGAAATTGAGGAATTACCTGCATTCGTAGAAAGGCTTAGGAAATCCACCTGATTTCAATCCTTCCAGATTAATAAACCTCAAACGATAATTACAAGAATCACAAGATGCGCTATCTGTAACATAATAATAGTGTTATCGAAATATGCATCTCTCATATTTAGAAATAATAGATGTAATCACCCTAAAATCTTCCCAAAAAAGGTGAATGGATTCTCAAATTAAAAAACTAATTTAGTCAAATATGGAAAACTCACCGCATTGGATCCGCAGTCCTGTGAGAGAGTGGTGGCATCGAAGCGGGGAGTTGAACAATTGGCTAATCGCTTACTGGGTCAATTGGCATCTGCTTCACTTCCTTCGTCATTTGTTGCACGTCGGCGATCCATCTTTCCTCGTATGGTAATCACAAAAAATCAGCATATGATACAGACAAGAGAAGAGAGGAAGATGGGAGGGCCTGGTAATAGTGGTAGAGTAAAAAAAAAAGGGACAAGCAAATGATGATATGTGAATTATCTAGAAAAGAAATTCTGATTCACGAGTACAACATCTTATATTCTCATATTGTAGGTAGTATAATAATTTGAAAAATACCTGAATATCCGAGGAGGAGAGACAGATGGTATAAAGCATAGGTATAAGAACTGCATTTAAAGTTGCTATAAGAAACTCAATAGACTATAAACTTGAATAGATGTCTCCATCATGTCGGGCCTCATAATCTGTAATGTATAAATTATTTGCGGTTGGAAATGGTATGTTTTTGCAGCAAATGATGATATGCGAATTAGCTGAAAAACATACCGTACAATAGTGTATACCGAGAGAGAGATTATAATAGAGCTCCACATTCCAATACCTTCACATACTCTTCTAGGAAAGATTTCATTGCCCCATTCAGCATCTTCAGATGCTTCATCTGTGAAAATTACTACTGGAGGACTAAATGGCAGAGCAGTAGAATTCTCAACAACTTGTATTTGACCATTCTTGTTCTGGTCTTTTAAATACTTTCCTCTCTCAAGGAGTCAAAAACTTCAGTTAAAATACCACGAACTCGGAGTTTTTATTCCGAATGGCAGCAAAACACTGCCTTGGTTGAATGAAATATCAGAATCATTTATAAGATAGAGGATGTACTGGAAAATGGGAGTTGGGTCTCTCAATGACAAGGCTGTAGGAACCAGTTTTCTCTTTTCTAAGACTCCTGCATATGATCGTAGTAAACAAAACAAAATTGGTAGGGTGTATTGTAATCTGATTATTAACATTTCAATAACAACAAACATATCCAAATAGAAAAAGAAAAATTGGTACTATATATTTCTAAATTCCTAAGTCACTTTTAGCTAAAAGATATGCAGTCATACTATGTATCACCAAAATCCTTGATCTAAATAAGCCACCACCAAATGATTCACTTGTCTTCTTCAGAGTATCGCCACTGTAAATTTTCTCGATTTCTCAGCATTACCTTACATTATCACTTCACAAAGTCAAATAAAAGACATTGTCACAAACTTATGTTGGTCCCACTAGATAGATTAATTGCGGAAGCTTTAAGTCTATGTCTTAACAAACTTCTTATTATAAGAACACAAAACAAGTAAGAGATTAAATAAACAAAAGCAATAAATAACACCGGATATATAGTGGTTCGGATCTGAATATCCTACGTCCACTCTCCCTTTTATCCAAGGGGTCTCACTATCAACCAACCAACTTACTTACGTACTGGAATTTTTGAAGTACCAGTTCCTTCTTACAACTCCTTTAGATCTAGCCACAATCTAAAGTAAGCAACCTTCAACCTTATCTTAGAGATGAACAGGTTAAAGTCCAACAACTCCTTAAGAGTAGATATGTACTGTGAACAATAAGAGTACAAAGAGTGATTATCAAAAGCTTGGAATATGACTTGTGCGCGTGAGAGTCTCTAGAGCTTTTTCTTGGAACTGCACTCTTGTATTTATAGAGGAGATTAGGGTTAGCCGTTGGTGAGATCCTTGAATTGATTAACTTCAATAACTTTCCAATCCGATCTAGTTTGACTTGATTTGAATCACCAACGGTCAAATGCTTCCTCTGCCTAACTCTGATTCACTCCAGAGAAGGCAAGACCAGACACCAGGCAACCTCGGTGTCTTCTGGTCCTGATCTGGTTAACAACCAGAACACTCAGTAGAAACAGGGGATCAAACTGAGCATCTTTTTTTCCACCAGAATCGTCTGGTCTGGGGAAGGTCCTCTGCCTCTGGTCAGATCTCATCTGGTGAAGTCTTCTGGTGGAGTCCTCTAGTGAAGTCCTCTGGTGGGGTCTTCTGGTCTGGCAGTTCCCCTAGACTAAGTCCTAATCTAGATCATCATCTGGCTAACAGGTCCAGATGGTCCTATTACATCTTCTGGTTTGTTTTAACTCATCAAAACTATACAAGTTATATCCTAACAATTTCCCCCTTTTTGATGAAGTTAAAACACAACCAGAACTGATCAAAAACAGAATAGAAGCAAGAAAAACAGTAAAGGGATAAGACCTTAGAGTAGATCTTATCAGGCTAACAATTAAGACAACAAGGAGTTGTCTTTGAGACAAAAAAGATATGTTTTTCATTGATAAGGGGTTGTACGCGCTCGATATTTGCAATTTAGTCCCTAAACTTCCTTCATTGCTCGTGGGATACCCCGTTTTTTCTCTTGCTATAAAAGGAAGTTTTTTTCCAAATTTTCACTTTTCTTTCCACATTCTCAGTGCCAAAACCCTCAATTTTTATCTTCAAAAATTTTCCGGCGACTCTTTACTATTTCCTACGACGATTCTTCCAGTTTTGAGCTTGTAAGGTTAAATTCTCCTTGTTTATCTTCTCTTTACGTTTAATTTTGTTTTTGGTTGGGTTAAAGTACCCAAACTCCGCCATTTTTTCTCCAAATCATCGTCGTCTCTTCATCTCCTCCGCCGGAATCCTCCATTAAAGCCCTTCAAGCTTTTCCAATCATTTTTTTCACAAAAAACTCCAATTCAAACATCCTCGCAATCAGAGACGGGATCCTATCCACCTCGAAACCCCGAGAAATGGCCAATCGGAGAACCCTCTATCCCCGTGGTGAATCTAGAGTCTGATCCCGATGCAGCCTCCGTTGCTCACTCCGTTGATTCAGGAGCTTGCCCGTCTGGGGAAAAGGCCGCGCGAGCAAATCCTGCTCGCCAGGTTGAAGAGGAGACCAACTCCGATCTCTACGAGGAAGAAGACGAGGTCGAAGTACTGCAGCCCACCCCACTTGACAAACTGACCTGGAGGTATTTGAAGAGTATCGATTACCCCATGCCAAAACAAATCGAGCACCAGATCCCGGTTGCCGTTGCTCGCCAAGTGGACTGGGATGCCTATGAGTTGGAATACTCCAACCGGTTAACTATTCCAGTTCGCGCAAGGTGATGACTTGAAATAACCGAGTACGCTGCGAGCTGCATCGTGTCTGCCATTACTGAGGCAGACTTGCCTAAAATCAGGAGGGATTTCAAGATCCCTTTTGATGTACATATGTATGCACCACTGACCGATGACAGAGCTGATCGCCCACCCCGCGGACTTACGGCGATCAACTTCGCTACACTCAATGTTGGGGTCACTCTGCCACTGCACCCCTTGATCGGCAGTTTCCTCGAGCGAACAAACTTGGCCATCACCCAGCTGACTCATATTGGGTGGATGAATTTTATGTCCCTCATGGTGTTGTGCGCCCTTGAGGGATATCAAAATAAACTGTCCACCGAGGAAGTTAATCTTATGACGCACACTGCCTGTACTGGAGATGAAACGGGTTGGTACTATCTCAAGGTGCAACCTAACCTGGAAGTACGAGACTGGAAGCATGACTGGTTCTGGATTGGTGGGGACTGGAGTGCTTCAGCTCGCCCATATGGTGGTCCTGAGCGCATAAATACTCCGGCGGAGTTTGGGGACGTTATCCGTGAGTCTTATCTCTTCTAAATTTTTTAAGTGATAAGACTAATTTTAATTTTTTTTCTTTTGTTTCGGGTCCCAAAAATCTCAAGTGGCGAAGTGCCAAAGACAGTGTTGACGACCAGTTCTTGTTTACCATTAGCCTGATCACCCTCCGACGTCGAGTTGATCGAAGCATCAACCATCTTTACTCGGAATTAGCCCGCCGGGTAGCTCGCTTCACTACCTACCCCCATCATCTTGAGGCTCAAGCCCAAGTTCCCAATGGTAATACTTTTTTTAATTTTGGCGAACTACTTTATTTGTAGTTTTTGCACGTATAATTTTTTCTAACTTTTTTTTTGTTCGCCTCTCTTTTGCAGATCAGCTCGTCACAGTTGCCATTCATCCCTCCTTCCACGTCCTAGACCAATACGTTTGGGAGATGTCGACAAAAAAAGAGAGGAAGAAGGGGGATCCACTCACTAAGATGACCGCCCTAGTGGTGAAGGCGGGCAAAGATGACCCAAGGCAAGCAGGTGGGTCGAGCTCTGCAAAACAGCCCGCCCCCATAAGCAGCCCGCCGAAGGCTGGGACTCCCAAGTCCAAGAGGCTCCTCCGAGGAGATGGTACTCCCGTCTTCGACACTGAAAGGGCGGCCAGAAAGAGTAAGGTCGTCCAAGGGAGTGGGGCTGCTCCAGCTTGCCCAACTGAGCCTAAAGGTGGGCGAGGTCCTTCTGTGGAGCAATACTCTGAGCAGCATGTGGTCGCTGCTGCTCCTGAAGGACGCGCGGATTAACCACACGATGCGAGTTATCTCGGCTAGGATAAATGTCGCCATGATGCGTAAGTTTTCCTTTGCTCTAAACTTCTTCTTCTTTTTTATAACACCTTCTTTTATGTTTACTATAGGTATGAGCCCGACCAGTATCCTGAGCGATCAAATATGGTGCACCAATATTCCTGCTCAAAGGTGCCCACCTCTTTTTGCGATATCCCGAACTCCTCCGTCCGACGTGCCTCTGAATCTGTTGCTCGCTCCTGGAGCAAGGACTTGCACGACATTGTGAAGACCCAAGTGCCTCGCGATAATGGTCGGCTATGCTTAATCAAGGCGGGTAATACTTTGGTCTCCGTCTAGAAATTGGTCGACCAGGTTGAGGACCTGGAAAGAGATTCTCGGCAGTACGTGGCCACTATTAGCCGTATTGCTAAGGAGAGGGATGATGCCAAGGAAGAGGCAAAAAAGGTGGTGGCCAGTCTTCAGGATAAGGTGAAAGCCCACCAAGTAAGCGAGCAGTGCGCCCTCGACCTGCATGTCAAAGTCTCAAAAGAGCTCAAAGCCAAGATAGCCGAGAACGAGCAACTTCATGCCGAGCTCGCCCGTATGTAGAAGCAAAAAGATGTCGCTGAAAAATTTGCCACCGAGGCCACTGCCAAGATCTCCGACCTTGAGAATCAGCTCGCTAACTCCATCACGCAAGAAGAGTTGATACCCAAAATAGAGATAAGCCTTATCCTTAATGGAATATTTTCTTTGGCTCAATTAGTTCTCCTTATATTAATTGTCCTTACATTTACATTTATTCTTTATAATCTTAATTTAGTTGGGCTTCGTCCTTTTAGATCTTTGCCTTTAAAAATTGGAATAAGGGTCTTGACCTTAGGCAGTGTTCATTTAAAAACGAACAACCTTTAATGGGCTTGATTATATAATAAACTCGTGCCTTGAGCTTGAACTTTCTTCTTCGAACGAACAACTTATGATTGAACTTACTTAAAAAATTTCAAGTATGGATGACGATCTAATTTATAAACTTTTACACACCAAGTTAAAGTAGTTCGACTTCTATACATTTTGTCAAACAATCATTAACTTGTCAAGACATATAATTTGCACACTAAGTCAAAGTAGTTCGACCACTATACACCGTCAAACTAACTTTGGACTCATTAAAAGATTGAAACTATACAACTACAAACAAGTGACCGGTCAGAATTAGCTCGAGTAACTAAACTTGCTCGACTATCAATCACTAGATGAAATTTTTCAAAAAATTAGGCAAGTTTTTTTAGATCTTACTTGCATATGCAGTCCTAGATCGCCCGTATGACATAGTAGCTCGCCCAATACAAAAACAGCACTACCACTTCCCATAAGCAAAGTAGCTCGCCTATTGAAAGTATTTCTTCAAGTTTGATGCATTCCAGGAGTATTGGGCCGAGTTGCCATCTAGATCTTCAATGTCATACACACCATTAGGTAACCTATCCATTACCGTATACGGGCCCTCCCAAGTCGGTCCAAATACGCCTAGAGGTGGGGCGAGCTTCTTCCTTAAAACAAGGTCGCCAGCTTCAAATTCTCTTATCTTGACTTGAGAATTGTAATAACATTCTGCCCTCTGCTTATATATTGTAATTCTTAGTTCGGTGGTAATCCTTTTTTCTTCGAGCAAATCTAGCTCGTCTGATAGTGCAGAGTTGTTCGCTCCTTCTTCAGAGTTGGTCGTTCTTAGGGTTTTGGCCTTTAACTCAACTGGGATAACAGGTTCAGTTCCGAATGCTAATGCAAAGGGTGTTTCTCCGGTGCTAGACCTGGGAGAAACTCTGTATGCCCATAACACATCCGGTAGTTCTAAAGACCACTTCCCTTTACTTTCTGTTAGCCATATTTTGAGGATGTTCTTGATTATCTTATTAACGGCTTCTACATGGCCATTCGACTGTGGATGATAGGGGGTCGAATAGTATTTTCTGATCCCCCACTTAGTGCAGATGAGTCAAAGAATCAATCATGCAAGCTAATGAACTCGAGCTTCAAAAATCAATCACCCGTATACTCACTCACTTTCCTTTATCATACTCATGCAACAACAACAAGAACCACCAAGATCAAACATGGATGTGCACTCAACGATGTGTTTCACTCCCTCACAAGTGTATATCAATGATCAAGGGACTCACTCAAACAATCAATCACACAAATTGGCAGCCATAGGCTTGTAAGTGCTCTTAAATCCGACCATACTCTAGAAATCAATGCCGAATCAAAAATGACTTTTCTCAAGGTTGTAATGTAGGCTCTTTGGACAGGTGGGATAACAATATAGGGTAAAGTGACTCACGTGAATGGAGAATAGAAAATCAAACTTTAGCACTTCGAGTTTAGGAACAGAATACTTCAAACATTTTCAATCAACACTATTTCAATTCCACTTTTCTCAACACTTCAATTTTTTTTTCTTTCTCACTCTTTTCACTTTTTTTTTTCAATCACTTCATTTTTTTTTCGCACAACACATGAGCTCTTTTTTTTTCTTTTGCTCATTCTCAAATTTTTCTTTTTTTCCCACATCTCATAACTTCATCACTCCTTCTTCTCATATTCACTCAACAAACAACCTTTTCCTTTTTCAACTCAATTCACTCCCTTCACATTCACACTTTCCTATTCTCCACTCAAATTGGGACAAAAGGCTTAGGAATTGGAATAGTGTTCATATGTGCTAGCAAATAAAATTAGGCTTAAAGGCTCAACGGGGCTAGCAAGGGATACATGTCATTGGTAAGGAAAATTTTGGCTAAGTGACTCACTCAAATCAAAGATGGCCTAAGATCCTATTCGGCATATCAAACTAGACACAATCAAGAAGCAAGAGCACGCACAAGTTCTAGCATCCTCTAAGGTGACGATCCACTCACAAATAAAGAGATTAATTCATGCATCAAAATCTCATAAGGCTCAAATCTCACGGCTTTCACATCCATGCTAGTCTAGTGCATTCTCACAATCATCACACAAGCACTCAGAAGGAAAATTTGTAAGCATACGGGTTCTCTCTCAAATCAACTCTAACTCAAACACTCACACAATAAAACTCCTAACTCAACCTCACAACTCAACTCTACTCATCAAATCTTACTCAAAGATAGCAATCAACAAGCATAAGATAGTTGATAGGCATGAAATATGCAATAACGAGTCAAATCAAAATCACCCCAAGGAGTATCTCAACAAACCAATAATCAATCAAACTCAACTCAAAGATAAGGGCGTGCATGCATGTGCAATGTAATCATAAAACAAATAAAAAAACTCCACCCCCCAAACTTCGACCTTGCTAGAGGTCTAAGTTTGGGGTTGTGGGTTACCTCAACCAAATAATTCAATTTCTCTCAATAGCTTTGCACACTCCCTTGTCTCAAGTTAGTTCCTTCAATCTGAATAACTCCATGATACCTTTACTCCTTTAGAGACAAGCCTACAAAATAAAACTCTCAAGTACGAGGTTAAACATACGACTCAAAATAACTCCCTAATAACTAAAAAAAAACTCAAAGCAAAAATAAAAAATAATGGGTTGCCTCCCATTCAGCGCTATTTTTAAGGTCCTCATGCCGGACCAAGCTCAAAGGAGCTTATGGGACATCATACTCAAATTTACCTCCCTCACTCTCATAAGAGTGGTGTTTGAATTTCTTTCCTTGTTGTCCCTCCATCATGAGTTCCTTTGCTTCCTTCTCCACCTCAAGTGGTATAGGTCTCAACTCCTTCTCACCTTTATCTGGAGGAGTTTTACTAATCAATTTCTTGAGTTTGGACTTTTTCTTCTTAACTCCTCCTTTCCCTTCTAACTGGACCACGTCCACTTTCTTCACTTCTTCATCCTTCAATTTCCTCACTTTATCCCTATCAACATAATCAAGAACATAATGCCCATGGGTTAAATTATCAAGTGAAGGATTATAAAATTCATGAATATGAGAAGGATTAGGGATAGAAGGTATGTCTTCAACACGAGGATCAATGGCATCCATGCAATACAAACTCTCATCCTCCTTCGGGTGCTTCATGGCTTCATATAGGGAAATCTTCCCTTCTTGATCATCAACCTTCAATGTAATCTTCCCATTTGCCACGTCTAGCACCATCCCCGCCGTAGCTAAGAATGGTCTTCCCAAGATCAGGGGCACGTGCTCATCTTCCTCCATCTCTAGCACTACAAAGTCGGCTGGAAAAATGTGATCTCCAACTCTCACTAGGACGTCTTCAACCACTCCTTGAGGTCTAGTAATAGACCGATCGGCAAGTTGAAGCGCCATCATTGTGGGTTGAAGTTCACCACCTTCCAACTTCTTGAAAAGCGACAAGGGCATGAGATTGATGCTCGCCCCTAAATCACATAGCGCTTCTTTCTTGATCCCGTTCCCAATGTCACATAGGATCATGAAGCTCCCGGGATCCTTCAGCTTCGGTGGAAGTGCCTTGTGCACTAATGCGCTCACCTCGTGGTTCAGCTGCACCAACTTCGGCTCATCCACTCGCCGTCTTTTCGCAATCAAGTCCTTCAGAAACTTTGCATAATGCGGCATCTGTTCCAAAGCATCATAAAAAGGAATGTTAATGTGAAGTTGTTTAAAAACATCAAGAAATTTTGCAAATTTTTCATCAAGCTTCTTTTTCATGAAGCGCTGTGGATACGGGACTGGTATCACAGATTTGGGTACCCCCCATTCATCTCTTTCTGTTTCTTTCACTTTATCCCTTGCTTCCTTTGTCTTCTTCCACTTAGGAACTCTCTCAATTTCCTCACTTTCCTTGCCCTTCTCGGACTCATCCATATCTTTTTGCTTCTCAATCCCTTCACTTTCAATCCCCTTCTCAACAGTAACACCTCCATCTTTCTTGTGTTCTCTTTCCCCCATTTCAGCTTCCCCTTGGGGCGTCTCAGAATCAGCAGGCATCTGAGGACCTTCATAGTTGGTTCCACTTCTAAGCTGGATTGCCTTGCAATGCTCTTTCGGGTTCCCCTCCGGCATGGAAGGATATTTTCCCGGCTCTCTATTCAACGACTTTGCAATCTGGCTCATCTGGAACTCTATAGAAGTGAACCTTCGATTGTTCTCTTGTTGAGTTCTAGTCCACTCAACGTTCATCTTCTGGAGCTCTTGATCACGTTGATCACCCTTTTTATGCAACTCCTTCACATCGTACTCCAAGAATGACAACCTCTTACTTCCTTCCTCTACTTTCTGAAGGATAGCTCTCAACATCTCCTCGGTTGATGCACCGCCTTCTCCACCAGGAGGTTTAGACCCCGGATCAACACCTGCAGGAACAGTAATACCAACTTTTGGGTTAGCATATGAGAAATTCTCATTCTTCCTCCATGTGTTTTGAGGAGGCTGCTGGCCTCCTTGAAAACCTTGTGTGTTCCTCCATTGATTTTGAGGTGGCTGAGGGTCTGGAGGTACAAATGGTTGGCCATAAGAAGGCCTTCCATACTGATTTCCACCTTGGTAGCCATTCTGATTGTAATACAGACCTCCCATGTAATTGGCTACCTCTTGCTGTCCACTTGGCTGGTCTACTCTATCATTCTCTGCTGCATGCTCTCCAACCAAATTCTTTCCCAACTCGAGGTTGTTGATCTTCTCCATCATGGCCATCAATAGCCTTCTCGTTCCTTCACCCTCTTCAACCTGATGAACTCTCTGAAAATCTGGATCTCCATTCCAAGCCCCGACATTCGTGACAATGTTGTCCACGATCTCTCTACACCTCTCTATGCCTTGATTCAGGAATGCTCCGCCAGCACATGCGTCTAAATGGTCTTGCCCTGTCTTGTTGGCACCACTGTAGAAGAATGCCATAATATCTCCCTCATTGTACCCATGCTGCGGGCACTCAATCAACATGTTTGAGTATCTTTCCCATGCTTGACGTAGGTCCTCTCCTGACTTCTGGCGGAAAGAAGATATCTCAATTCTTGCTTTTATTGTCCTTGATAGAGGGTAGAAGCGCTCGAGGAACAGACGTTCGAGCTCAGCCCATGTGGTTACACCTCCCCGTGGGAGCGTGTTGTCGTACCACTCTTTAGCTATTCCCGTCAGTGAGAATGGGAACAGCCTAAGCCTCTTGGCATCTTCAGACATGCCATTATAATTGAATGTGGAGGCTATCATGAGAAAACTCCTCAGGTGAGTGTGAGGATTCTCCTTCCCAATCACCCCCTTGAACTGATTCTCGGTCAGCAGCTTTAGAATTCCTGGGGAAATCGAGAAGTTATTTGCCTCAACAGGAGGCAATGCCACTCCATCATAGTACCGCTGTGGCTGCGCTGTAAACCTCCCTCGAATTACCATATTCTGATCTGCGTTCTGGGGCACAGGTTGAGGATTAGCAGCAGGTACGGGTACTTGTTGGGGTGGTGGTTGGTAAACAGGTGGTTGGTTGTAAACAGGAGGTGGATGATATGGGTATGGTGGATAAGGGTATGGTGGGTATGGGTAATGTTGGTATACTGGATTATTGAAAGGGTTATTTGGGTTTTGTGGGTAAGCCGGGTTGTTCAGAGGATTATGGACAAAATTCTGAGCTGGATTGATAACGTTTTGTGCACCCGGGTTTTGGCTCTGACTATCCCCTAACGGATCTTGGTTCTTACTGGTGTTGCCATCAGTGCCGTCAACCCGGTTCAACCCCTGGTTAAACTCATTCTCGGCATCTTCCAACTCATTAGTGATGTCCATTGGTTCTTTCCCTAAGTTGGCAACGTTCATCCTTCTCAAGAAAGCTCGGTTCCTTCTAGCTATTGTCTCAGGATCCAACGGTATTCTCTCTTCGCTCGTATTGCCTTGTGAGCGTGTTTTCATAAACCTGACACACTAGCAGAAGGATCAAAACGCAACTGCCGAATGAATAAAAATAACAAATAGAAATAAAAACAAAAAATAAGCACTCACAACTAACTACTAAGCTATCGACAAGTCCTATTCAAAAAGTATACAACGCCATCCCCGGCAACGGCGCCATTGACTTGAAGCGAATATACTAACTTCTACTAATCGCTCACCCACAAGCGAACGGGTTCACTGTAGTATGAGCAAGTATAATGACCAAGTATTATCGAACCCAAGGGACAGTGTATATGCGAATAGATCCCTGAAGATCTACGCGTCGTAGTTAATATGAGTGTGTTGTTTTTGGATTTTTGGAAAGATTAATTAAAAGACTAAAATAAACTAAGTAAACTTAAATACTGAAGAAGACGAATTAACTACGGGTTGTTTTCAAATGAGAGATGATGATGCTTAAGATAGGAATCCCTACGTATACTAACGGAGCAGGTACATAATCAGAATAACTGTGACACACAAGAAATAACCTAAGTCTAAGAATGCAAGGTAAAAGCTCAAGATTCTAAACCCTAATACTTTACCCTAACACTCGACTTCACTAATCTACTAACAATTTAATAGATTGTGCTTAATTAATGAGACCCTAATTTAACTAAGGTGATGCGGTCGTCCTCCTTCGCTAAACTGGTAGATGAATTAACCCTTCCTAAACCTTCTCATTTAGTCTACTCGTTGTTAAAGAGTGATACGGTCGTCCTCTCTCTAACACCTTTCGAACTAAATTCAAAAGCGAAGTCTAGATTAATTTTAAGAATTCATTAACCAAGAGAATTAAAACCTAACGTCACAAGTTACCCTAATTACGTACCCACAACCTACTTATACGAGTTCATCCTACCCTAAGCATGCAAGGGTTTTAGCTAGACATGGCTTTAACAAACATAAAAGCAATAGAAGAAACAACAAACATAAACATAATGAATTGAACGAAGAAAATAAGAAACATGAACTAGGGTTTCAAAAGAAAATAATTCTAAGAACTGAAATTTAATTAACTAAAACGAAGTTCAAAGCGTTTAAAGAAATCAAGCTAATGAAAAGAAACTAAGAAACGAAAAGAAACTAAGAATTCGTACGAAAAACCTCAACAAAACGTAAGTAAAGCTTGCTCGTTCTTCTCCTCTTCCTCTCTCTCAAAACTAAGTCTAAAGTGATTTCTAAAGTTCGGGGGCCTTCAAAACGTGTTTGGAAGAGGTATGTATAGGCATCGGGTCGAAACAGAATCTCATGGGCCGAAAAACGAAATTTGGCAAATAAGCCTCGGAAGCGCTCGAGCCGTCTCGGTCGAGCGGAGGCGCTCGACCCTTTTTGGTCGAATGATTCAATAGGTCGAGCGGGGCACTCGAGCTGCTTTGCTCGAATGGTTCAGGAGGTCGAGCGGGGCGCTCGAGCTGTGCCCCTCGAGCGGCAAAAATGTTCTGTAAGTCCGGAGCGCTCGACCTACGTTGCTCGAGCGATGGTGCTCGAGTGATGGTGCTCGAATGGGCCTTCTTTCCTTGCAACTAACACTTTTCTTCTCACGTAATAATACCAATCGTATTTCTTCGATATCTTCTCATCCGGGCATCCGTTTGAGTCGATTCAAAGTCCTACGAACTCCGTTTTTCATCCTCGATTCACCTATGAGTATCAAAGAGACAAATTCATCAATGTATAGAAATAGTACTCATTTAGCTCTAAAAACTCAATAAAATCGACCAAAACTAGGGCGTTTCTAGCTACGAATCATGACAATTTCACGCCTAATCACTCTCCTGCTTAGCAAGCATCTCCTGGAGTGAATCCTTGAGCTTAGCAGTCTCCAGCATTTGAGTGGCCAACTCAACTTTCAACACATAAACTGGCCTCATCTGCTCCAGCACGTGCTCCTGGAGTTGTTTCTGGCTTTGCATCACATCCAACTTGACAAAAAGACCATTTGCCTTGAAAGAAGTTTTGGCAGCTGCTAAGGTTGATTTGATCTGCTTCAAAAAGATTCTCCTCTCCTGCCGGATCTGGTGCTCAATCATAGCAGGGGCAATATGTTGGATTGCCTTGGAGAATCGCCCAATCTGCATAATTTGTTCGTTGAAGAAAGACTTCATCTTCTGCAGCACGGCAGGAGTGACCTCAAAATCTTCCTCGTCTGAATAGAGCTCTGGAGGGAAGACAAAGTGAGGTCCAAACTTGTAGGAGGGACCCTCTGGAGTGATCATAACTCCTCTCTGGATAAGTAGTGTGCGAATTAAGACCTTAGCTGCAACAGGGGTCTCCAGCTCAACTGGGTTCTGGATGTTCAGCTTCTGCTTCAGATCAATCTCCCATGCAGTGAAGTTGGAGGGACCCATTTCCTCAAGCAATAGCATAAGGTCCTCCACATCTTCAAGTCTGGCTTTGCTCCAGACCTTGGCATCAGTCAACCCTGCCAGAAGTGGTAAGTGCTCCAAAAGGATTGGGAAATGCTCTCTTAGCCAGAGCTGAGCACTTACACTCATACTCTGCCTGATGGGACCCATTTCCACAGATGAGAAAGTGAAGGGTTTGGGCCCAGAGGCAGAGGAGGAAGGTGCTAAGTTAGCAGGCTCAAGTGAAGCTTCCGCATCTTCACTATCATCGCTGGTTAAACAGGTGGGAGAAGGAGGGGCAGAGAATCCCAGAGCCATAGAAATGGTTGGGTCCTGTTCTGTATGGGATTGGGGAAGGGTAGGAATTTGAGAGGTGGAGGTGGAAGGGATGGGTTGTTCTGCACCAGAAGAAGTAGATGGTACTTCTGGTACAAAAACAGGGAAGGTTGTTTGTGAAGTGGGAAAGGAAGGCAGAGTAGGTTCAGCACCAGAGGTGGAGGGTACCTCTGGTACAGGTGCTGGGGGAGAAGGATTTGTGGTAAGAGGTGTTTGAGAAGGTGGGGGAGAAGGTGTTTGAGTAGGTAAGGTGGAAGGAGTATATAAAGGGGTATCTGGAAGAGTCTGCTCTGGTGAGGCAACGGGGGCACCAGAAGCAAATGTGGGAGTGTGGGAAAGGTTATCTGGGGGAGAGGTTGATGGGGAAACAAGGTTAATGGGGGTAGAGGTAGAGATTGGGGAATTACCTCTTCTGAAGGGACAGGAGCAGAGGAGTCCTGCATGATTCTGGCAGCCTCATCAATGGCTTGCTCCAGAGTCTGAACCGGAGTCTGAATCTTAAAGAATGGCTCTCTTGGCCCTGGACTTCTTCTTCTTCAGAGGCTCAACCTCTTCTTCTACTTCCTCTTCTGATGGCTCATCCACCAGAAGTGTCTTTGGAGCTCTTCTGCTTGTCCTCGGTTTCTTGGCAGATCTCTTCTTGGCCTCCTCTGGCCTCTTCCTCTTGGAAGCTCCTGCCTTCTTGGCAACCTCAGCTCCTTCACTCTTCTTCTTCAAGACATCAAGAAGAGGAATCTGGTCCTCCTCTGAGGAACCAGAGAATGCAACTATTGAGGAACCAGTTGCTTCAGCAGCTTTCTTCTGGGTCTTCTGCTTTTGCTACTGTTTCTGCCCCTTTGCAGGTGAGGGAATTGCCTGTAGAGGAGGGGCAGGGAGAGTCAGGATGGCCATGAAGAGGACCATCCTTAGAGAACAAGATTTTGGACTTGTGAAACCCTTTGCACCAAGACTCTTTCCATCTCTTTTCTGGAAGCAAGGAATCCAGAATCAGAGTCAGTTTCGTTCCCAACGAAACATTAGCAGTGAAGTAGTATTGCAACTCCCCTGGCTGGAAAGGACAAACCTCCTTCTTCACCTTCAACCTATTCTTCCTCAAAACATCCCAAAAGAATTCAGCCCAGTTGCATTGAACTCCATCATATAGGGACCTCATTACACACATCCGTCCATTGAAAATTGCATCCGTGCTGTGATTTTCACACATCAGTACCTTCACAACTATATCAAAGAGAACCTTGTATTTCTGCCTCAAATGCTTGTCCAGAAAGCCCTTCGTCAAATTCTGGCACGAGGATCTGGCAAATAACTTAAAAGACTCAACAATTTCGTCTTCCTTGTATGTCAAAGGATCTACCCCTACTGCCGAAATATTCTCAAATAAAGCACAAAAATCCTGCTTGGAAAACACCAAATCATCCTTGTCGATCTTTGAGGAAATGTGATCTTCATGGATCTTCATACGAACCAGAAACTGGGCTGCATAACCGTCCAGAGTGCGAATATCTCTGGGAACAGTGGAAATCAACTTCTCTACGACGGATCTTCTTAATATTTCCAAAATAGCCAGCGCAGAAGAGTTCTTGGTGGTGTAGAAGTCAACCACCATCTCTGTCTTCAATTTCTTCATCATCAGTTCATGATCGAAGTTGCACGAAGGGGCCATTGCTGTGTGTGTGAGAGAGAGAGAGAGAGAGAGAGAGAGAGAGAGAGAGAGAGAGAGAGAGAGAGAAAACTTTGCAGGAGGTTAGGGCTTTGAAAAGATAGGAAACGTGAAAAGACAGATTGAAAAGAAATTTGATTTAAATAGGGTAATACGCGTGGTAAGAACAATAAATGAAGTGAACGCGTGTAATTTCCAAATATGACTTAGGGAACAAAATCAATTTTCGAATTGATTGACATTTTGCACAGTAATTAAATCTGATGGCCAAGATTAAAAGGCAAAATACAAATTTAATCTGGTGCGTAGGCGTGGTCATTGGGACTGGGCATAAAGGGATTTTTGTGGCAGTCAAGAGAAAAAGCGAAATGATTGCCTAGGCCCTATACCCTAGTCTTAAATACACTCTGAAGGTGAAACGTTTTGGGTGTATTTACTAATAAAAAAGGTGTATCCCAATGATCAGAGGCCAGAAAAGTAAAAACATACCTGTCACCTGGTATTGTAACCAGATGATACCACAACTAGTCTGGCGTTACACCTCATCTGATAGAAATCAATTTGGTTCTGATCAGATAAGATTCTGGTTTTGATTCAGCACCTTATCTGGGACGTACCTCATCTGGTACAAGTGTCACCTGGTGCATACCTTATCTGGAGAAGTAACTTCTCTGATATATCTGTCCTTTAGGTATGTTAGTTGAGAAAATAATGAAGTATGTAAAAATGAAATGAAGGATACTTCTTCTCTGATGTTCCCCCTAAAACAAGTCTGTCTCTGGATCCAACAAACCTAACTCAAATGCTAACTCTCTGAATCTGGTCTCAGCCAAAGGCTTAGTCAGAAAATATGCTCTCTGCTTCTCTGTTGCAATCTTTTCCATCCTTATATCTCCCTTCTCAACATGGTCTCTGATAAAGTGGTGCCTTATATCAACATGTTTGCACCTGGTATGAAGAATTGGATTCTGGGTGATGGCAATTGCACTATTACTATCACAGAATATAGGAATATCCTGTTGGGAAAATAGGGGCGCCCGGAATCTATTCGGGATGAAATTTAAATACGAATTTAAATACAATTATTACTAGCATGAATTAATCCTAATTAATTCAAATAATACTTCCGACAACTAATTTTCATCATGCATGTTGAATTAATTTCACATATTAACTATGGCGGAATAAACAAGTAAATATGTGATTAACGTACCTCTTGTAGAATTGGCCTTTGGATATACGGGACAATTACGATCTTGCTCTATCGACCCAAAAACCTTCTCAAGTATTTTCCTTTTCACCTCACTTGATCACCGGTGGGAGATGCTTTCAAGTAATTTAATAAACTAAGGAAAAAGAAAAATATATATGCTTCTTGATTTTTCCAACACATGGAATTACGTACTTGGGGATGAAATAATCATCCCCTATTTATAGGCAAGGTGACCGAAATTTTAAGGAATATTGGGCCTTGGAATTTTTTTTTTCTTAGACTCTAAGAAATCTTGAATATATCTCATATATTCTTTTCTCCAAAAATAAAATATTCCACAAAAATCTCACACTCCTAATAAGCCTTAAATTTTCGAAAATTTCAATAAAGATCCTAAGATTTGGATCTTCTTGAATATATGAGATATTCTTGTATTCCAAGAATACATATCTTCCATAATATCTTTCCAAGAAAATCAACAAAATCTTCTCTTTTCTTGAATTACTATTTTCAAAAAATACATGGAAAAATCAGCAATATATTTTCTTTTTATTTTAATCACCTTATCATTATTGGGCTACTTAATGGGCTACTTGAGGGGCCTTTAAGGAGAATTAAGATTGGACCTCCTAATGGACTTCTGAATTTCAATATTGAGCCCCAATATAATTCAGCCCATTAATATTAATTATTACCACTAATAAATTAATATTGCACTATCCATCTTAATCCATATTACGATAATATGGGCTCCCGGTTATTATTTCCCGCGTTTAAGATTATCAAGTCCATCAATTAATCAAGCTTCTGAATAGCTCTAAATTAATTAATATATTTCACCTTGGAGTAAAAACAGCTCAACATTATTATTCGTACCGAAGAAACTAATTCTTCACTTGCAAGATTTGGTACAATAAAACTTCTGAGCCCACCAAGGGGACTAATCACACGAGCCGTACTCGCACGCGTTTCTCCGTATTAAATCTTAGCAACCGTCGTATGATTAATATTACTGCCCAAGACACAAAGTTCGAAGTCACAATGATTCTCACCCAATATGAATCAAAGCAGTAACCATTAAGCACACACGGTCCTATTTAAGTGACGGAGATTAAGAAATCAACAACCACTGAGGTCTAATTCTTCACCTTTCAGAACAGAAGAATTTATCCTCGCTGTAGGTCCTCTTCAACACATACTAAATGTGCTAGTGCAATCTCTTAGTCAAGACAGACCAATCTGAGCCTTACACATCGACCTTTCACGGTGGATTGTTCAATTCCACCTAGGTCGTAAAAATGTACGTTTAGTTACAAGTAAACTGTTAATGTTGTTTTCCGTGATCGGGTATCACCACATTAACTACAATGTAACATGTACTATATATTGAACGGTTTGCAATAGAAATTCAACATTCAATCATAACTAAAGCAAATGTGATAAAAGAATTATTCTCATAAAACGAGTGTTTGATACACGAGTTATACAAAGTAAAAGCATACTTTCACGTATAACTCCAACAATCTCCCACTTATACTTAAAGTCTGCTTTTAGTATACATCACACATGTCTTAGTGTAGTAGCTCTCTGTGACATCTCATGTCTACCTACACTAACCTAATAATTCCTCCCACTTATACTTAAAACAGATTGGCAATAGTCTTTACTCCCATTCCATCCACATGTCTCTCGAATGTACTCTGAGGCAGACCCTTTGTGAATGGATTGGCTAGGTTGTCACCCGACGCTATCTTTGCCACCTCTTTATCTCATCTCTTAACGATTTCTCGTATAAGATGGTGTTTTCTTTCAATGTGTTTGCTGGCCTTGTGGGCTCTCGGTTCCTTTAAATTTGCAACTGCTCCGACATTGTCACAAAAGACCGTTTATCTTGTCGGGCAAATTCGGAACAACGTCCAAGTCCACCAAGAAGTACTTGAGCCAAACCGCTTCTTTCGCTGCTTCACAAGCAGTTACTTATTCGGCTTTCATGGTCGAATCGGCGATGCATTTCTGCAAATCGCTTCTTGATTAGGCGTGAAATTGTCATGATTCGTAGTTAGAAACGCCCTAGTTTTGGTCGATTTTATTGAGTTTTTAGAGTCAAATGAGTACTATTTCTATACATTGATGAATTTGTCTCTTTGATACTCATAGGTGAATCGAGGACGAAAAACGGAGTTCGTAGGACTTTGAATCGACTCAAACGGATGCCCGGATGAGAAGATATCGAAGAAATACGATTGATATTAGTACGTGAAAAGAAAAGTGTTAGTTGCAAGGAAGGAAGGACCATTCGAGCACCATCACTCGAGCGCCCCGCTCGAGTGATGTAGATCGAGCAGCATAAAACTTACAGAAAGTTTAGGCCGCTCGAGGGGTACAGCTCGAGCGCCCCGCTCGAGCACTAGAACCGTTCGACCACAACAGCTCGAGCGCCCCGCTCGACCGGGACAGCTCGAGCACTTCCAAGGCATAATTTCCAAATTTCGTTTTTCGGCCCACGAGTTCACGAATCGGCCCGTTGCCTATATATACCTCTTCCAAACACGTTTTGAAGGATCCCGGAATTTTAGACATCACTTTTAGAAGGAATTTTTAGAGAGAGAAGGAGGAGAAGAGACGAGCAAGTTTAGTTTTACGTTTTTGAGGTTTTTCTTACGAATTCACGTTACGATTTAACGTTTTAGTTTCGTTTCTTTATACCTCTGTTCTTGAATACGTTTAGACCTCGTTTAGTTAATTAATTTCAGTTTATTCTTTTATATCTTAAAACCCTAGTGTATGTTCGATCTTTTCTTCGTTTTAATTACCATGTTCTTGTTCGTTATTTATTTAGTCGTTATTATTTCCGTTAATCCTATGTCTAGCTAAAACCCTTGCATGCTTAGGGTAGGATGAACTCGTAGAAGTAGGTTGTGGGTACGTAATTAAGGTAACCTGTGACGTTAGGTTTTAATTCTCTTGGTTAATGAATTCTTAAAATTAATCTAGACTTCGCTCTTGAATTTCGTTCGAAAGGTGTTAGAGAGAGGACGACCGCATCACTCTTTAACAACGAGTAGACTTAACGAGAGGGTTTAGGAAAGGTTAATTCATCTACCGATTTAGCGAAGGAGGACAACCGCATCACCTTAGTTAAATTAGGGTCTCATTAATTAAGCACAATCTATTAACTTGTTAGCAGATTTGTGAAGTCGAGTGTTAGGGTAAAGTATTAGGGTTTAGAATCTTGAGCTTTCACCTTGCATTCTTAGACTTAGGTTAATTCTTGTGTGTTACAGTTATTTTGATTATGTACCTGCTCCGTTAGTATACGTAGGGATTCCTATCCTGAGCATCACCATCTCATATTTGAAAACACCCCTTTTGATATTTCGTTTAATTTTCCTTTTGCATTCGTAGGATAATTTTAGTTTAGTTTAATTAATCTTTCCAAAAATCCAAAAACAATACACTCATATTAACTACGACGCGTAGATCTTCAGGGATCTATTCGCATATACACTGTCCCTTGGGTTTGATATACTTGGTCGTTATACTTGCTAATACTACAGTGAACCCGTTCGCTTGGGGGTGAGCGACTAGTAGAAGTTAGTAAAATCGCTTCAAGTCAATGGCGCCGTTGTCGGGGATGGCGTTATATGCTTTTTGAATAGGACTTGTCGATAGCTTAGTAGTTAGTAGTGAGTGCTTATTTTCTGTTTTTATTTCTTATTGATATTTTTATTTATTCGGCAGTTGTATTTTGACCCTTCTGCTAGTGTGTCAGGTTTATGAAAACACGCTCACAAGGCAATACGAGCGAAGAGAGAATACCGTTGGACCCTGAGACAATAGCTAGAAGAAACCGAGCTTTCTTGAGAAGGATGAACGCTGCCGACTTAGGGAAGGAACCAATGGATATCAATAATGAATTGGACGATGCTGCCAATGATTTTAATCAGGCAGTAGACCGGGTTGATGGCTCTGGAGGGAGTGGTGGTCAGAATCAAGACCAGTTCGTGGATAGTCAGAGCCAGAACCCGGGTGCACAAAATGTAAACAATCCAGCTCAGAATCTTGTCCAAAATCCTCTGAACAACCCGGCTTACCCACAGAACCCAAATAACCCTTTCAACAACCCAGTATACCAACATTACCCATACCCACCATACCCTTATCCACCATACCCGTACCCTCCACCTCCTGTCTACAACCAACCACCTGTGTACCAACAACCTCTAGTTCAACACATACCAGCACCACCTGTTGCTCCTCAGCCTGTGCCCCAGAACGCAGATCAGAATATGGCAATTCGGGGTAGGTTCGCGGCACAACCGCAGAGGTACTACGATGGAGTGGCTTTACCACCTGTTGAGGCGAATAACTTTTCAATTTCCCCAGGAATTCTCAAGCTGCTTACTGAGAATCAATTCAAGGGGGAGGTTGGGAAGGAGAACCCTCACACTCACTTGAGGAGTTTCCTCATGACAGCATCTACTTTCAATTACAATGGCATGTCTGAAGATGCCAAGAAGCTCAGGTTGTTCCCATTCTCTCTTACGGGAATAGCCAAGGAATGGTATGATAACACGCTCCCACGGGGAGGTGTTAACACATGGGCCGAGCTTGAGCGTCTGTTCCTCGAGCGATTCTACCCTCCATCGAGAACGATTAAAGCGAGAATTGAGATCTCTTCCTTTCGCCAGAAGTCTGGAGAGGATTTACGCCAAGCGTGGGAGAGATACTCAAATATGTTGATCGAGTGCCCGCAGCACGGGTACAACGAGGGAGATATTATGGCGTTCTTCTACAGTGGAGCCAGCAAGGCTGGCCAAGCCCACCTAGATGCATGTGCAAGTGGAGCTTTTCTGAACCAAGGGGTAGCGAGGTGTAGAGAGATCGTGGACAATATTGTCACGAATGCTGGTCCATGGAACGATGATCCAGAGTTTCAGAGGGTATGCAAGTTGGAGGAGAATGAGGGTACAAGGAAGCTGTTGATGGCTATGATGAAGAAGATCAGCAACCTTGAGATGGGGCAGAACTTGGTTGGAGGGAATGTAGCAGCAAGCGAGAAAGTGGAACCACCCACGAGTCAGCAAGAAGAGGCCAACTATATGGGAAGGCCTAATTACCCACAAGGTGGAAACCAGTATGGAAGACCTTCTTATGGTCAACCATTCGTACCTCCAGGCCCACAGCCGCCTCAAAATCAATGGAAGAACACACAGGGGTATCAAGGAGGCCAGCAGCCTCCTCAAAACACATGGAGAAAAAATGAGAATTTTTCTTATGCTAACCCAAAAGCTGGTATTACTGTTCCTGCAGGTGTTGATCCGGGGTCTAAACCTCCTGGTGGAGAGGGCAGTGCATCAACCGAGGAGATGTTGAGAGCGATCCTACAGAAGGTGGAGGAAGGTAGCAAGCGATTGTCCTCTTTGGAGTACGATGTGAAGGAGTTGCATAAGAAAGGCGATCATCGAGATCAAGAACTCCAGAAGAGAGACATCGAGTGGAATCGAGTTTAGCAAGAGAACAACAGAAGGTTCAATTCTATCGAGTACCAAATTAGTCAGATTGCAAAATCTCAGCCGAGAGAGCCTGGCAAGTATCCTTCAATGCCCGAGGATAACCCAAAGGAACATTGCAAGGCTATTGAATTGAGAAGTGGGACCAAATATGATGGTCCTGAGATGCCTGCTGATCCTGAGACGCCCAAAGGAGAGGTTGAGATAGAAGGAAAAGAGCCTGAGGCAGTTAGAGATGAGACTGAGGAGGTAGGAGTTGAGAAGTGGATTGAAAGTGAAGGGATTGAGAAGAGGAAAGATGTGGATAAGTCACATGAGAGCAAAGAGCCCGAAGAGGAGATAGAGGAGATTGAGAGAATCCCAAAGTGGAAGAAGGCAAAGGAAGCAAGGAAGAATGCAAAAGAGACGGATAAAGATGAATGTGGGGTACCCAAATCTGTGATACCCGTCCCGTATCCACAACGCTTCATGAAAAAGAAGCTTGATGAGAAGTTTGCTAAATTCCTTGATGTTTTTAAAAAGCTACATATTAACATTCCTTTTTATGATGCTTTGGAATAGATGCCGAACTACGCCAAGTTCCTGAAGGACTTGATAGCGAAGAGACGGAGAATAGATGGGCCCGAGCTAGTGCACTTGAACCACGAGGTGAGTGCTATGGTGCACAAGGCACTTCCGCCTAAGCTGAAGGATCCCGGGAGCTTCATCATTCTTTGCGATATCGGGAACGGGATCAAGAAAGGAGCTTTGTGTGATCTCGGGGCGAGCATTAATCTGATGCATCTCTCGTTGTTCAAGATGTTAGAGGGAGTTGAGCTTCAACCCACGATGATGACGCTCCAGCTAGCTGATCGGTCCATTATGAGATCTCAAGGAGTAGTGGAGGATGTTCTAGTCACGGTGGAGAATCACGTTTTCCCCGCCGACTTCGTTGTACTAGAGATGGAAGAGGATGAACACGTGCCGCTGATTTTAGGGAGACCGTTTCTAGCTACAGCCGGGATGGTGCTTGATGTAGCAAATGGGAAGATCACGGTCAAAGTTGATGATCAAGAAGTGAAGATAGCTATTTACGAAGCTATGAAATACCCCATGGGAGATGAGAGTTGCCACTTCATTGACATTACGGATGCTTGTGTTGAAGACACACTTCTAGACCCTTGCTCTTTCTATGTTCATCAGTTTGATTATCCTATTCTTGACGATCTTTCTTATGATTCTTATGATCTTGATTATTTTGACAGCTTGAAAGACAATGAAGACGTCAAGTTCTTGGAGTTGAAGAAAGTAGAGGATGAAGATGACTTGGAAGCTGAGGAGTTAACTTTCGAGAAGATGTTCGATAAGGCGCCACCATTGGAGGTGAAGAAGGAGTTGAAGCCGCTGCCCGACCACCTCAAGTACGCTTACTTGGATGAGACCGACAAATATCCGGTAATTGTATCTGCCCTTTTATCTGATGATCAGCTTGAGAGACTTTTAGTGGTGCTTCGTAAGCACAAATCTGCTATAGGATGGTCGATCGCGGATATTAAGGGAATTAGCCCCTCGATTTGCATGCATATGATTAGATTAGAAGAGGGTAGAAAACCGATAGTGCAAAATCAACGTAGAGTTAATCCGGTCATTCAAGAGGTGATATATAAGGAAGTGTTGAAGTTGTTAGATAGCAACATGATTTTTTCTATTTCTGACAGTCCATGTGTGAGTCCGTTACACGTAGTTGCTAAGAAGGGGGGTACCACGGTGATTAAGACGGAGTCTAATGAATTGGTAGCCACTAGATTAGTGACGGGTTGTCGTGTATGTGTTGATTATAGAGAGTTGAACAAGGCAACGTGTAAGGATCACTTTCCTTTACCGTTCCTTGATCAAATGATAGATCGATTAGGTGGTTTTGAGTATTACTGTTTCTTAGATGGGTACTCGGGGTATAATCAGATCATGATAGCCCCCGAGGATCAAGAGAAAACTACTTTCGCCTGCTACTATGAGACTTTTGCTTTTAGGAGGATGTCGTTTGGGTTGTGTAATGCACCCGCCACCTTTCAAAGGTGTATGATGGCGATTTCTCATGGTTTGATTGAGAAGATTATGGAGGTTTTCATGGACGACTTCTCCGTTTACGGGAAGTCGTTTGATAAATGTCTAATCAATCTTGAAGTTGTGTTGAGCAGGTGTGAAGAGACGGACTTAGTGCTTAATTGGGAGAAGTGTCACTTCATGGTAAGAGAGGGTATTGTTCTTGGACATCATGTGTCCTCGAAAGGTATCCAAGTGGACAAGGCGAAAGTGATTACTATCGAGAAGCTTCCACCACCTTCGACCGAGAAGGGGATTCGGTCATTCTTAGGACACACGGGTTTTTATAGACGTTTCATAAAAGACTTTTCAAAAATAGCTAAACCCCTCTCGCGGCTTCTTGAAAAAGAAGTCGCCTTTGAGTTTACTAATGAGTGTTTAGTGGCTTTTAACAGGTTGAAAGAAGCGTTGGTGAATGCCCCTATACTTGTTACACCGGATTGGTCTAGCCCATTCGTGCTGATGTGTGATGCTAGCGATTACGCGATGGGGGTTGCTTTGGGGCAAATTCGTGAGAAGCGTTTTCACGCTATATATTATGCCTCGAAGATGCTAAATCCTGCTCAAGTGAATTACACTACGACCGAAAAGGAGCTGTTAGCGGTCGTGTATGCTTTTGATAAATTTCGACCCTACCTAGTAGGGACGAAAATAATTGTATATACGGACCACGCGGCGATTCGGTACCTTATGAGTAAGAAGGATGCAAAGCCCCGTCTCATTCGTTGGATCTTGTTGCTCCAGGAGTTTGATGTAGAGATTCGAGACAAGAAGGGATGTGAGAACGTGATAGCCGATCACCTTTCGAGATTGGAGCTCACCAAGGAGAACACCGTGGAGGATCGAGAGGTGAACGATGAATTTCCGGATGAGAAGCTCTTTGGCTTAGGAGACATCCCTGTGTATCGAGTTGAGGGGAAGGCACCTTGGTTTGCAGATTATGCTAACTATTTAGCAAGTGGAGAGTTGCCCGTTGAGATAGACTCGGTGCATAGGAAGGCATTTTTTAAGAAAGTTCGGGAGTTCATTTGGGATGATCCCTACTTGTTCAAAAGAGGGATAGATCACGTGTTGAGAAGGTGTGTGCCAGAGGAGGAGTGGAGTGATATTATAAGGCATTGTCACGCCTTGCCATGTGGAGGACATTTGGGTGGAGAAAAGACCGGAAGGAAAGTCCTTCAATCTGGTTTTTATTGGCCAACTCTGTTGAGAGATTGCATGGAATGGGTTAAGAGGTGTGAGAAGTGCCAACGATTCGGCTCCATTACTAAGAGGGACGAGATGCCTATGCACGTGTTCATGGAAGTCGAGATATTCGACGTATGGTGGATTGATTTCATGGGTCCATTTCCTCCTAGCAATGGATTCTTGTACATTCTCGTATGCGTTGATTATGTCTCGAAGTGGATTGAAGCTGTCCCAACTCGAGTGAATGATTCCCGAGTGGTCATCGAGTTCTTGAGGAAGAACATCTTTGCAAGATATGGAGTTCCAAGAGCTTTGGTAAGTGATGGGGGAAGTCATTTCGTGAACAAATGGATGGAAAAGCTGCTGTCCAAATACGAGGTAAGTCATCGAATCTCTACTGCTTATCATCCTCAATCTAACGGTCTTGCAGAGGTTTCCAACCGTCAAATCAAGGAGATCCTTGAGAAGACGGTGAGCATAAGTAGGAAAGATTGGGCGATGAAGCTTGATGATGCACTTTGGGCATATAGGACAGCTTTCAAAACGCCTCTTGGTATGTCTCCATACCAATTGGTATTTGGAAAGGCATGTCACTTGCCCGTGGAGTTGGAACACAAGGCATATTGGGCGATCAAGAAGCTGAATTTTGATAGTGCCTTGGTTGGTGAGAAGAGATTACTCCAATTGCATGAGTTGGAGGAGTTTCGAGACAATGCCTATGAGAATGCCCGAATTTTCAAAGAGAAGACGAAGAAGTGGCATGATGCACGATTGAAGAAGAAGGAATTCAAGGTGGGTGATCAAGTCCTCGTATTCAATTCGAGGATGAAGCTGTTTGGTGGAAAGCTTAAGTCCAAGTGGAACGGGCCGTATATTGTGAAGGGAGTGCACAAGAGTGGATTCCTTGAAGTCGAGAAAGAAGATGGACAGAAATTCATGGTGAACGGGCATCGAGTGAAGAAATTCTTTAACTTCTCTTATGAGAATAAGGGAGGTATTCTAGATTCTCAAGTCCCGTGAGCTCCTTCGAGCTCGGTCCGGCATTAGGACCTTAAAACTAGCGCTTAATGGGAGGCAACCCATTTTTACTAGCGTTTATGTGTTTTTATATTTTCCGTAGTTTTTGGGAATCGTAAGTGTTAACCTCGTTTGTTGAGAGTTTTGATGTAGGCTTGTTTCGTGGAGTGTAGTTCTGAGAAAGAGAGCTTAAGGAGGAAAGTCATGAAGTTGAACACGTTTCAAGTAGGAAAGCATTCGATTCTTGGAGTTAGAGGTAACCGGACCCCAAACGTCGACCTCTTTGCGAAGTCGAAGTTTGGGGGGGTGATGTTTCTTTTCGTTCGTTATTTTGCATTGGTAGTGAGTCGAGTTCGTACGAATTTTGTGTACTTACTCGTACGTACTCATTCGTTTCAAACTTTGTTATCGCATAGCAAGAACAAAGTTTGGGGGGGTGTGTATTCGTACTTCGGGTTCGTACACGAAATTCTATGAAAAATTGGTCAAATTTTTCAAAAATATCGATGCATGAGGGTCGTTGGATCGAATTAAGTGTGATGGCATAAGTTCGACTTGAATTGGGTTGGTGAATTGCACGTTGGGAAGAGACCCCAACCCCTCGGTCGAATGAGCGACCTGACTTAAATCGAGGAGTTCTCAGGTTAGTTTATGCTTAAATATGTGTGATGAATGTGTCGAGCGCGTTTGGTATGCTAAAATAAATGTTGAGCTCGAAAATTTGAAAGTGCAAGGAGGAACCGCTCGAGGGGCAATGCTCGAGCGCCCCATTTGAGCTAAGGGGTCGAGCAGCATAAAACTTACAGAACGTTTAGGCCGCTCGAGCTGCACAGCTCGAGCGCCTCGCTCGACCCCCGGAATCGCTCGACCACATTGCTCGAGCGGGTCTGCTCGAGCGGGTAGCGGGTTTTGCCCAGCGTTGCTCACTCTATAAATACCCCTTTTCACACCTATTTCACACACATTCACACACTGAGAGGGGCGATTTTCAGCAATTTTGAGCGAATTAGGACGATTCCAACGAATTGGCCCCAAGTTCATTCGATTTCCTCGCATATTTCACATATTCCCTCAAGAAAGGTAAGTAAATTCTCTCTTTTGTCTTTCAATTCATAGTTTTATGCATGATTTAGGTATGAATTGAAGAACTAGGGTTCATGAATTCGAAATTTGGGGATTTTTGCATAGTTCATTGATTCTTTGTTCCTTGTTGATGAATGTGGATAATATGCTATGGGTTTGCTAAATTCGCCTTCAATTTCGTGATTGAATGTGTAGGATTAGTGAATCTCTAGAGTGAGAAAATAGGAATTTGAGAAAATGAGATGGGTTTTGCAATTTGAGATGAAATTGTTGTGAATTGAGATTGATTGAGCATGAATAGGTAGGAGTTGAGTCTTGAGCATGTAAATTACACACTTTTGGGGTAATGTTACTTCATGATAGACTCGATTATTGGCAGTGTTGAGTGTGAATGATGAATTGTTTGGAATTTACTTGAGAACTTTGAGATGAATGAATATGACTTGAATTGAGTGAGTGGACTCAAGTTGAGATTGTTAGAAAAGGGAAATTGAGAGTACTACTTGAGATATATGGAATCTTATGTTATGAATGAATTGAAAGTGCTCTATGTATCTCAGGTACTATGACACCGAAAAGAAATGAGGATCGACTCTTGAGTAATGCTGAGTTGGAAGAGTTAACGAATGAGCTTAGGACAAAAGGTTTGCTCCCTTCAAGATGGGACAATCTGGAATTCGGGGACAGCTGGACATACGTGGCATATAGATGGAGCTTGGTCACCGGAAAGGTGGTGAAAACCCGTAGGCCAGTGGTGCGTTTTATGCAAGACGTAGGGATCGAAGAGGAAATAAGGAGGATATTTACGAGGAACAGCATGGATGAGTTTCTCGAGATATTGCTCACGATGGACACCCACGCTGATTTGACCGAGCAGTTCCTGGCTACCATAGAGAAGAAGAATGAGAACTCGTTTAAGTTCAAATACAGAAACGAGTGGCAACATTGTGAGATTAGAGATGTGAACTTAGCACTTGGGCTCCCTGCTCTACCTAGGCCCAACCGGATATCAAAGTCTTACAACGCAAACGGATTTTGGAAAGACATCACGGGAAGGATGGCCGGTGAGTACAAGGGACAGAATGCTCGGGCCTCTGCGATCCGAAACCCAGTGATTAGGTATTTGGAGCGAATCTTGGGAAATACCATCTACGCCCGTTCTGAGACGGGGACCGTGACGAGCAAGCAGCTCTACGGTATGTGGTGTCTCCTTTATCAGAAGGATCACGACTTCGGATGGGACTTCGTGGAGCACAACTACGAGGCGGCATTCAAGCTCGGGGCCAAGACCTCAAAGGTGCGAGGAGGAGGTCTAATCTCAGTGTTCATGAAGCACTTGGGATGTGTGTCCTGTGTAGCTCCTTTCCCTGGGAGGGATTTAGACTTTGATCAGCTGCGCCATACATTGATGTTCGAGCACTGGATGGGGAGTTTTTGTGTTCGATTCGTGGAAGATACTCTTTTCCCTCTCCCAAATGACAAGCTCGTGACGTTGAAGAGGAAGAAGATTGCAAATCTGGGGATGAACGGAGAGAGGCACTTGGCTTTGAGCGCCAAATTTACTCATGATGTGGATAGCCGAGGGCTCCAAGATGGGAGGCCTACGAAGAGAAGCCGGGGTGAAGGGACGAGCGGTGCCAGATCAAGTGGAGTAGCAAACCTCCAAGAAGAAGAAGAGCAAGAGTATGAGGCAGGCGAAGATGTGGGCGGAGCTGCGGGTGAGGAGCCGCAAGAGCGGGGAGTGGAGTCACCGGAGGTGCAGTCGCCTAGGCAGTGGTCTCCCTCACACGAGGAATGGACACAGATGGGAAACATGATGCAGACGCTCCAAACTGACGTGGCCTACTTGCGGGAGACGCAAGATAGGCTAGATACGAGGACAACCAGAATAGAGGATCAGTTTTCAGACATGCATCGATGGATGGAGTCGCTGTTCGTATCGCACTTGGGGGCTGATCATCAAAACTACCGACCACCACCACCTCCGGATGCTTGAGAGTCATGGGATGCCCCCAATTTTCTTTTTCCTTTTCCTTTATCTTTTTTTTTTCATTTCTTTTCTTATTTATTGCTGCTTTTGAGTGTGAATTGTAGTGTTTGAGTGGAGTGCGTGTTTTATGGGATTGTATTGGAAATTGTTTAACTTATGAGGGATTCGTTTTGATTTGCTTTGATTGTTGATTGATGATTTCATGCTTATCTACTCTTCTAGATTGCTTATTCTTGACTCTTGAGTATGACTCAGTGAGGAGAGTTGAGTTGTGAGAGTGAGTTGAAAATTCTTTTGTGAGAGTGTGTGAGTTTGAGCTGATTAGAGAGAGAACTTGTATGTTTATGAATTTTTCCTTTTGAGTGCTTGTGTGATGAGAGTGAGAATTCACTAGGACTAGCATGGATGTGAAAGCTGTGAGATTTGAGCCTTATGAGATTTTGATGCATGAGTTAATCTCTTCGTTTGTGAGTGGATCGTCACCTTAGAGGGTGCTAGAACTTGCATGTGCTCTTGTTTCTTGATTGTGTCTAGTTTGATATACCGAATGTGATCTTAGGCCATCTTTGATTTGAATGAGTCACTTAGCCAAAATTTTTCCTTACCAATGACATTGAATCCCTTGTTAGCCCCTTTGAGCCGAAAGCCTATTTTATTTGCTAGCACATTTAAACACTATTCCAAGTTCCTAAGCCTTTTGTCCCAATTTGAGTGGAGAATAGGAAAAATGTGAAGGTTGAAGGGATTGAGTTGAGTTATGTTGAGAAAAAGGAATTATGATGGTTGAGTGGTGATAAAATAAGGGTGTGATGAAGTTTTGAGATGTGGGAAAAAGAGAAAAATTGAGAATGAGCAAAAGAAAAAAAATGAGCTCATGTGTTTGTGCGAAAAAGAAAAAAAAAGTGAAGTGATTGAAAAGTGAAAAAAGTGAAAAGTGTGAAAAAAAAAAATTGAAGTGTTGAGAGAATTGGAATTGAAAGTGTGTTGATTGAATAAGTTGAAGTAGTCGGTTCCTAATCTCGAAGTACCGAAGTCTGATTTTCTATTCTCTATTTACTTGAGTCACTTTACCATATTGAGTCCCACCTGTCCAAAGAGCCTACATTACAACCTTGAGAAAAGTCCTTTTTGATTCGGCATTGATTTCTAGAGTACGGTCGAAGTTAAGAGCATTTACAAGCCTATGGCTGCCAATTTGAGTGATTGATTGTTTGAGTGAGTCCCTTAATCATTGATATACACTTGTGAGGGAGCGAAACACATCGTTGAGTGCACATCCATGCTTGATCTTGGTGTTTCTTGTTATTGTTGCATGAGTATTATAAAGGAAAGTGAGTGAGTATACGGGTGATTGATTTCTGAAGCTCGAGTTCATTAGCTTGCATGATTGATTCTTTGACTCATCCCTAACAATTTCACTTGACTTATTATTTCATTGCTTGAGGACAAGCAATATGGTAAGTTTGGGGGGGTGGATTAGGCGTGAAATTGTCATGATTCGTAGTTAGAAACGCCCTAGTTTTGGTCGATTTTATTGAGTTTTTAGAGTCAAATGAGTACTATTTCTATACATTGATGAATTTGTCTCTTTGATACTCATAGGTGAATCGAGGATGAAAAACGGAGTTCGTAGGACTTTGAATCGACTCAAACGGATGCCCGGATGAGAAGATATCGAAGAAATACGATTGATATTAGTACGTGAAAAGAAAAGTGTTAGTTGCAAGGAAGGAAGGACCATTCGAGCACCATCACTCGAGCGCCCCGCTCGAGTGACGTAGATCGAGCAGCATAAAACTTACAGAAAGTTTAGGCCGCTCGAGGGGTACAGCTCGAGCGCCCCGCTCGAGCACTAGAACCGTTCGACCAAGATAGGCGCTCGAGCTCCTGATCCATTCGACCACAACAGCTCGAGCGCCCCGCTCGACCGGGACAGCTCGAGCACTTCCAATGCATAATTCCCAAATTTCGTTTTTCAGCCCACGAGTTCACGAATCGGCCCGTTACCTATATATACCTCTTCCAAACACGTTTTGAAGGATCCCGGAATTTTAGACATCACTTTTAGAAGGAATTTTTAGAGAGAGAAGGAGGAGAAGAGACGAGCAAGTTTAGTTTTACGTTTTTTAGGGTTTTCTTACAAATTCACGTTACGATTTCACGTTTTAGTTTCGTTTCTTTATACCTCTGTTCTTGAATACGTTTAGACCTCGTTTAGTTAATTAATTTCAGTTTATTCTTTTATATCTTAAAACCCTAGTGTATGTTCGATCTTTTCTTCGTTTTAATTACCATGTTCTTGTTCGTTATTTATTTAGTCGTTATTATTTCCGTTAATCCTATGTCTAGCTAAAACCCTTGCATGCTTAGGGTAGGATGAACTCGTAGAAGTAGGTTGTGGGTACGTAATTAAGGTAACCTGTGACGTTAGGTTTTAATTCTCTTGGTTAATGAATTCTTAAAATTAATCTAGACTTCGCTCTTGAATTTCGTTCGAAAGGTGTTAGAGAGAGGACGACCGCATCACTCTTTAACAACGAGTAGACTTAACGAGAGGGTTTAGGAAAGGTTAATTCATCTACCGGTTTAGCGAAGGAGGACGACCGCATCACCTTAGTTAAATTAGGGTCTCATTAATTAAGCACAATCTATTAACTTGTTAGTAGATTTGTGAAGTCGAGTGTTAGGGTAAAGTATTAGGGTTTAGAATCTTGAGCTTTCACCTTGCATTCTTAGACTTAGGTTAATTCTTGTGTGTTACAGTTATTTTGATTATGTACCTGCTCCGTTAGTATACGTAGGGATTCCTATCCTGAGCATCACCATCTCATATTTGAAAACACCCCTTTTGATATTTCGTTTAATTTTCCTTTTGCATTCGTAGGATAATTTTAGTTTAGTTTAATTAATCTTTCCAAAAATCCAAAAACAATACACTCATATTAACTACGACGCGTAGATCTTCAGGGATCTATTCGCATATACACTGTCCCTTGGGTTTGATATACTTGGTCGTTATACTTGCTAATACTACAGTGAACCCGTTCGCTTGCGGGTGAGCGACTAGTAGAAGTTAGTAAAATCGCTTCAAGTCACTTCTCCATGTCATGGCTCCTTCTCCCATGCAAAACACACTACCCGAGGTAGTTATTTTGGAGTCTATGTCTGATTGGAAATTTGAGTCCGTGTATCCCATGAGAATTAGATTGTCTGATTGTTAAATCAGCATTCCATACCAAGTTCTTTTTAGAAACTAAAGAACGCATTTAATTGCAATCTAATGTGCTTTCCCGGGGTTACTTTGATATCTTGCCATCATGCCCACGACAAAGCAGATATCCGGTCTCGTTCACAACATTGCATACATAAGACTTCCTACGTCCGAAACGTACGGAACGTCTTTCATGTCATCTATCTTCACTTGCGTCTTAGGGCATATTTCTGTAGATAGATGGATTCCGTGCCTAAAAGGTACAAAACCTTTCTTGGAATCTTGCAAGCTGAAATGCTTCAAAACAGTGACTTTGTATGAAACTTGCGATAAGCCCACCATCCTCCTCTTGTGATCTCGAGTGAACTTGACCCCAAGGATGTGACTGGCTCTCCCTAAGTCCTTCATATCAAACTGATTTGACAGCCATACCCTTACGTCTGAAAATACCTTTACATTGTTTCCAATGAGCTGAATATCGTCTACGTATAATACTAAGAATACCACCGCAGTTCTGTCACACATTTTATACACACAACTTTCGAACTTGTTTTGATCACAAACCCATAAGACTTAATAACTTGATCAAAACACTGGTTCCAAGTACGCGATGCTTGCTTAAGTCCATAAATGGATCTCTTAAGCTTGCATACGAGGTGCTCTTGGCCTTTTTCAACGAAACCTTTGGGCTGTTGCATACAGATCCCATCAAGACTTCCGTTAAGGAAAGCTGTCTTGACATCCATTTGCTAGACCTCGTAATCTAAGTGCGCAACGATCGACAAGAGAATACGGATGGACTTAAGCATAGCTACAGGCCACAGGCCACAAGCCTTGCTTTGAAGGTCTCTACCCTTCCGTCCGGTCCTCTTTTCCTCTTGTACACCCACTTGCATCCAATGGGCTCTACCCCACTAGGTGGATCAACCAACTCCCACACTTGATTATAATCCATCAAACCCATCTCGGTTTCCATTGCGGTTTGCCACGCCTCCGCGTCTTTGTCTTGGATTGCCTCATCGTACGTCCATGGGTCCGATTCATCGCCGGGAATCAAATCCGAAGATTCTCCAACTCCCATGAATCTCTCGGGTTGCCTTGCAATCCTCCCACTACGACGGGGTTCCGGTTGTGAAGGTGTGACGTGTGGTATATCATCTTGTATACTTGGTATAGGAGTTTGCCCTCTTAACTCGTCTAAGGTAATCTCACTTCTGGGCTTTCATTTGTTCTTATAATCTTCCTCCAAGAATTTAAAGTGCGAACTAATCACGATCTTTTAATCCTTGAGACTATAGAACATACACCCTTTCGTTCCTGCAGGGTACCCTATAAACATCCTTAATTCCGAACGTAGATCCAACTTACCGGCTTCCTTGTCTAGCACGTATGCCGGATAACCCCAAATCCGCAAATGTCTTAGACTGGGCTTGCGCCCGGTCCACAATTCCATTGGAGTTTTAGGAACCGATTTGGATGGCACCAAGTTTAGAATGTAAGCCGCCGTTTCCAAGGCGTTACCCCAAAATGACTTGGGTAAATCCGAATAACTCATCATGGATCTGACTATTTCTAAAAGAGTCTGGCTCCTTTGTTCCGCCACACCGTTCTATTGAGGGGTTCCCGGTGCGGTCAACAGGGATACAATCCCTTCGTCTGATAGCTAGTTCAAGAATTCATCGCTAAGGTATTCGCCTCTACGATCATATCGTAGAAACTTGATACTTCTTTCCCTATGCATCATAAGGTAGATGTATCCATATCTTGAGTAATCATTGAAAAAGACAATTTACTCATACCCTTTCTTGCTATGATCGTCATTGAACCACACATATCGGTATGAACGAGTTCTAACACTTCCGTGGTTCTATTCCCCTTGGCTCCAAATGCCCTCTTGGTCATTTTACCCTTTAAACAGGATTCACAAGTTGGAAACGGTTCGACTTGGAATGATTCCTAGGACCCGTCTTTCACCAATCTCTCTATCCGCTTTAGATTAATATGACCTAGTCTAAGATGCCATAGAAGTGTTTCGTTCATCTCCGAAGAACGCTTTCTTTTATTACTCGAAATAATCGATGTGTTATTAGATTTAATTTTGTGAGTGGTGTGCCCAAAAAATGGTATAAAGATCATCCATTGAAGTTTCAGAACAGATAAACTCATCGTTTCAAGAAATAATAACATCCTTATTAAAAGAAACTGAGTATCTATTCAAACAGTTTAGAAACTGAAGGTTGAGTTCTTTCTAAACTAGGAACATGAGGAACGTCTCTCAAGACCATAACTCTATCTTCACAAGATAGACGCACTTCTCCCACTGCTTCAGCTGCCACTCTCGTAGCATTGCCCGATGTGATGGGGATCTCACTTCCGTTAAGTCGTCGGGTTAGCTTAAACCCATTAAACAAATGTGATCAGTAGCTCTCGTATCCACTATCCACGAATAGACAGCATACACCACTTCACAAGTTTTGATGACTAAGGTGTGTGAATTACCTAACTTTCCTAGCCTCTTAGGCTTGGAACAGGCAGACCTCCATTGTCCTCTCTCACCGCAACTAAAACACTTCCCCTTTGATGCTAGCCTTTGCATTTGCCTTTCGCAACAATTGGATTTGCTTGGATCCGACCTTTGGTTCTCTTCCTCTTTTTCCCTCCCTTGGGACCAAAAGAGGTAGACGGACCATTAGCCACCATAGCACTAGACTGGTGCTCCATTTTCACCTCCACTGAAACTATAGCTTGCAAGAGCTCGGGCAAACGATTTGTCCGTTCATTCATCTGATAGTTTAGACGAAACTGCTCAAAGCTTCTCGGTAGAGAATGGTATATGAAATCAATCAAAATCCGCACCAAGTACTTCCAACTTGTTAAGGTATGCCATTATCTTGAGAACGTGCTCCCTCACGGGCGTTCCCTCAACACCCTCCACCATTTCCAAGTTGACCGAGTCATGTTTGGTGAACTGATTAGTCATGGGTTTGATGTGAAGACATCTTTTCAAGGTGTTCCATGATTTCAACAGCGGATACAATGTCTCCATGAACGCGCCTCAAATCCTCAGACAGAGATGTCAAGATGATGCACTTCATGTGTTCATTGTCACGCTTCCAATCATAAACTGCCTCTTCCCATTGCTTGACTTATCATTAGGCTTGTCGGGTATATTAACATAGATAACCCAATTGTGTTTTCGTGCAGTAAGGACAAATTAAAAAAATATTTCCAATCGATATAAATAACTCCAAAAAGTTTATTAATTTTAAGTATATTAAACAGTGGATTAAAAGGTTGCGACATGATGAAATGAGAATAAAACATACATTCATATCAATATCTAGAAAAAATACGAAATTATCACATAATTCGATCACATCAATTATATTGAAACCTTAAAACAATATAATCATGCATCAGCCAACATCTCGAAACAATTTAAATGCGCCACGAGGGGTGGTCTATACATTTAAATACATTCAAGTGGATTACAAACTTAAAAGTTACAAATCCTTAATTCAAAATTAATAGTTGGCTCCCACTTTGACCACATAGAAATTGACAGGGACTCCGAGGGGAGTAAGTTAATATCAATTTCCTATGCCTAAGTAATAACCATAATTAAGTACAGGATTATTATTTCGCTTTGAGCAAGCCACTCGTGGTGAGGGTCAATACCGCCACTAGTAATAATCCACAATCATCCTTTCGGAATTTATTCACGTGAAATCCGTTCTTTTGGCCGATCCGATGGGGAAATGTATTCCAAAAGAACTTCACAAATGAATAAATTATGGAGGCCAAAATAATCCAATTTTAATATCCGGAATAAAATTGCGATTATAAAAACATACTTAGTAATTTTCGAAAGTAAGGTTTTTCTTAGACAATTAAATTCATGCAAACACATATTAACAAATAATAATAAGTGCACGAAATAAAACATCCATCAAAACAAAATTAAACACATTGGAGCACTCAAATCCAATTGTCACGGTTTAATTTCTTCACATCTTGATGCGAAAAATCGTCCTTGTTGCTTTCCGACGTTCGTCTCGACACGCTCCCACTCGAACAACAACACTTCATCAAAAAACAGCATCGTTTGGGGTTCTGGACGACGTTTAAAGTCACACGGAAAAAAACACGAACCGAAAAATTCCACGGCCAGAGATACGGCGCGCGTTGGCCCACGAAGTGGGCCCGCGCGCCTCTCGCCCAGAAGCGCCGAAGCGCTGCAGGAGGCGCTGCACGGAGACGCGCCGAGGCACCGCACGGAGCGCCCCGAGGCGCCGCAGGCCGCGCCCGAGTGCGCGCGGCGCCGGCCTCCCGTCGCGCCCGGGTCGTGCGCCGTGCACCCCGTGTGCCGTTTTTTGCCGTTCGTCCTCGTTTTCTTCACCCCTTGCATGATTTTACATCCATACACGTGCCACGCTTGTATGCGTCGTCCGAGTACGCCGTTTTTAATTCTTCGTTCTTCGTCACGATCCGGTTACAATTTATTTTACAAAAAAAATAAATACTAGATCTAGACTAGTCTATTATAATGATTGAATCAAAATAAAAACAACTAATCTACTCGTGGATTTTCTCACGAGAAAAACGAATTCGAATGAATCGAATTAAAAACAATTAATTCACACGCATGAAATTAACAATATTAAAACCATGACAATTGGATACCTGCAAAAAGGATCTAGCAATTCTACTATACAATTTCAATTTAATGTTCAACAATTTAAATTCCAATTTAAAGATCAGAGCCCGAAACCGCGGCTCTGATACCAGTTGTTGGGAAAATAGCGGTGCCCGGAATCTATTCGGGATGAAATTTAAATACGAATTTAAAAACAATTATTACTAGCATGAATTAATCCTAATTAATTCAAATAATAATTCCAACAACTAATTTTCATCATGCATGTTGAATTAATTTCATATATTAACTATGGCGGAATAAACAAGTAAATATGTGATTAACGTACCTCTTGTAGAATTGGCCTTTGGATATACGGGACAATTACGATCTCGCTCTATCGACCCAAAAACCTTCTCAAGTATTTCCCTTTTCACCTCACTTGATCACCGGTGGGAGATGCTTTCAAGTAATTTAATAAATTAAGGAAAAAGAAAAATATCTATGCTTCTTGATTTTTCCAACACATGGAATTACGTACTTGGGGATGAAATAATCATCCCCTATTTATAGGCAAGGTGACCGAAATTTTAAGGAATATTGGGCCTTGGAAAAAATCTTTTCTTAGACTCTAAGAAATCTTGAATATATCTCATATATTCTTTTCTCCAAAAATAAAATATTCCACAAAAATCTCACACTCCTAATAAGCCTTAAATTTTCAAAAATTTCAATAAAGATCCTAAGATTTGGATCTTCTTGAATATATGAGATATTCTTGTATTCCAAGAATACATATCTTCCATAATATCTTTCCAAGAAAATCAACAAAATCTTCTCTTTTCTTGAATTACTATTTTCGAAAAATACATTGAAAAATCAGCAATATATTTTCTTTTTATTTTAATCACCTTATCATTATTGGGCTACTTAATGGGCTACTTGAGGGGCCTTTAAGGAGAATTAAGATTGGACCTCCTAATGGACTTCTGAATTTCAATATTGAGCCCCAATATAATTCAGCCCATTAATATTAATTATTACCACTAATAAATTAATATTGCACTATCCATCTTAATCCATATTACGATAATATGGGCTCCCGGTTATTATTTCCCGCGTTTAAGATTATCAAGTCCATTAATTAATCAAGCTTCTGAATAGCTCTAAATTAATTAATATATTTCACCTTGGAGTAAAGACAGCTCAACATTATTATTCGTACCGAAGAAACTAATTCTTCACTTGCAAGATTTGGTACAATAAAACTTCTGAGCCCACCAAGGGGACTAATCACACGAGCCGTACTCGCACGCGTTTCTCCGTATTAAATCTTAGCAACCGTCGTATGATTAATATTACTGCCCAAGACACAAAGTTCGAAGTCACAATGATTCCCACCCAACATGAATCAAAGCAGTAACCATTAAGCACACACGGTCCTATTTAAGTGACGGAGATTAAGAAATCAACAACCACTGAGGTCTAATTCTTCACCTTTCAGAACAGAAGAATTTATCCTCGCTGTAGGTCCTCTTCAACACATACTAAATGTGCTAGTGCAATCTCTTAGTCAAGATAGACCAATCTGAGCCTTACACATCGACCTTTCATGGTGGATTGTTCAATTCCACCTAGGTCGTGAAAATGTACGTTTAGTTACAAGTAAACTGTTAATGTTGTCTTCCGTGATCGGGTATCACCACATTAACTACAATGTAACATGTACTATATATTGAACGGTTTGCAATAGAAATTCAACATTCAATCATAACTAAAGCAAATGTGATAAAAGAATTATTCTCATAAAACGAGTGTTTGATACACGAGTTATACAAAGTAAAAGCATACTTTCACGTATAACTCCAACATATCCTTGGCTCTAATCTGGTAGTCCCTAAGCTGTTGACTAATCTAGAGTAGTTGTGAACAACAGCTCCCCGCAGCCATGTACTCTGCTTCTGTTGTTGATGTAGCAACTGAAGTCTGCTTCTTAGAAAACCAAGATATCAATTTATTCCCTAAAAATTGGCATGTTCCACTTGTAGATTTTCTATCTATTCTGCAACCACCATAGTCTGAATCTGAATAACCACTTAACTCTAAGTTGTCATCTGCAGGATACCATAATCCTAAATTCACTGTTCCCTTAAGATATTTCAATATCTTTCTGGCTGCTTCCAAATAACTTTTCTTAGTATTAGCTTGAAATCTGGCACACACTCCTACTGCAAAAGTGATATCTGGTCTGCTTGCAGTCAGGTACAGAAGAGAACCAATAAGTGCTCTGTACTGAGTCTGGTCCACACTCTCTCCAGACTCATCTGGGTCCATGTTGAAATTTGTCATCATAGGGATCTTGGCTGCTTTGCTAGATCCTACTCCAAATTTCTCTAACATGTTTCTGATGTACTTTGCCTGATTTATGAAAATTCCCTTCTCTGATTGCTTTACCTGCAAACCTAAGAAATAATTCATTTCACCCATCATAGACATCTCAAACTGACTCTGCATGAGTTCACCAAACTTCTCACACAGCTTCTTGTTAGGGGATCCAAATATAATGTCATCAACATATATTTGGACCAGAAGGATGTCATTTCCTTCTTCTTTCCTAAACAAGGTTCTATCAATCTTGCCCTTGGTAAAACCATTGTCCAGAATAAACTGAGATAAAGTGTCATACCATGCTCTGGGTGCCTGCTTCAGCCCATAAAGAGCTTTCTTAAGCTTAAACACCTTGTCACATTGTTCAAAACCAGGAGGTTGTTCCACATACACTTCCTCAATGAGAATCCCATTAAGAAAGGCAGATTTCACATCCATCTGGTATACTTTGAACTTCATGTGAGCAGCATATGCTAAGAACAATCTGATGGCTTCTAGTCTGGCAACAGGGGCAAATGTCTCATCATAGTCTATTCCTTCAGACTGAGAATAGCCCTGAGCCACTAGCCTTGCCTTGTTCCTAGTAATGACATCATTCTCATCTTTCTTATTCTTGAAAACCCACTTAGTGCCTATCACCTTTTGATGTCTTGGTCTGTCTACCAGCTCCCAAACATCTTGTCTGGTGAATTGATTCAACTCCTCCTGCATAGCAACAATCCAATTTGAATCCTTCAGTGCTTCCTTGATGTTCTTGGGCTCAATCAAGGACACATAGCAACTGAATAAGACAGCTAAGTTAAGAGTTCTCCTGGTTTGGATACCCTTAGTTGGATCTCCAAGAATCAGGTCATTGGGGTGATCAACCAGGGTCCTCCTTCCCGTGGTCTTGCCTGGTTGATCATCTTCTGTAGTACCTTGGTGAATATCACCACCTGCAGAAGAGCTTCCCCCTACAGGAGTTCCAACCTCCTCTGGTTCTGCACCTTGTGAAGACTTCTTCTTCAGAGAACCAGAAGATGGGTCACCATCTGAATCTGAATCTGAGTCTGAATCAAGAATAGGTGGAGTGACCTTGATTACCCTGGGAATAGTCTGATTCTTTGTCTCATCAGAAGACTTAGAGTCCACCTTGCACTCAAAAGCAGATTCATAAAAAACAACATGAGGTGTTTCTTCCACACAAAGTGAATTCTTATTAAAAAATCTAAAAGCCTTACTGGTGCTGGAATATCCCAAAAATATTCCCTCAGCCACTTTGGCATCAAAAGTTTTTAATTTAGATTTTCCATTGTCATGGATGAAACACTTACATCCAAAAACATGAAAATATAAAACAGATGGGGTTTTACCTTTCCATACCTCATATGGAGTCTTATTATGTCTCTGGGCAATTAGGCATCTGTTCTGAGTATAGCAAGCTGTATTAATGGCCTCTGCCCAAAACCTTTGTGGTGTGTTGTACTCTGCAAGAAGAGTTCTTGCAGCTTCCTTGAGAGTCTTATTCCTCCTTTCTGCTACTCCATTTTGTTGGGGTGTTCTGGCAGCAGATGTCTCATGAAAAATCCCATGGTCCTTGCAGTAATATGCAATGTGTGAATTCAAGAACTCTGTTCCCTTGTCACTTCTGATTCTGACTATGCTCTGGTTCTGCTCATTCTGAATCTGCTTGAAGAATTCTGGCAGCTTAGTGATAGTTTCATTTTTCTTAAACAAGAACACTACCCAAGTGTATCTTGAGAAGTCATCTACTATCACCAAGGTGTACTTCCTTCCACAGAAACTAAGAGGAGAAACAGGTCCAAACAAGTCCATGTGAAGTAGTTGAAGTACTCTGGTTGTGGTGGTGCTATGGACATCCTTAAAGGAGGTCTTGGGTTGTTTACCCTTCTGGCATGAACCACAAACCTGATCCTTCTTAAACACTTCATTAGGAAGACCTCGAATGAGACCTTTTCTGGCAATCTTATTTAGTGTCTTGAAGTTAAGATGGCTCAATCTCTTGTGACATAACCAGCTATCTTCTGCAGATCCTTTAGCAACCAGGCAAGCATTTCTTGGGCAACTGCTAAAATCAGCAAGATAAATGTTACCCTTCCTCAAGCCTATTAGCAAGATATCATTATAATCAGAAGAGAAGACAGTGCATGAATCACTAGAGAACTTCACTGAGTATCCCCTGTCACAAAATTGGGATACTGAAAGCAGATTATGCTTGAGTCCTTCAACATAATAGACTTAATCTACAGATACTCCATTGAAAGTCAACTTTCCAACTCCTCTGTTGACTCCATAGTTGTTGTCACCAAACATCACTCTTGGCCCATTCAATGGCTTGAAATCTTGGAGATTCTCTTTCTGGAAGGTCATGTGCTTGGAACATCCACTATCAATGTACCAGACATGGTTGATTGAAAGTCCTTTCTCCAAAGGGCTCTTATCTACCTGCAGAGAAATCAATTAGGTCCCCTACTAGTGCTGGGTCCTGGTTGGTTAGTTGCAAGTTTTGTAGGAATCCAAAGATAAAGATCACCCCTTGCTGGATGAGGAGATCTTATCTTCCTTCCAAATCTATCTACCAGAACATGTCCTCTTACAATGACATATTGAGCTACTGGTCTGATAAGGACACCTTTTCTATAAACAGGTCTGGTGTACCTTTTCTCAAATCTGGCCTTTGGAATTGCCTGCCTCAAAGACATGGTCTTAAAGGTCTGGTTGTAAGGGTACATCCTAGAAGAACCATCTCTGGTGTCATAACTACCCAGATCAGTTGGTTTTCTATAGATGGGTCTAGAAGACCTCCTCTGGTTCTGAAAATTGGATCTATTCTGATGATAGGATTCCTTCTGAGGTTTCCTGTTCTGGAATCTTCTTGGAGCATTCCACCTTTGAGATCCCTGATTCTGATTGAGGTTCCCTGGTTCAGTATATCTCCTCTGATATCCCCTATTCTGATTAAGTTTCCTCTTAGAGTCTCCTTTTTGAGGTCCCCTAATCTGCTTAGGTTCCACTCTTTTAGGATTCCTCTGAGGTTCTCTAATTAGGTTAGGCATCTGAACATAACCATCAATCTTCATAGGTTCTCTTTTCTGACTTGTATGCTCTAGAATTTTTCTTTCCAGAACATTCACCTCTTCTGGATTATGTTTTGAATTATCAGCAGGGGGGTCCCATTTCCAACTAGGTCTGTGAACCACCATGCGATCAGAAGGATCCTCTTCATTATGAGATCTTTTAATAATTCCAGGATATCCGAAACCACTCTTATCATTTATGCGTTGAGAAGATCCTGATATAATAGATAGAACATCTGGTTTCATGGAATCTTCTCTGGGTACAGGTATTTCAATAGTTTGCTCAACTTGTTTTCCCTTGATAAGAGTCTGGTATTTGGCTCTAAAATCATTGAGCTCATCTTCCTGAGAGTTCTTTTCCTTCATGAGTTGATCTACCAGAGTATCTCTTTCTGTGATCTTATCCTGAAGTTCAGAAACTTCTTTGGAATGATCTTTCATGAGTTCTCTGGTGGATTTTTGTTCATGAGATAAGGATTGAACTTCAGTTCTGAGCCTACCATTCTCTTTCTCAAGTTTTTGACATAATTGAACACAATTTTGGAGATCTGATAGCATTTGCTGCATATCAGACTCTCTGGAGTTACCAGATGAATTAGAGGATTCAGTATATTTGGAATTTGATAAGACTAAGGTAGTTTCTTGTACCTCATTGATGTCTGCCATCAGACATATATCATCATCAGACCCGAAATCAGAAGAAGATCTGGAACTAGTATTCTCCTCCTCTGCTTCTGCCAGCAATGCTCTCTTGTCTGCATATCTCCTATCTCTCTTGATCCTTTTCTCTTCTCTTTCTCTAGGAGTCAATTGAGGATAATCATAGCTGTAGTGACCAGTCTTGTTGCATGTGTAGCAGGCATTGTCTCCTCTGGGACTAGGACTTGGCTCTCTCCTCCTCTGGTTGTAGTCTGATCTGACTGGACTACTCTCTCTCCTTTGGTAGTCAGGTCTGCCAGAGCTACCATCCCTCCTCTGATAATCTGATCTCCCAGAGCTGCCAGGGTTGTCATCTCTCCTCCTTTCTGGAGTTCTGAATCTGGTCTCCCTTGAGTCTCCAGATGTCTTCTCATTTTCTGCAGGCTTGAAGGAACTCTTCTTGTCTCTGGAAGACTCCTTCCAATGCCTTTTGTACCTGCCATATTTTGAACTCATTTTATCCAATTTACGAGTTAGAAGTGCTACCTGCTCCTTGAGGCTCAAGTCATCTGCAGTAGACTCCTTTGGCTTGTCATCAGTCTTGATAGTTGAGGAGAATGCATCTCCTTTCTGACCAGAAGAGGAAACCTCTTCTGTTTGATCCTTCTCTTGAAGATCATACTCATAAGCTTTGAGATCAGACAACAGAAGATGATGATCCAGAGTGTTGAGATCCTTGTTGTCCTTGATCATAGTGACTTTGATTCTCCACCTGCTGGTTAGTGAACATAATATTTTACTATTTATTTCTTTCTCTGAATAGGTCTTACCTAAGCACTAGCCTTGTTCAGGAGGTTTGTGAGACACATATCCAGCTGGTCAATGGTCTCGTCTGGTTTCATCTTGAAAGTGTCAAACGAGTGTTGAACAGCTTGGAGCTTGTTATCTTTAATCTTCTCTGTTCCCTCACAGAGTAGTGCAAGTTTGTCCCACATCTCCTTGGCAGTGGCACAAGTTCTGACCTTTTCAATCACCTCTTTAGTAAGTGTGTTGATGATCTCGGTTCTTGCTACCTGGTCCAGATTGTAAAGTTTTCTTTTATCATTGTCAAGCTCATCTTTCTTTTTGAGAATTCTTTGCCTGAGAACTCTGTCCTCTGCAGCTTTCTGGGCAGTTTCACTAGTTTCTTCCCTGGACTCTGACCTGCCACTATCAATGGGAGTCCAGTAAAATTGAATTGGGCCACTTTCTACCACATCTAACATGCGGTGGTGGATAGCTCCAAGATGATTACTCATCATGAAGCTCCAGTGGCTATAATCCTCGAATGAGAATTCTGGCAGTTTGCGACTCTTATAAGAAGATTTCGAAGACATATTTACTAAAATAAGGATTTAACAAGAATTTGAACAAAACCAATAAATAGCAATGGATCTGCCCGGTGACCACCAAAAGCATTACAAAGCAGTGGTCGTTGGACACACTGCTTTGATACCACTTGTTGGTCCCACTAGATAGATTAATTGCGGAAGCTTTAAGTCTATGTCTTAACAAACTTCTTATTATAAGAACACAAAACAAGTAAGAGATTAAATAAACAAAAGCAATAAATAACACCGGATATATAGTGGTTTGAATCTGAATATCCTACGTCCACTCTCCCTTTTATCCAAGGGGTCTCACTATCAACCAACCAACTTACTTACGTACTGGAATTTTTGAAGTACCAGTTCCTTCTTACAACTCCTTTAGATCTAGCCACAATCTAAAGTAAGCAACCTTCAACCTTGTCTTAGAGATGAACAGGTTAAAGTCCAACAACTCCTTAAGAGTAGATATGTACTGTGAACAATAAGAGTACAAAGAGTGATTATCAAAAGCTTGGAATATGACTTGTGCGCGTGAGAGTCTCTAGAGCTTTTTCTTGGAACTGCACTCTTGTATTTATAGAGGAGATTTGGGTTAGCCGTTGGAGAGCTAATCCAATCAGATCCTCTATTTAAGGAAGCTTCAATCAATCAATTCCCTAATTGATTGATTGGGTTGGTGAGATCCTTGGATTGATTAACTTCAATAACTTTCCAATCAGATCTAGTTTGACTTGATTTGAATCACCAACGGTCAAATGCTTCCTCTGCCTAACTCTGATTCACTCCAGAGAAGGCAAGACCAGACACCAAGCAACCTCGATGTCTTCTGGTCCTGATCTGGTTAACAACCAGAACACTCAGTAGAAACAGGGGATCAAACTGAGCATCTTTTGTTCCACCAGACTCGTCTGGTCCGGACTCGTCTGGTCTGGGGAAGGTCCTCTGCCTCTGGTTAGATCTCATCTGGTGAAGTCTTCTGGTGGAGTCCTCTGGTGAAGTCCTCTGGTGGGGTCTTCTGGTGACTCTTCTGGTGAAGTCTTCTGGTCTGGCAGTTCCCCTAGACTAAGTCCTAATCTAGATCATCATCTGGCTAACAGGTCCAGATGGTCCTATTACATCTTCTGGTTTGTTTTAACTCATCAAAACTATACAAGTTATATCCTAACAACTTAAATGAAAAAGAGTAAATTGTTTGTGAAAATATATATAAGATAAACTCACTATCGATTATGTGATCATAGAAGCAGATAACATGATGATGGATCTTGTTTTTCTGCTAAATTTAGTGCCAAGAAAGCAGCGGCAGGGGCACGATTGAAGTAGACTGCTTAAATGTGTTATAGATTATAACCATCTTTTAAGAAAAGAATTGAAGGGTAAGCATACAAACCAGTAGAAACCTTTGAATTGAAGCCCTCAACACACATTACATGATTCACCTGCTTAGACTCAAAATTGGTGGTCTCAATCAAAACAACATAGACATTCACTCACATACCTCTATCATTAATCACATTATATTTTGTAAATTTAAAATCACATTGTGCAATTATTTCCAAAAAAAACTCAATACTTATCTCTGTGTTTGCAAATTTAATACACTGAAAATCTAGCAGTGATTAGCACATGATAGGATTCAATGAAGGCAAGCATTAATGCATTATAAAACCGACAAAGCCATAAAAAAGATCATATTTTTCAAATAATTTTTGAGTGGTTAACCCTAAAAGCTTCTTCCTACAGAGTTTAAAATGTATTTTAAATAAACCTTCTTGTTCGTTAAGTCATATACATTGTATTAAGTTTCCGTGCAATTTTAAACTATACAGTATGATAAAGAAGAATCTGAATTCAATCAAAATGTATAAAATACAATTCACGTACCTGATGGAGTGATGGATGGATGAAGAAGGATCGATTGTTGATAAAAAATGGCCACTGAGAAGGGATGCATAAAAAAGCAACGACAATGTTCTTCGATCGAGCGATGGCCGCTGAGGATGGAATCTGAAGAAAGCAGCTGCAATGGCCGTCGAGGAGGGATGCAGAAGAAAGCAAGGCAGCAGCAGCGGCATGACGGTGGTCGAACAATATCCGATGGCTTTGTAGATTATCAATTCAATTGGAGGGGGCACAGAAATACACAACGTAAGCAGAGAAGAAGATGATTATGATCTAAAGAGGAAATGTAGCAAGTCTTTTGGAATCCCAACAACTATTGAAAAGAAAATGAACCGTATGTATACTGTGGATTAGAAGAGGGTGAAATTGCTAAAAAATTGAAGAGGGCAGGGGTAAAAGTGTCTAAAAAAGATTTACAAATCCTAGCCACTTTTATAAGTATTATAGATTACATTAGAGAGATGAGAGAGTAGGTATGCTTTGTAGTTGTATTGAAATAGAATAGGATTGGTAGTATCATTAGGAATTTAAGTGTTTAAAAAATATATTACTCCCTCCGATTCGTTTTTTATTACCCTAAGGAAATGACACGGGTTTTAATAAAAGAGTTGTTTATTAGTATTTGTTGGTATAAAGTAGATTATTTTTAAAAGAGGCGAGAGGGTCTTTCCTATTTTATGGAAGATATTTGTGGGTATAAAGTTGATAAAATAGTTACATGAGTGTAAATAAATGATGTTTTTAAGGGATAAGTTAAAAAGGGTAGTGTTTGATTTTTTCTATTTTGGGTAAGGGGAAAAAAACCTTTCTTTTATGGAAAATGGATAATAAAAAATGAATAGGAGGGAGTATAAAATAAAGTGGGTGAATTTAGTAAAATAGTAGATATAGATAGTTGTGTTCTATTGTAGATTTATTTCTAAACAATTTTTTAAATTAATTTGATCTATATATACAAATTTAATATTTGATATCGATCATGAAAGCAATAAGCCAAATCAATTTTTTTTTTAATATATGTGAATATGCTATAGATGTATTAATATCATTAAAATAAGGGAAGTCACTAATCCTTTTTTATTGAAAAAATATTATGGTTATTAGAGTCGTAACAGAATGCTTACTAATCGTGCAAGAAAATGCATGATACCTAATTGACTTCATTTATTATTTATTTACATAAAAATTATGATAAATTAACAAAATCACAAAATAAAAATCAATATGCATATAATACGGAAAGGATACAACATTCAATAATTTAGTATGTATAGTGTGAAATTTGTTCATACATATACCACTTTGCAATAATTTTTACTTTAATAACTCATACCTTCAATATAAACAATTAATACACTTTAGTGAAATAACTCATATCTTTCATACGGTTCAACTAATATTCTTTAGGAAAATAACTTGTACCCTCTAAAATATATATACTTTAATGAAATAACTCATACACTACAAAGTGGTTCATGCATGAAATCAGACTCATTCTATACTCACTCTATTGCGATTTAGATTGTCTATATGGAATAATGCAAAGTTTAATGAAAAAGTTGTTCATTGGTATTATAAGGTGTAAGATTGAGGATATATTGACATGTTCTATTATACTGAAAATATCATATTATATAAAATATTGTATACTTGATCAAGAGTATCAAGTATTTAACCAAAAGTCTCAATTTTTTTATCAATATAAATTAATTGGCGAATAAAATAATAAATATATCTATATAAATTATTGATTGAGAAAATTATAAAATGGTTCAAAAAAAAATGAGCCCCTTGTAAATTGGTTCAAAATATTTGTATAAACACATATTTTACGCTTCTGTGCAAATATTTTTTATTAGTCTGTGTAAATGTTTTGAACCAATTTGTAATTAGCATCCCTTTTTTGCACTAATAAGTAAGTTGCCCAAATTAAATTTGACAAATATTCTAATCAATGCAGTATGCATGTTAGCAACTATTTTTTAATAGAAATCTGTTGTAAATAAGTGCGTAAAATAAAAGACGAGATTTGTTCACCCAGTTCGTCAGGAACGACTACGTCTGGGGGCGAGCCAAGCCAGAAGTTTCACTAATATTCTTGTGTATGAGTATATAAAATTCTGAGTACAATGGTATATTTATAAGAGTAAAATCCTAGTCTAAGATATGAAGCCCATTGGGTTATTGGTCCATTAGTAATGTCCACATCAAATCTTCTAGATTTGGAATAATAAATCTTCTAGATTTACAACACTCCCCCTTGGACATTACGACATAACATAAATGTCTTGTCATAAAAACTCAACGTGCTAGGTATCGGCCAAATAATAAGTTAGGGAGGAATGTATTCGATCTTCCAGATCAAATCTTCTAGATTTATTTCGGGGTTACCGCTTCCCCCGAAGACAACAACACTTTGAGCCTTTACATTCCAATACCACGAACGTACTTTTCAAAAGTAGACGTAGGTAAGAACTTAGTGAACAGATCTGCTAGATTGTCACTAGATTGCACCTTTTGAATGGTAATCACGTCACTCTTCTTGACGTACCCATTACTCATTTGTGCGATGCAAGCTGCGTTGTCTTCAAATATAACGGTGGGAGGTGTATCGCCTTTAGCGATACCACACGAGTCACCAATGTGTTTTACCAAGGACCTTAAACAAACACATTCTCGTGCGGCTTCAAATAAAGCTATTATCTCTGAGTGGTTTGAAGACGTGGTAACCATAGTTTGTTTAACCGATCTCCATGAGATCGCGGTACCACCGCAGAGAAAAATGTAACCAGTCTAGGACACAGCGTTATGGGGATCAGACAAATAGCCAGCATCCGCATAACCTACTAAAGTTTTGTCTTGGCTCTTACGGTAAAACAGTCCAAGATCTTGAGACCCTTGGAGGTACCGTAGAACATGCTTAACACCATTCCAATTAGGGCTGGGTCGGTACGGTATACCGTACCGAAAATCGCATACCGTATACCGTACCGAAAATTCCGGTATGACATTTTACCATACCGATACCGTACCGAACTTTTCGGTATACCGAAAAATCGGTATGCCTAATTATGTATACCGTACCGAACCGAATGTTATTCGGTATACCGAATCTTAATACGGTATCGATATATACCGTTTCATACCGAAATACCGAAATATACCGATTTATACCGATATTTTGACCATGCCGAAATACCGACATACCGATTTATACCGACCATACCGAAATTTCGGTATATGTAAGATATTTTGGTATATGTGCGGTATTTCGGTATATGTGCGGTATTTCGGTATATGTTCGGTATTTCGGTATATACCGAAATACCGAAAATTTAAGATATTTATACCGTTACCGTACCGAATATGTTCGGTACGGTATCATACCGTACCGAAATTATCGGTATACCGAAATTTCCGGTATTTTCGATATTTTTTCGATACGATATGCGCGGTATTTCGGTATTTCGGTATTTTTCCCCACCCCTAATTCCAATGTCTCCTTGTAGGAGAAGCACTATATCTTGCAAGCAAATTGACTGCAAATGCAATATCCGGCCTAGTGCAATTTGTGAGATAGAGCAATGCTCCGACAACGCTAAGATAAGGAACTTCTGGCCCCAGAATTTCTTCCGAATCTTCTCTTGGTCTAAATGGGTCCTTATCCACTTTGAGTGATCGGACAACCATAGGGGTGCTAAGTGGATGAGATTTATCCATGTGAAATCTCTCCAATACCTTCTTCACGTAGGTTGACTGATGTATAAAAATTCCTTCTAGGAGATGCTCGATCTGTAGGCCGAGACAGTACTTGGTTTTACCCAATGCTTTCATTTCGAATTCAGCTTTCAAGATTGAACTGACTTCTTCAATCTCTTTGTATATTCTCGATTTCTCAGCATTACCTTACATTATTACTCTTTCATGGTAACATCATACATTTTTCACTACGATTTTAAAGTGACATGGTAAGAGTTGTGACCAATTTATTAACAACAAAAAAATAAGAATTTATTTTATTATTCTAGGGCACATAGAAGTAAGAACTTGGGTGCCATCTACCCAAAGCATAAATTACAGTCCGACAAGTACGGGGTGCCGCCTACCCGAGCATAATATGCGGACTATAAGAAATAAACTATGTGCAGGAGTAATTATGCATATAAGATAATTAAATCATAAAGACATGCATATTTACCAATTTAGCTTGAACGATAATCACATGAAAATAATTTCAAAGAAAATTCCAGACTTAATAAACATGCAAATTTAGCATTCTAAATATTTCATGTATATTAACGAAATATTTTAGGATTTAATTAATATATAAGAATTATTACCTTGGACACGTCTCAAGTGGGTAGAGCAATCATACAGGTATCAAGATCAAAAGAAAGCTCAACACGAAATTGGTTAGTAAATTTCAAGAGACGATTTAAAAATTTAATACGAATAAATAATTATACAATTTTCATATTTTCTTCAGGCAAACTAGCCCAAGGTAAATTATCAAAGAGACCCAAGTTAAATTAATTAAGGGGTCCAGGCAAATAATATTTAAAAAGACCTAGGTTAATAATTAAAGGCCATTCAAAACAATTCCTTTTCCTAATGAAAATTGGCCCAAGTAATTTAATTAAAAGGCCCAGGTCAAGAAGAATTGGATACAACCCAGGTTATTGAAAAAAAAAGGCCAACTAAATAATTTAAATTAATGCCCAGCTAAATAAATGAACAAGGCCCATTAAATTTATGGCAAAAAGGGATAGTTATTTCACATCGTCGCCGTTACGCACCTTGCCGCTGCGTATCGCTTCCGCCACGTAGCGATTATCGCTGGCGCTTGGCCACGCTACGACCAACAATTTCCACCGAGTCACGTCTTCACAACCCCGGGGAGGAAGGTTGGTTGCAACACCGTGGTTGTCGCATGGTCGAAAGCAGCGCTGGGCTGTTGCTCGATCGCCGAGATAGGACAGCCGGCGAATTCCACCGTGCCGCGGAGGTCGACGCCGGAGAAGAAGGTCGAGACCTTGTTGATCACTTCGGGTGAACATATAGGAGTATCGATCAACCTTCACCGCCAATCATGGTGATTGGATCGGGTTCTGCCGGAACCCTATTTTTCAACGTCGAGGGCGGTGGAATTGGACTCAACGAGGGTCTTTCCGATTGAACCTTACTCGATCTGTGGATCGGGCTCAACGGGAACCTAATTGATCTATGAGTCCATGGGCGGCGGCGTTATTGGAACATTCATGGACGATGACAATAAAGTTGCAGAGAGTGAGTGTATGATCACGTAATAAATCACATAAGCATATATACTTACAAATCACATGAGCATATATACTTCTAAGTCATATAAGCATCTAAATTTGATTATATGGTTAATCGGATAATTGCCAGAAGAAATTATGTTTCATACCGATTAATATAACTCAATTGATTGAAGACTCGTGTTGATAACGTGTTGTAAATAAATGCGTAAAATAACAGACGAGATTTGTTCACCCAATTCGTCAGGAACGACTACGTCTGGGGGCGAGCGCCGCAATCCCGTCAAAAACCAATTATGGAAAGGCTAGTCCTATTATATATTATAGACTTTTTTTTATCGGTAAATGTTAGTTGTTAGTAGTTAGATTAGTTCACCAAGCCTCCCCATATACTCCAAAAAATCTCCAAGCCACCTTATAACTCCCATAATTCGTTTCCAAAGGGAATCGAACCCGGGTCACTCACTAGAGTGAGGAACCCGGTGGCCAGGTGGGCTAAGCCACCTGGTTATTATATATATTATAGACTAAACGAATGAATCAATATATCAAACCGTCTTAAACTTATAGATATTCATACGGACAAAAAAGTTCACAATTAAATCACTCACAAATTTCGTGGACTTAATGGGAAAAGAAATCTGCGTATCTAATTTTTTAGATTAACTAGGATTTGCAAAGACACAAAATAAACTTAATAAACAACCTAGATTATACACTAATCTACATACAAACTATAATATTAATAAATTAATAAAATAACTTAGTAACAAAGTAGTATGTGCAATATCAAGTAATTCGATGGCGGGGTATACATTTTTTCACACTTAATTAATAAATAAATAAATTAAACAATTGTCACAATACTAATACATTGATATTTTACAACACACAGTGAATCAATAGATCAAATATTAATAGTAATAACACACGTAATTCATTTACATTTGAATAGGAATGAACTGATATACAACTATATCAAAATCAAAACATGACCGTTCTCCACGTGGCCTAAAGATACAAAATAAAAAAATGGTAAAAATAAAATAACACAGGAATCACCATTTTCGATACAACAGGCACAAGAACAATTCAAGAATAACAAAAGTTCATCCACAATACAGTAACCGCAACTGTAAATCGTAATCATCGAGTTAACTAAATTTTCAACGGGTACTCGATTGAAGTTTAAACATTAATTATATCCTATTGATCTTCGTCTGATCTTCACGCCCGAATATATAGCAACCGAAAGAAGGAATCACCATTGAAAACTCCAGCTCGGCATCCAAAACCTACAAATAATTTCAATAGTATCAGCAAAATAAAAGATGAAAACAACAAAAACTGTATCAGGAAAACCAAGAAGAACATCCCAAAGAAAAAGTAATAACAACGCACTGCATTTAAAAGAAACCAAATTCATAACTGTCCATAAAATGCATGAAATTAGGACCAAAACAATAGCCCACCATTAATACAAAATCAAACGGCCAAAATGAGGAAAAGAAAAAACAAACCGTCTATAAACTGCATCAAATTAGGATAAAAAAAAAGAAAAGAAAAAGAGCCTACTATTAATACAAAATTAAACGGCCATGATGAGGAAAAGAAAAAACAATCAACGACTGAAGTAATTTCCCGCCCAAAACCAAGAGGTGAAATGTAGGGTGTATTATATATAATAGATGATTTAGTAGAATATATCTGCAACAACGATGTCAAACTATATTACAACTTAAATTTGATTTGATGAAATTAAAGGCATAATATAGAAATTAGATTAATTACTCGATCTATTTGTATTAAATTATGTTAATTCAATCCTAAATAGGAAAGTATCATTAGACTTTGAGTTGATCTGACAAAAGTAAATGCATAAATTTAAATTATACAAGTTAATTGACATGTATGTGTGTTAAATATGTTGAGTTAATGTAAATACAGATGTATTTATAAACCTGGTTGATGATTGAAAACTTAATCAAAATTTATTATAAATTAGGAAAATAATGCAATTGATATAGGTCCATTTCTTCATAACTTTTTCAAAAGTGATTTAGAAGAAGAAGATAAATTTTAAAAATGAATTCAATCATTTGTATCAATTATTAATTAAATGATAATTTTGGAATTATTAATTAGCATTGTTGGTCCCAAGTGCTGAAGGTCTAAAGGGGATGAATATACCTTCAAACTTTATAATTTTTTTCAGAAAACAATACAAGAATTTACAGCTTATAAAAACCAAGTAACAAATCTGCAGTTGTAACCTTATTAAAGAATAAGTTGTTAAACTAAAGTAGTTAAGTTTATTAGAAACACTTGTACAAAATAATAGAGTTAGATTCTCACACTTTTAAAAGTGTATCGAAAATCTGGTATACATCGAAAAATAGTGTGTGTATGTTTACGAAAAACTCTTATTAGCTCAAGTGTGTTGATGACCTTGACCCGAATAAACCAATTAGTGGTTGTTTTACACTTAAGAAGGTCACCAAACAAGATGAGAAATGATAAATTTCAATAAGTACTGATTAAGAAGTGAATTGGCAGCGGTTTGATTTATTTTTGAATAATTGAACCCCCTTTTCATCCCCATGGAGAGGTATTTATAGACATACTAGCAAGTAGGAGGTGTCATCTCCTTAAGCAATCTTAATTTAAAAGGTGACAAGTGTTAAGTCACTTGTTTATCCCTAAACTATTACAATTTATACAAATGACAAGTGTTAGGACACTTATTTGCTCCTAATACAATGTTTAGTTAGTCGGATTCTTGGCTGTTCTCCGAGATGCTCAATTGCTAGCCTGTATGCCTTTGTGGTGGATGTTTGAACCTTCTCTTCCTTAGTTGCTCACTTGTTCCTCTTTGACCTTTGACCAGTTGTTTGTCTGAGTGGTTGACAATTTGACCAACTGTTCGTCTTTTCATTAATTGTGCATTGTTCACTCAGCTGCTCGCCTCTTTAGCATTATTATCTTAATTACTTTTTCTTTGCATTAATCTTCTGCTTAACTACTCGCCTATCAATAATTTTCCCCTAACCCGATCTTATGTTAGGATGAAGATCAACTAACTGAGGTCGGGCTATAGTTGTTGGATGCTTTCTTGTAGTGAGGCGAGCAATGGAAATTTAATTTTTGGGCTGGAAAAATTGGAGAGCAACTGTGCGCGTCTATTGAGTTGCAACAGTTTATTCCCCGAGGTCCTCGGAAGCTGGACCGTCTGGGCGGTGGTGACATCAACTGCTGCCCACGCGAGACACATTTTTGCACATAAGGGCCTGCCATATTTTTGGAAATTTCATTTTTTGCCCCCTATTTCTTCTCTTATAAATACCCTAATTCTTCTTCATTTTTTCCTTTTCCAATTCCTAAATTTCTGCTATTAACAATCCCTTTGAAGTTTTCCGAGTTCTTTGCAACTTTCATACTTGTACTCTTACTTCGATCGATTCGCATTTCTTAAGGTTGTACATTGATTCATTTTCTTGATTTTCTTCTTTATTGTTTTCGATTATTTCAATTTCATTTCATATTTGCCATTTTTTAAAATTGCCGCCACGTCTCCGTTTTCTTCCTCTCATCGCGCCACTGTGTTCTTTCTTCGAAACCTTATTCCGGTAATTTTTCTCTTTTTTGTACTCGTACTAATGGTCTCTGTTAGGATAAAAGTTGTTAGTTTTGATGAGTTAAAACAAACCAGAGAATGTAATAGAACCATCTGGACCTGTTAGCCAGATGATGAACTAGATTAGGACTTAGTCTAGGGGAACTGCCAGACCAGAAGACTTCACCAGAAGAGTCACCAGAAGACCTACCAGAAGACCCACCAGAGGACTTCACCAGAGGACTCCACAAGAAGACTTCACCAGATGAGACTGACCAGAGGCAGAGAATCTTTCCCAGACCAGATGAGTCTAGTGAACCAAAAGATGCTCAGAATCATCTCTTAATTCTACTGAGTATTCTGGTTCTTGACCAGATCCAGACCAGAAGACACTGAAGTCACCTGGTACCTGGTCATGCCTTCTTTGGAGAGAATCAGAGTTAGGCATTGGAAGCACTTGACCGTTGGTGATTTAGATCAAGTCAACAAGACCAGGATTGGAAAGTTTTGAAGTCAATCAATCCAAGGATCCCACCAACCAAATCAATCAATTAGGGAATTGATTGATTGAAAGTTTCCCTAAATAGAGGATCTGATTAGATTAGCTCTCCAACGGCTATACCTTAATCACCACTATAAATACAAGAGTGCAGATTCAAAGAAAGGCTCTAGAGATTCTCACGCACAAGAAGACATTGTCCAAGCCTTGTTCATTTACTCTTAAGCACTCTTATTGCTCTTATCTTACATATACACTCTTAAAAGAGTTGTTGGATCTCAACCTGTTCATCTCTAAGAAAAGGTTGAAGGCTGTAGACTTTAGATCGAAGTTAGATCTAAAGTGTTTGTAAGAAGGAACTGGTACTTCACAATTCCAGTACGTAAGTGGTTTGTTGGTTGGTTAGTGAGACCCCTTTTGATCAAAGGGAGAGTGGACGTAGGACTTGTTGTCCGAACCACTATATATTCGGTCCATTTACTACTTTCTTCATTTATGTTTTATTTCATTTGTTTAGTGCTCTTATAAAAGACCTTGTGAAAGATATAATCTTTAAAGCTTCCGCAAATTAATCTACTTAGTGGGACCAACAAGTGGCATCAGAGCAGTGTGTCCAAAGACCACTGCTTTGTAAAGCTTTTTGGTGGTCACCGGGCAGATCCATTACTATTTGTTGTGTTTGATCAAATTCCTTATTAAATCTATATTTAGTAAAAATTTCTTCAAAATCTTCTTATAAGAGCCGCAAGTTACCATAATTCTCCTTTGAGGATTACCGCCACTGGAGCTTCATGATGAGTAATCATCTTGGAGCTATCCATCACCGCATGTTAGATGTGGTAGAGAGTGGTCCAATTCAATTTTACTGGACTCCTATTGATAGTGGCAGGTCAGAGTCCAGAGAAGAAATGAGTGAAACTGCCCAGAAAGCTGCTGAGGACAGAGTTCCCAGACAGAAGATCCTCAAGAAGAAAGATGAGCTTGACAATGATGAAAGGAAATTATATAATTTGGACCAGGTGGCAAGGACTGAAATCATCAACACACTCACAAAGGAGGTGATAGAGAAAGTCAGAACTTGTGCCACTGCCAAGGAAATGTTGGATAAACTTGCCTTGCTCTGTGAAGGAACAGAGAAGATTAAGGACAACAAACTCCAAGCTGTTCAACACTCGTTTGACACATTTAAGATGAAACCAGACGAGACCATTGACCAGCTGGATATGTGCCTTACAAATCTCCTCAACAAGGCTAATGCCTTAGGTAAGACTTATTCAGAGAAAGAGATTAATAGTAAAATTTTGCGTTCACTAACCAGCAGGTGGAGAATCAAAGTGACTGTGATTAAAGACAATAAAGATCTCAACACTCTGGATCATCATCTCCTGCTGTCTGATCTCAAAGCTTACGAGTATGATCTTCAAGAGGAGGATCAAACAGAAGAGGTTTCCTCTTCTGGCCAGAAAGGAGTTGCATTTTCCTCAACTATCAAGACAGATGAAAAACCAAAGGAGTCTACTGCAGATGACTTGAGTCTCAAGGAGCAGGTAGCACTTCTAACCCGTAAACTTGATAAGATGAGTTCTAAATATGGCAGGTACAAAAAGCACTGGAAAGAATCTACCAAAGATATGAAGAGTTCCTTCAAAGCTGCAGAAAAAGAGAGAACATCTGGAGATTCAAGTGAGACCAGATTTAGAACTCCAGAGAGGAGAAGAGATAGCAGCTCTGGGAGATAAGATTACCAAAGGAGGGATGACAGTTCTAGCAGATCTGACTACCAGAGAAGAGAGAGTAGTCCAGCCAGAACAGTACAACCAGAGAAGGAGAGATCCAAGTCCCAGTCCCAGAGGAAGATAACACCTGTTACACCTGCAACAAGCCTGGTCACTACAGCTATGATTGTCCTCAATTGACTCCAAGAGAAAGAGAAGAGAAAAGACTTAAGAGAGATAAGAGATATGCTGACAAGAGAGCACTACTGGCAGAAGCAGAGGAGGAGGATACTAGTTCCAATTCTTCTTCTTCTGATTTCAGATCTGATGATGATGTATGTCTTATGGCAGACATCACTGAGGTAAATGAAACTACCCTATGCTTATCTAATTCCAAATATACTGAATCATCTCATTCATCTGGTAACTCCAGAGAGTCTGATATGCAACAAATGCTATCAGATCTCCAAAATTGTGTTCAACTATGTCAAAAACTTGAGAAGAAAAATGGTAGGCTCAGAGCTGAAGTTCAGTCCCTTTCTCATGAGCAAAAATCCACCAGAGAACTCATGACAGATCATTCCAAAGAAGTCTCTGAACTTCAGGATAAGATCACAGAAAAAGATACTCTGGTAGATCAACTCATGAAGGAAAGGAACTCTCAGGAAGATGAGTTCAATGAACTAAGAGCTAAATACCAGACTCTTATCAAGGGAAAACAAGTTGAGCAAACCATAGAAGAGATACCCATGCCCAGAGAAGCTCCTAAGATACCATCTGTTGTATCTATTATATCAGAGTCTTCTCAGTGCATTAATGATAAGATTGGTTTAGGATATTCTGGAATTACTACCAAATCTCATAAATATCTTTGCAACAAAGATAAATCTGTAAGATCTGGTGAATTGGTAGAAATCTGGGATGAAAAAGACTCAACTGGTAATGGTTACAAAGTGGTTCACAATCCTAGTTGGAAAAGGAATCACTCTGCTAATCTCATAGAATATGGTCCAGAAGAGTTGACTGTCCTGGAAGAAAGAATCCTAGAGAGTAAACATCAACAAGGGGAACCACTGAAGGTTGATGGATCTGTTAACAATAAATCTCAAAGATTAGAACTTACTCAGATTGGAGGACCCCAGAGGAATCCTCAAAGAAGGAAACCTAACCAGATTAGGGGACCTCAGAGGAGACACTCAAGAAGGGGGAATTCCAATCAGAATAGGAACTATCAGAGATGGAATAATGTTCAACAGAACCAGGTCCCCCAGAGACAGTTTTCTCAGAGGAATCAATTCCAGAACAGATACACTCAGAGGAACTATAACCACCAGAGGAGGTCCAGTTTTCATCAAGACCAAAAACCCATCTATAGAAAACCAACTGATCTGGGTAGTTATGACACCAGAGATGGTTCTTCTAGGATGTACCCATATAACCAGACCTTTAAGACCATGTCTTTAAGGCAGGCCATTCCAAAGGCCAGATTTGAGAAAAGATACACCAGACCTGTTTATAGGAAAGGTGTTCTGATCAGACCAGTAGCTCAATATGTCATTGTAAGAGGACATGTGCTGGTAGATAGATTTGGAAGGAAGATAAGATCTCCTCATCCAGCAAGGGATGATCTTTATCTTTGGATTCCTAGAAAACCTGCAACTAACCAATCAGGACCCAGCTCTAGTAGGGGACCTAATTGATTTCTCTGCAGGATGATAAGAGCCCATTGGAGAAATGACTTTCAAGCAAACATTTGTGGTATATTGATAGTGGATGTTCCAAGCACATGACATTCCAGAAAGATTATCTCCAGGATTTCAAGCCAATGAATGGGCCAAGAGTATGTTTGGTGACAACAAATATGGAGTCACCAGAGGTGTTGGAAAGTTGACCTTTAATAGCGTATCTGTAGAAGAAGTCTACTATGTTGAAGGACTCAAGCATAATCTGCTTTCAGTATCCCAATTCTGTGACAGGGGATACTCAGTGAAGTTTTCTAGTTATTCATGCACTGTCTTTTCTTTTGATTATAATGACATTTTGCTTATAGGCTTGAGGAAGGGTAACATTTATCTTGCAGA